>CM061549.1:240255373-241755373 GCA_030864215.1 Capsicum pubescens | reverse complement strand
GTGATATGTGATATTACATGATGCAAGTTGAATTTGAATGTAGATGTATGTATGGTGTTGAATGACTACTTTTGAGACACATAAGGTCATTTTTATGACTCTTGAGCATTGTTGGATTAATTTTGAATTCTTTCTATTGCTTAGGTTAGAGTCTATAGAGATTCTACTTGATTTGACCATGTGTCATGTATGAGTGAAGCCCTTTTTTTTGTATTCCTTGTTACATATTGATGTCTAGAACTTGCTTGGTGTTTATGCAAAGAAAAATAAAGAATGTTGGAGTTAGGAGATGATATAGTCCTTTGATAGCCATGTTCATACCATCTTTGTCTACCTTTATTGCATGATCTTAGTTATCCCTGTCGACCCCTTATCCTAGTCTTTGGTAGCCTTATATGTAGTTTATTTCCTTTTTTTCAAATGACAGTAATTTCATCCACAACTTATAAGCTCTTTAGTTGAAAATATGTTTATTAGTATGAAAGCGTTTATGTGTTGTAGTTAGGAGTGATGTGAAGAAAAGAAAGAAAGAATTGATAAAAGTGAATCATGTGTTGATAGGAAATACTACCTACTTAATATATGTGAACTGGCTTAAAAAGATGGGGCAAAACAAAAGAGAATTAGGAAGATAAAAAGTGGTGAAAAGTTTGGTTACTATTGTATAGTTCGTGACAGAATTGGTTATAGATTGGTACCGAAAGTTGTCAATATACTTATGATTCTTTTTCTCTTATTATGATGAGCTTTATTATCATCATACCATCTTATTGTTATGTAATGAAAGAGACAAAAAAGAAAATTAAACAGAAACTGAATGAAAACTCTTGATTGATTCTTTTCCTTGATTCATATAGAAGAGTACATCTCTATTTAAAAGAAACTAAATAAAATAAATAAAGAAAAAATGATATTTCCTTATACCCATAAGACTAAATATTCTTTAATTAATAAACTCTAGACTTAAAAGGAAATAAATAATGTAAAATATTCTTAGACTAAAAAATAAAAAATAAAAATATTCTACCATTAATGAAAAACACAAAATAGAAGGAAGGTGAATCTCAACATTCCCCCTCAAACTCAAGGTGGTGTATCCAACTTGAGTTTGAACACTTAATTATTCTTGAAAAAAAATGCATTTTCCTTAATTTTGTTGCAGTAATCTAATAAAGTTGGTCTTCGTCATCTTCATGTTCTTCTTCCACAAGTAGTGCTTTTGAATTATCTTGAGTGCCTTTGAACATGCATACTTTTGTGACATGAGCTTTTTGTTTGGAACTTCCACATAATGCATCTGATCTCCACCAGCAAAAATTTTTTGAGTGTGTTTTGTTTTTGCAATATTTGTAAGATGGATAATCAACTTTTCTTTTTTGATGGTTCACATAAAAAATACCTTCAACAACTTTATCTTCCCTGTAATCTCTTTTTTGCTCTTGTGATTGAAGAGAACTTATCAACTTAGCAAGAGAGATGGAAGAGAGATCTTTAGACTCTTCCAAAGCGGAGATTTTGGACTCAAATCTCTTAGAAATAGTCACCAAAATTTTTTCAACTATTATATTGTCTTTAAAATCTTCGCCAAGCAACCTGATTCTATTGACAATTAAAGAAATTCTTTTAGAATACTTATTAATTGTCTCACCTTCTTGCATTTTAAGAGATTCATAATCTCTTTTCAAATTCAGAATTTAATTTTCTTTGCCCCGTTCACCTCCTAGTTACTCTTTTTTAAGTTTTTCCCAAGCTTCTTTTGTTGTTTCACATGCAATGATTTTACAAAAGATTGAATCAGCAACAGAATTTTGAATTACAATTTTTCCTTTATATTTTTCAATTTCTCTTCTGAGCGAAGTTTGATTTCAGCAGTAGAAGGATTTTCTGGGAGTGGTTGTTTGGGTTTGTCTTCCTTTACATCTTCCCACAAATCATAAGCTTCAAGATAAGATTTCATCTTAACTGTCCAAATTTGATAATTTTCACCAGTGAAGGTTTGTGGGGCATTGAAAGAGAGTATTACTTATCATAATTTGAAAACTAAGATTTAAAATAATATGAGTTAAAAATGATTAAAAATAGCCCCACGTTAAAAATAAAAGTAAGGGTTAAAAATAGTCTTATGTTAAAAATAAATGTAAGGATTAAAAGTTGAATGAAAATAGGTATGGATTAAAAATGATTGACAGTTTTGCTTCAATAAATTTACAGATCCATGAGGATCGATGAAGGCTTTGATACCACTGTTATGTAATGAAAGAGACAAGAAAGAAAATTAAACAGAAACTGAATGAAAAATCTTGATTGATTCTTTTCCTTGATTCAAATAGAAGAGTACATCTCTATTTATAAGAAACTAAATAAAATTAATAAGGAAAATATGATATTTTTCTTATAGCCATAAGACTAAATATTCTTTAATTAATAAACCCTAGACTTAAAAGGAAATAATAATATAAAATATTTTTAGACTAAAAAAGAGAAAATAAAAATATTCTACCATTAATGAAAAATACAAAATAGAAGAAAGGTGAATCTCAACACTTGTGAATATTCATACTACGATTAGAGGCCCTAATTATGCTAGAGTCGGTTCCATTATATTAATGATCCTTGTGATGTTAGACTAGCTCCTCAGGATAGTATCTTCATGCTTGTTTATCAGTATAGCATAATTCTATATCCATTGTTCTCTATTTACTCTTTGTATATTGTTCTATTTTTTTCTATTATTACTGTGTATTGTATATCTCCTTCTGCACTATACTATTGTATATTGACCAACTACTTATGATATTGCATTTTCATTTACATAATAGCTTAAATGTATTTCTTCATTAGCATTCTATGTTTTATTTCGTAGATAGTTGTCTGTAATGTATATTCCTTCTTTACATGTTATTTAAACTTCCATTATCTTTGGAGCTCAGTCGTCCAGTGCCTACTAGGTACCTCGTATGGTACTCATACTACACTTTGACACCTTGCAGATCATAGTATGAGTTACTGTTGCTGACTTATGCATCCTGCGGAGCTGCCAAAGATTAGAGATTTAGGGTGAGCTCCTAGCATACAAAGCTTTTCCTACTCTCCCTCTTTTGTTTGACTGATATTTATTTTGCATCTTGGAAATTTTTTTATGTATGTATTTATCATTTTTACCTATGCTCTTGTCTCGTTAGTAGCTCTGTTACTAACCTCACCTGGTCTTGGGGAATATTAACTTTTTTCTTATCTTCTTTCTCATTATTAACTAGATTAACTTCCGATTTTATTATTAGTACGCTACTTGTTGATCTGAACTATAGGTTGACTTACGTACTGGTGGGTTATAGAGGTTCCATCATGACCTGACAAATTGTGTTGTGATAGCACTATGACTAGGCAACCTTCGGATCTTCCTATTTATGTTGATGTCTCTTATTTTGGGACTAAGACGATTCCTTATTACTTATGTTTTTGGGCATTTTTAGTCCTTTTAGACTTGATTTATTATTAGATGTTCTTTTAAAGTGACTTCAGGTCCCAAGAATGTAATGAATAAAGGTTTTCACACTCTATCGATTGTGAATGTTGATGTTGGTTTGAAAGGTGGATCAAATCATTAAATAAACTTCCTTTTTGAACTTATTTAGAATTGAGAATTAATATAAGGGAAATATAAGACTAACACTTGAGTTAATGATTCTACCGTTATAGATTAGGGTGGATACCAATCATTACCGTCTTGGTCATGACCTGAAGTTTGTGAATCTTATTGGAAGGTTTGATCAGCCACCATTTGATCATTATAACTCGTATGGACTCCTTATGGTAAGGGATTCCACATGAGTTACAGAAATATTTCCAAACTAAGGTCATATCTCCCGTACAAAATAATTGTTCCATATGTTTACCATTGATTTTAGGATAATTAGATTTGTTGGTGGATCAAGAGCATGTATTACGATCTTAGCTTCATTCTTAGTAGTGTAAGTTTGTAAGAGAGTAAATAAACGGAAGTAATATCACAATACAAGAAATAAAACAAAGGTTAAGGACAAATCTGGTTCACTATGTAGCATGAGATTCCTTAGCCTTAGATTAATAATGACTCTGAGCATTTAGTAAGCAAATGTAATAATAAGAAAATAGTAAAAGTAGACAAAGCAAGTTAAAAAAGCTTAAGAACAAAGATAAAGGATTTTATAGCTTGAAATTGGAAAGAAGTAGAAATCGGCTCCTTAATAATGGGAGAGGGGGTGACTATTTATAGGATACAAGGACTGTCGGGCTAATAAGGGAGTGTTATTCTGAACCTTTATTACAATGACCAAAGACCGATAGCCACTTGTCCTTGAGACATTGGAGGATGTCGGCCTAGTATAGCCTGTCTAATGCAGTTCAGTCGAGGGTCACCTACGCACCTTCATATACATCATTCTTTTGTCTGTCCTTTTGTATGTTGTCACTATCATCGATGGTCTTATGCTACTTTAATCTTTCCCCAGCGGGATTTTCTTTGCATTGACATCTTTCTCGATATGATGCCATAGTGATCTGGTTCTATTTATACCCGATCTGGGTTGGTTCAATCTTAGCTGAAGCTATTTTACCATGATACACCATAGTTTCTAATTGGGGGTTTTTACAATAAACACAACTAGAAGGTCCATACATATGAAATTTCCTTATGATATTATCATTTACTGGGATATGGTAGAGGTTGGCATCTATTTATATTGTGATATTTGAAGATGACGACTCTTTGCTAAATACATTAGTAGCGTTAATGTAACACTAGAAAATTTCCATTAATTAATTCAATTAGGTGTAAAGTTTAACTAAATTGGGTTTTATTAGTTGGGGTACTATAATAATTTAACTTTCAAGCTAGGGAGTTCATGGTTTTAAGGTAATACTAGTCTTGCAATATATGCATTGCACACGTATCTCAAGTCATGTAATGCATAATCTTATTAATTAAATAAAATAGTATCAAAAATAAAAAATATTTCTCAATTCATCAAAATAGTTTTTATTTTTGACAAGACATACCCAAATTAGGAGAGATTAGGTGCTTCAAAGTTGAAAAGATTTAAGTTCAATGAAAACTTAGTCAATGATCAATATCTAATAAATTGCTAGTAAGTACTGTTACCCATATCGAAACTATTTAACTTATCAAAGTATTAGAGGTACCATCATAAAGTGCATGAATCAATAGAGTTAGATGGTTCCTTTAAAGTTAGAGTAAGAACATGAATTTGACTTCGTAGAAAATAGGTCAATACTCTTATTTGTACATAGTAGTCCATAATAACGAACAATCTATTCATTGGGGGTGGTCTTTCAAAAGAAAAAAATTGGATGATAACTGGCTTCTATTTCATCCAAGAATTTATGATTTTGAATAGAGACTATTGATTACTCATGTGTTCATACATTATATCCATCATGCTGAAGTTAGACAATTGATTGTACTTTATTTTGTATTGATTTTAGCGAGAATTTTTGGATAATTGCATCATTCCAACTTAATAGAAATATTATTTTTTAAAAATATATTTGTTAAAGTTAATTTTCGAGTCTTCTCAAGCTCTTGAGATATAGAAAAATGCTCCACATTTTTTTTTGGTTGAAAAGAAAGATGCATTAAACTTCAAGCATTAGAGTCATTATTTAAGAGAACCATAGTTCCCTCGTGTGAAGTAACATTACATGTTCGAAGTTTTTTAGCAAAAGTAGTTCCTAAACTATTTGCTTTGAAGGCTTCCATAGCACATAGTGATGGAACTACAACAAGTTTGAGGCCTATATTGTGAAAGTCCCTCATTCCCTCCTTCGCCAAGCAGTCTATGACCTTATTTCTCTCTCTCTTTGTATGCTTAAGAAGAAGTACCCTCACCTGAGTCATCAGCCACCTGCAATAAGTAATGATGTTAGTGTGAATGTTAGCATTAGTATTAAATATTTTAATAAGCTCCAAGGTATCTATTTCTATGATCAGGGGCCATATATGATGATCTTTAGCAATTTTAAGGCCTTCTAGAATGGCTAAAAGCTCTGCGTGAGCTGGAGAAGTGTTACAGGTGTGTTTTAAGTATCCCAAAACCCATTCTCCCTTGTAATTATGAAATACCCTACCTACTCTTCCGTGTTTTTGAGGATGTCACAGGATTCATCAGAATTAAGTTTGAATACTCCATGATCAGGAGGTTTCATCTGAGGTGTACCACGGTCATGGCAAGGGTATTGTTTTTGCTTTTTTGGATATAAAGAAGAATTTCATAGCTAGATGGATGACAGAATACTCATCCCCGGGCTTTTTCTTCTAGGGAAAAAGGTTATCATTTCTACTAAGCAAAGTGCACCACAAGGCAAAAGAATGACCTCATCCCAGGTGATCCGTTGGTTATAGGATTTTTTTATACTCTCTCAGGTGGTGACATAGTTTTCCATACTCAAGGAAGAGGAGTCCAAGGAGTAGATAGAGGTGATGCAACGGTCCAATCTGTACCATAAGGTAGAGGCCTTGGGGAATTTGAAGAAAATGTATTTTATGTCCTCCTCATGGGATTCGCAGAAGTGACAAAGGGGGTTGGTAATCAACCCTATGTGGTGCAGGAAACTAATAGTGGGGAGTCTTTTATGATGCATAAGGCAGAGGAAAACTTTAAGTTTATTGGGAATGTTCATCTTTCAAATCTAGCTGAAGGTGGTTGTGGGAGGGCTATGGACCATGTCCTTTCCCTCAGCAATGGCCTGATAGGCAAACCTAAGAGAGAAGGTACCATTATATGTCTTGTCCCAGTAAAGATTGTCTAGGAATGGACTGTGGTGAGGCATATTAGTGTTGTTGATGGCATGGAGAAGGTCTTTTGGAAGATGGATGGAGAGATTTTTGAAGTTCCAGCTTCCATATTTGTAGGCATCTCTTAGTTTACTAGTGGATTTAGGGATGCTAAGAAGACCATAGATATAACTTCTAATGGTGTTGTGATTGGGAATCCATTTATCAGAGAATAGATTGATTTTGTCTCCATTATTAGGGGTCCATCTGATATTCTTGGAGCAGGTAGACCAACCTTGCTTGATGCAGTTCCAGATACTAGAAGACAACCTTTCTTTTGGTTCTCTATTGAGGGGACTACATTATTTGTTATACAAGACTCTGGCCCACAGGGCATTGGTATTGTGGTACATTCTCCATGCTAGACTAGCATGGATGTCTTTGTTCTTGATGTAGATTTTCCTAATACCTACACCCCCTACTTCTTTGGGAGAGTTGATGATATCCCAATTAACAAGGTGAAACTTATTTTTCTCATTTTTGGTATCCCAGAGGAATTTCCATTGGATTTGTTCTATCAGCTTGGTGGTCTTCTAGGGGAGTGGATGAATTGCATGACATGGCTAGGAATATTTCCAAGAATGCTTTAGTGAGGGTGGTTCTACCGTTCATGTTAAGCATCTTGGTTTTCCAACTAGCTAGCCTGTTGTGCATTTTGTCAATAATACATTCAAAGTTAGCATGAGTGGGTTTTGAATTCAGGATAGGAAAGCTAAGGTATTTTCCAAAATTAGTACTAGGTTGTATGTGGAGAATAGAGGAGCAAGAATTTTCTATTTTGATATTACAGCTACTAGAAAACACACATTTGGACTTATGGGTGTTTATCTTCTACCTAGAAGCATCACAAAAAACATTTAGGGTTTTGATGATATTTATACTATCTTCAAGGGATGCTTTAGAGAAGATAGTTAAGTCATCAGCAAAGAACAAGTGGAAAATTTGGGACCATTACTGCAAATAGAGATAGGGTTCCAGTTTTTAGTTCTAACCTGGTCATTAATGGCCCTAGATAGTCTCCCATACACAACATGAAAATGTAGGGAATGAAGAGGTCCCCTTGTCTAATACCTCGGGTGGGGTTGAAAGGGGTGGTTTTGTCCCCACTTACTAATATGGGTATGCTTGTATTGGTGATGCAAGACATGATCAAGGAATTGAGCTTAGGGGCGAATTTGAAGTAGTTGAGTGTTTCTCTAATGAAAGACCACTCAATTTTATCAAAAGCCTTTTCCAGGTTAATTTGAGGATCATGTTGTCATTTTTTTCTTTCATTTTGGAGAAGTGGTTTATGAATTCTTGAACAATGATGGCTTATTCATAAGCCTTTCTATTCGAGGGAAAGATTTCCTGGATAGGACCTATGATAAGAGGCAAGAAAGGTTTGAATCTATTCACAATGATTTTGGTGACCAGCTTGTAGGAGGTATTACACAGACCAATGTGCCTGAAGTTTTTGATGGAGTTTGCATTGAAAAAATGCTCCATATTGTCTAGATTTTTTGTCATATTCTATTTTCCCATTCATAGCTTTGAACTTGTTTTATTTAGTGAAAAATCATTTGTCTTTAAAAATTAAATCAATGCCTATGTATTTTTAATTGAGAAAACTTTAATAACATCAAGAAATTTGCAAACAAATAATCTGGTTATAATTTCTATTAAGCTTGTGTATATTTGTAATTCTTCAAAAAACAATAGACACTAAGCCTGGTACTAAGTTTCAATCGTAAGCCAAGTACATCCATAATTAAAATATTTCAAGCGTTATATTCGTGGGTAACATCTATTCTAACAATATTTGGAATAAGAACTTTAAAAAATAAAATAATTGAATATAATAAATAAAGTTAATATATTGGGACCTAATTTTGTTATTATTATCACCAAAAATTTGACATTTTCAAGGAAAACTACTTGATGCTAAATTGCATTCCATTGCATCCACTGAAAGGGAATTTTCTGTCTACCTCACCAAATAATTACATCTTCATTTGCAAATGGCTTCACGTTCCCATGCCATTTTTAAAAAAAATCTAGAAGAAGTTGCAAAAATAATCTTCGTGATCTGTTATTATATTTAAAAGTGATGATCTATTACAACAACAATGGCACAACATCATGCCGGAGATATCCTTTAAAAAAATCTAAAATTAAAAATAAGTTTGAAAAATATATATTAAACATAAAAATTGAAGGATGGTGCATTAGACGTGAAGAACATGAGTTAGATTAGTTAAAAGAAATTAATATTAGAGACTCGAATTACACACAAAATTGTGATAAATAAAAAAGGAAATTGTCACGACCCGAACTAGGGTTTGGTCGTTCCGGGTATCTTAGGTCCAGCAAGGATCGGAGACTACCCCCCAATAACCAAACCATCAACCACCTTATCCCATGTCGGATGAATTCCAAACATATAACAAAGATAAGGAAATTTGAAATCGAAGATATTATGATAAAAGTATAACCAACCAGCAACCAAAACATCCCAAGTCCACAGTAGTCCAGCAAAGCCTCTACCAAACTGAACATCAATAAAATATTAGGACATGCCCCCGACTATAGACAAAAACTATATATCCAATAGTCTATAACTCAAAAGAAAATATAATCCTGAAATGGAGCCTTCCGAAGCATGAATGATCACCCTTCAAGTCGACTCTCGATCAATCTGCAATCACTAAGAAGGAAAAGTAGAAGTATGGTTAAATCGTGCATCACATAGGGATACAACATACGCAGACGTTTAGCAGTTGGAGGACTAACATGTAACTCAGGGTTAGGGGATAACATAATTCCATGATAACAGTTCAAATCATTCAAAATTTTTTGCACATCATTAAAAGCATATACGTACACATATATATATCACTTGTCAAGGTAAGGAAACAAGGCTTAACATGCATTTAAAACCTTAATCTAGATTGTGTAGCTCAACCATCAAATTAATAGTACCCACGGACTATATGGGCCCCAGTTCTCACCCCTCTGGTAGGGCCTCAATGCGTGTAGCATCACAAATGGAGAATAATCTCATCTATATACACGAGGGACTCAAACCCTTTAATCAAATACTAAGGTGACTTAAGAACCCGATCATAAAATGCAATATAGGGGACTCGAACCCTCTAATCATAATAATACAATAAGGTGGACTCGAACCACCTCATCTAAGCAAGGGGACTCGAACCCTCAAGTTAAAATGTCTCCCGTACCAGCTAGTGCATTCCCAGTATTGGTCACTTGAACCTCCATTTTCACGACTCATCTACAAACCTCTTATAAATCCCAACTAAAACATTTATCACACATTCCCATTTATTTAACTATGTTTCACATTAAGGCATATATTATTGATATCGTTATACCAACTACACTTGCAAGGTAACAACATCATGCCAAAATAATTTCCAGTAACTTGGGGAGAATTAACTCCCTTTGTTCATTAAATAAGACCATCATGCTTTAAATACCTCTTTATATCATGCAATAGTTCAAGACTAGTTCAATTTTATAAATTCCCACATTTCTCATAATTAAAAACCAATTTCACATCATGGGGTTGGGGCCATAACCACTTCGAAAGTCACAAGTATGGGAAATTCATAATTTCCTAGTTTCATCCACCCTACCCTAGCACCCACAAGTTCAAAACCATAATTAGAGCATTCGTAATACATCATAAAACAATGGAAAAATATTTAATTGATCATTCATGTCAAAAACCCGAATCATGTCAAAACCTTTACTTTCAACCACATGAACAATCATATATTTACATGCTATAGAGATGTTAAGTTTAAGGGTAGAGTCACATGCCTGGAATAATAAGACGTATGGAGAGAAATCACCCTTGAAATCCTTAAGTGATCAACCTCTTGACCTTGAGGATTTGAGAATATTTTAAGAGTTACCTTGATGTGTTTATGAAGGCTAATGATACCTTAAAAAGGTTATAAGATTTGGGTTTCTAGTTGGGTAAGAGGGGAAACATCCAAAATGCCCTTAACTTAAAAGCTGGAAAAAGGTTACCTTTGACTATGAGTCAACCCCAGACTCGCAGCCTCACCTTAAGAATCTTCACCACGAGTCGTAACCAAGGTAGTACCACCAAGGCACCCTAGACTGTTATCCTTACGACTTAATGACACCACTCATAATGGGACCCTATGACTCGTAGGGTCCATTCGTAGTCAACAGAGAACCCAAATTGAGACTTACACCAGACACCCTACGATCACACCTAATGACTCATAGCATATCCTTACGGCTTTTAGTGAGCCACTCGTACTCAGAGAAAAATCAAGCCAAAAACTTACTGATTTGGTTATGACTCATCCCAATGACTCGTTAGGACATCCTACGACTAATAGATTCCAGTAGTAACCAGGGGGGTGAGCCTAAAGCTCAAAGTTTTTTCAAGGGCCAAAAATTCGAGGTATTTCAATTCACCCCCACTTGGATCATTCATCCTCGAATGATGAGACAAGGTAATTACAAGCATGATTTGACGTCATATACCTCTACTCTTACCTTTAAGGTAAAAAACCAAGATACCAAGGAATTTACAATCTTCCTTTAACAAAGACAAAAAAACAAAATGGTAAGGAATTACACATACGTTAAACACGAATGTCTGAATCGGCGAACAAGAATGGATACTTGGACCTCATGTCCTCCTCGACTTCCCAAGTAGCTTCCTCAACCTTTTGGTTCCTCCAACCGATGAAATTGTTAATCCAAGATTTAAATCGAGAATTCCTCATAAGACAAGGAATCCAAAATACCAATATCCTTTTTAGGCATAATCAGTAATGGATCAACCACACACTTTCTCAACATCGACACATAGAACAACGGGTGAACGGAACTCAAACTAGGAGGCAACTCCTACTCATATGCAATATTACCAACCCTCTTTAAGACCAAGTGTAGGCTAACATACTGAGTAATGAGCTTCCCCTTCTTCTCCAACCGTATTAGTCCCTTTTATGGGAGACACCTTCAAGAACACCCAATCACCAACTTCAAAATCTAACTCCCTATGTCTCACATCCGCATAGGAATTTTAGCGACTTTGGGCATTCTTGAGACTATCCCGAATCACCGTCACCTTCTCCATGGCTTGGTAAACCAAGTCAGGGCCAAACAACTCATTATCACAAACTTCAAACCACCCAATAGGAGTCTATACCTCCTACCATACAAAGCCTCAATGGGGCCCTTGCAATACTAAAGTGGTAGTTATTATTATATGCTTACTCTACGAGAGGCGAATTATTAACCCAAATACCACTATAGTCAATCACGCAATCTCGAAGGATATCTTCAAATGTCTGAATAGTCCTTTTCTCTTGCCCATCCAACTGCGAGTGGAAAACAGTACTAAGGCTCAACTTAATCCCTAAATCTCTATGAAAAGAATGCCAAAAGTGTGAAGAGAACTGAGTACCACGATCTGACATGATAGAAACAGGTGCCCTATGTTACTTCACAATTTTCTCAATAAACAACTTGGCATATTCCTTAAGAGAGAAATTGTCTTTACTAGAACAAGTGAGCCTACTTAGTCATCCTGTCCATGATGACCCAAATTGAATCAAACTGATTCTAAGATCGAGGAAGACTGGTAACGAAATCCATATTAATCACTTTCCACTGCAATACAAGCAACTCAATTTCTTAATGCAACCATCCAGAACGCAAGTGCTCAATATTTACTTGTTGACACACCATGCATTTAGCCACAAAACTGGCCACATCTAACTTCATATTTTTTTAGCAATAAATCTCTTTAAGATCATTATACAACGTCATCGAACTAGGATGAATGGCATAACGCGACTCATGAGCTTTGGCCAAAATCCTTTGTCTCAACCCATAAACATCGAGAACACACAACCTCCCTTTTTACCTCAAGATACCATCTCTACCGATCTCGAAGGTCACCACTTTCTGCCTACCTACATCATCCATAATTTATATCAAGATAGGATCCAACACTTGCTTCCCTTTCACTTTAGCACCAAGGGATGATTGCGCCACCTTTTTCACAAACACACCACCATTTTCAGAGTCTAAGAGATGAGCTCCAAGGTTAGCTAAATGGTGAAGATATTTCAATAATTTTTTCTTCTCCTTATCCATATGAGATTGACTCCTCATGGATAACCTGCTAAGAGCATCTATAACCATATTATCTTTGCCTGGGTGATAGCGGAGACTCATGTCATAGTCTTTTAGCAACTCAAGTAATCTCCTATGCCTGAGATTCAGCTCCTTTTAAGTGAACACGTATTGCAAGATCTTATGATTAGAAAAGATATCTACATGGACTCCATAGAAATAGTGACACCAAATCTTCAGTGCGAACACCACCACTAACAACTCCAAGTCATGAGTTGGATAATTCTTCTCATGCACTTTCAACTGCCTAGCCCTACCATACTGCATCAACCATAACCAAGCCCCATACAAGACACATCATAATAAACCATGAATCCATCGTTACCTTCTGGCAAGGTCAAAACTGGAGTTGAAGTCAACTTATCTTTCAGCATCTCAAAACTACCCTCACAAGTATTAGACCGCAAAAACCTTACATTCTTCTAGTTCAACGTAGTCAGCGGGGAAGCTATAGTCAAAAAACTTCTCACAAATCTCCTATAGTAACCGGCTAGACCCAAAAAGCTCCAAATATCTGTTGGAGTCGTGGACCTAGGCCACTTCTTAATCTGTGCAACTTTCTACGAATCCAGTATGATCCCTTCACTAGAAATCACATGACCCAGAAAAGTAACAAATTTCAACCAAAACTCATACTTTAAAAACTTAACATACAGATATTAATCATTTAAGGTCTACAATATGATACATAGGTGATCGGTGTGATATGCCTCACTCTTGGAATACCCCAGAATATCATCTATAAGAAATATGATGAACAAATCTAGAAACTAATAGAATACCGTATTCATCAAGTCCATAAATATTATTTTGGCATTAGTCAAACCAAAGCAAATCACCAAAAACTCAAAGTGACTATATCGTGTTTAGAAGGCAGTCTTAGGAATATATGACTACCTAGTATTCTGACACCCAAAACGAAGATTTATCTTACAAAAGAACTTAGCACCCTAAAGTTGATCAAAGAGATCATCAATACTCGAAAGTGAATACTTATTCTTTACGGTCACCTTATTCAATTATTGGTAATCAATACACATCGATGGGAACCATCCTTCTTATGCACGAAAAAAATAGTTTCAACCCATAGGGACACACTAGGGTAGAAAAAACCCTTGTCAAAGAGGTCTTTTAACTGCACTTTAAGCTCATTCAAAGAGCCATTCTATAAGGAGGGATAGAGATAGGACGAGTGTCCAGAACAAGGTCAATCCCAAAATCAATCTCCCTATTTGAAGGGAAACTAGGAAGATCATCAAGAAAAACATTGGGAAGCTCATTAACCCCCAAGAATAGATTATAAGGAAGGACCTTCTGAGTAAGAAAGTTTAACCCAGATCAAATGATAAATGCATCCCCTAGAAATCAACTTTTGGTCTCTAAGATATGATATGAACCTTCTCGTAGTCACCAGAGAATCCTCTTCCCACTTAATGACTGGCTCATAAGGGAATTTAAACATCATATTACGGGTTCGACAATCTAAGGAGGCATAGCGCGAGTGCGACCAGTCCATCCCCAATATGACATCAAAACAACTATGTCTGACTCTATTAAATCTACCAGAGTTTCTTTGCCACCAACCGATACCACACAACCCATATAGACTCTTCTAGAAACCGCAGAGTCACCCACCAGGGTAGAAATAGAGAAGGGATCAGAGATACACTCAGGAGCAAAACCAAAATACATATCTACAAATGAGTTCACATAAGAAAAAGTATACTGCAGATCAAGAAAGCAAAACACATCATGATAAAAGAGTCGTAACATACCAGTGACGACATCCGAAGATGCCTTACAGTCCTAGCGGGAGTAAGGGCATATAAACAATTTTGACCAGTGCTAGTACAAGAGGCAAAAGCAGCACCCTTTTATGCAAAACCAAGGTGCACCTAACCATAGAATCTACGAGGAGGATATAATAGAGCTAACTGAGCCCCACGGACATAAAATTTAGCACTATATGCCCTAAGCCCTCTATCATGCTGAGAATGACGATCATCTGATGGCTTCAAAAAAGAAGCACTTGTTGTAGAGTAAGAAACAAAACTCCCCTACTTCTTCTTAGACCACTTTACACCATACCTACCACTTTGTTGCTGACCTCTACCCTAATCAGAATATCTAAACTTCTTATTCTACCTCTTCGTAATTTCAGTCTGCTTCTTCTTATCTTTCTCAACATGTTGCATATAAACCACAAGTTGAGAAATATATATATCCTTATTTACTAAGGAAGCCTTTTTCTCTATAATCAAGTCTTGGGACAATCCAGAAGCAAAATTTCTCATTCTAGCCCTCATGCTAGACACTAACTCAGGAGCGTACTGGGACAACTGATGAAACTTCAAGGTATACTCCTTAACTATCATCTTTTCTTGCCTCAAATTCATGAATTCTTCAGACTTTTACTCCCTTAATTATTGAGGGAAGAAGCAATCAGGGAAAGCTTTAGAAAAGTCCTCCCAGAAGGGGGACTCAACAACAACACCCCTAAGTTGCTCCCACTCTTCATACCACTGATATGCTACATCCTTCAACTGATAAGATGCCAAATTCATACCTACCTCCTCAGTAACATACATTAAAATATTTTCCATTTCATTTATGAAACCCTGAAGATTCTCATCAACCTTCGTACCAGTAAAAATGAGAGGACTCAACCTCATAAATTGTCCAACTCTAGTGGCCTCAGATGATGAGAAACAAAACACACACGATCAATCAAGAGGTAACCAATTGAGTAAGTAAATATATTAACTGGCAAAACTCAGCATTAGACACGTCGACTTGAGGTGTATGGAGAGGGATAGGAAGAACCGATTAAGCTCAATTAGCACAATCAAAAGCAGAAACCCTAGACTGGGTTTGGACTCATAGAGTGGGACGAGCTCCATTTCTATTGTCCTCAAATGGGATAAAAAGGTTTCCACGAACATCAGATCTTATCAGAGGCATGATCTAAAAGGCGGACAAATAGAAATTAGAGAGATTTGTGATCTTACACTCTAGAGCTTGGAAATAGAACAACAAGGAATAAAAATATTCCTAAATATCTCGTAGCCTTTCCCTTATAAGTATGGCACACTACATATCCATAAAAGAGACTCTACTCGATACGACATTATGGACACCCAATTGCACCAAACCTAGGCTCTAATACCAATCTGAAATAACCAAAACTAGGTCCTGGTTGTGCTGGGTATCTCAGGTACAACAAGGACCGAAGACCACCCCCAATACCCAAACCACCAACCACCTTACCCCATGTCAGATAAATTACAAACATATAATAAGATAAGAAAACTTTAAATCAAAGATATTATGATAAGAGTATAACCAACCAACTACCAAACCATCAAAAGTCACAATAGTCCAACAAAGCCTATACCAAACTGAACATCAATAAATTATAAGAACACGTCCCCGACTATAGCCAAAAATAGTATCAAAAGTATATAACTCAAAAGAAATCATAATCCTAAATAGAGAGTTCGGAAGCATGAAAGATCACCACTTCAAGTTGACTATTGATCAATCTGAAATCATTGAGTAGGAGAAGTGGAAGTATGGCCAAATCCTGCATCGTGTGGAGATACAGCATGTGTAGATGGTCAGCGGTTGGAGGGCTAGCATGTAACTCAAGGATAGGGATAAAAAATTACATGATAACAATTTAAATTATTCAAAATTCTACTCATATCATTAAATGCATATACTTACACATATATATATCACATGTCGGGGTAGGGAAATAAGGCTTAACATGTATTTAAAACCTTACTCTAGATTATGTAGCTCAACCATCATATTAATAGTATCCACGGGCTATATGGTCCCCAATTCTCACCCAACTGGTCAGGACCTGATACCTGTAGCCGCATGAACCATATAATAATGTCATATATATGCACGAGGGGATCGAACACACCAATCATTAGGTAACTTAATCACCTGATCATAAAATGTGATACGGGGGAGTCGAACCCTCCAACCATAATGATACAGTAAGGTGGACTTGAACCACCTAGTCTAGCAAGGGGACTCAAACCCTCTAGCCATAACTACCCCCGAACCGGCTAGCGTGGTACCCAGTATTAGTTACTTGGACCTCCACTTTCGTGACTCAACTACACAATCCTATTTTAAATCCCAATTAAAACATTAATCACAAATTCTCATTCATTTAACCATGTTTCACATTAAGTCACATATTGTTGGTATTTTCATACCAACTAAACTTGTAAGGTAATGAAATCATGCCAAAACAATTTCCAGTAACCTGCATATAATAACTCCCTTTGTTCATTAAATTAGAACATCGTGTTTCAAATACCTCTTTATATCATGCAATAGTTCAAGACTAGATCAATTTCACAAATACCCATATTTATCATAATTAAAAACCAATTTAACATCACGGAAGGGGTCATAACCACTTCAAAAGTCACAAGTTTGGAAAATTTACTATTACCTAGTTTCATCCACCATACTCAAGCAACCACAAGTTCAAAACCATAATTAAAGCATAAATAATGCATCATAAAACCATGGGAAAACATTTAATAAGCATTCATGTAAGAAAACCCAATCAAGTCAAAACCCTTATTTTCAACCACATAAACAACCATGTATTTTCATGAAATAAAGATATTAAGTTTAAGGGTAGAGTCACATGCCTGGAATAGTAAGACGTACAAATGGAAATCACCCTTGAAATCCCTAAGTAATCAACCTCTTAACCCTAAGTGTTCTTAACCTGGAGGATTTTAAAGTATTTGAGGATTTACTTTGATGTATTTATGAGGGCTATTGATACCCTAAAGATGTTATATGATGTGTGTTTAAAGTTGGGTAAGAGGTGAAATGTCCTGAACGCCCTTAACTTAAAATCTAGAAAAAAAGTGGCCTTTGACTATGAGTCAACCCCTAACTCATAGCCTCTCTTTATGACTCACCACTACGAGTCGTAACCAAGGTAGCACCAGTAAGTCATCCTACAGTGTTATCCTTATGACTTACTGACACCACTGGTAATGGGACCCTATGACTCGTAAAGCCCAGTTAGTCAACACAGAACCCGAATTTAGAATTACACTAGATACCCTACGATTACACCTTATGACTCATAACATATCCTTATGGATCTTAGTGAGCCACTCATACTCAGAGAAAAATCAAGCCATAAACTTACTAATTTTGTTATGACTCATCTCAATGACTCGTTAGAACACCCTACTACTCATAGTGTTAAGTCGTAAACAGGGCAGTGAACCCAAAGCTCAAGTATTTTTCAAGGTCCAGAAATATGGGGTGTTTTAGAAACTAAACTTACATTTACATGAATTTCATCGAAAAATAAATCAAAGTGAGCAAGATTATCCTACCTAAACCTTACCTTTCTTCAAGGTGCTCTAGACCATAACAATTCACGCAATAATTGATGCCAAGAGTTTTAATAGATATTTCTGTTATTTCAACATATGTTTCCATCTGAAAGCTGAAACTTGAAGTAGCCACTATTTTTCTAAATGCTCTTATCTCCTATAGTGGCTTTTTGCTACGACATTTGTTTCAATTAGTGTATGTATGTGTGTGTATATATATATATGTATATATGTATGTGTATGTATATATTTCGTCCAAGTTTATAACTCATTGTGATTGTGAAAGGACTCTTATGACCATGACACTGGACTAACCAATTACATCATGATCATAATGACCCACCATGCAATCATAAAGAGTACCCACCGCGATCCGAACCTGGCCCCCTTTCAGAAGAGAATCCAGGATTTTAAAGTTGTGGATTCCTCGTTAATTCTTCTATGAAATTCCAAAGAAGTTATAAAAAAGGGTCCATGAGATTCAAATCCTTATCCTGGTCATGCAATGCTTTCAAATGGTCCTTTTGTAATTTTATATATTTGATACAAATTTTGATATAGTTACAAGGTCTATGAAAAAGTTTGAGGGTTCTTGGGAATACCCATTCTGAATGATAGATCCACCCCTTCCTCTTTCCTTCTTCAAGATCATAAAACCCCATCATCATATTGTGATAAGTCCTACTTCCTTCATAGGAATCATGATGCAACCCATGCCATTTTAAAGAGGTTATTGGAACTGCAACAAAATAGTTGACACCAGTTGATGGAATAGAGCAAAAACTCTCTAAATAGACTATCTAATTTCATTGGGAACCCCATGAGGACAAAACAACTATGTTACAAGACTAAACAATAATTCAGATTTAATAAAATCATGAAATCATTAATAAAGGTCATTATCAACGAATGTTTACCAAAGTCAACCTAATTCCTAAAACTTTCAACTTTCTAGCCAACTACTCAATATTTATCTTAATGTCTCGGGACCCAAATCAAAGGTCTTAATAACCAAATGTGATTTTCAAAGATAACAAAATGAAGAAAATTCACAGACAACCTTGTTATCTCCAAATATTGATCAATTTTACCATACCAACCAAAACCTTCTAAACAAAAAAGTCACATAACATTCAACTAAATCCCCAAGAATCATCCCACCCATACCCACAGATAAAGCAACTATGGAGAGGTATAAAATGATTAAAATATATCAAAAGTTGAAAATCACAATACGGATTGTTACATCATTCACCGCAAAATACACGTTTATCCTTAAATGTAGGGATAAGGAAGCAACCTGAACTATCAAAAACCTACGTATCTACTATGCATGTCCTAACTACATCTCCTAGAAAGTCTTCTTAACTATTGGATTCATTCACTGAACCTTCACTTATTCTTTTTACATTGACCATAGTTTCCAAATATGCCTGTCCAAAATAGTCACGGCGTTCCTCCTTAAATGTCAAATTCTAATCTAAATACATAAAATCACACTATATCACACGACAATCATAAGAATGATACTTCTTCAATATTGAGGCCAAAGTTGGATGTGCAACTAAAAAATCTGAAGGTAAACCAAACCTATAGGTCACCTTTCTAACACGCTGAAGAATCACAAAAAGGATAATAAAACTTGGGCTATGCTTGTCTTCTTCCTAAACATCATTACACTTTTTTATGGATGATACCTTTATTAAAACTTACTTACCAATCATGAACTCCAAGTCACATATGCTTTAAGCCGCATAACTTTTCTGCCTACTCTACGCCGTCAAGAGTTGGTCTTGAATCAATTTAACCCTATCTATAGATGTAATAACCCATTCCTTCGTTACTGAAAATATCTATGGTAAAAATATGAGAATCTTTTTCACCGTAAGTTAGACCAATTGTTTACTACGGGAGTGCATTGGACATGTACTAAGGTCATTAAATAGCCCTAACATAAATTTAAGTTGAAAGTATTATTACCAAATGAGTTTTGAGCTAGATTTAAACTAGGATCAACTTAAAACGAGCATAAATTCTAGAATATAAAGATTTATGGGGATATATACCCACCAAATAAAATATTTTTGAGTCTTCTTTCCAATACATCTAATCGTTTGTTATCCACTTTCGGAGTAAGATATTATTACCATTTACAAGTTATTGTCCTAGCTGAGAAATTAACTGGTGCACTGATACCACTACAGAGGTAACAAGACAATATTAAAGGTTGGTTTTGAGGAGTTCCAGTCCCAAAACTCAAATACATTATTCTTAAGACCTAGAAGGGAAATTTTCTTAAGGTTGGGGTGGAAATCCTTTATTGAGATAAGATTTTTACTTATTTTTAACATTAATTAATCTGTTCATCTTATAGAATCATTAGAATGGGAAATTATGGTAAAATTCTTATGGTTTAGAACACTGGTTGATAAAATCATGATAAAAAACTATGGGGTTTATTTATTTTCACCTAGAATTGAGTTTAGATCATAAATTAACTCTTTCTAGTAAGAAACTATGGTTCAAAAACATGAATTTTGGTGGTTGGGGATCTTGAGTTCAATAAAGGTGGGGTTGTTAGCTTAAAAACTCCATAAGTGGAGTTGGATTGGGTTTGATAGAAATAATTTGATGATTAATTGACCCTTGGGTAATTTTGTAGTCATGAATAAGGGTAAAATTAGTGAATTTGAATTTGCAAAGTATTTGTTTGAAGAATAATTTATTAATTACTCTTATTATTATTTTTGTTTAATTAATGATTTAGACTTCATAAATGTGAAAAAGAAGGAATATCATCTGTGAGATAGATTACTTATTGCAGTAGCTTAATACTCAGGTAGGAGCTAATACTTAAGTAGGTTATGGTTGTGTATGTACTAGACTTGGTTAGATGCACGTAATAACTGTAGTTTATGGGAAATTTCATATCTAGGTCTACGGTAATGAAGGTGGGGTGGATAAAACATAAAACTAGTGTAATCATGATATAATTGTATGTTATTGTGTTTATAAGTAATTCGTTGATGGGTGTTTGTATTGTATGACTTACTTGATGATACAAACAGTTAATATATGAATATGAATACTAATAGAAATATTAGGTGACCTTATAATCTATAGAGCTAGTCCTTAATACCTTAAAAGAGTGAATATGATGTTTAGTATACTGAAGTATGAGGTATTCCTGCAAGAAGATAGTTAGAAGGATTGATTATGATAAGAAAAGGTGATGACATAACTTAAGAACCTAAAGCTAAGTTTAGGTAAGTGTTAGAAAATAAGATTTTTCAAAGTGGATAACTCAAGATAGAATTGTAAGTTGAATAGAGCGAGTAGTTAAATAGTCGACTAAAGTGGATAGTGTCATGACCCGAACTAGGGCCTGGCTATGACCCGAGCGGTTGTCATACCAACTACACTTGAAAGATAACACAACATGCAAAAACAACTACATCACTTGGGGGAATTCACAACCCCCCTTGGTTCAATTATGCAATAGCTTGTGAAAACACAAAACCCATAAGGTTCAATTCAAAACCATTATGCCACATTAGCTTTTTGATCATGTAATAATTCAATAGTAGTTCAATGTGCATGATTTTCATAGTCACAACCAATTTCATGAAATGGGGTTGAGGTCATAACCACTTCAAAAGTCACAAGTTTGGGAAAAATCATAATTCCCTAGCTCATTCACAATACCCATGCACCCACAAGTTCAAAACCATAATTAAAGCATGAATAATCACATATAAACAATGGAAGACATTGTTCAATCAATAAGCATTCAAAACCCACAACCCTTGTTTCAAAACCAACATCAATAATACTTTAAAACCTATGTTTTATCAAATTAGCAATTAGGGAAGAGTAAAATGCCTGAAATACCAAGTTTCACGAAAAGAATTCAACCTTTGAGCCCTTGGATGACCTACGTCTTGGAAACCCTATGTATGGCTACTTGAGAGAATTTGAGAGAGCTTGAAAGTGTTTGAGTACGTGAGGAATGAGAAATAACTCCCCTTAAGTGCTTTATGTTAATGGGGTTTTAATTGGGTGAGAAGGGAATCGTCAAAAGTTCCCAAAAATTAAAAGCTAAAATTTCATCGTTAGTGACTACGGGTCACTGTAAGACTCGTATAGTCTCATTACGACTCTTCACCATGAGTCGTAACCAAGAAAATCCCCAACAAACCCACATATTGTTGACCCTTCGTAATGGGACCTTATGACTCGTAGAGTCCGGTCATAGTCAATACTAAAACCATTTGGGACATTCACTGAACACCTTACAATTTACACCTAATGACTCGTAACAAGTCCTTATGACTCTTAGTCAGCCACTCGTACTCAGAGAAGAAATTTTCTACTTACTTACAGATTAGGTTACTATTGGGTCCCTAGGACCCGTCAAGATACCCCATAACTAATAAGGGTAAGTCGCAGTCAAGACAGTGAGGATAAAATTTCAAAAAATTTCAAGGGCCAAAAACCCGGGCGTTATATACTCCCCCTGAGAATTATTCATCCTCGAATGATAAGACAAGACATTTATTTGCATGGTTTGACTCCAAACACAATCACACTTACCTTTAAGATAGAAAACAAGAACATCGAGGAAATAACAATTTCCTTTAACAAAGTCAGAAAACAAAGATGTTATGGAATACACATAACTCATGCACAATTAACTGAGATGTGGAACAAGAATAGATACTTGGAATTTATGTCCTCCTTGTCTATCAAAGTAGCTTCCTCAATCTTTTGTTTCCTCCAAAGAACCTTTACCTAAGCCACGTCCTTCGTTCGCAACCAATGGACATGCCAATCTAAAATACTATTTGAGACTTTCTTGTAGGACAAGGACTCTGAAATACCTACCTTTTTCCAAGGAACAATTATCGAAGGATCACCCAAGCTCTTCCTCAACATAAAAACATAAAAAGACTGGATGAATGGAGCTCAAGCTACAAGGAAACTCTAATTCATATGCAATATTATCGACCCTCTTTACAACCAAGTATGGACCAACATAACGGGGACTAAGATTTCTCTTCTTTTGAAACCGCATCACTCCCTTCATGGGAGATACCTTCAAGAACACCCAATAACCAACACTGAACTCCAACTCCCTCCATCTCACTTCTGAATAGGACTTTTTACGACTTTGGGAGGCCTTAAGTCTATCTTAAATCACTTTCGCCTTCTTCATGGCTTGGTGAACCAAATCAGGGACAAACAACTTATTTTCATCAACCTTAAACCACCCAATAAGAGAACTACACCTCCTACCATACAAGGCCTCAAAAAGAGTTGTACCAATGCTAGAGTGATAACTGTTGTTGTAGGAAAATTGTATGAGAGGTAAGTGGTCAACTCAACTACCACCAAAATCAAATACACAAACCCAAAGCATATCCTCCAAGTACTCAATTATCCTTTCTGCTTTCCCATCTATCTGTGGGTGGAAAGTTGTACTAACGATTACCTTAGTCACGAAACCTTGCTGAAACAACCTTAAAAAGTGAGATGAGAACTGAGTACCCCAATTAGAGACAATGGAAACTGGAGTACCTTGCAACTTCATGATCTCTTCAATGAATAACTTAACATAATTATCAAAAGAGAAATTAGTCCTCACTGGCAAGAAGTGAGCATACTTAGTTATCCTATCCACAATGACCCATATCGAATCAAATTATTGGAGAGACCGTGGAAGACTAATAACAAAATCCATATTAATTATTCCCATTTCCATACCAGCAGTTCATTCTCTTGAGTCAACCCACCAGGCCTCAAGTGCACCACTTTTACTTGTTGAAAGACCATGCACTTAGCCACAAAATTGGCCACATCTTGCTTCATATTATTCCACCAATAAATATCCTTAAGATCATGATACATTTTTTTCTAACCAAGATGAATAGTATAACACAACTCATAAGCTTCATCCAAAATTCTTCCCCACAACCCATCAACATGGGGAACACGTAATCTACCTTGGTACCTCAATATACCATCACCACCAATCTCAAAAATCATCACATTCTGCCTGGCTACATCATTCTTAATTTACATCAGAATAGGATCCAATATCTGTTTCTTCTTCATATCAGCACCAAGAGATGACTTTGCCACCTCTTGAAACATCATACCACTATCCTTGGAATCTAGGATATGAACTCTAAGATTAGCTAATGGTGAATATCCTTCACCAAATACCACTTCTCTTCATCCACATGAGATAAGCTTCTCATGGACAACCTGCTAAGAGCATCTACAACCACGTTAGCTTTACTTAAATGATAGTAAAGTCTCATGTCATAGTCCTTGAGCAACTCCAGAATCTCCTTTGTCTAATATTCAATTTCTTTCTAAGTGAACACATATTGCAGGCTTTTATGATCAGAATAAATATCAATATGGACCCCATACAAATAATGTATGCCAAATCTTTAATGCAAACACGACAGATAATAATTCTAAATAATGAGTTGGATAACTCTTCTCGTGAACTTTCAACTGTATAGAAGCATAAATAATCACCTTGCCATGTTGCCTCAACACACAACCCAATCCAACCCGAGACACACAATAATAGACAACAAAGCCATAGTGCCCTTGGCAGGGTCAAAATCAAAGTTGAAGTCAACTTATCCTTCAATTTATAAAAACTACCCTCACAAACATCGGACCATAAGAATTTTACCTTCTTCTATGTTAATTTAGTCAATAGGGTAGCAATGGAAGAAAAACTTACCACAAACCTTCTATAATAGCCAGTTAAAACCAAGAAACTCTAAATATTGATTGGAGTCGTGGGTCTAGGCCAATTCTTAACCACCGCAACCTTATGTGGATCCACCATGATCCCTTCACTAGAAACAACATGACCCAGATAAGTTACAGCATTCAACCAAAACTCACACTTAGAGAACTTAGCATACAAATGTTAATCCTTTAGGGTCTGTAACATAAGGCAAAGGTGATCGGTACAATCTACCTCACTCTCAGAGTATACTAAAATATCATCGATAAATATAATTATGAAAAAATCCAAAAATTAATAGAAAACCCAATTCATAAGATCCATAAATGTTTTTGGGCATTCGTCAAACCAAAGGACATTACCAATAACTCGAAATGACCATAACTGGTTTGAAAAGCAGTCTTAGGTATATCCACCTCCCTAATCTTCAAATGATGGTACCTAAATCAAAGATCAATATTCAAAAAGAACTTATCACCCTGAAGTTGATCATAGAGATCATTAATTCTCAAAAGTGGATACTTATTCATCATGGTTAACTTATTCAATTAGCAGTAATCAATACACATACGAAGGGACCCATCCTTATTACACACTAAAAGAATAGGATCACCCCATATGGACACATGAGGGCGAATAAAACCCTAATCCAAAAGATCCTTTAACTGCTTCTTGAGTTTTTTAGCTCAATTGGAGCCATTCTGTAAGGAGGTATAGAAATAGGATGAGTGTTCGAAAGAAGATCAATTCCAAAAACAATTTCCCCATTAGGAGAAATACTAGGAATATCATCATGAAATACCTTAGGAAATTCAAAGACCACAGGGACCATCTGCAAAGAAGGACCTTTGGATCTAGAATCCTTAACATGCACGAGGTGATAGAGGCACTCTTTAGAAACTAATTTCTGGGCTCTAAGATACTAAATAAACTTTCTTTTTTGCTCTAGGGAAATGCCTTCCCATTCGATTACTGTCTCATTTTGGAAATGGAAATTGCCCCTTCAAGTCTGGCAATCAAGTGACGCATAGCACGAATGCAACCAATCAATCCCTAATATTATATCAAAGTATGACATATCCAACTCTATCAGATCGACCAAGGTATTTCTACCATGGAATGACATCACACAACCCCTATACACCCTTTTATCCATAATGGAGTCACCCACTGTGATGGACAGGGAAGGGGTCCAAAATGCATTCAGGATCAAAACAAAAATAGATAGCCATATAAGGGGTCACATAAGAGAGAGTATACCTAAGTCAAATAGGTAAACTACATCATAAGGGATGCCTCAGAATCCTAGCGAGTGGAAAGAGTGTACAGACAGTTTTGACCAGCGCTAGAGCTAGAAGCAAAAGTAGCACCCTTTAGTGCAGGAGCTGATAAAGTAGCAACAAGAATCTTATTTTCCCCAGAAACAACATTAAAAGGATAACCCCTCTACATATAACTAATCTAACCATATTTAAATCACGTGTTCCTCCCTTCTATAAAAACACATAGGTGCACCTGAACAGAACATCTTCAAGGGGGATATGATGGCGCTGACTGATCCCTACTTGCCTGAGAGTGGGATCCTAGTGCTCTAAACCCATAATCATATTGAGAACGATGATCACCCAACCGTTTTGAATTGGAGCACTAGTTGTAGAGTAGGAACCATAATTTTCCCATATCTTCTTAGACCATTTTCCACTATCTCTACCACTTTGTGTCTAACCTCCGCCTTGATCCAAATATAGAAACTTCTTACTCTACCTTTCACTCATCTCTACTTATTTCTTTTTTTATTCTTCCACTTATTGCATATACATTTATCATTTTAGCCCTTATGCTAGAAACCAATTTAGGAGCATAACATGATAGTTGATAAACTCAACGCATACTTATTTACTGACATCCTGTCTTTTTTCAATTTTATGAATTCCTCAGCCTCCGCCTCTCTCAACTCCTAAGGAAAGAAGCGATTAAGAAAAGCACTAGAGAAGTCATCCCATAAAGTGACTTAGCATTATTGCCCCTAATTTGTTCCCACTCTTCATACCATTGGTATGAAATATACTTCAACTGATAAGTTGCAAACTATACACCCTCCACATCAGTCGCATGCATCACATAAAAAAGATTTTCCATATCATCAATGAAATTGTATAGATATTCCTCAACTTTAAAACCAGTTAAAGTAGGAGGACTCGCCCTCATAAATTGTCAAACTCTAGTGTCCTTAGAGAATACAACAAATAAAGTAACCCGCTTAGTCTGGGAGGCCACCAACTAGGTAAAAAAATGAATCAAATATGAAACTCAGCATTAGACACACCCACTTGAGGTGCTTGAAGAGGGATATAGGGAACCGGTAGAGCTCCGTAAGGGCAATTAGAAGTAGTGACCCTAGATTGGGTCTAAACTTCTGGAGTAGGACGAGCTCTGTCCATATTAACCTTAGATGGAATAGAAAAGTTTCCATGAGAATCAGATCCTCTGTGAGGCATGATCTGAAAAGTGAGCATATGGGAATTAGAGGATATTCAAATACCTTAGACTCTCTAGCTCAACATAGAATGATAAGAAAGGAAAACATTCCTAAATGCCTCGTAGCCTCTTGAAATACCCTGGTTTTTGTACCTTATAAAATTTCCTAGATTTCTAGTCTTTGGACAAGATATGATTAGGGGGAATGGTACATACACTGGGGTACTAGTGGTATGGTCTGGTCGTATGTTGACCAGTGTTGGTTGAAGAGATAGAGCCATTTTAGTGATACAGTGTATCACTAGAGCCTTCAGAGCATCGCGGAGATAGCTCAAATGTCAATTGTCAATTTCCAGTGTTGCTCTATGATAGTGGTGTATCACACCAAACTTCCAGGTCATAGACAAGATGGCAACGCGATAGCTCCACATCGCGCCACCGTGCAATTTCTAATTTGTCACATTTCAGTGACTTGGCGCGATAGTGGCGTGTCACGCCAAGGATGAAAATTGGGAAATTTTCTCAAATATTAAATACATGTCCTAGGGTTAAAAGGGTTAATTTTCCATACTATATAAGCCTTATAACACGAGATTTAGCCATAATTCAGCAACTTATACTCAATTACTCTAAAAAAATCTCAAGAACAAGCCCTAGGGTTTTTGTAGAAGGTTCAATTCCAAGGGGATGCATTAAATTTCAAGAATCTTTTCGCAAATCTTTGTAGAATCACAATCTAAGGTATGCATAGTGTTCATTCATGGACTCCTTTCATCCATGAAGTCCAGGAATCTCTTTTCAAATTCAAGTGTATGGATTTTTGTATGAATTCCATGTTCGGTTTGTGTTGCTCATGTTGATAATGACCAATTGAGTTTTAATCCATGTTTGGTGATAAATTTCATGTGGAATTGACTAGTAGAGATGTAGATTAATGTAAACCTAGGATTAAAACCCTTGGATGATGAAATTAGATATGAATCATGATGTTTGGTTGTTGTATAATGTTGTATAAATATATTATGCCTACTATATGTTTGAATAAATTCCTATATGAAGGAAAAGTGCCCAACTAGCATGATATTATGAAATCCCCATGTTTGTACAAGTTTATGCATATCACATGTTTGATGAAGTGCTTCAATATATGAATTATGAATTGTGTTATTGGTCATGTGTTCACATAAGTCATGTTATGTCAGTTTCTTTTCATCGAGTCCTGGGGGTACTTGTACCCGACAATTTAGCTCTATGCCTAGAGCCATGTCATGTTTTCAAAATACTCTCAATCAAGATATGATCCATAGAACTCAGTCAGTCATGTTACTCAAGAAAACCCAGTAATCTTAGAAATCTCAGTAATCTCAGTAGTTCAGTAATCTCAGTGATCTCAGTACTCAGTAATCTCAGAAACCTCAGTATTCCCAGTCAATCTCAGTAACTTCAGTACTCTCAGTCAGTCCTCAAAACTCAGTACATTCCATCAGTAAATGAATTTCAGTAAATTCAATTTAGCTCCGCTAAACAATACCATTAGAATCAGCTCAGTTCAGTTAATCAGTTCAGTGTTTTTTAGATGGGAGTAGGATTCAGCACCGAGCGAGCCTAGGGATGGGGACTCACTCGCTAGATAGGACAGAGATCTGTAGAAGCAATCCCTAAGTTCCATAACTACATAGCCAGCATAGGTACGATATGTCACCCATTAGATAGGACTGACATACTCAGGGATCACTCGTTAGCAAATTTAAAAGTATAGGACTGATCCCATAGGTCACCCGCTAGATTAGGACTGACTCCACAGTAGTTGTTTTTACCAGTGGCGTGGTACTGACACCCTTCCAACTGGATTTATAGGTTGGAACCCAGTTACCTTAGTATGGGGCATGTCAATTAGATGAATACATCCCACAGTTTCAGTTACAGAATCAGGACTATCAGATACAGTTAATTCAGCTCAGTAGTATAGATTTAGGACTGTCAGATACAGTCAATACTTATCATTATAAATAGACCTCGGGATCACCCACCAGACAGGACTGATCTCAACTATGTTCAATCAGTATCAGTATCATCAGATGTAGAGATCACCCGCTAGATAGGACTGATCTCAGATTCAATTACTCAGATACAGTACGGAACTTAGCTAGTTCCATCAGGTTTCGGACTGTCAAATACAATTACTCATGTTATCAGTTATATCAGTTATTAGAACTTATGTTATTAGCATTCAGCTTCAGGACTGTCAGATACAGTCAACCAAACTAGTTCTTCATAATCAGAATTGTCATACACAGTTATCCATGTATCAGTAACATAGTATCAGTTTGTCAGTATTTAGTAATACAGTATCAATTTCTCACTCATCAGTGACTCAGATAGCAATGTCAGTAGACTCAGTAGTCAGAAATCAGTATTCAATCCTATCATGATCTTAGTTATTGTTACGTATGCATGCATGTATTCTCATATTTATGTTAGTCAGTTAGTTAGTATTGTTCATGCATATGAACCTATTGCATTCAGCCTACCTCACTTACATACCATTATATTCAAAGTTCTAGTGCATTTGTGCTATGGTGTCTTATACCATAGGTTTAGAAGCACGAGCTCCAGAGAACTAGTAGCATCCCAATTCAGCGATCAGAGTTAGAAGTGAGTCTTTATCCTTCGAGGATATGAAGATTTCATTACTATTTTAGTTTTTAGTTTATTTCAGTAGTCAGAGTTAGTTGGGGACATGTCTCATCAACTCCTTATTCAGACAGTTTAGAGGCTTTCAGACTATAGCATGTCAGACAGTTATTTTAGATTTGCTTTAGTATTGTTATATCATTTTCAGATATTGTTTTATCAAATATTTATCCGGTTTGAACCTTATGGCCTTTCAGTACATGTTTCCATATTTATACAATATATTATGCAGTGATTAGGTACAGATATCAGTCATGGGTTAGCTTGTGGTCCTTTGGGCTCATGGGCACCGTGTGGCATTCTGGGTACCAAATTCCGGGTGTTACATCAACCTTGGACAGTGTTGGATCTAACGGGGAGGCCTAGGGTACTAGTGGTGGGAATCACTCGTATTGGAGTGTACAATAGGGATGGGAGGTTGTACCCCATGATGGGAATTTTATGCAGTTTAAGTTAGGGTGATTTGGACATTTCCCCACTTCTCCTAATAAGTCACCACAATATATAATACAATTGGGGGTTTATTTACCCTATTATTCTATTCATTTAACACTTATAAACTCTCCTAAACACTCTATAATTCTCTCAAAGGATTTTAGATTAAGGAAGGCTAGGTTTTCATCTAGAGGATCAAGTTGGGGCTTGTGTTGATGATTTCTCTCCATTATCCTTTTTGTTTAAGGCAAGTTTTCTTCCCTCATGGTGACCTTATATGATATTCACGAGGTACATGGGAATTATCTAAGGACATTGTACATATGTATCATGTAGAGTGAAGGGCACTTAAGAATCCCCTACTCTTATGGTATCTCCAATTTATGCAGTTATACACATCGGGCCCTATTCTGGGGGTTATATTGGACCCATACAGAACGTGGGTGGTTTTAGGATGGTTAAGCTTCACATTTCTAGGTTAATGTTTTTAAATTTATGCTAAACCCAGTTTCCTTTCCCGTCATGGATATATATATATATGTATGGTTTGTATGCATATGGTTGGTTTACTTAGTTTTACTAGATGGTATTATTTTATCTTTAACCTTAGTTATTTCTAGAGTTCACCCGCTAACCCATCTTCAGGCATCTATATCCTCAGGGATGCAGGAATCGGCTGTCTACTTCTCTTGCTTAGCAATCGGAATTTGGGATCATCTTTTGGATTGAAGTGGTGATCTTTCATCTTTCTGAAAGGCTCCATTTTATGTCATGGATATTTTCATATACTTTGATTTATTTTTATTTATTGGTTTTGGCTATGGTTGGGGACATGTCCCAACCGGATTTTGGTATTTTTTTGGTTAGAGGCTTTTGTGGAACTACTATGGGTTGGTATGAGTGGTGTTGGTAGTGTTGTCAGCCTTAGTATTGACATAGGTATTTGGGCTGACATCATTGGACTATATTTGTTTTATGATTGTTCCATTTATTTTTGGATTATATATTTATATATGATTTGGAACTTATTTGTTATGGTTTAGTTCGTTATGGTTGGACTCAGTTGGTTGGTCATGGTTGTGAACGTATCCTAAAGTCTTTGTGATATATAGTATGGTATCTTGTTATATGCCCGTAATTCAGCTGACTCAAGATACGCGTAGGTTGGTTGGGTTAGGTAATAGGGGTGGTCCTCGGTCCTAGTTGGACTTGGGATGCCATTACAAAAAGGCACTGGTTTGGGTTGCGTCACCTCTCCCTTATAAGTGTGGCGCACTACACACCCATTAAAGAGACTCTACTTGACACGACTTTGTGGACACCCAATCACACCAAACCTAGGCTCTGATACCATCTTTGTCACAATCCAAACCAAGGCTTGGCCTTGACGAGTATCTCAAGTTCCACATGGACTAGAGACCACCCTTTTGTACCTAACCAACAACATGATATCCCTAATGTCAGATGAACTCTAAACATATAACAAGATAAATTCAAAGAATAAAAATACTTCTATGATCAATAACCAACAACCGGCAAAAATAATTGACCAACATCACCCAAGTCCACAGTAATACAATAAAGCTTTCTAAACAAAAAACCAAAACCAGTCTTGGTCAGGACATGTCTTTGACTTTGACACATGACAATGACAATGTTGATGATAATGAAAAATATCAAATCAAATCTAAAAATAGAAATAGATGAAATGACCAAATATTTCGGAGAATGAAAGCTCAAAACTTTACCATAACGAATCAGTGAACCAAGTCGATCCACCTAACTCTACACTAGAAAAGTATAAGAATTCTCGGTGCTTGTATGGCATGGGGATACAACATTCGGAGATGGTTAGTGGGGTGAAAACTTGCATGAAGCTCGAGGGTAATAATAACATAATTCCATGATCAACAGTTTAAAGCATTCAAATCCAATGCACATCATCAAATGCATATACATACATATACATATATATATACATCATATGATGGGATAGGGAACAAGGCATGACATAAATTTTAAAGCATTAGCCTGGATTTTATAGCTCAACCATCATAATATACAAAGGCACCCACGGGCTATATGGGCCCTGCTCTCCCCGAGATAGAATGACCACAATGTATGTGGCCGCACGAAGTAGAGGTACACATATGCATTATAGGGGACTCAAACCTCCTGGAATATTAAGGTGACACGAGCACCAAATCATGTTATAAAATATGAGGGACTCAAACCTCCCAACCATATGATAATAATAATAAAAGGGATTCAAACCTATCGATCATATAAACCCCCACGTCGGCGATCGCAATTTCTAGAGTTGGTCCCTTGGGACCTCCATTTTCATGACTCAGCTACACAACCCTCATTAAAGAACAATTAAACAATTATCACACATTCCCATTAATTGAACCATATTTCACAGAAAGACATAGATCGTTGGTATCGCCATACCAACTACACTTGCAAGGTAACACAATATGCCAAAACAATTATATCACTTGGGGAAATTCACAACCCCCACTGTTCAATTATGTAATAGCTTGTGAAAACACAAAACCCACAAGGTTAAATTCAAAACTATTATTCCACATTAGCTTTTTCATCATGCAATAATTCAATAGTAGTACAATGTGCATAATAGTCATATTCAAAACCAATTTCACGATATGCGGTTAAGGACATAACCACTTCAAAAGTCATAAGTTAGGAAAAATCATAATTCCATAGTTCATTCACCATACCCATGAACCCATAGGTTCAAAATCATAATTAAAGCATGGATAATCACATGTAAACCATGAGAAACATTGTTCAATAAATAAGCCTTAAAAACCCTCAACCCTTGTTTCCAAATCAACATTGATTACACTTTAAAACATATTAAAAATTAGGGAAGAGTAACATGAATGAAATACCAAGTTTCTATAAAAAAATTCAACCCTTGAGCCCTTGGATGACCTACTTCTTGGAAAACCCTAAGTAAGGTTGCTTAAGAGAATTTGAGAGAGCTTGAAAGTGTTTGAGTACGTGATGAATGAGAAATAAATCCTTTATTTTATTTATGAATGTGGGGTTTTAATTAGGTGAGATATGAATTGTCCAAAGTGCCCTTAAGTTAAAAGCTGAAATTTAGTCGTCTATGACTATGGGTGTGTAATACCCCGTACTTTTCCTAGTACCATTTAGCTCCCAGTGTGTTAAGGGACAAGTTTAAAAATTTATAGCTCTTGATACATGCAGAATTTTCTATCTCTAGACACACCAAATGGTGGATAATGGAATTAGCTTTTCAACAATACCATTTTTGCCTTAATCTGATACTCGATTGGGACGCTATGGCGATTTTAGTGAAAAATAGTAGAGCATCGCATCGTGGTGAGGTAAAAAATTACAATTGTCCAATTTATATTGAGGCACCGTGACTATCCCGCATTGCGGTGAAGCCTAAATTCTCGTTCATCCCTTTCTAGTAGCTCACTGTGATTTGCCGAAATCGCGCTAGAAATCTCAATGGGACAGATTTGCATCACGGTAGAGTGCAAAATGGCACTCATCCTTTTCCAGTGACACAATGCGATTACGCCGTGTCGTACTAGGGTCCAAAATTACACTCGTTCTTTTTCCAGTAAGCCACCACGATAAGCAGTGTATCGCGCTGAGGCCCAAAATCGGGATTTTCAGTTTAGAACTAATTTTTACAAAGGGCAACCTAGTCATTTCCCATGCCCCTAAATCTTGAAAAACACTAAATTAAACCTATTCTAAGCATATTATGATTACTTTTTATCAAATTACTCTCTAAGAAAACCCTAGAACTCAAATCTTAGACCTCAAGAAATCCAAATTCCACCATTCTTTTTCCAAGATAACCCAAAATTCAAGATTCCTAATTCAAGATATTCAAGAAATCAATCTTCAAGAGAACAAATAGGAACTCAAAGTTTAAGCTTCTTCATCTATTCATCAATTAAGGTATGTAGGAATATGAACAAAGATAATTCTTTCACCCTTGTGCCCAAAATTAGTTTAAAAGTTGATTTTTACATGAAATTATATGAATTTTAGTTTAGGGTTTATACCCACCTATTACTATTTAAATATTATGAGATTACAATTGATTTAGATGTTGAGTTGGATGTCTACTTTCATATTTTTATGCATATGACACTAATTCTCATATTTAGAATTGAGTTATCAAGATTTTCATTATTTAGCATGAACTTTATGATGATTTGACATGAAATAGATGCATGGGTTATTAGCCCTAGTTTGAAAATTGTTGTTTCAAGAAGATTATTTTGTTAAGTTTCCCATGATTTGTTATATTCGGATTTTGAACAAAGATTTGATCTTTTGAACTCAACATAGATATGGAATCCACTTTACAAATTAAACTACAGTTTACAGTAAAAAAATTCACAAGAGTTTTTCATTGTAAGCCCTTATACTAGTTTTAAAAGTGGATTTCCTACAGAATGATTAGACAGATTAAATGGAGTAGCATTTAGCATCGAGTTGGGTATATTTACATGCCCCAGAATTACGAGCCAACGTAGGTACAGATTATCAGATTATTCCCATTTCTATATGGATGAAAGTTATAGATGTGATCACTTAGATAATATTATACTCCATGGCAATAGTATGACACCTCTCCCCAATGTGAGGTTTTCCCATAAGGGAACTAGACGTTGGACTCTATCTTAGATCACATGGTTTATGTCGGTTAGAAGAACCTCCCTACAGCCTACAAAAAAAAATAAAGAATAACAAAAAACTATTAGAAATAAAGTGTAAAGGCTCACGATTTTGTTCAGATATTATTTTATATAAGTCATTAGCTACTAAATTTCAGCTTTTAGTTTACATATATAAAAGTGAGTCCTTTCTACACTTAGACCGCATGATTTAAAGATAGAATACCAGTATAGCTTTTAGAACTAAGTGTTATGACTCACAAGATTTATACAGTATGTTTTATCACTCATGATTCATGATTTTTAGCTTTTAGTTATTCCAGCCAATGAGAGTCATTTATACTTAGCATGCATTATTTTTTAAGTTTATACGAACATTGAGATATTATTATACTAATGCATTCACCCCCATATACTCAGCACATTCCAGAAGTACTGATCCACAAATACTTCTATATGATACATTGTCTCATAATGTAGGTTCAGGTTCTCAGTTTTAACAGCGTGAGTGATTTCGAGCATCTCCATCTACATCCCAATAGTTGGTGAGTCCTTATAGTTCAGGGACCCAGTTATTTATATTTTCTAGCTTATTACAGTAGTTGATTCAATATTTTCAATCAGTTTGAGTTAGCTGGGGGTTTGTCCCAGTGGCTCTCTAGTTATTAGTAGCAGAGGCTTGTAAGACTGCTAGTTATGATTTAGATTTCTAGTATTGATTGTTCAGATTCTTGAGTCTAATATTTTTAGATATCATGTTCAGATAATTTCAAGTTAGCTTAGATAGAATTCTGCATTTTAGCTTTGATTATATATCTATATTTCTTTATTATAAGCTTTAGATTTAGTAGAAGGCTTACAGGGTTAGCTTGAGGCTACTCGTAGTCTTGAGAACCATGTGACATCACAAGACCCATTTTCAGGGAGTTATAGGGTCACTATATGACTCATATAGACTCATTACGACTCATCACCATGAGTCATAACCAAGATAATTCCTAGGACACCCACATACTATTGACCCTATGAATTAACTAGTACCACTCATAATGGGACCCTAAGACTCATAAATTCCAGTTGTAGTCAATACAGAAACCATTTGTGACATCCACTAGACACCTTAGATTTGCACCCAATGAATCGTAATGAGTCTTTACAACGCTTAGTGATCCACTCGTACTCAAAGCAAAACTTTGCTACTTACTTACTGATTTGGTTACAATTGGATCCCTAGGACCCATCAAGACATCCTATGACTCGTAAGGGTAAGTCGTAGTCGTAGTCAAGATAGTAAGGATAAAATTTTAGAAATTTTCAAGGTCCAAAAAACTGAGGCATTACAGATATTGCCTTTAACTTAGTTATGACTTGAGTGTAAGGGTTTCTAATTAATAACTAAATTTATTGATTCTGTATAAATAAAAAAATTGAGATTGGTGAATAAATTGGGATGATGAATTAGAGTGTAGATACCAGTCCATGATTGAATGTGCACTCCTAAAAGATATACTTGATTGATTGGTCTTTAGATGTATTTGTGGTTGATGTTGGTGTTTGATAGTGCTCAATTGAGTAAGTTGTAAATTGGCCTTTGGACAATACTTGTGATTTCATGTGTTTAATGGACATTCGTTAAATGAAATGATGAACTGGTGATTATTGACTATATTTATTTGGTTGTTATTAGTTGAAAGTTCTATTTTGATCGTGGTTGCCTGCATCAAATTTAAATTGGGTGTTTGTGATTCACCTTTAGGCATTGCTTATAATTATGGATTATATCCTGCATTTGTATATTCATATATATTAGTGATGATGAGTTGATGATAATGATAATGATAATGATATCAATATCATGATGTTCATGATATTATTGATGATAATGATAATGATGTTGTTCATGTTAAATCATGATGTTAAGAATGTGGTTAATGAGATTGAGAAGAGAAAGATGTAATGCACACATCTTGCATTCATACTTTATTATATGCATTGAATTTACATTTATATTTATATTTAGTTGATGGTTCCTTTAGTTGACCAAGTTATGTTGATGATATGTCATGGTTCCTTGTGTGGACCAGTTATTTAATGGGATACTATGGTTCCTTGAGTGGGCCGTTTATGTTTATGTATTGGATTTGGCATGGTAGAAAAGTTTAATATAAGGAATGTCCTAAATTATGTATAAATATTTCTCTCGTATTATTAGATTTTCAAACTTGATGTATATTATAGCGTACTTGCTTGTAAAGTTATTGTGGCTAGTAATTGTCTTGGTTGTTTTAATCTCAATGGTCAAAGGTAGTATAATAGGGAGTGAGGATTTTCATAAAAGAATATTAATGAGAGAGATAAAAGTATATAGAGATGTTATTATAAAATAAGTATGTTAGAATTAAAGGTTAGATTAATTCATAGAAGGTAGTTAGTTAGTCATGCCCTTAGAGTAAATTAATATTGTTTAATTTAAATAAAGGCGATACTGTTGGGAGTCAAAGTAAGATAAGTATGCTTAATTATTAAGCATGTATGTTTGTCATGATCTTTCTTGTTTGTTATATGTTGTTATGTGTTTCTAACCCTGGTCGGACAATGATACCTATCAGTATTTTGTATGGTTTTACTGATACTACACATACTATATCTCCAGTTACAAATATAGCTATGTTGTAGGTCAGTTGGGATTTCTATAGATACAATGGTGTTTATTATGCAATAGCTCTTGTCATTCTAATCTTACATGGATGTTGTGTCTCGGGTCGTTCCTCCATTAGTTTAGTGCTCTTGTACTAGTTTAGACTAGGTTCTTGGAAGTTTTTAGTAGAATTCCACAATGTATATTTTTCTAATAAATTTTCATTGAAAAAGAAAGGTTATTTATTCATGGATTTATTTATGTTTAAGGTTTAATAATATCTTCTGCAATAATTGAATGGTTAGGTGGTAAGGTTTCTTCTATCTATGGTAGAGTTAGATAGGAGCCCACATGATCTATGATTTAGATAATGATAATAGAATCACAAAACAAATTCATACCCCATAAACTACTTCAAAAAAAACAAACTATCCAACCAGATGCCAGCACTTTCTCCTATACAAGACCTCGAATGGTTCCATCTAAATGCTGGATGTTTGTAGGTAAAATATGCTAAAGGCAAGGACTGGTCCCATTGAACACCAAAATGAATCACACAAGCTGAAAACATCCTCCCATACCTAAATAGTCTGCTCTGACTACTATCTATTTAGGGATGAAAAATTATGCACATCTCTAACAAATTGTATAACTCTCACTGCATAAAACTCTAGAGGTCTGATGTAAACTAAGTACTTCTATATGATATGATAGAAATGGAAACACCATGCAATCAAACTATCTCCCTATTGTTGATCTTAACCAACCTATTTTCACTCTAGCCTATCATCATTGGTACAAAATGAGTTGATTTGGTCAATCTATTCCATAATTACCCAAAAGGAGTCAAACTTCCTCAAAGTCTAGGAAAAACCAACCACGAAGTTTGTAGTAACATTCTCCCACTTGCACATTGGCATCCTCTAAGCCATAAAATCCATTCCATTGTGCTCACACTTTACTTGCTGATAATTCTACCACTTAACTCTAAACTCAACATATCTTTTCATCCTACACCATTAATAATGTATCATTGGGTCATGATACATACATCTTGGGTACTCCTGGATGAATAGAATATCTCGAACTATGAGCCTCTTCAATGATCAATCTAGACAAGTGACCAACTCTAGGAATATAAATTTGGCCTTTGATCTTCAAAACACCCTCTTATTCAAGGATTGTTTCCATAGATAAACCTTTCAATACTTTGCCCCGAATTGTGTACATATTTCCACTATCAAATTGTCTACTTTTCTCTATCAATAAAAATTGTGCCTCAATACAACAAAGATTTTTACCAATCATAGAATATTAAGCCTCACAAAACTGTTGGACAAACTATGATCACCCATAGCCAAGTATCTAAAAATATTATGTCTCAAAAAAATGTTTGATGAATTATGGACACCCATAACCAAAGTTCGCTCCTCTACAATCAACAAGGCATACTCATTGCCTCCCTACTCAAATCATATATCACTATATTGGCCTTACATAAGTGATAAAGAATAGTTATATCATAGTTCTTCAACAACACCAACAACACGTATTATCTCAAATTCATATCCTTCTAGTAGAATATGTACTAAAGGTTGTGATGATTGTTGAACACCTCAAAAATAAACTCCAAACAAGTAGTTCTCCTAAACTTCAAGGGATATACTACTACCTCTAAATCCAAACACATAAGTGGCATAGTTCTTCCCATTGGTCTTTAACTATCTCAAAGAATAGGCTACAACCTTCTCTTTCTGCATAAGACACTACCAAGACCAAGACTCAAAGCATCATAATACACGATAAAACCTTCATCTTCTATAAGTAAGCTTAAGATAGGTTCTGATGTCAGGAAATCTGTGAGTTAAAAGCTTACCTCACACTCATCGGACCACTAAAAAGCAACATTGATTCAACCTAGTCAAATAAGTTACAATAGTAGAGAAACTCTGTATAAATAATCTGTAGTAGCCAGCAAAACCAATAAATCTCAAAATTCTAGTTGGTGAACTAGACCCAAACAAATCCCAAACCACCTCAACCTTGGATGAACTAATTAGTAGACACTACATTCCCCAATAATGCCATAGAACTAAACCAAACCTCATACTTTGAGGACTTATCATACAACTTTTCATCCCTTAATCTCTAAAGCACAATCCTCAAATATCACATATGTTCCTCCTTTTTCTTGGAATATACCAATATATCATCAATAAAAACAATAATGATAGAATTAAATACTCAATGCGTTAACATTGTAAATATTGTTGGGGAAATAGTCTATCCAAATAGCATCATAGGTAACTCATAGTCAGCATATCAAGTCCTAAAATCCATCTTAGGAATATATAAAGCCCAAATCTTTAACTGGTGGTATCTTGACCTTAAGTCAATCTTCAAAACATTCCAAAGTTGATCAAACAAATCATAAATGCACAAAAGAGGATACTTGTACTTGATAGTCACCTTGGACAATTGTTGATAGTCAATACACATTTGCATAGACCCATATGTCTTCTTCACAGAAGAAGTAGGAGAACCCCAAGGTGAAACACAAGGTCTAGTGAATCCTTTGCTCAACAAGTTCTAAATTTGATCTTTTAACTTTGTTAGAGCCATTTTATAGGAAGGAATGGAAATAGGCTTAGTATTTGGCTCTAAATCAATGCCATAATTAATATTTCTATCTGGTGGAAAACTTAGAAGATCCATAATAAATGCAAATTAAAATTCTCTAACCACCCTCACTGATCATAAAGGAGGTGTATCAGTGCTAATACCATAGATATAAGCCAAATAAAATAGGCATGTGTGTCAATGCTAGTTTCACGGATATATTCCAAATAAAAAAGCATTTTTTCACGACTCGAGCCTACCTCTTAGTCGCGATAATGGTACTTACGGTCATAAGTGACCATAAGCTAACCCATGAGTTGGCACCTTCTATGAGCACTGAGTACTGATAATAAATGGCATATTCGGTAAACAACTTATAAATGCCATAAGGTTTAAATACTGAGAATACAACTGAATTTGCAAGGCTGAAATATCTTCAAAAATACTAAAAACCAACTGATAAGTCTGATGAACTAACTAACTATCTGAATGTCTGACAAGTATCTAACTGGCTGACTGTGGTGTTGATGGGACAGGCCCCAACTAACTCCAACTGACTAACTGAAAAAAAATACGGAAATAATTGAATAAACATAATAGGTCCTCGATATATGAGGACTCACCACTGCTGCTGCTACTAAAATGTTGGATAGTATAAGCGTGGTCAGGAAACTGAACGTCCGAACCTATGATATAAGACATCATAGCGCGAAGAAAAGTATGCGATCGGTACTTTGAATGTACAGGTATATGATATGAGGTTAGGCTAAAATACAAGGGTTAACTATGCATGAAATAATGACTAACTGAATAGCATGAGCTAACTTAGTACACATGCATGAAAACTAAACTACTGAGAATGCAAGACCAAGCATATAATGTTTCTAAAATAATCTGTAAAACTAAATTACTGAAATCTGATAATAGAATAACTGGAAGTCTGTATGCCAAGGTTAAGAAAACCTGAGCTGAATTATGTACTGAATACTGAATTTAGACTATGGGAGGTATCATCTAACATATATGCCCCAATTTGAGCTAATCGGGTTCCAACCAGTAACCCTAGTTGGAAGGGTTTCAGTACCGTGCCACGAGTACTAACACTGGCTGTGTGGATCTACTAAATTGGTGTCCCGAAGGACTAAAGAGTAACCTTATACTGGCCAAAATCTCATTAGATATGTGTCAACCCTAAACTAGAAGGAAGACATCTCAAACCTACACTGTCTACGTAGTTTTATAACTCGGGGATTACTGCGAAGGGTCAAACCCTAAACTTGCAGGAATGCCCTCGTCCCTGGGTTCGCTCGGTGTTGAATCCTAATCTCAATTGAATGACACTATTCAGTAAACTGAACTAAGATTAACTGAACAAATAACTAATCATAATAACTGCCTGAATTATAATGCTCATGGTATAGCTAAAATAATTTTGAAGATGCTAAAGTTATGTAAACATCTAAGTATCGGGTGTTCATACCCCTCCAGCACTAAATGGAAATAGCAATACGGATATATAAAAACTTTGAAACCCTAGTAGGGGATCATTTATCAAAATCCAATACTTAGTCATTTCATCAAACACATGAGAGTTATGAACTTAAAAATGGGAATGGGTAAATCATGTGATAATAACATAGTTGCAATACTAAAATCATGAATTTAGGATTTGAATGTCAAGAGTTCAATAGTCAAAACATCTAGTGGCTCATTCAATAGAAAACACGTACAATCATAACTTCAAATCAAATTATCAAGATGTTCATGGGCATAATTCAACTTAATCATGTAAAATTTATAATTTAAAACATAAAAAAGGATTCTTGGACTCCATAGGTGGAATGGGCCCATGAATGAATATCATACATACCTTAAACCCTTAAGTTTGAAAGGGAAACACCAATCTTGATGCTTTCTTAAAGGTTCTCTGATTGGGGAACTTGAATTCTTGGTTTTCTTGGAGAGAAAGTAATGAAATTGATGTTCTTAGGAGATGATTAGGGATTTCTTTAAGATAAGGAGTGAAGAAGAAGGGAAAATAACGCCCAAATTTCTGATATAAATCGGGATATGATGACTTGGATTGAGGGGAAAAGACACAACTGCCCCTCAAACATTTAAATCTACAATTGGAATGCATTTTAAAGGGGCACCGCAATGCGATGAGGGCTCGATTGCTATTACGACCATGGCGTGGACTTATCATTATGAGATTCTGGAATTTCAATCCAAACATGACCTAATCCACGTTTGAAAAATCTAAAACTTCCCCAAGACATACTCCTTACACCCTGAACATGAATTAACTCAAAAACCAATATCTCGGGGTAGGAAAGACCAATTTAAAAATCCTTGAAGTTAAAAGACCAAAAATATGACTAAGTTCTCAACACTTAGTGAAATTTTCAGGCCTTAAGCTTCTTATGCATGCAACTAGGAGTTGAACTGAACTTAGAATAATATGGGGTATTGCAATATTTCCCCTTTGGGAACATTCGTCCATGAATGAGACTTACTAGGCTGAGAGTACTGGGGAAACTAAAATCATATGTTGAACATGCACGACTGAGAACATGAATACATAACTGAGTCTGAAACATGATACATGAACTGGACTGATTTCATAAATGCATATAATGACATGAGAATGATTACATAGCTGGGTCTGAGAATGGAAAAGAGACAATCTAAACAGAACTATTACCTTAAGATGAGTTTGAGTTTGTAGAGAAAAGATGAGGAAACTTGGTATGTATGTATATATTCCTCTGCTTCCCAAGTATCTCCCTCAATGGATTAATTCAGCCAAAGAACTTTGAGCAAGGAAACTTCTTTGTTCCTTAATAAATGAATCTATCGATCAAGGATATCGACTGGGATTTCTTCGTAAGAAAGGCTATCCTGAACATCCACACTTTCTATCGAAACGACTACAGCTTGATCACCAATACACTTCATTAACAAGGAAACATGAAACACGGGATGCACTGATGCCAAATTTGCATGAAACTCAAGCTCATAAGCTACCTTTCCAAAATAACTCAAAATTTTGTACAAGCAAACATATCGGGGACTGAGCTTCCCCTTACTGCCAAATCTCTTTACTCCCTTCATGGGCAATATTTTCAAATAAACTAAGTCACCAATATCGAACTCAACATCTCTTCTCCTCACATCTGGGTAAGATTTTTGATGACTTTGGGCTATTTTCAGCCTTTCCCAGATCAGCTGAACTTTCTCCATCGCACCAAACATTGAATCTGTCCCTACAAAGCAGCCTTACCTACCTCAAATAAACCAATAATAGATATACATCTCCTCTCATTTAAAACCTCAACGGAACCTTCTGAAATTGGGGTGATAATTGTTATTGTAGGCAAACTCAACCAATGGTAAGTGATCATCCCAACTGCCTTCGAAATCAAGCACACACGCCCTCAACATATCCTCTAGGGTATGAATGGTCCTCTCTGCCTGACCATCTATCTGAGGATGAAAAGTTGTATTGAGATAAACTTGGGTACCAAGACCCTTCTAAACAGCCTTCCAAAAATGAGAGGTAAACAGAGTACCTCTATCTAAAATGATAGACAACGGGACTCCATGCACCCTAACCAACTCTCTAATATTAAGCTTGGTGTAGTCATTGGCTAAAGAAGAAGTATGAACTGGCAAGAAATAAGTTGATTTGGTTATTCTGTCAACAACAACCCAAATCGAATCATGCTGACAACGCGAGCGAGGCAACCCCATCACATAATCCATGTTCACCACTTCCCTCTTCCAAGTAGGAATGATGAACTCTGAAAATAAGCCATTAGGCCTTTGGATCTCAACCTTAACCTATTGACAATTAGAACACTAGCTACAAACTCTGCAATACCCTTTTTCATACCACTCCACCAACAGATTTCCCGCAAATCACGGTACGTCTTAGTGGCTACTAGGTGTATAGAATTACGTGCATCATGAACTTCTACTAAAATATGTTGTCTCAAACTATCAACACACAGCACACATAGCCTACCCTGACATCGCAACACACCATCTCCCCCTCAGGAGAAAACCTCTATTTTTTGCCTCTAACTGATTCCTTCAACTTAACCAAATTAGGATCCCTATCCTGTTTCTCTTTTACTTCAGCAACCAAAGAAGACTCTGAACCTATATACTACCCTCAACTAAATCAACCAATCGAACACCTAATCTAGTAAGCTCATGAATCTCCTAAACTTAATTATTCTTATCATTCTCAACATGAGCAACACTACCCATAGACAACCTACTAAGGGCATCTACTACTACATTGGTCTTGCCCAGATGATACAACACACTCATACCATAATCTTTTAACAACTCTAACCACCTTCTTTGATAAAGATTTAAATCTTGGTGCAAAAACACATACTTCAAAATTTTGTGGTTAGTGAACACATCAATTGAACCCCATTAAGTAATTTCTCCAAATTTTCAAGGCAAAAACAACCGTTACCAACTTAAGGCCATAGGTAGGGTAATTTTTTTCATGGGTTTTAAGTTATCTATAGGCATAGGCGATGACCTTACCTCTCTGCATCAACACATAACTAGGACAAACTTTGGAACCATCACAGTAAACAACAAATCCCTTTGAACCATTTGGAAAAGTCAAGACTGGGGCTGAGGTGAGTCGAGTCTTCAAATTCTAAAAACTCTTTTCACAAGAATCTGACCACTGGAATTTGACTTTTTTCTATGTCAATCGAGATGTGGGGGATGCAATAGATGAAAAACCCTTAAAAACCATCTATAATGGACATCCAAACCTAAAAACTCCTAATACATGATGGAAAGATCGGTCTAGGCTAGTTTGTCACTACTTCAGTTTTTTGAGGGTCAACTCTAATGCCATCTTTGGAAAAAATATGGCCAAGGAAATATACAAATCTTAGCCAAAATTCGCACTTACTAACTTTGGTGAATAACTAATGGGCTCTAGGAGTCGGCAATACAATTTTGAGCTGGTCTGCATGATTATTTTCACTGAGAATAGATGAAAATATCATCAATGAAGACTATGATGAACGTGTCTAAGTACTTCTTGAACACTCTGTTCATCAATTCTATAAAAGTTGTTAGGCCATTCGTTAGTCCAAAATACATAACTAGAAATTCAAAGTGACCATACCGGATACTAAAAGTTGTCTTTAGAATGTAACATTTTCTGACTCTGAGCAGATGATAGCCAGATCTGAGGTCTATCTTATAAAAATAACTAGCACCCTAAAGGTGGTCGAACAAATCACCAATCCTGGGGAGTGGATATTTATTATTGATTGTGACTTTGTTCAACTTTATGGTAATCGATGCACATTCTAAAAGAATCATATTTTTTACACACGAAAAGGACTAGAGCCCCCCATGGGGAAATAGTGGGCCTAGTGAATCCCTTATCTAAGAAATCTTTCAACTATTCTTTCAACTCCTTCAGCTTAGCTGGAGCCATTCTGTAGGGCAGAATAAAAATAGGCTGGGTATCTGAGAGAAGATCTATTCCGAAGTCAATTTACCTTTTAAGAGGGACTCTAGGGTGATCTTTAGGGAAAACATTTGGAAATTCCCTTACTAATGAAACTGATACGAGACTGGTGGTCGCAAAATTTGAGTGCTTGACTCAAACAAGATAGTAGATATACCCCTTAGATATCATTTTTCTCGCCCTAAGTCATGACACAATTTGAACTCTAACTGTTGAAGTACTACCCCTCCATTCAATAACTGGTTCATTTGGAAACTGAAACTTAATGACTCTATTTCTATAGTCAACTAAAGCATAGCATGAGTGAAGCCAATCCATGTCGAGAATGACATCAAAATCTATCATCTCTAACTTTACAGGTCTACTGAAATGATTTTTTAGGATACTTTGATCAGGCAATTTTTGTATACCCATCTGGCTATGATAGATTTACCCACTGGGGTAGACACTACGAAAGGCTCTACTAATGTTTCAGGAATGACACCAAAATTAATATCTATATAGGGGGTTACAAAAGAAAGTAAGGCTCTGGAGTCCAACAAAGCATAAACATGAAGATGAAAGACCTGTAACATAACCGTAACCACATCAGGAGACCTTTCCTGATCCTATCGGGACTGAAGTGTGTACAGCCTGCTCTAGCGTTGTCCAATGGTGGCACTACAAGTGGCGCCCTGCTGAGTCGGGCGAACAACTAGAATTGGAGGACGACTGTACTGACTCTGCTAACCAACCTGTGGACATTCTTTGACTCTGTGTCCTGGCTTGCCACATCCAAAGCACACATCACTGCCAGCTCTACACACACCCTGATGATTCCTACCATATTTCTGGCATAATGGATTAGTGAAACCACTGTTCATACTACCCTGGGACTTAAAGCCTAGTGCCCTATCCCGATTGTCATTTCTGAATTTTGGCACTGATGCACAAGTTGAAGACGGGGCTGGGGATAAAAATATCTGACGGAACTGAGAATTGTTCCACCTACTGACCTTGGCTAAGAAAAATTAAAGGTACCTGTTCTGGACCTTTTATTCTCTCTTTCTCCTTAATCTGTTGAGTGTGAACCATAAGCCTAGATAGGTCCATCTCCTTAATAAACAAAGAAGTCCTACACTCCTTGACCACACTATCAGCTATACCGGAAACAAACTTAATCATTCTAGACCTATTATCAGACACCATCGAAGGAGCATACCTCACTAACTGAGTAAACTTAAGCGAGTATTCCTTCACGCTCATAGTACCTTGTTTCAAATTAATAAACTTAGAAATTTATATTTCCTCAACTCTAAAGGAAAGAAACTATCTAAAAAGGTTGTAGCAAACTCCTCCCACTCTACAGGCCCTGCATCATCACCACGGTCTTTCTTCTACAACTAAAACCAGGTGTGAGCTATATCTTGCAACTGATAAGCAACCAACTTTCCACGCTTACTTGAAGTGACACCCATAATATCTGCCACCTTATACACCATATCAAGAAACTCTTGTAGATCATCATCAGACTTGGATCCCAAAAACTGAGGGGAATTTATTCAGGTGAAATCCCAAATCCTAGCTATAGTTGTATTAATCACTGGGCTGGCTAGGGCAACATTTTGTTGACTATTCTAAGTAGCTACTAAATGAGCTAAGGTAGTGAAGGCAACTCTGAACTAGGAGTGAGAGATATGCTCATTCAAGGAATCTTACTAAATAGGCGGAGGTGTGGGTTGACTCCCATTTCTTCTTCTATTGTTTCTTTTGGGAGGCATTGTCTGTAAATGGAAAGAAGAATAAGTCAAAAAAAGAGTTTAAATAGTGTATTATGCTTTTTTGCCTGACATGAATACTAAAAAAAAGGGATAATTTTTCCTAAAACTACTTGTAGTCTCTTGTCCATAAGTGTGGAGTACTTCACACCCATGCACAAGACTCTACTCAATGCAGCTTTAAAACTCCCTAGGACATTGGAAAATATTAGGATCTGATACCAAGTTTTGTCACGACCCGAGGCTACCCCCTAGTTGCAACATTGGTGCTTACAGTCATTAGTGACCACAAGTTAACCCATGAGTTGATACCTACTATGAGCACTGAGTAACAGATAATAAAAGACATATGTGGAAAACAACTAATAAATTCATAAGGTTTAAATACTGAGAATACAACTGAATTCGGAAGGCTGAAATATCTGCAAAAATACTGAAAACCAACTGATAAGTCTAATAAACTAACTGACTATTTGAACTCCTAAAAAGCCTCTAACTGACTGACTATGGAGTTGATGGGATAGGCCCCAACTAACTCCAACTGACTAACTAAAAAAAATATGAAAATAACTGAATAAATATAACAGGTCCTCAATATATGAGAACACACCACTGTTGTTGTTGCTGAAATGTTAGACTGCTTAAGCGCAATTAGGAAAATATGAATCTGAACCTATGATATAAGACATCATAGCCCAAAGAAAAGTATAAGATTAGTACTTCAAATGTACTGGTATATTAGATTAGGTTAGGTAAAAATACAAGGGCTAACTATGCATGAAATAATGACTGACTGAATATCATGAGATAAATGAGTATACATGCATAAAACTGAAATAGTGAGAATGCAAGACCAAGCATATAATGTTTCTGAAATAATATGTAAAACTGAATTGCTGAAATCAGATAACTGAATAACTGGAAGTCTGTATGCTATGGTTAAGAAAGCCTAAACTGAATTTTGTATTGAATACTGAACTTAGACTTTGGGAGCTATCATCTAACCGACATGCCCTAATCTGAGCTAATTGGGTTCCAACCTATAACCCCAATTGGAAGGCTTTTAGTACCATGCCGCAGGTACTAGCACTGGTTTTCTGGATCCACTAAATTGGTGTCCCAAGGACTAAAGTGTAACCCTATACTGGGAGGAAAGTTATGAGATATGTGTCAACCCTAAACTGGCAGGAAGAAAACTCTAACCTACACTGTCTACGTAGTTCTGTAACTCAGAGATTGCTACAAACGAAAAAACCCTAAATTGGTAGGAATGCCCCCGTCCCTGGGTTCGCTCAGTGTTGAATCCTACTCCTAATTGAATAACACTATTCAATAGACTAAACTAAGGTTAACTGAACAAACAACTTATCATAATAACATACTGAATGATAATGCTCATGGTATATCTAAATCATTCTGAAGATACTGAAATTATGTAAACAACTAAGTATCGGGTTGTCATAACCCTCCAGCACTAAATGAAAATAGTAATACAGACATATAAAAACTTTGAAACCATAGTAGGGACTCATTGTTCAAAATCCAATACTTAGACATTTCATCAAACACATGAGAGTCATGAACTTAAACGTGGTAATGGGTAAATCATGTGATAATAACATAGTTGCAATACTAAAACCATGAATTAAGGATTTGAATGTCAAGAGTTAAATATTCAAAACATCTAATGGCTCACTCCATAGAAAACACATGTAATCATAACTTGAAATCAAATTATCTAGATGTTCATGGGCATAATTCAACTTAATTATGTAAAATTCATAATTTAAAACGTAAAAGGGGATTCTTCGACTCCATAGGTGGAAAGGGCCCATGGATAAACATCACACATACCTTAAACCCTTGAGCTTGAAAGGGAAACTCTAATCTTGATGCTTTCTTAAAGGTTCTTGGATTGGGGAACTTGAATTCTTGGTTTTATTGGAGAGAAACTAATGAAATTGATGTTCTTGGGAGATGATTGGGGTTTTCTTTGAGAGAAAGAGTGAAGAAAAGGGGCAAATAATACCTAAATTACTAATATAAGTCGTGATATGATTACTTGGATTGAGGGGAAAAGACGAAATTGCCCCTTAAATATTTAAATTCATAACTGGAATGTATTTTAAAGGGGCACCGTGACCGATGAGGGCCCCATCTCTATCACAACCATAACGCATCCCAATCATGATATGCTTCTAGAATCGTGATCCAAAAATGACCCAATCCACATCCAAAAAATTTGAAACTTCCTTAAGACATGCTTCTTACACCCCTGAACATGAATTAACTCAAAAATCTATATCTTGGGGTCAGGAAGATAGATTTAAAAATCATCGAAGTTTAGAGGCTAAAAATATGACTAATTACCCAACACATAGTGAAATTTTTAGGCCTTAAGCCTCTTCTGCATGCAACTAGGAGTTGAGCTGAACTGAACTAAGAATAATATGGGGTATGACATATCCTTTCTCAACCATCTGCTAAGATTGAAGAAAGATTCACCCTCATAAGATATGAACCCTGGGTAACCTTTCAATCTAACTTTGATATAGTTTGCATCATCAAAGTAACTATCTTTGCATGAAAATCCAAGATAACAAAATACAAAGAAAGTCAATCCACTCCCAAAATCACATCACATTCTATCATATCCACAATAATCAAGTCCATCCAGGTATTATCCCAAGAAAGTCAAATGCATAATTGGTATGCGTGATCCTTTACTAAAGAATCACCTACTATGATAGAGAATGAATAGGCATAACAAGAGACTCACACAAATATTAAGACTAAATACAAAATATACAAACATATAGTAGAATATAAAAACAACATCAAATGATTTAAAGTAGGTTAATGGCATACTAAAATGATACATATGATAACTATATTAGAGGACTCCATCTCATGTCTATCTGAAAAAGCATAGAACTAAGTCATTTCACCTTCTACCTAAAGAAACCACTTTAATTCCTCCTTATTCGGCTATTTCCATACCTCTACCTGTATCAGATCTACTATGATCCCTCTCTAGAGGTGTTGTTTCTCTCACTAGAGCCTAATAATCCTATTGCCTGCCTCTCTCCCATGTTTGCGATAATCCTTTTTGAGATGTTATGGCTACCACACTTATAACAAGACATAGAAACCATTATCTACTAAAAAAACCCTAAATAACTAGATTGGCCACCATTACCTGATAACATCTAAGAAGAACCATGAGAAGTCTACCATGTTCTGAAATCCCATCTAAAATACCAATCCTTGAACTCCTAGATAGTTACATGTAATAACCTACTATGCTGAGGACAAAAACCTCTTTTAAAATATCCTCTACCTTTAGATGATATAAGGCTAAACTACTTAGAAGTGTGGTACTTCTTGTCCCTCAAGTACCCAAACTCCTTCCACATATAAATTTGTATAGACTATTGCTAAAATTTAATAGTTCAAAAACCCTAAAATCTATGAAATATCCCATGCTAATTTGGAAGAACCATAAAGTGCGGTGAGATAATATATAGAACTGCATAGGATAATCAGTCACATAAATGGGTAAGGTTCTCAAACTAATATATACACTCAACTCTCAGACTACTTGGGAAAAATCAATCAAGAAAAGCTTGAGCAAATAACTTCTAAGTCATAGACAGAGATCATGTAGGTCTAGATTAAACATAAGATCACTACCACTACTTAACAGGATGACCCTTTCTAGAAAGCAGTGTAATCAACCTCGTGATATTGTAACAATCCTACATTCTAAAGAATTTTTCAAGTCACTAAAAACTCATATGTATTCTCTCTCTATCCACCCTAAAATTGAGTTGGATCCATCTTCTAAAACCTCTCAAACCTCATTTACTCCTCATATAGTATCATACTCTAGACATATACGTGGTTTCTACACCTAGAAAACTAATATTATTATACCTAACACGACCACCACTAGCTACCCTGGTAGACCTTGAAATAATTAAATAGGCAGCTAATCTAAAGTTTGATCCCCAATAGTAGTCATAAGCCTTGTGGAGTACCCTCTAAATTACCATTCGGAGCCATGATCTCCAATACACCCAACATATGAACCAATGTATATTGAAGTACTAAATTAATTATAACACACGACAGAGATAGAACTAGGACCTCCTTCTCAACCAGAACATGAGCATCCTCAACCTTATACTAGCCCTCAGGAGACTCTACTCTAGGTAGGACCTAAGATGCTACCTAATCTCTAACTCTGCCTTAACCTCTACCCCAACCCCTACCATACTCCCAACAATGTCCATGTGTCCTAACAAGGGTAGTGGGCATGGGTCCTAGAATAGGCTCTTAATCTCTCTACATGATAGCATGATTCATTTTTACTTGTGATATAATAAGATGCAAAATCATAGTAAATGATTAACTTTCCACAATAATAAGGAAGAAACAATTTTTCCTAAATTAATATAGACCTTCAAAGATAGATAACAAATGTCTTCACAATGATTTGGAGAACTCTATTATACTCGACTTGTATTTGTGTGACTAATGAACCTAGCACAATGATACCCACTTATCACGATCTAAAACTTTAATCATGATGGAACCTATCTCACCATTTGTGATAGGTAAGCTAACCCGATACATAACACAAATAAATATTCAAATACATGGAATAGGTAAATGAAGATAGTGTTAAACTGAATCATAAATGACTCTATAGAAAATACAAAAAAATCCCCAAACTTTGGTGGTCACAAGTACAAGTGTCTAATGATGGAATTTGTACAAAAAGGTCCAAAATGTCTCGAGTAAGTAATACAACAATAATGGAATAGAAAAGATCTGGTAGGGACTAGATCAAGTAGCAACTAACCCTGGATCCCAAAACTCAAGGTCTGACATGAGAGCTGAATTAATATCTCAGGGTAGCCAACTCATCACTTGCATAAAAATTATAGAAATAAGCATGCATTACTAGAAATATGTGTGTACTCATCGGCATTATCAGCCATCCCTAATTCAAATTAATAGCGAGAACCATCTAAAATCTATCACAACTAGACATAATTTAGTAAACCACAAACCAAAAGGTCATACCTATACTAACAGTTAATATATGATGGCAAGAATATGAAATATCTCAATAACACTAAAATGCCATTATTTAGTCCAAAAAAACAAATCGACCAAACTCAAGCATTTCGAATATCAGGTAAGCCAAATGAGTATGAATAAATGAATGAATAATATTCATCGTGTATACATCTACTGTTCTTCATAGCTAGATAGAATCTACTACTGACTTGCAAGGTCCATAAATTTGATAGGTGTTTCCCTCTACTCTATAATGTGTACGTATATATAATATAGGCTTGACATTTCGAACAATATAGCAATAATACTAAGCAGGTGCTCCACTGAACCATATAATATTAGACAGGTGTTTCCTCTAATCTTGTCACAACCCTAACCAAGGCCTGGTCATGACGACTATCCCAAGTCCTACATAGATCGGAGATTACCCTTTTCACCCAACCTAGTCAATATAACAACCTCAAGTGATGGATGAATTTTGAACATAAAACAAGATAGTGTAAGCTAAGACTAATATTAATTCATGAAATGTCTAAACCAATCACCGATAACTGGATAATCGTCCTCCACCAAAACAACACATCTAAGTCCACAGTAATCCAACAAAGCCTCTATAAAACCAAAATCAATGAAATTTCAGGACATGCCCCCTATAGTAGCTAAAACAAAATCTGAACAATGTGTAAGACAAGGTAATAAAGAACATGAAATAAAGCCTTCCAAAGTATGGAATCTCACCACTGCAATGTCAACTAACGAACCAACTCGAACACCTAATCACTATGCAAGAAGTCTAAAAGAAGTTATGGCACCTGCAGCACGTAGGGAAACAGCATCCGAAGATAGTTAGCAGTTGCAGCACTAGCATGTAACTCAGGGATAGAGGAATAAAATAATGCCAGCATTCAAAACCAAATCAAATAACCCTATACAATCACATGTATACATATACATATACATATACATATACATATACATATACATATACATACACATATATATGTATAAATATATATATATATATATATTGTGTCAGTATAGGGAACAAGGCTTAGAATGAACTTTGAAAATTATAACCTGGGTTGTGTAGCATAACCATCATAAAACATGATACCACGGGCTATATGGGCCCAACTCTCCCCTAGATGAAAGGTCCCCAGTGCGTATAGCAGCACAAACTAGAGAATATTTATATTCGTATATGCCTTTATGGAGGACTCAAACCTCCTGGCATAATTAAGGTGACTTAAGAACCAACGTATACAATATGGGGAACTTGAACCTCCCATTCATATATTCATTCGGGGGACTCAAACCTCCCTATCATATAGACACCTACATCGGCTAGCGCAATTTGCAAGGTTTGTACTACAGACTCCACTTTCACGTCGTGGCTACACATCCCACTTTAAATCCCAATTAAAACTTTTATTACACATACACGATCATTAATCCAATTACTTACCAAAGGCATCATGTTGGTATCATCGTACCAACCCCACTTGCAAGCGTACGACATACCCTAACCATTATTAATCAACTTGGAACTCAAACTCATTGTCTAAATAAAGATATCAATTCAACCCAACATGTAGGGACTCAAACCCATTTAGTATTTCAAATTAATTTATGGCCAACAAGGACTCAATAAAACTATTTACCAATCATTAACACTCTTAGGCCAATGACTTAGTTCAAAACACAATTCAATTCAATTTATAGTCATCAAGAGCTTTACAAATCCATTCATCCTCCATTAATATTACTATGCCAAGAATTAGTTAAAACACAATTTAAACTTATCGCAAGATCATTCTCATTAACAATTTCACAAATAGGTTGAGGGCATACCATTATCAAAGCCAAAAACTAACAAATTTAGGGTTAAGCTTGACCCATTTGTTAAACCAAAATTCCCATGATCCAACATGTGCAAAACCATTATCAAAACGTTTATAAGCATAATTTAAACCATGAGAAAATGATACTCAACATTCTGCATTCAAACCCTAAACCATGGTTTTCAAAACCATCATTAATAACCCATGAACAATGTTTAAAACATATGATTTTAGCAAACCAACAATGAATAAAGAGTCACATGACCAAGTTATGAAGATTCACGGAGAGATTTTGATCCTTAAGTCCTTAGATGACCACTTTGAAGAAATCTTAGCTCAATCTTTCTTGAGAAGTTTTAGAGAGAGTTGTGAGAGTATTTGATCTTATAAAGCGTTTAATGAATGACCAAAGCGTATTATAAGACATGGGGTCTTAAGGGATTGGGGTGGGAAATATCCAAAATACCCTCATCGTAAAAGCTATAAAAAGTCCACAGGTGGATATGAGTCATGCCGGTGAGTCGTCAACACATCGTACGACTCTTACCATTGAGTCGCCATCAAGACAGAGAATTGGACACCACACACTATCCAACTTATGACTCCCCAATCTCACTTGTCACTAGACCATATGAATCATATGGTCTAGTCAAGACCAACACAGAATACCAAGGGCTTGGACACTGGACAACATATGATTGGACCCTACCAACTCATTATATAAACATATGAATCATGAGGAGTCTCTTATAACCAGGATAGAACTTTTCCAATAACACACTGTTCAACTCACGACTAGGGTCCCTATACCCATAATCACACCATATGACTCATACGGTGAGTCATCAATAGGACAGTGAGCTTAAGGCTCGAGGAAATTTCAAGGGCCAAAGCCTGTGGCATTTTAGTCTCCCCCCCTTAGGAACATTCATCCTCGAATAATGGTATAAGAAAATACAAGAACAATTGGACTCCACACACTTCTACTCTTACCTTTAACTAAGTTAGAAAACAAAGATGCCAAGTAAACCACCATTTTCCTTTAACAAAGATGGAAAACAAAAAGTTAAGAACAATACATACCTTAAGGACGATTTGCCTGAATAGGGAATAGGAATGGATAATTGGACTTCATGTCCTTCTCGGCTTCCCAAGAAGCTTTCTTGAACTTTTGGTTCCTCCACAGAACCTTTATCGAAGCCACATTTTTCATTTACATCCGACGAACTTTCCAATCCAAGATCCTCACTGAAACCTCCTCATAGAAAAAAGAATCTGAAATACCAATGTTCTTTAAATGAATAACCAACAATGGATCACTTATGCATTTCTGCAACATGGACACATGGAATATCGGATGAATAGAACTCATGCTAGGGGAAATTCCAACTAATTTGAAATGCTACCAACCCTTCTCAAAATCAAGTATGACCCAACATACTAGGTACTGAGCTTCCCCTTCTTCCCAAACTGCATTACTCCCTTCTTGGAGACACCTTTAAAAATATCCAATTACCAACCTCAAACTCCAAGTGCCTTCGCCTCACGTCTGCATAGGACTTTTGGTGACTGTGGGCGGTCTTAAGCCTATCCCAAATCACCTTCACCTTCTCCATGGCTTGGAGAACTAGATCCAGGCCAAACATTTGTGCTTCACCAACTTTGAACCACCTAAGGAGATCTATACCTCGTACCTACCATACAATGCCTCAAATGAAGCCATACCAATTCTAGAATGATAACAATCATTATAGGCAAATTAAATGAGAGGAAAATGGTCAAATCAAATACCACTAAAGTCAATCACATAGGCTCGCATCATATCTTCCAAAGTCTAAATGGTCCTTTTAGCTTGCCCATTCGACTGCGGGTAAAAGGCCATACTAAGACTCAATTTAGTCCCCAAACCATGGCTCCATAAATATGACGAGTAATGAGTACCACAGACCAAAATAATCGAGATAGACGTACCATTCAACTTTACAACCTCCTAAAAGAACAATTTCGCATAGTCCTCGACAGAATAATTAGTCCTCACTAGCAAGAAGTAAGCCAACATTGTCATCCTATACATGATGACCCAAATGGAGTCACACTATTCCATGACTGCAGAATGACTATAAGGAAATACCTATTATTTACCTCTCACTTTCACACTGATAGTTCAATTTCTTAGAGCAACCCACCAGGCCTCATGTGTTCTACCTTCACTTGCTGGCACACCATACACTTAGCCACAAAGTTGGCTACATCCCACTTCATGTTGTTCCATATATACATCTCCTTAAGGTGGAACTAAGATGAATCATATACTGCAATTCATGGCCATCGACCAAAATCCTTCCTCACAACCCATCCATATGTAGAGCACTAATGTGGCATGAAAACACGATACATTTGATGCTTAAAACTATAACTTTAGGTGTAAACATAGGATATTTTGTTGGATATGATGTACTTTGGTGTGAATAGCAAATAAAAATGGTCTACAATAGTATTGGAATGAAAAGAGAAGAAAAAAAACTAAAAAGGACTAACTCTGGTCAGTACACATGTTAGATCTTAAGTCGTAACCATTCTATACAACTCGTATATTGAATCATATGCATAAAAAAATAAAAATTCAACTGGAAGATCTAAGTGTGAGGAATATACGACTCAAGTATACCTATCATAAGCCAGGATACGAGTTGTACAATGTAGTTGTAAGCAGAACAGAACCTAAGCTACCATCCAGGAGTTGTAGAATCATAAGTATACAAGTCAGAAGTCTGAGTACGACTCGTATAGGGATGTCGTATACAACCCAATATTCAAGACTAAGAAAGACTAAAGTCCCAGGTGGATACGAGTTAAGGACATGATTCGTACACTCAAGTATGAATCATAAATAGAAGTCATATGATGAATAAGAAGTTGAATCCGTAGTAAGATCAAGCACTGAAATAAATACAAGAAGGCAGGGTACAACTCGTATTGAGCCGATATGATTGAAGACCGAGTCGTACAAATTGCCAACTTAACTTTACCTTTTCCGGTTTTATTAGGATTTTAATGTTATTTTGTGATACTATAAATATCCTAGGGTTTATATTTTATTACGTTATGCATTACTACGCACTATTACATTCTTTAACATTCTTCTATAATACTTTTACAATTGTTGTTGAGATTTGGGGTTTTTATTCAATTATAGACTTTGGAGTTTAATCATCTTATTCTTGTGAAATTGATTTTATGTGTTCTTTATTGATAATCATGGTTTCTTGCACAAACATGAGCGGCTAATCTCCTTAGCTAGGGTTGTAGGAACCCTGGCAAATTAGCTACGTAAAGGAAGTGTGAGACTCAATAATTCTAAGGATTTTGCATGTATCTTAATCTTCTTTGCAATAATTAATCTCAAATATCGGTCATAACTTAAGATAGCATGTATTCTCATTCATCCCCACAAAGGAGATTGTGATTAGGAAAAGAAGTTAAGACAGTGATTTGGGACTTCTACCTCCACATTTTAGTCCTTGCGTCTCATCTAATCACTTGATACTACCCAGACGAGTGAACTGAGGTTATAACAAGGGGAAACACCCTAAGACTTACCCAAGGGTGAAATTTATCTTCAAGATTACCCGGCAGTTGATAAGATTTATCCTAAAGACTTTGTATGCAGAGCAACAGAATGGTTGGGTTGATCACGAGAACTTTATAGAGTTAAGAAGACAAGTGAACAGGAACCTAGTGTTCGTCTCATATTGATTACAAATCAAAAGCACTCAAGATTTGGTTACTAATTGTGATTGATAAAAAAATCCTCTATTTACTTTCCTGTACTGCTCATGGATTACATCAAGACAAGCAACTAGTCATATTTTCCCTGTGGGATAGACCCCAACCTAGTTGGGTTAGTATATTTGCAATCAACCTCATTATACTTCTAGTTGAGGTGTAATTTTGGGAGACATCAAATTTCGGCGCCGTTGCCGGGAAAAATAATTTGTGTAGTGAATTGAATTGGTGAAGTTTGCGGGTTTTTATTTTCTATTTTTGATTTGGCATACATCGGTGTTTTCCAAGTACTAGGAGTAGAGGCAATACCTTACTCCATTTTGATCCAAAACAAAAGAGAATCCTTCAAGCACCGAGAAGGATGTCAGGACACGGTCGTGATGGGTTAAAGACCCCCCACCTGTGGATCCAAAAGTTGCACTCCCACGTATTCTAATAGATCCATAGAATATTGCAAACTTACAGACATAAGAACTATTAGAGCAACAACATAGAGAAGTTGAAGAGGTTAGACTTGTTGCCGAGTCCGAATTAGCTCAGCAAGGTGGTTTAGTCAAAACTAGATAGGTTGTTGATCATTGAGTTTAGAGAGGCACAGCTTTATTTATTCCAGCTTATCAGAACTTAGACCCATATGAGGAGAAGGGTGAAGATCTGGGTTATGTTGAGCCTCTTGATACAGGAGCGATTGTCCCTCCTACTTTAGCCCCTTATATGAAGTTTTATATTACTAGTTCTATGATCCAATTATTGAATAAGAAGGGTGTATTTTCTGGAGCAGCTAAGGATGACGCAAATATGCACCTTACTAATTTTCTTGGGATCTACACAAACTATAATATTCCAGGGGTTGATCAGGAAGCTTTGAGATTTAGGTTTTTCCCATTTTCTTTAACAGGAGAAGCATCTCAATGGTTAGGGGAACTTCCAAGAGGATCTATCTCTACTTGGTGCGAATTTAAGAAATGGTTTCTGAGTAGATTCTTTCCTCCTGTATGGATACTACAGTTAAAGGATGAAATTTAGAATTTTAGACAATTTCCTGTAGAGTCTATGTGTGAGTCATGGTTTAGATTCAAGAAGAAGATCAACATGGTACCAAATCACAGAATCGGAGGATCAAACCTAGCAGAAATTTTCTATAGATCACTGAATAATAGCTTAAGAGCAATAGAAGATACTATTTCTAGAGGAGAATTTATGCGTCTTTGCTGAGATGCAACACAGGAATTGCTAGATGACATAGCAGTGACTAATAAAGGATGGAATACTAGAGATTTAGAATGAGATGGGAGTACATATGCTATTGGAGCAACAAATACTTATGGAGAAAGTAATGATTTGGTAGAGCAAGAGGTTGCATAGCTTCGTACAAATATTGGGTTTCTTAAAAAATAGTTCATGTCAATGAATGCTAAGAAAGTGAATGTAGTAGTGGCACAGGAGTCTACGTCCAAACCATTCTAGATTAAATCTTAAAAAAAAGTATCTTGATCATAGATTGGTGGATTTCTAAGACCTGGGGCAAGAGAATCAAGGTTGAAACTATTATAATGATAGATACATATATAGGAGTAGAGATCGAGATAGTGATTGGTGGTGCAAAGATGACTATAAAAAGAAGAGTGATAAATATATTCCACTAGGTAGACGAGATACTAAGTCTAGAATAGAGTCAATTTTGTCTAAGATGGTTAAAGGGAAAGAAAGCCAAGAGAATTGCCAGAAGGACATCAAAGCTGATCTGTTAGGATTGAACCAAAAAGTTGAGTCACATGCTACAATAATCAAGCAGTTGGAGCAGCAATTTGGTCGGATGTCAGCCATAGTAAATCAGAGGCAGCCTTGTACTCTTCTAAGAAATAATGTGGTAAATCCCAAAAATGATATTCAGCATCATGCTATTACCATTCGGAGTAGTAAGGTCACTACAGATCCACTTGTAACTACTACTAAGGAGTAGAAGAATGATGATGAGTTGGTAGATATAGGGAGAAGCAGCAAGCAGAACAAAGGAGAAGAGAAGGTTCCAGATCTTATGTTGAAGCCCATTCCAAGACCTTCCCCTCCTTATCCAAAATGAATGAAAATGAAATAAGAAGATGGTAACTGATGTGCGAGTAACTTAAATTAAATTAACTCGAATAACTTAAATTAAGTGATTGACTCACGAATAACTTAAATCAACACCATATTCCCTATGGGATTCGACCCCAACCTAGTTGGGTTATATATTTGTCAATGACCGCTTACTCTCTCTAAGAGAGTTGTAATTTGGTTGTATTAAATTTTGGTGTCGTTGCTGGAGAATACAATTGTCAATTAAGTTTATGTGTGTTGATTGACTGTTAGTCGGGTTTCTTAATTTTACGTTTGCTTGTTGTTTTGTTTTTTACAGGTTCAGGGTTGTTTATGTCAAGTACTAGAAGTTCCAAAGAACCATTATTACCCTTCAATCCTGAAACCCAACTAACCGGTAGAATGGCAAACGTATAGGAAGCTAACAGGCTAGCCGCCTTAAGTAGAGGTCAGGTTAATCTGCAGAATAACGGTCAACAAGTTCGTCATCCAAATCTAGATCATGATGAATTGGGAGATGAGGAATTATGGAATCCTATTAACTGAAGGCGTGCAGAGGAGGTAGTTGCACTAGTGAACTGAAATGTAAACAGAAATTGTCCTTTCAGGGTGAGACCTGATCGCCAACCTGTGCAATTTGATCTTAATGAGGATGATGATGGAATGGACGGAGCTGGTTCTACTGGAGCTATTATTCCCCCACCTCTAGGACCAGGAGCAAAGTTCAACATTACTAGTACATTGATTCAACTCCTTCACCTGAAGGGGTTGTTCGGTGGACTCCCGGGAGATGATCCCAATATGCATTTAGTGAACTTTGTCACTATTTAAAAGTCTTTTGATAACTTGGGAGTGGGACAGAATGCCATCCGCCTATATTTATTTTCGTTTTCTCTATCAGGTGAGGTAACATTGTGGCTTAATGAGCTGACGCCCGATTCTATAACCAACTGGAGGCAGTTGAAAGAGGCTTTCCTAGAAAGGTTCTTTCCACCTTCCAGGAGGGTACAGTTAGAGATGAGATCACTAACTTTAGATAGCTCCCAACTGAATCTCTCCATGAGACATGGGAGAGGTTCGAAAAGAAGCTGATGTAGTGCCCAAACCATAACATGACAGATATTCACCTATGGAGACTTTTTATCGGGCTTTGAACTCTATTACGAAGCCAGTTATTGATAATGATGTAGGGGGATCATTTGTGGATCTTACTCTTTAAAAGGCCTCATAGATGCTTGATTGAATGACCAAACAAAGTAGATCTTGGCTGTAACGACCCGATATCGCCTCCCGGGACGTCACCCGGTGCTTGAGGCTACAAGTAGCCCCAAGCTAACCCTTTGAGCCTGTTTCTACTAATAACACTCATTTCAAGATGAAATAATTCAAACACTAGCATAGTCATATCATATGAAAGAAAATACGGAGAAAATTCTTGGTCCAAACGGCCAAAAAATACCGAAAACCTCAACACAACCATAATCTGATAACTAGTCTGACACTGCCTCTACTAATCCATGAACTAGAGAGCCATTAGGATAGGTTCCCAACTGACTCAAAATGAACTGGAAATAACAACCTAGTCTCTCAAAATATGGAAATGTCTGAATATAGGTCCTCGAACTATGAGGAATCAGCACTATAGAAATGTAGATAGAGGTACTCGAAAATCACTGACGAGGTTGGGACTGAGCACCTGAACCTACATTATAAGACAATGTAGGACATAGACGTATATGTGGATCAGCACTTGGGAATGTACTGAGTATGTAGGGGTACATGTATTTATATAAAAAAAAACATCAATACTGTTTAATCAAATCATGCATGCAATAAGTAATGACTCACATGGCTTGAATAAGTATAAAATGTAAAGCTCGTGAATCATGTAGAATGGAGCATGTAACACAAATCTCATGAGTCATCATAGTTTAACTTTGAAATTGGTAATATTCTATTTTTCTCATTACCCATAGGCTAAAGGAGACTTTAAAAAATACTATCAACTCATTCATATGCCTCATGGAGAATAAAACTTCTTTAATTCTCAAGAACTCATAACTCTTTTGAACTCAAATACTAGGAATACGGACTTATATAACTTTGAAACATACTTGAAGGCATTTCATTCATTTTAGGAAAATATCTCATTAGAAGGGTAAATACTTTAGTTTTCAAGGGAGTAACTGATCTCGAAGTTTAAATGCCAAGGGAGGTTCTCTTAACCTACATAAACCACTCGAGCTACATGGAGTCCAGCATTTTATCCTCCTAAGGAAGAGACCTCACATTGGGGAGAGGCGTCATACTCTTGCCAGAGAGTATAACCTAGGTCCAGTGATCACTAAACAAACTCGGCCTCGGGACCAATATCAACTCGGCCTTAGGCCCAATGATAATCATAAACTCGGCCTCAGGCCCAACCTATGATGGCATGTAGTTTTAGGGTAAGAAATCGTAGTAACTTACCCGCTCGATGCTAAATACTACTCCCTTTAGATTATCTGCGCTCATCTCGTAAAAATCCACTTTTATAAATAATCTCATGGTTCACCACGAACCCAATAATCAAATCTGAAACCTCATGTAGTACAATGGATTTTAAAACTCAACGACCATTAGGTCAAAACATTTCTCAATAATCTCAGAATACTCAAATCATGGGTGCTTATAGAATAATAGTTCATAAAATCTCAAGTCTCAAGTAGGGCTTAATAACCCATAATTCAATCTCAAGTTAAAACTCAACAAAGGCATAATAGATAGCATATAGATTCATAACTCATGTAGAAATCTGGAAATTTCAGCAATTTATCTCAAAATCTCAACGTACTCATATACTTTAATGTTTCAAACATTTCAACTTTTAACTTATCAAGGATTAAAATCATGGGGTATAGACCCAAATGTAATTTCTCAAGAAAACATGTAAAAATCATGCCATTAGACTCTCAATTCAAGGGAAACATGAAAAGCTTGCAACCAATAACAATGGGTGAAAAACACCAATTTAATTTCATGTAAAATCTCATATATTGCAGCAAATCATAGTTTAAATAAGCCTTTAGGCACAAGGGTGAAAGGATTACCCTTGTTCAAAACCCCACATACCTTGAATTAGAAGCTTTGGAAGAATTCTCGCTTTTCGGACTCTATTCATACTCTTGAATGAGGGTTATTGAAGCCCTTGACTTGGGAACCTTGAATCTTGACTCAATTAAGAAAATCTATGGTGGATTCATGAGATTCTTGGAAGAGGTTTTGGATACTTAGGGTTTTTGTTGAGAGAGAACTTCAGAAAAACTTCATAGAATGCTTGTAAATGACCTTGCTATGGTGTTTGCATGGTTTAAGAGGCTTGGAAAAAGTACAAAATGCCCTTCTTAACATCTGTACGAAAATGGAAAAAATTAAACTGGGAACCCGATTTCATGGGCCACCGCAACGCGCCACTATTGCAGTGGCTCACTGGAAATTGACAAATGGGAATCTGGTAGTCACCACGACGTGGAGCCATCGCGTTGTCCCACTAGTTGGGACCTGGAACTTTAGCGCGACGCATCACAATTGCGCCAGGCCACTGGAAATTAACTATTGGGAAATTGGTGTCCTCCACGATGCGCCACTATCACGGAGTTCCACTGAAAATTGACAAATTTCAAATAGACCCTCTCTGCGATACGCCAAGTACTAAAATGATGTTGTTTTATGACTAGGACTTAAATTATCCATAGCTTCTTACCCGGCTATCAGATTTGGGCTATCAGATTTGGGTGAATCTTATATCAACGGAAAGCTTATCAAATTTCCCATGTGATAAAAAGTCGAAATTAGGAAAATTTAGTATGGTTAACACGATACTCACTTAGGAAGTCACTTCTCAATCTTTTAGGGCCGAAATCATGCCTCACTTGACACGCCTTAAGGTTCATTCTATGTGAGAATTTTGCGGGGTCTTACAATATCTCCTCCTTGAAAACATTCATCCTCGAATGTCACTAGTTAGACTAGGAATACAGAAAAAACAAAGTACACATAGCTGAAGCAATTTGCTAAATGGCTCAAAATCTCTCTAAACCCTCGAATACCTCAGAAATTGCAAAAAATCATGCAAGAACAGATACATATAGCGGAACTTTTGATTAGAAAGGCTGAATTAAGGAAGAATAATACCTTCAGATTGATCTAAACTCGCGGTAAAGAGGTGCGGGTACTTGGATCGCATGTCTGCTTTTGTCTCCCAAGTAGCGCCCTCAACTGACTGGTTTTTCCATAATACTTTGACAAAATAAACCTCTTTGTTCCTCATTCTAAGGATCTGAAAGTCTAGAATCTCAACAGGAATCTCATCGAAGGAAAGACTGTTCTGAATATCAGCACTCTTTGAGGGATCCACTACAACGGAATCACCAATATGCTTTTTAAGCATGTAGACATGAAAAATAGGATGAACAGTTAACAACTCTGCAGGCAACTCAACCTCATAGGCCACCTTACCAACACAGAGAAAGACTCTATATGGGCCAACATAATGGGGACTAAGTTTCCCCTTTTTACCAAACCTCTTCACCCCTTTCATGGGTGAAATCTTTAAGTACACCTAATCACCTACCTCAAACTTAAGATCTCTTCTTCTTACATCAGCATATGACTTTTAGCAACTCTGAGCGGTCTTCAACCTCTCTCTAATCAACTTAACTTTCTCCATAGCTTCAAACCCTGCATCAGGCCTAATTGCGGAAGCTTCACCCACTTTAAACCACCCTATGGGTGACCTACATCTCCTACCATACAAAGCCTAAAATGGTGTCATCCCGATGCTAGCATGGTAACTATTGTTATACACAAATTCTATCAATGAAAAATGCCCATCCAAACTACCTTTGAAATCAAGAGCACATTCCCTCAATATATCTTCCAGGGTCTGAATAGTTCTCTCAGCCTAACCATATGTCTACAGATGAAAAGTAAAACTCAAAAGAACTTGGGTACCAAGACACTACTGAAACGCCCTCCAAAACTGAGAAATAAATTGAGTGACCCTATCCAAAATGATGGATGAGGGAACTCTATACAGCCTAACAATCTCCTGGATATACAATCTAGCATAATCCTTACCTATAAAAGATATGAGCACGGGCAAGAAATGCATGGACTTGGTCAGCCTATCCACAACAACCCAAATTAAATCATGATGAAGACGCGAAAGAGGAAACCCTGTTACGAAGTCCATATTCACCATCTCCCACTTCCAAGTTGGTCTACTAAACTCTTGCATTACACCACCAGGTCTTTGGTGCTCTACCTTAGCCTATTGACACATTGCACACTTTACTACGAACTCGGCTATATCCTTCTTCATTCCATTCCACCAAAAGATTACCCACAAATCGTGGTATATCTTGGTAGTGCCAAGATAAATAGAATACCCCGGACCATGCACTTTAGCCATAATCCTCTGCCTGAGACCATCAACATACGGAACACACAATCTACCTTGCACTTTCAACACGCCATCTCCCTCTTGGGAGAAAACCTCTACCTTTTGGTCCTGAACTGGCTCCTTCAGTCTGACCAAACTAGGATCCTTGTCTTGCTTGTCCTTCACTTCCAAAACTAAAGAGGATTCAGAACTAATCTGCACCAAAGTACTTTCCTCAGCTGAATCAAGCAACCTAATGGGCCACTGCGACATGCCACTATTATGGTGGCTCACTTTAAATACATAAATAAGAATATGGTAGTCACCGCAATGCGGAGCCACCGCGTTGTCCTACTAGTTGGGACCTGGAACTTCAGCGTGACGTGTCACAATCGCGCCAGGCCACTGTAAATTAACTATTGGGAAATTAGGGTCCTCCGTGATGCACCACTATCATGGAGTTCCACTGGAAATTGACAAATGTCAAATAGACCCTCTCCGCGATGCGCCAAGCACTAAAATGACGATGTTTTATGCCTAGGATTTAAATTAGCCATAACTTCTTACCCGGGTATCGGATTTAGGTGAATATTATATCAATGGAAAGCTTATCAAATTTCCCATGTGATAACAAGTCATTATTAGGAAAATTCTATATGGTAACATGATACTCACTTAGAAAGTCATTTCTTAATATTTTAGGGCCAAAATCATGTCTCACTTGACACGCCCTGATGTTTATACTATGAGAGAATTTCGCAGAGTCTTACATTGTCATACCAGGGATTCTGTGGTAGAAAACCCTACTATGTCTATTGGAATGACTGTGGAACAATGAGAGAAAATGGAAGAATGTGATCAAGACATGGCACACTTGAAGACGAGATGGATTTATTGACCAAGCACTTATTATCTGCAAAGACTAAAAAAGTGAAAGTCGTTTCATCATATGGTAAAGATGATTCTGATTTGGAAGAAGAAGCCAACTATTTGAATAACCAGGGGGTTTCTGAGGCTATAGCCAAGGAAATCAAGGTCGGACTTATTATGACAAGGCTGGGTATAAGGATTAGGATCAAGGAAACTGGAAGAGCAGGAATGGTAGAAGTGGGTTGTATGTACCTCCCGAAAGCAGAGATAATGCGGCAACTAGCTCTGGTAAGATGTCCATGCAGGACATGATGAAGAAATTATTAAAGGGGGTTGAAGCTACCAACTCTGGGGTGACTACCATGTAGACCAATTTATCTTCTATGAGTCAGTTGGTAAACTCGCACTCCACATCGATCAAATAGTTGGAACAGCAAATGATCCAACTTTCTGCAGCATTGAATTAGAGGAATAGTGGAATATTGCCAAGTGATACAATTCAGAACCCTTGGAATGATTGTTCATGCATGGCTATTATCACACAGAGTGGTAAGGTTTTATCGTGCCCTTCTTTGGGCAAAGCTATTAATGATGAGGTGATCAAAAAAGATGTTGAGCTTGAAGAAGGTAATCCAGTGAAGTTTGAGAAGCTGGATAGAATTGATATCCTTTCCAATCATCAACAGGTTGATGAGGTGGAATAAGGGAAAGAGAAGAAAAAAAAGTAGTGGTGAAGACTCTCCCAAAACCACCACCTTTCTTTCCTCATATATTGAAAAAGAAGGCCGATGATATGAAGTTTAGTAAATTCATGGCAATGTTAAAGTAGATAACAGTGAATGTGCCTTTGGTCGAGGCACTTAAACAAATGACAGGATATGCTAAATTTATGAAGGATCTTATGACAAAGAAAAGAGTGGTGAGCTGCTAACCGGTGGATAACATCCATCATTGTAGTGTTATTTCTGCATGGTCCTTGGTGCAAAAGAAAGCAAACTCAGGAGCATTCACTATTCCTTGTACTATTGGGTCTCTGAAATTTTCTAAGGCCTTATGTGACCTGGGAGCAATCATCAATCTGATGCCACTAGATGTCTATAAAAAGCTGGGTTTCCCACACCTACCAACATATGACTTGTGATGGCGGACAGGTCAGTAAAATGACCTGTTGGTATTTTGTATGATGTGCTGGTGATAGTGTCGAGCTTCATATTTCCTGCAGATTTTGTAATTATAGATTATGAGGTGGACTTTGAGGTACCCATAATCTAGGGTCGACCTTTCCTCACAACCAGAAGTGTGTTGATTGATTTGCGAGCTAATGAGCTCTTATTCAGGTTAAATAATGAAATGGTTTGATTTGATGTGTGCAAATCAATGAAGCAGCATAAAGAAATGAGTATGTTCTCAATTGTTGATGTATATTATGAAGATGACCAAGAGGTGTAAATAGAGGAGAAACTTATTATTGAACCTTTAGTTGTAGTACTGATGAATTTTGATTGTGAAGGCATTGAGGCATACGAAGAGACTATTTGTGCGTTTTTCGGAATGGGTTCATACTCTTATGCTCCTAAGAATGTAGTTCTTGATCTTCCTAATCGACCAACACCACCGGCTAAGACATCCATCGAAGAGCCACTGATGTTGGAATTGAAAGAACTACCAGGGCATTTAAAGTACGTGTTTCTGGGAAGCAGAAACATGTTACCCATTATTATTGTAGATAATTTAGGCAAGAAACAGGTGGAATTACTTATTTTGGTACGTCAAAGATACAAAAGAAAAATAGGCTGGACTATTGCAGATATTATTGGCATTCCCTCTAGCATCTGCACTCATAAGATACAGTTTAAGAAGGACTGCACTCCAACCATCAAACACCAATATCGTCTTAACCTACCGATGCAAGAGGTGGTTAAGAAGAAAATTATCTATCCTATGATTCATACTTGATTACATGACTTACAAATAGTATCCTAGTGATAAGATAGCTTATTATGCACTAATCATGTTCATACGAGTCACTTAATGTAATACAAGCTAAGAGTTTTTGAATCCATCAAGCTTTAGTGTTCAATTTCATAAGGGTCATATTTGAACGAGTATAACTCGATGATAGTATAGTACTTCTGCATATTTCTACCCACCAAATTATAGAGAATCAAATTAGCTTTCCAACGATACCAATTTCATCAAAATCCGACACCCGGGCTAGGAGTTATGGCTTTGCAAAGTAGAGTGCATCGCCTAACCAATCGCACATGGCCACTGGAAAGCATATGCGATAGCATATGCGACGCCAATGTAAATATAGGCGATAGAATATGCGGTGCCTATGTAGATATAGGTGATATCATATGCGGCTCCTATGTAAATTTAGGCGATATCATATGCGGCGCCTATGTAAATATATGCGATATCATATGCGGCGCATATCTTATGGTTTCAAGTGACTTAAACACTCCATTTTGAGTTATTTTGAGGGTAATTAAGTCTTTTAACACTCCTTACACGTCCATAAACTTAACCCTACGAAATATAAAGCTCCTACTTTCATTAAAACCCTACTAACATTTTAAGTTCATCATCCAAGAGCACTAAAAGAGAAAAACAACTAGGGTTGCATAATTAAGCTTGAAGATCCAATTTCAAGGAAATTCCTCCGTCAATCATCAAGAATATTCCTTCTAAGGTATGCGTGAGTTGATTCATGGACTCTTTTCATTCATGAAGCTCAAGAACCATTTTCTAAATTATGTATTATGATATTTATGTTGTTGGTGGTTGATGTTCATGTGGTTGGAGTTTGATGATGCCTAAGATGGGATCTTTGTATGTTTTGTATGAGGATATGGTGGTATTTAATGTATAAATATGTGAAATTAGTGGTTGAATATTTGTAATCTTGATGAATCCACCTATGCCTAAGATGTGCATGTAAGGTGTTTGTAAAAATACCTAAGGGAATAGAAATCATGCTTTTATGACATAATAAGTCCTAAATGACTATTCCATGTTCTAAGTTTATGTTCAACGTGATCCCCATTCTATTGTCTTGAATTGAAGATGTTGTATGAGATGCTCATGATATTGTTGTGATATGAAATGACCATGTTATTAAAGCCATGCAAGTATATACATGTTGTGTGCATTCCCGTTCATATGATAGTTTGGTGAGAATCATTCTTATTATGAAATCCTTACTTATGATATTGTGAATTGTGGACTCTACTCTTATGATCAAGTCAGTCATATGTGTCAGTTTCCTTCTATTGAGTCCTGGGGGTACTTGTACCCGAAAACTATAGTTGTGTGCTAAGAGCTAGTGTCATGTTTCAAGACATCCTCAGTCAAGCTATGCTCCATAGATTTCAGTTAGTCACGTGACTCAGAAAAACTCAAAAATCTCAGTAGTTCAGTAGTCCCAGTAGTTTCAGTACTCTCAGTCAGACCTCAGATCTCTAGTAGTTTTTTCGTCAGTCAATGGAACTCAGTGAATTCAGCTTAGTTCAGCTAATAAAATATTATCAGCTCAGTTAATCAGTTTATAAATCAGTTCAGTTCAGTTAGTCAGTTCAGCGCCTTAAATCTTTTTAGAGTCTTTCAGTTGGGAGTAGGGACTAGCACCGAGCGAGTGCAGCGATGGCGGTTTTTCCTGTTATAAAGGCAGAGTCATTAGCAGCAATCCCTATACTCCAGAACTCCATATCCAGCGCAGGACAGGAGTCACCCATTAGATTAAGGCTATACTTGACTATTATATTGCCTTAGGCATGATTTCCTGTTTAGGGTCACCCGACAGAGAGGCTTGACCATAGTAGAGGTCTCTACTCGTGGCATGGTATTGACACCCTTCCAATCAGGGAAAAGATTGTACCCCACCAGTACAATATCAGGGCATATCGGTTAGGTTACTACCTCGCACAGTCACAGTTACAGTTATAGTTTCAGTATCAGTCTTCAGAATAGAAATCAGGAATCAGGACTGTCAGATATAGTCATCGATCTCAGTAAGGAACTCAGATAGTTCCATTGATTCCTGGACCATCCCATCAAATTGTCTTGGTCCCATATTCAGATATTTATTATTAGATCTAGAGGTCACCTGGCAGACAGGTTTGATCACAATCTCAGATTTAGTCGAGTATTCTCATTATTAGTTTCAGAGATCACTCGTTAGCTAGGACTGATCTCAGACTTAGATGTTCAGATACAGTTTGGAACTCAAATAGTTTTCCCCAGAATTAGGACTGTTAGATACAGTCATCCATGTTATCAGTCATTCAGTATCTCAGTATCACGAAACTCATGTTGTCAGAGTTCAAACTCAAGTAGTCAGTATCTCTATGAGTTCAGTTGCAGTTACATATGTATTTATGTATGTATTCTCACATTCATATTAGTCAGCATGTTCATGCATATAAACCCCATGCATTTAGCCTACCCCCACGTATACTCAGTACTTTAGTTGTACGGATGCATTTGCGCTATGGTGCTTTCTTTTTATGTTACACCATAGGTTCTGAGGTGAAGATTCCAGATCAGCAGTAGCATTTCAGTAAGAAGGGAGTCCTCATCTTTCGAGAACATGATCGCTATATTTCTTAGTCCAGTATTTCAATTTATTTTCAGTTTAGGGAGTTAGTTGGAGACATGTTCCTTCAACTCCTTATTCAGACAGTTTAGAGGCTTTCAGACGATTATAGAGTTTTTAGATTTAGACTTTAGTAGTTTCAATTTTGTTTTGGTACTGTAATACCACCTTATTTCAGATATTTTATTATTCAAGATTTAACCTTGCGCCCTGTTTGTTCATGTTTCCACATTTTATATGTATATTATGCAGTTACAGGTACAGATATCAGTCATGGGTTAGTTTGTGGTCCTTCGGGGTCATGAACACCATGTAGCATTCCGGTTCAGAAAATTGGGGCATTACAAACTTGTTATCAGAGCCTAAGGTTCAATAGAGTCCTAGGAAGTCTGAAATCTGCATCTAGTATTGTCTTGTACATGGGTGTGTTGCGAGCCACATTTATTTACAAGAGGCTATAAGATATTTTAGGAATAGTTTCCATTCTTTCAGTGCTCAGATCATGCCAGTGGGCAAATGATCAAGTTGAACTCTCAGTTTAAATGAACCTGAGACAAGGCTCCATGATAGTGAAAGAGTATTGTCTTAAGTTCAACCAGTTAGCTAAGTATGCTCCTGACTTGATAGCTAACCCCATAGCGAGTATGAGTAAGTTTATGACTGGTGTTTCTGGGTTAGTATTGAAAGAGTGTAGAACAGCTATGCTCAATATAGACGTAGATAGAGGCAGATAAGTCTAAGGAGAGAGTGAGATCTAATAAGAGATTCAGAATTGGTAGTTACAGCTTTTCTCTGGCTGGGTCACAGGGTGGTAATCGTTCTCACCATAGTTAGAAAAACTTCATCCCCTGTTCCATCTTCAGCTAGTGTGCCCCCACCTAACTTTGGAGATGTTAGTCATAGTGGGGCGCCAGGCTCCAAAGCCCAGAGTAGTGTTAGAAGTGAGCGTACTTATTCGCTTTGTGGAGAGTGTGGCAAGAATCATCTAGGTGCATGCAGAGCTAATAGTCAGGTATGTTTTGGGTGCGGTAAGCTAGGCCACAGAATTCGAGAGTGTAGAGTGTTAGCTCAAAAAGGTAGAGATTCACGTGAGCAGGACACAAATCCCAGCACCAATAGTGGTCTGCGTCAGAATCGACTCTATTTACTCCAGACTCACCATGATCCAGAAAGTTTCCCCAACCTAGATTCGGGTACGTTACAAGTTTTTCATGATCATTGTATGCATTGTTAGATATCTTGCGCTCGTTTGAGCATATGTTTCCACATGAGTTAGTCAGTAACATTAGCAGGTCTAGTTCAGTTCATGCATCATGCATTAGTCTCAGCTCTCCAATATTTAGTTATAATCTAGTTCGTAGATTCCCTGTGCATCACCCCAGTATCTCTGCAAGGTAAACATTCCTAGAGGGACATAGTGTCCCAAGGGGGAGATACCCTACCTTTTCTTGATGCTTTCATGTTCTCGTTATAAATTAGTTATCAAGTACCATGGCATAATCAGTCAAGCTTTCAACAGTCAGCTTAGTCAGATATTCAGGCATTAGATATACGTGTTCAGTAGAGAAAGTACTATTTATCAGTATCTTTACTCATACATTTACATATCATGTCAGTCATGTAATCATGCATCAGATATGCATGGATTCACCCTTTCAGTTGTGCATCAGATATGCATTCTCATTTTGAGAAAACTCACTTTATTAGAATCCTCAGTCTTATATTCATGAATCAGCTTCCCATGCATCAGCTATGCAAGTTCAATATGTTCTGCTCAGCTTTCAGTCATGTCAGTCATGAACCCATGTTTCAGTAGTGTATGTCTTGAATGTACTTCATCTTATCATCTCTCCCGCCTCAGTTAATTTCCATTCGAGGACGAATGTTCCTAAGGGGGAGATATTGTAATACCCCGCATGTTTCTAAGCTAGGAGACGAACCATTTTTCCTACATATGAAATCTCCTATCCTGTGATTCATACTTGAGTACATGACTTACAATGAATATCCTAGCGATAAGATAGCTTATGATGCATTAAGCATGTTCATATGAGTCACTTAAGGTAATACAAGCTAAGAGTTTTTGAATCCATCTAGTTTTAGTGTTCGATTTTATAAGGGTCATATTTTAACGAGTATAAATCGATGTTAATATGGTATTTTTTCATATTTATACCCACCAAATTATAGAGAATCGAATTAGCTTTCCAATGATACCAATTTCATCAAAATCCGACAACCGAGCTAGGAGTTATGGCTTTGTGAAATAGAGTGCATCGCCTAACCAATCGCACATAGCCACTAGAAAGCATAGGCGATAGCATATGCGGCGCCTATGTAAATATGGGTGATATCATATGCGGCGCCTATGTAGATATAGGCGATATCATATGCGGCGCCTATGTAAATTTAGGCGATATCATATGCGGCGCCTATGTAAATATATGCGATATCATATGCGGCGTATATCTTATGGATTCAAGTGACTTAAACACTCCGTTTTGAGTTATTTTGATGGTAATTAAGTCTTTTAACACTCCTTACACATTCCTAAACTTAAACCTACGAAATATATAGATCCTAATTACATTACAACCCTACTAACATTTTAAGTTCATCATCCAAGAGCACTAAAAGAGAAAAACAACAAGGGTTGCATAATTAAGCTTGAAGATCCAATTTCAAGGAAATTCCTCCATCAATCATCAAGAATATTCCTTCTAAGGTATGCGTGAGTTGATTCATGGAGTCCTTTCATCCATAAAGCTCAAGAACCATCTTCTAAATTATGTATTATGATGTTTATGTTGTTGGTGGTTGATGTTCATGTGATTGGAGTTTGATGATGCCTAAGAAGGGATCTTTGTATGTTTTGTGTGAGGATATAGTGGTATTTAATGTATAAATATGTGAAATTGGTGATTGAATATTTGTAATCTTGATGAATCCACCTACGCCTAAGATGTGCATGTAAGGTGTTTGTGAAAATACCTAAGGGAATAGAAATCATGCTTTTATGACATAATAAGTCCTAAATGACTATTCTATGTTCTAAGTTTATGTTCAACGTGATCCCCATGCTATTGTCTTGAATTGAAAATATTGTATGAGATGATCATGATATTGTTGTGATATGGAATGACCATATTATTGAAGCCATACAAGTATATACACGTTGTGTGCATTCCCGATCATGTGATAGTTTGTTGAGAATCATTTTATTATGAAATCCTTACTTATGATATTGTGAATTGTGGACTCTACTCTTATGATCAAGTCAGTCATGTGTGTCAGTATCCTTCCATTGAGTCCTGGGGGTACTTGTACCCGAAAACTATAGTTGTGTGCCTAGAGCTAGTGTCATGTTTCAAGACATCCTCAGTCAAGATATGCTCCATAGATTTTAGTTAGTCACGTGACTCAAAAATCTTAGTAGTTCAGTAGTCCCAGTAGTTTCAGTACTCTCAGTCAGACCTCAGATCTCAAGTAGCTTTTCCGTCAGTCAACGGAACTCAGTGAATTCAGCTTAGTTTAGCTAAGAAAATATTATCATCTCAGTTAATCAGTTTATAAATTAGTTCAGTTTAGTTAGTCAGTTCAGCACAGCTAATCTTTTTAGAGTCTTTCAATTGGGAGTAGGGACTAGCACCGAGCGAGTGCAGGGATGGCAGTTTTTCCCGTTATAAAGGCAGAGCCGTTAGCAGCAATCCTGTACTCCAGAACTGCGTTGCCAGCGCAGGACAAGAGTCACCCATCAGATTAAGGCTATGCTTGACTATTATATTGCCTTAGGCTTGATTTCCTATTCAGGGTCACCCGTCAGAGAGGCTTGACCAAAGTAGAGGTCTCTACCCGTGGCACAGTATTGACACCCTTCCAATCAGGGAAGAGATTGTACCCCACCAGTATAGTATCAGAAAATGTCAATTAGGTTACTACCTCCCACATTCACAGTTACAATTACAGTTTCAGTATCAGTCTTCAGAGTAGAAATCAAGAATCAGGACTGTCAGATACAGTCATCGATCTCAGTACGGAACTCAGATAGTTCCATTGATTCCTGGACTATCCCGTCAGATAGGCTTGGTCCCATATTCATATGCTTATTATTAGATCTAGAGGTCACCCGAAAGACAGGCTTGATCTCAATCTCAGATTCAGTTGAGTATTCTCATTATCAGTTTCAGAGATCACTTGTTAGCTAGGACTTATCTTAGACTTAGATGTTCAGATACAGTTTGGATCTCAGATAGGTTTCCCCAGAATTATGACTATTAGATACAGTCATTCATGTTATCAGTCATTCAGTATCTCAGTATCACGAAACTCATTTTGTCAGAGTTCAAACTCAAGTAGTCAGTATCTCTATGAGTTTAGTAGCAGTTACGTATGTATGTATGTATGTATGTATTCTCACGTTCATATTAGTCAGCATGTTCATGCATATAAACCCCATGCATTTAGCCTACCCCCACGTATACTCAGTACTTTAGTTGTACGGACGCATTTGCGCTATGGTTCTTTCTTTTTATGTTACACCATAGGTTCTAAGGTGTAGAGTCCAGATCAGTAGTAGCAGTTTAGTAAGTAGTGAGTCCTCATCTTTTGAGGACATGATCGTTACATTTATTAGTCCAGTATTTCAGTTTATTTTCAGTTTAGGGAGTTAGTTGGAGACATGTTCCTTCAACTCCTTATTCAGACAGTTTAGAGGCTTTCAGATGATTATAGATTTTTTAGATTTAGACTTTATTATTTTCAGTTTTGACTTGGTACTGTGATACCTCTTTATTTCAGATATTTTATTATTCAAGATTTAACCTTATGCCCTCTTTGTTCATGTTTCCACATTTTATATGTATATTATGCAGTTATTGGTACAGATATTAGTCATGGGTTAGCTTGTGGTCCTTTGGGGTCATGAGTACTGTATAGCGTTCCGATTCAGAAAATTAGGGTGTTACATATTTATTTTAATCATAAGAGTCTGCAATATATGTTCACTTAGAAGGAGCTAAATATCAGGCAAAGAAGGTGGCTTGAGTTTCTAAAGGATTATGACATGAGTCTCCACTATGACCTGGGTAAAGCTAACATGGTTGTTGATGCTCTTAGCAGGTTTTCCTTGTGGATCTATTCCCATGTAGACGAAGGGAAGCGGGATTTGGTGAAGGATATTCACCACTTGGCTTATCTGGGAGTTTATCTCTTTGATTTTAGGGATGGGGGTGTGATTGTTCAAGAGGTCGCAAAGACATTATTAGTGCTGAGGTAAAGGACAAGCAGATGTTGGACCCTATCTTAATATAAATCAAGAAGGATATAGGTAGGCAAAAAAAAATGGCTTTCAAGATTGGTGGTTATGGTATCTTGAGTTACCAAGGTAGATTATACGTTCCCGATGTTGATGGGTTGCGAGGAAGAATTTTGGCTGAAATTCATGAGTCGTGTTATATTGTTCATCCTGGTTTGGCGAAAATGTATCATGAATTAAGAAAAATTTATTGGTGGAATAATATAAAAATATGTGGCCAATTTTATGGCTAAGTGTATGGTGTGTCACCAAGTGAAGGTGGAGCACTTGAGGCCTGGTGGATTGTTTCAAGAAATTAAGTTGCCTGTGTGAAAATAAGAAATAATAATATGGATTTTGTTACTGATCCTTCGCGGTCTTTCCATCAGTTTGATTCGATTTAGATCATCGTGGATAGGATGACTAAGTCTACTTGCTTCATTCCATGAAGACTAATTTCTCTTCTAAGGATTATGTCAAGTTATTCATTGAAGAGATTGTGAAGTTGCATGGTCTCTAGTTTCCATCATATCTGATCGAGGGACTCGGTTCTCTTCTTACTTTTTGCATTTAATTCAGAGAGGTTTGGGAACTATGGTGAGCCTTAGCACCGCTTTCCACATGTAGATGAATGGGAAAGCAGAGAAAACCATTTAGACATTGGAGGATAGGCTCAGATCTTGTGTGATTGACTATGGTGTTAGTTGGGTTGACCACTTGAATCTCATAGAATTTGCCTACAACAACTATCACTCTAGCATTGGTATGGCTCCATTTAAGGCCTTCTATGGTAGGAGATACAGTTCCCCTATTGGGTGGTTTAAGGTTGGTGAAAATAGGTTATTTTTCCCTAATTTAGTTCACCAAGCCATGGAGAATGTAAAGGTGATTCGAGATAGGATTAAGACCGCCCAAAGTTGACAAAAGTCCTATGCAGATATTAAACAAAGAGAGTTAGAGATCAATGTTGGTAACTGGATGTTCTTGAAGGTGTCTCCCACAAAGGGCATGATGTGGTTTGGGAAGAAACAGAAGCTCAATCCCTGTTATGTTGGTCCGTATTTGGTTTTGAAGTGGGTTGGAAATATTGCATATGAATTGGAGTTGCCTTCTAGCTAGCTCCATCCCTCCGATTTTCCATGTCTCAATGTCGAGGAAGTTAATGGGTGATCCTTCATTTGTTGTTCCTTTGGAATGCATGGGCATTTCGAATTTCTTATCTTATGAGGAAGTTTTGGTTAAGATATTTGATCGACAAGTCTGTCAGTTACGAATGTAGGACGTATCTTCGGTAAAGGTTCTTTGGAGGAATTAAAAGTTTGAGAAAGCTACTTGGGAAGCCCAGGGGGACATAAAGTCTAAGTATTTAATTTTATACTCTATTCTGGAAAATTGTGCTTAAGGTATGTGTGATCTTAACATCTTTGTTTTCTGTCTTTATTAAAGGTAAGTGAGGGTGTGTTTTTGAGTTAAATCATGCTAAGGGATTCCTTGACCCATCATTCAAGGATGAATGATCCTAAGAGGGAGAATGAAATACCCCAGCTGTTGATCTCAGAGAATTTCTATAATTTTACCCTCACTGTCCTGACTATGACTCACCCTACAAGTTGTAGGGTGTCTTGATGGCTCATATTGCCCTATTTGTAAGGTGTCTAGTTAATGTTGCTTGAGTTGTTGCCCTAATTATGACTTGAGGTCACAAGTCAAAAAGACCCATACCGAGTCGTTGGACCCAAATCATAGCCTAACCAGTGTGTGTAGCTAAGTCTCCTGCTCTAAGTACGAGTGGCTCACTACAAGACATAAGTTATCATTACAAGTCATTTTGTGCAAATCATAGGAAGTCCAGTGCTTAACTTAAATAGTTTTTGTGTTGACTACGACTGGACCCCACGTGTCGTAGGGTCCCATTATGAGTCGTATTAGTTGAGTCGTAAGGTCGACAGTGTGTGTGCCCTTAAAATTGTCTTGGCTATGAATCATAGTGACGACATATAATGAATCCCTATGAGTCGTATAGTGACCCGTAGATACGAGCGACTGAATTTCAAATTTTAATTTGAGAGAACTTTGGATAATTCCCTTCTTACCCAATTAAAATCCCACGTTCATAAAGCACTTAAAGGGGTTATTTCTCATTCATAACGTAATTAAATACTCCTAGAACTCTCTTAAATTGTCTCAAGCAAGATACTTAGGGTTCCAAGAAATAAGTCATCCAAGGGCTCAAGGGTTAAATTTTTTCCATGGAACCTGGGATTTCAGGCATGTTACTCCTCCCTAATTGCTAATTTGTTAAAAGCATATTTTTGAAGTGTTGTTCATATGGTTTTGAAACATAGGTTGAGGGTTTTAAATGTTTGTTTTTGAACAATGTTTCTCATGGTTAACACATGATTGTTCATGCTTTATTAAAGGTTTTGAACTTGTGGGGTGCATGGGTATGGTAAATAAACTAGGGGATTGTGATTTCCCCTAATTTTGTAAATATTGCAATTGAAGTGGTAATAACCTCAACCCTATATTGTGAAATTGGTTTTGAATACAAAAAATATGCATATTAAAATACTCTTGAACTATTGCACAATGTGACAAGTTAAAGAAGCATAATAATTTTGAGTTAAACCTTATGGGATTATGTAATTCCCCAAGCTAATGCATAATAGAACCAAGGGGGCTATGAATTTCCCTAAATGACGAAATTATTTTGGCATGTTGATATTACCTTGCAAGTGTAGTTGGTATGACGATACCAACCATGAATGCCTAAATTTATGTTACGGTTCAATGAATGGCAATGTATGATAAATGATTTAATTAGGCTTTAATGAAGGTTGTGTAGCTGATTCATGAAAGTAGAGGTCTTGAGGTACCAATACTGGAAACTGTGATTGGCGATGCGGGGGTCTACATGGTCGGGTGGTTGGAGTCCCATTTATTATTATCATAGGATTTGGAAGGTTTGAGTCCCCCATATTAAATTAATTAATTGGGTGCTTGTGTCACCTTGATATGCCAGGAGGTTCGAGTCCCCTATAGTGCATATGTATACCCTCTGGTTCATGTCACACGTACTGAGGCCCTTCTATCTAGCGAAGAGTTAGGCCTATATAGCCCATGGTTGCCTTCTTATATTATGATGGTTGAGCTGCACAATCCAGGCCAAAGTTTTAAAGAGCATGCTAAACCTTGTTCCCTACCTCAGCACGTGATATATATATATGTATTTGCATTTGATTATGTGTATTAGATTTTGAACTGGTTTTGAATTATTATCCATAATATTATTTTACCCCTATCCCTAAGCTACATGCTAGTGCTCAACTTACTAACAATCTCCAGAGATGTATCCCCACACGATGCAGGCACCCAAGATACTTTTACTTTTTTACGTGGAGTTTGGTGGATAGACTCGGTTCATCGGTTCGTCGTAGTGAAGTGGTGAGCTTCAATTCTTTGAAATACTTATACATTTCATCAATTCTTATCATAGACTAGAATTGAGAGTTTACATTATCATTAATATTGTTATTGTCATTGTTAGGGTCGGGGGCATGTCCCGATACTTTATTGATTCTAATTTTATTTAGAAGGCTTTGTTGGATTATGGTGGACTTGGGTGGTGAGGTTGCTCGATTATTTTAGCTGGTTGTCGACAATTTACCTATCCTAAAGTCTTCAAGTTTATCTTATACAATCTTGTTATATGTTCGGAATTCATCTATCATTGGGTTTTATATTTAATTGGTTAGGTAGAGGGGGTGGTCTTCGATCCTCGTTGGACTTGAGATACCCATCATATCTAGGCCCTAGTTTGGGTCGTGACAATGTAATGATAGGGTTTGGGGAAGAATACCTTGACTTACCTTAATTTAGGAGTTTAAGATAGATGGGTGAATCAACACTTATGATGAAATACTTATTATTCTTGTAGGTTCTTATTACCCTAGGTTACTAGCATGTTAAGAATAGTATAGGCTAAGGACCCTGTATTATAGGGTTTACTACTTGACTAGGTGGATTATTATAGTTTTCCAAAACTAGAATATTAATATTATGGTAGTTATATACTATTGGACTACAGGAAGTGGTTACGATACCAGTTGGACTCCAGGTGAGTATTTGATCTTTATAAAGGATGTGGTTTTAGTCTATGGATACTTTGATGCTTACCATTATATTGATTGAATACTGGTGATGGCATGCATAGATTATGGTACATTCATGCTCACTTAGTGTTACGATTTTGGCTATATCATGATTTTATTGTTGCTTTCTAAAAAGGGATATATTCCTGCTTTTCCTTCTTAAAATGGGTTCTTTATAAAAAGGGAATCATTCCACCTTACTTAATGATTTTTGAGCTTCTTAAACCAAAAATGATGTTTTTAAAATTAGATCGAGATTAATTTTGGTCCATGGTTTTACCCACTCTTTTACTACAACTATGTACTTCGGTCGAGACAGATTCTGACCCTTTTCTATTATTTGACACTAATTTGGTCCCAGAGTTGATCTTAGGTAATGGATTTATAGACTTACACATATTTAGCCATGTTTTGAGGTAGTGAATTTATTATATATACATCTCTTCATTTTTGGATAAAGTATACTGATGATGATTATTGAAATTCTAGATTGGGACTAGGTTACTGTATATGAATATTCCTCAATCCCCTATGGGCCCCTTGGTACATGAGCCGTTGTGTTGGAGAAGAGAGGTCATCATTGGTCCTACCTTTATAAGTTGTCGAGCTAGAGGAGGTATATATACTGGGTACATTATGGCACTTGGATCTGTTATGGTATTATTGATTTACTTTTTATTCATTCATATATGCACATTGCCTATCACTAATATATTATTTGGATCTTATATCTATCATCCTTATAGAGGGTTGCACAGGTATAAGTTACAAGTGTTGTTTGTTCAGTGTTGATTAAACCTTTTAATTTATGGAGCTAGGTTAGGTATTGTTTGTTTGGAACAGTCAGTTACTATATTGTTATTATTATGGTTATTTCGTGGCAGGTTGAATATGAACTAATACTGATCTTATAGGTATGATTCTGATCCTTTCTCATTTACGGCAAATTATATAATGGATAATTATCTCATGATTAGACATTATGATTAAGGACCCTGATAATGCCGGTACCAGTTTCCTACTTTATTAGGATGCCTTGAGATGCTAAGTTGGTTATCTTAGTCATTACCTTGAGTAGTCATATATATATATATATATATGTATATATAGATATATATATATATGAATATATATATATTGATTGTATTACTGTATATCCCTATCTCCTATATTTTATTATATCGTATATGTATTCCTTTGCCTCATATGCTACTAATATACCCTTTTTCTTATCTTTATTTGTATATTGACTAGTGATATATGGAATAGTATTTTATTAATAGAGTACAGTTAGAATAGGATAGTTATCCTTATTGTCTCTCTAGTTTTATTTATGTTGGCTTCCTTGATAGTTTCCTGTAGTTTACATTCCTTCTTGACATGTTGTCTATATTTGTATTATCCTGGATCTTAGTTAGAATTTGCCTACTGAGTACCACGTTTTTGGTACTCATACTACACTTTTACAGCCTACAGATCATAGTACGGGTTCTCATCGTTGTTATTTGCATTATGCGGTAGAGATTTGGGGTGAGCTCCTGACTTTTAGAGTAATACCATTCTCCCTCTTATGGTTTAGACTAATCTCTACATTGTATTATGAGATGTGTGTATTTATATATTTATTCAGTATTGTACTTTGTACTCACATTGTATTAGAAGCTCTTGTATTGATTCCACCAGGTTTTGGGACTATCTTATCTATATTTGCTTTTTATCATATTTATTTTTCTATCTTTATTCATTTCTCTTAATTGTTTATTACTAGAAGTTTTGGACTACATCTTTTCTTATCTATTAGTGGGTTATAGTAGGTGCCATCATGACCTGAGAAATTAAATTGTGACAGTTGGTATCAGAGCCTAGGTTTATCGATGTGTTGTTACAAGAGTTAAGTGTCTAGTTGAGTCCTCTAGATCAATACGGAGACGTCTGCATCCTATTTTCTGGAGGATACAGATCATTCTTAGGAAAATATGTTCTTCACTCCTTATCATTTGTTCTTATTTATATGAACCTCTAGGACTTTTTTGACTTTATTCTAGTTTAGTTGGATGATATGAGGTTATCGATAGTGCAGTTAGGACTTTGGGATGTGTTTCAAGAGCTTCAACATAGCGGCAGACTAGGGAGTCGGAGGACAATATTGATGGTTTTTGGCATCATCTAGAGTATTTGGGGCAATCTTATGCTCCAATAGAGTTTGTGAGCACTTAAGCATTCCAAGATTCAGCACTAGGTATTCTGAGCCTTTTTACGGATACCTCACAGCCAGAGATGAGGCCTGGTTCATCGAGAAGTTCTCAGGCCATAGATGGGTTTTTTGGTGTTTAGTAAGGTTCCTTATTGGTTTTAGATTATGATATTAGATTTATGAAGTGGACCAAACATACTCCTATGTTATATCATTTCAAGCATAAAATGGTGCAATTTATTGGAGTATTATATTTTCCACTCTATTTGGCTTTAGAGAATTTGATAGCAGTTGGGTCTTTTTTCTTTCAGGTTGTTGATCATACGAGGGTCACATAGAGAGCATGTATGGAGACTTATGGAGGTGGTAGTAAGAGGCTATGTCATTAGTACAGTGTTATTTGTATTTTATCCGAGAATAGGGACTTCCCAGTAGATATCAGCTTTACTTGCAGCCTGTCAGTTCCACACAGGTGGTATCTCAAACTATAGGTAGCTCAAATTAGTCATGTTGGTCATAGTGGGAAGAGTTCTTGTTTGACCTTGCAGAGTATTCGACATAGATCTTTAGGTCATGACAGTTGTTCTAGAAAAGTGGGTGCTTGACATGGTTATGGTATGATTAGTCATTATCTAGAGAATGCCCCACACACAAGTTGGTTATTCAGATAGAGTTAACATATGTTCCCCACAAGCCTCGAGTTTTTGAGGTATCTATGATTGCAAGAAGGATGGTCATTTTTGTAGTGAGTTCCCCTGACATCGATTAGTTATCCAGTTGGTATCTGCCCGTATTTCTCACTAGGCTGAGGCTTCAAATGTTTGTTATTACTATAGAGAGATCGGTCTCTAGTCTAGAGAGTGTCCCTGGAGAGGGGTTATTAGTCATTTAGCTCATCTAGATCTGTCTCATAGTGTTATGGCACCTTTAATTAGAGGCAGTGTAGTCAATATGTCGGTTGGTTATTCAAACGGTAAGTTTGAGTTTAGACCTGCTCAGATTTAGACGTGGAATTATCACAAATCTTGTTTTACTCCTAATGATATATAGGTACTATTTTGATAGTGTGGTGGCATTTCGGGGTTGTAGAGCAAAGACAGATGCTTTGTGGACAAATTAAGGACTTGTGGTTTAACATCGATGTAGGCTTTATAAAAAAAGATAATGAGTAGAATACCATGACTTAACCTAATTTAGTAGTTTGGGGATAGAAAGACGAATCAACCCTTAAGATGAAATACTTGTCATGCCTATAAGATCCTATTATGCTAGGTTACTAACATGTTTAACATAGTTGATGTTAAGGACCCTTTAGTATAGGGTGTTTACTTGACTCGGTGGATTATTATAGTTTTCTCGAATTATATTATTGGTTTATGCTAGTTATATACTATTGGGACTGAGGTCATGGTTAAGATATAAGTTAAACTCCAGGTAGGTATTCGATCTTTATAATGGGTGTGGTTTTAGTTTATGGGTATTTGTTATCATATTGTTTTGATATTGGTGATGGCATGAATATGTTATGGTACATTAATGCTCACTTAGTAGTACGATTCCATCTAAATCAAGATTTTACTACCATTTTCTAAAAGGAGATTCATTCCTACTTTTCACTCTTAAAATAGATTCTTTATAAAAAGGGAATTGTACCACCTTATTTAATGATTTATGAGTTTTTGGAACTAAATACGATGTTTTGGAAATTAGTCCGAGATTGATTTCGATCCATGGTTTACCTACTCTATTATTATTACTATTTACTTTGATCAAGAGAGATTCTGACTCTTTCTACTCTTTGATACTATTTTAGTCCTTGAGTTGAGCTTGAGCAATGGATTTATAGACTTACACTCTTTTAGCCATGATTTGAGTCTGTGCATTTATTATATATACATCTCTCTGGTACTATACAGAGTAGATTGATGATGATAATTATTGGAAATCTTAGATTAGGGCTAGGTCAGTTCTACAGATATTCCCAAATCCCCTATGGGCCCCTTCATCTAGGAGTCATAGTGTTGGAGATGATAAGTCATTGTAGGTCCTTCCTTTGTAAGTCGTCGAGTTGGAGAAGGTGTATACACATGGTACATTATGGCACTTGGATTGTTATGGTATTATGGATGTACTTTTCATTCATTATTGCATGCACATTGTCTATCACCAGTATATCATTTGTCTCCTATATCTATCAGCCTTATGAAAGGTTGCATAGGTAGAGGTTATGAGTGATGCTTGTTGATTGTTGATTGAACCTTTTGGTGTATGGGAAGGGGTTAGGTCTTATATGTCTAAAATAGTTGGCTACTATATTGTTGTCATTATGGTTATTTAATGAAAGGCTGAATATGAACCGATACTGAGGTTAGAGGTATGATTTTGATCCTTTCTCTTTTACGGTAAATTATATTATGGATAACTATCTCATGGTTAGACGTTATTATTAGGGACCCTGATTATGCCAGTACTAGTTACCTTGTTTATTAGGATGCCTTGATGTGCTAGGTTAGTTATCTTAGTCATTACCTCGAGTATTCATATATATATATATATATGATATTACCGTATATCCCTCTCTTCCCTAGTTTATTCATATCGATATATGTATTCCTTGGCCTTGTATATAGTATATATCCTTCTTCTATACTTTATTTGTATATTGGCCAATGATATACGGTATGGTATTTTATTTATGGAGTACAATTAGAATAGGATAGTTTATCCTTATTACCAATCTAGTTTTATTTATATTAGCTTCCTAGATAGTTGCCTGTAGTTTACATTCCAACTTTGCATGTTTCCTATATTTGCATTATCGTTGGAGATCATATGGAAGTTTCCTATTCAGTACCACGTGTTTGGTACTCATACTAAACTTGTACAGCCTGTAGATCATAGTATGGGTTCTCATCATTGTATGTTGTGTGCATCGTGCGGAGCAGCTATGGATCAGAGATTTGGGTTAAGCTCTTGGCAGGCAGAGTACTACTATTCTCCTTCTTATAGTTTAAACTGGTCTATATATTGTGTTAAGATATGAGTTATATATATATATATTTATTCAGTAATGGACCTTGTACTCACATTATACTGGAAGCTCTTATACTAATTTCACCAGTTTTGGGGACTGTCTTATATGTATTAGCTTTTTATCATGTTTATTTTGCTATCTTCATTCATTTCCCTTGATAGTCAGTTACTGGCAGTTCTGGAGTATGGGTTGGCATACCTACTGGTGGGTTAAGGTACCATCATGACCTGAGAAATTAGGTTGTGATATATTGGCAGCACCGAGTGTGTTGTGATGTGTGAGCCCATGCTAACACATTTACAGCTTTTAACTCTAAATAATTGCAAAGTCTTGACCAACATTAGTCGGTTTTGATTAGTTTACTTAGATTTTGCAGTATAAGTAGAGAAGAAGGGGAACCACAAATAAAGAAAGGAAAAAGCATGAAATCGGAAGCAAATAAAGAACAAAGTATGGCCGACGACATCCATGACACGTCATCATCCTGGTAATAGACTGTCAAGGATGTCGTCAACCTTTAACAGAAGATGGAAGTGTAACACCCCAAGATCCCATCCGAAGACGTCACACGGTGCTTAAGGCCACACGCGACCTCAAGCTAACCCTCTGAGCCTGTCATCACCTCTATAACTCGCTATGACAATAATCAAGCTGTAATAAAGAAGAATAATCATGTCATGAACATACTGGAATACAAAGAAATACTATCCTGTACAATCAAAATACTGAAGTTCTGTACATACTGGTACTCTAGTCTGACAAAGAATCTACTACATAAGACTGAGGATCCATTGGGACAGATCCCCAACTGACCCGTACTGAACTGGAAATAAACAACCATCTACTATCAAGACAAAAATCAGGGACATAGGTCCTCGAACCATGAGGACTCACCAACTGTACGAATGTATGTGGAGGTACTCGAAGATCACTGCCGCTGCTGAGACTGAGCACCTGAACCTACATCACTAGAAAATATAGAACACAGAAGAGTATGGGAATCAGTACTTGGGAATGTACTAAGTATGTGGGGGTGCAGGCAACATTTAAATAATATCATAAATGTATATGAAAATCATGCATGCTGATAATAATGACTCTCTTCGCTTGAGTTACCTAAAACTATTTTTCATAAATCATCAATAATAACACATGCTTCATAAATCTCACAAACCGTTGGACTCAACTAAAACTCTTTGACTCATGACTTAGAGTGACTCGGTAAATCATGAAACTTGGACTATATGGACTTGGGAGTTTCTTATAACTGACATAAACCATGTGAGCTTACATGGAGTCCAACTTCTTGCCCACGTTGGGGAGAGCTATTCTATTCTTTCCATCGGAGTAGAACCTTAACTTTAGTGATAACTGTCTTAGCATTTGTCCCTTAATCTTAATCCTACGGTGGCACGTAGTTCTGGGGAAGTAGGATGCGTTGAATCCATACTTCACGCTCGGTGCTAAATACTACTCCCAGACTTAAGCTCAGAACGCATTAGGAAATCCACCTTAATCAACTCAAGGGTCTATCATGAAGACCAAAATATAAATATATATCTCACTTGTAAATCATAATCAACTTGTGGATTCCTAACTCAACTAAATCTCAAAATAATCTTTCTCATCATCAAGTACACTTGCTTATCAAATCATATCAAGTATCAAATCTTCCAGAAAACATCATAGAACTCGTTCTTGACTCTCAAGCTCAATATCAATATATATTCAATAGACAAACTTCTCATGGAAAAACATAAATCGTGACACTTATCATAAATCACTTAGAAATTATCATTTCATGATAACAATGTACAACTCATGACATAAATTCTTAATTTAAGAAATAAGACAATGAAGTAGTCATATGTGTCAATCTTGTATAGCTCAAATCTCATAAGTCCTTGATAAAGTAATTTGGGTGTAAACCTACTTTGCAAAATTCGTGAAATTCAATTGAAATTAAATCTTTGGGCACAAGAACGAAAGAAGTGTTCTTGTTCAAAACCCCACATACCTTAATCTTTGAAATTGGATGAACTTTAGTGCTTGAGACTTTATCCACACTTGAAATAAATAATTCTTGAAGCCCACACTATGAGGAACTTGGTTCTTGAAGAAATTTTGAAGATTTATGGATGATTCTTGGAAGATTTATGTTCTTGATATAACCCTAGATATATTATCTCAAGAGAATTGGAAGAGAAAATGATGGGATTAGGGTTTGGATGGGATTCTAATATTTATAGAGGCCTCCAAAAGATGGGAAAAGACCAAAATACCCTTGCAAAAACGTCTCTAAATTGCTGAAAAAAAATAGCTGACGACATCTGTGACAGGCTGTCAGAAACGTCGTCACCCTTTTCCAGATTGACATGTTGGAGTAAAATGGGTATAACTCTTTGCTCCGGTATCGGATTTTAGCAAAATTGGTATCATTGGAAAGATGATTCAATTATCTATATGTTTATAGGTCATAATGTCATAAATTCCAAGTATAATTATAGATATGATCGTTTAAAGTTGACTATACCAATATCCTTCCCAAGAATCCAATCGGTAAGGAATGTTTTGATTCACCCAATCGTTAGGACATATTTAAGGCCTTAATACACACCATCCTTGATCAGAAAACAACCCAAAACATTATAATTTATTTCTTATGAGCTTGATTCATGATTGCACGATTGGTTAGAGTCTCGGGGTATTACAATATCTCCCCCTTGGAAACATTCGTCCTCGAATGTGGCTAGATAGGCCAAGAACAAGAGAAAATGAGGACGTATAGCTGAAACGACTCACTAAAGGGCTTACTTCATTCTAAACTTTCAAGTACTTCACAAAATGCATGAATCATATAGAGAATAATGATATAGCTGAATACACTGAATTAGAAGGAAACTAGATTAGGGAAGAATAGTACCTTCTGCTTAATTTGAACTCGCGGAGAAGAGATGAGGGTATCTGGTTCACATATCTGCTTCTGCTTCCAAAGTAGCACCCTCGACTGATTGATTTCACCACAGAACTTTGACCAAGGGAACTTCTTTATTTCTTCTTAGTCTACGAACTTGATAATCTAGGATTTCAACTGGAACTTCATCATACGAAAGGCTATCCTGAACATCGAAACTTTCTGACGGATCAACAACAACAGAATCACCAATGTGCTTCTTGAGCATAGAAACGTGAAAGATAGGATGGACAGCTGACAACTCGGCAGGCAATTCAATCGCGTAAGCTTCTTTCCTAACACGATTCAAAACTCTATAAGGGTCAACGTATCGGGGACTAAGCTTCCCTTTCTTACCAAATCTTTTCACCCCCTTCATGGTTGAAATCTTCAATTACACCAAATCATTAACCTCAAACTCAAGAGCTCTTCTTCTCACATCTGCATATGACTTTTGACGACTCTGGGCTATCTTCAACCTTTCCCAAATCAGCTTAACTTTCTCCATAGCCTCAAACACAGCATCAGGTCCACTCACAGCAGCTTCACCCACTTCAAACCAACCTATGGGTGATCTATATCGCCTTCCGTATAAAGCTTCAAATGGAGCCATTCCAATGCTATCATGAAAACTGTTGTTGTAAGCAAATTTAATCAATGAAAAATGTTCATCCCAACTTCCTTTGAAATCAAGAACACATGCCCTCAACATATCCTCCAAGGTTTGGATGGTCCTCTCAGCCTGACATCGATCTGCGGATGAAAAGCAGAGCTAAGATGAACTTGGGTACCAAGACCCTTCTGAAAATCCCTCCAAAAATGAGAAGTAAATCAAGTACCCCTGTCGGAGATAATAGACAAAGGAACTCCATGCAACCTGACTAACTCTTGAATGTACAGCTTAGCATAGTCCTCAGCGGTGAAAGATGTATCCACTAGCAAGAAATACGCGGACTTAGTCAACCTGTCTACAACGACCCAAATCGAATCATGATGACATCGAGAAGGAGGTAAACCAGTCACAAAATCCATATTTACTTCCTCCCACTTCCAAGTAGGAATACTGAATTCTTGCATCATTCCACCGAGTCTTTGGTGTTCTATCTTAACCTGTTGGCAAGTTGTACACTTCTCTACGAATTTCTCTATATCCTTTTTCATACCATTCCACCAATAGATTTCTCGCAAATCACGGTACATCTTGGTAGCATCGGGATGAATAGAATATCGCACGCCATGCGCTTCAGTCATAATTCTCTACCTTAAATCCTCAACATCAGGCACACATAATCTATTCTGAAATCTCAATACACCATCTCCCCCTTGGGAGAAAACCTCCACCTTTTGGTCTTTAACTGACTCCTTCAGTCTGACCAAACTAGGATCCATATCTTGCTTCACCTTTACTTCCAAAACTAGAGAAGACTCGGAACTACTCTGGACTCAAACATTACCCTCAGCTGAATCAAGCAATCTAACTCCTAACCTAGACAGACGATGCACCTCACGAGCTAACTTCTTCCTATCTTCCTCGACCTGTGCTACACTACCCATGGATGACCTGCTAAGGGCATCTACCACTACATTGGCCTTACCCGGGTGATACAGCACATTCATATCATAGTCCTTTAACAATTCTAACCATCAACTCTGACGAAGATTCAACTCTCTCTGAGTAAACACATACTGCAAACTCTTGTGATCCGTAAAGACATCAACATGAACATCGTACAAATAGTGTCTCCAGCTTTTCAAGGCAAAAACCACTGCAGCTAACCCGAGGTCGTCATGGGTCGGGTAGTTCTTCTTATGTAGTTTCAACTGTCTGGAGGCATAGGTTATAACCTTACCTTTCTGTATCAACACGCAACCCAACCCAAATCTAGAAGCATCTCAGTACACCACAAAATTATCTACACCATTTGGAAGGGTCAACACAGGGGCCCAAGTGAGTCGAGTCTTCAACTCCTGAAAACTCTTCTCGCAAGAGTCAGACCATAGGAATTTAACTTTCTTTTGGGTCAACCGAGTCAAAGGAGATGCAATGGAACAGAAACCCTCAACAAAACGACGGTAGTAGACAGCTAGACCCAAGAAACTCCTAATATCAGATGGAGAAATAGATCTAGGCCAATTTTTCACAGCTTCTATCTTTTGAAGGTCAACTCAAATACCTTCAGAAGAAACAATATGACCCAGAAAAGCAACTGACCTTAGCCAAAATTCGCACTTGCTAAATTTGGCAAATAGTTGATGATCTCTAAGGGTTTTCAAGACTATTCGGAGATGATCTGCATGGTCGTTCTCACTTCGGGAGTATACAAGAATATCATCTATGAACACAATAACAAATATATCCAGGTACTATCTGAACACCCGATTCATGAGGTCCATAAAGGTTGTTGGGGCATTTGTTATCCCGAAGGACATGACCAAGAAATCAAAATGACCATATCGGGTGCGAAAAGTTGTCTTTGGAATATCACACTCCCTAACTTTAAGCTGGTGATAATCGGATCTCAAGTCTATTTTTGAGAAATAGTTAGCACCTTGCAGCTGATCAAACAGGTCATCAATTCTAGGAAGAGAGTACTTGTTCTTGACTGTGACCTTGTTAAGCTGATGATAATCAATGCACATCCGCAAGGAACCATTTTTCTTTTGCACGAACAGAATGGGTGCACCCCAAGGAGATATGCTAGGCCTTATGAAACCCTTATCTAGAAGATCTTAACTCTTTAAGTTCTGTGGGGGCTATATGATAAGGAGGAATAGAAATAGGCTGCATGTCGAGGAGAAGATCAATCCCAAATTCTATCTCTATATTGGGAGGTACCCTTGGGAGATCTTCTGGAAAAACATCACAAAACTCATTAACAATGCTGATCGACTAAATGGTAGGAGTCTCAAACTTAGTATCTTTAACTCAAACCAAATGATAGATGCAACCCTTGGATATCAATTTCCTAGCTTTAAAATAGGATATGAAATGTCTCCTGGGAGATACAGAATTTCCAGACCACTCAAAGGCTGGCTCATTGGGAAACTAAAACTTGACTACATGGCTACGGCAGTCTATAGATGCATAACAAGAGTGAAGCCAATCCATACCCAGAATAATGTCAAAATCAACTATGTCTAGCTCAATCAAATCTGCAAACATAACTCTGTGAAGGACAGTGATAGGACACTTCTTATATACTTGCTTAGAAACAACAGGTTCACCTACTGGAGTAGAAACTAGAAAAGGCTCAGGAATCTTTTCAGCATTAATCTCAAAATTCAAAGCCACTAACGGAGTCACATAAGAAAGACTTGACCCAGGATCCATCAATACATACACATCAAAATGAAATACACGGAGCATGCCAGTAACAACATTTGGTGAATCCTCCTTCTCCTGGCAGGGTGGTATAGCATAAAAGTGATTCTGGTGCTGACCATCGACAGTACTAGACGAGGCACCCTGAGGAGGAGTATGACGAACCCAAGGGGCTGGAGGACTAATAGCCTGACTCTGGGGATGAACATCACGGCTCCCCTGTCTAGTATATGGGCAATCCCTAAATTTGTGGCCCAACTTACCACAACCAAAACAACCTCTCTGCTCAGCCATACTCTCTCTAAGATGCGTCCTACCACACTTAGCACACGGGAGATAGTTAGGTCTATTACTCACATTATCCTGAGACCTAGACACAGTAGGTCTATTACCCTGCTCCTGCCTGACTCTGGATACGGGAGTACTAGATGATGATGGTGCTGGCACAAAAGAACGACTCTGAAACTGAGGGAGGATCCCTCCAGAAAATCTACTCTGACTATACCCCTACTGCTCTGATCTAACTCTCTTATTCCCTCTCATTACCTCTCTCTCTTTCACCTTATCCGCTTTAATCTGTTGGACATAGAGGACCTGCACTAGAAAGATCCATGTACCTATTGAGCATAGAGGACCTGCACTTTTTCACAATATAACTCGATACGCCAGTCAAAAAGTTACTCATACTGGTCCTGGAATCAACCATCATACAGGGAGCATACTTAGACAACTGGTTAAATTTAAGATAATATTCCTTAAATGTCATGGAGCCTTGTCACAAGTTCATAAATTCTTCTAGTTTTGCTTCCCTCGACTTCGGGGGGAAGAATTGGTCTAAGAACGCATCCTGGAACAACTGCCAAGTCATGGGAGCGGTATCCTCCCCTCTACTCTTCCTCCATAACTCCACCCAATCATAAGAAACATCTTTCAAGCGATAGGAAGCTAGCTCCATACTTTTTTCCTCTGTTACATGCATAATTTGGGTGATCTTTTTCACCTTATCAAGATATATTTATGGGTCCTCACCTACCCTTGACCCATAAAACTCTGGCGGATTCATTCGCATAAAATCCTGAACTCGAGATGCTACAGAATTACCTTCTTGCGGAGCTAGAATAGCGGCCTAAACATTGGCCTGAGCATTGGTCGTAATTGCTTGGACTAGAGCTTGAAAAGTTGCCTGAAATTCAGCATGAGTCACCATCTCATTTAAAGGATCAACGGGTTAAGGTTGTTCATTGTTTCTGCGAGCTCTACGAGGAGGAATTTTTTGTCATAAGAGAGCATGAATTAATAGCAGAGAGAAACAGTCGTAGGCACGAAAGACTTCTGAAAGAAAGAAATAACTTTTCCTAAAACATCCCGTAGCCTCTTGCTCATACATGTAGCGCGCTACACACCGATGATCAAGACTCTACGTAACGTGGCTTGTCAGACTCCCCAGGACTCCTTTAAACCTTAGGCTCTGATACCAAGCTTGTAACGCCCCAAGATCCCATCCCAAGATGTCACACGGTGCTTAAGGCCACACGCGACCTCAAGCTAACCCTCTAAGCCTGTCATCACCTCTATAACTCACTATGACAATAATCAAGTTGTAATAAAGAAGAATAATCATGTTATGAACATACTGGAATATAAACAAATACTATTCTGTACAATTAAAATACTGAAGTTCTGCACATACTGGTACTTTAGTCTGACAAAGCCTCTACTACATAAGACTGAGGAGCCATTGGGACAGATCCCCAACTGACCCATACTGAACTAGAAATAAACAACCATCTACTATCAAGACAAAAATTGGGGACATAGGTCCTCGAACTATGAGGACTCACCAACTGTACGAATGTAGATGGAAGTACTCAAAGATCACTATCGCTGCTACGACTGAGCACCTGAACCTACATCACGAGAAAATATAGAACACGGAAGAGTATGGGAATCAATACTTGGGAATGTACTAAGTATGTGGGGGTGCAGGCAATATTTAAATAATATCATAAATATATAAGAAAATCATGCATGTTGATAATAATGACTCTCTTCGCTTGAGTTACCTGAAACATATTTTTCATAAATCATCAATAATAACACATGCTTCATAAATCTCACAAACCGTTGGACTCAACTCAAACTCTTTGACTCATGATTTCAAATGACTCGGTAACTCATGAAACTTGGACTATTATGGACTTAGGAGTTTCTTATAACCGACATAAACCATGTGAGCTTACATGGATTCCAACGTCTTGCCCATGTTGGGGAGAGTTGTTCTATCCTTGCCATTGGAGTAGAACCTTAACTTTAGTGATAACTGTCTTGGCCTTTGGCCCTTAATCTTAATCCTATGGTGGCACGTAGTTTTGGGGAAATAGGATGCACCAAACCCATACTTTCCACTCGGTTCTAAATACTACTCCCATACTTAAGCTCATAACGCGTTAGGAAATCCACCTTAATCAACTCAAAGGTCTATCATGAAGACCAAAATATAAATCTATATCTCTCTTGTAAATCATAATCAACTTGTGGATTCCTAACTCGACTAAATCTCAAAATACTCTTTCTCATCATCAAGTACACTTGCTTATTGATGTTGGGTGTATTTACACACCTAAACACCATAATTTACCCATGTTATAGCTAAGTTTTGAGGATAAAATATATAATTCCTGCACTTTTAGTCCATTTTCCTGTAAGTGAGCTAACCTACGTGATTAGCATGTTTTCAGGTATTAATGATAAAGATTTCAGCACTTTTTGGACCTTTGGGCAGCAAAGGAAAACTTCACAGAAGAGGAAAGGCAGCTTTTTGAAGCTTATGGACTGAATGTGACGCATGGAGAAATTGTCCCGAGCAAAAGCAGTATTTTAAAATACTTAGGGGTGCAGCAGTAACTTAATAGGACTAGAACAAGGATGTTATAAAAACCTTATTTGCTGAATTTTTCAGCATTCATTCATTCATTATTGCTTTTTCATAATTCAGTCGACACTTTTAGTATTATTCACGTTACAATTTCTGTAACTTTAGACAGAAAAAACGCTACAAGAACGGATAGAGAGGAAATCACGTCATTCTCATAGTGACGCCAATACATACCCATCGTGAGATTGTTATCGTTTTGGTATGATGATGATGATGTCTTCGTTGTTTTCCTTTACAATCATGAGTAGCTAAAATTCTCTGTTAGGGTTATGGAAGCCTTTTGATATACTATCTATTACTATGAGTTTGGGAATTATTGATGTGTTATGCTACTTATATCATTACTCTCTTTGGTTTGATTGAATTCTTATGGTTGCAAACATAGAGAATACGCCATTATAGCATTAACTTGTTCGAGAGAAAAGTTACATGTTTGGAAAAGAGAGTGTGACAAGGAAATAGGGTTACCAACCCCTATTTACACGTTAATGCCTTAACTAGATTAACCTCTTGGAGAGTTTGTACCATTAGTTATACGCTTTAAGCTCGAGAGAGTTAAAGTGAAATAATCCTTGATGGTTGAGAAACACTAGGATTTACCATTAGAATACAAATCTGTATAAGTGCATGCATGTCTGAATTCCGCATTACTCATAGTTAATAGATACGTAGAACTCATAAGGTGGACATAACCCTAATGTATTTTTCTCTGTGATTAAATCTTACTACACAAAGCATTCCGTTTTTACTGTGATATTATTAATTCACGCCAAACCCAAAAAACCCCTTTTTCGTGGAATTTTCGACCAACAGTCTACTAACAATTGCAACACTTAGTGACCAAATATTCCCTGTGGGATTCGACACCCAATCCAGTTGGGTTCTATATTTGACAGCGACCGTTTACACTTTCTAACGAGAGCTGTAGTTTGGGCGTTATCAAATTTTGGCGCCGCTGCCGGGGAATACAGTTGTCAACTAAGTTTGTGATAGTTACTAGACCCTTTGGTCAAAGATTCTCGAATATTACTTTTTGTTTGTTGTTTTTGTTTTGTTCAGGTTTGGTAGAGTGCATGCCAAATACACGAAGTTCTGGTCATCCATTATTACCCATAAATCTTGAACCACAACTTATTGGAAGAATAGATGCACAACGTGACATTGAAAGAAGGGTTGCTCAACAGGAGCAGGCTAGATTAGCTGCGTTGGTAGCTGCTCAAGTGCATCAACAGAATATTGATAACCCAGGTCGGGCAACAAATCCTGATGATGAGGACCTGGGTGATGATGAGTTACTGAATCCTAGGAGTACTGATAAGGTGGTAGCACCTATGCACAGGAGAGATCGTCAAGCTAGAATAAGACCTGACCGCCGAGCTGTGCAGGATCCTTTTGATAATGATGATGACAATCTGGATGGGGCTGGTGCCACAGGGGCTATTATTCCTCCGCCCTTGGCACCCGGAGCCAAGTTCAATATCACTAGCACCATGATTCAGCTATTGCAGCTCAAGGGGTTATTTGGTGGACTTGCAGGTGATGATCCGAATATGCATCTGATCAATTTTATCTCAACATGCAAGTCATTTGACAACCCAGGAGTTGGGCAGAATGCAATTCGACTGCGCTTATTTCCATTGTCTCTGTCTGGGGAGGAAACTCTATGGTTGAACGGGCTAACTCCTGATTCTATTACTAATTGGAGGCAACTGAAAGACGCTTTCCTATAAAGATTCTTTCCGCCATCCAAGATAGCCCAATTACAAGATGAGATCAGCAATTTTTGACAGTTTCCAACTGAAGCTCTCCACGAAACATGGGAGAGGTTCAAGAAAAAGCTTATGTGGTGCCCAAACCATCAGATGATGAATATCCACTTGATGGAAATATTATACAGGGCTTTGAATTCGGTGACTAAGCCAGTGGTTGATAATGCTGTGGGTGGGTCATTCATGGACCTCACTTTTACTGAGGCAAGTGATATGCTGGATCGTATGACAAAGCAGAGTAGAGCGTGGCATACCAGGGATTCTGAGGTAGCAAGCTCTACTGTATCTATTGGCATGACAGCAGAACAGAGGCAAAGACAGGAGGAACGTGACCAAGATATGGCTCACATGAAAATGCAGATGGATCTTCTTACCAAGCACTTATTATCAGGGAAGACCAAAAAAGTTAAGGCCGTTGTATCACATGGAAGAGATAAATCTGATTCTGAGGAAGAAGCTAATTATTTGAATAATCAGGGGGGTTTCCGAGGCAATGCCCAAGGAAACCAAGGTCGGAACTATTATGATAAATCCGTATACAGGGACCGTGATCAAGGAAGTTGGAAGAATAAGACTGACAGGAGTGGTTTATATGTTCCTCTTGGAAATCGTGAGGTTGTGGCATCTGGCTCTGGGAAGATGTCCATGGAAGATATGATGGCTAAACTGTTGAGAGGAGTGGAGGCAACCAACATGGGAGTAGCTGAGGTGAAGAATGATTTATCCTCATTAAATCAATTGGTTGACTCCTATTCTACTGTAATAAAATAGCTGGAGCAATAATTGAGTCAACTATCAGCAGCTTTCAATCTAAGAAAAGCTGGCACCTTACCTAAAGACACTGTGCAAAATCCAAGGAATGATGGATCATGTATGGCTATCACTACCGAGAGTGGTAAGATGTTGGAAAGTCCGTCCAAAGGCAAGCAGGTAGTTGATAATACAGAGGAGAATGTTATTGATGCAGATTGTTATGAGTCTGTAGAAGCTGAAAATCAGAATGAGAGCGTTCATGAGAAAACTATTCCCCTTCCACCACCAGTTTTTCCTCAGAGACTGAAGAAGAAGGCTGATGACACTCCTGAAAAGGTTGATAATCGGAAGCAAGATAAAAAGGAAGTGGTGGAGAAAACTATTCCCCTTTCACCACCACCTTTTCCTCAAAGACTGAAGAAGAAAGTTGATGACACTAGGTTCAGTAAATTCATGACTGTGTTGAAGCAGCTGACTATTAATGTTCCTTTGGTGGAGGCGCTGGAACAGATGCCTGGGTACGCTAAATTCATGAAGGACGTTTTGACAAAGAAGCGGGCAGTAAGCTATGAGCTGGCAGATAATGTTCATCATTGCAGTGCAATTGCCACGAGGTCTTTAGTACAGAAGAAGGCAGATCCTGGTGCTTTCACTATTCCTTTCACGGTTGGATCTATGAATTTTGCTAAGGCATTATGCGATCTGGGGGCTAGCATTAATTTGATGTCGTTATCCATTTATAGAAAGTTGGGGTTGGGCGATCCTACACCAACCAATATGTGACTTGTGATGGCAGATAGGTCGGTAAAACAATCTGTTGGTATATTATATGATGTATTGGTGAAGGTTTCTACATTCATTTTTCCTACAGACTTTATTATTTTGTATTGCGAGGTGGATTCTGAAGTTCCCATAATCTTGGGACGCCCTTTCCTCGCAACTGGAAGTGTGCTGATTGATTTAAGAGCTAATGAGCTTTTATTTCGGCTGAATGACGAAGTGGTCCGTTTTGATGTATATAAATCGATGAAGCAGCCTATAGATATGGATGTGTTATCTGTAGCTGATGTTTACTATGAGGATAAGAAAGGATTATCTGTAGAGAAGCAGCTTACTGTTGAGCCATTGTCTGTTGTGCTGTTGAATTTTGAGCATGAGGATGTTGAAGAATATGAAGAAACTATTTGTGCTCTAACAGGAATAAAGTCCTATTCTCATGCTACTAAGAAGCTGGACCTTGATCTTAGGAATCGACCTTCACCAACAGCGAAGACTTCCATTAAAGATCCACCAGTGCTAGAATCGAAAGAGCTCCCCAGTCACCTAAGGTATGCGTTCTTGGGAAGTGGAAATACACTTCCGATGAGTGTTGCGGCTGATTTAGGTGAACAGCACGTAGAGGCTCTCATCTCTACTCTGAAGAGGTACAAGAGAGCTATGGGTTGGACTATTAATGATATAATTGGTATCCCTCCTAGGATATGTATGCACAAGAGTCATCTCGAAGAAGATTGCATGCCTACAAGTAAGCATCAGCGTCGTCTGAATCCATTCAGAAAATGATGCACCATCTATCTCGATAAAGTCTAAGTAATCGAGATAGCTATGTCGTGCCGCGATAATAAATCAAGCGCTAAATGGGAGGCAACCCATCGTTTTTAGTTGTTTTATTTTCCTAGGAGTTTGTTTTGTTAAATAAAAATCCAAAAAGAAGAGTCGAGCCACGACCAAAACTAAGGTGCTTGGTGGGAGGCAACCCATCTTTCTAATCATTTTTGTTGTTTTTGATTAAGTGTAGGGGAAGACGTATAAAGGAGGATCTTGGTCTCAAATTTTGATTTGAAAGTGAGCAATGTTAAAGGTGGTAAGTGAGTAATGAAGGAGCAAAAGGCTTTCGGTTAGGCATTGCCTATACAAATCTAGGCAACGGACAAGGCAAGGCCTATGCTATTGCCTTTGCTCTCTGAATTAACAATGCTATAGCATAGGTGCCGCCTATGCTCAACTAGGCAAAGCTAAAGGCGCCGCCTATGCCATTGTCTTTGCTCTCTGAATCTATAATTCCATAGCATAGGCGCCGCCTATGCCCAACTAGGTCATAGCATAGGCGCCGCCTACTTATGCTTTTTGGTCTCCTAACCCGATTTTTCATGGGTCAAACCCGACCCAAGCCTTGGTCTATAAATAGAACTTCAACCTTGAGACAAAATCACATTGTTTGTTCAACCTAGGCTCCGCCTAACCTTCCCAAATCTCTCAAAACTTTTCTTTTTGCTCATCTAACCTTGCAAGATCATCTTCCAAGTCCATCACCAAGTAAGTTCTTCTTTTATATTCCGTAGTTATTACAATACTACGCCTATAATGATTTGTTAAATCTTGAAGTGGTGTTGGTGATTTGAATGTGGATGGTTTGTTATGATACATCTAGTTGAGTGAAAGAATACGTGTGGGTGTTCTTGACTTTGTTCCGATTTATATTTGATTGTTATACACTGTCATCTTTTTGCAGAATCGAAATGGTAAAGTTAATTACATAATCTTGTAAGATGAAAGCTTGAATGTTTGAATGACTCGTTCATCGAGATAAAGATCATGATTGAATACAAGCATGAGATGTTGTGATTATTTCTATGCCATAACTTGATACGATCTCTATGTAGTAGTCTTATTCAAAAGGTGCATTAATCCAAACATGAAAGTGTAGTTAAGATTACATGAAATAGAGTTGTAAAGAATAGTTAAGGTTCCATGAAAGTATGACTGTGCTGAATATATTGTTGGAACATATCGCCTACATGTATGTCGATGAAGTCTGAGTAATCGATATCATTCACTTAATTAGTTGGTGCCAACAAATTAAGTGTGGGGTGGTGCCATTATTGTTTGTTTGTCGATCAAATCTTCCGAGATAAGCTAATATGACTTTATTTTAATCTCAGGTAAAATGGCACCAAAAGGTCGACCAGGAAAAGAAAAAGGGTCCACCTCACAGAAAGGTCAGAAAAGGGGAAGAAAAGAGCAAGCTGAATCCTCCTTGCTGCAAATACCTCACCGCATGTTCAGGATAAAATGGGTCCTAGAGAAGGAAGGAAAGGAGTGGTACAAGAACAACAAGGTGAAAAAATATGTTCACGTGGAGTTGATAAAAAAAAAGAGTCTAGCGAAGAGAGAACCTCGCATTTTGGCTAAAATCATGGTGCTACATCTTGATTTCATTTTCCAAGATATGGGAGAATGCAATCTTGATCTAACGCGAGAATTCTATGCTAATTGGTCCCCAAAGACTACCGGAAGTGAAGTGGAGATTCGGGGCCAAGTCTTGCAACTGAATGCAGAGTTCTTCAACTCTTTTCTGGGTTTTCCATTTGTAGATCCATCACCGCTCAAGGAGCTTTATCACAGACCTCCGTACAGGGCAATCATACACACACTATGCGGAACAAGATCAATGGCACGTTGGAGTCATCACAAGGATACCGGTCGGCACAATACCTTTCCGTATGCTTCCTTGAACAGAGAAGATCAGATATGGTTGCGGATAGTCAACTCTTGCCTGATTCTAGGGACACAGTACACAAAGATCACACGTGATAGAGTATGCGTGGTGTACGCTCTGATGACTAATATTCCTATCCACATTGGTGCGGTTATACGGTCGTCAATGCGTAAGGCTAGGCTGCACAAGAGGTCCCACTTCAGCTTTGGAAATTTGTTGAATGCGATATTGAGGAAGGATGACATTGAAGAGGAACCTGCAGATCATAAGCTTCCACACAACCCGAAGAAGGTTGATCTTACGAAGGTTAAAGATCCTGAAACTATGCATGGCGTCAACCTGACCACTGCAGAAAGACATGCTCGCGACGAAAGCTTCTTCCACCATTTATATGGCATGATGAGGTTTACCATGATGAGTGGGGGATGTGTTCCAACTGATGCAGAGCTCCAGCAGTTAGATTATGACTACCCGATGAATGAGCATGCACGGGCTATGTGTGGAGTAGGTGTACATTTTGAGGAACCTCTCGATGATGACGTACCGACTGACGATGATCACCGACAACCAGACTCAGACGTGAAGGATAACTCTGATGACGACGACTCTGATGATGATTCCGATGCAGGGGGTATAACCCCAGACATAGAGGAAGAGTCCGACTAATCAGGTTTTCCTTATTTATTTTCCATTGAGGACAGTGTGTCCCGTCTAAGTGTGGGGTGCTGGTATTTGTATGCTGTATTGTACTTCTTTGCCTGCATTTATTCTCGTTTGTAGTTAAATTTTTAGATTTGTAGTTAAATTTTTAGATTTTAAAAAAAAAATAGATTTTGCATGAAATTGTTCTGATAGGCGGCATGGTATTATGACTAGAGTTTGTACCAAAATCATTACTATTGAGACATTTAGGCTCTAAGTGTGACTCACTGTGTGATAATTATGTGGTTTAATTCATTCACCTGTTGGGTCAAGAGTCTATACTGCTCCCAATTAAGTTGACCATGTGCCTTGTGTGTGTGAGGTTATAGTATATTCTGTGTTGTGACTGATGCTAGAACTTGCCTGGTGTGTGTGTAAAGCAAAATAAAGAGTGTGATCTTAGGAGATGATTTAGGCATTTCTTTGGCAGCCTATAATTGTTTACCTTCTTTTTACCTACGTGTGTACATTATCCTAGTGAACCTCCTTTGAGCCTTTAGCCATTTTCTTTGACAGACTCATATGTAGCCTAATCCATTTTTTAAGACCATAATTTGATCCAAATTCCTAAGCGCTTTAAATTGTAAAGTCATGTGACAAAATAAGAGGAAATTAGGTGAGAGTGATGCCTTAGAGTATATTGGTACTTGAATTAGTTATGAAAAAAGAGTGGCTATCATAGAGGTGTTTTATAAAAAAAAATGAAAAGTTAGTTCTGTTTATAATTGAAGAACAAAATAGGTGAAAAGGGGTGGTAGATGAAAGGAAAGTAGAGGGGTTGTTTAAAAGAGAGTGTTAATGACATAATGTGATGTATTAAAGCGCTTAGGGAACATAGTCACTATTTCTGGCCAAAATAGTCCTACCTGTCCCTTAGCCTACATTACAACCTGTAAAGACCTATTTGATCCTAAGCTTAGCATTCTGATATTAGTAGAGCATTACACTAAGGGCAAGCCTATGGTCATCAGTTGCAACATATGAATTCTTTGTGAGAGTGAGAGCAAGGAGAATCTTATACCCATGTTCCAAAAAATGCAAAACTTGTGAGTGATTATGGGTGATATCTTGTGTGAGACACACATGGTTGATGAGTTTTGGGTAGTTTTGTATGATTCTTGGTGCCTTAACTTGTGGATACGAATTAGACATCATCACGAGTCTATGTTGGAGGTTGAATGGTTTCTAGTAGTGATCCAGAAAACTACTCTTTGTTAATAATTGTCGTGCATGTCTTGTTGAACATTTTGTGTTACTGCTGTGAAATCCTAGTTAGATATTTACATGGACGTAATATTTTGTTCGAGGACGAACAAAGCTTTAAGTGTGGGGTGTTGATGTTGGGTGTATTTACACGCCTAAACACCATAATTTACCCATGTTATTGCTAAGTTTTGAGGATAAAATATATAATTCCTACACTTTTAGTCCATTTTCCTGTAAGTGAGCTAACCTACGTGATTAGCATGTTTTCAGGTATTAATGATGAAGATTTCAGCAATTTGTGGACCTTTGGGCAGCAAAGGAAAACTTCACAGAAGAGGAAAGGCAGCTTTTTGAAGCTTATGGACTGAATGTGACGCATGGAGAAATCGTCCCGAGCAAAAGCAGTATTTTTAAATACTTAGGGGTGCAGCAGTAACTCAATAGGACTAGGACAAGGATGTTATAAAAACCTTATTTGCTGAATTTTTCAGCATTCATTCATTCATTATTGCTTTTTCATAATTCAGTCGACACTTTTAGTATTATTCACGTTACAATTTCTGTAACTTTAGACAGAAAAAACGCTACAAGAACGGCTAGAGAGGAAATCACGTCATTCTCATAGTGACGCCAATACATACCCATCGTGAGATTGTTATCATTTTGGTATGATGATGATGATGTCTTCATTGTTTTCCTTTACAATCATGAGTAGCTAAACTTCTCTATTAGGGTTATGGAAGCCTTTTGATATACTATCTATTACTATGAGTTTGTGAATTATTGATGTGTTATGCTACTTATATCATTACTCTCTTCAGTTTGATTGAATTCTTATGGTTGTAAACATAGAGAATACGCCATTATAGCATTAACTTGTTCGAGAGAAAAGTTACATGTTTGGAAAAGAGAGTGTGACAAGGAAATAGGGTTACCAACCCCTATTTACACGTTAATTCCTTAACCGGATTAACCTCTTGGAGAGTTCGTACCATTAGTTATACGCTTTAAGCTCGAGAGAGTTAAAGTGAAATAATCCTTGATGGTTGAGAAACACTAGGATTTACCATTAGAATACAAATCTGTATAAGTGCATGCATGTCTGAATTCCGCATTACTCATAGTTAATAGATACGTAGAACTCATAAGGTGGACATAACCCTAACGTATTTTTCTCTGTGATTAAATCTTACTACACAAAGCATTCCATTTTTACTGTGATATTATTAATTCACGCCAAACCCAAAAACCCCCTTTTTCATGGAATTTTCGACCAACAGTCTACTAACAATTGCAACACTTAGTGACCAAGTATTCCCTGTGGGATTCGACACCTAACCCAGTTGGGTTCTATATTTGACAGCGACAGCTTACACTTTCTAACGAGAGTTGTAGTTTGGGCGTTATCACTTATCAAATCATATCAAGTATCAAATCTTCCAGAAAACATCATAGAACTCGTTCTTGACTCTCAAGCTCAATATCAATATATATTCAATAGACAAACTTCTCATGGAAAAAACATAAATCATGACTCTTATCATAAATCACTTAGAAATTATCATTTCATGATAACAATATACAACTCATGACATAAATTCTAAATTTAAGAAATAAGAAAATGAAGTAGTCATATGTTTCAATCTTGTATAGCTCAAATCTCATAAGTCCTTGATAAAGTAATTTGGGTGTAAACCCACTTTGCAAAATTCATGAAATTCAATTGAAATTAAATCTTTGGGCACAAGAACGAAAGAAGTGTTCTTGTTCAAAATCCCACATACCTTAATCTTTAAAATTGGATGAACTTTAGTGCTTGAGACTTTATACACATTTGAAATAATTCTTGAAGCCCACAATATGAGGAACTTAGTTCTTGAAGAAATTTTGAAGATTTATGGATGATTCTTGAAAGATTTATGTTCTTGATATAACCCTAGATATATTATCTCAAGAGAATTGGAAGAGAAAATGATGAAATTAGGGTTTGGATGGGATTCTCATATTTATAGAGGCCTCCAAAAGATGGGAAAAGACCAAAATACCCTTGCAAAAACCTCTCTAAATTGCTGAAAAAAATAGCTGACGACATCCGTGACAAGCCGTCAGACCCGTGATAGGCCATCACGAAATGTCGTCACAAAAGGGTTGAATTTTATGATTTTCTGCCTAAGGCTGACGACGTCATCAGAAATGTCGTCAAAAATGTGACGACGTCATCAGAAATGTCATCAGAAACGTGACAGGCCGTCGGAAACGTCGTCACCCTTTTCCAGATTGACATGCTGGAGTAAAATAGGTATAACTCTTTGCTCTGGTATCGTATTTTGGCGAAATTGGTATCTTTGGAATGATAATTCAATTATCTATCTTTTTATAGTTAACGAGCTTAAAAATTCCATGTATAATGAGAGATATTCTTTTTTGAAGTTGACTATACCAATATCCTTCCCAAGAATTCAATCGGTAAGGAATGTTTTGATTCACCCAATCGTTAGGACATCTTTAAGTCCTTAATACACACCATACTTGATCATAAAACAATCCAAAACATTATAATTTATTTCTCATGAGCTTGATTCATGGTTGCACTATTGGTTAGAGTCTCGGGGTATTACAGGAAGTTGCAGGAAATTTTGTGACGACATTCATGACACGCCGTCAAGATGATGATAAGGAATCACCGTCATCATAAACCTTAGGCAGCAGAATCTAAACTTGCAGAGAAGCTGACGACATCTGTGATCGGTCGTCAAACTCCTGATAGGCCATCACGAGCACCGTCATCTATTTCGAAGAAAATCTAAACTTTAATTTTAGTTTCTTATTTAGGGTTAACTATTTAAAGCCTTGTTCTAGGTTTTTTTTTTATTTATTCGATCATTAAGGATTGGACATATCCAACAAGATACAATATACGATATTTCTCTTTCTCTCTCTCAAAAACTAATATTTTGGAGTTTTGTTTTGTGATTCAATTCAAAGTATACTTTTGATTTTATTCATCATTGTAAGTTAATCCTTTCAGTTATGAATTCAATTTGCATACTTGTTTCTTGCATCATGAGTGGCTAAACACCTTTAATCTGGATTATGGGATCTAGGGTTAGTTCATGATAAGGTGTTAAATGCTCAAGATTTAAGAGGTGTTAGGATTTTTTGGTAATTCTTAGATTATAATTAAATTCTGATGGTTGCAAACAGTAGGCGTACCTACTTTGATTTGCTTGAGAAAGAAATCATAAACAGTAGGAAGTGAATTATCAGCTGGTACTCGAAAATACTTTGTTTAATAATCAGCATTGTAACAAGGTTGATTAACCTGAGGTAAAATTTGGATAGTGAGTAGCAATTCCCTAAGTCCAAGAGGATTAGGAAATTAGACACTTGAATAGGTCGAGAGACATTCGAGCATATCATTGATAAAGATAGCTTATCATCCTAACCATCGTGAAAGTCTTGAGTAAATTTTAGCATCTATCATGTACCCTAAGCCCTAGTGAACATAATCCTGGTTATTTCATAAACTCTTGATTGACAAACACTAAAATTAAAGTGACCAAAAAGTATTTGTTAATCTCCAAAACCCCCTATTTTATCTTCCTATTCAAACTGGAAAGGTTCAATAAGAGCGGTTGTGGGCACCAATGTTATTGATGTAGTCGCCTTTTCCATAGAAGATTTAGAACGAGTAGCCAGAGGCTCTAAATATCCATTATCACTACTCTCGAAATACTCAACTTTCAAGCTACTAGATTTTTTGGATTTAATTTTCAAGCCCACAGGTGTGTTTTAGGGTGCTCAATTCTTAGAGATCTCATTTTGTGTCTACATGGGATTCTTGGGTACCATAGTACATATATGAAAAGTTATTAGTCTCAATTCCGAACAAAAATACATTTTTAGGAATTCCTACTGAAGACCTTTGGTATCATCTTATTAAGGTGCCATGATCGTACCTTTGAAAGTACTAGGGGTTTGTAATATTGAAAGATCATAAACCATAGTTGTACAAAGATACTATGATCGTGGGATGTAATTGTCTAGTGAACTCCCGAGACCTTACAACCTGGCACCCCATGAGATCCATCCTACGATTGTACATTGATACCACAATTGTAAGTTATTTTATTCAGTGTGCACAGACACTTTAATAGTTTAAACATAATACTTTTACCCAATTTGACCATATTTGAAAAAAATAGGGTACTCAGACAATCTCCTCAATTATTCCTATCATTCAACACAACACAATCCCTTGAATTTATAATTAATTTTGATTCCTTATACTACCTCTAAACACAGGTGACCACCACACTGGAACTCTATTAAGTATGTCCAGCCACATGAATACAATATTATAGTAGGAGAATTTTACTTACTTTCTATTTGGAGAGTGCAATTGCATCAAACTTCTATGGAGTTCATAGATTTGAGGGAATCTGAACTTTGTTGAAATAGAAATCAAGCAATAGATTAAGATTAAAAAAAAAATTATTCTTTGATCGCACTATTGGATATGATTCTTGTGTTTTAATATGAGAGATAGAGTATTGGTACTTGTGTATTAAGACTTAAGGGTGTTAAAATCGAGTCAGGTTGGGTAGATTATAAAAAATACATAAGATCTAATAGACAACTTATGAAAATAGTCATGGTTGTCAATACAATCGTGGTACCTCTTTGTACCATGATTCCTTAGGAACACTTGCTTGCAAACCTACGAAACTTAAGGCCAATTGTGGTATCTGTCCATGATCATTCCTTAAAATGGTAGGTTAACATACCTGATTATTGCAATTTAGGAGTTAGATCACACGATTAATACTAAGATTCTACTATTATGGAATGAATGGTGGTGTTCAATCATGAGATCAACTCATTAAAATCAATTCTCTGGATATTGTGCAAACGACTTAACCCACAATCATTGGAACTTTCTGCGATCATACAATCCTTCCATTGGTTCAGTTCTGGTTCTAGTTCCGGTTCCAGTTCTGTGAATGCTTTTCTTCATTGTCCCTAAACAAGTAGCATGCATTTCCCTATAATTAAAATAAGTACAAAATCCTAAGGTTTTCTCCCAAGTAGCGCTTAATTTAACGTCGTGATACGACATAGCTAGTTTTGTTACTCAGACTTCACCAACTAATACATGGGTTGCCTTTTATAGAGCATTTCATTTGGTGTTGCGGCACGACTTGAGTGGTCTTGATTTCTTAAGCACCAACTTGATCCACTTCACATATAATGTGAACCCTTTTTAATTTCACCGAGGTAGTGTTTCACGCTTTGGCCATTCACTTTAAACCTCTGTCCCTTACTATTTTCAAGCTCAAGGGAACCATAGGGAAACATTATCATCACTCTATATGATTCCACCATTTTGACTTTAGCTTTTCCAAAATAGCTTTATCCTTGAATCAAATAATAGTACTATATCGCTAGTGGTGACTTCTCTCTTCTTAATTTTGCAATCATGGTAAAATTTCATCTTCTCTTTATAATAGTATAAATATTCATATGCTCAGAGATGTAATTCATCTATCTCATTCAACTTTGTTGCATCACTCTACTGCAAATTCAACCTCTTCAACACTGACAATGCCTTATGCCCAAGTTTAATAGGTAAGTGGAATATTTTTCTATATACAAGCTGATATGTGAAAACACCAATTGGGGTCTTGAATATTGTCCATAAGCCCACAATGTATGATCTAACTTTCTAGCCCATTCTGTCCTATTTGCATTAAAAGTCATTGCCAAAATAGAATTGATATCGCAATTAGAGACCTCACTTGCCACTTGTTTAAGGATGGTAAAGTGTTTTCACCCTATGCTTCACACCATATTTCTCATGCAAGGCTTTGAATAGATGATTCCAAAAGTGTGAACCTCAATCACTAATGATAGCCCTCGGTGTATTGAATCTATAGAATATATACTTTCTCAAAAATGTTGTGACACTCTTCCCTTTGTTTTGGGAAGAAGAATTGCCTCTTCCCACATCAAAATAGAGTCAACAACAACAAAAATATATTGCATACCCTATGAGCTCACAAAGGGGGCCATGAAATCAAAACCCCATACATTAAATAGCTCAACCTCAAGAATTATGGTCATTGAAAAATATTTTTGTTGTGACATAGGCTCTTGCATAATCATGTGCATCTTTATGAATGGAAGGCCAATAGTATCCACATTGTAAGATCTTATGCATTGTCCATGCACAACTATGATGACCCCCAACTTGTGGTAAGTGATATGAATCTAAAATACTTATCATATCAACCTTAGGACACATCTCTGAATCGATCCATTGATGTGTCATGGTTTCATGGCACTTTTGATACTTAAAACCAAAAAATATGCAAGTACTTAGGTTTGTTTTGGTATATCTGATGTGTTTTATGTCTATTTTGTAGGAAACTAGGTTTTGTAGCTTAAAATAAAAGGATCTAAGACTGTAGAAATGCCAACTTATGATGCAACCTACGTGGCTTACGTTGCACTTACGTGGCATAACTGTGGATTGTAGGTCACATATTTTGCAACTTTTGAGGACCTAAAATTAAAGTGTGGATCCTTCCAGTTATGATGGGTCACTTATGGCTCATAAGTACCACATATGGTTCCATAAGTACCAGTGCAAGAACAGATAATTGAAGTTCGTAGAAGCTGAATATTAAGGAAGTTTCTTGGTACTTACGATGAGGCAACTTACAAGACGAAAGTACCATTTACGCCCTGTAGATTCCAGTACAAGAGGAACTACTACATATTGATAAAGACTGGAACTTACGATGGCCACCTACGTGGCGTAGGTGCCCTTACAGCCCATAAGTGGGTTCGTAAGTGGCAATCGACTTAGTTTTCCTTGTATATTTTGTTTTAGATTTATAGGGTTTTATGTACTCTATAAATACTTTTTGATGTTTTTAGTTAGTTTATGCACTTATACTATTCACAAACATATATTGATTTCAAGATTGACTTTTGATCTTTGAATCCTTGTGTTCTTTGTTTTAGGTTAATTAATTAATTTGAGACTTTAGGTTTTATTCATCCATTGTTGTGAGATTATTTCTATGCTTTCTTTATTGAATTTCGTGGATTATTTTGAAACTATAAGCGGCTAAATCCCTTATCTAGGGTTGTGGGAACCCTAGCAGAATAACAAAGTAGGGGAAGTATGAAGTTGTTCTAGACCATTGTGTGTTCATGTATTGTGATCTTCTTTGGATTGTTTACTTCCCTAACTACTGCAGAAGTTAAGGACTTGACTGTATTCAAGATCATCTTTACAAGAGATCAATATTGGGAAAAGAAGATTACAACAGTGATTCGAGGCTATCAACCCTCATCTAATAACTTGATACTTAAAAGGTGATAGTTAGACTAGGTTTAAAGACAAGGATTACTAAGGGGAAACACTAAAACTCACAATGTGAAGGGTGAGATTAATCAAAGCATTCACAAGATGATTGGTAATACCTAGCTTGTTAGATTTTGCATGTGTAGCATTGAGATAGTTGGATTGAGAACAATAAACCTACAGAGTTAGAAGATAGGGGAACATAGTCCTAGTGCTCATCTCAGATTTACTACAACTAAAACAATTCAAGACTTGTTACTTTTCATTATTTACTGCAAATTCCCCCATTTACTTTTCTGCATTGTCCGGCTACTTTAGCAAATTAGAGAGAGATTTATGGCCTATTCCCTATGGGTTCGACCCCAACCTCTATTGGGTTACTAAATTTAACTTCGACTCCAATATACTTCTTAGAGGTATAGTTTTGGGAGACATCAAATTTTGGCACCATTTCTAGGCAATGCAGTTATAGATTAATTGATTGAAGTTTTTGGGTTTTACTTTTATATTTTTATTGGGGTGTATGCCTACGTATGCCTAGCACTCAAACTCAAGGCAATCCATTGATCCCACTTAATACAAATCCAAAGAGACTCCATAACAAAATCATAGCTTTTCGGACCACGGACGTGATACTTATCATGGGCTGCCTCAAGATGATCCACATGACTTGCTTCCCCTATCTCCATAAGAGACTGCTACTCAAAATACTACATGGTTATTAGTAAAAGTTAATACAAGGAGGGATGTGGATGCTCATCGTGTAGCTTAGGAGGTAGAGAGAGCAAGCCAAAGATAAATAGTAGAGTGTTGAGCAGAACTCAATAGAAACAGAGATAGAGATAGAATAGATAGAGCTCTATTGGCCCCAGATTTTTTGTACTTGCCATCATATGATGATTTGGATGAAGACATGGGGTACGTTGATCCAATCAAGACATAAGCGATCATCCCTCCTAAATTACCCTAGGGGACAAAGTTTAATATCATTAGTGCTATGATTCAGTTGCTTAATCTAAAGGGTGTGTTTGTAGGTTTGTTGACTGATGATGCAAACTAATATCTCCCAAAGCTACACCTCCAAACAAGGCTAAAGTGGTCGATGCAAAATGTAGTAACCCAACTCAGTTTAGGGTCGAAACCACAGGGAATACGTGAATTATCTCTCTAGTTTGTTGAAATTAATGGGTAGTACAAAAAAGTAAATAGGGGATTTGTTATTGTAAACAGTAACCGAACTCAAATACTTTGGTTGTAAATAGTCAGAAATGAACACTAAGACTGTGTTCCCCTTGGCTTCTCAACTCCGTAGGTTTATCGTGCTTTACTAAACCAACTCGATAGCTTGTGTGTAGAATCTGATAAGTTATGTAATATCAACTGTCTTGTGGACTCATTGATGGATTTCACCCTTTACCTTTTGGGTATCAGGATGTCGCCTTACTAACCCGTATACGAGATCCTAAATTAACTATTACCTTTTGAGTCTCAAGCTATTAGCTGAAAGATAATTATCTTAAGTAGATGAGGATAATTAGCCTATATCAACAATTAATCTTCAAATTACTATTGTGATCATATTTTCCTAATCTCTACTTCTCTTGAGAAGTAGTGAATATAAAGTGGGATCCTAACATTTGCAACCATTAAGAAATCTATTAAACTAAAGACAGCCATAATACATACAAGAATATCAGTTTAGAATAACTTTGCACTTCCCTTACTTTGTCTTTGATTTACCTAAGTATGGGATCCAAAGCCTATTTCTCCTTGACCTCAGCACCAAGAAACGATTTAACCACTTCCTGAACAATTACCCCTCCATCCTCAGAGTCTAAGAGTCAAACTCTTAAGTTAGCTATTTGTGAATGTCCTTTACCGATCCTCTTCTCTCCTCTTTAATGTAAGATAATCTCCCTATGGATAACCTACTAAAAGCATCATCAACCACATTGCTTTACCTGGATAGTAGTGCGAACTCGTGTCGTAATACTTAAATAATTCAAGCCACCGCCTTTGCCTGAGATTAAATTCCTTTTGCATAAACACATACTGCAAGCTGTTATGGTCTGAATAAACATGCATATGCACCCAATACAAATAATGTTGCCAAATCTTCAAAGTGAAGACCACAGCCACCAACTTTAGATTATGAATCGGGTAATTCCTCTCACGATCCTTAAGTTGTCTGGAAGCATAGGCTACAATCTTGCCATGCTGCATAAAAACACAACCCAGTCACACACGAGATGCATCAAAATACACAACAAACCCCTTAGTGCTCTCGGGTAGGGTCAAAACAGGCACAGAAGTCAACTAATCTTTTAACTTCTCAAAACTGCCTTCACAAGCATCGAACCATAAAAACATAACCATTTTCTGAGTTAACTTTGTCAGCGGGGCAAAAATAGATGAGAAACTCTTCACGAACCTCCTATAGTACTCGGCCAAGCCGAAGAAGCACCTAATATTGGTAACGAAATCCATATTAACCATCTCTTACTTCCACATAGGTAATTTTATCTCTTGGGACGTGCCACCAGGCCTTAAATGTTCAACCTTGACTTGCTGAAAAAATATACACTTAGCAACAAAATTGCCACATCCTTCTTCATATTATTCCACCAGTAGATTTCCTTCAAGTCATGATACATTTTGGTCAAACCCGAATGAAATGTATATCTGGGCTCATGAGCTTCGATCAAAATCCTTTCCCGCAGCCCATCTACATCAGGTTCACACAACCTCCCTTGATATCTCAAAATGCCATCTCCCCCAATCTCGAAAGCCATAATTTATTCCTGACCCACGTCGTCTTTGATTTTCATAAGTATGGGATCCAAAACTTGTTTCTCCTTGACCTCAGCACCAAAAGACGATTTAACCACTTACTGAACAATTACCCCTCCATCGTTGAAGTCCAATAGGCGAACTCCTAAGTTAGCCATCCTGTGAATATCCTTCATCGATCCTCTTTTCTCCTCTTTAATATGAGATAAGCACTTTATGAATAACCTATTAAGAGCATCAACAACCACATTAGCTTTACCTGGATGGTAGTGCAAACTCATGTCATAATCATTAATAATTTGAGCCACTGCCTTTTCTTGAGATTTAATTCTTTCTATGTAAACACATACTGCATGCTCTTATGGTCAGAATAAATGTTCACATGCACCCCATACAAATAATCATGCCAAATCTTCAAAGCAAAGACCACTGCCTCCAACTCTAGATCATGAGTCGGGTAATTTCTCTAATGAACCTTATGCTACCTAGAAGTATAGGCTATCACCTTTCCATGGTGCATCAAAACATAACCCAGTTCCACAAAGGATGCATCACAATACACAACAAACCCCTTAGTACCCTTGGGATGGGTCAAAATAGGTACAGAAGTCAACTTATCCTTTAACTTCTCAAAACTACCTTCACAAGCATCGAACCACAAAAACTTAACCTTTTTTCTGAGATAACTTTGCCAGTGGAGCAGCAATAGATAAGAAACTCTACACAAACCTCTTATAGTACCCAGCCAAGCCAAAAAACACCTAATGTCGATTGGAGTTGTGGTCCTAGACCACTTCTTAACCGCTTCAACCTTTTATGGATCCACCTTGATCCCCTCACTAGAAACAACATGCTTGAGAAAAATCACAATAATTAGCCAAAATTCACACTTCGAGAATTTTGCATACAATTTCTGGTCATTAAGAGTCTGTAACACAATTTGGAGGTGATTAGCATGATCCTCCTCATTTTTGGAGTACACTAGGAGGTCATCAATTAAGATTATAACAAACAAATCTAGAAATTGCCTGAACACTCAATTTATAAGATTCATGAAAGCAGCTGGGGCATTTGTTAATCCAAATGACATAAAAAAAAACATAATGGTTATATCGAGCTCGAAAAGCAGTCTTGGGAATATCAACCTCCCTAATTTTCAACTGGTGATATCCTGAACAGAGATCATTTTTTGAGAAACTTCTAGCACCCTGAAGCTAAACGAAGAGGTCATCAATCCTAGGAAGAGAGTACTTATTTTTCATTATAACCTTATTCACCTGATGATAATCTATATACATCTGAACTGGGTATATATAATTGATATCATGATCATCCTCCAGACTCAAACTGGGTATATATATAATAAATAGCATAATCATACTCCAGACTCAAATTGAGTATATATAAATGTCACGACCCGAACCAGGGCCTAGTCGTGACAGGTATCTCAAGCCCACCATGAGCCGGAGACCACCTCCTTAGCCTAATATCTAGCACACAACAAAGATAAACAGCAAAAGACAACCATAAATAGAAATGAATGTAGATAAGACAAAGACATTCTAAGAATTAAAATGAACATCCAACCCACACTTGTCCACAAAAGCCTCTAAACCAGAATACAAGACTAGGTCGGTAGATGCCCCTGACCATGACAAAAAAAGTCACAATTTCCAAAATCTAAGAAGAAATATAATAAAATTACAAGGCTTTCTGAAAGATGGAAGCTCACCACTTCACAACAACTTAACAGACAGTCGTACCACCTAACACTACACAGGGGTAACAAAAAGTCTTCAAACCCTACATCATGAAACAATGTAGCATCCTAGAACGGTCAATGGGATAAGCACCGGCATGTAACTCAGGGAAAGTGATAAATAATGCCATATCCAAAATCAGTCAAACAACATGCACACATTTATACATATATATATATATAGGATGACGGGATAAGGTAAAGGGTCATGAACATGAGAGTTTCAAACCATTAACCTGGACTATGTAGCTCTATCCGTCCTAAGGCCACCCATGGGCTATATAGGTTTAGATCCCCTGCTGAAAGGGCCTTAGCACGTGTTAGTTGCATGAACCGAGGAAATTCAAAAGAGGGCTAAAGACACCAAGGCTCTAGCCATCCCAAAAATATAATATGTAAACTAAGCATACAATCATATAGACCCTCACACCGACAAATATGGTTTCCAGTATTGATCCCCCCGGGAACTCCACCTTTATGGTGAGATATACAACCCCCTTTAAGCCCAAATTAAAATCACTTTGCACATAATTTCAACCATAAACCAAAGAGCCTTATATCAAGGCGTTTATTATTTGGTATCATCATACCAATTATGCTCTCAAGCTAATATGATTATGCCATAACTAATCCGTTAACCATTAGACTCCTAAGTTCCATTTTAGTCCAAAACCATGTCCACCAAGGCCTTTAAAACCATTTTATCCCTTTAGCATTAAGTGTGATGCAATAGTTAAAAAGGACAAGTAAAATCATACAATATATCCATATTCAAAACTAATTCATAAAAGTGAGTTAAGATTAATGTAGATTTTAAGTCAACAATTCATCAATTTGGGGAAACCCATGTCCCTCATTCCAAACTATACCATATTTCCCCAATTCATCCCCAAAACTATTAATTAAGGCATGTACAATCATTTAAACCATGGGAAAACAATTCCTATAATAAACCATCAAAAGCTATCAATCCAATTTCAAACCCAAACATTAAAATCACATGAACAATGATTAGACATATGTCATAGTATAAAATTCAAATTAGGGATGAGAGACATGCCTGAAATACCAAGAAATTGAAAGAAATTCGAAGATTGGAGTATAATTATTATATCCCTTGAGAAATCCTAGTGTTCTTGCCTTGGGAGTTAAAGAGAAGAAAGAATACGTTTGATTTTTGATAACTGATGTTAAAGGGACCCCTAAAGTGTTTCTCTAGTTGTGGGTATAGTGTAAAGATCGAAAAGGACCAAAAATCCCTCAATTAAAATACGCAGGAAAAATTGGGCCCAGTTGTCACGGATCAGGTAATGACTCATGAGGTCTAACCACGAGTCAACACCTAGACACATTACCTAGGGGTCTAAATCTTGGCCCCTCACTAGTATGGTCACAAGTCACTCTCTATAACTCGTGACCTGACCTAGAGACTCGTGGTGAGGAGTCATGATCAAAGCAGAAACCTTGGGCAACCTTATTATTGATACAATGTGTCTCGCCCTATGACTTATGATGAGTGATAACAATTCATCACTTGAGTCATAGTCATGGCAGTGTTGACACTACTCCAGAAATTTTAGAGTCCAAAACCTAGGGTATTACACTATCCCTCCTTAGGATCATAGTCCCCGAATAAGAAGCTAGGGCAACCATTAGCACTATAACGTAGAGAATATAACCAAAAACTATGAACAAATTTGAAGAGTGATAAGAAAGAAGGAAACACATACCTCAAACATTTTTGTCCAACCCGAAAAACAAGAACGGGTACTTGGCCTTTATGTATTACTCATCCTCTTATGTAGCTTTTTCCACTTTTTTATTTCTCCAAAGAACTTTTACTGAAGCTACATCCTTGGTCCTCAACCTACGAGGCTTCCAAATAGAGCCCAGAACTAGCTATTGTTTGTGAGGTATGGAAAGAGAAATTTTGCAGTGGTGGATGTTTTGGCTAAGTAAAAATAGTAAACATTAGCATATACATTAGCAGGAAATAACGAAGGATAAGGAGAAACAATTCACGTAATTATCCTTTGCCTATCCAATCTCTCAACCAAAACTTCCTCATAAGACAAAGAATACATCACACCAACATCCTCAATTGGCACTATCAAAGAAGGATCACCTACACACTTTTTCAGCATAGACACATAGAAAAAAGGATGAATAAAACCCAAACTCACAGGTAATTCCAACTCATAAGCAACATTCCCAATTCTCCTCACAATTTTATACGGACCAACATAACGGGGACTGAGCTTCCCCTTCTTCCCAAACATCATGACTTCTTTCATAGGATACACATTCAAAAACACTCAATCACTAACTTTAAACTTCAACTCCCTCTGCCTCACATCCGCATAAAACTTTTGGTGACTCTGAGCAGTCCTAAGTCTTTCTCTTATAACTTTTACCTTCTTCATAGCTTGGTCTACCAATTTAGGACCAAATAACCTAGTCTCACCAAACTCAAACTATCCAATAGGAGACCTACACCTCCTACCATAAAGAGCCTCAAAAAGGGCCATCTGAATACTCGAATGATAACTATTGTTGTAAGTAAACACAATAAGAGGTAAGTGATCAACCCGACTACCATTAAAATCAATCACACATGCCCTTATCATATCCTCCAAAGTCTGAATGGTATATTTTGCTTGTCCATCTTTTTGACAGTGGAAAGTAGTGCTAAGGTTCACCATAGTCCCCAACCCCTTCAGAAATGAATGCCAAAAGTGAGAAGAAAATTGTGTACCTCAATCTGAAATGATGGATACAGGCGCTCCATGCAACTTGAAAATCTCCTGAATGATCAACTTAGCATAACACTCTCCTGAGTAGATAGTCCTCATAGGCAAAAAGTGAGTAAACTTCTTCATCCTATCCATAATGACCCAAATAGAATCGTACAGATTCTGAGACCGTGGAAGACCCGTAATGAAATTCATATTAATCATCTCCAACTTCCACATGGGAAACTCTATCTCTTTGAGACAAACCACCCGACCATAAGTTCTCAACCTTGACTTGCTGACAAACCATACACTTAGCCACAAATTTTCCATGTCTCTCTTTATATTATTCCACCAGTAGATTTTCTTTAAGTCATGGTACATCTTAGTCGAACCTGAATGAATTGTATACCTAGACTCGTGAGCCTCAATCAAAATCCTTTCTTCCATCCCATCAACATAAGGAACACACAACCTCCATTAATACCTCAAGATGCCATCTTTCCCAATCTCGAAAGCCATAACCTTTTGCTAACCCGTATCATCCTTAATATGCCTAAGTATGGGATTAAAATCTTGTTACTCCTTCACCTCAACACTAAGAGATAATTTGACAACTTCTTGAACAATCACTTCACCATCCTCAGAGTCCAAAAGAAGAACTCCTAAGTTACACAACCTATGAATGTACTTCACCAATACTTTTTTCTCCTAATCAACATGGGATAAGCTCCCTATAGATAACCTGCTAAGAGCATCAGTTACAATATTAGCTTTACATAGATGGTAGTGAAGGCTCATGTCATAATCCTTAAGTAGCTCGAGCCACTACCTCTACCTAAGATTCAATTCCTTTTGGGTAAACACATACTACAAGCTCTTATGATCTGAATAGATATCTACGTTCACTTCATACAGATAACGGCACTAGATCTTCAAGACAAAGACCACAGCCGCCAACTTTAGATCGTGAGTTGGATAATTCGTCTAATGAACCTTAAGATACCTAGAAGAATAGGCTACGACCTTACCATGTTGCATTAAAACACAATCCAGTCCCACATGAGATGCATCACAAAACACAATAAAACTATCAGTACCCTCGGGCAGGATCAACATTGGAATAGAAGTCAACTTATCTTTCAATATCTCAAAAACTACTCTCAAAAGCATCGGACCACAAAAACTTAACCTTTTTTTGAGTTAACTTTGATAGCGGAGCAGCAATAGATGAGAAAATCTCCATAAACCTCCTATAATACCCAGTCGGGCCCAAGAAGCTCCTAATGTAGGTTTGAGTCATATGTCTAGTCCATTTCTTAACTGTCTCAACTTTATGTCGATCCATCTTGATCCCCTCACAAGAAATAACATTCCCAACAAAAGTCACAATATTTAACCATAACTCCCACTTAGAAAATTTGCATATAACCTCTGATCCTTAAGAGTCTGCAACACAATTCGGAGGTGATTGGCGTGATCCTCCTCACTCTTAGAATACACCAAGATGTCATCAATGAAGACTATAATAAATAAATCTTGGAATTGACTGAACACCCAATTCATAAGATCCATGAAAGCAGCTGGAGCATTATTTAAGCCAAATGACATAACTAGGAACTCATAGTGGCCATACCGGGTTCAAAATACAGTCTTAGGAATATAAACCTCTCTATTTTTTAGCTGATGATAGCCCAAATGAAGATCAATATTAAAGAAACACCTTGCACCCTAAAATTGATTGAAAAGATCATAAATCCTAGGAAGAGGATACTTATTCTTCACTGTAACCTTATTCAATTAGTGATAGTCTATACACAAGCGAAGAGACCCATCCTTTCTTTGCACAAAAAGCATAGGAGCACACCACAGAGAAACACTAGGACAAATAAAACCCTTATAAAAAAGATTTTTTAACAGCTCCTTAAGTTTCTTTAGTTCACTCGGAGCCATCCTATAAGGAGGAATAAAAATAAGAGGAGTATTCGATAGAAGATCAATCCCAAAATCAATTTTCCTATTGGGAGGAATTCCAAGAAGATCATCAAGAAAGACTTAAGGAAATTCATTAACCACAAGAATACATTGCAAGGAAATACTTTTAAAATTGGAACCCTTAACCCAAACTAGATGATACAGACACCTTTTAGAAATTAATTTATGATCTCTTAGATATGAAATAAGCCTTTTTTTGGGTACTAATGAACTTCTCTCCCATTCTATCACAGTCTCATTAGAAAATTGAAAAGTGATCTTTCGAGTCCTACAATCCAGAGAAGCATAGCATGAATGAAGCCAATCCATCCCCAAGATTACATAAAAATCCACCATATCAAGTTTTATCAAATCTACTAATGTCTCCCTATGAAAGATAGACACCATATAACCCCTATGAATTTTCTAGCAACTATTGAATCCCCTACCAGAGTAGAAATGAAAAAGGGGTCGCAAATATTTTCAGAACCAAAACCAAAGTGTACAGCTACATAAAAGGTCACAAAAAAGGGTAGAACTTGGATCAAACAAACAGTAAACACCATGAGAGAAGAGCTTTAACATACCAATGACAATATCAGGGAAAGCCTCAGACTCCTTATGAGTAGCAAGTGCATAGAGACGATTTCGACCAGTGTCGGTACCAGAAGTGGCACCCTTTGGTGTAGGAGCCAAAGAAGTAGCGACCGGGACCTTATTAGCTCTGGCGACAACTTTAGATGTAGGACAATTCCTCGGCATATGTCCGAGCTTACCACAATTGAAGCACAAATTCCTCCTCTAATCATAATAAACACGATAAAGCTGTCCATAAAATCTATAAGGAAGTAAGGTGGGTTGACTGAGCTCCGCTGGCCTGAGGTTAGGCACCGTGCACCTTAGGACCACTGCTAGCTTGAAAATGATGATCACCAGATGACTTAGGATAAGGAGCACTTGCTGATGAATATGAACTAAAATTTCCCCAAGTCTTCTTCTTGGTTTACTGCCTACAACTCTCCCATTGTTCTGTTGCCCTGCACCCAACTCTAAATACCTGAACTTTTTATTCTGCCTCTCTTATATCTACCTGTCTCTTTTTCTCATCTTTCACTTGTTTCATATAAACCACAAGTCTGGAGATGTCCATATCATTATTCAATATTGCATCCTTATATCCCGTACTAAATCACGAGATAAACTAGAAGCAAAATTATTCATCTTAGATCTTATGTTAGCCACTAACTCCGGAGCATAACGGGAAATTTGCTGTAATTTCGGAGCATACTCCTTCACCCTCATCTTTTCCTGCTCCAGGTTCACACACTATTCTGTTTTAGCTTTCCTCAACTTTGAGGGGGAAAATGATCAAGAAAGGCACCCAAATACTCACCCCTCAGTGTCTGTTCAGCATTATCACCTCTCATTGATTCCTCTTCCTTATACCACTGATAAACCATATTTTCCAACTGATAAGATGCAAACTCCACACCCTCTGCATTAGTGGCATGTATCACTCTAAAGATTTTCTCCATTTCATCAATAAAACCCTACGGATACTCCTCAACCTTAGAGCCTGCAAAGGTAGGGGTATTCAACCTCATAAACTAGGCAACCCAAGTAACTTCAGATGAATGGGAAATAGAACCAACACGATCAGACCGATGAGATTGTAATGCCACAAACTAAGTAAGCATATGAATAGATTAACTGAACTCCACATTAGTGATATCTCCCTGAGGCAATTGAGAATAAGTGTCACCAGTATGGGAAACCCAAGGAGAACTAGTAGGGACCGATAGAACTCCACGTAGGACAGCACAGTAAGGAGCAAAGACCCTAGACCTAGTCTGCACTCTATCAATAGGGTGAGTCCCCTTCATATTCTCCTCAAGTGGAAAAGAGGTTCCAGCATAGTTTCTACGAACATTAAATCTTTAGGGAGGCATGATCTAAAATACAAAGAATCCAAGAGTTAGAGAAGTTTAAAGAAAACTAGACTCTATAGCCTGAATAGATCATAAGAAAAGGGAAACATTTCTAAATGCTTTGTAGTCTCCTCCTTATAAGTGTTGTGCGTTACATACCCAAACTAATGACTCTACTCGACACAGCTTTATGGACACCTAATGACCCTAAATCGTTCTCTGATACCAAGCTTGTCACGATTCAAAACAAGGCTTAGTCGTGATGGGTATCTCAAGCACACCATGAGATGGAGACTGCCCCTTAGCCTAACATCCAGCACACAATAAAGACAAAGAGTGGAAGACAACCATAAATAAAAATAAATACAGATAGGACGAAGATAGACTATGAATTAAAATGAACATCTAACCCATACATGTCCACAAAAGCCTCTAAACTAGAATACCAAGCTAGGTCAGGACATGCCACCAACCATGACAAAAAAGTTCACGATTCCCAAAATCTAAAAAGAAACCAAAAAAATGATAAGGATTTTTGAAAGAAGAAAGTCACCACTTCAAAGCAACTCAATAGACAGTCGCACCACCTAATGTTGCACAAAGGTAACAAAAAAGTCTTCAGACCCTACATCATGAAATGATGTAGCATCCTAGGATAGTCAGTGGGATAAGCACTGGCATGTAACTAAGAAAAAGTGATAAATTAATGCAACGTCAAAAATCAGTCAAACCATATGCACATATTTATACATATACATATATAGGATGTTGAGATAGGATAAAGGGTCATAAACATAAGAGTTTAAAACTATTAACCCAAACTGTGTAGCTTTATACATCCTAAGGGCACCCACGAACTATATGGGTTCTGCTCTCCCTGTTGAAAGGGCCCCAGCGCATGTTAGTCGCATGAACTGAGGAAATTCGAAGGAAGTCTAAAGACATTAAGGCTCTAGCCATCCCTAAAATATAATGTGTGGACCAAGTACACGGTCATATAGACCCCCATACCGGCAAATATGGTTTCTAGTATTGGTCCCTTCGGGACCTCCACCTTCATGGTGAGCTACACAACCCCCTTTAAGTCCTAATTAAAATTACTTTGCACATAATTCCAACCATAAACCATGGAGTCTTATATTAAGGCATTTATCATTTGGTATTGTCATACTAATTATGCTTGCGAGTTAATTCCATTATGCCATAACCAATTCGTTAACCATTAGACTCCCAAGTTCCATTTTAATCCAAAGTTATGGCCACCAAAGCCTTTTAAAACCATTTTATCTATTTAGCCTTAAGTGTGATGCAATAGTTAAAAAGGACACGTAAAATTATGTAATATATCCATATTCAAAACTAATTCACAAAGTGGGTTGAGGTCAATGTAATTTTTAAGCAAATAATTCATCAATTTGGGGAAACTCATGTCCCCCATTCCAAACCATACCATATTGCGCTAATTCAGCCCCAAGGCCATTAATTAAGGCATGAATAATGCATTTAAACCATGGGAAAACAATTCCAATAATAAACCATCAAAATCCCTCAACCCAATTTTAGACCTAACCTTTTAGGATGAGAGACAAGCCTGAAATACCAAGAGATTAAAAGAAATCTGAATATTAGAGTCTAATTATTGAATCTCTTGAGAAACCCTAGTGTTCTTGCCTTGGGGGTTCAAAAAAAGAAAGAGTATGTTTGATTTTTCATAACTGATGTTAAAGGGACCCCTAAAGTATTTTTTTAGTCGTAGGTATAGAGTATTGGAAAACACCAAAAAGCCCTTAACTAAAACATGTAGGAAAAATTAGTCCCAGTCATCTCGGGTCAGGTAACGACTCATGAGGTATGACCACGAGTCAGCACCTGGACTCGTTACGTGATTGTCCAAATCTTGACCCCTCACTATTATGGTCACGAGTCACTCTCCACAACTCATTACCTGACCTAACGACTCATGGTGAGTCATGATCAGAGCAAAACCTTGGGCAATCTTACTATTGAGACAATAAGTCTCACCCTACGACTTATGATGAGTGATGACGACTCATCACCTGAGTCATAGTTGTGGCAGTTTTGACAATATTTTAGAAATTTCATTGCCCAAAACCTCGGGTATTACTATAAATATATGAATATAATTAATAGTATCATCAATATCATAAGTAATAGCATAACTAATAGGCATCAACTCTCAATATCAACCATCATGGCCATCAAGTGTCAAGGTTTCCCAATATTACCTCAATAAGCATGTTCAAGGAGTCTAACAAATGTATAAAGGTCTACTGATGTCGCCCAAAGCCACTCCTCCAAACAAGTCTAAAGCGGTTGATGCCAAATATTGTAACCCAACTCAGGTTGGGGTCAAATCCCAAGGGAATACATGAATTATCTTTCTAGTTTGTTGAAGTCAATACGAAGTACTAAAAGGTAAATTGGGGTTTTGTTGTTGTAAACAATAATCGAACTCAAATACTTTGGTTCTAAATAGTCAGAATCAAACATTAGGCTTGTGTTCCCCTTGACTTCTAACTCTGTAGGCTTTTCGTGCTCAATCCAACTATAAAACTGTGGTACATGTAGAATCTGATAAGTTAGGTATCGCCAACCACCTCTCAGCATTCTTAGGTAATTTCACTCATCTCATCTCAATCTTAGAGTGTTGCCTTACTAACCCTTACCTTGGATCCCATTTTCAGCTATCTCCTTTTGGTCTCAAGTTGATTAGATGCAAGTTAATCGTCTTAAGTAGATAATACAAATAAGCTTATTGTGGCAATTAACTCCAAATCATTATTGTGACCTCCTTTTTCAAATCTCTGCCTCCCTCTCAGGTTTGTAGTGAATATAGGTTGGATCCTAACATTTGCAACTGTTAAGAAAGCAATAAACTCAAAAAAAATCATAATGCATGCAGTAATAACAATCTAGGAGGACTAAACATTTCCCCAACTTCGTTACTCAGCTAGGGTTCCCACAACCCTAGCTAAGGGAATTAGTCATTCATTATTGTGAAACGATTAAAGGAATTCATAATTAAAAGTGTTCATACAATCACAATAATCAACGAATAAAACCCAAAGACTTCAACTAAATAATCAACCAAAATTAATACAAAAAAATCCCAAGATCAAAATCAAATCTTGGAATTAAATATATATTTATAAGTATCAACAGTGTGTAACCGTCAGTGGCCACTTACTAGGCCACCTGCCACCTACGGCCCTAGGTGGTCCCACGTAGGTGTCAGGGCTAAAAGATCTTTTGAATACTCCTCTGGACTTGGCTCTTCTGTAATATATTCTGGCACCTACGGAACCTACGGCCAAAGGTGCCCTCCCAAAGTGGTAGGGTTAGCTTTTTCCGCTTTTGATTCTCTGTTTCTCATCTTCTCTAACACATACACTGGCACCTATGCCCAGTTGGTAGTAGATACGGGTCATAGGTGCCCACTTTAGTGGTCCATAACTTCAATTTTCACTCTTTTTCTTCAGAATAGTTCCACAACATGATTTCCTACAAAACATAACACAAAGCACATCACATCTAACAAAAAGACCTAAGTAACTTGCATATTTTTCATTGTTTTAAGCATCTAAAGTGCTATGAAACCATAGCACATCATCTACAAGGTCTAACATGTTTCTTAGCCTAAGGTGGGTCAAGGGTCCACTTATAATCCTCGAAGTTCCATTTTAAGCAAATCCTACTCGAACCAGATTAAGGTATCTAAATCCACTTTTAGATGTCAACAAAGTCATCATTAGCCCTAAGACAGGAATTTTATCTAAAGTACAAACAACTAGATCAATTATGCCTAACTTATGATTTTTGGATAGCCTAAATGGTCCAACTAACCTAAGCATTGAAATTCATCATACCAACACCAAAAACCATCCCGAATATAACACAATATCATAAACATACTATGAACTAGCTCAATCTATGGAGAGGGGAAAGCCTAGCCTACCTGGATGCTAATGAAAGCTCAAAGAATCTCCTAGATCACTGACTTTCTCTTCTGAGAAGCTTCCACAGGATGTCATGCTATCAAAATCACAATTTACTCATCAATATGAGAATAATGATACCCATTTTTCACCATTGTGCTTTGGGTCCAAAAATCACACTCAAACCTTATGTGGGTCCCGCTTATGGAAATTACATTGTCGAAACCAACCCAATGTTCCCATATGCTCAAGGAGTAATTATCCTCACAAAAGAGTAAAATCCGAGTTAAATTAGGCTAAAATCAGGCCACCAAGGTTTAGGGATTTTGAACAAGAAATAGGAAAATCTATAATGAAAAGGGGTGAAATCTTACCATAAGTAGAAGGAGAATAACGAAATAATCATTAACCAAGCTCCCAAAGTACCCACAAGCTTCAATCCCAAGATTTTCCCCTCTTTTAGGGTTTTAGTCTCTTGATAATAGATGAGAATGGAAAAAAATAGGCTGAAAAAGGACTATTTATACTCATCCCACGTGCCCGGGTATCCTTATTGCGACTAGGGGCTCGCAATCGCCATATCTAGTGGATGCTAGGATAGTCATAATCGCGACCTAGAGTACTACAATCGCAAAATCTAGGTGGCCTGCCAAGGGAGTCGTGATCACGCCCCTTTGGTTCGCTATTAGCTATCGCATCAGAACAACTGAGATACTTGGAAATTTCCAAGAATCCACCAACCCCTCGAGATTCATCTGAAATCCCATATATGCAAATGGACTACGCAACCCAATCAAATTTGATGTTCTAAACTCAACGACGCAGTTGAAATTTCCATCCGAGGCCATTCTAAAAAAAAGTAGGTCACATACCCATATTGCATTATCTTAACTTTTCGACCAATAGGTTAAAATGAGATCGGGTGCCTCGGGACCCAAACCAAGAGTCCTCCTAGTCTAAAATCAATATTCTAGAGCTGTTGGAATAGTTAGAATTTTCATACGAGATTGTTTTGCTAAAGTTTTTTCCTGATGGTCATTTGGAACCAGCAAAGACTTCAAAATAGAGAACTACTCTAAAAAATAAGTGAATTGTCCTGTAACCAATTTGTCCATCCCAACAAGTCATAAATAACTTGGGGCAGTTATAGAAAAGCTCTAATAGAGAAAATAAGCAGAAATTTCCACTACTAAGGAAATTTCATCAGTAAAAGTTAAGCATTAGGATATATCTGAAGTCTCAAAAAGGTAAGGATACTGTATCTGCATCTCGTTGTTGATCTCCCAAGTGGCCTCCTCCACCGAGCGGTGCCTCCACTTCACCTTAACTACAAAAATCTCCCTATTACACAATCGCCTGACATCACTAGCCAAAATAAGCACAAGCTCCTCGACGAAGGTCAACCACTCATCTAACTGAACTGAGTCCCATCTAAGCATGTGAGATAGATTAAGAATGTATCACCACAATATGGAAACATGGAAAACTAGATAGACAGCAGTAAGATATAGAGGTAAGGCTAACTTATAGGACACCTCACCCACTGTACGCAGAATATCAAAAGGCTTATATCTGGGGTTGTGCTTGATCTTTCTTCTGAACCTTACCATACCCTTCATGGGCGACACGGGAAGGAATACCCAATCACCAACTCCAAATCTCAAGGCACGAAGCGTATGAACTGCATAAGCTTTTTGCCTACTTTGAGCTGCTCTCAACCTGTCCTGAATCACCCTGACTCTATCTAATAACTCCTGAAGCAAATGGGACCACAGGGTCTAATCTTGAAAGTCTCAAACCATTCAATCGGAGAACGGCATCTTCTACTATACAAAGCCTCAAAAGGCGTCATCTCAATTCTCAAAAACTATTATTATAAGTAAACTCTGCCAAGGCTATATTCTCCTCCTATTGACCTCCAAAATCTATAACATAGGCTTGGAGCATATCCTCAAGCACCTGAATAGTTCGCTCAGACTAGCTATCAGTTTACGGATGAAAAAATATACTAATATCCCCCTGAGTACCTAAGCTCCTCCTGAAAAGCTCTCCAAAAACTAAAAGTGAACACAGAACCCCGATCCAAAATGATAGATATGGGCACGCCATGCAGACGGACTATCTCATGCGCATAGATGCGGGCTAACCCCACTACACTAAAGGACATCTGAATAGGAAGGAAATATGTTGATTTGGTCAACCGATCCATAATAACCCAAATACCATCAGAACCATAGGAAGTATGAGTAAAACCACTGATGAAATCCATGGTAATCGACTCCTATTTCCACTCAAGAATGGGCAATCTCTGAGTCAATCTACCTAATCGGTGATGCTTGGCCTTTTCCTACTGACAACATAGGCAATGAACTATAAAATCTGTCATATCTCTTTTTATGCCACTCCACCAATAATGTTGTCTCAAATCTCTAAATATCTTAGTTGCGTATGGATGAATAGAATATCTAGAGCTGAGAGCCTCATGCAGAATCAACTGAATCAAGTCATTAATCCTCGAAAAACAAATACGACTATCACATCTCAAAACACCCTCAAAATCTATGGTGATACTCGTGGACTCATCACTCAACACTTGATCACAGCATTCGAAGACTTAGACTAGGGCCTAGTAGGTATTGCATATGAATGACCACACTTAGCCCCGGGCTGAGATCCTGACCGACCTCTTGTCCTACCTACCTAAGAACCCTCTCGATCACTCTGATAACTACCTCTACGACCATCCAAACCACCTCGAACTGAGGGATGAACTGCTTTAATAGGGGGAACATTCTAACGTGATGCAATGATTATCCCATGACTAAGGTACTCACGCGTATCGTGACTAAAAGATCCACAACTATAATATTCCCCTGGGCTAAACCAGAACTAATAGATCTAACTTAACTTAATTATCCACCACGACTAGAATAACCATAAAATAAACCCTTCAAAGACTGACCGCTACCCTGACCGAGGCGATTACTAGCACTAGGCTGACCTCCATTAGTAATTTTAAGAGCTGCCTAAACCGATCGACTAGGCTGACTCTAAGGCTGATAGGATAGACGCATAGGATATCTGCTATGAGAACTACCACCTCTGAATTGGGAACTACTACAGCTCCTACTAAAACTGCCTTGAGATCTAGGTTTTTTATCGTTGCCACCTTAGGCCTCACGATTCATCTCCTCTATCACTTGGGCGTGATTTTACACCTCAACAAAAGACCTACCTATAGCAACCAGACTCTGAGTTGATATATGAAGGGAAAGTCGCAACTTTCTAATAAAGCAACAAACCCTCTCGTACTCTGACGTCAGAATAGAAGTAGCATGCCGAGCCAACTCATGAAAATGATCCTCATACTCCACAACCGTCATGGATCCCTGCTCCAATCTTAAAAACTCATCTCTCAGATAATTTCTAAGGCTATAAGGCATCTACTTCTCTAAGAAGAGCCAGGAAAACTGAGTCTATATCAAGGGAGAGGATCCAATTGGGCTGGAATTAAGATAACCTCTCTACTAATGTTGAGCAGCTAAGTCCAACTGAAAGGTAGTGTATTCCACACCATGAGTCTTAACCAAGCCCAAATTACAGAACCTATCCTCACAGGCAATCAAGAACTCATATGCAGCATCGCCTAGAGCACCATAAAACCTAGGCAGAGTTAATATCAAGAATCTACCCAACATCTTTTGCTTCTTAGTAGACATAGCAAGTTGGGCAACCACTGGCTGAGAAAGCATCGATGAAGGAGGGACCCCAACTCTAAGAGCTGTAGCTACAGGCTACACCCCCACCTCAGTACCACTCTAATCTATATACTATGCACCATCAGATGGTGCAACACTAACTAACCCCAAAAGTTGAACCAAAACACCTCTAAGCACTGAAGAAGAAATGAACCCTAGTGCATCTTGGACTGGTCCTGACCCACGATGGCTGGGGCAAAAGAATCTTTGGATTAGGAATGGAAATAAAGTCTGGTGAAGGCCCCTTCTTCTGGCCCCTAGCTAGGGAAACATCTCGAGGTTGCCTACGACCTTTAGGTCATCCACGAATAGAGGTAGGATCCCTATGCTCGATCTCGAGACCCTCTTCTTACATAACTATAGCAAGTTTCCTAGCCATCTACGAAAGAGTGAAATTAAAGAAAAGTTCTATAAACCAACTTAGACTCTTAGCACAAAATGAGTGAAAGAAGTGAAGGACTCCTAAAAATGTCCCATAACCTCTTGAAGATAGAAATCAATGTCATCATTTTGATCCGCAGGACTCTACTAGACATTTGCTCTTGTACCAATGATATCAGTGAAACCTATGCTCTAATACTAATTTGTCAAGAACCAATTTATAAGTCATGATGACACCTACTCTATCCCGCTAGTAGGTAACCCAAACCATAACCCGAAGCTAAAGGCAATGGGTTAACTTGATGGAAATGTTAATAAGAGTTAAAAACAACAAGTCATCTTATAAATGAACAAGGTATTAGAAATAGATAAAAGATCATCAACATATAGATATCATTCCATGACCTGGTAGATCCAATATAAGAGCATCTAGTAATAATACAACTCAAGTCTTAAAGCAGTCAACATGATCTTAGCTTGAAACTAAAGACTAGACATAATAAGATAGGGGAAATGGCGCGACTTCGACTTCAAGAGCTCACCCAATCTCTAAATTAACCACAACACGACCATTGAATTAGCAGTAGTAACTAGTAATCGGATACGTGCCAAAAAGGTCCAGAAGTATAGTATGAGTACGAAAATCATGGGTACTCAATAGGCATCATTAGCTGACTGAGTTAAATCATGATATAAATACGATAAAATTTAAGATAACATAACTAATTTAAGGTAGAGACAAACCTGAATCAACTCCAACATTTTTGTGCATAAATAAGTAAATAAACCCGAATAATAACATAACATGGCATAAAGGATCAAACACGTGTAATTGTAACTACAAAATTGTGCCCATAAGCCAATTGGTACAGAAAGTAACTAATCCAAACCAAACCCCCATAATCTTGGTGAATACAAATAAGATAATACAACCCAAACTACCATCATCTCTCAACTCTCAATATACCACTAGAATCCATTCACATCATGCCACATTATAACTATTTCCTTATTTTTAGACTTAGCTAGAATCTCTGCTGTCAATCTCGCACCCTGATATTGTTATATTATAATCAGTATATCATCATAGTATAATGTGTTTATCACTCAAACCGATAAATATAATCAATAGTCGGACTTGAATCGGTAAATATATTATCAATGTCATAATTATCCTCCGAACTCGAATCGGGCATATATAGTCAATATCATAATCATTCTCCAGACTCGAACTGGGTATATATAAATAATATCATAATAATCCTCCGAAATCAAATTGGATATATATAAAATATATGAATATAATCAATAGTATCAACAATAGCATAACCAATAGGCATCAACTCTCAACATCAACCATTATGGTCATCAAGTGTCAAAGTTTCCCAATATTACCGCAATAAGCATGTTAAAGTCATCTAACAAGCGTATAAAGGTCTACAAGGGATAACATTTATCTTAGCCTAAGGTGAGTCAAGGGCCCACTTCTAATCCTCAAAGTTCCATTTTAAACAAATTCTACCCAAACTAGTCTAAGGCATCTAAATTCACTTTTAGATGTCAACTAATTCATCATTAGCCCTATGATAGGAATTTTACCTAAAATATGAGAAACTAGATCAATTATGCCTAATTTATGATTTTCGGATAGCCCAAACGGTCCAACTAACTCATGAATTTCAATTCATCCCCTAAAACCCATCTCGAATCTAACAAAAATCATAAGCATACTATGAACTAGGTCAATCTATAGAGGGGGGACAGCCTAGCCTACCTGGATACCAAACAAAGCTTAAAGAATTCACTAAACCACCGACTTTCCCTTCTGAGAAGCTTCCATAAGATATCACACTATTAAAATTACAATTTACTCATCAATACAAGAATAACGATACCTATATCACACCATTGTGCTTCGGGTTCAAAAATCACATCAAAAACCCATGTGGGTCGTGCTTACTAAAATCGCATTTCTGAAATAACCCAATATTCCCATATGCTCAAGGAGTAATTACCCTTACAAAAGAGTGAAACTTGAGTTAAATTGGGGTTAAAATCAAACCATCAAGGTTTAGGGATTTTGAATAAGAATGAGAAAATCTACCATGAAAAAGGGTGAAATCTTACCACAAATTAAAGGAGAATCACGAAATAATCATTAACCAAGATCTCAAATCATCCACAAGCTTCAATCCCAAGATTTTCCTCTATTTTAGGGTTTTAGTCTCTTGGAAATAGATGAAAATGGGAAAAAAGGGATGAAAATAGACTATTTATACCTATTCCAGGTGCCCGGATATCGCTATCACGACATGGGCCTCGCGATCTGAAACACCCTAGTTTCTAGACATTAGAAAATTTCATAAAATTTTGATCTCTGTACCCAATATGACTCATGGGTATGATCTGTATGTTAGGGTACGGATGGTATGGTCCAGTCATAAATTGATCAGTTTTGGTTGGTGGGATGGATTTTGGTTACTGGAATGGGTACAACTTAGGGGTACGAGTCATATTGGTGGTTACGGATCATTTGGTTTCTTAAATTAATCTTAGACTCGGTTACTTAGGTTGTATCTGATTTTCCTTGGGCTTAAATCTGCCAGGGGTACGGATCGTATGCTGTCAATACGACTCGGTTGAATGAGTCGTATACTGGACAGTGTGAGATCCAAGGGTTGAGGCCAATATACGAGTGAAGGATACCAATCATATCGGAGGGTACGACTCAAGTGGGTCAGTCGTATCCTTGTGACGGGATTTTGTTGCAACTTAAGTGGGGGTATTCTGGATATTTCCCTACTTATCCTAATAGGGTCCCATGACTTCAAACCTACTTGGAAGGCTATTTACCTAATGATTCCATTCATTAGCACTTAGAAACTTCTCAAAAACACTCTAAAAATTCTCTCAAGAGCTTTTGGGTAAGGGAGGCTAGGGTTTCAACTAAAGGATCAATTTAGGGCTTGTCTTGGTGAGTTCTTTCCATCATCATCTTGGTTTAAGGTATGTTCTCTACCCTTATTATTATTTCTAACTAAAGGCATGATTTTAATGAATGTTTTCATGATTTCATTGATTGTATGATCTTGGTTTTCAAATATGATTTGGGGGTTTTGATATTAAATGGTTGGTTGTGGTTTCCCATGGTTTAAATTATGCTTTTATATGCATTAATGGTGGTTTTGGATGATTGGATTGCATGGGAATGGTTTATTGGTAATTGAAATTGGTTTTGGTCATATTATGCCCCCAAAATGTTTGACAAAATGCTTATAAAGATATGTTCATTGCATTGACTACATTAAATGGAAGTCTTACATGTTTTAAAACTTGGTAAAGAAATTATGCATGGTTTAAATGGATTGGAAAGGTAAATGGCTAATTGACAGTGCCCAAGCGCACACAAAAATGTACGTGGTCTTATCAAGTAGTAAAGTGGCTACAATAAAGCCCAAATATCGATCTCTCAGGGACTTGCATTCCCCGACTATCCAATTCTAGTTCAACAATTGAGAAAAAGTAAACAATATAGTTTTAGAATTGTAAACTAAAAAGAAACTAAACTAATGCAGAAAAGTAATGACTTTGGACAGTCAAAGGATAGAAGACCAGGGTTAAGGCTTACGAACAATCATACTACACTATTGAACTTCATTCGTTAAATCATTTATCTTGGTTGTTGATTCGTAGGGTTAATCGCATGATCATGGTCTCCTGACCTCTAACCATTTACCTCACTTGGATATTACAACTATATCATTGAGAGGGGATATAATAGTCTAATTAAGTTCTTTAAGTTATCATCCTACGTGTGATTCAAGTAAGGCTTCTAGGTACATCCCTGTCCTAGATGTTAATTCGAAATCCTTATTTCATAAAAGACTATGAACCTTACCTTGCTTATTCTCATGTTCTATCGCCCTATTCTTCTCCTGAGATCACAAGGTTGACAATTGATGTATTCTAAGGGTAGCTAATCCTTAAAATAGTTAAAACAAGAATAAACAAACAAACAATAATGATAAGCAACTTAAATGAAATTAATTCAAAACGAAAGTAGACATGATCTTGGCCTTAACCCCGGAGAGGGATTTTAGCCTTTAATGGAAATATTCATCATCCAATCCCTTGGATTGATGATACAAACCATAAAGAAACTAAATTAAAGAATATAAAACCTAAAAAGAAGTTGTAGTAGCCTCCAATGCTCCAAGATATCCCAAAGTGATTAAAAATATTTACAAAGTTGTATTTATAATAATAGGGTAAGCCCAAGTCGTGTAGGAGAAGTAATTTACGAAAAAGTGCAGGGGTGGAGAGAGCATGCGCCGCACCCTTCATTCCTTAGCAATGGAGCATGCGACGCACGCATCATTCCGTCGAAATGGAGCATGTGAAGCACGCTTATCATGAGTACACACTTTTTTGGGTGCCTTTTGAGTCTTTTGGTGTGTAGCACGCGCCAATATACCTTCCCATGCTCCCTCACTCACCCAAGAAATTTCATGTGTCCAAATTTGCGTCAAGTTGCGTATTGTGCTTCCGTGATCCATGCTAAGCCTTTTTGAGTTGTTTTCACTTGATTTGAAGCTTTTATATCCTTCATATATCATCATAATACATTCACCAAGCATCCTATATCATTAAACACAACAATTTAGAGCTCAAAACAACACAACATACAAGAAGGAGAACTAGAAACACGAGCTAAGCATAGTCTTCATTCACTTTGATTTCTAACTTATTGTTTTGACTCATGTCTTGATCCAATTGACCCTTGAACATTACCAATAAGTTTTTTCACATATAAATACACAATAAAAACCTTATGAACTCATTAAACACGTTATAACCCAACACAATAGACTAGACAAATACCTAGCTCAAGCTAGTCACACTAGTTTTCTCGGATGACTTCTAAATGATCAATTTGAATCAAAACTTGTGTGAAACCACTATTAAATATTGTAAACACATACATGAACACTTAGATGCACATTTATATCATTATAAACACATTAAGAACACAAATTCTCTCAAAATAAGGCTAAATAAGCTAGAATAGTATCACTAGAATGCACAAATACACCCAATATCACCACCCCACACTTAAAGCCTTGTTCATCCTCGAACAAATCTTCACTCTAAGCATCATAAGTTAGGGAGACTCTACACTTCTACGACATGCAAGACACTCAATCTAGTACTACAATTACTACACGAAATGCAAGTTTACAACACTAAACATGTTATACACAATTGAAAGCTCAAGAATCCTACTCCAAAATATCCTAGCCTCAAAAATTTACTCAATACATGGCAAACTCATGCATATTGTTCAATATAATACATCTTACAAATCACCCACATTTATGAAACAAGTGTCCTCACAACAAGAGAGTTACCCATAAACACTTATAAAAATGCAATCATCATAGTGGATATACAAATCAAGTTACGCTCACTCTCACAAAGAATTCACAAATTACACATAATGAAACATAGGCTTGCCCTTAGTGTCATACTCCACTAATATTAGAATAAGAAATTTAGGATCAAATAGGTCTTTTTCGAGTTGTTATGTAGGCTAAGGGATGGGTAGAAATTATTTTGGCCAAAAATAGTGACTATCTTTCCTAAGCGCTTTAATATATCATAATTTTTCACATAAAACTACCTTCAACAACCTATTCACACGTTTTCCATCTACCCATATCTTTTTGTTTTGCCCCATCTCTTTTAAGTATTTTTGCAAACACATAGTGGGCATATTATTTATTCCTTCAACATTTAATTTTTTTTTCACAACCATGGGAATATTTCTAACACCATTTACATCACTTCCAACCACCACACATCAAATATAAACACCAATAACTATTACCTTGGGGCATCAATTTCACCTTTTCCCTCTTATTTCTCAAACTTCTTACTCAATTAATTTTTTATTAAAGCGTCTAGGAGCTTTTGGATCAAATTAAGGTCAATCAAAGAAGGGATTAAGCTACTTATGAGGCTAACAAAGATAAAGCTAAAGGCACACTGGGGGTTAACTAGGATAATGCACAAGGGTAGGTCAAAAAGAAGGTATAAAATATGGCTATCAAAGAAATGCATATATCCTCTCCTAAACTTACATTCTTTATTTCACTTTACACATACCCCGGGCAAGTTCAGACATCACATGTAACAAGGAATATACAATACTCGCACACACATGGCACATGCTCAACTCACATAGGATCATCATAGACTCTTACTCAAATAATAACATGTATTCAATTTTAAGCCAACAAGTACAAGAGTCACAAACATGAGCCTAAGAGTTTCAAAAATATCAATTCCCTCAATCAACATACTTTTACCAAATAAAACACTTGCACCATGCAATCAAAAATAGCACCAACAAGAACATCTTACACACAAAAAAATTAAATTAAGCCAAATATTGAGAATTTCCCTACCCCACACTTAAAAATCTACTTTGTCCCAAAAGTGAACTTTAAATTAAGAGATATAAATACTCCCTGAGGCCTCTAGGCCTAGCTAGTAGCATATTTTTCCATCACGAAGGTCTGTGGACCCCACACTTAGTCTTTTACATGCTCTTTAGCTCAGGTTTCCAGTACTCAGACTTCCAATCAACCTACGACTCAATCAAAAACAAAAAATACATGAAATAAAAACTAAAACTAAAAAGAAAACATACCTTAGATTGGGTTGTCTCCCAAGAAGTGCCTAATTTAGTGTCACGGCACGACCTAATCAACTTTTTCCTCCACCATGAGGATATAAATTTCACCCTCAATATCGCATCCATCTTTTTGCCTTGCTCTTTGAGAGGTGGTACAAAGATTAAGGAACCGACTAATGGATGATGTATGGTAAACCATTCGGCCTTGAGGTGAGGTGTGTTTTTATGTTGCTTATCCGATGTAAAATCAAGAATATAGGATTCTTGTTCCTCATCTTCACACTCTTCCATTATTTTAAATGATTCCATAGACAAGACATTATCTAAACATAATGTATAAAATTACTTTGAGTGTGGCCAACAAATCCTACTTCAAAATTTACACTATCCTCAACACTTTCACTTTTATTCACTTCCTCAATTTTAGTCATAAGAGAAAGATGACAGTCGAGTGGTTGTGATTCTTATGGTAGTGGTTGTATCTCCTCAACCTATTCAACAACTTTAGTTTTCAAGTACTCAGACTTTCTCAAATTATCAGCAACTTTGTCTGCAACCGGTTGGGGAGTCAACTCTTCATCTACCTCCTTAGTTGTCTTTGGAGGCTCTTTATTGAGCTTTGTACCATTCCTCAAAGTGATTGTAATTATTTTTTCATTATCAATTGGCAAATCATCTTGAGGTATGGTATTATGTACCTACTGCACTTGCCCTATCTGCATCTCCATGTTCTTTATGGCAATCTGTTGACTCTCTAGAATGGCCCTATTACTCTTTATATCTGCTAAATCTGCTAACAATTATGCTTGATTGGCTAGAAGTTATTTCATCATCTCTTCTAAAATGCTAGTTTGAATCGGGGCCTGGTAACTCTGAACCTGCAGCTGCTGAAACTGTTGCTTCTGATTGTAGGCGTTTATATAGTATTGCCTTTGATCATACCCCACAAACATTACTGAATCAGGGTTGACCGCACACATATCTTTAGAATGACCACTATTGCCACAAACAATACACCAAAAAGAATCGTCATCACTCGAAAACCATTTATCCCAGGCTGCCATGTCGAGAAGTATGATAACAGAAAGTAAAAAAAAAATCAAAAGAAAAAAATAAAACTAATAAACTATATATAACTCAATATAGTTAAACTAAAAACAAGATAATTGCCTAATTACAAGTCCCCAGCAACGGAGCCAAAAACTTGATAGCACACACGCAAATGTACATGGTCTAATCAAGTAGTAAAGTGGCTTCAATAAATCTCAAATATCGATCTTTCAGGGACTTGCATTCGCCGACTATCCAATTCTAGTTCAACAATTAAGAAAAAGTAAACAATATAGTTTTAGAATTGTAAATTAAAAAGAAACTACACTAATGCGGAAAAGTAATGACTTTGGACAATCAAAGGATAGAAGCCCAAGGTTAAGGCTTACGAACAATCATACTACGTCATTGAACTTCTTTCATTAAATCTCTTATCTTGGTTGTTTATTCGTAGGGTTAATCGCATTATCATGGTCTCCCGACCTCTAATTGTTTACGTAACTTGGATATTACAACTAAATCATTGAGCAGGGATGTAATAGTCTAATTAAGTTCTTTAAGCCATCATCCTGCGTGTGATTCAAGTAAGGCTTCTAGGTACATCCCTGTCCTAGATGCTAATTTGAAATCCTTATTTCATAAAAGACTACGAACCTTACCTTGCTTATTCCCGTGTTCTATTATCCTATTTCCTCTCCTGAGATCACATGGTTGAAAATTGATGTATTATAAGGGTAGATAATCCTTAAAATAGTTAAAACAAGAATAAACAAATAAACAATAATGATAAGCAACTTAGACGAAATCAATTCAAAATAAAAGTAGTCATGATCTTGGCCTTAACCCCGGAGAGGAAGTTTAGCCTTTAATGGAAATATTCATCATCCAATCCCTTGGATTGATGATACATACCATAAAGAAACTAAATTAAAGAATATAAAACCTAAAAAGAAGTTGTGGTAGCCATCAATGCTCCAAGATGTCCCAAAGTAATTTAAAATATTTACAAAGTTGTATTTATAACAATAGGGTAAGCCCAAGTCATGTAGGAGAAGGAATCAACAAAAAAGTGCAGGGGTGGAGAGAGCATGCGCCGCACCCTTCATTCCTTAGCAATGGAGCATCGATGCATGCATCATTCCGTCGAAATGGAGCATGTGACGCATGTTTATCGTGGGTACACACTGTTTTGGGTTCCTTCTGAGTCTTTTGGTGTGTAGCATGCGCCAATATACCTTCCCACGTTCCCTCACTCTCCCAAGATATTTCAGGTGTCCAAATTTGCTTCAAGTTGCGTATTATGCTTTCGTGATCCATTCCAAGCCTTTTTGAGTTATTTCCACTTTATTTGAAACTTTTATATCCTTCATATATCATCATAATCCATTAATAAAGCATCCTATTGCTTTAAAAACAACAATTTAGAGCTCAAAACAACACAACGTCCAAGACAAAGAACTAGAAACACGAGCTAAGCATAGGCTTCATTCACTTTGATTTCTAACTTATTATTTTGACTCTTGTCTTGATCCAATTGACCCTTGAACATTACCAATAAGTTTTTTCACATATAAATACACAATAACAACCTTAGTAACTTATTAAACACATTAGAACCCAACACGATAGACTAGATAAACACCTAGCTCAAGCTAGTCACACTAGTTTTATCGGTTAACTTCTAAATGATCAATTTGAATTAAAACTTGTGTGGAAACACTATTAAATATTGTAAACACATACATGGACACTTAGATTCATATTTATATCATTATAAACACATTAAGCACACAAATTTCTCTCAAATCAAGGCTAAATAAGCTAAAATAATATCACTATAATGCATAAATATACCCAACATCACTAATGGTTATGCTTAAGGGGTACATGGAATCCCCCAAGTGGTTTAATATGGTAAATATAAGGGCACTTGAAAGTCCCCTTAAACCTATAAATGGTTGGCTATGGATGATCTTGTAAGTAAGGGTCGGTATGACAATACTAATATCAATGGCCTTGGCTGATAAATGGAAAATAGTTTGGTTATTTGGAAATTGGTTTAAATTGGGTAATAATTGCGAGAGGTGTAGCTAAGTCATGGAAGGTGGAGGTCCCGGGGGGACCAAAACTGGAAACTCATATTTGCCGATATGAGGTTGGTCTTAGTGACCGTGTGCATGATGTCACACTATATTTGGGGGATGTACTAGTCATCCCAAGGGTCGAATACACACACTAGGGTCCTTTCAGTAGGGGAACTGAACCCATATAGCCCGTGGGTGGTTTAGGATGGCAAAGCTACATAGCCCAGGTAAAGATTTTAAAGGCATGCTAAATTTGATCCTTTTTCTCAGCATGGTTATATATATATATATATATATATATGGTTGTGTGCATATGGATGATTTTACTTGGTTTTATAAATGGCACTATTTTATTCTTACCCTAAGACCATGCTAACGGTCACTCACTAACCTCGTCTACTGGAGGTTGTATACCCACGCTATGTAGGAACCGACCGTTCTACTCTTTCTACATAGTGATTGACTCGGGATCAGCATTTGGACTGGAGTGATGAGCTTTCATCCTATCGGAAGGCTCCATTTTATGTTATGGATATTTATAGACACTTTGATTTTATTTTGGATATTGGTTTTGGCTATGGCTGGGGGCATGTCCCAACCGAATTTTATTACTCTTTTGGTTAGAGGCTTTGTGGTACTTATATGGGTTGGAATGGGTAGGATCGGTATTGGTGTCAGTCTTGGCATTGGAATAAGCTGAAGGGCTGACATCACTGGACGAGATTATTGGTTGTTCCATCCTATTTTATTTTGGGATTAACTATATTATGTTTTGGAACATCTTTGGTTAAGGCCTAGTTTATGGCCCTTGTTTTGGTATGGTTTGGTATGGTTAGATTATTGGTATGGTATGGTTGGACTCGATTGGGTCGATCATGGTTGTGATTTTATCCCAGAGTCTTTATGTGAGTTGTTACACTATCTAGTTACATGCTCAAAATTTCACCAACTCAGGACAGGTAGCTGGAGGTTGGTTTTGGTAACGGGGGTGGTCTTCGGTCGTGGTCGAACTTAGGATGCCCATTATGACAAGGCCCCAGGGCGGGTCGTGTCACGATCGCCATATCTGGTGGCTGCCAAAATGAGTCGCGATAATAACCTAGAGTACTGTGATTGCAAAATTTGGGTGGTCTGCCAAGGAAGTCGCGATCACGCCCCTTTGGCTCGCTATTAGCGATCGCACCAGAACAGTTGAGAGACTTGGAAATTTTCAAGTCTCCTCCAACTCCTGAGGATTCATTCAAAATCTTGTATATGCAAACAGACTATGCAACCCTATCAAATTCAATGTTCCAGACTTAACGGACAGTCAAAACTTTCATCCGAGGTTGTTTCGATAAAAAGTGGGTCTCACACCCATATTTCATTCTCTTAACTATCTAATCAATAGGTCAAACTCTTTTTGGGTGCCTCGAGACCCGAACCAAGAGTCCTCCTAGCCTAAAATCAATTTTTTGGAGTTGCTGGAATAGTCCAAATTTGCATGCGAGATCATTTGACTGAAGTTTTCGTCCGATGGTCATTGAAACCAACAGAGGCTTTAAAACAGAGAACTAACTCTAAAAATCAAACGAACTGCCCGATAATTAAATTACCAGTCGCAACAAGTCATAAATGACGTAAGGCAGCTATAGGAAAGCTTTAACGGCGAAAATATAAAAAATAACCTGTGGGGTCATTACAGTTCTCTATAAATCAAGACACAATGTGGTAACATTAAGTTGTCCATGAAGTATAACTGGTTGTTTGGAAGGAATTCCACACCGAATCAATTTAGATTTTTTTAATAAAAGTAAATATTTTAATCTAAATTTCTAACCATAACAAAAAATAGGGTGAGTTTTTAATTTTATAAAAAATATCAACACACTTTCAAAGCAAACTGAATATACATAAAGTTAGTTTTTTTGTCTCCATACATGAATAAAAAATAGTTGTCTGGATCCATTTATTTATCGAGACATAGATATAATATAATATTAAGATTCCTTCAATTTATTATTTATGGATGATGTTTGAAACGATAAGATCATTTGTATAATCAATGAGCAGTTTATAAGTTTGAAGAGTAATTTTGTAAGAATGTTCATTAAATAAATGAAGATTACTTTTGTAAAATTTGTCTTGTGGTGGACAAAATATCAAGATGAACCTCTATAAGAGCCATACATAATCTTTAACCGACACAAAATACTGAAAATTACATGAAATGACCCCAAAAGTGAGTGGTTTTGGATTTTTGACCTCCATAAGAAAAGCTTTTAAATACTAGTTTTCCTTCTTTTTATGCATAGTACAAGTACATTTTTGCCCTTCTACACCTCAAATATTTTTAAACTTTTCTTTCTTATTTGTCTCTCAACTTCTATTTTAATTTTTTTTATATTTTACCTTAACTTTTAGTTTTTTTTCTTGTTTACATTCATTTGTCTCAATATTTATTTTTCTTTTACTTTTTTTTCTCATTTCTCTGTTCTTTTCTCAAGCACTATTTATTTCTTAATTTTTCTCTCTTTGTTTAATTCATTGGTCTCAATCTTTATTTTTAATTTTCAATTTATTTTTTTATCATTTCTCATTTCTCACTTTTTTTTATTTTTCTCAAATTTTATTCTTATTTTTTTCTTCTCAAGTTTGTTTTTCTCAATCTTTTTTTTGTTATTTATTCTTTTTTTTAACCTTTCTTTTTTCTTTTTTTCTCAATCTCTTTTTTTTATTTCTCTATTTTGTTTGTTCTCTTTTTTCTTTTTACTCAACTTCTATTATATTTTGCTAACAAATAAAAAGTTAGATGATCCGCAAAGGAGTCTTCTTTTATTGACATCAAAGCAAATTTAAAGGCATGACTTGTTGTTAGAAAGTTCTTTGGGATAAGTCTTGTCTCTAAGACAAAAATTATAGAACAACTCATAAATCAAGACACAATGTGGTAGTGTCAAGTCTTGCTTATGGAGTATAACATATTGTTTGAAAATCCTTGAGTTAAGTTTTGCTTCTAAGGCAGGAGTTATAGAACATCTCATAAATTAAGAAATAATGTGGTAGTGTCAACACTTGCCCATTGGGCATAACTTGCTCTTTTGGGATGTTCTTGGGCTAAGTCTTGTCTTAGAGGCAGGACTAATAGAACATCACATAAATCATGACACGATATGATAATGTCAACTCTTATCCATGAGGCATAACTTGTCGGTTAAGTCTTGTCTCTAAGGCAAGAATTAAAGAATATCTCATAGATCAAGACACAATGTGATAGTGTCAACTCTTATCCATGGGGCATAACTTATTGTTTGAAAGTTCTTGAATTAATTTGTGCCTTTAAGCAAGAGTTATAAAACATCTCATAAATCAAGACATAATGTGATAGTGTCAACGCTTACCCATAGGGCATAACTTGTTGTTTGAAAGTCCTTGATTTATAAAACATATAATAAATTAAGACACAATGTGATAGTGTCAAATCTTGTCCATGAAGCGTAACTTATTGTTTAAAAGTCCTTGGGCTAAGTCTTGCCTCTAAGGCAAGAGCTATAGAATATCTCATAAATCAAAACATAATGTGATAGTGTCAACTCTTACTCATGGGGCGTAACTTGTTGTTTGAAAGTCCTTGGGTTAAGTCTTGCCCTAAGGTAAGAGCTATATAATATCTCATAAATCAAAACACATTGTGGTAATGTCAACTCTTGCCCATAAGGCACAACTTGTTGCTTAAAAGCCCTTGGTCTAAGTCTTGCCTCTAAGGAAAGAGTTATAAAGCATCTCATAAATCAATATACAATGTGGTGGTGTTAACTCTTGCCCGTGGGGCATGCCTTGTTGTTTGATAGTCCTTCGGCTAAGTCGTACCTCTAAGACAAGAGTTATTGAGCATTTCATAAATAAAAAATACAATGTGTTAGTGTTGACTCTTGCCCAATGTACGTAACTTGTTTGAAAATTCTTGGGAAAAGTCGTTCCCCTAAGGCAAGAGTTGTAGAACATATCATAAATAAAGACATAACGTGGTAGTATCAACTCTTATCGATGGGACCATAATTTGTTGTTTGAAAGTCTTTGAGCTAAGTATTAACTCTAAGGCAAGAGTTGTAGAACATCTCATAAATGAAGACATAATGTGGTAGTATCAACTCTTCCCCATTGAGCATAATTTAAGAGTTGTAGAACATCTCATAAATAAAAACACAACGTGGCAGAGTCAACTCTTTTCCGTAGGGTAAAGAAAAAAAATTGCAAAAAAAAATAAATAAAAAAATGAAGAAAAATATTTAAAAATAAAAATCAAAGAAAATTAAAAAAAATAAAAATAAATAAATAAATAAATATATATATATATATATATATATATATATATATATATATAGAAGATGATGGAAGAAAAGGAAAAAAATAAAGGTTGAGAAAAAAAAAAGACCACACAAAAATAAAGATTGAGAAAAAATAAAAAGGAAAAAATAAAAAAAAATAAAAAGGAGAAAAAAATTAAAAATAAACAGAAATTGAGAAGAGAAAAGGAAAAAAAATGTAAGGATTGAGAAAAATTAAAAAAAATAAAATCAAAGTAAAAGAAAAAATAAAATTTAAAAAATAGAAGTTGAAAGAAGAATTGGGAAAACAAGTAACAATTGAGAAAATAAAAGAGAGAGAGAAAGAAAAGATAAAAATTAAAGTAAAATAAAAAATAAAAAAATAAAAGTTGAAAGATAAATAAGTATTGAGTTGTTTAGAATTATTTGAAATATTAAAGGATAAATAGATAATTATACTTTATAAAAAAATGAGATAATTTTATAAAATTACTTTTATAAGGGACAAAAAAATAAATTAACTCGTTATAAAATCATTTATGTACTCCCTCCGTCCCAAATTGAGATACCACATTGATTAAGAAAAATAATTAATAACATGTCTATTTTACCATGATACCCTATTAAATGATGTTTACATTTTAATTTGAAGAAAAAGTAATTAATGCAAAGGGCGAAATATGAAAAAAAAAAAAAAAAATTCTTTTCTTTATTAATAAAAAAAAACAATTAAAATAGGAGTTGAGGCCCATGTATCACGGAGAGAGCCCATTTTTTCCCCGTCATAAGGTCAAGCGTCAAAATGGTCCGATGTTATGTGTCCGACGTTGTTTTTCCCGAAAACAAGCTCCTTCCTTCCTCCTCACTTGCAAGCAACTAAAAAACACCTTCTATATATCATTGATCTATTCTTTGTCTGTATAAAAATTTCAAAAAAGAACAACTTTTTTTTTTTTCAAGAAAATGCAAGTAATACCGAAATGGCGTAACGTGTTGATTTTGAAGAATACATTTATTCAATCCACAAGAATTATAGCTTCCACACAACTGCCAAATACCCAATTGGCTTCTTTTCATTCTACAGCAATTTTCTCTGAGAAATGGAAAAATAAGTGGAATTCAGTGAGTTTTCTTGCCTTTTCCTTTTCTTGATTTTGCAAAGAAAATCCAGAAATTTAGGTCTTTTTGCTTAGTTTGTAGACTATATTGCAGGTTCTAGGTTATTTAATTGTTGTTTAGTTTAGATATAACATATTAATGGATAAAGGTTTGATATTTGCTTGTTGTAGACTAGTAGTTGTAAAATATGAACTTAGATTATCGTAATAATTTGTTGGCATTACTGTTCTTTCTGCTGTATATATGTTGTGTGCTGCTCTCAGTTCACATTATTTCATTATTGTTACTGCTCTTGTTCTCTTTTTAAACTGCTTGGACTTGTTTTATTCTAAGCGGAGGATCTATCAGAAACAACCTCTCTATCTTGTATGATATGGGGTTAAAGTCTGCATATACTCTACCCTCTCCAAAGCCCACTCGTGGGTCTACATTGGGTATGTTGTTATTGTTGGTCAATAGTATTTACTGCTCCCGCCGTTTCAATTTGTTTGTGTTACTTTTCTTTTTAATCCGTTTCAAAAAAAATGTCTCTTTCCTTTAAACAACCCTTTAATTCTAATTTCAACATGTTATCTTTAAAACCATAAGATTAAAGGACATTTAGGTACATTCCGCATATCTTTAGTTTAAGACACAAGATTCAAAAATCTACTTTATTTTCTTAAACTCCGTGTCAAATCAAAATCAGTCAATCAAATTGACGCGGAGGGGGTAATTGAGTAATGAATCCTGGATTGAGGAAAAAACAAGATATACACATTTCAAATAGTGAAAAGGGATTAACTTATTGGTTTCTTAATTGTTTTGTTGGAATCTGTTTTGTTTCTGTCAACTCAGTGGTTGATGAATTACTATATCGAAGATGATTATTTTGCAGTAGCTTTGGTCATTTCTATCTTTTCCCTATCCCTTGATTGGAAGAAGGAATAACTGGTAATACAAATTTTTGAAATGTTCTATGGGATTCAATAGTATGTAAATTTTGCACATATTTCGTATGGATATTGCAAGGATCATTCTCAAGAGGTGTTTGAGGTCATTTAGTTTAGCTTCTCCGCGTTTTATGCTTGTCCTAAAATTATGTGACAAAGTGAGATTTCAAGGCGAGTGATTTCCTTCTTTCAGTACTTTTGCAGATAGAATCATTGATCCTTCTTCCTCGTCTCTCTCACTTGCAAGAAACTAAAACACCATTTATATATCATTAAATTATTCATTGTTTGTATAAAAAATTTGAATTTTTTTTACCTTTTTATATTTCACTTTTTGGGTCATTTTCAAAATTTCAAGAAAATGCAAGTAATACCCAAATGTCTTAACGTGTTGATCCTGAAGAATTCACTTATTCAATCCACAAGAATTGTAGCTTCTACACAATTGCCAAATACCCTTTGGGTTCTTTCCATTCTACATCAATTTGCTCTGAGAAATGGAAAAATAAGTGGAATTCAGTGAGTTTTTCTTGCCTTCTCCTTTTCTTGTGTTTGCAAATAAAATCCAGAAATTGAGGTTTCTTTGCTTAATTTGTAAGCTATATCATAGGTTCTAGGCTATACAATTGTTTAGCTTAGATATCAGACATTAATGGATAAAGGTTTGACCTTTGATTGTTGTAGACTAGTAGCTGAAAAATAATCTTTCTTGTTTTTGTAATAGCTGCATAAGGTTTTCTTATTTGAATTGTTCTAGCCTCATAAATATATTTGAACTAGCCTATTGATTGAATTGTCTATAATTGGAATGTAATGTGAGGAAGTAGGTTCTATCTTTTTTTTCCATGACTATGATGTTCGGTCCAGCTTTTGTGGCACTTCGACTAATTCCACGGGATATATGCTATCTCCACTAGTATCTCCACTATTTACAGGTAGTTGGTAACTACTAAGTTACTCGGACTCTTCACTTTCGGTGCCGCGCCTCTATCGACACGACATGGGTGTGGGATCCATACCCGATTTGGTCAACCAATTTTGGATATTTTGACCAAAATCGACTGAAAAAGTCCGGATAGAGTTGAGAAATTCTGTAATCAAAACAAAAGCTAAGATGAAATTGAAGAAAATGGTATACCTTGTATATAAAAATTTCTATGTTATGGCTTTTCCTTTTATCTCCTTTCAAGATTTTCTTCCTTAACAATATTTTCTCCTCAAGTTTTCCTTATAATATCTCATAATTTATGTTTTATAATTCTATTTTTAGATATTTGAATTATTTTTTGCCGAATCCCCGCACCCGTATCCATCTCTAGATACATATCCCCGAATCTCTAAATTGAGATCGTGAAGGATCCGACCTCTAGATCCGTACCCGTATCGAACACCCGCACTTGGGTCCAAGCAACTTAAGGTAACTATTTCTGCCAAGGCTGGAATTGATGGGAAGAGATCACCTATTGTTTTTGTATCCACTGGTTTCTGAACCCGATGATCTCATGGCTCTCAACCATTTCATTGACCAGTAGGACACACCCTTTTCCACTATTGGTCAAAAGTATTTATTAGTACTATTTGCACTATTCTCATAGTTTTTGGTTCTTCAATTTTGATTATCACATGTGTTTTTTGTGCTTCGATTATCACATAATTTGTTGGCATTTCTGCTCTTTCCGCTGTATATTTGTTGTGTGTTGCTCATATTTCACATTGTTTTGTTATTGTTACTGCTCTTATTCACATTGTTTCGTTATTGTTACTGCTCTCATTCTCTTTTTTGAACTGCTTGGATTTGCTTTACTTTAAGCTGAGGGTCTATCGGAAACAACTTCTCTATCTCTATGAGGTAGGAGTAAGGTCCCCACTTGGGGGATTACACTGGGTATGTTGTTGTTAGTCAAAAGTATTGACAACTCCCGCCACTTCAATTTGTTTGTGTTACTTTCTTTTTAAATCTGTTTCAAAAAGAATGTCTCTTTCCTTTTTTGGTAATAAATCTTTAGTTCCAACTTTACACATGGTATGGTTAAAACCACAAGATTAATGAACATTTTGGTACATTCCACATATCTTAGTTTAAGACCTTAAGATTCAAAAGTCTTCTTTATTTTCTTAAACTTCATGTCAAGTCAAAATCTGACAGTCAAATTGAAATAGAGGGACTAATTGAGTAATGAATCCTGGATTGAGGAAAGAAAGTAGGTATACACGCTTCAAATAGTGAAAATGGATTGACTTGTTGATTTCTTAATTGTTTTGTTAGAAGTTGTTTTCATTTTGTTAGCCCAATGATTAATGAATTACTAAATCGAAGACAATTAATTTGCAGTAGCTTCGTTCATTTCTATCGTTTCCCTGTCTCTTGATTGGAAGGAGGAGTAGCTGATCGTTCAAATTTGTGCATTGTTTATGGGGTTCAATAGCATGTACATTTTGCAATTATTTCATATGGGAAGTGCAATGGTCATTCTCAAGAGGTGCTTGGATTCATTTTGTTTAGCTGCTCCGCATTTTATGCTATTGTAAAATTATGTGACATAGTGAGATTTTAAGGCGAGTAATTTCCTCCTGTCAGCAGTTTGCGGACAACGCCATTCATGCTTATAAATTTTTATTTACAAAAGTAACTTTTTCAGTCTGTGACTTTCACGTATACAATACCTTTTTCCATTTTAATTTGGATAACCTATACTTAGAAGTTTGGTGAGTGCATAAGCTTTTACCTCTTAACCGGTTTAGAGTTAGGAAATGAAATTAAACTGTCTTATTTCTTGTGAAAGTATCCTAAGATGACTTGAGAGTTAACAGCTTGTGGTGGAAGCAGTTAACTAAGTTTTCTAGTTTTCAATTCAAAGTGTTCTTTTGGAATGACTTCAGTAGGATCTGAAATCTTTTTCTGTAAAAGCAGTTAAGTATGTTTGAAATAGTTCAGTATTTGACGTGTTACATATGCCTTTCTTTCTCCACTCATCCTTAGTCTCTTTAACCACACCTCATAGCCAGAGGTGGATCCATTGAATTGTTTCTCATGGTTTGTAGGGAGAATGCACTCGAGTGCTAAGTAACTGGGTTCTGAATTTAATTCTTTTACATATTTAGTGGATATCTTAGTATAGATACAAGTTTACACCAAAGCTGTTGGGTCTGTCGAATGTGTTAGAATATGAGTAGGAATAGAAATAGCATATAAAATCCTACTTGGAAAAGGATTGAAATGTAATGTCCTATTAGGAAAAGGATTGGAATGTATTGTCTATAAATAGGGCCTCAATGTAATAATGTAGTTACAACCATTAAATAATATTTTTCTCTTATATTTTCTCACATGGTATCAGAGCTTCCACGTTCTTGGTAAAGAATCAAAGAGTTTCCGTTGTCGGCGGGCGGCTATAATCCATATATGCCGCCCATCTGGCCAATGATTATGTTAGCAAAAGTTGGGTCGCTGACTCACTGTGTATCTTTCTAGTGACTATTTTCTCATATCTTTGCGTAGCACCATGCATCTATCCGGTGACTACTTTTTCATATCTATTTTTCTTAGCACCGTACTTCTTTTCGATAACTATTTTCTCATATCTGATTTGCGTAGCACCGTGCATCTTTTCGGATTACTGTCTCATATCTGAGCTGCGTAGCACCATGCATCTTTCTGGTGACTCCTCAGATTTAATTTACATAGTTCCGTACGTCTTTCCGGTGACTTCTCAGATCTTTTTCAGTAGGGTCGTTCCATCATTCTGACCCTGCTCATATAATTTCTCTTTTCCAGTAGGATCGTGCCGTCATTTCGACCCTACTCATATAATTTCTATTTCTCAATAGGGTCGTGCTATCATTCCGACCCTACACATATTTCTCTTTTTCAGTAGGGTCGTGGCATCATTCCGACCCTACCTATATACTTTTTTTTCCCTCATATTGTAGTCACTTTTCAGCCATCAAATCTAATAATCCGGCGTGTGAGCATGTTTCGGCTAAGTTTCCGGTGACTTTCATGTTCAAGATCTACTCGTCTCTTGATTTCGAGATGACCCGTATATTTTATACCATTTTTCGGCAATTTTCCAGTGACACATCGACTTTACGACAATATTTACTACTTTTCGGGTCATTTTTTTTCAGTTTGTTCCGTTTCAATTGAGATCTCCCAGACGTCCAAAGCAGTCGTCCAAAGCAGTCCTTATCAGTTTTCTGGCAGATATCTTCACCAAGTCTCTCACCGATTCTCATATTAGTTACATCCATAACAAGCTTGGTACATATGTCTTCTATGCACCAGCTTGAGGGGGAGTGTTAGAATATGAGTAGGAATAGGAATAGCATATAAAATCCTACTTGGAAAAGGATTGAAATGTAATGTCCTATTAGGAAAAAGATTGGAATGCATTGTCTATAAATAGGGCCTCAATGTAATAATGTAGTAACAACAATTCAAGAATATTTTTCTCTTATATTTCTCACAGAATGCATATCCTAAAGCCTACATTCACCCCTGCACTTAGCCATTAAATCTCTACCCTCTTGGCTCTAGTTGATCTTATAGATAATAATTGTCTGATTCCCCTCTATGTGTGAGCAAATATATGGAGGTCTAAGCATCTCTATAAAATGTTTCTCCTCAAATTTAGAAGTATTTATATGAAATTCCAGAATGTTTTCTGTATACTACAAAGGAAGAGAGGCCTTGGAGATGGTCTCTGAATCTGCCTTTCTGCCTTCTCTTAAATCAAACAGGCTTATGCTGTCAATTTGTCATGGTCTGGATGATCTAATCCTTTTGGTTAATAGCAACTCTTCAGGCTTCACTCCCTTTATTGGTGCAAAGAAGGTCTGTATAAACATTTGAGGTTTGCTCATAATGTTCATTCGATTTCTTCTGGTAGTGATAAATTTTTGGACACTGAATGATGTCACTAGAATTTCTTAGGCGATAATGCATAGCATCTCTCATTGTTTTCAATAAGACAATTTTAAAGGGAGAATGTTTGGTTGTCACTTAAACTGATTTATCTGTTTAGACTGTTTACCCATCTCTAGGGGCATGTGAGAGATTACACTGGACATGTTGTTGTTGTACCATCTCTAGGGCCAGTTAATTAATTGAACGCAGGAATTGGTCAAGAAATCAAAGGTATACGTCATATATTATTCCCATTTTCAGGCTGGCAGCACAAAGTGCGAGTAGTAGGTGAAACATGTGAAAATAACAATAGAAAACAGAGACGTACATCAAGCCGATCACACTTTAAGCTGGTTAATTGCTGCCAAAACGTCTCAATGCTCTAATCTGGCAATGGTGAACCTTTCTTTGTTCACCATGCTCTTCTTGAAATAAATGTGCTTCATGCTTTTCATTGGAAAAGAAGATTAGGATTGGAGTTCTTATGTCCAATTTAGAACATCTAAATTGGGCTCCATAAAATTGTTACCTTGGTATGCGTAGTTGTTTTAGAAAAAATTTGCTTAAAATCCACCAAGAATGGAGTGTGCTTCTTCCTTTTCTACTTTTCCTTGAGATTGTCGGGCGAAAGGTGGTTTTGTTCTGTGTTTTCTTGTATACTAATTGTCAACCCCCACCCCCCACCCCCAAAAAAAAAAAGGAGAGTTCCGATACTCTTGTTCATCGAAGCTGGTAAATGTAAGGAATTTCTTGTGTTTCTACACTCTGTTATAGCATCCTCTTCTCATTCACAATGTATTTCCATGCTTGTTACTTTAAAGTTCAACCAATATCTTTCTACAGTATCCATATGTGACTTTCATAAATTCTTCCTGCAGGAGTTTAGAGGAAATCAGCAGCCAACTAAGGTAAATATCTTTACCAGTTACCAGTATTATAGTGGGTGAAATTGCCTTGGATTAAAGATAGCCTCGTGATTTTTTTTGCTTAATATTCTCTGGTCAGTTTGGTATTCTTTTTCCTGTTCATTTCTTTTTCTTTCCATGTAATATATCTATTAACTTCTCTTGTTCTCCTCTTTTTCTTATTTATCATTAACATTTCCTTTATTTTTCAGAATTATATCAGATATGAAACACGTCAAAAGCGTGCTGACTCCAAAAAAGCTTTGAAAAATCTTCTCTTTTACGGTGCATCTGGAAACTCTTTTGAGGTAAATATTTAATCTTCTTTTCTATGATTTTTGTCTAGCTAGTTTATAGTATTACCTTGTGGGTGACTTGTTTCCTTTATTAGCTAGCGGTGTGATATCCCTTTTTGTTGTTTGCTTTTATGTTTTTTGTTTGTTATACTGTTATCTGTCCTGAGCCGGTGTTCTATCGGAAATAGCCTCTCTACTTCATATGAGGTAGTGGTATAGACTGCGTACACTTTAACCCCCCTCTCCAGACCCCACTTGACCCCACTTTCTGGGAATACACTGGGTATGTTGTTGTATTTTGTCTTTTTTTCCTTTCATAGATAAGGTAAATATTAATGTTAGTTATAATAGATCAAATATTACTGTCTTTGATCAGCTTTTTCTCTCTTATTATGGAGTGACATAAAATGTTTTTCATTTAAAATAATTCCTTTGGATTAGTATGTTTCCTGAATTATTTTCCGGTGTTTGTTTGGACATAAGGTAGGTGACTTAGGCCTCATTTGTTTGTAGTTAATGGAGGATTGAATTTTAGGCCATTAAGTACATTTGTTTACATTGTGATGTAAGCCCTTAATTGGTTTGTATAGATCTTAATCATTAAAATTTTGAACAGAGTCTTAATATCATTGAGAGGTATTCTTATGTGATAATATTCACCATCACTCTATCCACAATCACCAGCCACCACCCTTGCCATCATAATCACCACCACCCATTGCCAATCATCATTACCATCATCAACCGCCACCACCACCACCACTGCTACCAAACGCCACAATCACGAACCTCACTACAACAACTACCTCCACCATCACAACTATCACCGCCACGATTACTAGCCACCAACACCAACCATTGCCATCACTATAGAACATCTCCACCATTATTAGAAAACATAAATGTTTCATTTTTTTTAATCAAATAATGATTTTATTTTATCAAATTCATATTGTTCTAATATTTGATTATTTTTTATTTGAATTGTATATTATTATGTTTACAAATAGATAAACTATGCACATTCGGATATTGAAAAATAGTCTTTATCATTCTGTCTTCAGATCTATAGACAACATCTTAATCCTTCATATGTGCGTTCAGATTCCAACATCTTAATCTTACTGTGAACAAATGAGGCCTTAGAATTGGTATGGGGTGGTCATTCCAGAATCATTTTGGGTATTGAAGGTTGATAGTAATATCCTTTTGGTAGTTAAAGACTTAAAGTGATATGAAGTAACTGTTGAAATACTTGCCAATGGAATGGCATACACACTCATTTCCCTTTTGGTGTCTTTTACTTTTTGTTGAAAAACATTTTTACCATATAAAAATAACCGAATGCTACATTTATCAAGGATAACATCTTATAAAACGACATGAATACATCCTAGATTGCTATTGCTGACCTCAATCGGTGAACTCAAGGTCATTTTTGTATCTTGAAAAACTGAAAATTAGTTCTGCTATATTTTCTGTTTCCTGTCCTTCCCCAATTGGATTTTCTATGTTGTCGATCTTTTACCAAAAGCAAGCTAGGATTGTATTTATTGATAGATAAAATTTGTGATATTATTAGCTTATCACCAAGGTTACATTCACATATTTGCCGGTGTCCAAAAGAAACAATCACTGCCCACAGTGGAATGCGAGGAACCAGTTCCTCCAAAGAGTGGACCAAAGCAAAAGGTCAGCTGAGATAATCAACTAAAGGAAGAAAGATCTTCCAAGAAGATAACGGTATCATCATATAAGGAAGAAATATTTTTTGCACCAAATGAAGTGTTCTCTCAACAACAACCAAAAAAAACTATGCTTCAATCATGAGCTAGTCGGGTTCATTATATGAATCCTGATATCCATATTTTACCATTTGGATAGATTTCTTTCCAATACTCAATAACTTAGTGGTTCTCCAACACTAAAGGCCTAAACTGACTAAAAGATTCCTAGCCAACATTGAACCTACTGTAGGTGCATTATCATGCCTAAGAGTTTGTTTGGATTGGCTTATTTTTAGTGCTTTTAAGCCAAAATAGTTTTTGAGCACTTTTTTAGTGTTTGGATAAAATAAAAAAAGAGTGTTTTTTTTAATTAACTGTGAATATTACCATTACAACAAGAAACATTTACAAAACTAAAGAGCATTGATATCACCACCCCCTTCTAGGAAGGTTGCAGCAATCGTCTGAACCTCAAGCAAAACCAAAAGAACCAAGCCAGCAATGTAGTTACAAATTCTAGACACTAAGCTAAGGCATCTATGAGCTCTCTTTGAGCAGCGTAAAATATACATCCTCTCCTTAATCTCCCTTTGGATCTGTGCTATAGCGAAACTTGTATTTACATGTATGTTCCTGAATATCTTCCAGTTCCTTGCTCGCCAAGTGTGATTTATCACAGCACCCTATATTGCAGCATCTACTTCCTTTTGAAATCTCTTCCATCTCCTTTAAAACCATTGCAAATTCTGTCACTCCCCTTTGTTGTAAGTAGGGGTGTTCATGGGTCGGTTTGGATCGGTTATTGGTCAAAACCATAACCAAACCAACTTAGTCGGTTTTAAAATTTCTAAAACCAAACCAAACCAAATAAAAAAATAACCATCGGTTTGGTTCTTGTCGGTTTAGTTCGGTTTGGTTCGATTTTTTCGGTTTATAACTTTAGCTAATGATAAAAGTTTAAAATTTAAAAAATAAATCCAATCTAACATATGAGATGTCAACCGAGTGTTGTATATCAACTTTGAAACTATGATGTCAACCGAGTGTTATACTTCGGCAAAGCCATGACAACACCATATGAACACTTCTAAGAAAATATTAAAAAACAATATTTAACAGAATGATATGATAAACCCCCCAAAAGGTGAACACATAAACTTCTTGCTTAACAAGGTTCAAAAAGAAAGTTAAAATTAGTGATTGTCTATAGTCTAATGAATCTTAGCTATAAAATTTATTATACAACAAGATATTATTTTCACAATTAGTATCATTTGTCATTCAAAATGCGAAATTCATTTAGAATCTCATAAGGTACTGTCAACTAGATGAAGATATATGACTGAATGTGTTACGACTAAAGTTAAATCATAATTAAAATATAAAATGTAACAAATATTTAGATTGTATTTATGAATAATATATTAATAATTATAATATATATATATATATATATATATCGGTTCGGTTTGGTTATTTTGTCGGTTATTTTAGAGTAAAACCAAACCAAACCAAATTAAATTAGTATCGGTTTTTTAAAATTCAAAACCAAACCTAACCAAATATCGTTTTTTTTAATCGGTTTGGTTTGGATCGCAGTTCGGTTTGGTTAAAAACCAAACCGTGAACACCCATAGTTGTAAGTACAAGCCTGACCATGTGGAGAGTGTGCCCCGCACTTCTGATATCCAGACACATTTGGCAAACAAATGAATCTGAATCATTTCATAGTTGCTGATGATGTAGGGGACTCTCTGGCAGATGCTTTGAGAGTTTACGTGGTGGAAATTGGATATCTCTGTATAGTTTCTACTTCATCTTCCTTACACAAGCAGCAAGTAAGTTCATCAACTGAAATGTGCAATCTGTTCATTCTTTCTGTGGTAAATAACTTGTTTGGGGAAGCAATCCGCAATATCATTCTATGCTTAGGCATTTTGCTGAATTCCAGATAAGCTCACCTCTTTCACTCTAGGCAGCTGACCAAGCACAGCAATATAACTCTTAGAGGCTAATAATTACCAGGAGGATAAAGCTGGTATATTTCCCTACTATACCAATGAAAATATTTGCTCCTTTACTGAGTTCCGCTTTCGCCAGTATCAGCTACTGTCCACAGCTTTTAAGCACTTGGTTTTAGGCAAAAAAATTTAAAAATAAGCCAAAAGCCATTAGTTATTTCTAACTGATGGTTTTTTGCTTATAAGCTAAAAGACAAAAGCCAATCCAAACAGGCTCTAAGCCTTAATCCCTTGTTATGTTCTACTTCTTTCCAGCAATACTCGAAACATGAGCTTAAAATTTTTTATAGAAAATGTTGCCTCTTCCTTTGCGACATCGGCTCCAGCTAGAAAACAGCCGGTCACTACTAAAAGGTGTCAGCTGTGCAATTCCGCAACTGTCAAAGAAAGCTCCAGAAAGAAGCAGCCCAACCCCGACGTGATCTCCTTCCAGTAATCCTTATGAAAAAGTACGTAATTTCCAAATAAACTGAGGGAGAAGTTCGAGACCTATTCGTATGTGTTACTTGTTTTCTCTTCTCTTTTCTTTTTCTAGAGCGTATCCGCTTCCCCGCCCACCCCAGACCCAAAGAAACACTACTTTATCTGCTTCCAAATGTGACACGTAATCTGTTCATGTAACCTAAGAACCTCTCCTGATCAACCTCTGAAATTTCAGTTTTTTCCAAGGAACCTCACTAATCCTATGTGTGCTTTTGAAGTGAATGAGTAATCTCTTAGGAAGACAAAAGGAAGCTGTACGCAGGAACTCTCTCATTTTTGCAATTGTAGCTTCTACTCATATAATGATCAAAGGACAAAGGTAGCTAGGGTCTGATGAGAATAGACCAAGTTCAGTGTAGTAACGCTAATCACCTGGTATATAGAAGGAAAAGACAGAGCAGCATAAGCAGTGATGAAATTTTCACTTATACCTCATCCCACATTTACTTTGTCTTCGTTCTTTACTGCTTTGCGTTTCTCCCCCGTTTCATCTCATCTCTGTTCATGGGTTTCTGCATTCATGAGAAGTTTTGGTCTACTGTACTGTACTGTTTTAACTTCCTTAGTGGTCCAAGCCTCCAAGGCATGAATGTCACGTTTTCTGGCTTAAAGTCTTCATAGTATATGTGTTCATCTTCTGAACTTTATCACCTGATAAATTGCATGCAAGTACTGTTTTTATATTAAAATCTAGGGAAAAGTCATCATTTCCACCTTAAAGTATACGTCATCATTTCCACCCTAAACTATACCCGAAAAGTCGAAGACACACCTAAACTATTGAAGTGAATACACACCTAAACTACTTAAAAGTGAATTTTTTTACCCCCTAAATCTGGTGTGGAAAAAAATAATTATTTAAACAAAAAAAAGCGCGTCTAAATCATAAACTAAAGCCAAAAATATTAAAAATCAAAATATCCCCCCCCCCCCACACAGAGCCCCAGCATCGCATCTCCCTTCGCCCCTCCCCAAACCTTCTTCTTCAGCACCCCCAAACTCCAACCCCACCCCCAATTCTTCGCACCCCATCCCCGCCCCCAATTAATGCACCTTCTTCGCACCCCATCCCCGCCCCCAATTAATGCACCTTCTTCGCACCCCATCCCCACCCCCATCAAATAGACGTCAATTTCACCTACCACCACCAATTTCCATCACAATACCATTGATCAATCATCTAACCCATCACCATTAATCTTCTAACAAACAAATTTTAAATTTTTAATATCTTTGGTAGATTTGTTCCACATAGCTCTTCCTTTATTCTAAAAGAAAGGATTTCTTGCCTCACTGAAAAATCAACGAAGAAGAAGAGAAGTTTTATTTTTTAAGAAGAGAAGATGGGTTACGGATGAACAACATGGTTAGAAAAAATTGATTGTTATGGTAACTGTGTTGGTGGGATAAAGTTTATGGTGGTGATTAATTGATGGTACAACTATGATGATACACCATAACAATGGAGGTTTTGTGATGGATATAGAAGAAAAAGAAAAAAAAGAGTTTAAAATTAAAAAGAAAAAATTGTGAAATAAATAAATTTATTATTTTTTTCGTATTATGTTGACGTGACGCTGACGTGGCAGGCGCATGTGAAACACCGCACCTCATGCAAGTGGTATAATACTTTACAAGGTGTAGAAAAATTCCCTTTTATATAGTATAGGTGTGTCATAGGTCACTCCAATAGTTTAGGTGTGTCTTCAACTTTTCGACTATAGTTTAGGGTGGAAATGATGACTTTACCCTAAAAACTATTCTCATTTCACCATTTTTTACCTCAAATATATTCTACTTATATTCTACTTATGGACAATATGCTATTTTCTTGATGAATAATTTACTAGAATGAAGTAAATGATAGATGGGATGTGGATCGGGATGATCGTTCAGAGAAGAAAAGTGAATATAAGTCCACTGCTCGTCGTAGAGATCGCTTAAGGAGAAGGATGCGTAAGTTTGTACTCTCTTTCACTATTGGGTTCTCTGCTTTTACTAGCACTGTAATAAACATTCTGATGTTACTCTGGAAAATATCAGTGTGTTTCAATCTTTGTCCCCCTTCTATAGATTCAGAAATTCCAGATGTAACTGAAACATATACTGCTATTGATTTGGTGCTTTGACCTAATTGGTTAGGTTCTTCTTTGGAGCTGGGAAAGTTTTTCCGAAAGCTCCATGACAGTTCACCAGCTGGCTGGACTAATGGGGTACCTATCAGGAAACATTCTAAAAGCAATGTCTTTTCAAAGTGAACACAATGCTTGTCTTCCAAAAAAAAAAAGGTTTATTGGCTGTGAGTTGGCTGCAAGTAAAACGGGATGAACTTGCCTTGCTTTGCATTTTTCCATGTAGGAGTTGTATTGCAAGGCTTTGAGCTGCTCAAAGTGACACTTCAATTAATGCTTCTTCTTTAAAGAATGGAAATTGAACTTGCTATGTCTCTCACAAACTTACGTGTTTCATAATTTTAGATAACTTTCTGCTATGCTTTCTGATTGTTGATCTCTACTAACTTAACATGGCCGATGGTGAAATGGTACTGGGCTTATTAAAGGATGCAGGTAGCATTCGTTGACCCATTGATTTTTCTTTTTTAGGAAAAATGAAGAAACGGAGATTATCTGAAGATTACGATGAGTTTCCTGAGACAGTATTCCAAGCAAATTTTGGTAATAAGTGGTACACTTGGTCTTTTAGGCCTGGTAAATCATCTACCTTTGAAGATCTATTCTCCCGAAGACAAGAAACAGACTGGTCAGAACAAAGGCATTTTAGATGGGATACTGAAACTAATAATGATACTGAGACAGAATCCAACTATGAATCGTGTAATGTGGGGTGTTACTCTGAAAGAACAATTCTCGGTTTGCCTCCACGAGGTCCCCTGAAGATTGAGGAAGTCAAGAATGCGTAAGTTTTAGAAGCTTTGTGCTCTCCATACTCCTCTTTATGTATATTGAAGACTAATTCAGACACTGATTGGCCTTGCAGTTTCCGTTTATCAGCTTTGAAGTGGCATCCTGATAAGCATCAAGGCCCTTCACAGGTTAGCTTGTAATTATACAATTCCTTTGTTTGTCTGCGTATGTGATAAACTTATTTTTGTAAGCACCACTAAAGTGTTTTAGCATTTGTCAAGTAAGAAGCATTTCTTAAGAGGTCAAAGGAAGTAAATTTTTGAAAATGTATAAAATGGCCATTAAAATCATCTTGTTGTTCATGGTTCTGACTTGTGAAATAGATGAAGATTAAGGGTGATGAGGATGAGCATTAGTGTGCATTCTTGCGGTCTTTTAGTTCCGAGCAACCCATCATGTGTTAGTTGGGTTCATTGATAGAGAAGCATGGCACAAGGTTGTAGCAACATATATGACAGCTACTTAAAACACACAATGACGGTTGGATTTGACTTGTAAAAGACAATCTGGAAGGGTTATTTGTTTGCTGTTCTTTGGTCTTAATTGTGGAGCGAGTGAGCTATGGAGCAAATTCCAATGTCTCTTTAGCTTCAAGGAAGAACCAGATTCGACATTAGCATGGTTTGACATTTCTAATGAATTCACTCTTGTAAATACTGAATTAAGTATTGGCATGTTCAACATATTTGCAAGTGGAAGCCAGGGGGAGTATACACCGTTGGATGTAGGATGTGCTTTTTTTTTTTTTGGGTAATTAGACTTTTATTAATCACCAAAAAGTGCCGAGTTACAAAGCAAAGCTAGTATTACTTATCTAGCTATCTCATCCTATGTATCATAACATGTAACTAACAAACAAGAAAACAATTTGAAACTGAAGCTATCCAATACTACTTTGGCTTGGGTAGTAGCTCGCGCATAACACACACAACCAATCTTCTTTGCTAGTGCCTCCACTGTACTTTCGTTCTTCTCAAATACCCGCGCATTTCTCTCTTGCCACAGTTCATCAGTGTATTCCGTGTAGAGTAGTTTTCACACCAGAGCCTGCTTGGTTCTCCCTTTTGTCTTCTGTATTATCCATTGGAGAATTAAACTCCATGTACTAAAGGAGGGATTAGGAATAGTTAACCACTGCATCAGTCTTCCCCACAGTGCCTTGGCATACACACTATCTTAGAATAAGTGATTTCTGGTTTCGTCCATTTGCTTGCACAGAACACATAAGGGTTGAACAGGTAACTTCCACTTCATGAGTCTGTAACTGTAAGCAATCTGTTCTGGAGTTGTAGCCATGTAGTAAAGATGGCTTTAGGTCTGGCTGAGTTGCGGCATATTATTCCTTTCCACTCTACCTTGGGAAGACTTCCCTGAAGTTCAATATATGCTTGTTTGATCAGACTTCTTTTTCCTAGCCTCGCCTGATGTATAACATGCAGCTGCGACTTTGCCCCTAAAATCTTTCTTACCATCCAACAAGCCTGATTTGGAACTCTTACTGTTGCCATGCTTTGGCCCTTTATATAGTACCTATGAATCCACTTATCCACAACTTATCTTGTTTTTGCGCCACATCCCAACACATCTTAATGATGGCTGCTTTGTTCCATAATTTGAGGTTCAGTAAATTCAGGCCTCCAGCAGTTTTTGGGGTGCTCATTTTATCCCAAGCAACAAGGGCTCTCTTAGTGATGGTATTTGTCCCTGACCAGATATAACTCCTGCAGTAAGCTTGAATTGCTTTCATCACCTTAGCAGGTATCACAAACAGCTGTGCCCAGTAAGCTTGAACACCAAAAAGCACTGATCTAACAAGTTGTACTCTCCCAGCGTACGACAACTTCTTGGCTGTCCATGAAGATACTTTAGCAACAATTTGATCAATCAGAGGCTGCCATTGCATGATAATGAGTTTCTTAGTAGAGAGAGGAACTCCCAGATATTTAAAGGGAAGTTCTCCATGGCTATATCCTAACTGCAACATTATTTGAGTCTTTTCTTCTTCTGAAACACCTCCAAAATACAATGCACTCTTGGATAAGTTAGCTTGTAGCCCTGAAGCAGCAGTGAAGGTGATAAATTTTTCATGTAGCAATGTAACTGATGCGAGATCATCTCTAGAGAACAAAAGTAAATCGTCCGCAAAGCTCAAATGTGTGATCTTGAGTCTGCCACAGAGAGGATGATATTTAAATTGTTTATTCAGCTCTAATGTGGTCAAATTCCTACTTAAATACTCCATTACCATTGCAAAGAGGAAAGGGGATATGGGATCCCCTTGCCGCTTTAAAAGGCCTTGTAAGTTCTCCATTAATCATGATAGAATAAGTCACTGTGGTTACACATTGCATCACCCAACCAATAAACTTAGTAGGAAAGCCTAATCCTGACATTACCTGCTCCAGGAAGTTCCAATCCACAGAGTCATAAGCTTTTTGGATGTCCACCTTGATCATACTCCTTGGTGATATATGTTTCCTGCTATAAGACTTCACTAACTCATGAGCAATTATGATATTGTCAGCCACCTTTCTACCTGGTATGAAGCCAGCTTGAGTTTCTGAAACCACAGATGCTACCACAAGATGGATTCTATTAGCAAGCACCTTAGCTATTAGCTTGTACACAACAGAGCAACATGCTATGGGCCGGTATTGTTTAACACTTGTAGGATTGGGCACCTTTGGCAATAAGGTTACTGTGGTACAATTTACTGGCTTATATAATGTTCCAGTGGAAAAAAAAATCTTTCACAGTTTTATTCACATCACTTTGGATCACCTGCCAAGCTTTTTTGAAAATTTTTGCATTATATCCATCTACTCCGGGTGCCTTGTCGTCGCCAATTGAGTGTAAACCACCATAAATTTCTTCATCTGTCACTTTGGCACATAAGGCTAACTGCTGGGCATGACTTAAAGTTGGACCTGTCTTCATAACATTTTTATTGACTGCAGTAGTGTGAACAGTTGCTGGACCCATGAGGGATTTGTAGAAGGAGATTATTTCTTCACTAACAGCTGCAGGTTCCACCAATTTCGCCCCACCATCAGTAGTGAGTTCAACAATTTGTTTTCTGTCTCGTCTCTCCTTAATCACAGCAGTGAAGTATTTTGTACTCGAATCGCCTAATTTTATCCACAAGGCTCTTGACTTTTGACGCTGGATGTTTTCCTCTATGCTTTACCATTTTTCAAGCTGGAGCAATAATTTTTTCTCATCTTTTACACCATCATCAGAGTAACTACTGCTCAGTTGTTGCTTAATGTTAGTCAAGGCATCTCTAATGAATTCAATCTTCTCCGTGACTCGTCTATATTCTTTATTGTTCAGCTGTCTTAATGGCGACTTTAAATTCTTCAAATTTTGCCGCACACATTTAAGAGCATTACCTTTCCATCTACTTTGCCAACTTCTTTGAACTATGGTGATAAAATCATCATGCTGTGTCCATATATTAAAGAACCTGAATGGGGTTTTAACGTTAGTAAGTTGGAGCTGCATGTCCATCACAAGAGGGGAGTGGTCGGATATGTGTGGCAACCTGATATCAAGGACTAAGTGGCCATACTTAAGCATCCACTCATCATTCCCTAGGGCTCTATCAAGCTTACTAGAAATCCTAGCCGTCCCAAATTGCTTGTTATTCCATGAGTAATAGAGACCCTTCGAGAGAATAGCACTTGACATTAGATCCTGAACACAATCTCCAAAATCTTGAATCTCTGCTCTGGTAACTAATGCACCACCAAGTCGATCTTGGCATTGTAGTCTGGCATTAAAATCACCCCATATGAGTCATGGCGTAGCGACTGAAGTAGCAAGATTCCTCAATTCAGCCCATAATCCCTTTCTCAGTTCAATGGAATTAAAACCATACACTACTGTCATACAACAGGCTACCTCCTTGTCCCTGCCTAAGATCTCACAATGAATGTATTGAGCATGTTGCTTAATCAATTTGACCTCATATACTGTTGCATCCCAGCCAACCCATATTCGACCATTGCCAGAACTAGCATAATTGTGAAAAAAACACCAGCCAGGTATTACTGCATTTGCTACTACCTCTACCTAATTTTCTTTCACTCTGGATTCTACTAAGCCTACAAGCTTTATATGATTGTCTTTAATGTATTTATTCAGCTCCCTCTGCTTATAATTTTTATTAATACCTCGAACATTCCATGCTAACCAGGACATTAGAGAGAAGATGAAGGTCCACCACCTTCATTTTGTGGTGAATTATGAGCCAACACAGCCTGATTAGTTTCCTCAAAACCATTTTTTGTGATAACCGACAGAACTTGAGCATAGCCTTTGGGGCCACTACTTTCAGCCACATTTTCCCCCTTTATGCTCTGTTTACTCTTACCTGTGACAGGTGTAAAAACTTCAGTTGAGTCAGTTGTGTTCATAGGTGCTTGCTGCATCACCTTTTTTGCCTGAGGCTGATGAATAGATGGTTTTGCAACTTCCTTAGGCAACCAGGTAGGTATCAATTTTGGTTGGGGTTTAGGAGGTTGAGGTGGTTTTGCTTTAGGTAAAGTGGGCTGCTGGGGTTTCTCCTTCAAACATGAGTGCCCTACCATCATACAATCGTTGCAATACTGTGGTTGGGTTGTTTGAAAGTTTGACCTGTGCATTCATAACTGTAATCTCATTGGGGATCGATTTAGTGACGTCAACCTCAATTAACATCCTTGCATAAGAGATCCTAGTTTGTTTGGATGTACATTCATCAGCGAACAAAGGTATCCCGATAACACTTGCAATATGACTAAGCGAATCACAACTCCAGCAATTCAAAGGCAATTTGGGTAGTGTTACCCACAAAGGTATTTCTGTAAGGAAATCTGATTTAAAGTCAAGTTGGGGCGTCCATTGTTTCAAGATCAGAGGTTTATTATTGATACTATATGGTCCAGTAAATAGGATCTCTTTCATATCAGCTTCCGACTGGAATTTCACTAGATAGGACCCTTCATCATGATAGTATAAATTTGGTGCAGCAACACTGGTCCAAGTTTGCGATATATACCGTTTCATGTAGTTATAGCCTGGCATATTCCCAATAACATATAAAACCAGTGAATACCTCCATTTGGTTTCCTCCTGTTCTTGTTCCATCCTTCCTATCTTCACAATCTGGTTTCCATTAACCAGTTCAGGGGGTATGTAATTTAATGTCATACCATTTGTTGCAACTCGATTGCCAGCAAATAGATTCACCCATGGATTCACCTTAGTGTTTACCTCAGGAGGGGATGTTATCCTAACATTTTCCCCCTTATTTCCTAGATCTACACTTCATACACTCACTGGATCAGTATTCAATGGGACAGTGTTCGATGGAACAATAGGTGTTGAGCTAGCACTCCCTATTGTAGATGAGTGAACGTCGCCTTGAACAATTTCTGGACTCCTATGTAAATTTTGATGATTGGAATTCGAGGTACCTGCTCGGTCATTGCTTTGTGACCCAGAATTCACCTTCCTCAACAAATCGCTATTCATTGATGCTTCGCTAGCCTGCAAACAAAGGTCCTTCAGCTGAGATTCAGCATGCTTCGAGCTTCCCGAGTTCCCAAAGTGCGTTCCTTCCGTGGTCTCCCTCTTCGTCTCTGACCCGCCATACTCACCCCGGCGTACGATAGCAGTTCCTACTCCGAGAGGAGAGAGGAGAGAAATTTGTAGGATGTGCTTTTATTTGGATGAAAAATTTATCTTCGAATGCTCAATTCAATATCCTATCCGTGTTTTTTGGTGTCAATGCCTTTATTGAAACTGTGTTCTGGAATTTAGTTACTCATGTTTTTGTATTCTAGGAATCCTCCTCACAAGATCAGTCGTTGAATTTGTGCAGGCAGCAGCAGAAGAGAAATTCAAATCTTGCGTCACTGCATACAAGTCATTGTGCAGTGCATTCTCCCCGGCTTAACCTTTATCTGACGTATCCATGGGTTCGTTTCCTCGAGTATCAGAAGCCAAAACCACCATTCATAGTATTATTAGCTAGCTCATTATTAATGTATTCTAATTTAGTTCGATATGAATATTTCCTTCACTCTGGCAATAAGGAGGGCTCTTGTCTTTCCTAACAGTCATGAAAACTTAATAAAACTTTGGAGTTTTGTATACCATCAAAGATACATGCAGCATAATCTAGTTGCTTTTTTTTTTTTTTTTTTAATGGAGAAAAGACATCAAAACACTTATAAACGTGTCCAATCAATTTACTTTATCCCTTTAATTTTACGGACAATTATTTATCCTCCTAAATAATTTTTAAGTGAATTAAATATCATTTTAAAATTATAATTTCAGTCTCACAATGAAGAGTGCACTATACCCATAACATCAACGTCATATCATAGCCACATAAAATATGATTCCTAAGTAATCTCACTACTATATATGTACTAGTGTGGCAGCGCCCGTACTAAGCACGGGCCCAACAATCTATTCTTATTTGCTCTCTCTTTAATTTATGTGGTATGATTTGACTTCATAAAAAATTTAGAAAAATAAGAAAAACTTTTAAAATTTAGGATTTGATTTTTTTAATAATTTATGTGACTAAATCATCTTATTAATGATAAGAGGGAAATTTTTAAGTTTAAATTCATTTAACAAAACTAAATGTTTGAGTAAGAAAATGAATGAAATTTGATGAAGATGTCAAAGTGGACGTTTTGTCATGAGAAATTTTTCACTTTTTCAAAAATTATTTTAATTTAGTGAAAATAGTAATGTTTGGCCATAAGAATTATTTTATTTTATTGAAAATTATTTTTGAAGAAATAAAAATACGTAAAACTTATTTTCACTCTTATTTCTTTCACAAAATTTCAAGAACAACTCTAATTTATATTAATGATGAAATACGATACCAACTTCAACTTCAAATCCAACTTCAACTCTAAAAAAATATTATTTTTATGATTATACGAGACCAAAATATTTTTTTTTTTTAATTGGTGGTGATGTAATTAAAAAAAAAAACATGTAATAGAATTGAAAGGGTGCCATTTGGCAAGAGTAGATTAGCTTGACGAGGCTAAACATGTGATGTGCACAACTCAATTTAAGGCAGAATGACAAAATAGTGAAACTATAAATATAATTATCCAAGAGTTGGTTAAGTTTCTTTCTATCCAATCAAAATACGTTCATTAAGTCAAAATGACTTAATTATCTTTAATTAGCACAAGCACACACGTCTCCAACGTGAGACGTGTGTGCTTTGCCCAAACTCTCTCTTATTATATTTTACTAGTTGGCAAAGCCGTGCGTAGCACGGGCCCAATATTAATCCTTGAAAATTCTAAATTATGTATAATTTTATCATTTAATTAAAAGTTTATTTATTTGGTTGGTAAATTCTTAGTTAGGCATATATTATTATATTTAAATTAATGAAATTTGTATAAAAACATTTTAAGTTGTTAAATGACACTCAAATAATTTTGAGAGGCAATCAAAATTTTTTATGTTTTTTTTTTAATATTTACCGTTGTTAATTATTGTGATTTATATTACTTTTCAAATAGTAATTATAAAATATAAAATAAAATATTTTAAGTTAGGTGAGTTTTATAATTTAGAATACCTTTTATATAATTTTCAAATAATACATGTTACTCTCCTTGTCCAAATTTTTGATGCATTTGATAGTCAATTATATTTTTAAAATAATTTAAAATTTCAATTATTAAGATTTATAATTTTTTTCTATTTCAATTTAAGTTATACTGATATAATTTCAAAAGTCAATCAAATATTTTATATCTTTTAAATTTTTTAAGTTGTTTATTACAGTGATTAATATATTTTTTATGTATTTCTTTTGAAATATATAGCAAATTAATTATTTTTTTAGATATTTTAAGTTGTTAACTATTACTATAATTTATAATACTCGTTATATAATTTTCAAATAATATAAGTTGCTCTCATTGTTCAAACTTTTGTGGCGTTGATGGTCTATTATATTTTTTTAAAATAATTTTAATTATTGTGATTTATAATATTTTTTGCTATATTTCAATTTAAGTGACACAATGCTTAGATGGTCATAATAATTAATTAGCGGTGATATAATAAATTCATGATTGAAACAGCAAAGCACACGTCTTAAATGACTTATAATAATTGATTAGAAGTTATATAGCAAAATTACTATATAAGTACTTGTGTAAAAAAATTAAGTGGGTCTCATATAAGATATCAAGTTGATTTAACATTAAATATTATTAATTTTTTAATACTTAGATGACTTATAATAATTAATTAAGTGTGATATAATAAAATTACGATTGATGCAGCTAAAGAAGATATGTCATAAATGTCTATTTTATTTTTTAATTAAATATTTTAAACTTTTTAATACATAAACGATATATAATAATTAATTAGGGGTGATATAGTAAAATCACGAAGTAAGCTGGTGAAATGACAGAGAGACATGACAACGGAGTGGTGTCTGCTTGAGCAGCTCCACTCCCACTTATTATATAGGAGAACTAGGTGGCTTAGCCGTGCTACGCACGGGCCCAATGTTGACACTTAAAAATTCCACGATATGTGTAATTTTAGCATTTAATTAAAACCTTCATTTATTTAGTTGATAATTTAAGTTGTTAATATGACACCCATAAGATTTCGAGAGTCAATCAAATATTTATATTTTAAAAAAAAATTAGTTGTTAATTATTGTGATTAATATATTTTTTTATGTATTTTTTTGAAATATATAACAAATTAATTATTTTTTAGATATTTAAGTTGTTAACTATGACAATTTATAGTAATTTTTATGTAATTTATAAATAATATATTTTTTGAATATTTAATAGATTAATTATTTTTTTAGATATTTTAAGTTGTTAACTATTGTAATTGATAATAACTTTTTGACATTGTAATTTACTATTTTAAGTTCTTAGCTAATTTATAATACTCTCCTTGTTTAAATTTTTGTGGCATTGATAGTCAATTATATTTTAAAAATAATTTAAGTTTTTAATTATTATGATTTATAATAATTTTTCTTCTATTCCAATTTAAACGACACTGATATAATTTTGATGTCAATCAAATACTACAATTGAAGCAACAAAGTAGACATGTCTTAAATGACTCATAATAACTAATTAGAAATGATGCTATAAAAATACTCATGAAAAAAGTCTAAGTAGACCTTATATAAGATGTCAAATTAATTCAAAATATTATTGAGGTAATTTATTAGTTTATGTCTATTTTATTTTTTTATTAAATATTATTAATTTTTTAATATTTAAATGACCTCTAATAATTAATTAGGGGTGATATAGTAAAATTACGATTGAAGCAGCTGGAGCAGACTTGTCATAAATGTCTATTTTAATTTTTTATTAAATATTATTAATTTTTTAATACTTAAATGTCATATAATAATTAATTAGGAATGATATAGTAAAATCACGGAGCAAGCAGGCAAGTGACAAGCAGACGTGTCGACGGAGTGGAGTCTGCTTGAGCAGTTCCACTCCCACTTATTATATAGGAGAACTACTTGGCTTGCGCCATGATACGCACGATCTAATATTAATCCTTAAAAAATTTATGTTATGTATAATTCTAACATTTGATTAAAACCTTCATTTGTTTGGTCGTTAAATTCTAAGTTAGGCATATATTATTATATTTAGATTGATGAAATTTGCATAACAATATTTTAAGTTGTTCAAACTTTTGTAGCATTGATAGTCAATTATATTTTTTAAATAATTTAAGTTATTAATTATTATAATTCATAATATTTTTTCTTCTATTCTACTAATTGGAAGTGACATAGTAAAATTATTATAACAAAAATTTGTGATTTTTTTTTAAGTGGTCCCATATAAGACATCAAGTTAATTTAAAATATCAAAAAATAATTTATCAATTTATGCATATTTTGTCTTTTTAATTAAATATTATTAATTTTCTAATACTTAAATGACTTATAAAAACATCAAAAAATAATTTGTTATTTTATATCTATTTTATTTTTTATTAAATATTATAAAAAATTTAATATTTAAATGGCTTATAATAATTAATTATGAGTGATATAGTAAAATCACAGTTGAAGCAGGTGAAGAAGTCATAGCATAAATGTCTATTTTATTTTATTTTAAAATTTTTAATACATAAATGACTTATAATAATTAATTAGGGGTAATATAGTAAAATCATGATTGAAACAGCTGAAGCAAACATCTCGGCCATGAGCAGCCTGCTTCAGCTGCTTATTATTTTTTATTAAATATTATTAATTTTTAATACTTAAATGACTTATAATAATTAATTATGAGTGATATAGTAAAATCACGATTGAAACAGCTGAAGCAGTCATGTCATATATATTTATTATAATTTTTTTAGGTTTTTAATGCGTAAATGACTTATAATAATTAATTAGGGTAATATAGTCAAATCACGGTTGAAGCAGCTAAAGCAGACATGTTGACAATGAGCAACCTAAATTGCTATAAAAATTACTTCTGGAAAAAAAATTTAAGTGGACCTCATATAAGGTGTCAAGTTAATTTAAAACATTAAGAGTTTATTTATCATCTTATATCTATTTTATTTTTTTAATTAAATATTATTATTTTTAATACTTAGATGACTTATAACAATTAATTAAGGGTGATCTAGTAAAATTACGATTGAAACAACTAAAACAGACATGTCATAAATGTTTATTTTAATTTTTTTATTAAATACTATTAATTTTTTAATACATAATGACAGATAATAATTAATTAGGAGTGATATAGTAAAATCACGAAGAAAGCAGGCACGTCGACAAAGAGGTGCCTGCTTCTTCACGTTTCTATATATGTATAATATAATAATTAATTTAAAATGTTAAGAGTTAATTTACCATTTTATATCTATTTTATTTTTTTAATTAAATATTATTATTTTTAATACTTAGATGACTTATAACAATTAATTAGGGGTGATCTAGTAAAATTACGGTTGAAACAACTAAGAAGACATGTAATAAATATTTATTATACTTTTTTTATTAAATATTATTAATTTTTTAATACGTAAATAATATATAATAATTAATTAGGGGTGATATAGTAAAATTATGGAGGAAGAAGGCACATCAACGGAGAGGTGCCTGCTTCTTCACGCTTCTATATATGTATAATACTAGTTACTAATAGCCCGTGCAAGGCACGGGCCCAAGAAATATATTTTTTTAATTCATTTTAATTATTGCGATTAATAATATTTTTATATATATCTTTAAAATATATAACAAATTATTTTTGTTTAGATATTTTAAACTGTTAACTATTTTAATTTATAATACTTTTTATATAATTTTTAAATAATATATATCACTCTTCTTGTCTAAACTTTTGTGACATTGATAGTCAATTACAGTTTTTAAATGATTTAAGTTTAAAATTATTGTGATTTATAATATTTTTTTCTTCTATTCCAGTTTAAGTGACATAATGCTTAGATGACCATAATAATTAATTATGGATGATATATAAAGTAACGATTGAAGCAGCGAAGCAGACATGTCTTAATAACTCACAACAACTAATTAGAAGTGATATAGCAAAATTACAATAAAAAATAATTGTGAATTTTTTTAAAAATGAACCTCATATAAGACGTCAAGTTAATTTAAAACATGAAGAGTTAACTTATTATTTTATATCTATTTTACCTTTTTTATCAAATATTATTAATTTTTTAATACTTAGATGATTTATAATAATTAATTAGGGGTGATATTTAATGAAATTACAATGGAAACAGCTGAAGCGGACGTGTCATAAATGTCTATTTTAATTTTTTATTAAATATTATTAATTTTTTAATATATAAATAATTTATAATAATTAATTAGAGATCACATAATAAAAATTACGGAGGAAGCAACTCATGAAGCTGGCAGGAGAAACAGGCATGTTGACGGAGACATGCCTACTTCTCCTCCCCTATTCCCTCTTATTAGATAGTAATATTAGATGTCGCTGGTACGGGCCCAATATATGTTATTTTTTATCTTAATTTATATGACATAAATAAAATTAGATAATTAATTATATTTTTAATATGTTTTAAGATTTTTAAGTTGTTAGCTATTGTAATCTATAATACTTTTTTGACATTGTAATTTACTATTGTAATTTATTTGCTATTGTAATTTATAATACTCTTCTTGTTCAAACTTTTGTATTATTAAACATCAATTCATATTTTAAAAGTAATTTAAGTTTTTAATTATTGTGATTTATAATATTTTTTTTCTATTTCAATTTAAGCGACACTGATATAATTTTGAGAGTCAGCCAAATATCAAGATTGAAGTAGCAAAACCGACACGTCTTGAATGACTTATAATAACTAATTAGAAGTGATATAGCAAAATTGGTATAAAAAATATTTGTGAAAAGTTTTTAAGTGACCCTCATATAAGATGCCAAATTAATTTAAAACATCAAAAGTTAAATTTATCATTTTATGTTTATCGTTAAATATTATTAATTTTTGAATACTTAGATGGTTTATAATAATTACTTAGGGGTGATATAGTAAAATTACAGTTGAAGCAGCTGAATCAGACATGTCATAAATATCTATTTTACCTTTATTAAAATTAAATTTTATTAATTTTCTAGTACTTAAACTCATACAATAATTAATTAGGGGTCATATAGTAAAATTATGAAGCAAACAGACAGTTGGAAGCAAGCATGACAACCGTCAGTTGCCTGCTTCCAACAACTGTTATTCACACTTATATATAGTAAGAAATTAGGGGTGATATAGTAAATCAAGAAGCAAGCAGACAGCTGGAAAGCAGACATGACAACCGTCAGCTTCCTGCTTCCAACAACTGCTACTCACACTTATATATAGTAAGAACTAGTTTGCTACGCATAATCCAATGTCGATCATTGAAAATTTTACGTTATGTATAATTCTATCATTTAATTAAAACTTTTATTTATTTCATTGATAAATATCTAGTTAGGCATATGTTATTATATTTAGATTAATGAAATTTGTATAAGAATATTTAAAAGTGGTAATATGACACCCATATAATTTCGAGGGCCAATCAATTTTTCTTACTTTTCACATAGTAATTATCAAATACATAATAAAATATTTTAAGTTAGTTAACTATTGTAATTTAGAATGCCTTTTATGTAATTTTCAAATCAAACATGTTACTCTCCCTGTTCAAACTTTTGAGGCATTGATAGTCAATTATATTTTTAAAATAACTTAAGTTTTTTAATTACTGAGATTTATAGTAACTTTTTTTCTATTCCAATTTAAGTGGCACTGATATAATTTTGAGAGTCAACCAAATATTTTATATCTTTTAAATTTTTTAAGTTGTTAATTATTGTGATTAATATTTTTTACATATTTTTTGGTATATATAACAAATTAATTATTTTTTAGATATTTTAAGTTGTTAAATGTTGCAATTTATTATGTATTTTTCTTGAATATATAACAGATTAATTATTTTTTAGATATTTTAAATTATTAACTATTGTAATTTATAATACTTTTTATGTAATTTTCAAATAATATGTTACTCTCTTTGTCCAAATTTTGTGGCATTGATAGTAAATTATATTTTTTAATAATATAATTTTTAAATTATTGTGATTTATAATATTTTTTTATATTCTAATTTATGTGTCACAATGCTTAAATGGTCATTATAATTAATTAGGAGTGATATATAGTACAAACATATCTTAAATGACTTATAATAACTAATTAGAAGTGATGTAGCAAAATTACTATTAAAAAATATTTGTGAGAAAAATTAGGTGGACTTCATATAAGACGTCAAATTAATTTAACATTAAATATTATTTATTTTTTAATATTTAGATGACTTATAATAATTAATTAGAGATGATATAGTAAAATTACTGTTGAAGAAGCTAAAGTAGACATGTAATAAATGTCTGTTTTATTTTATTTGTTAAATTTAATTAAATTTTTAATACATAAATGATATATAATAATTAATTAGGGGTGATATAGTAAAATTACGGAGCAAACACGTGAAATGTCGGCAAGCAGGCATGTCGACGATGTGGTGTGTACTTCACCTGCCACACCGTGACTTCTTATATAGGAGAACTAGTCGGCTTACGTTGTGCTACGCACGGCCCAATGTTGATCCTTCAAAATTCTCGTTATGTATAATTGTATATTTAGTTAAAACATTTATTTGTTGTTGATAAATTCAAAGTTAGACATATATTATTATATTTAGATTGATGAAATTTGTATAAAAATATTTTAAGTTGTTCAAACTTTTGTGGCATTGACAGTCAATTATATTTTTTTAATTACTGTGATTTATAATATATTTTTTCTATTCTACTAATTAGAAGTGACATAGTAAAATTATTATAACAAATACTTGTGAACTTTTTTTTAAGTGATCTCATATAAGACATCAAGTCAATTTAAAACATCAAAAAATAATTTATATTTTTAAGTGGTCACATATAAGTCTTCAAGTTAATCTAAAACATCAAAAAATAATTTATCATTTTATGTTTATTTTATCCTTTTTTATTAAATATTATTAATTTTTTAATATTTAAATGACTTATAAAAACATCAAAAAATAATTTATTATTTTATGTCTATTTTATCTTTTTTATTAAATATTATTAATTTTGTAATACTTAAATGACTTATAATAATTAATTATGAGTGATATAGTAAAATCACAGTTGAAGCAGCTGAAGTAGTCATGTCATAAATGTCTATTTTAATTTTTTTTATTAAATATTTTTAATTTTTTAATACGTAAATGACTTATAATAATTAATTAAGAGTAATATAGTAAAATCATGGTTGAAACAACTGAAGCAGGCATGTCGACCATGAGCAGCCTGCTTTAGTTGCTTCTTTGCCACTTATAATATAACTAGATATCGATGGCCCGTGCCAGCACAGGCTCAATATATTTTTTTATCTCAATTTATATTATTAAAATAATTTATATTTTTTAATTATTGTGATTTATAATATTTTTTCTTTTGTTTCAATTTAAATGGTGTTGGTATAATTTCGAGAGTCAATCAAATATTTCATATTTTTTAAATTTCTTAAGTTGTTAATTATGTGACTTACAATGTCTTTTACACTATTTTTCAATAATATATGAATATTCTCCCTGTCTCAATTTATGTGGCACAAATAAAATTTTGACAGTCAATCAATTTTTTTTTTTTACATATATACTTTTAAATTAAGTTCTTAATTGTTGTGATTTATAATGCTTTTTATTTTATTTTCAAATAATATATGTTATTTTATGTCTTGCTCTGTCCCATTTCAATTTATGTGCACTAATATAATTTCAGTAGTCAATAAAAAATTTTATGTTGACATATCATTTTATGTCTCTTTTACCTTTTTTTTTTATGAAATATTGTCTATTTTTCAATACTTAGACGATCATAATAACTAATTAATAGTGATATAGTAAAATCACGGTAAAAGGAATGAAGAACACATGTCTTACGTGACTTGTAAAACTAATTAGAAGCAACATAGGAAAATTATTATAAAAAAATAGTTTTATAATAATTAATTAACGGTGGTACGGTAAAATTACGATTGAAACAGTCATAAATGTCATTTTACTTTTTTCTAATTAAATATAATTAATTTTCTAATATGTAAATGACTTATAATATTCAATTTGAAATATAATTATTAATTAGAAATAATATAGTAAAACTACGATTGAAGCAGCTGAAGTAGACATGTCATAAATGTCTATTTTAATTTTTTATTAAACATTATTAATTTTTTAATACATAAATGACTTATAATAATTAATTAGGAGTGATATAGTAAAACTACAATCGAGCAGCTGAAGCAGGCATGTCGACCTCGTGCTTGCTTTGCTGATACAACAAAATTACGATTGAAGCAACTGAAACAGTCATAAATGTCTATTTTACCTTTTTTTTTCTAATTAAATATTATTAATTTTGTAATACATAAATGACTTATTATATTAAATTAGGGTTACAATAATTAATTAGGGGCAATATAGTAAAAGTACAGTTAAAGTGTTGAAGTAGACATGTCATTAATGTCTATAATAATTTTTTATTAAATATTATTAATTTTCTAATACATAAATAATTTTTAATAATTAATTAGGGGTGAATCGTAAAATCACAATTGAATCAGCTGAAACAGGTATGTCGACCTCCTGCCTGCTTCAGCTGCTACACTGCCTCTTATAAATAAGAGAATACAATACAATACAATACAATATAATATAATATAATATAATATAATATAATATAATATAATATAATATAATATAATATAATATAATATAATATAATATAATATAATATAATATAATACAACAACAACATACCCAGTGTATTCCCACCTAGTGGGGTCTGGGGAGGGTAGAGTGTACGCAGACCATACCACTACCTCAAGAGAAGTAGAGAGGGTGTTTCCGATAGACCCCCAGCTTAGGACCAATAACAGTATAACAAATACAAAAAGTAAGCGAATACAAACTAGTATGGTACACAAAATAAACTAACAGTATAACAAACACAAAAGATAAGTGCATAATAAACTAGTACGGGATGCAAAAAAGCCAACACCACTAACCCCAAAAACTGCAGCCCCAACACTACGAACCAGAAACTCCAGACCCAAAGGAGCACTCCCCTATTACTACCGCCGCGCTCCCACCCCCTATTTAAATTTTAAGTATTTCAAAAATTATATAAAAAAGAAAACTATAATACAATATAATACAATATAATACAATGCAATATAATATAATATAACATAACATAACATAACATAACATAACATAACATAACATAACATAACATAACATAACATAACATAACATAACATAACATAACATAACATAACATAACATAACAAAACATAACATAACATAACAAAACATAACATAACATAACATAATATAACATAACATAACATAACATAACATAATATAATATAACATAACATAATATAACATAACATAACATAACATAATATAACATAACATAACATAACATAATATAACATAACATAACATAACATAATATAACATAACATAACATAACATAACATAATATAACATAATATAACATAACATAATATAACATAATATAACATAATATAACATAACATAATATAACATAACATAACATAATATAACATAATATAACATAATATAACATAACATAATATAACATAATATAACATAATATAATATAACATAACATAACATAATGTAATATAACATAACATAACATAATATAACATAACATAACATAATATAATATAACATAACATAATATAATATAATATAACATAACATAACATAATATAACATAACATAACATAATCTAATGTAATATAACATAATATAATATAATATAATATAATATAATATAATATAATATAATATAATATAATATAATATAATATAATATAATATAATATAATATAATATAATATAATATAATATAATATAATATAATATAATATAATATAATATAATATAATATAATATAATATAATATAATATAATATAATATAATATAATATAACATAATATAATATAACATAATATAATATAATATAACATAATATAATATAATATAATATAATATAATATAATATAATATAATATAATATAATATAATATAATATAATATAATATAATATAATATAATATAATATAATATAATATAATATAATATAATATAATATAATATAATATAATATAACTAGTGGAGCATAGCCCGTATCAGCACGGGCCCAACATTAAGATATTTTGACTATGTACGATAAGTTAGATTGATATAAATTCGAATTATAAATTATAAAACATGAATATACAAAACATATTAACTACTTGATAGTATTTTTCAAGAAGTCAAATTATCTCACAAGATAATTATGTATAACTTACTCATATAAATAATAAAATTTGATGCATTTTGATGTTTAGATCTTTAATCATATGATTGAGATTTGCTACATTAAGTATAAAGTATGAGATTAAAATTGATACATAAGACTTGACATCTGTTTGTATAAAATAAAAAATCATTGTTGAAAAAGATAAATGGTTATCTAGTCATTGCATATTACTATCACATGTGGGTTGCAATTAATAATTTAAAATTGCATTGTATTCCCCTACTAAGCCGACATAAACAACTTTTACTTTCATTTCTCCTTCTCTTTTATTTTTCAACTTGTTCTTTAAAATTAAAGTAAATTAATATTTTGAATTTAAATTTTAAGTGTTTCAAAAATTATATAAAAAAGAAAACTATAAGTTACGGTCTGTCATATTATTGAAGTTATTCAACTTTGAGAACATGATAAAACATGCTTCTGTAGATGTTTTTGTAATTTTCAAATAATATACGGTACTTTTCTTGTCCAAATTTTTATGGTATTAATAGTCAATTATATTTTTAAAATAATTTAAGTTTTTAATTATTGTGATTCATAGTACTTTTCTTCTATTCCAATTTAAGTGCATCAATATAATTTTGAGAGTCAATCAAATATTTTATATCTTTTGATTTTTTAAGTTGTTAATTATTGTGATTTATAGTATTTTTACGTATTTCGTTGAAATATATAACAGATTAAATTGTTTTCAGATATTTTAAGTTGTTAACTATTGTAATTTGTAGTATTTTTTATATAATTTTTGAATAATATATATTACTCTCTTTGTACAGAGTTTTATGTCGTCGATAGTCAATTATATTCTTTAAATAATTAAATTTTTTTAATTATTATGATTTATAATATTTTTTATTTTAATTTAAGTGGTACAATGCTTAGATGACCCCAATAATTAATTAGGGGTGATATTGCAAAATCACGATTGAAGCAACGAAGCATAAATGTCTTAAATGACAAAAAACAACTAATTAGAAGTGACATAGCAAAATTACTATAAAATACTTGTGAAAAAATTTAAGTGAACATCATATAAGACATCAAGATTTAATTTATCATTTTTATATCTATTTTAGCTTTTTTATTAAATAATATTAATTTTTTAATACTTAAATGACTTATAATAATTAATTAGGGATGATATTTAAAACTATGGTTGAAGCATATGAAGCAGACACGTCATAAATATTTTACTTTACTTTTTTAATTAAATATTATTAATTTTTTAATACATAAATGACTTATAATACTTATTAATTTGGGATGCTATAGTAAAATCACGATTAAAGTAGTTGAAACAGACATGTCATAAATATTTATTTTATTTTTTTAATTAAATATTATTAATTTTTTTAATACATAAATGACTTGTAATAATTAATTAGAGATGATATAATAAAATCATAGATAGAATATTATTAATTTTTTAATACATAAATGACTAATAATAATTAATAAGGGATGATATAGTAAAATTACGATGGAAGTAACGGAATCATATGTATAATAAATGTCTATTTTATTTTTTTAATAAAATATTATTAATTTTTTAATTTATAAATAACTTATATTAATAAATTAGGGATGATATAGTAAAATCACGAAGTAAGCAGTCTGCTGAAGCAGACATGTCGAAACCATACAGACAATGGCTCTTCTATATTACTAGAGGAGAATGGATTGTGTCAGTACGAGCCCAAGATTAAGATATTTTGATTATGTACGATAAGTTAGATTGATGTCAATTTGAATTGTAAATTATAAAACATGAATACATAAAATATATTAACTACTTGCTAGTATTTTTCAAGCAGCCAAATTATCTCATAAGATAATTATGTTTAACTTTTTACTCATATAAATATCAAAATTCGATGTATTTTGAAGTTTAGATATTTAATCATATGACTAAGATTTGCTACATTAAGTATAAAATATGAGATTAAAATAAAATTGATACATAAGATTTGACACCTGTTGTATAAAATAGAGAATAATTGTTAAAAAAAATAAAGGGTTATCTAGTCATTGTTTATTACATCATATGCGGGTTGCAATTAATAACCCAAAATTGCTTTATATTCCCCTACCAAGCCGACAAAAATATCCATTGCTTTCATTTCTCCTTCTCTTTTACTTGTCAACTTGTTCTTTGAAGTTAATTTAAATTAATATTTTAAATTTAAATTTTAAGTATTTCAAAAATTATATAAAAAAGAAAACTATAAGTTACCATCTTTCATGTTAATTTAAGTTATTTGACGTTGATAACACAATAAAACATACTTTTGTTAATGTTATATCGAACTTTGCTTTTGTATATGTTCTTTCCATTGAAACATAGAGATCGTTTGTTAGAGTGTATAAAAATAATTTTAAATAGAATGTATTAGTAATATTTGCATTAATAATGCTTGTATTAATAATACTAGTATTATTTATGCTAACATTATTTCTTATACACTATTTAGTATGCTGTATTAGAACTTGCGTTTTCAATCTTGATATATTTAAACAAAACTTTAGAAAAAAGGATTGCATATACATTCTAAAATTCATCCGGGATCTAGCACCGGTTCAATATATGTTTATTTTTTGTCTCAATTTATGTGATACAAACAGAATTTAGATAATCAATCATACTTTTAATATGTATTTAGATAATTTAAGTTGTTAAATATTGTAATTTATAATATTTTTTATATAATTTTCAAATAATATACATTACTTTTTTTGTCCAAACTTTTACGACATTGATAGTCAAATATATTTTTAAAATAATATAAGTTTTTAACTATTGTTATTAATAATACTTTTCTTCTATTTCAATTTAAGTGACACCAATATAATTTCGAAAGTCAACCAAATATTTATATTTTTTAACTTTTTAAGTTGTTAATTATTGTGATTTATATTATTTTTTTATGTATTTTTTTTGAAATATATAACAAATTAAATTATTTTGAGTATTTTAAGTTGTTAACTATTGTAATTTATAATACTTTTTATGTAATTTTTGAATAATATATTGTACTCTCCTAGTACAGAGTTTTGTGTCTTCAATAGGCAATTACATTCTTTAAATAATTTAAATTTAAATTTTTGTGATTTATAATATTTTTCTATTCCAATTTAAGTGGCACAATGCTTAGATGACCATAATAATTAATTAGGGGTGATATAGTAAAATCACGATTGAAGCAACAAAGCATAAATCTATAATATATTAAAAGTGTAAAGACCCTTAGAAAAGTGATTTGAACTTTTTACCCTTTATTAAAGTCTGTATTTCAGAAAAACTCGTCTTTTTACTATTTTTGTTCATTTATTATATCATTATATTATAATATTTAAATTAAGAATTTCTATAACATATGGTAAAAGAAAAATATCCTTTGAAAAATTTTCCTTAAAAAACACAAAAACCAAAAAATACCATAAAGTTCCAAGAAAAAACAAAAAAAGAAAGAAAACAAGTTATTTATTTTTTTTAAGAAAAAAAAAACACGTTAGTAAATTTTTGAGGACAAAATTCAATTTAATAAAGTTGTTTTATAGTATTAATTTGATACCATAATTATTTTTTTTCCTTTTCACAACATAAAAATAAAAATCTAAAAACACAAAAACCAAAAAAATACCATAAATTTCCAAAAAACAACAAAAAAAAGAAAACAAGTTATTTAATTTTTTCAAGGAAAAAAAATAAAAATACGTTAAAGTTAAAAAAAAATTTTTTTAAGGAAAAAAATAAAAACACGTTAGTGTTTTTGAGGAAAAAAATTTCATTTTAACAAAGTTGTTTTATAGTATTAATTTGATACCATAATTTTTTTTTTCCTTTTCACAACATAAAAATAAAAATCTTTCATATTTAGATAATTCTTCTTTGTAGGAAAAGGTGTTGGAATTTTTTTTATACCATAATTAATTTTTTCCATTTCGTAACATAAAAATAAAAATCTTTCATATTTTAATTTGATACCATAGTTAATTGTTCCTTTTTGCAACATAAAAATAAAAATCTTTCATACTTAGATGATTATTTTTTGTAGGAAAAGGAATTGGAGAATTTTTTTTCTACAATAATATAATAACATTCACAACGTAAAATTTGTTGGCGGAGATATTCTAATAAATGTTTTTTTATGAGATTTAAAGGTGCCATCTACAATCACAAAAGGTTAAGTTTTATTGTATTATTCTAATATTTCAATTATCGTATTATTTTGTTGTAGTTTCTGTTATGTTCAAGTCTATGTTGTAAATGAATGTTTGGTCGAACTTTGAAAATTTTGCATTAAGGTTATGTTGGATGATATTGTTGTAATATTCTCGAATACAGTAGTTTCCGTTATGTTATTATTTAATATTTTTTCAAGTGATAGATTAATGTGTGATCGGACTTTGAGGATTTTTGTTAAGGTTAGGATTTAATCGCATTGTTATGATATCTCAATTATCGTATTGTTTTATTGAGTTTACAGTGGTAGATGAATGTTCAGTCAGTCTTTGAGGAATTTTTGTATAAAGGTTAGATTTAATCAATTTATTTTGTTGTAGTTTCTGATTTATTACTATCTGTTGTTTTTGTTATTATCCGTGATGTGATATTTCACATCATAGGAGACGATCAAGATATTAATACTTCGCATATGGATTGACATGAAGCACACGTGCAAAGCACGTAATAATAATAGTAATAATAAAAGTGTAAAGGGTTTTAGAAATATTGTTTGGACTTTTTGCTCTTGATTAAAAGTCTCCGATTTAGATAAAATTATTTTTTCACAATTTTTCTTATATTTAAGAGTAAAAATTTAATTAAATATTTATAATAAAAAAAATCTTATTTGAAGTGATCAGAATTAATAACAACTAATACTTTTTCATTATTTTAAGAATTCTAAAACAACTAAAGTTGATATTAAGTAGATTTAGAAAATTTAGGAATAAATATGAAAGAAACAAATATGGTTCAAATCGATGTGTGTCTCTGAGACTTTAGCAACAACAAAAAGAGGTATTGCATGACAAACACAAAAGTGATGATCCGTTAACCATGTGAAACTTCTGGTGGTAAAATAAAATATATGTCATGTTTACTTTATCTATATCTATAATCTATATCTATAATATATTAAAAGTGTGAAGACCATTAAAAAAGTGATTTGAACTTTTTGCCCTTCATTAAATGACTCTTCTTTAGATAAATTTTTTTTTCCGCTATTTTCTTCAATTTATTATTTAATTAATTTTATTATATTAACTAAACCTCCTAAATTATATGGGACTCCTAAATATTAATTGATATTTTCTTCCTACCGTTCAACTAGAAAAATACTCCTAAAATAGAATTCTATTAAAAAAAATACTTCTATAAATATTGGTTATAACATGTTACAACCGTGATGCTATTATACTTTTTAAAATTATTTTTATTTTCTCTATATTTAGTAATTAAAAATTAGCAAATATGAAATAGGAAAAGTACTACAAACAAATCCCCATCCTTTTACGTTTAGGGTATTAATATCTACGCTTATAAATTAATTAGAAGTTTACCATATTATACCTGTTAAAAATATTTTTGTTTCCTTCATATTTAATAACCAAAATTAGTAAATAGAAAACAGGAAAAGTACTACAAACGGTTTAGGGCAATAATATTTACTCTTATAAATCAATTAGAAGTTTATCATATATATATATATATATATATATATATATATATATATATTATTTAATTATTTTTATTATATTAATTAAACCTCCTAAAATATATGGGACCTCTAAATATTAATTATTTTTTTTTTCTACCGTGCAACTAGAAAAATACTCCTAAAATAGGACTCTATTGAAAAAAATACTTCGATAAATATACGTAATAAGATATATACCTCTTGAATTTGTAAGTCGGTCTTTTTTTTTTTTCCTTATGAAATTATTCTATTAGTTGTTACATATGGTAAAGATAAATTCGTCCATGGACACATGGATTTGGGTTCAATTTGCATCTTTATTACTTTTAATTTCAAGTTAATTAATATAATTCTCAATATTTGTATGGTCTATATCACATTTATGTATGTTCGTTTGTTTTTGCTTTGTCACGGAAGTTGAGGTTGATGCTTTCTTATATGCATCTTGACGTTGTTGTAAGTATGTCATGTTAATATTTATATTCATTGAATTATGTATATTTTTATGGAGTATTTTGTCAATTTGATGCTCTCTCGAGTATCTTCACTGTTCTTGTCAATATAATAAAATTCAATGTGTGTATATATGTATCTTCTTTGTTTTCATTTAAGTCATCTTTAGGGTCAAAGTTTTCGCTCAGACGAGAATTATTTTCATCAAAATCGAAACTTTGTGATCACTACTGTATTGTTTTGTTTTAGTTTACAAGTCGTAGATGAATGCCGGTTGACTTTGAAGAATTTCTTGTGTAAAAGTTAGGTTTAATAAATAAATTCTCCATCTTTACATACTCAAAAGATATTGAATTTAATTATTGTATTCATATTTATTATTTAAACAAATATCCTATTTAGTGTAATGTTTGAATTCATTAAAGTGATATACACGCGCGAGGCGCGTACACCTAAACTAGTATCTTAAATGACTTACAACAACTAATTAGAAGTGATATAGAAAAATTACAATAAAAATACTTGTGAAAAAAATTTAAGTGGACCTCATATAAGACGTCAAGTTAATTTATCAATTTTATATCTATTTGATCTATTATATTAAATATAATTAATTTTTTAATACTTAAATGACTTATAATAGTTAATTAGGTGTGATATTTGGTAAAACTATGATTGAAGCAGCTGAAGCAAACATGTCATAAATGTCTATTTTACTTTCTTTAATTTAATATTATTAAATTTTTAATACACATATGACTTATAATAATTAACTAAGGTTGCTATAGTAATATCACGGTTGAAGCAGCTGAAGTAGACATGTCATAAATATTTATTTTACCTTTTTATTTAAATATTATTAATTTTTAATACGTAAATAACTTATAATAATTAATTAGGGATGATATAGTGAAAACACAGATTGGATATTATTAATTTTTCAATACATAAATGCCTTATAATAATTAATTAGGGATGATATAGTAAAATTACCGTTGAGCAGCTGAAACAGACATGTCATAAATGTCTATTTTATTTTTTAATTAAATATTATTAATTTTTTAATACATAAATAAATTATAATAATTAATTAAGGTTGATGTAGTAAAATTACGGAGTAAGCAACTTGCTGAGGTAGGCATGCCATTAATTAGGGTGATATTTGGTAAAACTATGGTTGAAGCAGCTGAAGCAGACATCTCATAAATGTCTATTTTACTTTTTTTAATAAAATATTATTAATTTTTTAATACACAAATGACTTATAATAATTAATTAAGGATGCTATTGTAAAATCACGATTGAAGCAGCTGAAACAGATATGTCATAAATATTTATTTTACCTTTTTAATTAAAAATTAATAATTTTTTAACATATAAATGACTTATAATAATTGATTAGGGATGATATAGTAAAACCACATATTGGATATTATTAATTTTTAAATACATAAATGACTTATAATAATTAATTTTAGGGGTGATATAGTAAAATTACGATTGAAGCAACTGAAACAGACATATTATAGATGTCTATTTTATTTTTAAATTAAATATTATTAATTTTTTAATATATAAATAACTTATAATAATTAATTAAGGATGATATAGTAAAATTACAAAGTAAGCAGCCTGCTGAAGCAAGCATGTCGAAACCCGCCGACACTGGTTCTTCTATAATATAAAAATAAAAAAATATGTTAAATAAAAAGAAAAAAGTACCTCCCACCTGCCCCATTTTCTTCACCCGCCCCATTTTCTTTCTTCTTCACATCGCTCCACTTTTTTTTTAAAATTTTATCTGCAAACTTCCACACCCCCATTCTTTCCCCTCTCACCCCCACCCACTTCCACTCCTCCTACTTCATTTTCCCTCTGTAACCTCCTCCCCACCCACTCCATGAAACCCCACAATTCTTTTTACTCAAATCTTCTCTTTATCCCCAACAGACCTGTAACACCCCGAGAGTACACCCTGGACGCTACACGGTGCTTACATTTCCGAAGAACCACAAGCTAACCCATGAGCTGGTACCTGCTGTGAGCACTAAATAATAATATAATATACGCGAAAGAACAACCGATAAGCCATAAGGTTTTATCACTGTATCAATACTGAAATAAGAATATGGAGAAAATAACTGCTTGAATCTGATAAAATACTAATAAATTGAGTAACCAACTGACATGTCCGAAAGCCTCTAAACTGACTGAATGTGAGTTGATGGGATAGGCCCCAACTAACTCCAACTAACTACTAGACTGAAAGCATGAAATAAAGTAATCTGTCCTCGAAATATTAGGACTCACCACTGCTACTGCTGAAAGCCTGAGAAGTCTAAGTACGATCTGGGAACTGGACGTCCGAACCTATGATATAAAACATCATAGCGTAAGAAAAGGGTATGCGATTAGTACTTTGAATGTACTGGTATACTAAATGAGGTAGGCATGTATGCATGGTTTCATGAACATGGATAAGTAATCATTTGAATATGTATGCATAACATAAGGTACTGAATAGAGTGTATACAGTCTTTAAATATTGAAGATGCATGAAAACTATAAGTACTGATGATATATGAAATCTGTGGACACTGGGAGGCATGACCAAGCATATAACATAATCTGATTATAATCTATAAATACTGAAAAATCTGATAACTGAGATACTGGTAACTGTATGCTATGGTCAAGCAACTGAATCTGGATAACAGAATTGAGACTGTAACTGAGACTGTGAGAGGTATCATCTAATCGAAAAGCCCTAATCTGAATTAATTGGGGTCAAACCTGTAACCCCAGTTGGAAGGGTGTTAGTACCATACCACGGGTACTAACGCTGGCTGTGTAGATCCACTATACTGATGTACTGTCCCGAAGGACTAAGGGTGTTAAGCCTAAACTGACGGGTGACTCCAGCGAGATAGTCAAGCCTAAAATAACGGGTGACCTCTCATATCCTACGCTGGCTACATAGTTTTGGAGTACAGGGACTGCGACTAACGACTCTGATCCATCATCCCTGCACTCGCTCGGTGCTAAGTCCTACTCGCAACTGAATGACACTGGACTTCTAACTATTCTGAGTTTAACTGAATGATCTAGTAATGTTCATAATATAATCTGAAGTTATTCTGAAGGTACTGAGACGTGACTAAGTAAATAACTATGGTTTTCGGGTATTCAATACCCCCAGGACTCAAAATAAATAATAGTAAAATGGTACAAATCTTGAAAGACATAATCATGGGAATATTTGATAAAATCCACTCTTGTAAGCATTTCCTCAAACACTTGATGTCCATAGTTTAAGAAAATCATGGGAATAGTATAAAGATTGAAGTAATAGCATGATTCTAACATCAATGACACTCAATCATGATTTAGTTCGAAGAATGTCAACATTAAAACACATAGGACTTGTTAACAATAATAAATTATATAAAATCATCAAAACTTGAAAAAATTATAACTTTGTAATTAAAAACGGATATGTGGACTTCATGGGTGAAAGAAACCCATGGATGAGCACTTAACATACCTGGGTTAGTGAATTTAAGAGGATTGATGGTGAGTTCTTAAGATTTGGCCTTGAATTTTGAAGATTAGGGTTTCTTGTTCTTGAAGAGAATGGATTCCTTTAAGAATAATTTGAGAATAATGGGCATATAATGCCCTATTAGGCTTTAATTTCGTGTTTGGGATGACTTTAGGGCTTAGAAAAATGACCAAACAACCCCTTGGAAATTTAAAAATTGGAGCTGGAAAAAATGAAAATCCCGATTTTTGGCGTTGGCGCGACGCGACACAATAGCGTCGGGCCACTGGAAATTGACGAGTGCCATTTTGGCCTTTGGCGCGACGCGGTGGGATCGCGGTCTCCCACTGGTTGAGACCTAAAAGTTCACCGTGATGCAGCCTCATCGAGTTGTCTCACTGGTTTCAGACAATTTCCATTTGGCATGTCTCACTGGTTTCAGACGTTGTCTACCGGGTATCGGAGTTGAGCAAACTTTATATCGTTGGAAAAATGATTGAATTTCCTACGAAATAGTAAGCGCTAAACTGAAAAATAATGAGTATTTTAAAATTTTTGTATATGAATACTCATGCATTGAGATTAAAATTATGCTAGGGAAATACGGGGTATTACAATATCTCCCCTTTGGAATCGTTCATCCTCGAATGAGACTGGCTAGATTGGAAGCACTAAGGAACTGAGAGTACATACTGAATATATGTGATGTAAAAATGGTCTAATGACTGGGTCTGAGATGTGATTTACTACTGAACTGGGTCTGTAAATACATGATTGACATGAACATGATATGCAACTGAAGCTGGGCGTGATAAAGAGAAATCTTAAGAAGATTAATACCTTGAACTGAATCTGAGTTTGCGGAGAAAATATGAGGGTACTTGGTCCGCATATCTGCTTCTGCTTCCCAAGTGGCTCCCTCCACGGACTGATTCCGCCAAAGAACTTTGACTAGTGGAACTTCTTTGTTCCTTAGTCTACGAATCTGATGATCGAGGATTTGGACTGGAACCTCTTCGAAAGAGAGATCATTCTAAATGCCTACGCCCTCTAAGGGAACTACGATTGCTGGGTTATCAATGCACTTCTTCAACAGGGAGACATGGAATACAGGGTGTACTGAAGCTAGATCTGAAGGTAACTCAAGCTTGTAAGCTACCTTTCCGAAATGACTGAGAATTTTAAAAGGATCGACATATCAGGGACTGAACTTTGCTTTCTTGCCGAACCTCTTTACCCTCTTCATGAGAGATATTTTTAAGTACACAAAATCACCGACCTCAAACTCGAGATCTTTTCTTCTCACATCTGCATATGATTTTTGTCTGCTCTGGGCTGCCCTAAGTCTTTCTCTGAATAGATGAACATTCTCTAAGGCATCAAACACTAAGTCAGGCCCTACTACTGCGGCCTCACCTACCTCAAACCAACCAATTAGAGATCTACATATCCTACCATAGAGATCCTCAAATGGAGCCATCTGAATACTGGAGTGATACCTGTTATTATATGCGAATTCAATCAAAGGCAAGTGGTCATACCAACTACCTTTAAAATCAACAACGCATGCTCTCAATATGTCTTTTAGTGTCTGAATGGTCCTTTTTGTTTGACCATCTGTCTGAGGGTGGAAGGCTGTACTGAGATAAACAGGGGTACCAGACCCTTTCAGAAAGCTTTCCAAAAGTGAGAGGTAAACTGGGTACATCTATTTGAGATAATGGATACTGGGACTTCGTGTAACCTGACCAACTCCCTGATATAGAGTTTGGCATAGTCCTCGACTGAATAAGAGGTATGGACTGGCAAGAAATGAGCTGACTTGGTCATCCTGTCTACGCTAACCCAAATCAAATCATGCTGATGACGAGTAGGAGGAAAACCCATCACAAAGTCCATGTTCACTTTTTCCTATTTCCACGTAGGAATACTGAACTCCTACATGGACCCACTAGGCTTCTGGTGCTCAATCTTAACTCGCTGACACGTAGAACACTTAGCTACAAACTCTGCAATATCCCTCTTCATCCCACTCCACCAATAGATCTCCCATAAATCATGGTACATCTTAGTGGCCCCTGGATGAATAGAGTAGCGCGCACCATGCACTTTTGTAAGAGTTCGTTGCCCCAAACTATCTATACCAGGCACACATAGCCGACCCTGATAACGCAGCACACCATCTCCTCTTAGGGAGAAAACTTCTACCTTCTGAACTCTGACTGACTCTTTCAGCTTCACTAGACTAAGATCTCTATCCTATTTTTCCTTCACCTCAAAAACTAGATATGATTCGGCACTACTCTGTACCCACACACTACCCTCTGCTGAATCGACCAAGCGGACACCTAGTCGGGAAAGCTGATGAACTTCCTGAACTAAATTCTTCTTATCATTCTCAACATGAGCAACCCTACCCATCGATAATCTACTGAGAGAGTCTGCTATTACATTGGCCTTGCCCGGATGATACAGAACACTCATGTCATAATCTTTCAATAGCTCTAACCATCTCCTCTGATGCAAATTCAAATCTTTCTGAGAGAACATATACTGTAAGCTTTTATGATCTGTGAACACATAAACATACACCCCATACAAGTAATGCCTCTAAATTTGTAAGGCAAACACTACAACTGCTAGCTCAAGATCATGGGTAGGATAATTCTTCTCATGGGGCTTAAGCTGTTTAGAGACATAGGCTATAACCTTACCTCTCTGCATGAGGACACAACCCAAACCTACTTTGGATGCATCACAGTACACAACAAACCCATCTGAACCAACTAGCAAGGTTAGAACGGGGGCTGAGGTTAGTTGAGTCTTCAACTCCTGAAAACTCTTCTCACAGGAATTTGACCACTGAAACTTAACTTTTTTCTGGGTCAATCTGGACATGGGGGGATGCAATAGATGAAAACCCTTCAATAAAACGACGATAATAGCCAGTCAAACCCAAGAAACTCTTGATGTCTGATGGAGAAATGGGTCTAGGCCAGTTTCTTACCGCCCCAGTCTTTTGAGGATCAACTCTAATGCCATCACCGGAAATAATATGGCCAAGGAAAACTACTGATCTTAGTCAGAATTGATACTTACTGAATTTAGCGAACAACTGATGAGATCTAAGAGTCTACAACACTATTCTGAGATGTTCTGCATGATTGTTCTCGCTACGGGAATAGACAAGAATGTCATCGATGAAGACTATAACAAAAATGTCCAAGTACTAATTGAACACGCAATTCATTAAGTTCATGAAAGATGCTGGGTTATTTGTAAGACCAAAGGACATGACTAAAAATTCGAAGTGACCATACCGAGTTCGGAAAGCTATTTTCAAAATGTCACATTCTCTAACTCTGAGCTGATGATAGCCAGATCTGAGGTCTATCTTAGAAAAGTAACTGGAGCCCTGAAGTTGGTAAAATAAGTCATTGATTCTAGGAAGTGGATATTTATTCTTGATGGTGACTTTGTTCAACTGGCGGTAGTCAATACACATTCTGAGAGAACCATCTTTCTTACGCACGAATATAACTGGTGCACCCCATGGGGAGACACTGGGTCTGATGAATCCCTTATCTAGGAGATCTTTTAACTGTTCTTTTAATTTTTTGAGTTCGGTTGGAGTTATTCTGTATGGAGAAATAGAGATAGGATGAGTGTCTGGGAGAAGGTTTATTCCGAAGTCGATTTCCCTTTCGGGAGAAACTCCGGGAAGATCTTCAGGGAACACATCTGGAAATTCCCTGACTACTAAAAATGACTCAAGAGTTGGAGTCTCTGAATTAAAGTCTTTAACTCGAACAAGATGGTAAATACACCCCTTGGATATCATCCTTCTCGCTCTAAGGAATGAAACAAGATGACCCCTAAGAGCTGTAGTACTACTCCTCCATTCAAGGATTGGTTCATTTGGAAACTGAAAATAAACTATGCTATTTCTATAATCAACTAAGACATAGAATAAGTGGAGCTAATCCATGCCGAGAATGACGTTAAAATCCATCATCTTTAACTCCACGAGATCAACGGAAGTAACTTTTTGAGATATTGTGACTGGACAGTTCCTGTATACCTGCCTGGCTACAATGGAAACACCCACTGGGGTAGACACTAAAAAGGGCTCTGCTAGAGTTTCGAGACTGACTTCGAAGTTGACGGCTATATAAGGAGTTACAAAAGAAAGAGAAGCTCCAGGGTCTAGTAAAACATAAACATGTAAATGAAAGACCTGCAACATACCAGTAACTATGTCAGGAGAATTATCCTGATCTTGGTGGGACTGAAAACCATACAGTTTGTTTGGATGTTGACCACTGGTAGCACTGGAAGTGGCACCCTGCTGAGTCGGGCGACCAGCTGGGACTGGCCCTATTGGCGAAACTGCCTACCTTTCTGAGAAACTACCCGATACTCCCAAATCCAATGGCCTGGATTGCCATACCCAAAGCACACATCACTGCCAGCTCTACACTCACCCTGATGGTGTCTGCCATATTTCTAACGTAGAGGATTTGTACGGGCACTGTTAATATTGCCTTGGGAATTTGAGCCTAGTGCCCTGTCCCTATTGTCATCTATGAATTTGGGCACTAGGCCATTGGCTGAAGAGGGTGCTGGGGATGAAGAGCTCTATCGAAATTGAGGGCAGTTACCACCTTCTAACCTTGGCTGACTAAAATTAAAACTACCCATTCTAGCCCTCTTATTCTCCATCTCTCTCTCCTTGGTATTCTGCTCCTCAATCTGTTGATCATGGACTATCAACCTAGACAAGTCCATCTCCCTAATCAACATTGCAGTCCTACACTCCTTGACCACATTATCAGACATACTATACACAAACTTGTTCATCTTGGATCTGCTGTCAGCCACTACATGAGGAGCATATCTAGCTAACTGAGTAAACTTTAGGGAGTATTCCTTCACACTCATACTGTCTTGCCTCAAGTTAATAAATTCTAACACCTTGGCCTCCCTAAACTCAAATGAGAAGAATCTATCTAAGAAAGCTGTAGCAATCTCTTCCCATTCTACATGCCCTGCATCTGCACCCCTATCTACCTTCCACTACTTAAACTATGTGTGGGCTACATCCTGCAACTGATATGCAGCCAACTCAGCACTCTTACTAGATGTCAGCCCCATAATATCTATTACCTTTTGAATCATATCTAAGAATTCCCATGGATCCTCTTCAGACTTGGATCCCATGAAGAAAGAGGGGTTCATTCGGGTGAAGTCCCAAATTCTGACTGCGAACATATTGGCCACTGAATTGGTCGGAACAGCGGATGGATGTGCATTCTGAGCTGCTATAGAATGGTCTAGAGTAATGAATGCAACTCTGAACTCTGCATGAGAAACGTGCTCATTCAGGGGATCTTCTTGAACGGGCTGAGGTGCTGGTTGGTTTACATTTCTTCTTTCGTTGTTCTTTTTGGGAGGCATGTTCTGTAAATGGAAGAAAAAAAATAAATTATAAAGATATTTTAACATGAGCTCATGCTCAGTCGTACGACGTGAATACTGAAATAAGGGAAACCTTTCCTAAACGCCCTATAGCTTCTTGCCCATAGTGTGGCGCGCTACACACCCATGCACAAGACTCTACTTGACGCAACTTTCAGACTTCCTAGGATACTTTAAAATCTTAGGCTCTGATACTATGTTTTTAACACCACGAGAGTACACCCTGGGCGCTATACGGTGCTTACAGTCCTGAGGGACCACAAGCTAACCCATGAGTTTGTACCTGCTATGAGCACTGAATAATAATATAATATACGCGGAAGAACAACTAATAATCCATAAGGTATTATCACTATATCAATACTGAAATAAGAATCTGGAGAAAACAACTGCCTGAATCTGATAAAATACTAATAAACTGAGTAACCAACTGACATGTCCGAAAGCCTCTAAACTGACTGAATGTGAGCTGATGGGACAGGTTCCAACTAACTCCAACTAACTACTAGACTGAAAGTATGAAATAAAGTAATCTGTCCTCCAAATATGAGGACTCACCACTGCTACTGCTGAAAACCTGAGATGTCTAAGCGCGATCTGGGAACTGGACGTCTGAACCTATGATATAAAACATCATAGCGCAAGAAAAGGGTATGCGATTAGTACTTTGAATGTAATGGTATACTAAATGAGGTAGGCATGTATGCATGGTTTCATGAACATGGATAACTAATCGTCTGAGTATGTATGCATAACATAAGGTACTGAATAGAGTGTATAAAGTCTTTAAAAACTGAAGATGCATAAAAACTGTAAGTACTGATGATACATGTAATCTGTGGATACTAGGGAGGCATGACCAAGCATATAGCATTATCTGAATATAATCTATAAATACTAAAAATCTGATAACTGAGTTACTGGTAACTGTATGCTATGGTCAAGAAAATAAATCTAGATAACCAAACTGAGACTGTAACTGAGACTGTGGGAGGTATCATCTAACCGGAAAACCCTAATCTGAATTAATTGGGGTCCAACCTGTAACCCCAGTTGGAAGGGTGTTAGTACCGTGCCACGGGTACTAACGCTGGCTGTGTGGATCTGCTATACTAATGTACTATCCCAAAGGACTAAGGGTGTTAAGCCTAAACTGACGGGTGACCCTGCGAGATAGTCAAGCCTAAACTGACGGGTGACTTCCCGTATCCTATGCTGGCTATGTAGTTTTGGAGTACAGGGACTACTACTAACGACTTTGCCTATATGACGGGAAGCCGTCATCCCTGCACTCGCTCGGTGCTAAGTCCTACTCTCAACTGAATGACACTGGACTTCTAACTATTCTGAGTTTAACTGACTAATCTAGTAATGCTCATAATATAATCTGAAGTTATTCTGAAGGTAATGAGATGTGACTAAGTAAAAAACTATGGTTTTCGGGTATTCAATACCCCTAGGACTCAAAAGCAATAATAGTAAAATGGTACAAATCTTGAAAGACATAATCATGGGAACATTTAATAAAATCCACTCTTGTAAGCATTTCATCAAACACTTGATGTCCATAGCTTAAGAAAATCATGGGAATAGTATAAAGATTGAAGTAACAACATGATTCTAACATCAATGACACTCAATCATGATTTAGTTCGAAGAATGTCAACATTAAAAAATATAGAACTTGATAACAATAATATATTCGTTGAAGCATGATATAAAATCATCATAACTTGAAAAGATTATAACTTTGTAATAAAAATGGATACGTCGACTCCACGGGTGAAAGAAACCCATGGATGAACACTTAACATACCTGAGTTAGTGAATTTGAGAGGATTGATGGTGAGTTCTTGAGATTTGGCCTTGAATTTTAAAGGTTAGAGTTTCTTGTTCTTGAAGAGAATGGATTCCTTTTAGATTAATTTGAGAATAATGGGCATATAATGCCCTATTAGGCTTTAATTTCGTGTTTAGGATGACTTTAGGGCTTAGAAAAATGACCAAACAGCCCTAGAAAATTTAAAACTTGGAGCTGAAAAAACTAAAAATCCTGATTTTTGGCCTTGGCGCGACACGGCACAATAACGTCGAGCCACTGGAAATTGACGAGTGTCATTTTGGCTTTTGGCGCGACGCAGTGGGATCGCGGTCTTCCACTGATTCAAACCTGGAAGTTCACCGCGATGCAGCCTCATCGCGTTGGCTCACTGGTTTCAGACAATTGCTATTTGGCATGTCACCGCGACGGCTGGTGTACCAAATGGTACACTATTTTACTAAAACGGCTCTAACTCTTCGCCCGGATATCGAATTTGAGCGAACTTTATATCGTTAGAAAACTGACTGAATTTTCTATGAAATAGTAAGCTCTAAACTGAAAAATAATGAGTATTTCAAATATTTTATATATGAATACTCATGCATTGAGATTTAAATTATGCTAGGGAAATACGGGGTATTACAAAACCGCTAAGAATCCAACAACATCATAGCACGTCACCTCCATATTTATCGATATATTTGAAGAAATAGGTCGAATTAAGTAACTGGGTTACGATTTCGACCGTTTCACTATAATAATCAAAGCTAAATTCATTCTTGTTGACATCAATCTTGACGACAGTATTTTCATCAAAGGTATTTTTTAATGGTTAATATTTTTGATCGAGTGAAAATTTAGTATTGGATTGGCTTCGTGAAAATGATTTCTCCAATTAAATTGGAATAAGGGTCTTTCAAAGGAGGCTTTGAAGCCTTGTCGGGGGGTGGGAGGTCCTGATGATGAAGAGAAAAGGAGTGGAGGTACTATTTTCTAAACTTTTTTATTATATAATATATAAATTATTGGGATTACTTTTATGAGAAAAGGGTCAAAAATACTCCTCTACTTTGATTAATTGATTAAATTTGTCCCTAGTCAAACTATAGGGTCAAATATATCCTACTGTTAATAAAGTTTTTAAACATACCCTCCATTTTAATATTTTTTCACCTTGGCAAGTTAAGAGCCATGTGACATTACATTTTGGGTGAGGTGGATGCCATGTGGCGTGCCACCTCAGCATCCGATTTTTCTTTTCTTTTTTATTTTAATCTTTTTTTCCATCAACTTTTATTAATGTATTTAATTTATTATTTTTTTTAAAAAAAATTAAAATATGAAATAAATTATTTTCGAAACTACAAATCTAGAATTATAATCACGAGTTTAAACTTCTACTCCAATTTGAAACATTTTAGCTCTTTTTTATCAACTCCATTTTCAACTTCATTAACCTCAGTTTCCGATACTATTTCACATTTCTATTCTGCTACAACTTCGACGGTTCTAATGTAATTAAAATGATTATAACTACCTGCTATTCACATGATATACTAGCACATGAGGTTTGGCTGAGTTATCCATAAGTCCACATGCTCATGAATTTTTGGGTTCATGAAATTGTTAATATTTTTTTCTTGTGATTATAAACTCATGATTATAATTCTAAATTTATAGTTTTAAAAATATTTTTTTTTTTAAAAATTTAATAAATTTAATACATTAATAAAAGTTAATGAAAAAAAGGTTAAAATGAAAAAGGAAAGAAAAATCGGATGCTGAGGTGGCACGCCACATGGCATCCACCTCACCCAAAATGTAACGCCACATGATTCTTAACTTGCCAAGGTGGAGAAATGTTAAAATGAGATGTATATTTGAAAACTTTATTAACAGTACGGGTATATTTGACCCAATAATTTGACTGGGGACAAATATAACCAATTAATCAAAGTAGAGGAATATTTTTGACCCTTTTCCTACTTTTATTAAAGCTTTTAATTTTTTTTCTTTTTTAAAATACCACATAAGCATTAATGGTGATATTAATTTACTTAAAAATTATTTAGGAAGATAAATAATTATCTGTAAAGTTAAAAACTAAATAAATTGGACAAACTAGTTTAGGAGTGTTTCGATTTCTTTTCTCTTTTTAATAAGAAGAAAGATTCCAAACCAATTATAATTTACAAACTTTTGTTAAGCAGTGTATTCTGAAAATAATTATCATTGTGTATTTACTTCATGACTTCGCATTCTTTATACTACTATTGTAATTTTTTGGGTTTTCAACATTTTTAGCCAACTGGGTAAAAGAAATTTCACCAGCCGAGCAGTAACTATTGTTGGTATATATTAGAGAAAAATGGAAAAATGAGTTGAGAATGACTCTCTTTAATTAATTTAAAGAAATGAGTGGTTCCATAATATTAGTGGGTCAAAATACATCTCTTCAATTAATTAAAAGAAATGAGTGGGTTTCATAATATTAGTGGGTCAAATACTCCAAACAACTGGACACAGTTGTTGACAACTGGACACAGTTGTTGACAACTGGACACAGTTGTTGACAACTGGACACAGTTGTTGACAACTGGACACAGTTGTTGACAACTGGACACAGTTGTTGACAACTGGACACAGTTGTTGACAACTGCACACAGTTGTTGACAACTGCACACAGTTGTTGACAACTGCACACAGTTGTTGACAACTGCACACAGTTGTTGACAACTGCACACAGTTGTTGACAACTGCACACAGTTAACCCGATAAGTATTCAGTTGTCCAATAATTTTGCTTAGCTGTCGAACAACTTTTATAGCTGTTAGGACAACTTCTATAGTTGTTGAGACATCTTTTATAGTTGTTGAGGTAAAAGTATAAAAATAAAAGTCTAAAAAAACTATTATTTTTATCTAATTTTTAAAATTTAAAGAATCCCTAGACAAACTTATTTTTCACTTTTAATTGCATCTCTTGACAAAGATATGCAGTTAACAATTTTGATTCTTTAAATTTGTCAACTTAATCTTTGGCAAAATACTTGTTGAACTTTATTTGTTTAATATGACAAGAACTACTAAAGAAAAGATTTAATTATTAACTTCAAGAAAGTCACATTAAATTCTGAACTATGCAACACAAAATACTACATCTTTCGCTAAAAAAAATGAAAAATTTGCAGAACTTATATCTCAAAAATTTGACAAGATTTGGGAAAAAAATTAAAAATAACAACTGACAAAAATTTACTATTAAATTAAACAAAAAATCTACAGAGGATTTCTTGGTTGTATCTTAGGTTTTGAGAAAGATGAGTTGTGCAGAAGTTTTTGTTGCCATAATCCGGAGACTAATAATCAATAACTGGCATTCAATTTTATTTCATGGTCAATCGTATGATTTCTTCCACTACTGAGGTTCTTTAGCGAGCATTGAATATTTTGTTTGAAGATAGAAACTATATAGGATATGAGTTACTTAAATGAAGTGGAACCTAAATCACTTGGGCATGCTAATGATACCATCATTTTCACTTCTGCTAATAAGAGTTCTGAAGGAGTAAAGATCCATTGACAATTCATTAATGAGAGCAGAAGTTCTTTTTACATGTACAGAAAGATAGTTGTTACACTTATGGAGGAAATTCAGGTTCAACCAAGTCAATTCTTCATGTATTTGGGTTGCTGTCATGATCCAAAATTCAAGAGTCATGATGATACTCGTCGCACTACCACCACTCACATGATATATTTCCACAACCAACCACAATGATACATTTCCATAACCACGTGAGTCAATATCCACTAATTATTTCCATTCATCCATGAATTTCCAAATGTTTTCATATGCCCAAAGTATGAATATATATATATATATATATATATATATATTCAAGGCATTTGCAACAACACAGTATAATTATTCATATGTATTCAAGGCTATCAACATCTCATAGAACCCCACGCAGTCATACATATCATATAATATCTCAATTTCAAAAATTACATCACATATAGGCCCCACATAAACAGAACACATAGATATCCATTTTTCATGATTAGTTCTCACCCTTAACATGCATTTTGTACCATCATTTATTACCCAGCTCAGTCTGAAAGAGTTAAGCCATAACCTACCTCGAATGCCGAAATCGTTCTGCAACACTTCAACCACAAAGACCTAATTCTCACGAATGGTTCCGAAATCAACTAAAATCAAGAAATATAAAATCTTTATGTTAAAATAAAGCTAACGATATCCATATTGCCTACTTTTGATTCGGGATCAGAACGGACTCCCGAAATGGATTTTAAAAAAAGAAGGGTAAAATCAAATATTTATTACAAAAGCGTGTTCCCAATACTTTTAGGAATCTATAGCTGAAAATCCAAGTCAAATCGAGTAAAAAATGAGGTTTCAATCAAAGAAAAATCATTTTTGAGCTTTACCGGGTAAAATCTTTGAAATCCATTAAAAATTCAAGAATCAAGGGTGGTTTGAAGATGAAATTAAGGAGAAATAAGTAATTATAGGATTAGGAACATTATTCAAGTAAAAATGACTGAAATTTGGGGATAAATCAAGTAATAAGGTTTTTGCGGGGTTTTGAATAATGAATCAAGAATTAAAGTAAGAAAAGAATGAAATTTCACCTTAAATCTGCAAAAGAATCAAGATATAGATATTAATCTAGCTTCCCAAGTACCCATAAGCTTCACTTTTAAGCTCTCACATTATTTTAGAGTTTAAATCTAAAGAGGCAAGGTCAAAGAATGAACAAAATTGGGCAAAAGGGCTTTGTTTATACTTGCACCAAGTTACAGACACAAAAAGGCATAAAACACACCCCTGGAATGCGTTTTACCCTTTGTGCACCAGTTAACCTGGTGCATCAGATTTTTAAGTCCAAAACGGACTTCGATGGGGTACCCGCTTGATGTATGATTTACGCAAATAAATTATGTAACCCTATTAAATTCGACGTTCCGAACGCATTAACGAAGTTGGATTTTTAAAAAGACATTGTTTTCACAAAGTTGACCTCCAAAACTTGAAATCACAATTTCAAATCGAGAGTCAAAATAAGATTTAAAAGCTGTAAAACTAAATCAAACATGTTACCATCATATAATCGACGTTCCGGATCTGCTGGCTTAGTCCGTGCAGTCATCCATCACACGAATAAAAAGATAAACAAAAAGTCCATACTAAGATACTCGAAGTCACCAAAAATCACAATATTCGCACAAAAGGCACCAAAATGCATTGAAAATCGTGCTAATAACCCCACACTCCAGAAGTACCACAATGAAACTATGGAGAGGGGTAAAATAATCAAATCACATAAAATCATAAATTTTATATATTCATCAAATTTTCAGGTCGTTACATCATCCACCACTAAAAATCTAGTTCTTCCTCAAACTAAGGCAAGGAAATACCCGAATCAATGAAGAGCTAGGGATAAGAACTACACAATCAGACTCGACCTCCCAAGTAGCCATATCTACAAGTCGATGTCTCCATTAAACCTTAACCACATGAATAACTCTAGAGTGCAACGACCTAACATTCCTAGCCAAAATGGAGACCGATTCCTCAACAAAAGACAACCGCTCATCTAACTGAACCGATTCTCAATGAATGACATAAGACTCATCAGGAATATAGCGGTGAAGAATAAAAACATGAAAAACTGGGTGAACAACTGACAAATATGGGGGCAAAGACAACTCATAGGCCACATCACCATCCGTCTGAAGAATCTCAAATGGACTAATATACTTGGGGCTAAACTTGTCCCTCTTCCTAAACCTCATCACACCCTTTATGGGTGAAACTCAAAGGAAAATACGATCACCAACACCAAATCTCAAGGAACAAATCCTACGATCTGCATAGCACTTTTGCCTACTCTGAGCCGCTCTAAGTCTATCCTGAATGGTTTGAACTCTATCCAAAGACTCACGAAGTAAGTTCGTACCTCGAGGCCTCACCTGTAAAACATCAAACCAACCCATTGACGAGTGACAACGCCTACCATACAATGCCTTAAAAAATCCATGTCAATACTGGAATGGTAGCTATTATTATAGGCAAACTATGTCCCACTATCCACCAAAATCTATCACACAAGCACGGAACACATCCTCTAAAACCTAGATAGTCCACTCTGACTAACTATTAGTCTAGGGTGAAATGCCGTAAGATCAGCTCGAGTGCCCAACTCATCCTAAAATTTCTTCCACAGAGCCTCGATCTGAAATAATAGACACGGGCACACCATGTAGTTGCACAATCTCACGAATGTAGATTCGAGCCAACCTCTCGGCACTAAAAGAAACCTGAACTAGTATGAAATCAGTTGACTTGGTCAATCGATCCATGATGACCCAAACGTTGTCGAAACCATGAGAAGTACAAAGTAACCCAGTCACAAAGTCCATAGTGATCAATTCTATTTTCACTCGAGAATGGATAACCTCTATAGCAATCCACTAGGTCTCATATGCTTGGCCTATACCTACTGACAACAAAGGTAATGAGCTACAAAATCCGCTACATCCTTCCTCATACCACCCCACCAGTAATGCCTCCTCAAGTCATGATACATCTTAGTCATACCCAGGGGGATAGAATATTTAGAATAATGGGCCTTCTCCAATATTAATCTAATCCAATCACCCACTCTCAGCACATAAACTCGACCAACAACCCTTGTAACTCCATCTAAATCAAGTGAGGCCTCCTTAGCTTCGCTACTCAACACCTTATCTGAATTGATCTCAATCCCACATCAGTAAACTGATGATTTCAAAAAAGCTTCATCAAAGAAGACCTAGTCTCCACGAAAGCCAAAATACACCCAGGGGTCAAAATATCAATCCTAACCATCTGGTTAGCTAAGTACTGAACCTCTAAGGCCAAATGCCTCTCTTGAGTCAAAAGATGCGCCAAGCTACCCATGTTAGTCGACTTCTGGCTTAAGGCATCCGAACCATATTAGCCTTGCCCGAATGATAAAGAATAGTAAAGTCATAATCCTTAAGCAACTTAAGTGAATGGCGCTGCCTCATAGTAAGATCTCGCTGGGTGAAGAAGTACTGAAGGCTGCAATGATCCGAGAAAATCTCACAACAAACTCCATACAAATGTGCCTCCACAACTTCAAAGCAAACACAACTGCGCATAAGTCCAAATTATGGGTAGGATAATTCCTCTCATGGGGCTTCAACTAACGAGATGCATAAGAAATACCTTGCCCTCCTGCATTATCATAGTACCCAATCCAACACCTTAAACATTACAAAACACGATAAAACACATGCCCATCTTAAGAAAAGCCAAAATAGGAGTTGAAGTTAACAAATTCTTACACTTTTGAAAGCTCACCTCACAAGCATCAGACCACTGAAAAGAAATCTTTTTTTGAGTCAACTTTGTCAAAGGAGCTGTAATAGTTGTGAAGCCCTCAACAAAACGCCAGTAATAACTTGCCAAGCTGACAAAACCCTAAATTTTGGTGGGTGAAGTAGGTCTATCCCAGCCACGAACAGATGCAACCTTAGTTGGATCAACCATAATACCCTCCTTAGTCATCACATAACCCAAGAAAGAAACAGACTCCAACCAAAGCTCGCACTTAGAGAACTTCAAATACAACATCTCATCCCTCAATCTTTGGAGCACAATTCACAAATACTCTTCATGCTCAGTCTCACTATTAGAATACACCAAGATATAATCTATAAATGCAATAAAAAAAGAGTCAAGGTACGACCAAAATACTCGGTTCGTCAACTCCATGAATGTGGTAGGTGTATTGGTCACCCAAATAACATGTCCAAGAACTCATAATGACCATATCGAGTCTAAAAAGCTATCTTTGAAATATTTGAAGTTCTAATCATCAACTGGTGATAACCGGACCTCAAATCAATCTTTAAAAACACCGCAGAACCTGAAGCTGATTAAATAAATCATCAATACGAGGAAGAGGATACTTATTCTTAACTGTCACATTGTTGAACTATCGATAATTGATACACATTTGTATAGACCCATCCCTCTTCTTTACAAACAGGCGCACCCAAGGTGATACACTAGGTCGGATAATCCCTTATCCTGGAACTGATCCTTTAATTTTTTTTACTTAGCTGGGGCCATCCTATAAGGAGGAATATAAATGGGCTTGATGCCCGTATCAACATCAATAGAAAAATCAATATCACAATCCAGAGGCATACCAGGCAAATTCGTACAAAACACATTTATAAACTCACAAACAACATAAGCAGAATCCAAAGATGGAGGTGAAACGACACTAGTATCACAAATATGAGGAAAATAAGATAGACATCCCTTATCAACAAATCTACAAGCCTGAACATAAGATATGATCCTCTTAGGACCCAAATAAAGTACACCCTTCCAAGCTATCCTTGGGACACCCAACAGAGATAAACTCACGGTCATAAAAATATTATCTAAGACAACATGATAAGGAGCCAACCAACCCATATCCAAAATAACATAAAAATCAACCATATCTAACACAATCAAGTTTACCCAAGTCTCACGATTAAAGAATGTCACAACACAAGATTGGTGCACCCGATCCACCACTAAAGAATCACCTACTGGGGTAGATACACGAATATGCATAGCAAGAGGCTTACTAGCAAAATCAATAATCGAAGCAAAATACACAAACACATAGAAGAAAGTCGATCCAACATCAAATAACACAGATATAGGTCTAAAACAAATGGGGATGATACCTATAATCAAAGAATCAGAAGTCTCCGCCTCTAGCCTGGCGGCTATAGCATAACACTGACCACGACCAACAATGGTTGAGTGGCCCCATGACCACAACTACAGGCTCCACCACCTCTACCTCTTGCACTTCTGGTACTACCTCTACCTCTTACTATTGAAATAAGAGTATCTCTAATCATACAACGGTGGCAGTCCTTCGCCAAATGGCCAGTCTCATCACACATAAAATAAGTTCTACGGCTCGACTAAACAGAAGAAAGAACCATTAGGATCGATTGGCCAACCTACATTGCTAAACCCAAGGATACACCACCTGAACTATGTAAGGCCTCCTACACTGGCATACCTTAATAACCATGAGAACCTCTAAAATCTCTACATGAGAAGAATGGCCTCTAAACTCACCAAAATAATGCACCTTCTTGGCACCACCCTGAGATACTTAAAGAATAACCTCTATCATATTGACATGATCTACAATACTCTAAAAAAATGCCCAAATACAATCATCTGAGATGTGGCTCATTGAAGAGTAGGAGGTAAAGTAAACCTAGCAAGATGAGACTCTACCTGAGGATGTAATATAGACGAAGGATGAACTCCTAATCTCGAAACACCATACTTAAATGCTAGCTCTGAAGGAGAAATAGTACTCGGGGTCTGAGGAGTACCCAAAATAGAAGTGGTGCAACTGAGGGATCCACACTCGTGACTGGAGGAACACTATAAATAAACTCTAGAAAAAGTGGAGGTACAACACTTGGAGCTAGGGAAATACCAAATGAACTCAAAGGAGCACCCTTCTAATGGGTCAACAGACGAACCAGAAATCCCTCAAGGACTGAGGTAGAAGAACTCTGAGGAATTAGAGAAGAACTCACATCTCCAACATGCTCAACACGAGGCTCGGGGGAAATTTATCTAGCACTACTCCAGGATGGGCTGATCCATGGGCCCGTCTACACCCTCAAGTCTATCTATAACTCGAGGATCACCCTCTGGGAGAAGGCTCTACATCTCTGATCACGCTGGACCTAGTCGACACCATCTATACAGAAGGAGTAAAACGTAACTCAGAATACTAGGTATGAAAGAAAGTTTAATGATAAGGAGTAAAATAAGCAAAATTTACTAAAGATATCCTATAGCCTCTCGAAGATAGATACAAACGTCTATATATTGACCTGCAAGACTCTATAAGACATCCCATTCTTACATTATTGAGACCAATGAAACCTGGATGCTCTGATACAAATTTGGCATGATCCAAGACCCAAGGGTATTGATGGCACTTATTGCGGCGAACCTTGACGAGTAAGTCTATCACCCAAACTGTTACACAAAGGGGAAAAGATAGAAAACCCCCCTAGGTAGGGCTTCTAGAATAAAGTCAAACCACATAAGTATAATAAATACGAAAAGAATATAACGAACAAGGCATCCTTAACTCTCAAAACCCGATGTTAATAGTATAAGAACATATCTAGTATAACTCAAATCTAAGTGAAATACTTAAGATATCCAAATACAAGAGAAACTCTGGCTCTAAAATGAAAGTAAATACATAGTCTATAGAAAAGGTAACAGAAGACATCTGGATTCCTGGAGGCCAACCATTACTTTGAAAGATCCAACAATCGCCTAAGTCAAGCAAGCTGAGGTACACTCGAGCTAGGACCTATATTGAAAGGGCATAGTAGGCGTGAGTACGGTCCACTTGTACTCAATAGGTATCATATCTGACCAAGAAAAGTAGTAAACAAAACATACAAAATATACACTAATGGATTGTCACCTGCAATCAAAAAATGTCCCATAATGGTAGCCCACACTGCTTGCACTAATTGTTCTACAATATCCACACATTATACAATAACACACCGGATAGGGATACAAATATACACAATATCACATACAAGTAGAACAAAAGAGAAACATATATAATCAAGGTAATTAAGTACAAGTAAAAGGAGGTAGAAAAATTAGGCATTAATAAGTCAAGATATATAACAAATAGATAGATGACAAGCCAATATGGCAATACAAGTACAACATCAACACAATAAAGAAAGTGCAATGTATATGATGATGATGATCATGATGATGTAGGATGTCGTCACATAACCTCCAAAATTGTCGCACAATCCCCTTATTCACCATAAAGGCAAGCCTCTCGATGTGGGACCCATAAGGGGTTCATCAACCCATATACAATCAATATGTATCCCATATACATATCCATATATCCTCCTTGACACATCACTCGGGGAAGGTTTTATATGATGTCACATTTTCTATCATAAAAAGGTGTTACTAGTGTTTCTTAGGTATTGCCGTGATGGTACCATTTATTTCACAATAAGTATGATATGTAGATGTAATGCTCACAACCAATCGCAATGAGTATTTTCACAACCAACCACATGATATATTTCCACAACCAACCACAATGATATATTTCCATAACCATGTGATCCAATATTCACTTATTATTTCCATTCAATCATGAATTTCCACATGTTTTCATATGCCAAAAGTATGAATATATATGTCACAATACACCAAAGGTACCACAATAGGCATTTGCAATAACACAATATAATTATTCACATGTATTCAAGGCTATCAACATCATATAGGACCCCACACGATCATACTTATCACATGATATCTCAATTTCAATAATTACATCACATATAGGCCCCCACATAGGCACAACACATAGATATTTATTTTTCATGATTAGTTCTCACCCTTAACATATATTTTATACCATCATTTATTACCCAATTCAGTCTGAAAGAGTTAAGCTATAACCTACCTCGAATGCCAGAATCGATCTGCAATACTTCAACCACCAAATGCTACTTCTCACGAATAGTCCCAAAATTAACTAAAATCAAGAAATATAAATCTATGCATTAAAATAAAGCTAACGACACTCATATTGCCTACTTTTGGTTTAGAGTTAGAACGGACCCCCAAAATGAGTTTTCAAAAAAGAAGAGCAAAATCAAAACTTTATTACAAAAACGTGTTTCCAATACGTTTAGGAATCTACAGCTAAAAACCCAAGTAAAAATGAGGTTCAAATCAAAAAAATATTTTTGAGCTTTACCAGATAAAATCTTTTAAATCCGTTAAAAATTAAAGAATCAAGGATGGTTTGAGATGAAATCAAGGAAAAATAAATAATTATAGGATTAGAAACATTATTCAAGTAAAAAGGAATGAAATTTAGAGATATAGCCAGTAATAAGGTTTTTGGAGTTTTTGAATAATGAATCATAGATTAAAGTATGAAAAGGATGAAATATTACTTTAAATCCATAAAAGAATCGAGAAATAGATGTTAACCTAGCTTCCCAAGAACCCACAGGCTTCACTTTTAAGCTCTCACATTATTTTAGGTTTTAAATCTCAAGAGGCAAGGTGAAAGAATGAGCAAAATTAGGTAAAAGGGCTTTTTTATACTTGTACCAGGTTACCAGGCATGGAAAAGGATAAAACACACCCTTGGAATGCGTTTTACCCTTTGTGCACCAGTTAACTTGGTGCACCAGATTTTGAGTCCAAAATGGACTTCAACGGGGTGCGTGAAATTTGTTCAAAGTTTGATTTACGTAAATGAATTATGTAACTCACTAAATTCGACATTCCAGACACATTGGTGAAGTCAAATTTTCAAAAAGACATCATTTTCACAAAGTTGACCCTTGATACTTGAAATTAGAATTTCTAGGTTGAGGGTCAAAATGAGATTTAAAAGCCATAAAATCAAACTAAATATGTTACCATCCCAAAATTGACGTTCTAGATCTGCTGGCGCAGTCTGTTCACTTATCCATCGCACGATTCAAAAGATAACCACATAAGTACATAATAAGGCTCTCGAAGCCATCAAAAACCACAATATTACACAAAAGGCACCGAAATGCATTAAAAATTATTCCAATCATCCCACACCCTAGAAATACCACAATGCAACTATGGGGAAGGGTGAAATAGTTAAATCACATAAAATTATAAATTTTACATATTCTATCAAATTTTCAGGTCATTACTATTGCCCAATTACACATGTCAGGAAAAGAAAAATATATTATAAGAGCTGATCAAAAAGGTGAAAGGCAAGTTACACAATTGAAATAAAATATCCTATTCTTTAAAGGAAACACTATTTTAACAAATAGTGTACTATAGAATATTCATCTATATTTATTGTTATTTTGTGGTGCCTCCAAAGTTCATCATCTATGAACTTTACAAAATATTCAATAGGTTTCTGTGAAGTACTAAAGAAGAAAAAAGTAAGTATTGATTTGAATAAAAAATGTGCTTCCTTAGAAGAAGGGAAGGGAGGGGGAGAGGAGTAGAGTGAACTTCATATTTTTATTTAATGTTTCAAAAGTTTTATTTGAATGGTGTAAATTCAGAATCACAAGATCTTAATGGACTAATTACAGTGGAGTACGTATGATAAAAAATTTATACCAATAATGGTGCAGTGGAAAGGAAGCTCACAGGTTTGGAAAACAATATTGAAGGCAAGAAAAGAAATAGATCAAGAAATTTTATGGGAGCCAGTTATATAATCTTCAAACATTTAGCTTGATAACTGATCCAAATCAGGTGCTCTTTATCATGTGGTAGATTCAAATTTCTTATAGATGAAGAGGTAGAAGACCTTGAATCCTTCACGAAAAGGGAAAAATGAATTACCAACAAAATGAAAAATATTTTATATGCAGACATGATAGAACATGTAAGAAATAATCAAAATATTTATAAATAAACCGTATAGTATGACCTCTAATAGTAGAGGCGTACATGCAGTTGCAAGTTATCTGTACGCTGTGTCTAAAAATTTCTTAGATAGAGGAGCGGCCATTCAAATTTTTTGTTTGAAAGATTTGGACCAAAGAGGTGCTATTTAAAATTGGTTTCTTCCTTTGCAGTTTCAAAAAACTTAAACTTCCTATAAATGACATTTTACAAGGATGCGACTTTAATTTGGTGTCTAAATGTAGGTGTTGCACCCTACTAAATCAGGAAATAATTCATCAACTTTTTGTAGCAAGAGATTTTGCGAAAAAAATTTGAAATTACTTCATAGAATTTGTCAGAGTAGAAGGACCTTTTGTACAATTTCACCAAGCTATGGTGCAATGTTAAGCCATTGAGTGTCCTTCAAAATCGAAGCCTATCTACCAGGCTACTCTTACTTTGATTTATTGGGAATTGTGGAATAGGAGCAATACCATTATCTATGGATTTTAGTCCCCTGGAGCATAAAAATAATGAGAACATTTATTTTTATATCATTATTTTTTTTAAAAATAAATTAGTGTATTTTATATAGCCGATAGATTTTCTCAATTTTTATATTTTGAGACTTTATTTTTTGACATTATGAAGTTCGTTGATTTTTTCCCATGACCAACTGAAACATCCTGGGTTTTGACCCTTAGAGAATTTCTTGAAAATCCGTTCTTCGGATCCAATATGACTTATAGGTACGAGCCGTATGCTGGGGTACGAGTGGTATGGTCCTATCTTATGCTGACCAGTGTTAGTTTGTGGGATGGTTTTGATCACTGGAATAGGTATGACTTAGAGGTATGATTCGTAAGGGATTGGTATGAGTTGTATTAGGGACTCGTATGATGGGCAGTGTTTGATCCTCCTGGTATTTTATTCTATCAGGGATACGGGTCATGGGTATGGATCGTACACTATGGTTATGACTTGGTTGGATGAGTCAAATAATAGACAATATTTGATCCAAGGGTTGAGTCTTGGATACGAGTGGTGTAAACCAATCGTATAGAAGGGTATGATTCGTATGGGTCAGTCGTATCCCTGTGACAAGATTTTGTGTAACTTAAGTGAGGGTATTCTGGACATTTCCCTACATACCCTAATTAGAACCCATGACTTCTAACACACTTAGGAGGTTATTTATCCTACTATTCTATTTATTAACACTTAGAAACTATTCCAAAACATCTCATAATTCTCTCAAGAGCTTTTGGGGCAAAAGAGCTAGGGTTTCAACTTAGGGATTGCTTTGAGGTTTACTTTGGTGATTTCTTTCCATTAATTCTTCTATATAAGACATGATTCTCTTCTGTCATTGTATTTTCAACTAAAGGCACGGTGTATATGATTGATTTCATAGTTTTACTATTTCATGATTATTGTTTTTCAACTATTATTGGGGGTTTTGATATTGAATGCTTGGTTATGGTTTTCTATAGTTTTAATTATGCTTTTATATGCATTAATGGTGGTTTTAGATGATTGGATTACATGGTAATAGTTTAATGGTCTTTGGAATTGGTTTTGGTTATATTATGCCCCCAAGGTGTTTGATGAAATGCTTTTTAAGATATGATCATTGCATTAACTTCTTTTAATGGAACTCTTGCATGTTTTAAACTGGATAAAGGATTTATGTATAGTCTAAATGGTTTGAAAAGGCTAAATACTAAATGGTTATGCTTGTGGAGAACATGAAAATCTCTCAAGTGGATTTAATATGGTATATGAAAAGGGCACCTAAAGTCCCCTAAACCTAAATGGTTTAGCTATGGATATTACTTGTAAGTAAGGGGTGGTATGATGATACCACTAATACTGGACTTGGTTAATAAATGGTAAATGGATTTTTTGGACATGGTTTTAATTAGGTATTAATGGAAGGGTGTGTATCTAAATCGTGGAAGGTAGCGGTCCCGGTGGGACCAAAACTAAAAACTCAAATTTGTTGATATGAGGGGTCCTTGATGACCATGTGCGAGTGTCACATTTTATATTGGAGGAATGTACTAGTCATCCCATGGGATATTTCCCAATCGTGCGGTTATATGTACTAGTACCCTTTTAGCAAGGGGATCTGAACCCATATTGCTCATGGGTGGTTAGGACAGCCAAGCTACATAGACCAGGTAAAGGTTTTAAGTGTATGCTAAACCCGGTCCCTTTTCTCAACACTTATTTATATGTATGGTTGTATTAATTATGGATGGTTTTACTTGGTTTTATAACTGGCATTATTTTATCCTTACCCTGAGATTCATGCTAGCGGTCATTCACTAGCCCGTTCTACTGGCGGCTGTATACCCATGCTATGCAGGAACCGACCATTCACTCCTCCTGTTTAACACGCGTATTTGGTATCAACATTTTGACTAAAATGGTGAGCTTCCGTCTTTTAGGAAGGCATCATTTCATGTTATGGATTTTTTAGACACTTTTCTTTTATTTTGGGTATTGGTTTTGGCCATGGTTGGGGGCATGTCCCAACAAGATTTGTTTACTTTTTTGTATAGAGGCTTTGTGGTACTTCTGGGGGTTGGTATGGGCGGGATCGGTAGAGGTGTCAGCCTTAACATTGGTATTAATATTGAGGCTGGCATCATCAGACATGATATCTCACTGTTTCATTATATTATATTCTAGGATTGATTTTTATGTTATGTTTTGGTATTTCCCTTTGGTTTAAGGGCTATGGTTTGTCTTGGTATGGTTGATCGGTTGGACTCGGTTGGATTGATCACAGTTGTGACCCTATCCCAGAGTCTTAATGAGAACAATAACGGTAGGTTATGATATATTTGAAATTTATCCCATCTAAGGCTGGGCATAGGTGGTTGGGTTGGCTAACAAGGGGCAGTCCCTGGTCCTGGTTGGACTTGGGATGCCTATTTCTACAAGGCCCGGGGTTGGGTCATTTAAAGTTGATATCAAAGCCTAGGTTCATGGTCACTTGGGAGTCCACAAAGCCGTATTGAGTAGAGTCACTTATAGAGGTGTAAAGTGTGCCACCCTTATAAGAGAAAGGCTGCAAGACTTTTGGGAATATTTTACTTTATTAATTTTCTATCTTTAAGCTTGAGTTCTCAATCCTGGAATCTCCTCTATTTCTTGTTTGTTCGTCTTTCAGTTCATGCCTCCTAGATTTGGAACATAAGAAAATTCTTCCATCCCATCTGAGGATAATGCTGAAGGGGTATGCCCTACATTTGGAGTACATCTTCGATCATATGGTCCTATTCCTGATGGTACTAGAGTTTTCCTATTCTATCTAGTTCTCCTTAGGTCCCTCAAGGCAAAGTGATGAATGTAGAATTTCATCAGTCTATTAATGTCATTGCCCAATTGGTTGCGGCTCAGGCTGAGTGGGGTACGATAGGTGCTTTGTCTGCTGAGGCCACAAGGGTTGGTCAATTTATGAAAATGGGTCCTCAACTTTTATTGGGGTAAAGGTGAAGGAGGATCCATAGGGCTTCTTGGATGAGATGGAAATAATCTTTTGGGTAATGCAGGCTACGAATATAGAGAGGTTTAACTTTATAGCTTATCAACTCAAAGATATTGCTTATCAGTGGTATGAGAAGTGGGACAACGCTATGGGTTATATGGAATAGGAAGGAATGTGAGAGGCTTTTCTAATGCCTTCTTAGATCGGTTCTTCCCTCAAGAGTTAAGAAAAGCTAACATGGAGGAGTTTGTGAACCTCAGGCAGGGGAGGATGTTAGTAAAGAAATATTCTTTGAAGTTCCATCAACTATCAAGGTATTCTCCTGATTTGGTGGCTGATATGAGGTCGAGAATAAGAAAGTTCACTTCTGGGTTGAATAGAGATTTGATTCTGGAGAGAAAAATTACCTTGCTGATAAAATATATGGATATCTCGATATTGACTGTTCATATGCAACAAGTTGAGGATGAAAAAAGGAGGCAGACAGAGTTTGGGGATAGGAAGGAAAAGAGGAACAAGTTCTCTGATCAGGGAGGTGCTCAGTCTCAGCGTGGTATAGATAGTGGCAAGTGGCAAAAAAAGATGTGGGGGAGTTCTGGCTCCTTTTATGCCAGTGCTCCTTACCCACAACAATCGAAGATAGGCATCATCAAGGTGGTGATAATTCTTGGGCGCAGGTTTCCCAATCTTAGGCGAGCAGAGATCAGTCAATTTCTTTATGTCCTTTTTATCCATTCTGTGGTCGTCCTTATCAGGGATATTGTAAGGAAGGAAAGGACAAATGCTTCAAGTATGGATAAATAGGCCATCGACTCAGGGATTATCCAATCAACAAGGTTGCTACGAGGGAAAATAATATTCTTGTGGCTTCATTTTCTGCTCCTACACCTGGTGGTGTGGCATCTTCTTCTGTTACTGCTCCTAGTTCTAGTGTTGGTCAGAACAAGTTGTATTCTTTGGCATCCCAACTGGAATTTGAGGCATCATTTGATGTTGTTACTGGTACGTTATAGCTTTTCTCTCGTGACGTAAATTATTTGCGTGATTTGGGGTCCACTCTTTCTTATGTGATTCCATATATGGCTATGCTTTTTGGTTTTGATCTGGAAGTTATCTTAGATCCTTTTTCGGTTTCTACCCTGGTAGGTAACTCAGTTATTGCTAAGAAAGTTTATAGGGTATATGTGGTATCTGTTGGTAGCAATCAGACCTTGACGGATCTATTTGAGTTGGATATGGTAGATTTTGATGTAATCTTAGGTATGGATTAGTTGCATTCTTGTTATGCGTTTGTGGATTGTCGAACGCATAGGGTTATTTAAAGTTTCCTGGTGAACCGGTTATAGAATAGGAAGATAGTTCCTTAGCTCTTGGGGGGAGGTTTATTTCTTACTTAGAGCTTAGAGGTTAATATCTAAGGGTTGTCTTTATCACTTGGTCCGAGTTAAAGATTCTAACTTGAAAGACCCTTCGTTGTCCTAAGTCCTTGTGGTTAATGAGTTTCCAAAGTTCTTTTCGGATGATCTTCCTGGTGTTTCTCCGAATAGAAAAATAGAGTTTGGTATTGATTTGCTTCCGGACACTCATCCATTTTCTATTTCTTAGTATAGAATGGCTCCGGTTGAGTTGAGGGAACTCAAGGAGCAACTTAAAGATCTTTTGGATAAGAGGTTTATTCGTCCTAGAGTTTCTCTACGAGGTGCGCCGGTGTGTTTTTGCATAAGAAGGATTGCTTCCTTCGAATGTGCATTGACTACAGGCAGTTGAACAAGGTGATGGTCAAGAACAAGTATCCTCTTCCTTGGATAGATGACTTGTTTGACAAGTTACAGGGTGCCAAGTTTTTCTCTAAGATAGATCTTTGGTCTGGGTACCATCAACTTAATATTAGGGAGGTGGATATCTCTAAGATGACTTTTCATACTCAATATAGGCATTTTGGGTTCTTTGTGATGTCATTTTGGTTGACTAATGCTCTGTCAACATTCATGGACTTGATGAACATGGTGTTCAGGGAGTATCTGGATCTCTTCATCATTGTGTTTATTGATGACATTTTGGTTTATTCGTAGAGTGAGGTAGATTATACTAATCATCTTCGTGTGGTGTTGCATACCCTAAAGGGGTCATGGTGGATCCACATAAGGTTTACGTGGTAAAGAGGTGGCCTAGGACCATGAATCCATCCGATATTCGGAGCTTCTTGGGTTTGGCCGGGTATTATAGGCGGTTTGTGGAAAGCTTTTCTTCGATAGCTGCTTCTTTGACTAAGTTGACTCAGAAGAAGGTTAAGTTTTCTTGGTCGAATGCTTGTGAAGGGAGTTTTGAGAAGTTGAAGGATAAGTTGACTTCAACTCTGATCCTAACCTTGCCGGAAGGCAATGATGGATTTGTTGTTCATTGTGGTATACTCGGATAGGGCTCGGTTGTGTTTTGATGCAGCATGGGAAGGTGATTGCCTATGCTTCCAGGCAGTTAAAGGTACATGCGAGGAATTATCCTAAGTATGATTTGGAGTTGTTGGCGATTGTGTTTGCTTTAAAAATATAACGGCATTATTTGTATGGTGTTCACGTGGATATCTTTTTTGATCAGAAGAGTCTTCAGTACGTGTTCACTCAGAAAGAGCTTAATCTTAGGCAAAAGAGGTGGTTTGAGCTTTTCAAGGATTATGATATGAGTCTTCGTTACCACCCAGGTAAGGCTAACATAGTTGCTGATGCTCTTAGCGGGTTATCCATGGGGAGTTTGGCTCTAGTTAAGGAACGTAAGTGAGAATCGGTGAAGGATATTCACCGCTTGGATAATCTTGTAGTTCGTCTCTTGGACTCTAAGGATAGTGGTGTAACGATGCAAAAAGTGGTTGATCATCTCTTGGTGTGGAGATTAAAGAGAAGCAAGTGCTAGATCCTATCTTGATGAAAATCAAGAGTGACATTGGTGGGCAAAAGGTAGTGGTGTTTGAGATCAGTGGTGATGGTACTTTACGGTACCAAGGGAGGTTGAGTATTCCTAATGTTGATGGGTTGCAGCAAAGGGTTTTGGCTGAGGTGCATGAGTCATGCTATGTTTTTCATCCCAACTCGACTAAGATGTATCATAATCTCAAGGAGATCTACTGGTAGACTAACATAAAGATGGATATGGATAATTTCGTGGCCAAGTGCATGGTGTGTCAACAGGTTAAGGTTGAGCACATGAGGCTAGGAGGGTTGTATAAAGAAATTGATTTTCCCAAATGAAAGTGTGAAGTGATCAAAATCGACTTCATTACTGGTCTTCCTCAATCTCAAAATTAGTATAATTCAATTTGGGTCATCGTGGATAGTGTGACCAAGTCTGCTCATTTTTTTACCATTGTGGACTACCTTTTCAGCGAAGGATTATGTGCTGTTGTATCTTCAAGAGATTGTAAAGCTTCATGGGATACTTGTTTCAATTATCTCTGATCGTGGTACGCAGTTTACATCTCACTTCTGGCGGTCTTTCTAGAAAGGGTTGGGGACTAAGGTTAGTCTGAGTACTGCTTTTCATCCACAGTCAGATGGACAAGTGGAGAGAACTATTCAGACATTGGAATATATGCTTTGGGCCTGTGTGATTGACTATGGTAGCAATTGGGTTGAGCATCTGCCTTTGGTGGAGTTTGCTTACAACAATAGTTATCATTCGAGTATTGGTATGGCTCATTTTGAGGCATTGTATGGTAAGAGGTGTAATATCTTATTGGGTGGTTTGAGCTTAGGAAATTGGATATGTTTGGTCGTTATTTGATTTATCAGGCGATAGAGAAGGTGAAGGTGATTTGAGATAGGTTTAAAGCATCCCAAAGTCGCCAAAAGTCTTATGTGGATGTTAGGCATAGAGACTTGGAGTTTGAGGTCGGGGATAAAATGTTCCTCAAGGTATCTCCCATGAAGGGAGTGGTGCGGTTGCAAAAAGAGGAAACTCAATCCTCTGTTCATTGGTCCTTATGTGATTTTGCGGAGAGTTGTCAATGTTGGGAGTTGCCATCTAGCTTAAGTTTGTTTCAACCTATCTTTCATGTTTCTATGTTGAGAAAGTGTCTTGGTGATCCTTTTTCGGTTGTTTCATTGGAAGAATTGGATATTTTGGATTCCTTGTCTTATGAAGAAGTCCCGAATGAGATATTAGATAGGCAAGTTCGCTGGTTGCGAACCAAGGATGTGGCTTTGGTTAAGGTTCTATGGCAGACCCATAAGGTGGAAAAAGCTACTTGGGAAAGGAAAGAGGACATGAAGTCCATGTACCAGCATTTGTTTTTTGCTCCTGGGATTCATGCGGAAGGTATGTGTTCTTGAACACATCTTTATTTTTGAGTTTGTTAAAGGAAAGATTAACATCTTTTCCCCTTTGTTAAAGAGATGTTTGATAATACAAATGACTCTGTGTGGTTACCCCTATGTTGTTCTTCATTGGGGGACGAATGTTCCTAGTGGGGGAGATTGAAACATCCTGGGTTTTGACCCTTAGAAAATTTCCTAGAAATCCGTTCTTCAGACCTAATTATGCTGGGGTAAAAATGGTATGGTCCTGTCGTATGCTGAACAATATTAGTTGGTGGGATGATTTTGATCACTAGAATGGGTGCGACTTAGAGGTGTGAGTCGTAAGGGATTGGTACAATTCGTATCAGGGACTCGTATGTGGGCACTGTTTGATTCTCCTGGTATTTCATTCTGCCAGGGATACGGTTCATGGGTACAGATCATATACTGTGGTTACTACTTGGTTGGAGGAGTCGTATACTGGACAATATTTGATCCAATGGTTGAGGTTTGGATAAGAGTGGTGGAAACCAATCGTATAGAAGGGTACGACTCGTATGGGTCATTCGTATCCCTGTGATGGGATTTTGTGCAACTTAAGTGAGGGTATTCTGGACATTTTCCTATGCACCCTAATTAGAACCCATTACTTCAAATACACTTAGGAGGTTATTTACTCTATTATTCTATTTATTAATATTTAGAAACTATTCCAAAACATCTCATAATTCTCCCAAGAGCTTTTGGGGCAAGAAAGCTAGGGTTTTAACTAAGGGATTGCTTTAGGGCTTGGTTTGGTGATTTCTTTCCATCAATTCTTTGGTATAAGGCATGATTCTCTTCCCTCATTGTAATTTCAACTAAAGGCATGGTTTATATGATTGATTTCATAGTTTTACTATTTCATGATTACTTTTTCTTAACTATTATTGGGAGTTTTGATATTGAATGTTTGGTTATGGTTTTCTATGGTTTTAATTATGGTTTTATATGCATTAATGGTGATTTTGGATAATTAGATTTCATGTTAATGGTTTAATTGTCTTTGAAATTCGTTTTGGTTATATTATGCCCCCAAGGAGTTTGATAAAATGCTTATAAAGATATGATTATTGCATTGACTTCTTTTAATGGAACTCTTGCATGTTTTAAACTGGATAAAAGATTTATGTATGGTTTAAATGGTTTGAAAAGGCTAAAGTTTAAATAGTTATGCTTGTGGAGAATATGAAAGTCTCCCAAACGGATTTAATATGGTATATGGAAAGGGCACCGAAGGCCCTCTTAACCTAAATGATTTGGCTATGGATATTACTTGCAAGTAAGGGGTGGTATGATGATACCACTAATATTGACCTTGGTTAATAAATGATAAATGAATTGTTTGGACATGCTTTTAATTAGGCATTAATGGCGGGGTGTGTAGCTAAATCGTAGAAGGTGGAAATCCCGGGGGGGGATCAAAATCGAAAACTCATATTTGTCGATATGAGAGATTCTTGATGACCGTGTGTGAGGGTCATATTTTATATTGGAGGTATGTACTAGTCATCCCATGAAATATTATCCGGTCGTGCGGCTACACACACTGGGACTCTTTCAGCAGGGGGAGCTGAACCCATATCTCTCGTTGTGGCTAGGAAGACCAAGCTACACAGCCCAGGTAAAGGTTTAAAGTGCATGCTAAACCTGATCCCTTTTCCCGGCACTTATATATATATGTATTGTTGTATGCATTATGAATTGTTTTACTTGATTTTACAACTGACATTATTTTATCCTTACCTTGAGATTCATGCTAGCGATCATTCGCTAACCCCGTCTATTGGCAGCTATATACCCACGCTATGCAGGAATCGACCATTCTACTCCTCTTATTTAGCATACAGATTCAATATCAACATTTGGACTGAAGTGGTTAGTTTTCATCCTTTCGGAAGGCATCATTTCATGTTATGGATTTCTTTAGACATTTTCTTTTATTTTGGATATTGGTTTTGGCCATAGTTGGGGGCATGTCCCAACTGAATTTATTTACTCTTTTGGATAGAGGCTTTGTGGTACTTCTGGGGGTTGGTATGGGCGGGATTGGTAGAGGTGTCAGCCTTAGTATTGGTATTGATATTGATGCTGGCATTATCGAACATGATTTCTCACTGTTCCATCATATTATATTTTGGGATTGATTTTCGTTATATTTTGGTATTTCTCTTTGGTTTATGCGCTATGGTTTGGCTTGGTACGATTGATCGGTTGGTGCAGTATGATTGGAATCGGTTGGGTCGTTCACAGTTACGACCTTATCCCAGAGTTTTAATGAGAATAATAATGCTATCTTATTATATGTTTGAAATTTTTCCCATTTAAGGTTGGACATAGATGGTTGGGTTCGGTAACAGGGGGCGGTCTCCGATCCTGATTGCAGTTGGGATGCCCATTTAGATAAGGCCCGGGGTCGGGTCGTGTCACCAACATACATCTGTTGATTTTCCCCTCAGTATTTGACCTTTTTTTCTAGTAGTGTGTATCTCTAAAAGTCAGTTTCACTTATTTTTTCTCATTGTTTCCATCAAATTTAACCGATAGATTTTGATAAATATATTTTGGAGACTAAAAGTGTTTAATTTTACCAAATTTAATTGATCATAGAAGGCTTAAGTGCATATATATATATATATATATATATATATATGCACACACACATACACTTAAATTATACAGTGCCTACACGTTGTATACTTGCGAAAGTTTATAAAAAATAAAAGATTTTTTTTTTGGTTTTAAAATCCTTGGGTTCTCTCGACGGGTGGGAAAGAGTTACTTTAATTATTGTGAAGGTCATAGGTGGCTTGACATTCAGGATGATTTAGTTATTTTTAACAATTGCAATTTTTTCAAGAGTCTTCAACATTTTAAAATGTTCAATTTTCTTTGCTGTCTCTCATTTCTATGATAAAACTGTGTCAAAAAAGTTTAGATGCATAAATGTTTACAATAAATTGAAAATCTATAAAGTTTAAAACTTTAACCTACCAAACTGTATAAAAACTTCGTGGAAGTAACTAATTATATAGAAAGAGTTTGTAGCATTATTATGGTTACCTTGTGGCTTACAAATGTGGCTTTAGAAATGATCATCCAATTTCAAGTCATAAGAGATTAAGAGAATCTTTCCATTGCGCGGGTCTAAGTTTTTCTCTCTGACTCATTTTCATTTTTAGTCAGTAAATAAAAAGTTGACATATTTCTATATTTAATAATAATTGGACTTTAAAGTGCTTATTTAATACACAATGAAATGATTTATAGCCACACACATAATATATATATTGTTTATCATAGAATCTACGTAAATTTCTATAGGCGGCTATCATCGTTGATTATCTTTAATATTTATTGTTATCAATATTTAATGAAATGTATAAGCAAATAAAATATACAACACTAGGGTAGTCTATAATTTTTTTATTCATATGTTCAAGAGAAAATACATTTATTCCCACTTCATTCTTGTTACACTTTTTCAAAAGTCAATACTAATACTAGACCACACAACATGATTTTTAGGCCATTCTCTTTTTCTTCAACCATAACCAATCTTTATTTAAGTTGATGCCTCTCTATTTTGAAGTCTTTTAATAGTCCTTTCAAGCGATCCATCTCGTGTTCAGATTTCCTATGTAGTGTCATAAGTAAATTCTTGTTTTATTCTAATTCTTTGAGCCTCTTCAGTTTTTTAAAATTTGGCAATAGCTTGAAATGTTGATTCCTCATGTTCGATTGGAATCCACTTAAAATAAAAATATCCTCCATCATCATAAATAAATAATGACTAATTAGAGTATTTTATTATTTAAACTGCATAAAAGTACATTTCTTAAAAGCTCCCTTTTCCAACAACATAATTGTAAAATTTCTTACCAGAATTCTTGTCAATTTGTGATGTCTTTAAAATAGCAAAATTACCACAATGACAAATGTAATCCCTTTTGGATGTTTGAGATGACTGAGACATTGTATGTATTGAAAGAAAAAAAAATAGATGAGTAGATGAATAAAAGAATATGGATGAGTTAAAAAAGGCATGCTTTCATTTATATGATAGGGCTGACAAAAATGTTACAGTTGGAGCTTTGTACTTTTTAACCATTATAGCTCGAACATAGACCATGAAAATAGTTTTTCATATACTTACTACATAGTGCATCATAGGTTACTATGATTTTTAATTGACTTTAGTTATTTGTTTTAGACCCTTCTCTTGTACTGCATAAAAGGTTAGGAAGGTAAAAAGTTACCGTTGGGGCTTGTAATTTTTGAATGTTGCATTCTGATCATAGACTATGTCAATAGTATATCCTCTACTAATGTCATTCTTACCAGTAATAAACTGTGCAGTCTATCATCGATATTGAATGCTTCTCTATACTAGACTATTACCAAGGTATATAATCAATTCATTGAATTTATTGACAAGGAATATTAGGATAAAAAATAAAAAATTAAATCAAATAAAATTAAAGTAGTGTAAATAACACCATCCAAACATTATTAATCTATTTGGTTACATCAATTGTGAGCCCATATCAATTTTAGACATGATCAAATGAGTATTTAAGATAGGAAAATTTACATAAATATACATCCTAAGTTTCTATTATTATATAAAATCTCATCTACCAAAATTAATTACAAATATTTCATTTTTGTACTTTCTCTCTCTAACCTTCATATATATATCACACCATCCCTTAAATGTCAGCTAGTGCTCCACAATTTGTGTTTAAAATCGAGCAACCATTATTAAGAAGTTTCAAGGTTTGAATTTACAAATCTTATCTTATCAAATTGTTGAACATCATCAGCTTCTTCAATTTATTTTTGAGGTTAGTTTAATTTCTTATTTTTTTTTCAACTTTAATAAATAAAAATCTATGAGTTACTTGTTGCTTGTGTGTAATTCTCAAAACTTAAGCATAGCAATTAACTCCGGTCCAATTTGTAGAGAAAATAAATTAAAACACCTAAATGACCACGCCAAAATGAAAAAGTCGAGGGAATGCTCGGACAAGCTCTAAAAAGCCCATTGCTAATCTTCAAGTAAGATAAAAAGTGAAGAATCATCACAACCGCATCTTCCAAAGGTATAATGATTTGTTGCTAAATATGTATTTTTTAATCGATTTACGCATTCTTATACATTGTTATATAAGAGTGTTTTGTTGTTATTTTAACTTTATACATAAATTAGTTATGTATAGTGTTAGATACACCTTCTTATACATTAAATTTGTTATGTATATGATCAGATTACTTAGTAAAACCATGTTGTTATTTTAAAGTATGATACATAGCGAGTCATGTATATATTTGTAATGATGTTATTTGTTGGACGTTTTATTTCAACCCATATACATAAATCTGTTATGTATATGTACTGAAACAAACATTGCTGAGATGTTTAATTTCAGGCCATTTACTTAACAGAGTTATGTATATGTTATGTATCGATAGTGTTATACATAGCACAGTTATGTATATGACTCTGTTAGACAAGACGAGCTGTGTGTATTTCAGCTCATATACATAGCAATGTTTTGTATATGATAGAACGTTAGGCATGTATATGATGTGTTATCTTTATGTTTTCAAGTTTTGTTTCAGATTGCTATGTATATGTGATGCCTGAAATGTGTATTTTGCAAACCCATATGTATAAAGGTTAGGGTTCACTGTTGCCAAGTTCTTCAAATCTTATAAGAATTCATTTTTTTGTTTTAAATTTTTCTATACTTACGTAGTAAAATTTTCTTTATATGTATACTAGGTAGTAAAATTTCCTTTATACGAGTCTCTTTTTTTCCGTTTTCAAATTTTTTATGTCCCTTTATTTTATAAGGGTCGTTTTTCTTTGGTTCTAAAATTTTCTAGGTAATTTATGTGGTAAATTTCCTTTTAGGAGTATATTTTTTGAAAAATTTACGTAACTAAGAGATTCATTAATCACACATTAATAAGGTACAATATTGGATAATTATTAGACTTGATTTATTTTCTTAAATATCATTTTGGATAATTATTAGGATTGATTTGTTTACTTAAATATCGTTAAGAAAGTTAGTAATAATACTTAATATACTTATGTATAGTAACATTCAGTTATGTATATGAATAATTAAATCTGAGAAAGAGAAAATTTATTTAAAAAACTGGGAGAGAAGGTAATTAAAAAACAAACTAGTGGGATTTATGAAAATTGCCCATTAAGATATGCATTGCTCCAAAATCACTAAATATGATGAAAATAAGTGAGAAATAAATAAATTAAATTATCAAAATTAACAATATTCGAGCATTGTAAAATAACAAAATCACATCGTATAGGGGTTCACAACAATTGGACTCATAATCAAGTGAGAATTAGAAAGAGTGATGCTTGTGAGTGGTGTTAATACAAGTAACGTTTGAGAACAAGTTTTGTTTCTCAAAGCATAAGTTAGTTCTGAGTAAGTGGTTCTCACTACCATCATGACACTATTTGATCACGTTTTTAATTTTTGTGACTTTTATATGATGTATAATAAGTTGTTTTACAATGTTTGAATGTTGTTAATTCAACTAATATAATATAATTTAATTTCTCCTTTTCTTAGTCATAGACCAAACCTTTGATATATATTTATTTGTCCGAAGCTCGACATTTTCCCCTTTCACATGTAGATTAGGTTTTTGGTCTATAATAGATGTGCCGGTTTATGATATACCCACATAGACAAGTATTGATGTATGACTAACAAAAAAGGAAAATCAAGTCAATGTAAATTAAATTAAATTAAATTAGTTGAATTAACATCATTCAAACATTGTAAAACAACATAATCACATCATGTGAGAGTCTACAACAATTGAAAATGTGATCAAACGAGTGTAATCAGTACAAATTTATGCCTTGAGTAACAACACTTATTCTTAAATATTACTTGTCTGACCCCAACTCTAGAATCAATTCCTATGATAAATGAATTTCTAGAAGTGTTTCTTGAATATCTGCTCAGAGCTTCTCCCGAGTAGGAAATTAAATTTGGAATAGATCTCGTTCTACTCAAGTTTTTATTAGGCCCAGAATCTCTCCATGGGGTACTCCAATTCTCTTCATGCAAAAGAAAGATGGTTCTCTTAAAACGTGCATCGATTATAAAAAGTTAAAAAAGTTACATTCAAGAATAAGTATCCTATTACTAGGATTGATGACTTGTTCTACCAACTTGAGGGTGACAATCGATTCTCTAATATAGAACTTAGATTTATCTATCATAAGCTTAAAGTCAGGAAATATGACATTCCTAAGATAACATTCAGAACTCGGTATGGTTACTTCAAATTTGTTGTCATGTCTTTTGAACTAACGAATTCTCCCACAACTTTTATGGACTTGATGAATAGGGAATTCAAGCAATACTTGTACATGTTCATAATTATCTTTATTAATATCATGCTCATTTATTCTTGGAGTAAGGATGAACATGCAAACTATTTGAGTATTGTCTTGCAGACTCTCAAAGATTGCCAGTTATTTGCTAAGTTTAATAAGTGTAATTTTTTGTTGAATTCAGTTGCATTCCTTGGTCATATCATTTTCAGTGAAGGTGTCCATATTGATCCTCAAAAACTGAAGCAGTTGGAAATTGGCCTAGTTCCATCTCTCTATTAGATATTAGGAGTTTTTTTTAGGGTTAGCTAGTTACTACAGACTTTTTGTTGAGGATTTTTCTCGATTTCTTGCCCTATATCCAGATTGACTTAGAAGAAAGTTAAGTTTCAGTGGTTTGATTCCTACAAGCCTCTCAAGTTTTGTGTCAACTAAAGGGTTAAGATGGGTTTGTGATTTATTGTGATTCTACAGAGTAGGAGTTGGTTATGTATTGATACATCAAGGTAAGGTTATAGCATATTCCTCTAGACAAACCTCTTGAGAAGAATTGCTCGACTCATGATCTTGAGTTGACAGTAGTTGTTTTTGCCTTACAGCTTTGGAGACATTATCTTATGGGGTTTATGTTTATATGTTTATAGATCACAAGAGACTTCAGTATATGTCGGCCAAAAATATCTAAACCTTTGATAGAGGAATCACAACTCGAACTAGGGCCTGTCCGTGATGGGTATCTCAAGTTCACCGAGGATCGGCGACCACCCCTTTGGTTAGTCAAATAAAACACAATACAACTAGCAGCGGATGAATTTTGAACATACAACAAGATAGTCAAACATCTGGCTCAGAAAGAAATATATGAACTTTAACATCCATCCCAATCCACAGTAATCCACAAAGCCTCTAATATCCAAAGAACAACCTAAGTTGGGATATGCCCCTGAAAATAGCCAAAAAAGGAAATCAAAGAAACAGTCTATGACATAACTAAACCAAGAAGTAACAGGCCTTCTCGAAGAAGGAGGCACAACATTTCAAGATGACTCACAAACAATCTAAGAACCACCTATCACTATACAAAAAAAGTAGAAGTGTCTCTATTTCTTGCATCATGTGGGGATACAGCGTCCGAAGCCGGTTAGCAAAGTGAGCGCTAGCATGTAACTCAGGATAAGGATAAAATAATATCAATTCAAAATCTAGTACAAACTCAATGTACATGGTTACATACATGCATACACACACATATATATATAAGATGCTTTGATAGGGAACAAGGTTTAGCATGATATTTAAAACATTAACCTGGACTATGTAGATTTACCATCATAGAAACACCCACAAACTATATGGGTCCTGCTCCCCTTACTGAAAGGGCCCAAGTGCATTTAGCCGCATGAACAAATGATATCCAAGGAAGACCAGGGATACCCTGGCCCCACTTCAATCCAAGATATATATATATATAAATATATATATATATATATAGCACTGCAATACAAGAACATGGTCATCAAGACCAACTTTACGCCGGCAAACATGAGTTTCCAGTATCGACCTCCCGGGGACTCCACCTTCACGGCCTAGCTACAAAATCCCTTTAAGCCAATTAAAATAAGTTTCACGTAAACCATCCATTCAACCAAGGAATTATCCGTTAAGGCACACTATAGGTATCGTCATATCATTATGTTTTCAAGCTTATAATTAGGCCATACTAATTCCATCAACTTGGGGGAATGCCATGACCTTCTTTGTTCATTAAATCAAGTTAGAGGAATGTCATACCCTTCTTTATTGATTAAATCAAATTAGGGAAAGACTCGACTTATGAGCTTTCAATTAAAAAGTAAAAAACATGGACAACAAGGTCTTCAAAACAGTTTTTCGTCCGTTTAACCATTTATTCAATGAAATATCTTAGGTGAGTAAGTCAAACTATGTGATAAGTCTTATTTCAAAGCCAATTATGTAAATTGGTTGAGGGAACACAATTTCCAAAATTAAATTCCAAACCAAAATAATTAATTTGGGGGAATGCATCACCTACTTTAAAATTCCCATACCCATGCACCCAATTAGTTCAAAATCCATTGCTAAAGCATGGAGAATGCATATAAAATCATGGAAATCCAATTCATGTAACATTCATCCCAAAACCCTCAACCCATGTAAAGACCCATGTTTAAATCTGCATGAACAATCATTTAAACACATTCTTTAAGTAAAACAAGTTTAATGGAAAGAGTAACATGCCTTAGATAATCAAGAATTATGGAGAGAAATTAACAATAGAAGCTTGAATGGTCAATCCTTAGAAACCATAACTTGGTTTTTCTTGAAGAGTTTGAGTGAGATTAAAAAGTGTATTTAATTTATTGTGATATTATAATATGTCCGTAAAGGGGTTTTAAGTCATGGGTCACAATTAGGGAAGAGAGGATGTCCAAAGTACCCCCAATTAAACACAGAAAAAACTGCCTCAAGTCGTTACGGGTTATGTCATGGCTGGCTATGAGTCATTTCCTGGACTCGTAGTCTGGGCATTGACTCGAGCAACCTTCACTGTTGACCCTACGAGTCATACCTTACAACTCATAGTCGGACCTTACGACTCATAGGGTTCAGTTGTAGTCAGGACTAAAATGTTTGGGTACTACACTGGTTTGGTTACGGAAGACATATCACAACTCATAAAAAGTCCATACAACTCATAACAACCTAGCCATAGTCTCAGCAGAAACTCTTGCTATTACATTGGTCACCGTACGACTGGGGTCCTACGACTCATAATGACACCTTATGACTCGTAAGGTGAGTCATAATCTGGTCAGTAAGCTCAAAGTCAAGAAATTTTTCTAAAGCCAAAATTTTGTAGTGTTACATTCTCCCACCCTAGGATTATTCATCCCCGAATAATGAGTTAAAGCATTCCTTATCACGATTGTAAAACAGATACACAACCACAATTTTCTTTAACAAAGAAAACAAAGATGATACGGAAAACACATACCTTAAGCACGATTATCTCATCTGAGGAACAATAATGGATACTTGAACTTCATGTCCTATTCAGCTTCACAAGTAGCTTCTTTTACCTTTTGATTCCTCCATAGAATCTTTACCGAAGCCATATTCTTAGTCCTCAAATGATGGACTTGCCTATCCAAAATCTTAACCAGGACTTCCTCATAAGATCAGTAATTTGAAAAACAAACACTCTCAATAGGAACAACCCAGGAAGGATCACCCACACATTTCTTCAACATCAAAACATAGAAAACTGGGTGAATGGAACCCAAAATCAAAGGAAAATCCAATTCATAAGAAACATTACCCACTCTCCTCAAAATCACATATCGACCCACATACCAGAGATTAAGCTTTCCCTTCTTTCCAAATCTCATCACTCCCTTTATGGGAGATACCTTAAAAAATACCCAATCACCAACCTCTAACTCTAACTCTCTTTGCCTCACATCCACATAGGACTTCTGGCGACTCTAAGTAGTCTTAAGTCTGATCCAAATCACCTTTACCTATTCTATGTCTTGGTGAACTAATTCCGGACCGAACAACCTAGTCTCACCAACTTCTAACCACCCAATAGGAGATCTACACCTTCTACCATCAAGAGCCTAAAAAGGAGCCATCCCCATACTAGAGTTATAACTATTATTATACAAAAATTCAATGAGAGGCAAATGGTCCACCCAACTACCACAGAAATTAATTACACTAGCCCTTAGAATATCTTCCAAAGTCTGAATGGTCCTTTTCGCTTGTCCATCCATCTAAGGGTGGCATACGATGCTAAGGTTCACTGTGTGCCCAAGCCATGCTGAAACGAATGCCAAAAGTGAGAAGAAAACTGCATATCTCGATCCAAAATAATAGAAACTGGAGCACCATGCAGTCTAACTATCTCCTGAATAAACAACTTAGCATAATCCTCTACGGTATAAGTAGTCCTCACTGGTAAGAAGTGAGCAGATTTAGTCATCCTATCCAAGATGACCCAAATTGAATCAATTGATGGCGACACTGCAGAAGACCAGTAACAAAGTCTATGTTGATTATCTCCCAATTCCATATAGGCAACTCAATCTCTTGAGATAACCAATCGGGCCTCAAGTGCTCAACCTTCACTTGCTGACACACCATACACTTAGCCACGAAGTTAGCCACATCCCTCTTTATGTTGTTCCATCAATAGATCTCCTTCAAGCCATGATATATCTTTGTCGAACCAGGATAAACATTATACCTCAACTCATGAGCCTCAATTAAAACTTTTTTTCGCAACTCATCTATATCTGGAACACATAATCTACCTTGGAACCTGAACATACCATCTCCACCAATCTCAAATACCATAACCTTTTAAAGGCCCACATCACCCTTAATCTGCATCAAGATAGGATCTAAAACCTGTTTCTCCTTCACCTCTACACCAAGAGACGACTTAACCACCTCATGTAAAATCACAACTCCATCCTCAGAATCCAAAAGGCAAATTCTAAGATTAGCCAACCAGTGAATATCCTTCACCAATACTTGCTTCTCCTCATCCACATAAGATAAGCAACCCATGGAAAACCTGCTAAAAGCATTAGCAACAACATTAGGTTTACATGGGTGGTAGTAGAGACTCATGTCATAGTCCTTAAGAAAATTAAACCATCTCCGTTGCCTGAGATTCAACTCCTTCTGGGTGAGCACATACTACATGCTTTTATGATTTGAGAAGATATCCATATGAACCCCATACAAATAATGATGCTAAATCTTCAAAGCAAAAAAAATAGCCAACAATTCTAAATCATGAGTTGGATAATTCCTTTCATGAACTTTTAACTGCCTAGAAGCATAGGCCACGACTTTTCCATGCTGCATTAACACCTAGTCCCACATGAGATGCATCATAGTAAATAACAAATCCATTAGTACCCTTGAGCAGGGTCAAAATTAGAGCAGAATCAACTTATCCTTCAACTTATTAAAACTTCCTCACAAGCATTAGGCCACAAAAACCTCACCTTTTTCTGAGTCAACTTAGTCAACGAAGCAACAATAGATGAAAACTTTGCACAAATCTCCTATAATACATAGCTAAACCCAAGAAGCTTTGAATGTCAGTTGGAGTCGTAGGTATGGGCCACTTCTTAACTACCTCAACTTTTTGTGGATCTACTATGATCTTCTCACTGGAGACATCATGACCTAGAAAGGTCACAACATTCAACCAAAACTCATACTTTGAAAAGTTGACATACAATTGTTGATCCTTAAGAGTCTGCAACATATCCAAAAGTGATTGGCATGATCCTGCTCACTATTAGAATATACCAAGATGTTATCAATATAATGACAAAAAATCCAATAAGTATCTGAATTCTCAATTTATCAAGTCCATAAATACAGTCGAAGCATTATTAAATCCAAAAGACATTACCAGAAAATCATAATGACCATATCAAGTTTGAATGACAGTCTTAGGGATATCCACCTCTCTAATATTCAACTGATGATAACCCAACCGATAATCAATCTTAGAAAAGTACTTAGCACCCCGACACTAGTCAAAGAAATCATCTATCTTGGAAAAAGGGTACTTTTTCTTCACCATCACTCTATTTAACAGGAGATAATCTTTACACATTCGAAGGGACCCATCATTCTTACACATGAAAAGCATAAGAGCACCCCATGAAAAGACACTGGGATGGATGAAACCCTTATCCAGAAGATCCTTTAACTACTCCTTAAGTTCTTTCAACTCAGCTAGGGCCATTCTATATGGAGCGATAGAGATAAGATGGGCATCCGGTAGAAAATTAATCCCAAAGTTTATTTTCTTATCAGGAGAAATACTAGGAAGATCATCAGGAAATACTTCAGGAATTTCGTTAATCACATGGACAAATTGCAAAGAGGGAACCTCAAAACTAGAATCTTTAACTCAAACTAGAGGGTATAGGCACCCCTTGGAAAACAACTTCCAGGCTCTAAGACAAGAAATAAATCTTCCCGTAGGAACCAAGGAACTCCCTCTTATTCAATTACCAGTTCAATTGAGAATTAGAAACTAACCCTTCGAGTCCGACAATCTAGAGAAGCATAGCACGAATGAAGCCAATCAATCTCCAATATCACATCAAAATCTAACATATCCAGCTCTATCAGATCCACCAATGTATTTCGACCATGGATAGATACCGTACAATCCCTATAGACCCTCCTAGAAATAACATAATCACCCACCGAGGTAGACACAAAAAGGGGATTAGAAATGCACCAAGGCTAAAACCAAAATAAACAACTATATAAAGGGTCACATAGGAAAGAGTAGACCCCGGATCAAGCAGACAATACACATCACGAGAGCAAAACTATAAAATACCAGTAATAACATCAGGAGATGCCTCAAGTTCTTGGTGGGTAGCAAGAGTATAAAGGCAATTTTGGCCAGTGCTGGTACCAGAAGTAGCACCCTTTGGGACTAGAGCTGAAAAAATAGATATCAAAACCTTATTAGCTCTAGTAGCAATATTTGTTGATGGACAGTTCCTCTGAATATTACCAAGTTAGCCACATATGAAACAATTATTCCTCCCCGTGTCATAAAACCCATGGTACGACTGCACACAAAATCTACAAGGAGGATATAATGGGGATGACTGGACTCTATTAGCATAAGACTGGGCCCCTTATGCCTTAAATCCACTGTTAGTATCAAAGCAACAATCACCAGATGACTTAGGATATGAAGCACTAGCCATATAATATGAACCAAAACTTCCCTAATTCTTCCTCTTACTCCACTGCTTACCATTTCTATCGCTATTCTGCTGGCCTCTACCCTACTCTGAATATATGATTTTCTTGCTCTGTCTTTCCCCTATTTTGGCTATATTCTTTTTCTTATTCTCGACTTGATACATATACACTACAAGCCTAGAGATATCCATGTCATTATTAAACATTGCTGCCTTACACTCTAGTACTAGGTCTCGAGATAAGCCTAAAGAAAACTTCCTCATCCTAGCCCTCATGCTAGATACCAACTCCAAAATATAATGAGACAACTGGTGGAACTTCAAGGCATATTCTTTCACACTCATCCTTCCTTGACCCAAGTTTACAAACTCTTCGGCCTTGCCTCCCTCAACTTTAGAGGAAAGAATTAAAAGCAATAAAAAACTCTTCCCACATAGCCCGCTCAAAATCATTACCTCTTGACTGCTCCAACTCCTAATACCACTAGTATGCTACGTCCTTTAAATAATATGTGAGAAACTCCACACCTTTCATATCAGTAGCATGTATCACCCTGAATATCTTTTCCATCTCATTAATAAAACCTTGAAGATCCTTTTCAACCTTAGAGCCTATGAAGGTCAGAGAATTCAACCTCATGAACTGGTCAACTCTAGTCACCTCAGAAGATAGGGAAAAAAATAACACAGTCAGGATAACAAGACTGAGAAGTCACCAACTGAGTCAGCAGATGAATAGATTAATAAAACTCAATATCAGAAATGTCTTCTTGGAGCGGTGGGGTGGTAAAGTCCGAGCGACACCTCATCTCAGAAGATGATATGGTCGCTGCCAAATATAGTAACTCAAAAAAGGTTGGGTTCGAATCCCAAGAGAATACGTGGAATTATGGCTCTCAGATACTGTAATCAATGGGCAGAACTGGAAAAATAAATGGGGGTTTTTGAGCATAAATGTAGAACTAGTAGTGAGTGTAAACTTTGGTTTTAATTATTCATGAGTGAACACTAGGATTGTGTTCCCCCTGGTTTCTCAACTCCATAGGCTTATTGTTTTTTGTTGAACCAACCTGATATCTTACATGCAGAATTGATAAGTTATGTACCTTCTACAGTTTTTGGACAAGCACAAGGATTTTTCCCTTTACCTTTTGAGTCTCAGGATGTCACCCTACTAACCCTTATCTTGATCCCAAGTAACTATTACCTTTAGAGTCTCTAGTGATTAGATAAAATCTAACCATTTTACTAAGAAAAAACCTAGAAACGTGGAAGACAATTAAACTCCAAATTACTGTTGTCTTTATCTTTTCTTAGTCACTACTCCTCTTTTGGAGCAAACAAAAATAATCTAGGCGGGATCCTAACATTTGCATCCATTAATAAAACTATTATAGTGTAGATAAAGCAATGCATGTATGGGTATCAGTTCAGAAAACCAATAGCACTTTCCCTGCAACATTAATCTACCAGAGTTTCCACAACCCTAGCTATGAGTTATTAGCCACTCATGCTTGTGAAATAATCAACAACATTCATGATTGAAAGCATAGATGAAATCACAATAATAAGAAGTAGAAAACCCAAAATCGTAACTGAATTAATCAACTGAAGTTAATATAAGAGAGTTTCAAGATCAAAATCAAAACTCTAAAGTAAAATATATTTGTGTGTATCAAAAGTGCGTAACTTCTTCTAAAAACACATAAGGGGTATTTATAGTCCATGAGGAAACCCTAAAATAAAATCTTGAACGAAATAGGTGACAAAAGGGTCGATGGCTACTTGTGATCCCTACTTGCGTCTTGACCCTGTGCGTAGGTAGTACTTGCAGTTGACAGGGTGGGCACAAGTGGTGACTGCAAGAGCCAAGGCCAAAAAAATCCCATAGGTTAGCTCTCAGGATTTTGGACTTTTGTCACTTGATTTGCCCATATGTGATCCACATGTTGACTTAGCAAGTGTTGGGTGACATCTTTTCTGCTCTTCTTCAATTCCCTCACATGGATTGATCATGAACAAGCTAGAAAGTGTCCCAAACATCCATAATTGCTCCAATAAGTAGCCAAAAACACCTTTTTTAAATCCATTTCACGAACTTAGCATCCAAAACATGATTTTCTGCAAAACATACCCAAAACACATCATAACTAACAAAACAACCTCAGAAACTTGCATATTTTCATAGTTGTAAGCGTCGAAAGTGCTATATTTCTATAGCACATCAACACCCTCAACTTAGAACATTTGCATGTACTCAGGAAACAAAACACAATAAAACTCAAATGATGCTTAACTAGGAGAATCGAAGCTATTCAAGGAAGTCAATCAACACTTTAAGCTCAAAACACAACACCCCTCCAATCTCACTTTTCAAAACCAACCGTGTATGAATATAAAGTACAACAATGTGACATAATGGCATCAAGGTATGACATTACATTAGAAACAAACAACCACACATATATACAAGTTACACTACCTGTCAAGACCCAAACTGAGGCCCTGGCCACGATGAGTATCCCAAGCTATGAAGGCCCGAGAGCCCTTTACTAACTGACAATCATAAACATAATTCATATACTATAAAAAATTGAAAAAAATGGAATCATGGTCATCTTAACATATATATCATTTGGGAAATACAGACATAATTTTAATAAGATCGAAAACCATCTAACATAAGTCTAGGAAATTTCTACTAAACCAAAAATAACATCTGTCTATAACCGGGACAATGCCCCTGGACGGACTATCAACTAAAACCAAATGAAAATATTTTAGTGAAAATAAGCCTTCCGAAACAAGAGAGGCTCACTAACTTCAGACGTCTGAAAATCGATCTACTTCTTAGTGGGACTCTGGGACTAAGCCTCAGATCCTGAAATAGAGGGAGTCAATCCATGGGCATAATCAATAGACTTTAAAGCGTTTCAGTAAATCTTAGCTCAACATTTTTGTCTTACTTCTGATCTAGTTGGTACACCCTACATATCTGATAGAATCCCACGGGCTATATGGGATCCTTCCTTAACTCGGTGGCTAATCCCCCAACCCAAGTTTTCCGCAAGGGTTGGAGTATTTGAATCTAATATGCCACAGGGCTGAAGCCAGCGTAAAATCCCTATTTGGGACATAATAAACCTGTATCGGCAAAACAAGATTTCGGGCAATGAATCATCTAATTCATGCCTACTTCGGGTAACCACCTAACTCTATTCGAGTCCATCTTTACCTTTTTCTAAACATGCATCTTTCTAAATTCAAAATCTGAAAATCTAATTCTGTTATGGCATTCACCTATTTGATATCGTCATACCAAGACTTGAAAGTCATCTATATAGGCCATTCAATATCATGTTATATTTTTTTCATTCAAAAGATAATGTTTGGACCACCAAATCATTCAAACATTACAAGAGAATTGATATTTCAACATACATGAAAACTTATGCAAAGATTCTCTCTTTCAATTCTTAAACATGTGGTGGTCAATTACTTTATAGCAAAACATGAAAGTTTCAATAATCATCTTTAACATTCACAAACAATAAAACATCCTCTCTTCAATTCACAACCCATTTCAAATCATTTAACAATAGCCAAATACATTTATATCATACTTCTAAATGTGAAATTCATCAATTCATAACAAGTAAAAATCAAGAGCTTTCATAACAAGAAAGGGAGTATAAATATTCATGATATCAATTCAAATTTCAAACTCCAAACACATGCATACATATATACGATCAACTATAAAATTTAAGGAAAGGCCTCAAGACCAAAACATATATCATCAAAAAGGGTTCGCAATGCATACTTGATAATAGAAATTCAAAACCCTTCATAAATCCATGATTTATTAACTTTAAAACTTACTCAAAATAATTTTAATATGCCATGAAGTTTAGGAAAACCCCACGTACCTTAGATTACTTAGTTCGAAGAATAGAATCCGAATCTTGACTCGTTTCTTGGTATTCTTAAACTTAGAGATGGAGTTCTTGACCTTTGGTAGAGAGATAGGGTTTTGTTTATGAGATAGTTTGGGTAATTTTGAGCATATAATGTTCTATTGACATTTTAATCAAGTGTTTTCATGACTTAGGGCTATAGGTAAAAGATGAGACTGTAGGGCTATAGTTAAAAGATGAGACTGTAGGGCTATAAGGAAAAGATGAGGCTGCCTCTCAGAAATTAAATTTGCAACTAAACCCCGCTTTTGGCATCCACCGTGATGCGAAAGAGGTCCCATCTCTATATCACCACGACGCAATGCAATCGCGGTGACATTCTATTTTTAAATTCCAAACACGCCTTAAACCCCATTCGAAAAATTTAAAACTCCCCTGAGACATCTCCTTTATCCCCCCTTAGGATCATTAAGTCGATAATACTTTGGGGTATTACATTATCCCCCCTTAGGATCATTCGTCCCCGAATGACGACTCGGAATACAGACAAATATGATTTTTAAGCACTCTACGAAAAAAAAAAGAGTATATCATTTGTACCTTCAATATCGTCATCCATAGTTTCAAAGAGAGCTGGTTATCTTGAACGCATGTACTCCTTCGACTCCCAAGTAGCTTTCTCATATTTTTAATTCTTCCACAAAACCTTAACTGAAACTATCTCCTTACTTCCAACTTCCGAACTTGGCAATCTAAAATGGCAATGGGTTCTTCTTCATAGGACAAAGAGTTTTTCACATTGATAGCCTCTGCAGGAAACACTAGGGAATGATCCCCAATAAACTTTTTAAACATGGATACATGAAATACTGGATGAACAGAAGTCAGAATCGCGGGCAAATCTAACTTATAAGCAACCCTATCGATCTTTCTCACATACTGATATGGTCTTATATAACGAGGACTAAGCTTTCCTTTCTTTTCGAATCGTATGACTCCTTTCATAGGGGAGACCTTTAGAAATACCCAATCATCAACCTCAAACTCCAATGCTCTTCTTCTAATGTCGTCATAGGGCTTCTGGTGACTCTGGGCTATCTTAAGTCTCTCCCTAATGATTTTACTTTCTCCATCGCCAGATGGACAAGGTCAGGCCCAAACAATAGGGTTTTACCCATTTCATACCACCTAATCAGGGACCTACATCTCCTCCCATAAAGGGCTTTAAAAGGAGCCATCTGAATACTAGAATAATAGCTATTGTTGTAGGCAAATTTTATCAACGGCAAATGATCTACCAAACTACCCTTGAAATCAATCACGTAGGCCCTCAACATATCTTCTAAGGTATGTATGGTGCATTCAGGTTGCCCATCTGTCTGAGGGTGAAAATCGATACTCAGGTACACTTGGGTACCTAAACCTTTCATAAAAGTTCGCCAAAACTAAGAAGAGAACCGTGTTCCTCGATCGGATATAATAGACACCGGAGCCCCATGCAACCGAACGATATCACGAATGTATAACTTAGCATAATTATCCCCTGAATAGTTGGTCTACACTGGAAGGAAATAAGTGGATTTGGTCATCCTGTCTACAATTACCCAAATAGAGTCATATTGGTTTTGGGATTTCGAAAGTCCCGTAATAAAGTCCATGTAGAACATCTCCCACTTCCACAAAGGCAGAGCTATCTCTTGGGAAGTGCCACCTGGTCTCAAGTGTTCTACCTTGAATTTTTGACAATTCAAATACTTAGACACAAAGTTAGCAACACCACATTTCATATTGTTCCACCAGTAAATTGCCTTGAGATTATGATACATTTTAGTAGAGCCTGGGTGAATAACATACCTCAAAGTGTGAGTTTCATCGAGAATTCTCTCTCGTATACCATCCACATTCGGCACACACAACCTACCTTGATAACTCAAAATCCCATCACCTTCAATTTCAAATGCCATAACCTTTTGTTGACCAACATCCTTTTTAATCTGCATTAAGATAAGATCTTCGACCTATTTTTCCTTAACTTCAGCACATAGTGAGGATTTAGATATCTCATGAACAATTACTCCTCCATCTTCAGAGTCCAAAAGTCTAACTCCTAGATTTGCAAGCCAGTGAATATCTTTTACCATCTCCCTTTTTCCTTCCTCAACATGAGAAAGACTGCCCATTGATAACCTGTTAAGGGCGTTGGCGACCACATTGGCCTTGCTCGGATGATAAAGTAGGCTCATATCATAATCTTTCAACAACTACAACCACAGCCTCTGCCTAAGATTCAACTCTTTCTTCAAGAAAACATACTGCAAACTTTTGTGATCAGTGAAAATATCAACATATACCCGATACAAATAATGACGCCATATTTTAAGTGCAAATACCACTGCTGCTAACTCAAAATCGTGAGTGGGATTATTCTTCTCATACACCTTTAACTGTCTAGATCCATAAGCCACCACCTTACCATGATACATGAGAACATACCCCAGTCCCACCCGGTATGCATCACAGTACACCACAAACCCCTCCGTACCCTCAGAAAGGGTCAAAATTGGTGTGGTAGTCAACTTGTCCTTTAGTTTCTCAAAGCTATTCTCACTAGAGTCAAACCACAAAAATTTTACCTTTTTCTGAGTTAATTTAGTAAGTGGAACAGCTATGGAGGAAAAACTCTCTACAAAACTTCTATAATACCCTGCCAAACCCAAGAAGCTCTAGATATTGGTTGGATTCATGGGTATAGGCCATTTTATCACTGCCTCAACCTTTTGGGGGTCAACCTTAACCCCCCCACTAGAAATAATGTGCCCCAAGAAAGCAATGGCACTAAGCCTGAATTCATATTTGGAAAATTTTGCATATAACTCATGATCATTGAGGGTCTGAAGGATAATTTAGAGGTGTTTGGAATGCTCCTCCTCACTCTTAGAATAAACTATGTTATCATCGATGAAAACTATAATGAATAGAAATAGAAACTGATTGAACACCCTATTCATTAGGTCCATAAAAGCTATAGGGGCATTAGTCCATCCGAAGGACATAAATAAGAATTCATAATGGCCATATCGGGTTTGGAAAGATATTTTGGGAATATTATCCTCCCTAACCTTCAACTGATGATACCCTGAATGAAGGTCTATCTTAGATATATATTTGACACCTTGGAGTCGGTCAAAAGATCATACATTCTACGAAGAGGTTATTTATTTTTAACAGTGACCTTATTTAGCTGACGATAGTCTATACACATACAGAGGGATCCATTTTTGTTACGTAAGAAGAGTACAGGATCACCCCAGGGAGAGACACTAGGACAGATAAAGCCTTTGTCAAGAAGATCTTTTAACTGTTCTTTCAACTCTTTTAATTTTGCAGGAGCCATACTGTATGGCGGAATAGAAATAGGATGAGTGTCCAGCAATAAATCAATACCAAAATCTATCTTCCTATGTGGTGGTATTCCAAGGAGATCATCGAGAAAGACTTTCGAGAATTTATTAACTACAGGGATAGACTGGAGGGAAGGACTTTTAGTATTGGAACCTTTGACCAAAATAAGATGATACAAACACCCATTTGATATAAGTTTACGGGCCCTGAAATAAGATATGAATCCCCCCTAGGTGCTAAAGAATACCCTTATTACTCTATCACTGGCTCATTTGGAAAGGAAAAAGTGACTTTTTGGGTTCTGCAGTCTAATGTGGCATAACACAAATGAAAATAATCCATTCCTAAAATAGCATAAAAGTTAATCATATCAAGCTCTATAAGATCTTCCACAGTATCATGATGACCGACAGACATAACACAGTTTTTATACACCCTCCTAGACACAGTAGAGTCATCAACAGGAGTGGAAACAAAAAAAGGTTTTGAAATATTTTTAGGCTCAAAACCAAAACTAACGGCCACATACGGGGGTTGTATAAGACAAGGTAGACCCTGGATCAAGCAACATATACACATTACGGGAGAAAATCTATAATGTACCCATCACAACATCTGGCAAAGCCTCTACATATTGGAGGTTAGATAAAGCATATAACCGGTTTTAACCGCCTCCAGTAGCTGAAGTAGTACTTTGGGTGATGGTGGTGGGGATAAGAATTTGTTTTGAGACTTAGCACCCCAAAAACTTCCTCTAGCAGACGAATAATCTCTTTGGATATGACTTAGATAACCACAAGTATAGCACACCAACCTGCCAAACTGACACTTCCTTGGGTGATACTTCCCACACGAGTCACAACGAGGGTATGACCTAACAGATTAAGCCACACTCTTATGAGACTGAGAACCCTGCACCTTCGACCCATTGTTAGGTTGGAAATAAGGAAATCGTAGATCACCTAAAGGTTTGGGTGATGGAAATCGAGCCCAAGACTGAGCATTACTCTAAAATTTCTTTTTACACCACCTACTTCCCCAATTACCACCCTAGTATTGATTGTTATTCTGGTCTGTAGACCTGGACCTCTTGGCCTGCCTGTTTTTCTCTCTCACCTCTGCCATCCTTTTTTTCTACTCTACAACCTGCTATATGTGAACTGACAACCTAGAGAAATCTATATCTCTATTCAGCATTGCTCCCTTGCACTCTAACAGAAGATCATATGAGAGACCGGATGTAAAATTTCTCATGCAAGCTCTCATATTACCCGCCAATTCTGGAACATAACAAGATAACTGGGTGAACTTCAATGTATACTTCTTGAAACTCATTTTTCCTTGTTTTAAGTTTATAAATTCTTTAGCCTTTGACTCCCTCAATTCCTAGGGAAAAAGCGATCCAGGAAAGCTTCCACAAACTCACCCGATACAGAAGGCTTAACATTGCTACCCTTCGAATCCTCCCACTCATTATACCACTGATTTCCCATATCCTTTAACTAATAGGCTACCAATTCCAACTCTTCAACCTCATTCGTATGCATAACTCTGAAAATTTTCTCCAGTTCATCAATGAACCCTTGGGGGTCCTCTTCAACCTTCGTACCAATAAAAATAGGTGGGTTAAGCCTCATGAATTGGCAAACCCATGTAATCTCAGATGAACCAGACACAGATCCTATATTTTTAAACCGACGGGCCTGAGAAGCTACAAATTGAGACATCATATGCATGGACTGCCGAAACTCAGCATTCGAAACCTCCCTTTGAGGAGGTTGGGTATGGTTGGCACCAGATCAAGGAGCCCGAGGTAGACTAGTTTGAACTGGGAGAACTACTAGAGTAGCAGCAAACTCTGGAGTATGAGCTCTATTATGGGTCCATATCCCATGAGTAGGGCGGACATCATCTTCTTGGGTATTCTATTTATTGGATCTATGGGGAGGCATGATCAACTTCAACTTCTAAAATATAGGAAATCATTAATTAAAGGGCATTTAGACTCTATAACATGAATTAAATCATGACAAGAAAGAGAAAAATTCCTAAACGTCTAGTAGCTCTCTACTTATAAGTGTGGTGTGCTACACACCCATAAAAATGACTCTACCCGATGCGATTTTGTAGACAACCTAGGACCATGAACCATTATCTGATACTAAGTTTGTCATGACCCAAATCAAGGACTTGGCCGCGATGAGTATCCCAATCCATGAAAGACCGAGAGCCCTTTACTAACTGGCAATCATAAGCATAATTCATATACTATAAAAATGCAGAAAACAAAATAGAATCATGATCATCTTAACATATATATCATTTAAGAAATAAGGGCATAAGTTCAATAAGATTGAAAATTGTCTAGCATAAGTCTGGGAAATCTCTACTAAACTGAAAATAGCATCTGCTTGTAACCAGGAAAAGGCCCCCAGATAAACCATGAACTAAAACCAAATGAAAATATTTCAGTGAAAATAAGCCTTTCAAAACAAGGGAGGCTCACCAACTTCAGACGTCTGACAATCGATCTCTACTTAGCGAGCCCTTGGGACTGAGCCTCAGATGTTGAAATATAGGGGGTCAATACAAAATGTATTGGTATGTAGAGCAACCCAAAAACAAAGTACTGATATATATACCATAAATAAGAGTGTTTCATAAAAGACACATCATCATAAAATATTTGAAAATCCATGGGAATAATCAATTGACTTTAAAGTGTCTCAGTAAATCTCAACTCAACATCATTGTCTCACTTCTAAGCTAGGTGGTAAACCCTACATATCTGAAAGTATCCCAAGGGATATAGAGGATCCGCCCTTAACTCGGCGGTTAAGCCCCCAACCCAAGTTTGCCGCAAGGGTTGGAATATCTGAATCTGATATGCCACAATGCCGTAGCCAGCGTAAAATTCCTATTTAGGACATAATAAACCAGTATCGATGAAACACGGTTCCGGGCAATGAATCGTCTGACTCATGCCTACTTTGGTAAACCAGCTAACTCTCTTAGAGCCCATTTTAAACCTTTTTTCTAAACATGCATCTTTCTAAATTCAAAATCTGAAAATCTGATTCTGTTATGGCATTCAACTGTTTGGTATCATCATATCAAGACAGTAAAGTCATATATCTAAGACATTCAATATCATGTTACACTCCTTTCATTCAAAACAGATGTTTGGACCACCAAATCATTCAAACAATACAAGAGAATTTGTATTTCAACATACATGAAAACTTATGCAAAGATTCTCTCTTTTAATTCTTAAACATGTGGTGGTCAATTACTTTGTATCAAATCATGAAAGTTTTCAATAATCGTCTTTAACATTCACAAACAAGAAAACACCCTCTCTTCAATTCACAACCCATCTCAAATCATTTAACAATAGTAAAAAATATTTATACCATGCTTTTAAATGTGAAATTCATTGATTCGTAACATGTAGAAATCAAGAGGTGTCATAACGAGAGAGGAAGTATAAATATTCATTCCCTCAATTCAACTTTCAAACTCCAAACACATGCATAAATATATACGAACAAAGATCAAATTTAAGGAAAGGTCTTTAGACCAAAACATATATCATCAAAAAGGGTTCGCAATGCATACTCTATAATGTAAATTCAAAACCCTTCATAAATCCATGATTTCTTAACTTTAAAACTTACGCAAAACAATTTCAATATACCCATGAAGTTTAGTAAAAAACCCCATACCTTATTACTTAGTTCGAAGAATAGAACCCAAATCTTGACTCGTTTCTTGGAATTCTTGAACTTAGACGTGGAGTTCTTGACCTTTGGAGGAGAGGTAGGGTTTTGTTTATGAGAAAGATTTGGTAATTTTGAGCATATAATTCTGTATTGATGTTTTAATCATCTCTTTTCATGACTTAAGGCTATAGGTAAAGATGAGAGTGCCCTTCGGAAATTAAATTCGCAACTGAAACCCTTTTGGCATCCACCGCGACGAGATAGAGGCCCCATTACTATAGTCATTGTGATGCGGTGCAATCGTGGTGACATTCTATTTTCAAATTCTAAACATGCCTCAAACCCTATTCAAATAATCTGAAACTCCCCCGAGACATCCCCTTTACACCCCTGAACATGAATCAACTCCAAAATCTATGTCTCGGGGTCGGGAAAGTCAATTTAAAAATTATTGAAGTTGAGGACTAAAAATATGGTTAAGTATTTTTCTTAACACTTTAAAACATTTAGGTTGTAAGTCCTCTATATAGGCTACTAAGAGTGGTATTAAGTCCATAATACTACGGGGTGTTACACTACCCAAAATAAGTAAATAACTAGCAATATGACTTATGTTCCCTCATAACAAAGATGTCTCACTCACTCATATGAAATAATGCATGTCAATGCAGGGACAGTCAGGAGACGCTCACACTCAGAAGAGAAGTTTCAATCATGTGCATCAAATACCGTAGGCTTGCCCTTATTTTCTGATACAGAATCAAACCAAGAAAACTAAAGACGATACGAAAAAGTAAATATAATCGATAAGATAGATAATTAGACACAAGAAAAGAAGTAACCAAGAACCAAAGAGTATGTCAAACACTAATACCCTTAATTATAATCTAATCAAACACCTAATTCCTACGGTGACCAAGAGGGAGATGAACACCCTCTAAACCAATATTTCTAAACCAAAGTTCAACAAAAGTTATCCAATACTCTCACTCAATGGAGAAGCATTCATCAATTCATCAATAATCAAGAAAAACTAAGAGAATGAGCTAGCCTCAAAAGTATTTATAGTTTAGGCTAATTATTACAATTTTAGGGCCTAAAAGTGACCCAATTGCAAGATAAGTCCCACTAGGGGCTATTTTGATCCGCTCTTGAAATGCTAGAGTGGATCAAAAGTGGATCCAAAGCGCCTTGGGAGCAAGTCCTTTACAAGGGGATTTCTAGCCCTATTTTACCTTTGCTCTCCTCCTTCAATGATCCTTCAATCAATGTGAGTCCGATCATCAACAAATAACACCCTATTGATGGTAAAGAGGCTTCTTCAAGTACCTCACACTTCATGAACAATCCTTGGATCCTTTGAAGCTCCCAGGCTTGACTTCTTGTGAATATCTTGGAGATAATCCGGATTGTATCATCCTCTCCATCTTGAGAAGAATTTGACCTAAAATTCAAAGGTGATCATCTTCTATCATTGTAAAGAGTGGAAGATCAAACACATTAAAGGTATTGTGTACTTGATATTCCAAAGGAAGGTCAATCTTATAAGCATTGTCGTTTATCCTTCCAAGCACTTGAAATGGACCATCACCTCGAGGCATCAATTTGGATTTTCTTTGGGTTGGAAACCTATCCTTCCGAAGGTGCACCTACACCTAATCACCCGATTCAATCACAAGCCACTTCCTACCCTTGTTTACTCTTTTGGCCACCTCTTGATTCTTCTTCTCAAGGCAATTTCTCATGCAACTTCTTTATGGTTTCTGCCCCCTCATCTAAATCTAAGCTTATCACAACATCAATAGGAAAAGGAGTGATATCTAAACGGATAAGGGGGTTAAGATCATAAACACATTCAAAGAGAGTCATACCAATAGCCGAATGGATAACACGATTATAAGCAAATTCAACTAGAGGTAAGTGGTCCTCCTAAGAGGCCATTTTTTCTTTAACTAAGGTGCGCAACATATAACCCAAGGTTCTATTTACCACCTCCATTTTCCCATCCATTTATGAGTGGCAAGATATTGAGAAAAGCAATTTGGTGCCAAGCCTACCCCACAACGACCTCCAAAAGTGACTAAGGAACTTAGAGTACCTATCACTAATAATGGTCCGAGGAATTACATGTATTTTGACAACTTGCTCAACAAACAAATAAGCCAAAATAAATGCATCATCAATTTTATGACATGGAATGAAATGGGCCATTTTTGAGAACTTATCAACCACAACAAAAATGCAATCTCTACCCTTTCTTGTCCTAGGCAATCCCAAAACAAAATCCATAAAAATATCAAGCCACAGGTGTTGAGGAGTGGGTAGTGGGGTATATGATCCTTGAGGAAGAAGTACGGATTTCACACTTATACAATCCATTCATTGGGCATAAATTCTAGCAACATCTTGACACATCTTGGGACAATAGAATTGTTTCTCTAGGATTCCAAGGGACTTGTTGATTCCAAAGTGACCCATCATACCCCCATTGTGTGCCTCTCTTACAAACAATTATCTCCATGAGATAGAGGGCACACACAACCTTCTTTATTTGAACAAGAAACCATCAAACTTGGAGTAGGGCATAGAAGCACTATCCTTCTCCCACCTTTCCCTACCCTATGTCACACAATCTTGATAGATTTGAGCAAATTTGGGGTCCTTAGGGTACATTGTATTTAAACTCTCAAATCCCATCAATTTAGAAAAAAATGTAGATATAAGCACATGTTTTCTAGACAATGCATCGGCTACCATATTTTCCTTTCCCCTTTTATAATGAATTACATAAGAAAAAGTCTCTAGGAAAGCAATCCACTTGGTATGTCTTTTATTGAGTTTATATTGGGCCCAGAGATGTTTCAAGGATTCATGATCGATTCGAATCACAAACTCCCTGGGCCACAAACAATGTTGCCAATTACGCAAGGCTCTAATCAAGGCATATAACTCTAGATCATAAGTGGAATAATTTAAAGTTGCATCCTTGAGCTTTTAGCTAAAATAGGAAATAGGTTTATGATCTTTCATTAAGACGACACCTATTCCTACCTTACTTGCATCACATTCAATCTCAAATATCTTATCAAAATTAGGCAATTTCAATAAGGGGCATAACTAAGCATAGCCTTTAAAGCTTCAAACACATTGGCTTGTTCATCACCCAATTTAAAAGGATTATCCTTATGGATCACCTTAGTCAAGGGAGCAGCGATGGTACTAAATCCTTTGACAAATCGCCTATAAAAACTAGCCAACCCATGGAAGCTTTTTACTTCACCAATGGATTTTGAAGTTGGCCAATTCTTGATGGAGTCTATCTTAGATTCATCCATCTCAACTCCTCTTGAGATCACAAAAAATCCCAAGAAAACAACTTCATTCACACCAAAAGAATATTTTTCAAGATAAGCATACAACTTCTCTTTTCTAAGAACTTCAAACACATCATGCAAATGCAAGACATGTTCTTCAAGGGATTTTCTATAAACTAGAACATCATCAAAGTATTCCACAACAACTTCATTAATACTTTATCGTTATTTTATTAATGGCTTGGTAATCAACGCACATGTGCCATGTCCTATCTATTTTTGGCACTAGCAACACCAGAACTGCACATGGACTTATTATTTCTTTGATGTATCACTTGTTGAGGAGTTTCTTAACCTGCCTTTGGATCTCTTTTATGTCCTTTGGATTACTTTGATAGGCCGGTTTGTTTGGTAATTGAGAACCCGACACAAAATTAATTTGATGCCCAATTGCCCAAAGTGGGGGTAGTCTTTGGGGATGCTCCTTTAGGAACACATCTCCATAATCCTACAAAACAAGGGAAATAGAATGGGGGATATGAGAAGTAGAGTGGTTAGAATGAAAATCATGGGCTAGGAGGAGCATGGGTGTCTTGTCATCATGCTCTTTGAAAAAATCTTTGTTCCTAGCCAACATCACCAAATGACATTCCCCTTTCAACCTCCTCTTCTCCTCTTCATCATCCCGCTCTTCAATTTAGTCCTTCCTCTCACCTTATTTCTCACCCTTCTCTTTCAATTATCTCAATTTTAGGTGATCCTTATTTACTTGAGATGGCAAAAGAGGATGGAGAGTGAATTTTTAACCATTAAACTCAAAAGAGTACCGATTTTTCCTCCCATCATGCTTGTTTGAATGATCATATTCCCATGGTATCCCAAGAAAGAAATGACAAGCTTGCATAGGTATCACATCACAATGCATTTCATCATGATAATTCCTGACTTTGAACCAAATCACCATGCCTAGTCACTTTCAACTCACCACAATTATTTAACCATTGAAGCTTGTATGGGGTGGAATTTTTGGTTGTGGGAAACATCAAGAAATCAATAAAAGTTGCACTAGCCACATTAGTACAACTTCCGCTATCAATGATCAAAGAGCATACATTTTCCTTTATAAGACATTTAGTATGGAATGGATTCTCTCTTTGAATAGGGTTATCTATCGCCTTGCTAATCATTGCACATCTCATAAAAAAATTTGGAACCTTATACTCTTCATCTTGAGGCCAAGCATTTTTATTATCCTCCTCTACTTTCTCATCTTCTTGGGATCCCTCTCCATTTTAGTCTTTTTCATTATTATTATTTTCCAATCCCACCTCCTCTCTAAGGTAATACAATTTTCTTTCCTTAAGGCTTATATTTCTCTGGTTGGGACATTTACTTTCCTTATGTCCCCACCCTTGACATTAAAAACATTGAAAACCTTTAGGATTGAGAGTAGGATATTTGTTACCTACATTCCTTGGTGGGTATTTTGGAGTGGTCTTATCTACGAGCTTCTTGTCATTCGACTTGTAGTCCTTGTTCTTGTTCCATCCTGATGGCGATTGGGCTACCTCTTTATTCTCCCTACAAGTATTGGTAGATAAGTACCCTTTAGGTTTGTAAGTTGTCCTTTTTTTGATATCTCTCTCAATATCCAAGGCCGCTTGGAAGATTTTTTCTATGGTCTCGAACTTATGGATAGTCATGCATGAGGAGATATCTTTTTTCAATCCAACCTTGAAGCATATGATTCCATGATTAACGTTCTCTCGATGGTCGAGATTCAAGATCAATTGTTGGAATTCATCATAATAGGCCATAACACTCTTGCTACCTTGCTTCAAGTTGTACAACTTGGAAAGTAGCTCATGTTTATACCTCTTCAGAATATACCTTTGCCTTATGAATACCTTCAATGCATCCCATGGAGAGGGTTGGACTTCATTCAACACATTTCCAAATATCTTGACATAATCCCACCATGTATTGGCATACCCTTCAAAATGGGATATGGCATTGCAACTCTTTTTCTCTTCGGTGATATCATTAACTTAGAAGATCCTTTCACAAGAATGAGAGATAAGCTTCGTTATCACTTTTTACTTTGAAAGTTGGAATACTAACCTTGGTTGAATTTATACCTACATCTCGATACCTATTACCTTGTTGGTTCCATTGATCATAACCTTAAGGTCGGTTTCGCAAGTTTCCTTTATGATTAGGCATTGGACCAACTCTTCCTTCTTGACCTCGATAACCTCATTGATCCATTGGTCTACCTCTTATTTTCTCTACCACTATGTAGGCTTCATCAAATGCTCTGAACTCTACTTGTTTTTCTTCCCTTTCTTCCTCATCTAATTGGATGGGTTGGTTTTAGTTAAGGGGTTCTTGGAATGGGGGAATTTAGTTAAGCAGAGGCTAGGGTATTCGGGTTTGAGATTCATCATGTTGTGTTTGGTTGAATTGAGGTCGGAGTGGTTGAATGAGATTTTGGTTTTGTGTATATTTAGTGTCTTGAGGAACAGAATCATGTGCTTGTATTAGTGGATTGATCATTTGGTGACGGTTTTTTGAGGAAATATGAACCAAAGGATTTGGAGCATGCCCACTAGTTGAAGCATGAAAGTGTTGAGGTGTGGATAGGGATGTGTTTTGTTGACCTTCCACGATATCCACTCTTCTACTAATGAGGGATACACTCCCTTCAAGAGAATACACCTTAAGATCAAGTGAATTTATCTTGGCATCCATAGAATTAATTTTACGATTGAGAGTTTCAATGACTGCTAAGATAGCATTTGTTGAGTGGTTATCCATGGTTTGCGGAGTTTCGCCTTCCATACACATTGTACCTATGAATAAAGATACTCAAAACAACAAAAACATTAGCGTTAGATAAATTAACCTCACAAACTCTTCACACCTTTGTTTACCTCACACTTGGATCACAAATGTTGAAAGATGGTTTATACTTCGTGTGGTAATCTAGGTGTCAAGTTCTACTACTTATCGGATTGTATTCTTATTTGATGGACTCAAATAAATATGTAAGAACTTGGATCAAGAATTAACAATTATATTAAAAGAGAAAAGCTTGAAAGAAATGGGAAGATAAATGAATTTGAACTCAAGAACTAATCATCCAACTTAGTAGGTGGATTACTAGTTGTTGATAGTTTTAAGAACCAAGAGTTGAATTTATGAATCAAGGAATAAACTAAGGAATAAAACCTTATTAAATTTGAGTTTAGAAGTGTTATAATGCATTTGGAACTTGAATTGGACGTTGGTAAGGCTTGACATGCATTTGGGAGGTGTCATACACCTTGGGCGACCTCTAGAGCACTTCCAGTGCAGGTGGGGAAGACTGCTCACTGTTTTGAGTTGTGGCAGCAGTTCCAATACACCTCCAGCGCAGGTGGTATGAATTAGAGCCCATAGAAACTGCCTTGAGGTGAGGCATCAGGCTGGGAGCAGCTTCAGCACACCTTGGGCGCAGGTCAAGGGCAAGTTGGCCGCCCCTTGCTTGTTCCAAGGCCAAAAATGCCCTTCTTGATGCCCTTTGTGTAATTTTCTCTTGGAATATTCTTGAAATCTTTTTAGATTCTAAAACGCAAACACACTTTAACTCTTTTTCTTCCTTTTTTTGGGATCAAACACCTTCTTTTGGATGAATTTTCAATATGAATATAACAATATCCTCAATAACACACCAAGAACATCAATCTTTCTAAGTTTTTCTCCGGAGCTTGGAATGAGTTGAAATTTTGAACGTAGGTAATTCTTAGACTTCTAAACTCATTCCAAACATAAATTTCTCCAAATTCTTCACCAAAATCTTTAGATTTTCAATCCACTTCAAACATCTTCAACCAAAGCTTCCAACAAGGATATAACACTCAAATAAGCTCCAATTTGACTCAAATTTGGTTTATAGACTCATATAGTGCCAGGGAACGCAAATCTAACACTAGAAACACAAGAAAATACAAAAATCAAAAACTCAAAATATTACCTAAGACCTAAAACGTGAATAGTATTTTTTTGTGATTTTTGATTTTCTAGGACGACTATACCCAAGATTGACTTCGGAGGAATGAAATCAAGCTCGACTCTGATACCAAATGATACGGAATCGAACTACAAAAAATAAAGATGATACAAAAAGTAAATATAATCGATAAGATAGATAATTAGACACAAGAAAAGAAGTAACCAAGAACCAAAGAGTATGTCAAACACTAATACCCTTAATTATAATCTAATCGAACACCTAATTCCTACGGTGACCAAGAGGGAGATGAACACCCTCTAAACCAATATTTCTAAACCAAAGTTCAACAAAAGTTATCCAATACTCTCACTCAATGGAGAAGCATTCATCAATTCATCAATAATCAAGAAAAACTAAGAGAATGAGCTAGCCTCAAAAGTATTTATAGTTTAGGCTAATTATTACAATTTTAGGGCCTAAAAGTGACCCAATTGCAAGATAAGTCCCACTAGGGGCTATTTTGATCCGCTCTTGAAATGCTAGAGTGGATCAAAAGTGGATCCAAAGCGCCTTGGGAGCAAGTCCTTTACAAGGGTATTTCTAGCCCTATTTTGCCTTTGCTCTCCTCCTTCAATGATCCTTCAATCAATGTGAGTCCGATCATCAACAAATAACACCCTATTGATGGTAAAGAGTCTTCTTCAAGTACCTCCCACTTCATGAACAATCCTTGGATCCTTTGAAGCTCCCAGGCTTGACTTCTTGTGAATAGCTTGGAGCTAATCCGGATTGTATCATTTTATTTACCTTAGCATTCAGACAGTTGAGTTAGGATCACTATAGGACTTTTATCGGATTGTAATGCAAAATTTGGGGCTGGTATGGTACATATGGATATATCAAGTGACTAATCCTCCTTGGCACTGCACTAGCCTTGGGTTCTCACTTACTAGCCAATTTCCTTCTTATTTCCTCCGTTATTTTTTTTATTGCACATTCAGGTTGGGTATGGTATTATATTCTTTGTTTTTAACAATTTTCTCTTTTTATATTTTTTTATATTTTTTACCACACCTAGCCCTACTAATTTTTTTCTCTTATTTTACCCTTTTATATACCCACTTTACACTACGCACCCCTAGGATAGACATGCTCAACTTAAGAATGTTGCATGAGTTGAGGTGCACAATGTCCAAGGAGGACCAGGGAAAAAATAGGTTCATTATAATATAAATGGGAAGGTGAGTAGGTGAAAATAAAGAAAAATAGGCTATAAGGCTCAAAATAGAGATCTAGGGATACTATTTCACATAGGGAAGGTCATTTAGGCTAAAATTGGACTACAATAAAAATGGCATGTGATCCTTTCCTAACTGACTATCCTTCAACCTAGGTAAGACTATCCAGACAAGTTCTGGATTTAACACACAGAGAAAACTAAGTAGCATCTCACATACACATAGCACAGAGTTAATATTACCAACTACTATCTATTTGGTTCATGCAATACTTAAAAATCTCCTAATTAAACAAAAATACAACACAATATGAAACAAAACAAAATACATCACAAATTATCCTAGACATGTTAGTTCTATAAACATACCACGACTGACAAGCAAAAAAGAACAACAACCAAAACCTGCGGCGGCTATGGTACATCTCTCCACAATTGAAAAAACTATTCACTATCCTCAATGCACAAAAATAATACAAAACAAAGGAAGGTGAGAACATACCTAGGACACACTAAGCACCAATGTCATGAGCATCCACAGATAGGGGCATATCAACTGACCCAAGAGGTGGTAGTGGTGGTGCACTATGAGAAGATGCACCCGCTACTATCTCTATATGCCTCTTCTTGTCAATGAATGTCGTCTCTATCAAATCATGTCTAGACCTTCTAAAAACCTAGTTATATGGCATATCAGGATCATACAAGTCTCCTATTTGACCTCTATTAGCCCTTACTATCGGAACCTCCTCATCATTCTCCATAAAGAAATTAAACTATCTCAGTTCACGCGGACGTGATATTTAGACCCCTGGGGATATAATCAAGGGAGTGTCTCCTACATGGTTCTCTATGAGAGAGCGTACCTTTACTCATAATATATCAAAATCCTCTCTTATCTGGTCTAGATTGGGCACCGCTGTCTTTGTAAATCAGGCTGTAACCTGTCTCTTAAACTTATCAAGACGTTCCTGGAAGTAGCACATAACTCAGACAGTGCAACTCTCTGTATGGCCTCTGCCTACTCTAATCTAGTTCGAACCTTAGATCTTATCTTCCCATATAGGGTAGTCATCTCAATCTCAACAACCCTTAATTAAGCATCAGTTCCCTCTAATTTTCTTCTAAGATCTAGAAAAACTCCCTGGATATAGTAATCATACTTGTAGCATGACCTGTAGTAGATGGGCGAGTAGGCTCTGAAGATACGCCAACCGGCTTGAGGTTGAAGCTGGGGCTGATGAAGAAGTGGCTAGTGTCTCTGCACCCTGAGTGCTCGAATTTAGAGCCTATCTGTGCTCCCCTATCTCAATATCAACACTAACACCCACATCGCCTCCATTCATATCACCAGGCTCTGTGGAAACTGATGGGCCCTCAGTATGTACCTGCGCTACTGTAGTAGGCTTTATAGAGCTCCTAGGATGTCTTGGATGTGCAAATCTTTCATAATTTTTGTCTTTGCAGTAGCCGTCAGACATACACATACATCTATCTTTCATGGATCTTATACCGTAGGATATGATGAGTGGTGACTTTACCACTCATTTTCACTCATCATTTGTGTACCTTACCTTGTTTTGATTGAATAAGTAAGACATAATTATGATTGAATGCACTAGTATCTATATTTTATAGGTACAAAGGTAATGAGATAAAAATATATGGATTTGAGATATAAACAGGAACAAAAGAAAGCAAAGAAGTGCAGTTAAGGTACTGGAGTAGAACATGGCCTCAGTGATCATGATCGCAGGCTTCAGCACGCAATCATACCGAGTAAAGCAGGTCAAAGTGCAATGATTGCATGGAATTGCCTGTGGTCGCTGTACCGCAGTCGTGTTAAACACACCGTGATCATGGCCTAGCAGGATTTCAGCCCAAGGAAAAAATTGTAAATGCACGAAGTTGTCCCTAATTTTCCTGATAAAAGAAGACTCAAACCCTAATCCAAAACATGAATCCACAACCCTACTTCCCATCCTTAGTTTAGGGTTATTGAAATTTCTTGGAGCTTAGAGCTAAACTTGTACTAATCTTGAGCTAAGAAGACATTAGAGTGATTTTTAAGTGTAGATTTGGCATCACCCATTGAAGATTCATTGGATTCTAAAGTGTCGTTTTCCATCTCTTTATTTTCTTATAGATAATTTTGATAGAAATATTGGCTTATTTGTGTTTATTATCATTATGATTTGCTAGATCTACCTCTTGGGGTTATGCTTTATTAGGGTGCAAATATATGTGGGTTGTGATGTATTTGTGTAGATTCTAGTTTATTGATGATTGATTCTTCTATTACTTGATTAGATTGGTTGAAATTTGTGGGTGAAAACCTCAAATACCCACATGAGTTTGATGGGTGAAGACTCCAAACTCTAGAAAGATCTAAACCATCTTTGAAAGAAGGGTTTTGGGTGAACTTTAGGAATCCACATAATTCTTGAAAGAGGGATGTGGGAACCAAGGCAATAGTAGACAATTTATGGGCATAGTTTACTAATTTTCACTATCTTAGAAATAAGGGTGAATATGAGGTTGACTATCCCTTCGGTACCATCCTAGAAATAGGGGTGCCTAATTGAGGTAGTGGGTGGTTTTGATTGACAGACTTGTTAGTTGCTCGAAAGACCAAATGGGTGAAATCCTTGTGGTTTTGTTGAAAAACTAGACTCAAGGACGTTATACCTAGCCTTCCACACCATCAATGATTAGAATTTGCATTGAATTATCATATTCCTATGCACATCTTTTCCCTAGGAAGGCATAGTCCCAAGATTTATTTTAATTGATTACGTTCTAATTGTTCTTAGTCTCGAATTAGTCCCCTATAAGCCCAAGAGTTGCATTTATATTCAAGACGATTGAAACCCACCAAACCATCTTGTATCATAGGTTTGAACTTAGTAAGCAACTATCATTCCGAACTTACCCAATCGCCACTCACATTGTTCCTCATGGATTCGACCCCGACTCTTACTTGGGTAAATATATTGACAACGACTGCCTTACACTAAATTAGATGTGCAAGTTGAGCATTATCAGGATGGATAAAAATCAATTGCATATCTGGACATCATACTAGAAACCAGGTCTGCTCCTTCCTAAGTCAACAAATTATCTAAAACTGTAAGGAATAGTCGGTATCTGATCAGTAACCACCAAAACTTAGCCTCAAAGGTCAATGTACCCTTCTTGATAACACCATGACAATCAATCCATGGGGTAGCATCACCCATAGGTGAAATATAGTTGGTTATCCACCTAGACATCTCAACCTTATCTTATTTATGCTTAGCCTCCTGCATAATATGTCGATCACATGCAACTCTCAATTTTTAGTAACACTCAACTGTAGATGTGAGAGTGATATAATCTATACCAAAGATGACCCGGCGGATAGTCTCTACTGAAAGATCAACTCTGACCCTCTCACAAGTGTATGATAAAGCTGTGGTTGCTCCATATGCCTCATCGGGCTTGGAAATCTGCGTATGGAAAGGTCTACTATAGCTTGATATAATGCATAAAACTCACGTACCATGTTTTGCCCATAAGAACCGAGTGATATGGTCATCCACTCTAACTGGTAATGATCGAATGCAACCCATAACTATGGTACTCGCCTCAGTCCAAATAGATCGATCTATATCTCCTTATAAATAAGCCTCTTATCTTAGGTACAACTGCCTATATCATAAACTGACCGTATATCCTCTGCACACCACCTCAAATATGCCTCCGAGGCATGTGCGGGCTTATGACTCGACCCCTACTGTACTGGTGCATCATGGGTAGCCTTCTCTATACCCTCCTTAGACTGGGTACATCTGACTGTTGTACATAAACAGTGGTACCCTCCTCTTACTGAGGCACTGCTACTTACTCCTTCTTCTCAGCATTCTTCGATGAATCCTGGGACCCCTCCTCAGACTGGGGGTCCTGAGCTGTAACATGTGGAGTAGACTCAGAATCTATCTCATTCTCTTCACCATCATTGTTTGCTAGAGGAGTATGTAGAGGTGACATCCGAGTAGACTTCATCCTACGTAGGGATAAAACAGCCTGAGCATCCTGGCCCTCTAGTAACTCTACGTGTCACCCCAACTACAGTGTCTCTACATCGCTGCATCAGGTACTCCTCCACTAAACCACTAGGCTCGAGAGACTTTTTCTGTCTCCTCGAGGCATTAACCTTTTTTGTATTGGCAGCTTTTGGTGCCATGTGTACCTGAAAAACTAGTCATTAGTTTCAAACAAATGTGAGGGATTGCAAGAGTTGAAGAAAAACTAAAAATTTAAAAAGTTTGAATTTTTCCTTAATTTTCACACCCCTATAACCTGTTTGAAATCCCAACAAGTCCTATGTGCACACATCTATCAAGAATCATGATTTTCAAGGAAAACTAAACATGCTCAACTTATGGTATTACTTTGTTTCTTCAAGTTCAACTTTCGGTTAGGGCCTAACCTTAGAATTTAATTCAAAATAAGGCCCTACGTTATGATTTTAGGCTACTTCAAGGCTCCTACACACAAGCATGCTAGAATCTATATATTTTGCATGGTAATACACATATCAACTTGTTTAAACTATAAATAAATAAATAAATAAATACAAAACCATTAGAAGCCGAGAAAGTTACCTTTTTATGAAAACCCAAAAGTGAACAACAAAGAATTCAACCAAAACCAAAGTTGGAACTTGTTTTTAGTGAGTTGGGACAAGTTGGTATCTCAAACAAGTGTCAATTTAGCCTTTACTTAAGTGTGGGGTTAATTTATGTTTTAAGAGGGAAGTTTGAATTCAAAGAGAGAAGTGAAGTTTTGAGGATTTGAATGAGTTGGAATGAGGTTAAGGATGTTTAAATATAGAGGGGGTAGGGGGGGTTAGGTCTTATATAAGTGTTGTGGGACTGAAATTTTAATTAAAATTTGGGCCCACTCATGACTTATCCTTGCGCCTGCCACATGCGGCCAGGCATGGGGCACAAGTGCCACATGCAACCAACATGTGTAACGTGCAAGTGCAGCACCAAAAATTTTGGCCCACTTTTCTGCAATCTAGACTCTGCATTTTGATATTTTTCCAGCTGCTTATGGTCTCGTAACCTAAGTTTATGGTCCCATAAGTATGATTAGGTGCCAAAGTCCACAACTTTCCATTTTTCATCCTCAAAATTTTAACTTTTCAATTTATTTCTCAACTTACCTGGGTCGTATGGGACTTGTGACCATGATGGTTTATCACACTGTCCCTTTACGTGGAAATTGATAAATGTAGCAATATTACCATATTTCGGGCAAGTCCATAAAATTAAAACCTATAAAAAATAACAAAAACTGAACACTCAAGAAGTGGGTTATCTCCCACTCAACGCTTGATTTAACGTCGCGGCACGCCGCGACTGTGTTGGTTACTTAGACTTCACCAACAAGACCATGGGTTGCCTCCCATACAACTCTTGATTTAATGTCGCATCACAATGCAGCTATCTTGATTAATTAGAATTCATCAAGATACCCATAAGAGTATCCTCCGGGGTTATCAGTACAATCGATCAGCGACACCACCCTTATATCGGTAGGTTGCTTCATTGATTTTTGAATGTTGAATGTGGTCTCCTCACTGTTGACTCTGAATATCAACTCTCATTTCTTCGTGTCAACAATCTCTCTACCTATGGCCATAAATGGTCTCCCCAATATGACGGGCATCTCGGTGTCAAGCTCACAGTCTAGAATGACAAAGTTAGCCAAAAAGATGAAATTGTCTACTCTCACAATCACAACAAAAAAATGCCAACAAGTTTCTTCACAGTGTGGTCATCTATCAATAGCCGCATTAAAGTCAGTTCCAGAGGGTTCAAACCCAATTTCTTGAATATGGCTGACAACATCAAATTAGTGTTAGTTCTTAAGTCAATAAGGCTCTGGCGAATTGAGATAACCTAATAGTACTTGGTATAGTGAATACTCTCGATAACCCAATAGTACATGGTATAGTGAATGCTTTGGAGTCACCTTTTTTCTGAACCAAATACCTCATAGTGACTACACTATAGTGGTACAACCCATCAATATCCTCGATTGTAGCTCCTTTTTTTTGTGACCAATTGCTTCATAAACCTGGCATACCCAGGCAACTACTCTAATGCCTCAAAAAGAGAAATATTCAAGCCCAACTCTTTTAGCATCTCAATGAATCGCTTGAATTTTTATTTTTCTCTTTTCTGATTTAGTCACTGATGAAAAGGTGAGGGCGGTCTCGAAATTTGTCTTATTTCCTGCTCAACCATTAGACCCTTACTTTTTTCCATAGCAACTACATCATTACCACCTGTTTCATTTTTTGACTCCCCAACAAGTATCTCATCAACAACAACTTCTGCTAACAGGAAATGGGGGATCCATTGTATTAAACCACTCCTCATGGTAATGGTAAGAACATGACCATCTTTTTTTGGATTCTTCACAGTGTTGCTCGGAAGGGTACCTGGCTGCCTCTGGTTCAGAGTTGCTGACATCTGCCTGAACTGGTGCTCCAACTGCTTGATAACAGCGGCATGAGATTCAACCTTTTAGGTCAACCCTAAAATATTGGACTTAATCTTCTTAAGGTTGATCTCTTGATTTTCTTGACTCTTCACCATCTTAGCAATAGCTCTTCCAATCTTGATTCTGCATATTTTCTGCCAGGAGAAATTTACCTATCTCCTTTCTCTCTGTAGTCATCCTTTTTTCTTCAGTCACCATCTCGCTCTCTACTATGGTTTCTATATCTATTATAGTAGTTCTGACCTTGGTTCCCTTGCCCTTGGGATCAGAATCCCACCAACTAATGGTCCAGATAGTTTGCTTCCTCCTCTAATTCTGACGCATAAGCTTTAGAAGCTGAACCATGTGTTGCAACCGCATTCACTTTCCCAAAAGTTGTTGATACAAGTTGCTTTACTATTACCCCTATATAAGTTCTTAGTAGTTCAATTTCTTATTCTACCAAATCATCAGCTACTTTTTAGTAGCAGGAGGCACTAATAACATATGTGTCAGATCCCCTCTTAGCCTCCCAAGTTTTCTACTCTCAGTTAGTGAGTGAGATTTGATCTAGCATCTTTAAAGTTTCCTCCCAGCGTAGTCTCGTAAAATCTCCTTTAGAGATGGTGTCTTCCATGGCTCTAAAAATGATGGTTAAGGCTCAGTAAAATATCTCCAATTAGCTCTTCCCTGACATTCAATGGTTGGGCACCATACTCAGCTTCTTCTTGAACCTGAACCATGCCTCGTAATAGATTCTAACTACAGCTGCATAAAATTATAAATCTCATCCTTGAGCTGCAATATCCTAGATGGAGGAAAGAACTGGTTCAAGAATTGCCTGCGCAACTCATTCCATGTAGTGATAGATCCTCTTTACAGTTCCCCTAACCATAAAAATGCTTCTCCTGTGAGTGAGAAGGGTAACAACCTCAGTCTAAGTGCTTCCTGATTCACCCCTAGAATGGTATACGAACTGCAGATCCTAATAAAATTAGCAAGGTGCATATTTGCATCATCTACAGGCAATACCACAAACACACCCTTTAGATTTAAGAGTTAGATCATTGCGCTCGTTATGTTAAACTTGATTCTTGGGGGTAAAATGAGAAGAATAATGGATCCAGTCTCTGCTGGCATAACATATCCCAGATCTTCTTTATCATCTATATATGGCTACACATACTGATATATTGGGATCACTTGAATATGGGCACCTCTTACTCTGTTATGATTTTCTCTGAGTGCTACTCGGTGGTCTAATTCTTGTCTCTGCTCATCTAGTTCTGCCTCTCGAGTTACTTACTGCACTTCTTCCATTGCCCTTCTCTCATTTTAAGCTTGAGCTAAAATTTCACCAGTCTGTCGATCAATAATATCTTGTACTCCTTCAGGAGAATGGGGAGGTACAACATCACAAACCTCTTCAGGATTATCATCTTTTTTCTGTTCCACCAACTTACTAGGTGTTTGTAGGATCCTCTCTGTATTTAGATTTACTGGGAGTAAGGGATTTCCTCCACTTCATGTGCTAGTCATACAACGGTGCAACTAAGAACAAAAGCAAAAAAAGAAAAACCCAAAACTGCAACAATTTCAATTTCAAAATCAACACCGTATTCTCTGAGAAGGCCGCCAAAATTTGGTGACGTGCAATCTACACCTCCTCTCAGAAGATGATACAGTTGCTTCCAAATATTGTAACCCAATAAAGGTTGGGGTCAAATCTCAAGGGAATACGTGGAATCATTGCTCTTAGCTATTGTAATCAATGGGAATAATTGGAAAAGTAAATATTTTTTTTAGTATGAATGTCGAACTAGTAGCAAGTATCAACTTTGGTTGTAATCAATCGTGAGTGAACACTAGGATTGTGTTCCCCTTGGCTTCTCAACTCCATAGGCTTATTGTACTTTATTAAACCATCCTGATACCTTACATGCAGAATCCATAAGTTATGTACAACTATAGTCTTTTGGGCGAGTAGAGGGACTTCACCATTTACAGTTTGAGTCTCAAGATGTCACCTTACTAAACCTTATCTTGATCCAAGTTAACTATTGCCTTTTGAGTCTCTAGTTATTAGATGATATCTAACCATCTTACTAAGAAAAAACCTAGAAGCGTGGATCGACAGTTAAACACCAAATTATTATTGTCTTTATCTTTTCCTAGTCACTACTTCTCTTTTGGAGTAAGTAGCAATAATCTAAGAGGGATCATAACGTGTTTACCCATTAAGAAAACTATTATAGTGAAGATAAAGCAATATATGCATGGGTATCGATTCAGAACAACAATAGCACTTCCCCTACTTCGTCAATCTGCCAGGGTTTCCACAACACTAACTATGGGTTTTTAGCCACTCATGCTTGTGAAATAATCAACAACATTCATGATTGAAAGCATAGATGAAATCACAAAATAAGAAGTAGAAAACCCAAAACCGTAACTGAATTAATCAACTAAAGGTAATACAAGAGAGTTCCAAGATCAAAATCAAATCTCAGAATCAAAATATGTTTGTGAGTATCAAAAGTGCAAAACTTCTACTAAAAAACACATAAGGGGTATTTATAGTACATGAGGAAACCCTAAAATCAAAATAGGAGAAAAAAGGGTCGGTGGATACTTATGGTCCCTACTTATACCTGACCTTAGGCACAAGTAGTATTTGCGGCTTGCAGGGTTGGCACAAGTGGTGACCACAAGCGCCAGGGCCAAAAAAATCCAGCAGGTTAGCTCTTAGAATTTTAGACTTTTGACACTTGATTTTCCCACATGCAGTCCATATGTTCTACTTGCGGTCCACACGTTAACTTAGCAAGTGCCGAGAGTCATCTTTTCAGCTCTTCTTCAATTCCCACACATGGCTTGATCACGAACAAGCCGAAAAGTGTCCCTAACATCCATAATTTCTCTAATAAGTAGCCAAAACAGCTTTTTTTAATCTTTTTCATGAACTTAGCATCCTAAATACGATTTCCTGCAAAACATACCCAAACCGCATCATATCTAACAAAACAACCTTAGAAACTTCTATGTTTTTGTATTTTTAAGCATCGAAAGTGCTACATTTCTATATCACATCATGGAGCATGAACATCATCAGCCCGAGAAGTTCGAAGAGGACTGGTAGGGATAGGTTGAACTCTACGAGGGGCAGTACAATCAGGAATTAGGACCCTAGACCAGATCTGTACTCTATAAATAGAATGAGTTCCATTCACATTATCCTCAGGTGGGACAAAATAGCTTCCACAAGCATCAGATCTTGGGAGAGGCATGACCTGAAAAGCAAACAAATGAAATTAGAGGAGATTTCAAGACCTTAGACTCTAAAGCTCAAAAATAGATCACAAGAAAGGGAAACATTCCTAAATGCCCAGTAGTGTCTCCCTTATAAGTGTGGCACGCTACATACCCATAAAAGAGACTCTACTTGACATGATTTTGTGGACACCAAATAAACATGAACCTATGCTCTGATACCAAGCTTTTCACGACCTGAACCAAGGCCTGGATGTGGCGGTTATCTCAAGTCCACCGAGGACTGGAGAACATCTCTTTTTCTTAGTCAAATAGAACACAATACAACTAGCAACAGATGAATTCCAAGTATATTACAAGACAGTCAAAGGACGGGCTTAGGTAGAAATTTAAAAACTTTAACATCCATCCCAATACACAGTAATCCACAAAGCCTCTAATATCTAAAGAACAACCTAATTCATGACATGCCCCCGACAATAGCCAAAAATAGAAAGCAAAAAAATAGTCTATGACATAACTAAACGAAGAAGTAACAGGCCTTCTGGGAGAAGGAGTCTCACCACTTCAAGATGATTCATGAACAATCCAAGAACCACCTATCACTACACAGAAAAAGCAAAAGTGTCTCAATTTCCTGCATAGCATGGGGATATAATATCTGGAGACGGTTAGCGGGGTTAGCTCTAGAATGTAACTCAGGATAACGATAACATAATGCCAATTCAAAATCTAGTCCAAACTCAATGTACATGTTCATATATATGCATACATACATATATATTATAAGATGTTGGTATAGGAAATAAGGTTTAGCTTGAGATTTAAAATATTAACTTGGGTTGTGTAGCTCTACTTTCATAAATACCCATGGGCTATATAGGTCCATCTTCCCCTACCAAAAGGTCCCTAGTGTGTATTAGCTACACAAACCAGAGAGGAAGACCATAGAATGCCTTACCCTATGCTAATCTAGGATATATATATATACATAGTGTGAACTAAGCACATGATAATCATGAACAACCCCCACACCGGAAAACGTGAGTTTTCAGTATCGATCCCCTCGGGTCCTCCACCTTTATGGCCTAGCTACACAACCCCCTTTAAGCCCAATTAAAACAGGTTTCACATAACCCATCCATTTAACTAAGGAATTATCCTTTAAGGCACTCCATAGGTATCGTCATACCATTACACTTGCAAGCTTATAATTATGCCATACCAATTCCATCAACTTGGAGGAATGTCATGACTTTCTTTGTTTATTAAATCAAGTTGGGAGAATGACACGACCCCCTTTGTTCATTAAATCAAATTGGGGAATGACTCGACCCCTTTTTGTGTATCAAATCAACTCAGGGGCATGCCTCGACCCCAAGCTTCTATTTTAAAAATCAACAACATGGCCAATAAGGACTTTGAAAACTTTTTTTCATTTGTTTAGCCATTTATGCAATGCAATAGCTTAGATGAGTAAGTTAAACAATGTGAAAAGTCTAATTTCAAAGATAATTATGCAAGTGGGTTGAGGAAATACAATTTCCAAAACTAAAATCCAAATCAAAATTATCAATTTGGGGGAATACATCGACCCCCTTTTCAATACCCCATGCCCATGCACCCAATTAGTTGAAAAACCATTGATAAAGCATAGACAGTGCATATAAAATCATGGGAATTCAATTCATGTAACATTCATCCCCAAACCCTCAACCTATATCAAGACCCATATTCAAATCCATATGAACAACCATTTAAACCCATTTTTTAAGTAAAACAAGTTTAAGGGAAAAAGTAAAAGTCCTTATATAATCAAGAATTATGGAGAGAAATCAACAATGAAAGCTTAAATGGCCAATCCTTAGAAATCGTAGCTTATTTTTTTTGAAGAGTTTGAGAGAGATTAAGAATTGTATTTTGATTTGTTTTGATGCGATAATATGAACCTAAAGGGGTTTTAAGTCATGGGTCACAATTGGAGAAGAGAGAAAATATCCAAAGTACCCTTTAATTAAACACAGGAAAAACTACCACCAGTCGTTATGAGTCACATCATGACTCGTGGCGACTGGCTACGAGTTATTGCCTAGACCCGTAGTCTGATAACTAAGTTGGGAATCCTTCAGTGTTGACCCTATGAGTCATACCCTACGACTCGTAGTCAGACCTTACAACTCATAGGATCTAGTGGTAGTCAAGACAGAAATGTTTGGGTACTACACTGGTTTAGCTACATAAGGCACCCCACGACTCATAAAGAGTCCATATGAATCGCAATGTCCTAGCCACAGTCTCAATAGAAACTCGTGCTATTACACTAGTAACCCTAAGTTTGGGTCCTACGACTCGTAATAACACTTACAACCAATAAGGTGAGTCTTAATCTGGGTAGTAAGCTCAAAGTCAAGAAATTTTTCAAAGGCCAAAATTCTAGTGTGTTACAAGAGAAGATGGATAGAGTTCTTAAAGGAAAATGATATGAGTGTCTCATACCATCCAGTTAAAGCCAATGTAATGGCTACACTCTTAGCAGGTTATCTATGAGAAGTATTGCTCATGTAGAATAGGAGAAGAAAGAGTTAGTTCTTGAGGTTCATAGGCTGGCTAGATTAGGAATTCAGTTAGTTATTTAGCTAAAGGTAATATCTTGGTTCAAAATCTTTGTTGGTAGATGAGGTAAAGAAAAATCAAAATAGTGATCTCATTTTCCATAAGTTGAAAGAAACGGTTAAGAATTAGAAGGTTAAGTTTTTCTCTCAAGGGGGAGACAATGTTCTTCATTGTCAGAGTAGGCTATGTGTTCTAGATGTGGATTACTTGAGATAGTAGATGCTAAAAAAATCTTATAATTCTCAATATACTTTTCACCCAGGATCCACTAAGATGTAGCAAGATCTATGATAAGTCTATTGGTGGAATGACATGAAGAAAGATACTGCAAAATTTATGGCCAAGTGTCCGATTTCCAGCAAGTTAAGGTTGAGCACCAGGGACCAGGTGGTATGACTCAAAATATTATTATTCCTAGTTGGAAGTGGGATGTAGTGAATATGGACTTTATTATACTCATCGACAACATGATTCAATTTAGGTCATCATGGATCGAATGACTAAGTCAACCCATTTTCTACTAGTTAATACTTTAGATTCAGTCAAAGATTATGCTAGACTCTATCTTAAGAAGCTGGTGAAATTTAATAGATTCTCTTTGACGATCATTTCATATAAGGTTACTCAGTTTACCTCCCAATTTTAGAAGAATTTTTAAAAGTGTCTCGGTACCTACGATCATCTTAATATGGCTTTTCATCCAAAGATAGATGGTCAGGCAGAGAGGACTGTTCGAACTTTAGAGGACAAGCTAAGAGTATGTATCATTGATTTCAAAGATAGTTAGAATGATCACTTGACCTTGATTGAGTTTTCCTATAATAACAATTTTCATTCCAGTATTCAAATTGCCCCATTTGAGGCACTTTATGGTAGGATATATAAGTATCCTAATAGTTGGTTTGATATGGGTAAAATTACATTAATATGGCTTGATTTAGTCGATAAGGCTGTGGAGAAATTTAAACTAATTAGAGGAAGTCTAAAAATAGCTCAAAGTCATCAAAAATCCTATTCATATGTAAGGAGAAGAGAAATTGAGTTCTTGATTTGGGATTTGGTTTACTTGAAAGTTTCACCCATGAAAGGGGTGAAAAGATTTGAAAAAAGGAAAACTCAGTCTCTAGTATGTTAGTCTTTATAAGATTTTGAGGTTCTTTGTAGATGTGGCTCATGAGTTAGTCTTGCCTGCAAACTCGACATCAGTGCATCTAGTTTTTCATATGTCCATATTGAAGAAATGTATTGGTAATTCGACACCAATTGCATCTGTAGAGAGTTTGAGTGTGAAATATTGTCTTACTTACGAGGAGGTCTCAATTTAGATTCTCGACCATTAGGTTCATAAGTTGAGGAATAAGGTAGTCTCCTTACTAAAGGTTATTTAGTGTAATCACCTAGCTGAGGAAGACACTTGGAAAGCAGAAGCAGATATGATAACCAAGTACACCCCCCTCTACATATTTGCCCTATGAATTTAGTTTAATCCTGAGGTAATAATTTACCATTAATTAATTTATTTTGTCGCATGTCACTTAATTATTCATAGATCATAGCATGCATTCATAAGTTTAGTTTAGTTCATGCATTAGTACAAAGTCATCTATCATGTTAGTACTTAAATCTTAGAAATTCAATATTGGGATTGCATCTCTTTCCCTAGCTTTAGAACTTAGTTTTTATTTGGGGATGAATGATCCCAAGGGGGAGATATTGTAACACCCCAAAAGTCCAAGCCGAGATCAGAACCAATCTTCAATAAAATATAGAACCATTACATAAGCATAAAATGAGTAGTATATGATATTCAAGATCATAAGGGGTCCTTTAACCCAATGTTGAGTTGAAAACTCCTTTTCTAGATAAGTTTTAGTGCAAGTTTATTCTTAGATAAACTTCAAATGACCATTTCCCCTAATATATAAATAGGTAGTTTTCCTAATACCCACCAAATTAAAGATATTTGAGTCTTCTTCCCAATGTCATAGACCATTAAAAGGAAATAACCATTTTAGTAAATCACTATAAGGCTATCCAAACATATGAACATTCATATGGACCATGTATAATTCATATGTACCATGTTTTATTCATATGGACATAAGTTTTCATATGAACCGTGTGTCAAAGACACAAACCATACGGTCTAACCCATAACTACTGCTACATTTTCTCAACAACTTTACTGCATACTTAATGAAGGACATTTGGTATTTTACCACTTTTTTAAAACCAAAACTACATTGTTCAAGCTATTCCGAGGATGGTTATTAACTTTAATATAACCCTAAGCCTCTCACTCACTCAAAAACATCTGACACTTTGTCATAAATAAGAAAGGGGGTGATTTTCTCCCAAAAAAAAGGCGTGGGGTTTTTCACTTTCAAACCCCAATTCTAATAAATTCTTCAAGAATTACATATTCATGTATGTGGGATTTCATCAATGGGTTTATTTCACCCGCTTATTCCCAATGTTAACTCAAATCCTCAATTTAGTTCCTTCCTCAGAGCCTAGGGTTCATGAATATTGTGAATTCCTTGATAATTCAATCCCTTGTTATGATTGAGATATAAACCCATGTTTTACCATGAATTTCAATATCATTGTATGTCTATAATTGAAATCCCTCATCACATTATGCAATCCATAATTTCCAAACTTGAGTTATAAAATTTCTTATTTTGTTTAGTTTAAGGAAATTATCATAGTAGTTGTATTCTTCAAAGATGGAAGGTTATGAACACTTGATGACTAAGGATTTCATGCATAAATTTATGAATATTCAATCTTTCAGTTTTTACGATTGAATTATTTAAAATAAAATACTTATTTTTAGTCTTCAAAATATTAATATTATTAAGCATTTTCGTTATCAGTTGTTATTCAGTTGGGAGTAGTACTTAGCACCGAGAAAATGTAGGAATGAAGGCTTACCCATCAGTTAGGCCAAAATATTTGGTAGAAGTCCCTAAGTCTCAAAGCTACAACACCACCATAGGTTCTAAGGGGCCATCTATCAGACCAGGCTTGATATGTTAGTCCTTATGGATATTAGCTTAGTGGATCCATGTCAGTTAGTTTTCATATACTTGGCAAGGTAAGGAGTATCCTTCAATATAGGATTACAGGTGGGGCCCAGTTAGCTCAGATTAGGGTATGTCGGTTAATAGTTGCCCCTACAATCCATAATTTAGTTTCAGATAGTTGAATGACCTCATACTCAGTTATCAGCATATCGTACAACACATGTTTATTACTTGGTATTGCATCTATTATAATATTACATGCATCATGTTCAGCTTGTATTAGTTATTTTCTATCTCACGTACTCAATACATTCAAAGCATTGATCGCATACTTTATTTTGCACTACTATCTTATACTATATGTTCTTACATCTAACATCTGAATCACACATAGTAAGACCTCTTATTACATTATTAGTAATACTTTGGTGAGTCTTCATCATTCGAGGGCTAATTAGTACTCCCTCCATTTTAAAAATAGTGACCTACTTTCCTTTTTAGTCTGGTTAAAAAAATAATGACCCCTTTCCCCTTTTTAGCAACTTTTTACTTTTAGCTTTTCACGTGGCATGCTTAATACCACAAGATTGAAGACATTTTGGTACATTTGTTATATATTTAATTTGAGACCACAAGATTTAAAAGTTTTTTTTATTTTCTTAAACTTCGTGTCAAGTCAAACTCGATCATTCTTTTTTAAACAGAGTGAGTAGTATCCTTCATTTATGTCCTTTCAATTTTTAGACGGTAAGATTTGTTAGACGTTTTTCCCAACAACTTATCTTAGTAGTCTTTAAGACATATAGTTAGATGTTTGTGATATTTGGGTGGACCACTTGCCTCTCATATAATTTGCTTACAATAACAGTTGTCATTCTAGAATTGGTATGGCCATGTTTGAGGCCTTATATGGTAGAGGGTGTAGGTCTCCTATTGGGTGGTTTGAGGTTGGTCAAAATAAGTTATTTGCCCCTGATTTGGTTCACCAAGACATATAGAAGGTGAAGGTGATTCAGGATAAACTTAAGGCCTCCCAAAGTCGACAAAAGTCCTACACAGATGTGAGCCAAAGAGAGTTGGTGTCCAGTGTTGGTGATTGGCTGTTCTTGAAATTATCTAAGATCAGTGGTGGACCCAGGATTTAAAGGTTGTGGGTCTCTAATTTTTTTAACATAATTTTCTAATGATGACATAATATAAATATATAACTATTTAAATGCAAAATTAAAATAAAAGTACAATAAATATTGCCATTGCCAAAAAAGGCTTCCAGTCACAAGTTTCATACAAAAAAGACTTCAGTTCATAAGTCTGAATTTAGAAAAAAGACTTCTAATCATAGGACACCATCACAACTATGCTCGACGACTTTTCATATTTTGAAAATGATGAATAATATCATCATTACTTACAGCTGCAAATATCTTATGCTCTAACTAGTAAATGAAATAACCATTTAAAAATGCATCACCCATGCTGTTGCGGAGTTTATTTTTTATGTAGTTTATGGAAGAGAAAGCTCGTTCCACAAAAGCAGTAGCAACGGAAAGAATGAAGTTAACTGATGAGCAAATAAATAAGGGGCCAAGTCTGATGCAATTTTGATTCAACAAATACTTTAGCAAGATCAGTAATTCTCTTCATATTGAAAAATCTTTTATCAAAACTTTGAACATGTGCTATGAAATTATCAAGCTAACAACTAAAATCTCGAAGTTTGCTGCTATCAAACTCATTCAAATAATATTCAGCCAACCTCATTATTTTTTTCTTATCAAAATTACCAAATGACTTAGCTGGATGTAAATAAGTCATACCAAGAAGCAAGTCAGTACTCATAACGTCGAAATGATTATTAAGCTCCTAAAGTAGAAAATTAATAACAACACAAAATCTTTCAACCCGAAAATGATGAGAATATGTAACATCAAGAGCTCTCCATTTTGACTTACTAGGAATGTAGAGAGCATCAATTTTTGGGATCTCTATCTTATATTTATCACAAAAAGGAAAGACATCATCCAATAATGATCTCCATCCACTATCCCTCATCCTTTACAACTCTTGCTTTACAGTTTGAGCATTTCTAGAGCATTGACAATATCTTGATCCATCTTTTGTAACGAGTAGTTCAAATGATTTGTTATCATTAGAACTTTCAACATCAAGTGTAGCATAAAAGCAAAATCAAAGCGCTTAATCGTATTCTCAAGAGTTTTAGCTGTAAGTCTGTCAAGATAATTTGGGTACTCATGTACAGCAAATCCAAGCACATAAAGAGTTGATGGAAATATGTCAATGAAGTTCTCTAATGTCTTACAGTGAGAACCCCAACGAGTGTCACATGGCCGTTGAAGTCCACGTTCTTGATTTAGTCCTTGTCCTGTGTGCACTTTACCAGAAATGATCAACTCTTCTAACTTTGCAACTTGATGTTGTCTGAGAAAATCCCTGCGCTTATAAGATGCTCCAACAATATTCAAAACATTAGTAACTAAACAAAAAAAATCATCCATAGCTGGATTCTTCTTCACAAGAGCCACGAGTGTTAGCTGCAACTATTGAGCAAAACAATGAGTAGAATAAGAAGATGGAGTATCATGCAAAATTAAGCTGCAGCTGCAATACTCGTGGCTCTTGTGAAGTATCATGCAAAACAATGTTAGCTGCAAGTGCGCTTAATTTTGCATGATACTCCATCACTAACGTGGACAACACTAATAAATCGCTATATCACTTTACCTTTTTTGTCAACATATCGCATAACAAGTGCTATTTTCTCCTTATGTGATATATCTTTTGATTCATCAACTAGTATTCAAAAATAATCACCATCTAAGTCTTCTATAATAACTTTGATTGTTTCTTTTGCACAAGCATCAACAATATCTTTTTAAATTTTTGGCAACACATCATTTCATTTTTTGGGGTATTTTCTAAAATAATGCTCCCAACATCCTCATCAATGTTTCCATACCATCGTAAAAGCTCAAGAAAAATACCTCTATTTGTAGATGATGCACTCTCATCATGACCAAGAAATGACAATCCCAATCTCAAAAGAAACCTTGCCACATTGATTGAAGCACTCAAGCGATGACAAGATTTATTTTTTTCTTTCTCAAAATGCATGTCAAAAGATCAGTGAATACATTGTGATTGATTCATCAAATCAATCATCATGTTGAAACACTTGTTGTGGATGGTATTAATCTCTCCAATATGAGTTCTGAATATCTCCAAAGCCTTCTTCTAACCCTTAAAGTCATTTTGCGTAAAAGCAATATCTGCCATATTTTCATAAAATCCATGCTCATTTTTAAATAAATAGAAACACAAACAATATGCAGCATCTTTTGATATACTTTATTCTAACCACTTGCAATATTGACCCTTGAACCAACCAGGATGAAATTTATGCATCGTAATTTTCTTCTTCGCAAATTGAGTTTTTAGAAAAATGTGATACTTAGGCTACAAGGCCCCTTTTGAATATAATATCTTCTAACTTTATCACGTATATTAGCATCATATTCTAATATAGGCCTTCTTTCTACCGGGTCAGCTTTTAAATATATAAATTCGATATTTGAAGGATTAGTATCTCTTTGAACTTCCGAAGGTACGGATGAAGCAACGGGTGGGATAATAGCATTAGAGCTTGGTTTTCCACATTTTGATCTAATGACAAACTTATCTACCCCGATTTACATAGATTTTTAAAAATTCCTTCAAAACAAGATTCAATTAATACGACATTCAAGAAAGAATCATTCATTGAATCATATTTACAGAAGATTGGTGAAAAAAAATCTAAAATCCTTATTTCATTATTTTAGCATTTAGGCGATTGGTGAAGTAGCAAAATATTTCAAAATTATTAAACAAGATAAAAGAATTTATTTTTGATTCATACGTTTGCTATCTATTCTACTGTCTACTGGTGTAAGAAGGTATCGAATTTGGTTGTAATATTATTTAACTTTCCTCTTAGGAAAGCAACATATATGTGTTATTCACCTTTAAATATTCTGTCATAACAATTGAAAAATACCCATTTGTCCAAATTGAATATGCAGTACAGAAATTACACAATGGCACATAGTTTATTTATTAAAAATAAATATTTAAACTACACCTCTTTTCTTTTTAAGAGGAATAGTGGATCATCTAAAATTCCCCAAATCAAATACACTTTTTGTTGTATTTTACTAGATATCATTTTGACATTTTCCACCTTCTTTTTGATTGGACAAGAGGAAAATATGTTAAAGAAATTTCCTTTTCTTTGACAAAAATGAGAAAAAATCTCTGCTAACTTATATATTTTCTATAGAAATTATAATGAATAAGAAATAGATAAATATCATATAAAAATTCAAATCCAAAATCATATTTCAAATTTTTAACTTTGAAGAAAATTAAAGTACCTACGCTTTGAGATTAGTGAATGAAGATTATGAAAATCAAAAATAAAATTGAAAGAAAAAGATGAAATTTAGTGTTATAGTTTTGGAAGAGAATGGTTTTTGGTAATGTTGCATATGAATTGGAGTTTTCTTCTACTTTGATCTCCATTCATTCGGTGTTTCACGTTTCAATATTGAGAAAGTGCGAAAGAGGTGGGTATTTCAGATTCTTTTTCCTATGAGGAAGTCCCAGTTGAGATTTTGGATCAGCAAGTCCGTCAGTTATGGACTATGATGTGTCATCGGTAAAGGTTTTTTGGAGGAACCAAAAGGTCGAGGAATCTACATGGGAAGCCGAGGAGGACACGAAGTCCAAGTATCCATTCTTGTTTCCCATTCTGGATAATTGTGCTTGAGGTATGTGTATTCCTTAAAATCTTTGTTTTCTATCTTTGTTAAAGGTAAGGGTGATTGTGTTTGGAGTCAAATCGTGCTAATATATGCCTTTTCCTATCATTCGGGACAAATTTTCCTATAGGGGAAGTATGTAATGCCCCGGGTTCTTGGTCCTTGAAAACTTTTAAAATTTTATCCTCACTATCCTGACTACGACTCTCCTAACAAGTAGTACGGAGTCTTGACGGTTCCTAGGGACCCAATCATAACCAAATCAGTAAGTGTGTGACTAGGTTCTACTCTGAGTATGAGTGGCTCACTAAGAGTTGTAAGGACTCGTTATGACTCATTGGGTGCAAATCATTGGATGTCCAGTGTTCACCTCAAATGGGTTCTGTGTTGACTATGACTAGACCCTATGAGTCGTAGGGTCTCATTAAGAGTCATATTAGTTGAGTTGTAGGATCAACATGTTGTGAGTGCCTTAGAGACTATCGTGGCTACCACTGGTGGTGACTAGTCGTAATGAGTCTCTACGAGTCGTATAGTGACCCGTAGTCACTAACGACTAAGTTTCAGTCATTTAATTGAGGGAACTTTGGAAAATTTCCTTTTCCCACAATTAAAATGTCACATTCATAAGGCACTTAAGAGGGGTTATTTCTCATTCATAACATACTCAAACACTTCCAAAGCTCTATCAAGTCTCTCAAGCAGCCATACTTATGGTTTCCAAGAAGTAGGCCACCTTAGGGCTTAAGGATTGAATTCTTTTTGTGAAACTTGGTATTTCAAGCATGTTACTCTCCCCCCATTATTATTTTGTTAAATCATGGGTTTTAAATTATAATTCATGTGGTTTTGATATTGCTTTTAGAACATGGGTTGAGGGATTTTTAATGTTTGTGTCTAAACAATGTTTCTCATAGTTTACATATGATTGTTCATGCTTTATTAAGGGTTTTGAGCTTGTGGGGAGCATTCATATGGTGAATAAACTAGGGGATTATGATCTCCCCCAATTTTGTGGATATTGACAATTGAAGTGGTAATGACCTCAATCCTATATTGTGAAATTGGATTCGAATATGAAAAGTATGCACACTGAACTATATGTGAAAAACTAATGAAGCATAATGATTTTTAATTGAACCAAGGGGTTGTGAATTTCCCAAGTGATGATAATTATTTTGGTATGTTGATGTTACATTGCAAGTGTAGTTGGTATGACGATACCCACAATATATGCCTAAATGTGTGTCATGGTTTCAATAAATGGGAATGTGTGATAATTATTTTAACTGTGCTTTAATAAGTATTGCGTGACTGAGTCGTGAAAGTGGAGGTCCCAAGAGATCTCTACTGGAAACCACAGTTGCTGACGTGGGGGTCTATATGACCGGGTGCTTCGAGTCTCCCTTATTATTATCATATGATTGGGAGGTTCAATCCCCTCATATTATATTGCATGATTGGTGATTGTGTCACCTTGATATGTCGAGAGGTTTGAGTCCCCTATGGTGCATATGTATACCCTCTAGTTTTTGCGGCCAACCGCATTGGGGCCCTATCATCTTGGGAAGAACTGGGACCATATATCCTGTGGGTGCCTTCTTATGTTGTGACGATTGAGTTACATAGTCCAGGCTAAAGTTTTCTAATAAATGTTGAGCCTTACTCCCTATCCCAGCACATGATGTGTATATATATATAAATATATATATATATATATATGTATTTACATATGGTTATATGTATTGGGTTTTGACTGGTTTTGAATTGATAATCATGGCATTATTTTATCATCTATCCTTGAGTTACATACTAGTGCTCCAACCACTATCATACAAGTGCAACTAGCTTAAGACCATTCACACGTAGCCGAGTTTGGGAGTTACAAAAACTCCAAGCCATGTTCTTGCAAATGGCCGTGTGTGAGTGTGTAATTAATTCATCTAAAGGATGCCATGTTTTGAAGTGTGAAGAGTGGCTTTGAAGTGTAATTTCATTACACTCCAAATCCACCCAAGACCAAGGCTAGAATGGCCATTTTCCTTTCATTTTGTGGAGTACTATATATAGACAATATTAGGGCTATTTGTTTCACTTAGTCCATTCATAATATTTTGAGACAATAAATACTTGTAATATTTTGGAACTTCTCTCTTCCATTGGAGAAGCTCAAATCCAAAACTCACAAGTAGAATGATACTTGTGTTGTATCTTGGCTAGAAACAAGGATCTTGAGGTCATAGAGTTCCTCTTGATCCAAGTAAGAACTTGGTGTTGATATTCTTTAGTCGTAGGGTCCTCTCTTGTTGTTAGGGTTCTTAGACTCTTGAATATTGTATGTCAAGTTACTATATTTCTTGTAATCTTGTTAATATTGTGTTGTTGGAATCTTAAAGTCTAGTGAAGCCGTGTGGGGCTCTTTCGGTTCACTAGAATTATTGTTGACTTGCTGGTTCTTGTTGTTAATCTCATATTCTTGTTCTAAAAACATGATTCTTGAAGCCTAGTGAAGCTGTGTGTGGCCGATTTCAATTCACTAGCACTTGTAATTCATCTAGTTGTTCTTGTTGTTGTTTGCTTCTTGTGTTGTGAACTTGATCTTGAATCATTTGGTATCAAATCTCAAGGCTTGGTTTTGTTCTTACAAAATCAATCTTGGGAAGATCTTACCAAAGTTAGAAATATTGTGTTGTGTTGAACCTTGGCCGAAACTTGAAGAAATATTGTGTTGACTTGGGCAAGAGTTTAGTGACTAGATCTAGTAGTCCTTTACTTGTTTAGTGTGTTTCTAGTGTTGGTTTCTTCCTCACCAACATTAAAAGTGTCTAGATCTAAAGTTGAGCTTATAAAATTGACCATTGTTGTGGTGACTTGAAGATGGCCGTATGTTGTACCTTGTTGTTGACAATTGGTGGTGTTGTGTTGTGTTCTTGAAGAAGTTGTTATTGTGTTATTGAAGGTTGTTGTGGTGTTCATCTTGTTCCTCATCTATTCTTACAACTTAAGACAACAAAAAAGTATAAAATAGATCCAAAAAGTTGTAAGACAAAAGTTGTAAAGTTGTTTGTGAGAAGACTTGCACACATCACTTCCTAGACTTGATAACCACTTTTCCTTAAATCAAGGGACCTTGTCTTGTGGGACTAGTAAAGTCAAATCTCACCTTTTTGAGTTTGAAAGGTTGACAAAGACTACAAGACTTTTACTTTTCCTCCAATATCAAGTCATCTATTACAAAAAAAATTATGTAAAGATTAAGACTTCAAGTTGATGAACAAATTGTGTGGGCTGACGTCACCCTAAAACACTGTTCACGTTAAGATTAAACTCAAATTTGGATTTTCTTAGTTTCTAATTGTTGCTTCTTGGTTTCCCTTAGTTTTTTTTCGAGAACTAACTAACAAACTAGTACATTCCTACAACTTGTTACTTAGTCCTTTGAAGCCTTGAGTTCATGTCATCGTTTGCTTGTGTGCTTTTTTCGTTTAAATACGTTGAAACTTCTTGATTCCTGTCTGACGAGAATTCTTTGAGTATTCAAACAAGAATCCACTCCGGACAAGAGCCTATTTATACTTTAAGGATTCATGTGTTACTAGCCAATCTACAACACTTGTGGAACTAAAGTGTGAGGTGATCTAAAGAGTGTGAATGAGGAGAAGGCTACACTAAATTGTTTGTTGATTTTGTAGGTGATACCTTGACAATGGAGGGAACCACGTATAAAACCATGGATTCCAATAATATTGAGACTATGAGGGTCACTCTTGAGGCTATGACCCAAACTTTTAAAAGGTTGAATACGGAAGTTAGAGCCGTGAGAGGGGATTTAACCACAATAAAGGGAGATGTGTCGACTATTAGTTGGAGATTAGAACAATTGGAGAGTCAAAGGAACTCTCGCCCTTCTACTCCTCAACATGTTTCTTCAAATGGAAATGATTGAACTTCCTCTGCCACTGTTACTCCTGAAACATGGCACCAAATGCTAAATCCACCACAAGCTCCACTAAATGCCGCAATCCAAACTACTTCTTTCCCTCCAAACCATAACTCCACTAGATCAATACATTCCCAAAATCCTCAAGTCCCACAAGAGGGACTTAGGCGTCAAGTACCTCCACTAAATCTGAACCCTCCCTTCCAAGCTCCACTAAACCAAAGATCACCACCTCCACAAAATCCAATTCCTCTAAATCAAGTTCCAAATATCCAAAACCATCCCATCGACTTTAAGGAATATGGTAGAGAGGAGTATGAAGGGTATAAAGCCTTTTATGATGCTTACTTGAGGGAGAAGAAGATGAGAAGGGGTCGTGTAGATCCAACGAGATACCGAGGGTATAGAGAAAGGGGAAACTAACACCAAGAGAGAGACATAGGCATCAACACCATCAAGTTGAGCCTACTAATCTTTAAAGGTGAAAGTGACCCCGAGGCCTACTTAGTTTGGGAATCGTCTTGGACAAAGTTTTCCAAGTTAATGATATCTCAGAAGAAAAGAAGTGTTGTTATGTCATAGCTCATTTTGAGGGTTATGCTAACACTTGGTGGGAGTACGTCAAGCGCTTTGGTAATGAATTAATTAATGGTCAGCAACCACCTTGGTTTTGGTTGAGATACTTAATGAGACAATGGTACCTTCCCTAGAGTTATCGCCATGAGTTTCTTGCTTGATTTTACAACTTGCGCCAAGGTAACAAAAGTGTGATAGGATAATATGATGAGTTTCAACAACTTATGTTGAAGCTTGATCATCATGGGGAACAAATTAGTCATGACATCATCCAGTTCAAGTGTGGGATAAACAAAGAGATCTCCACTCATTTAATACTTCACAAGTTTGATACCGTTGAAGGTATCTTCCAAGCGGCTCTTGAGATTGAAAGGAAACTTAAAGAGAGGTCGTCGTTCAAGGCAAGGGGACAATCCACCTCGAGTTGTCCAACAAGCAAGAAGATGGTTCAATCCTCTTTGGGTTGGCCTAAAAACAAGGACCAACCCGCCACTACAAGGCTGCCCGAGCCCAAAATAGTCCTAAAATTTCCTCCAAAGCAAGAAGCTCCCAAGTATCTTGATCCTAAAGGGTTCCAATGTATCAAGTGCCAAGGTTGGGTATATAAAGCCAATGAATGTCCAAACCGACGCAATGTGATCCTAAGGGAAAGGAGATTGTATTACCTTGGTGAAGAGGTCGGTATTGAAAAAGAGAAGAATGAGGCCGAGCCTCAAGATGGAGAGAAAACCAAAAATGGACCACATAATGATGATAATGGTGAAGATGTTTATCCACAAAAAGAAGAGTGTGTGGTTCCAAACTTTGTTGTTAGGTGCATCATGATTAGTAAGGAAATATATGACCCTAGTCAAAGGGAAAATCTATTCTATATTAAATGCCTTGTAAAGAGGAGTGTGTGCACTTTGGTGATAATAGTGGTAGTTGTGCAAATGTGGTTAGTGTTGCCATGGTGAACTTCTTGAAATTTCCAACTACACCTCATGTTAGTCCTTACAAATTGCAATGGTTGAATGAATGTGGTGAATTGAAGGTCATGAGGTAATGTGTGATACGACTTAAGGTAGGAAATTACCATGATAAAGTGCTTTGTGACGTAATACCAATGCAAGGGTGTCACTTGTTGTTAGGTAGACCTTGGCAATATGATAGGTCTACCAAACACGATGGGAGGTCCAATCTATATACACTTGAAAAGAATGGACGAAAGGTCAAACTTCATCCATTTTTGCCTTCACAAGTTAATAAGTTGCATCAAAGGATTCGGGAATTGAAAGAAAAAGAGAAGAAATCTAAAAATAAAGAAAGGAAGGAGGAACCCGTAGGTGGGGCAGTAGGGGTTTTCGGGGCTGCCTAACTATCAAATGGAAAATAAAGCATGGTGATGTTAGTTAGAAAGAAGGAACTCTTTGTGGATCATGATGAGAACACACCTATGCTTCTCTTGGCTCATTGTTTAAACACTAACCCCACTACTTCTTCTATTTCGCCTTTGATTTCTCTTGTATTGCAGGATTATGAAGATTTTTTTCCCAAAGAACTTCTCCAAGGGTTGCCCACACTTCGGGGTATTGAGCATCAAATTGACTTTATGTCGGGCTCACAATTGCCAAAGAATCCAGCTTATAGAAGCAACCCTACGGACATGAAAGAACTATAATGAAAAGTTGAGGAACTTCTCAACAAAGGGTATATCAAAGAGAGAATGAGTCCATGTGTGGTTCCGGTATTGTTAGTGCCAAAGACGGACGAAACTTGGCGTATGTGTGTGGACTACCGAGACATCAACAAGATTATGGTAAAATATCATCATCCTATTCCTAGATTATATGACATACTTGATGAGTTGACTGATTTTTGTATATTTTCCAAGATAGATCTTTGGAGTGGTTATCACCAAATTTGTATGCAACTCGGGGATGAATGGAAAATTGCCTTCAAGATAAAATTTGGTCTCTATGAATGGATGGTTATGCCATTCGGCCTAACCAATGCTCCAAGTACTTTCATATGGCTAATAAATCATATGATGAAGCCTTTTATTGTAAAGTTTTTGTTTTTTATTTTGATGATGTCTTTGTATATAGAAAGTCCATAGATGAGCATGTATTGCATTTACAAAGTATCTTTGATGTGCTTAGAAAAAAAAAGTTGTATGCCAATCTTGAAAAGTGTTCCTTTGGTGTTAATGAAGTAGTTTTCTTAGGTTTTTCTGTTAGTTCAAGAGGGGTCGAAGTGGATGAATCCAAGAAAGACGCTATCAAAAGTTGGCCAATCCCATAAACCGTTGGTGAAGTAAGAAGCTTCCATGGGTTGGCTAGTTTTTATAAAAGGTTTGTGAAAGGATTTATCACCATAGCCACCCCCTTGACCGAGGTCATTTGGAAAGACCAACCCTTCAAGTGGGGTGAAGAGCAAGCTAAGGATTTTGAAGCTTTGAAAGCTATGCTCATTTTCACGCCTTTATTACAATTGCCCAACTTTGATAAGACGTTCGAAGTTGAATGTGATGCTAGTAAAGTAGGCATAGGGTCTGTTTTGATGCAAGACTTAAAACCCGTTTCTTATTTTAGTGAAAATCTCAAAGGTGCTACTCTAAACTACTCCAAGTATGATTTAGAGTTGTATGCCTTGATTAGAGCATTGGGCAATTGGCAAAACTACTTGTGGACCAAGGAATTTTTGATCCAGATAAACCATGAATCCTTGAAACACTTACGGGCATAAGACAAGCTTAACAAACGGTACTCCAAATGGATTGAGTTTCTATAAACCTTCCCTTATGTTATTCAATACAAGAAGGGTATGGAAAATGTGGTTGCCGATGCGTTGTCTAGAAAACATATACTTGTGTCCACTTTATTGTCAAAGTTAATGGGTTTTGAGAGACTAAAGGCATTGTACCCCTAGGACCCTTACTTTGATCCTATCTTTAGGAATGCGGAGAATTAGGTAGGGACAAGTGGGTTTCGGATAGGGGTTCAAATCCCTATACCAAGTTTGATGGTTACTTGTTTAAAGGTAGATGATTATGTGTACCTTCTAGCTTTTAGAAAGAGTTTTTTGTGAGGGAAGCACACGATGGCGGTCTAATGGGTCATTTTTGGATTGACAAAACCCTCAGGATATTAGAGGAGTGATTCTATTAGCCTAGAATGCATAAGGATATGGTTAGGATTTGTAGCCAATGTGTAGATTGTAAGGGAGCCAAGTATCATCTCCTCCATCAGGGGTTGTATACCCCGCTACCCATTCTTTTATGTCCCTAGCTTGATATATCTATGGATTTTGTGTTAGAATTGCCGAGGACTAGAAGAGGTAGGGATAGCATTTTTGTTGTGGTTGATTGGTTTTCTAAGATGGCACAATTCATTCCTTGTTTAATAAGTAAAGATTACATTAAGTGTGGCTTCTTTATTTGTTGAAAAAATTGTCAAATTGCATGTTGTTCTAAGGACCACTGTAAGTGATAGGGACTCTAAGTTTCTTAGTCACTTTTGGAAGTCAATATGGGGTAGTCTTGGCACTAGATTGCTATTCTCTACAACTTGTCACCCGCAAACCGATGGCCAAATTGAGGTTGTAAATAGGACTTTGGGTTCTATGTTACAGTCAATAGTTAAGGGCAAAATAACTTCATGGGAGGACCACCTACCTTTGGTGGAATTTGCATACAATCGGGTTATACACTCAAGTATGGGAATAACTCCCTTTGAGTGTGTATACGGCATCAGCCCCTTCACCCCTTTAGATTTAACTCCTTTGCCAAGTGATCTTATGATTAGCTTAGATAGAAGCAACAAGGCCGAAGCCATGAAGAAATTACATGAGAAAGTGAGGCAAAATCTTGAGAAGAAAAATCAAGAGATTGCTAAGAGAGTAAACAAGGGGAGAAGAAAGCTTATTCTTGAACTGGATGATTGGGTTTGGGTTCACCTTAGAAAACACCAAATTCCTTCACAAAGAAAAACCAAATTGATATCGAGGGGTGATGGTCCCTTTCAAGTACTTGAAAGAATCAATCATAATGCCTACAAAATTGACCTTCCTCCGAAATATCAAGTGCACAACACCTTCAACATATGTGACCTCTCTCCTATTACCACGATTGAGTATAAACATCCACCAAATTTGAGGATAATTCCTTTCAAGAGGGAGATGATGATACAAGTACAACTAGCTCAAGACCATTCACACGTAGCCAAGCTCGGGAGTTACAAAAACTCCAAGCCATGTTCATGCAAATGGACATATGTGAGTGTGTAATCAATTCATCTAAAGGATGCCATGTTTTGAAGTGTGAAGAGGGGCTTTGGAATGTAAGGCTAGAATGGTCATTTTCTTTTCATTTTATGGATTACTATATAAAAAACAATATTAGGGCTATTTCTTTCACTTAGTTCATTCATGATATTTTGACATAACAAATGCTTGTAATATTTTGGAACTTCTCTCTTCTATTGGAGAAGCTAAAATCTGAAACTGACAAGTTGAGTGATACTTGTGTTGTATCTTGGCTAGAAACTAGGATCTTGAGGTCATAGAGTTCCTCTTGGTCCAAGTAATAACTTGGTGTTGATATTCTTTAGTCTAAGGGTCCTCTTTTGTTGTTAGGGTTCTTAGACTCTTGAATATTGTATGTCAAGTTACTATCCTTCTTGTAATCATATTAATATTGTGTTGTTAGAATCTTGAAGTTTAGTGAAACCGTGTGGGGATCTTTCTATTCACTGACATTATTGTTGACTTGCTGGTTCTTGTTGTTAATCTCATATTCTTGTTCTAAAAACGCGATTCTTGAAGCCTATGAAGTCGTGTGTCGCCTATTTTGATTCACTAGAACTTATTGTTCATCTAGTAGTTCTTGTTGTTGTTTGCTTCTTGTGTTGTGAACTTGATCTTGTATCACACTAACCATCTCCAGACGTTGTATCCCTATGAGATGTAGGTACTGAAGATACCTCTACTTTTTTTGCATAGAGTTAGCTGGATCGGCTCAATTCATCAATTTGTTTTGGTGAAGTGGTGAGCTTTCATTCTCTGAAAGACTTAGACATTTCATCAACTATTATTATAGATTAGAAGTAAGAGTTTCAGTATCATTAACATTATCATTGTCATTATTATCTGTTGGAGTTGGGGACATGTCCTAACCAAGACTGGTTTTTAGTTCTTGTGTTAGTAGGCTTTGTTGGATTACTGTGGACTTGGATGATGTTGGTCGAATGTTTTGGATAGTGACTGGTTATTAGTCATAAATGTATCATTTATTCTTTGAACCTATCTACTTATATGTTCAGAATTCATCCAAAATTAGGAATATTGTGTTTGGTTTGGTTAGGTGTAAGGGGTGTTCTTCGGCCCACGTGGGACTTGAGATACCCATCACGGTCAGGCCCTGGTTTGGATTATGACAAAGATGGTATCAGAGCCTAGGATTGGTATCATTGGATGTCCAATAAAGTCGTGTCAAGTAAAGTCTCATTTATGGGTGTGTAGCACACCACACTTATAAGGGAGAGGCTATGAAGCATTTAGGAATATTTCCCTTTCTTATTGTTCTATTTTGAGATATAGAGTCTAAGATCTTGAATCTCCTCCAATTCCCATATGGTTGCTTTTCAGATGTTTCCTCCTAGAAGATTTGATATTCACGGAAATTATTTTGTACCGTCTGAGGATAATGTGGACAGAGCTCGTCCTACTCTAGGAGTTCAACCCGGTCTAGGGTCATTGTTTTTTATTGTCCTTATGGAGCTCCGTTGTTTCCCCATATTCCTCCTCAGGCACCTTAATCTGGCGTGACAAATGTTGAGTTTTGCCAGTTGATTCATTTGCTTACCCAGTTGGTGGCCTCCCAGATTGAGCGTGTTTCTTCTGTTGATCCATCCTCCGGGCCACTAGCGTTGGACAATTTATGAGGTTGATTCCTCCTACTTTCACTGGTTCTAAAGTTGAGGAAGATCCTCCAAATTTCATTGATAAGATGGAAAAGATCTTTCGTTTGATACATGCTACTGATGTGGAGGGTGTAGAGCTCTATAACGACCTAAAAAATTGATGAAATATCTAAAATTTATAATTTTATATGATTTGACTATTTTACCCCTCTCCGTAGTTGTGTTATGGTATTTCTGGGGTGTGGGAGTGATTGACATGATTTCCGATGTATTTTGGTATCATTTATGTGATATTGTGGTTTTTTAGAGCTTCGAAAATCTTATTTTAGACTTATATTGATATCTTTTGATCCGTGCAACGGATGGCCAAATGGAATATGCCAGCAGCTCCAGAATATCGATTTTAGGGTAGGTATACCTTTGGTTCCGATCCCGATGCACCCGATCTCATTTCAACCTATTGGTTGGAAAGTTGAAAATTTACAAATATGGGTGTGGGATCCACATTTGGTCGAAATGACTACGGATAGAAAATCCAACTCTTCCAGCAGATCCAGAATGTTCATTTTAGGGTGTTAGCATATTTGGTATGATTTTACGGTTTGTAAATCTCATTTCGACCCTCGGTTTGGAAAATTGTGATTTCGGGCTCCGGGGGTCAACTTTGTGAAAATAATATTTTTTTGAAAATCTGATATCTCCATCGCGTCCGAAACGTCAAATTTAGTATGGTTGCATAATTCGTTTGCATGTATTGGACTCCGAACGAATTCCGGGCACTCCGTCAAAGTCTGATCAACAAAAAAACTGGTGTTGCAGAATTTTTCACCTCTTTTTAGCCCATTTTGCTCATTTTCATCTTGCCTCTTGGGAGTTAAACCCTAAAATAGTATGAGAGCTTAAAAGTAAATTTGTGAGAGATTGGGAATCTAGATTAATACCTATTTCTTGGTTTTATTATGGATTTAAGGTAAGAATTCACTTTTTTCTATTAATTTTTCAAAACCCCCAAAATTTTAAGGCTTGATTTTAATTTCACTTCTTTTCACTTGAATAATATTTTTATCTTATAACTACTAGTTTTTAATCAATTTAACCTTCAAAACAACTCCAATTCTTGATTTTAACCCGGATTTCAAAGATTTTACCCGGTAAAGCTCAAAAATATTTTTTCTTCGATTTGAACATCGTTTTTTACTCAGTTTAACTTGGATTTTCCGATGTAAGTTCCTAAAAATATGGGAAACATATTTTTGAAGTAAAGTTCTGATTTTGCCCTTATTTTTTGGAAACTAATTTCGGGGGTCTGTTTTGACCCCGAACCAAAAGTAGTCTATATGGGTGTCGTTGGTTTTGTTTTGATGCATAGATTTTATATTTGATATTTTTAGTGGAGTTTGAAATTATTCATGAAAAGTAAGATTGTGGGTTTGAAGTGTAGTAGACTGGTTTCGACTTTTGAGGTAGGTTATGACTTAACTCTTTCAGACTGGGTTGAGTAGTAAATGATGATACAAAATGAATATTAAGTGTGGGAACTAATCATGAAAAATTTCTATTTATGTTTTGTGCCCGTGTGGGGGCCTATAGGTGATGTAATTATCGAAATTGAGTTATTATGTGATATGTGTGACCATGTGGGGTCTTATGTGATATTAATAGCCTTGAATATATGTGAATAATTATATTGTGTTGTTAAGATGCTTAATATGGTATCATTGGTGTATTGTGATTATATTCATACTTTATTTGGTATATGAGACATGTGGAAATTCATGGATGAAACTGAAATAATGAGTGGATATTGGCTCACATGGTTGTGGAAATATATCATTGTGGTTGGTTGTAAAAATACTCATTGTGATTGGTTGTGAGCATTACATCCTCATATCATACTCATTCATGAAACATTGGTACCACCATGGCAACATCTGAGAAACACTAGTAACATCTTTTAAAAACCCTCCCCGAGGGATGTCTCGGAGAGGAGATATTGTAACACCTTATAAAACCCTTTTCGAGGGATGTGCCAAAAAGGAGATATGATATATGTGGATTGTATATGGGTTGACGAACCCTCTCATGGGTCCCGCATTAGGAGGCTTTCCTCTGTAGGTGTATATAGGGATTATGCGACGATCCCGGAGGTTGTACGACGACCTCGTACATCATCGTCATCATCATATACATTGCACTTACTTTATTATGTTATGTTGTATTGTATTTCCATATTGACTTATCATCTATGTATTTATTGTATCTTCTTTTACTTGTATTTGATGATTTTGTTTATGCATGTTCCCCCTTGTTCTTATATGTGATATAATACGTGTTTTTGTTCTATCTTGGTGTGATGTTGCACTATATGTGAGATATATTAGAACTGCAAGTGCAAGTAGTGTGGGCTACCGTTGTGGCACATTTTCTGATTGCAGGTGATGTACCCTTAGTGTATATTTTGTATGTTTTATTTACTACTTTGCTTGGTCGGTCTATGATACCTACTGAGTACAAGTGAACCGTAATCATGCCTACTACGTCCTTTCGGTGTAGGTCCTAGATCTATTGACTCTGGTAATTATTGGAGCTTCTAAGGTAGAGGTTGGACATTCATGCGTTCGAAGTTCACCTCTATCTTTCTACAATAGTTATGTCTTTATTAGTATTCAAAGACAGGTATTATTCCTCTGTGGTTATTTTTCTGATGTATTTGACTATTGGATTTTATTAGTAGTTCTTACACTATTGACACTTGGTTTTAGGAATGATTGGTATTTTGGATAAGTTCTTTTCGCATTGTTTTGATTACTTATATGGTTCGACTTCATTCTAGAATCCTTACCTTGGGATATTTCTATTTTTTTCTCTTTGTGTATCAGTTTGGGTGATAGGCTTACTTGTCAAAGTACACCACGATAAGTATCATCATGACCCTCGTTATTGGGTAGTGACAAATTCAAAGCCTATCAGTTAAAGGATGTAGAATTCCAATGGTATGAAGAGTGGAAAGAATCTAGGGGTGATGATGCTGAATTCGCTATGTGGGACGACTTCTTTAGTGCTTTTCTTAATTGCTTCTTTCCTCAGGAGTTGAGGGAGGCAAAGGCTGAGGAATTCGTGAATTTAAAGCAAAGCAGGATAGCAGTAAAAAAGTATGCCTTGAAGTTTCATTAGTTATCATGTTATACTCTGAAATTGGTGTCTAGCATGAGGGCTCGAATGATGATGTTTGCCTCTGGGTTGTCTTGTGAGTTGATCTTGGAGAGCCAGGCTGCCTTGTTAAATAAGGATATGGACATATCTAGACTTGTGGTGTATATGCAACAAGTGGAAGAGGAAAAGAAAAAGCAAGCGGAGATAAGTGAAAGGTAGGGTAAGAGGTTTCGATATTCGGATTAGGGTGGAGGTCAACAATAAAGTGGTAGAGACGACAGAAAATAGTTTAAGAAGAAGTGGGTAACTCTGGTTCCTACTCTATGGCTAGTTCTCCTTATCTAAATTCGTAGGGTGATCGTCATTCTCAATATAATAGTGGGTTTAGAGCACCAAGATCCCAGCATCAGGCTAGTGAGGCTTAGTCAGCTTCATCGTATCCTTTTTGTAGATTTTGTGGTTAGGTGCACTATGGTGTTTGTGAAGAAGGGAGGAACAAATATTTTAAATGTGGTCAGATTGGTCATATACAGAGGGATTGTTCTTCTAAGGTTGCTTCTGGGGTAAATAACATTCTTGTTGCTACCTTATCAGCTCCTACACCAAAGGGTGTTATTTCTACTTTTGGCTCCGACATTGGACGGAACCGTTTGTACACTTCTTCCACTCATCAGGATTCTGAGGCATCCCCCAATGTTGTTACTGATAATCTCAAACTCTTCTCTTGCGATGTGTATTGTCTACTTGATCTCAGGTCAACTCTCTTTTATGTGGCTATCCATTTTGGCTTTGATCCTAAATAAATTTCGAACCTTTTTTTGTGTCCACCCTAGTGGGTAACTCCATTATGGCTAGATGAGTCTATAGGGGTTGTATGATGTTAGTCTATTATAGGGAGACCTTGGAAAAACTGATATAATTGGACATGTTATACTTTGATGTGATTTTGGGGATGGATTGATTGCATTCATGTTATGTGTTTCTTGATTGTCGGACCCGAAAGGTCAATTTCCATTTTCCTAATGAGCCAGTGATTGAATGGAAAGGTAGTTCCCTAGTACCTAAGTAAAGTTTTATTTCTATATTAGAGCCCGAAAATTGGTTTCTAAAGGGTGCCTCTATCACTTAGTGCATGTTCAGGATTCTAGATCCAAAGGTCCTTCTTTGCAGACTATTCCCATGGTCTTTGAATTTCCCGAGGTATTTTATGATGATCTACCTAGTATTCCTCTCAATATGGAAATTGATTTTGGGATTGATCTTCTTTCGGACACCTATCCTATTTCTATCCCACCTTACAGAATGGCTTCGACAACGTTGAAGGAACTCAAGGAGCAGTTGAAGGATATTCTAGATAAAGGTTCTTACCGCCCTAGTGTTTCTCCGTGGGGTGCTCCTGTTCTTTTTGTGCGTAAGAAGGATGGGTCCATTCGTATGTGTTATGATTACCGCCAACTGAATAGGGTAACCATGTAGAATAAGTATATCCTTTCGAGGATTGATAATTTATTCGATCAGCTCTAAGGTTCTAGTTCTTTTCTAAGATTGATCTTGGGTCGAGCTACCATCAGTTGAAGATTAGGGAGGTGGATATCCCTAAGGCTGCTCTCCAAACTCGATATGGTCATTTTGAGTTTCTGGTAATGTCTTTTAATTTGACCAATGCCTCGACAGCATTCATGGATCTTATGAATCAGGTTTTCTACCAGTTCTTGATTTTTTTTGTGATTGTCTTTATTGATGATATTTTGGTGTATTCCAAGAATGAGGTGGATCATGGTGATTGCCTCCACCTAGTGTTGCAAACCTTGAAAGATCAGCAGTTGTATGCGAAGTTCTCAAAGTGTGAGTTCTGGTTAAATGCAGTGACTTATCTGGGACATATTATTTCTAGTAAATGGATCATGGTGGATCCACAGAAAGTCGCAGTTCTTAAGAAGTGGCCTATACCCACAACTACAACCGACATTCGGAGCTTTTTAGGTTTAGCCGGTTATTATAGAAGGTTTGCGGAGAGTTTCTCTTCTATCGCTGCCCCATTGACTAAGTTGACTCAGAAAAAGGTAAAATTCTTATGGTCTGATGCTTGTAAGGGTAGTTTTGAGAAGTTAAAGGATAAATTTACTTCGACTCCGATTTTGACTTTGCCTGAGGGCACTAATGATTTTGTTGTCTATTGTAGTGCGTGCTGGGTGGGACTTGGTTATTTGTTGATGTAGCATGGAAAGGTAGTTGCTTATGCTTCTAGACAGTTGAAAGTTCATGAGAAGAATTATCTGGCTCATAATTTGGAATTATCTAGGGTCATGAGAGGACATGACCCTAGATAGGAAGATCTGGAAGGCGCGGATTAGGATAGAAGGTTAGTGCCTTTTTGGGTCGCTGGAGTAGGGAATTACTTGGTAGGGTATTATTCTTGTTATGACACCTTATTGCATGCTTTATTACGAGTTTTTTTACTGCTCTTTGATTATTATTCCTTGTGGGTGGCGTAGGTATGTACTGTCATCTTGTTCCATGCTTTATTAAGGATTTGTGTATTATTCCATGTCTTGAGCCGGGGGTCTATCGGAAACAACCTTTCTACTTCTCCGGAGGTAGTGGTATGGACTGCATACATCTTACCCCCCCCAGACCCCACTATGTGGGAATATACTGGGTTTGTTGATGTTGTTAGCTGTAGTGTTTGCATTAAAGATATGGCGGCATTATTTGTATTGGGTCCATGTTGATATTTATTCTGATCATAAAAGCTTGCAGTACGTGTTCACTCAGAAGGAGCTAAATCTCTGGCATAGGAGATGGTTTGAGTTGCTCAAGGACTATGACATGAGTCTTCATAATCATTCAGGTAAAGCTAACGTAGTTGTTGATGCTCATAGCAGGTTGTCCATGGAAAGCTTATCTCACGTAGATGAGGAGAAGCGCGGTTTGATGAAGGATATTCACTGTTTGACTAATCTCAGAGTTCATCTTTTGGACTCCAAAAATAGTGGTGTAATTGTTCAAGAGGTGGCGAAGTCATCTCTTGTGCTGAGGTGAAGGAGAAGCAGATGTTGGACCCTATCTTGAACTTATCTTGTCATAAACGTATCACTTATTCTTTGAACTTATCTTATTATATGTTCAGAATTCAGCCGATATTGAAAAAATTGTGTTTGATTTGGTTAGGTGTAAGGGGTGATCTCCGACCCATGTGGGAATTGAGATATCCGCCACGGTCAGGCCCTGATTCGGATCGTGACCAATATATTTTAGGAGACCTTAATTTAATAAATAATAATTGAAAAATAAAAATTAAAAGAAGATTTTGTATGTGTGTTTCACATGTGTAGCCATAGCGATTATAGTTAAATTTACGCTTAAAATTAATAATTTGTTGATTTAATGCAAACAGAAAACACTTTTATCACGACTCCTAACGAATTATAATGACATAAATTGAGGAATTAAATTTTATTTTAGCTTCTGAATACAGCAAAGCTCAGAATTTCAGTTGAAATTTTCAGTCTCACCGCATTCTTCTAGATGAGGTTACAACCTAACAAACATAAATTATAGATTGCTAAAAGGCATAAATTATGACAATTAAAACATATGAACTAATTTAATAAAAAAATATGATTAAAATCTCAAAATACCACAAAAGACACATAAAAAATCACACAGTTAAGTAAAAGGAAAAAAAAAAATCAAAACAACAATTGAAGGCAGTGAATTTAAACTGAAGGCAATGTATGCCTACAACAAATAAAAGAAAACTTCAAAGTCAAAAAATATATAAATTATATATATAAAAAAGAAAAGGGATGAAGAATTGTTTTTAAGAAAATACTAACGTTAATTCTTCATATTTTGCTCTTATCTTATATTTTAGGATTCTTTAATTTTTAATAATTAAATAGAAATAATTGTGAAATATGGTGAAAAGATAATTTTATCTATTATGGAGTGTTTAATGAGGAGCAAAAAGTTCGAATCATTTTTTTAAGTGTCTTCACACTTTTAATATATACTAGCTTAGGTGTACGCGTCTCGCGCGTATACCTCATTTTATTGAGTTCAAACGTTACACTAAATAGGATATTTGTTTAAATAATAAAAATGAATACAATAATTAAATTCAACATCTTTTGGAGAATTTATTTAATTAAACCTAATCTTTACCAAAAATTTTGTTAAGTCGATCGACATTCATCTGCCACTTGTAAACTATAACAAAATAATACGATAATAGAGATATCAAAATAATACAACTAAACTTAACCTTTACATAAAAATATTCTCAAAATAGAGATATAAATATAATACAATTAAACCTAACCTTTATCTACAAAATTTCTCAAAGCCGACTAACATTCATCTACCACATGTAAATTCATCTACGATCTGTAAATTACAACAAAATAATATAATAGTGATCACAAAGCTTCAATTTTGATGAAAATAATTCTTGTATGAGCCAAAAATTTGACCCTAAAAAATGACTTGAATGAAAAAGTAGATATATATATATATATATATATACACACACGTTGAATTCTATTATGTTGACAAAAATAATGAAGGAGTTGAGGGTTAGAAAATTAAGCATCCACCAATCTAGACATGCAATCGAATCAAGTTAGATGAACATCAATCATATTTTTTTCAATAAGTAAATCGATTTCTTCTCTAGTTTAACGTGCATCTCAATATTTATAGAAGTATTTCCTTAATAGAGTCCTATTTTAGGAGTATTTTTCTATCCTATTTTAGGAGTATTTTTTTAATTGATCAGTACAAAGAAAAATATTAATTGATTATCCTTCCATATATTTTAGGAGTCTAGTTAATAAAATAAAAATAATTAAATAATAAATTGAAGAAAATAGTGAAAAGATAATTTCGTCTAAAGAAGGGTCTTTTAATGAAGTGCAAAAAGATCAAATCACTTTTTCAATGGTCTACACACTTTTAATATTGAGAAAAGGCATCTTTTTTCCCCCGAATTTGTCGCCACAACTCACTTTAGCACTTAAACTTAACTTCTATTTATTTACCCCTTAACATCTTTAAAGTGAATAATTTTCACCCCTCAAAACTGAATACTACTCTCACGACGGAGAGTGCCACATCATTGCCAAATTAGTGCCACATCAGTGCCATGTCATTTGCCACGTAAGAATTTTTTATTTTTTTTTAATAATCCCACACACTAACTTTTTATATATTTTATATATACTATTTTAATATATACATAAAATATATATTAATTTATATATATATATATATATATTTAAAAGAGTATAGTTTTTATAAAAAAATATATCTTATATAAATAAAATAGACCCCACCCCCTTCCTTCTTCTTCTTCTTCTTCACAACCCCCACCCCCTTCGTTCTTTCACAGCCCCCACGCCAATTTCTTTTACTTCTTCATTAGACAGCAGCCCCTGTCCCCTCCCCTTCCTCCTCCTTCTTCTTCTTCTTCACATAAAAGCACCACATTTTCTATTTCTTTCACCATTACCACAAGCTTTTTCAATGAATTTTTTTCTTCATCAAATACAAAATTAACTTGAATTAGCTTGAGCAAATCCATCAATGAACTAAATACAAGTACATGATCACAAAAATACATCAATACACAAAATCTCAAATCCAAATTCTTTCACATTAACCAAAACCCAAAATTCCAAAACTCCTAAATTTTCAATTTCACATTAACCAAAACCCAAAATTCCAAAACTCCTAAATTTTCAATTTCTTACTCAAAATTGTCTACAAAAATGGCATAAACAGTCCGAAATTCAAAAATGGCACAAATGATATTCGCATGACATGAAATTCTTGGCCAAGAATCAAACTTGTTCATCAATCTTGAACCCTTTTTGATTGTCGAAAAATAAAATTTTAGATTAATTAAGACTTGATAGGAACAAAATTACGAAGAAACGGGGTGGGGGTACGAAGAAGATGAAGAAATGGAGTGTTGGGGGTGGGGTGGGGGTGGGGAAGGGGAGTGATGAAGAAGATGAAAATGTCTTCTATGAAGACATTTTTCTTTTAATGTTATATATATATATATATATATATGTATGTATGTATGTATGTATGTATAATAATAATAATAATAATAAAAATAGTAATAAAGTGGTCTTTTAAAAAAAAGAAAAATTCACTTGCTCTTTTTTTTTTGCCACGTCAGCTATAGGGGGGAATTTAATTCATTTGAAAGTTGTTAAGGGGGGTAAATAAACGGAAGTTAAGTTTAAGTGCTAAAGTGAGTTGTGACGACAAGTTCAGGGTGGAAAAGATGTCTTTTCTCTTTTATATTATATATATATTATATATATATATATATATACATACAACATATATACATATATATATATGTTTTGAGAGTTTTGGGAGGCAAAGGCGGCGCCTTTAACTTTGCCTAGTTGAGCAGAAGGCCATAGCATAGGCCATGCCTAATGCTTTGCCTAGTTGAGCAGAAGGCTTTTGCATAGGCGGCTCCTATGCTATGGCATTGTTGAGAATAGGCGGAGCCTATGCTATGGCACTCTAGAATCCGAGAGCTTATGCCATAGCATAGGCCTTGCCTTGTTTGTGGCCTAGATTTACATAGGCCTTGCCTTGTTCTTTGCCTATATTTTCATAAGCAATGCCTAACCCATAGCCTTTTGCTTCTTCATTCCTAACTTACCACCTTAAACATGCAATACTTCCAAATCAAAATTTGAAACCAATCTCCTCCTTCACACCTCTTGCACCTATATTTACTCAAAAATATCAAAAACGATTAGAACTATGGGTTGCCTCCCATCAAGCGCCTTAGTTTTGGTCGTGGCTCGACAAAATCCTAAGAAAACAAAAACAACAAAAACAATTAAAAACGATGGGTTGCCTCCCACCAAGCGCTTGATTTATTGTCGTGGCACGACATTGTTATCTCGATTACTTAAACTTCACCGAGATATTTGGTGCATCATTTTCTGAATGGATTCAGACGATGCTGATGCTTTATTGTGGGCACGCAATCTTCTTCGAGATGAATCTTGTGCATACATATCCCAGGTGGGATACCAATTATATCATCAATAGACCAACCAATGGCTCTCTTGTACCTCTTTAGAGCAGAGATGAGAGCCTCTACGTGCTGTTTACTTAAATCATCCGTCACACTCACCGGAAGTGTATTTCTACTTCCCAAGCATGCATACCTTAGATAATTGGGGAGCTCTTTCGATTCTAGCACTGGGGGCTCTTCAATGGAAGTCTTCGCTGTTGGTGACGGTTGATTCTTAAGTTCAAGGTCCGGCTGCTTAGGAGTATGAGAATAGGACCCTATTTCTGTTAGATCACACATAGTTTCTTCATAATCTTCATCATCCTCATGATCAACATTCAGCAGCACAGTAGACAATGGCTCAACAGTAAGTTGTTTCTCTACAGATAATGCTTTCTTATCCTCATAATGAACATCAGCTACAGAGAACACATTCATATCGCTGGGCTGCTTCATTGCTTTGCATATATCAAAGCGGACCACTTCATCATTCAACCGAAATAAAAGCTCATTAGCTCTCATGTCAATAAGCACACTTCCTGTTGCAAGGAAAGGACGTCCCAAGATTATGGGAACTTCAGAATCCACCTCACAATCCAAAATAACAAAGTCTGCAGGAAAGATGAAGGTGGAAACCTTCACCAACACATCATGTAGGATGCCAACAGGTCGTTTTACCGACTTATCTGCCATTACAAGCCGCATATTGGTTGGTGTAGGGTCTCCCAACCCCAACTTTCTATAAATAGATAGTGGCATCAAATTGATGCTAGCTCCCAAATCGCACAATGCCTTAGCAAAATCCAACGACCCAATTGTGCAAGGAATAGTGAAAGCACCAGGGTCTGCCTTCTTTTGAACTAACGATCTCGTGGCAATCGCACTGCAATGATGAACCTCATCTGCCAAGTCATAACTTACTGCCCGCTTCTTTGTCAAAAGGTCCTTCATGAATTTAGCGTATCCTGGCATTTGCTCTAGCGCTTCCACCAAAGGAACATTAATGGTCAGCTGCTTCAACATCGTCATGAATTTGCTGAACCTAGTGTCATCATCTTTTTTCTTTAGTTTCTATTAATCCAGTTACGGCACTAACTTTTTAACTAGGGTTGGTGCCCTATTACCTTGACATTATCTCTTTTTCAGACATATAACTTTCCTTTCGAACAAGTTAATGTTATACTGGCGTATTCTATGTGTTTGCAACCACAAGAATTTAGATTAAGATGAAGAGAGTAATGATATAAGCAGCATACGTGTCAAGAATTCACAAAATCATAGCAATAGATAGTATCTCATTAGGCTTCCATAACCCCAACAGAGAAGTTTAGCTACGCATGAGTGCAACGGAAAACACAATAGACATTATCATCATAAAAATCTCACGTGAATTCCTTGCAAATAGCTTTTCTCTTGTTGTAAAAAATAAAAGTCGAATATATGAAAAATAATGTCAACAATGAATTAATGAAGAAAAAGGGAAATGATAGAATAGGGATGAGGGTGGTGGAGAATTGTTTTGATGGATGGATGGATGGTGGATGGATGTGAATAATAAAAATCTCCAGAAAAATAGGGTATTTATAACACCCATATCCTATTCCTACTAAGCTACTGCATTACTTATCCTAGTCCTACTAGGTTACTGCATCATTATCCTAATCCTACTAAGTTACTGTTGATCCCCAAAGTCTTTAGAAATGCTGTTTTTGCCTGGGATAGGTTTTCCATGCGTCACTTTTAGTCCCTAGGCGTCCAAGCTCTCCTTTCCTTCTTTCGTGAAGCTTCCTTGGGCGTCAAGTTATCCATAAAATACTGAAATCTTCATCATTTATACCTGAAAACTTGCTAATCACGTTTGTTAGCTCACTTACAGGAAAAAGGACAAAAAGTGCATGAATTATATATTTTGTCCTCAAAACTTAGCTAAAATATGGGTAAATTATAGTACTTTAGGCGTATAAATACGCCTATCATAAACACCCCACACTTAAAGCTTTGTTCATCCTCGAACAAAATATCATGTCCATCTAAACATCTACTTAGGGTTTTATAGTAACAGCACAAAATATTCATCAAGACAGGCACGACAATCATTAACAAAGAGTAGTTTTCTGATCACTACTAGAAACAGTTTAACCTCTAACATAGACTCGTGATGATGGCTAATTCGTATTCAAAATTTAAGGCACAAAGAATCATACACAACTACCCAAAACTCATTAACCATGTGTGTCTTACAATATATCACCCATAATCACTCATAAGTATTTTCATCTATCGAAGAATGGGTATATGATTATCCTTGCTCTCGCTCTCACAAAGAATTCATATGCTGCAACTAATGACCATAGGCTTTCCCTTAGTGTAATGCTCCACTAAATATTAGAATGCTAATTTTAGGATCAAATAGGTCTTCTACAGGTTGTAATGTAGGCTAAGGGACGGGTAGGACTATTTTGGCCAAAAATAGTGACTATGTTCCTAAGCGCTTTAATACATCATATTATGCCGTTTAACACTCTCTTTTGAACAACCTTTCTACTTTCTTTTAATCTACCACCCCTTCTCACCTCTTTTGTTTTTCAATTTTAAACATAACTAACTTTTTAGTTTTCTTTTCATTTTTCTTTTCATAATACACTTTTATGATAGCAATTCTTTTTCATAACGAATTCAAGCACCAATACATTCTAAGGCATCACACTCATCCAATTTCCTCTTATTTTGTCACATGACTTTACAATTTAAAGCGCTTAGGAATTTGGATCAAATTATGGTCTTGAAAAAAATGGATTAGGCTTACATATGAGGCTGTCAAAGAAAATAGGCTTAAAGGCTCAAAAGGGTTGACTAGGATAATGTCCACGGGTAGGTAAAACGAAGGTAAACAATTACAGGTTGCCAAAGAAATGCCTAAATCATCTCCTAAACTCACACTCTTTATTTCGCTTCACACACACACCAGGCAAGTTCTAGCATCAGCCACAAACACAGAATATACTATATCCTCACACACACAAGGCACATGGTCGACTTTATTGGGAGTAGTATAGACTCTTGACCCAACAGATGAAGGAACTGAACAACACAATTATCACATAGTGAGTCACAATTAGAGCCTAAACATCTCAATAGTAATGATTTTAACACAAACTCTTGTTATAATATCATGCTGCCCCTCAGAACAATTTCATGCAAAGTTAAAAAAAAATTAAAAAATTTAACTACTAACAAACAAACATAGATAGATGCAAATGCAGATAAAGAAGTAAAGCATACAAATACCAGCACCCCACACTTAGACGGGACACACTGCCCTCAGTGGAAAATAAATAAGAAGAACCTGGTTAGTCGGACTCCTCCTCTATGTCTGGGGTCATACCCCCTGCGTCGGAATCATCATCAGAGTCATCATCCTCAGAAGTTCCTCATAAGTACCCCACTTGATTACAAGAGTGCGTCGAGGTATTTGCAGCACGGAGGATTCACCTTGCTCTTTTCGTCCCCTTTTCTAGCCTTTTTGTGAAGTGGTTGCTTTTTCTTTTCCTTGTCGTCCTTTTTGTGTCATTCTACCTGAAATCTCAATAAAGTCATGTTAGATTTATCTCGGAAGATTCAATCGACAAACAAACAATAGTGGCACCACCCCACACTTAATTTTTTGACACAAACTAATTAAGTGAATGATGTCGATTACTCAGACTTCATCGACATACATTTAGGTGATATGTTCCAACAATATGTAGTAGTTTTATTCAAAAGATGCATTAGTCCAAACACGAAAGCATTGTCAAGATTGCATAACGTTAAGAGGACATGAAAGTATGATTGTGCTTAATAATCTTGAGAGTTTATGCCATAGCATAGGCCTTGCCTTGTTCGTGGCCTAGATTTAATAGGCCTTGCCTTGTTCTTTGCCTATATTTTCATAAGCAATGCCTAACCCATAGCCTTTTGCTTCTTCATTCCTAACTTACCACCTTAAACATGCAATACTTCCAAATCAAAATTTGAAACCAATCTCCTCCTTTACACCTCTTGCACCTACATTTACTCAAAAACATCAAAAACGATTAGAACGATGGGTTGCCTCCCATCAAGCGCCTTAGTTTTGGTCGTGGCTCGACAAAATCCTAAGAAAATAAAAACAACAAAAACAATTAAAAATGATGGGTTGCCTCCCATCAAGCGCTTGATTTATTGTCGAGGCACGACATAGTTATCTCGATTACTTAGACTTCACCGAGATATTTGGTGCATCATTTTCTGAATGGATTCAGACGACGCTGATGCTTCATTGTGGGCACGCAATCTTCTTCGAGATGCATCTTGTGCATACATATTCCAGGTGGGATACCAATTATATCATCAATAGACCAACCAATGGCTCTCTTGTACCTCTTTAGAGCAGAGATGAGAGCCTCTACGTGTTGTTCACTTAAATTATCCATCACACTCACCGAAAGTGTATTTCTACTTCCCAAGCATGCATACCTTAGATAATTGGGGAGCTCTTTCGATTCTAGCACTGGGGGCTCTTTAATGGAAGTCTTCGCTGTTGGTGACGGTTGATTCTTAAGTTCAAGGTCCGGCTGCTTAGGAGTATGAGAATAGGAACCTATTTCTGTCAGAGAACACATAGTTTCTTCATAATCTTCATCATCCTCATGCTCAACATTCAGCAGCGCAGTAGACAATGGCTCAACAGTAAGTTGTTTCTCTACAGATAATGCTTTTTTATCCTCATAATGAACATCAGCTACAGAGAACACATTCATATCGCTGGGTTGCTTCATTGCTTTGCATATATCAAAGCGGACCACTTCGTCATTCAACCAAAATAAAAGCTCATTAGCTCTCATGTCAATAAGCACACTTCCTGTTGCAAGGAAAGGACGTCCCAAGATTATGGGAACTTCAGAATCCACCTCACAATCCAAAATCACAAAGTCTGCAGGAAAGATGAAGGTGGAAACCTTCACCAACACATCATGTAGGATACCAACAGGTCGTTTTACCGACCTATCTGTCATTACAAGCCGCATATTGGTTGGTGTAGGGTCTCCCAACCCCAACTTTCTATAAATAGATAGTGGCATCAAATTGATGCTAGCTCCCAAATCGCACAATGCCTTAGAAAAATCCAACGACCCAATTGTGCAAGGAATAGTGAAAGCACCAGGGTCTGCCTTCTTTTGATCTAACGATCTCGTGGCAATCGCACTGCAATGATGAACCTCATCTGCCAAGTCATAACGTACTGCCCGCTTCTTTGTCAAAAGGTCCTTCATGAATTTAGCGTATCCGGGCATTTGCTCTAGCGCTTCCACCAAAGGAACATTAATATTCAGCTGCTTCAACATCGTCATGAATTTTCTGAACCTAGTGTCATCATCTTTCTTCTTCAGTCTCTGTGGAAAAGGTGGTGGTGGAAGGGGAATCATTTTCTCCACCACTTTCTCTTTATCTTGCTTCCGATTATCAACCTTTTCAGGAGTGTCATCAGCCTTCTTCTTCAGTCTCTGAGGAATAGGTGCTGGTGGAAGGGGAATAGTTTTCTCATGAACGCTCTCATTCTGATTTGCAGCTTCTATAGAATCATCAAAATCTGCATCACTAACATTCTCTGCTATATTATCAACCACCTGCTTGCCTTTGGATGGATTTTCCAACACTTTACCACTTCGGGTAGTAATAGCCATACACGATCCATCATTCCTCGGATTTTGCACAGTGTCGCTAGGTAGCGTTCCAGCCTTTCTTTGATTGAATGCCGCTGAAAGTTGACTCAATTGTTGATTCATCTATTTTATTGCAGTAGAATGCAAGTTAACCAATTGATTTATTGAAGACAAATCATTCTTCACCTCGGTTACGCCCATGTTGGTTGCCTCCACTCCTTTCAACAGCTTAGCCATCATATCTTCCATGGATATCTTCCCAGATCCAGACGCCACAGCCTCACGATTTCTAAGAGAAACATACAAACCACTCTTGTCAGTCTTATTCTTCCAACTACCTTGATCACGGTCCTTGTATCCTGATTTATCATAATAGTTCCGACCTTGGTTTCCTTGGGCTTTGCCTCGGAAACCCTCCTGATTATTCAAGTAGTTAGCTTCTTCCTCAAAATCAGATTCATCTCTTCCATGTGCTACAACGGCCTTAACTTTTTCGGTCTTCCCTGATAATAAATGCTTGGTAAGAAGATCCATCTGCATTTTCATGTGGGCCATATCTTGGTCACGTTCTTCTTCTCTTCTCCTTTGTTCTGCAGTCATGCCAATAGACAAAGTGGGGCTTGCTACCTTAGAATCCCTGGTATGCCAAGCTCTACTTTGCTTCGTCATCCGGTCTAGCATATTGCTTGCCTGAACAAAGGTGAGGTCCATAAATGATCCTCCACCCGCATTATCCACCACTGGTTTAGTTATTGAATTCAAGGCTCTATATAGTATCTCCATTAGGTGGACATTGGTCATATGATGGTTTGGGCATCTCATAAGCTTCTTCTTGAATCTCTCCCATGTTTCGTGGAGAGCTTCAGTTGGAAGCTGTCAAAAATTGCTGATTTTATCTCTCAACTGTGCTCTCTTGGATGGCGGAAAGAATCTTTCTAGGAAAGCGTCTTTCAATTTCCTCCAATTAGTAATAGAATCAGGAGTCAGCCCATTCAACCATAGAGTTGCCTCCCCAGACAGAGACAATGGAAATAAGCGTAGTCAAATTGCATTCTGTCCAACGCCAGGATTGTCGAATGACTTGCATGTAGAAATAAAGTTGATCAGATGCATATTCGAATCATCGCCTACAAGTCCACCAAATAAACCTTTGAGTTGCAAAAGTTGAATCATGGTGCTAGTGATATTAAACTTGGCTCTGGGTGCCAAGGGCGGAGCTCCGTCCAGATCGTCATCATCATCATCAAACGGAATCTGCATAGCTCAGCATTCCAGTCTAAATCTGACTTGACGATATCTTCTATTAGCAGGCGTCGCCACCTCGGTATTATGCCTAGGGTTTAGTAACTCGTCATCACCTAGGGCCTCATCGTCAGGATTTGTTGCTCGCCCAGGGTTATCAATATTCTGTTGATGCACTTGAGCGGCGGCCAAAGCAGCTAATCTAGCCTGCTCCTGTTGAGCAGCCCTTCTTTCAATGTCACGTTGCGCCTCTATTCTGCCAATACAATGTGGTTCAGGATTGATAGGTAATAATGGTTGACCAGAACTTTGAGTATGGGGCATGCACTGAACAAAACCTGCAAAAAAAAAACAACAACTAAAAGTAAATTACGAGAATCTTTGACCAAAGGGTCTAGTAACTATCACAAACTTAGTTGACAACTGTATTCCCCGGCAACGGCGCCAATTTTTGATAACGCTCAAACTACAGCTCTCGTAAGAGTGTAAGCGATCGTTGTCAAATATAGAACCCAACTGGGTTGGGTGTCGAATCCCACAGAGAATACTTGGTCACTAAGTAAGCAAAGATTAATAGACTTTTGGTGAAAGTTTCATAAAAGGGGGGATTGTAACGTGCAATAATGTAACAAAGTGAAAATGGAAAATAGCAAAGTAAAAAGAAAGAATGTTTAGTAAGATGTTTAACCAATGAGAATTGAGAGTTGGGGTTATATCCACCTTATGAGTTATACGTCTCTATTGGCTATGAGTTATGCAGAATTCAGACATGCATGTGCTTATAGAGAATTGTATTCTATGGTAAATTCAGGCGTCTTTCGACCATCAAGGATTATTTCACTTTAACTCTTTCGAGCTTAAAGCGTATCTAACGGTACAAATTCTCCAAGAGGTTAATCCAGTTATGGCACTAACTTTTTAACAGGGGTTGGTGCCCTATTACCTTGACATTATCTCTTTTCCAGACATATAACTTTTCTTTCGAACAAGTTAATGCTATACTGGTGTATTCTATGTGTTTGCAACTACAAGAATTTAGATTAAGATGAAGAGAGTAATGATATAAGCAGCATACGTGTCAAGAATTCACAAAATCATAGCAATAGATAGTATCTCATTAGGCTTCCATAACCCCAACAGAGAAGTTTAGCTACGCATGAGTGCAACGGAAAACACAATAGACATTATCATCATAAAAATCTCACATGAATTCCTTGCAAATAGCTTTTCTCTTGTTGTAAAAATTAAAAGTCGAATATATGAAAAATAATGTCAACAATGAATTAATGAAGAAAAAGGGGAAGGATAGAATAGGGATGAGGGTGGTGGAGAATTGTTTTGATGGATGGATGGATGGTGGATGGATGGGAATAATAAAAATCTCCAGCAAAATAGGGTATTTATAACACCCATATCATATTCCTACTAAGCTACTGCATTACTTATCCTAGTCCTACTAGGTTACTGCATCATTATCCTAATCCTACTAAGTTACTTCTGATCCCCAAAGTCTTTAAAAGTGCTGTTTTTGCCCGGGACAGGTTTTCCATGCGTCACTTTTAGTCCCTAGGCGTCCAAGCTCTCCTTTCCTTCTTTCGTGAAGCTTCCTTGGGCGTCAAGTTATCCATAAAATGCTGAAATCTTCATCATTTATACCTGAAAACTTGCTAATCACGTTTGTTAGCTCACTTACAGGAAAAAGGACTAAAAGTGCATGAATTATATATTTTGTCCTCAAAACTTAGCTAAAATATGGGTAAATTATAGTACTTTAGGTGTGTAAATACACCTATCATCAGCCTCCCACGCAGCGCTTGATTCCACATCGCAGTACGACATGGCTAAGTTGGATATTAGAATTCACCAACTATCCTCATGGGTTGCCTCCTATGCAGAGCTTGATTTAACGTCGTGGCACGACGCACTTGCCTTAGTTACTCAGACTTCACTAAGGTCCATCTCAAAAATAAAATTAGTTTCCTTAGTGTTACCCATATAATATTTTACTCTTTGACCATTTACCTTAAATGGGGCTTCATCATCCCACTTCAATTCCAAAGCACTAAATGGGAACACTCTTAACACAGTAAATGAACCATACCATCTATACTTTAACTTACCTGAAAATAAGCAAAGTCTTGAGTTGTAGAGCAATACCTGGTCACCTTTTTTGAATACCCTTTTCTCAATTTTGTGATCATGATACAACTTCATCTTCTCTTTGTAAAGTGCAGAACTTTCATAAGCCCAAAGTCAGAATTCATCCAACTCATTCATCTTGTTCATCCTCGACTTTGTTGCATCTTGCCATTTAAAATTCAGCTTTTTCAATGCCTATAGTTCTTTGTTCTCAAGCTCAACAGGCAAGTGACATGCTTTAAAATATACCAACTGATAAGGAGAAGCACCTATGGGAGTCTTCAAAGCTGTGTGGTAAGCCCATAATGTATCATCTAGCTTTCCTAATTAGTCATATTGACATTAACTATCTTCGCTAAAATGGTCTTGATTTCTCTGTTAGACACCTCAACCTGTCCACTAGTCTGTGGATGATAAGGTGTTGCCACCTTGTGCTTCACTCCGTACTTCTCAAGCAGACTCTTGAATAGATGATTACAAAAATGTGACCGACCCTCACTAGTGATTGCACGTGGCGTGACAAATCGAGAAAAGATATATTTCTTTAAGAAGGCCGTGACACTTCTTCCTTCATTATTAAGGAGCGCAACCGCTTTCACCCATTTAGAAACATAATCCACCTCCACGAGAATATACTTCATACCAAAAGATCACATAAAAGGTCCCATGAAATCCACACCCCATACATCAAACAATTTCAATTCTAAAATAGGAGTCATAGGAAGTTCATGGCGCCTGGAGATATTTCCTTGGTATTGACATTAATCACAAGTTGAAGCATAATCATGAACATCCTTGTAAATTGTTGGCCAGTAGTACCCAAATTATAAGATTTTGTGAGCTGTGCGGGTGCCTCCATGGTGTCACCCAACTGGTGAAGTATGACAAGCCTCAAGGATGCTCATTATCTCCACTTAAGGGATACATATACGAATAACCTCATCCGCACAGATTTAGAATAAGTAAGGCTCATCCTAGAAAATTTTATTACCTCATGCATAAATTTCTATCTTTATTGGAAATAAAGATCGTTTGGGACTAGATCACTTACTAGGTAATTTGCATAATCAGCAAACCATGGAATTAGATCTTGAGAAGCAGCCAATATCTACTCGTCTGGAAAACTATCATCAATCTGAGTCCATCTTCAAATTTTTGTATAGCTTCCTCCTCAAGTCTAGACAGATGATCTGCAACTTGATTCTTAGTACCTTTTCAATCCTTGACCTCAAAATCAAACTCTTGCAACAAGAGAATCCACCTAATCAGTCTAGGTTTTGCATATTTTTTTGCCATTAAGTACCTCAATGTTTCATGATCAGTGTGTACGACTACCTTTGTCCCTATCGCATAAGACCAAAATTTCTCAAAGGCAAAAACCACTTCCAATAACTCTTGTTTAGTAACTGTGTAGTTCTTTTGAGCAGGGTTTCGTACCTTGCTATCATAGTAGATAGGATATAGGATTTTTTTTTCATTATCCTAGTACAACACCTAAGGCCACTCCATTTGTGGCACACATAGTCACAAATGGCAAGGACCAATCAGGGGATACAATGATAGGAGTTGTCATCAACTACTCTTTCAGATATTCAAAACCTTTCAAGCATGCTTCATCAAAATCAAACTTTACCTCTTTCTCAAGAAACCTACAGAGGGGATTGGAAATCTTCAAGAAATCTTTGATGAATCACTTGTAAAACACAACATGTCCTAAAAAATTCCGAATACCCTTCACAGAAATTGGTGGAGGTAATTTCTCGATAACTTCAATATTAGCTCTATCTACCTTTATACCCATTTTTGGAATCTTGTGTCCAAGCACAATACCTTCTTTAACCATGAAATGGCACTTTTCCCAATTAAGTACCAAGTTGCATTCCTCACATCTATGAAGAGCATTTGCCAAGTAAACCAAACAGTCATCAAAAGAATCACCAACTAACTAAAAATCATCTATGAATACTTTGATGGTGTCTTCTACCATGTCAAAAAGGATTGACATCATACATCTATGAAAAGTATCTAGAGAGTTACATAACCCGAATGGCATACGTCTAAATGCAATGGTCCCATAAGGACAGGCGAAGGTTGTCTTCTCTTGGTTTTCGAGCACAATAGTGATTTGGTTTTAGCCCAAATACCATCCTGAAAATAGTACCACTCTCTGTCCACAAGTCTGTCAAGCATCTAGTCCATAAGGGGCATGGGGAAGTGGTTATTCTAGGTCCTTTCATTGACTTTCCTGTAATCCATACACTTCATCCTGTGACTGACCTTATTGGCACAAGCTCATTATTATCATTAGGCATAATAGTAATACCGCCTTTCTTCGGAAAAAATTATGCCGACCTGACCTACTTGCTATCCGCAATGGGATATACTATACCAGCATCTAACCACTTTATTGTATCTTTTTTCACCACCTCCTACATAGAAGGATTAAGTCGATGCTGAGGTTTGATACTTGGAACACAATCCGGTTTAAGTTGGATTTTATGAGTATAAAGACCAGGTGGAATACCCACAATATCTACAATGGACCAACCTATGGCCCTCTTAAATCTCTGTAGCACTAATAAGAAAGCTTCCACTTCTATCTCCCTCAAATCAGCTGCTATGATTACTGACAAAGTTTTGTCGTACCCCAAAAATACATATTGCAAATAAGGAGGGAGGGCCTTCAGCTTTAAGATGGGTGGATCCTCAATAGACGGGCGAGTAGGTGGAGTGGTTCTACTTTCATATTTAAATCAATTTTCTTTGGTGCAAGAGTATAAGAACCGATCCCATATAGCGCACACACTATCTCATCATAGTTTTCAATACCATTGTTGTCGAAGTTTGTAATCACTGTTGTTAAGGTTTCAACACCCAATCTTTCTTCCATAAGAACATCCTCAAAAGTATTATCCCAATTAGTTACCGCATCAAGTTCATGGAATGAGATCAGCTCCTCTTCAAAAATATTAATCACAGATACTACCCTCAACTCATTCGACTGTCATATAGACTAAAATACGTTGAATACCACCTTCTTATCATTGAGTCTGGACATCAGATATCCTAACTCCATATTAATCAAATTCCTCCCTATAGCTAGAATGGTTTGCCTAAGATAATCGAAACGTGAAAGTTCATTTCATAATCAAGTATCACAAAATCAATAGGAAAGATGAAAGAAGCCACCTTCACCAATATATTACATAGAATATCAACTAGTTTATTCACTATTTGGTCTTCCATCACTAGTCTCATAGATGTGGGTTTGGGTGTCCCCAATCCCAACTGTTTAAACACCACTAGTGGCATAAGATTGATTCTAGCACCTAGATCACATAGTGCCCAAGAAAAGATAAAAGATCCAATAGTGAAAAGAATGGTTAATGCTCCCGGATCCTTCTTCTTCTCTACCAATGATCTAGTAGCAATAGCACTGCAGTGATGAATGTTGTCATTTGGCTCATAACTAACTGTCTGCTTCTTAGTGAATAAATCCTTCATGAACTTTGCATAGCCAGGCATTTGTTCAAATGCCTCTACAAGTGGAATGTTAACAGAAAGCTCATTTAACATTGACAGAAACTTCTGATACTTACCCTCGTATTGTTTCTTATTCAATCTCTGAGATAAAAAGGGCAAGTTCTTGGGATAGTCTTCAAAATAGAATCCTCGGAATCATCCTTACCTTTGTTTTGCTCTCTACTCTTATCAACATCAACACAACCATCTTCATTAACTATATCAATCAATGTGGGTGCAGGGGGATCCATAGTGGTTTTACTGCTTCGAGTGGTAATGGCATGGCAATAACTATCATTCTTTAAATTTACCACCGTATTAAGAGGAAGAGTACCAAGTTTCCTTTGATTCAATGTGGACGACATATGTCCATACTTCATCTCCAATTGTTTGATTGCGGTAGCATGTGACTCAACTTTCTAATTCAGCCCTGACAAGTCCGCCTTAATCTCCTAAAGATATCTCTCTTAACTTTCTTGGCCTTTGACTAATTTCAACAACATTGCCTCCATTCTAGACTCAATATCCCATATACTTAGTAGGACGTATCTGTTACTTTTCTCTTTGTAGTCATCTCTACATCTCCAATCACTATCTTGGTCTCAGATCCTGTCTCTATATCTATCATCGTAATATTTCAACCTTGATTCAGTTGCCTTTGGGCTCAAAAATCCACCAACTGACAATCAAGATACTTTGTTTCCTCTTCAGACTCATTCTCGTAGGTTCTAAAAATTTAACTATGTGCCTCCACTTCATTTACTTTATCAGCACTCATTATTGAGAATTATTTTGTAAGAAGCCCTACGTCTGTCCGAAGTTGTGTAACCTCTTGTGCTACTAAATCATGACTAACTCCATAATCATTAGCTACTCCAATAACATATGGACCTGCACCACGCTTAGCATCTCTAGTATGCCAACCTCGATTGGTCACCAAATATTATCTAGCATATCTTGAGCAGCATCCCACCGAAGATGCCTGAATAAACCTTTCAAAATCACATCTACAATAGTTCTGAAGCTGACATTCAGTGATCTATAGAAGATTTCCAAAAATATGATCATGTGATTCAGTGATTAGGTACCATGCCCAGCTTCATTTTGAACCTAAACCATGCCTCATACATGAATTCTGTAGGTAACTATCTGAAATTATTGATTTCATCTTTGAATTATAACATCCTTGCAGGAGGGAAGAATATATTCAAAAAATATCTATGCAATCCTTGCCAAGTAGTGATTGAATCTCTCAGAAGTTTCCCTAACTACACTGATACTTCTCCAGTCAGTGAAAATACGAACAACCTCAACCTCAAAGTTTCCTGGTTCACTCTTAGAATGGTATACGATGTATATATCCCAATAAAATTAGCAAAATGCATGTTTGCATTATGTATTGCTGATCCCGAAAACACACCCTTCAAGATTAACAATTGGATCAATGCGCTAGTAATGTTAAATTTAATATTGGGGTTAGAGCAGGAGGAATGATAGCTCATGTCTCAGTAGGTTCAATATATACCATGTCCTCGTCTTCATAATATGGCTGAAGATGATGACATACAGGAATCATTGGAGATCTGACTATTTGAACTCTATCTCGATGCTCAACCACTTGTCTTGTCCTGGCTAGTTCTGCTTGTTGAGCTAGCCTAGCCTCTTCATCTAACCATACCTCATCTTCCAATCTCATTTCTTAAGATGCTTTGGCTAATAAGTGCTCCGTCTGTCTATCTGCAATATTCTGTGGATCTCCTAAAGTATGAGAAAGTTCTGTATTAGGATAAAGAGGTGGAGGAGGGGTACAATTTGAGGGTCTCGAACCCCCACAGGAACACCATCACGAAATTGGTATGACATCCTTCAAGGTGTTTGAAGAATTCTCTCACACTCTGGATCAAAAGGGAGTAAGGGATTGCCTCTTCTCCTAGTGTTTGACGTACACTGGTATATTCTAAATAAAGAATAGGAAATAAAACTCATGAAATTCACAAAATTCAATCAGCAATTCACACCATCTTCCCCGGCAACGGTGCAAAAATTTAATGTGACCTAAAACTAACCTCTAAAGAACTATGTTGTAGTCGATGCCAAATAGAGTAACCTAAAGCAGGTTGGGGTCAAACCCACAAGGAAAATGTTGAACAGTATCTCAAACTTGACAAAATCCAAGATCAGTGCAAACAAGTAAATGGAAGGATTTTGAAGTGAACAGTAAGTAGTAACCAAACTTGAATGCTTGAGTTTGTAAACAGTAGAAGACGAACACCAGTACTGTGTTTCCCCTGATTTTTGAATAAACTAAATTTATACAACACAAGTCTGAGACATTAATTATCCATAAACTGAGGGTTCATGGATATGATTCCATAAAAATACTTATTTCATGGAAAACATATATTTATTGACTAGTCATTATGGGAGATGCTATAAAAATAATGAATTTCATGGAAAACATGTACTGATTTACTAGTCGTTATGGGGGACTGAAATACATGGAGAATCATGACTTCAATGAAAACACCAACTTCTAAACCATGTCTTAACTAAGAAACTAAGCATTTCTGGACTCAATAGGTGAAAGGATACCCATTGCTAAAATCTCACATGCCTGGAAGTGAAAAACTTGGACTTGAAGCTTGAATATAATGACCCCTAGTTTCATGTATTGGAGAGTAAAGAGTTGTTCGTTTCTCTAATTTTTCAAAATGTCAATTGTTTTCTAAGGGAATGCAGGATTTGGAGTAGTTATGGATTAAAATTACCCTTTGGAATATCCAAAAAGACATAGTATAGGAGGTTAAATAATGGGAAAAGATAAAAGTACCCCTTTAAAATACAACTAAAAAATCTGACTATCGCAACAGACGATCCAACCAACAGCTCGTTGGTTCTTCCAACCTCCATTGGTCTCTCTCTTTGTCGTGGAATCACTTTCTTAACCCGTGGAATTTTGGTACTATTTGTTCCGATGAGCATATGAAATGGTAGTCCTAAGAACTAGTGGTTCATTGAATAGGTCATCATATCTAACAACTTGATAGTGCTTTTCTAAAATGGTCATAACTTCTAGCTTATGTATTGGATTAATGAGTGATCATATGTGTTAGAAAGAAGACACAAAGGCCTTTAATTTGGTGTGTCCTAAGATTCAAACTTCTTAACATTCTAAGAGATGTACTCGTTTGAAGTTTACCCTAGTAAGATCCTATATAAGAATTCAATTGATAAGGAAGCTTTCAACTTAACTTTGAGCTAGGAGTTGCTTATGTACTTAATTCTTATCTAAAGCACTTCTCATACTGACAAATCATTGGGTTTGGTCCTATACGCAAGGATTCTAATCTTACCTTGGATTTTCAGGTGTAACACTTACATTATTTGACCACTAACACATAGATACCAAAGCAACTGTAATGACCTGAACCAGGGCCTAGTTGTGATGGATATCTCAAGCCCACCAAGAGCAAAAGACAACCCCCTTAGCTTAACATATAGAACACAATAATAACAATAAAGATAAAGCAGAAGCCAATCAAATAGTAATAAGAAGATGAATAGATAACTCAAGAAAACTAAGAGTCAAAACAATAACCAACCCACAGTTGACTACAATAACCTCTAAAACCAGAATAACAACTAATTCGGGACATGCCCCCGACTATGACCAAAGAAAAAGAATCCAACAGTGCTAAGTAAATAAAAAAGAAATAACGAAATGATAACCCATTCCGAAGGATGGAGGCTTACCACTTCATAACAACTCAACAGACCTGCTCAACCACCTAACGCTACACAAGAGCAACAAAAAAGTCTTTGGACCCTACATCATAAAACAATCTAGCATCATAGGATTATAAGTGGGATAAGCATTGGTATGTAACTCAGGGAAAGTGATAACCTAATGTCATATCCAAAATAAGACAAAACCACATGCACACACATTCATATATATATATAGGATGTCGGGATAGGGTAAAGGGTCATGAACGCAAGAGTTTAAGGATTTAACATGAAATGTGTAGTTTGATCCATCATAAAGGCATCCATGGGCTATACGGGTTCATCTTCCTCTACTAAAGAGGCCCCAGTGTGTGTTATCCATACAAATCGAGGAAAACTGAGGGAAAACTAAAGCCACCATGGGAAATAGCCGTCTAAAATATATATATATATATATATATATATATATATATATATATATATATATATATATATATATATATATATATATTAAGTGTGCACCAAGCACAAGGTCATATAGCACCCCGACACCGGCAAACGTAGTTTCTAGTATTCGTAGACTTACACCTTCACGGTGAGCTACACAATTTCCTTTAAATCCAAATTAAAGCAATTTGCACATAAGCCAATTCGTTAGGAGTTATTCATTAAGGCATTTACCATTTGGTATCGTCATTCCAATATGCTTGCAAGATAAATTTAATATGTTAAACCAATCCACATATCCACATTGACTCCTAAGTTCCATTTAAAATCCAAACCATGGCCACCAAGGAAATCCAAATCCATTTTTATATCTATTTATGCAATGCATTAGGTTTAAAAGCAAGTTAAACCATGCAATTTTCCATATTCAAAGTCAAGTTTACAAATTGGGTTGAGGCTAATGCCAATTTAGGGAAACTCATGTCCCCCGTTCCAATCATTTAAACAATGCATCAATTCAATCCCCAAAACATCAAATCAAAGCATGAACAATCGATTTAAAACATGGGACAAGTAATTCAGTCAGTAACAACCAAAACCCCTCAACCCAATTTCAAAACCCACAATTTAAATCACATGAAAATCCATTCAATCAATACCAACATGTAAAATTCAAGGTTAGGGAAAAGAAACATGCCTGAAATACACAAAAAATTGAAGTCAAATTGAAGGATGGAGTTCGGATGATGAATTCTCTATGAAACCCTTGAATGTTCTTGGGTTTTGAGTTTTAAGAGAGAATGAATGATTTGGATCTTGGAAAACTAGAGAAAAGAGGCTTATTTTATGTTTAAAGGTAGTACAAAAGACCAAAAGCACCTCACCCTAAGTGAAAAATATAAAACTGGATGAAATTAAAACACTGGTGTGGCACGCCAATATCGCGGAGGTTAGCCTCCATGTCATGCTGATATCGCAGAGGTAAACCTCTGTGACATGGCCTTATCGCAAACCCTCACTATCTTAGGGTGCCAAAATGACCCCAAACCCCGTACAAAAAATCTAAAACTTTGCCAAAACACCCTTTTAACATTTCTAAACATAATTCAAGTAAAAATCGACATTACGCACGTGGGAGGGTTAAAATAAAATAATCAAAATTTTAAGGGATATCATATTATCTCTCCCCCCTAGGATCATTCATCCTTGAATAATGAGTTAGGACACTTTTATTACTAGAATAACAAGAATACACCAGAATAAAATGACAAACTCAGAAAGTGACAAGAGGAAAATGAAGCTCATACCATAAGTACTTCCATTCGACACGGTAACAAGAACGGATACTTGGCCTTCATATCTTCCTTAGATTCCCATGCAGCATCTTCTACTTTTGATGTCTCCAAAGACACTTCACCAAAGCTAAATCCTTGGTCCTCAATATACGAACTTGCCTATCCAATATCTCAACCGGCACTTCCTCATAAGATAAGAAATCTGTAATACCAACATCCTCAATACGAACTATCAAAGAAGGATCACCCACATACTTTTTTAGTATGGAGACATGAAAAACAAGATGAATCAAAGCTAAACCTACAGGCAAATCTAAGTCATAAACAACATTCCTAATTCTCCTCAGAATCTAATATGGACAAACATAACAAGGATTGAGCTTCCCCTTCTTCCCAAACATCATGACTCCTTTCATAAGAGACACCTTCAAGAATACCTAATCACTTACTTCAAACTCCAACTCCCTTTACCTCACATCCATATAAGACTTTTGGCAACTCTGAGCAGTCTTAAATCCTTCTCTAATCACTTTTACCTTCTCCATGGCTTGGTGAACCAAGTCAGGACCAAACAACCTAGTCTCACCAACCTCAAACCACCCAATAGGAGACCTACACCTCCTACCATAAAGAGTCTCAAAAGGATCCATTTGAATGATAGAATGATAATTGTTATTATACCCAAACTCAATAAGAGGTAAATGATCAACCCAACTTCCTTTAAAATCAATCACATAGACCCTAAGCATATTCTCCAAAGTCTGAATAGTTATCTCCTCTTGTCCATCCATTTGAGGGTGGGAAGCAGTGCTAAGGTTCACCTGTGTACCTAAACCTTTCTAAAAAAATGCCATAGTGAGAAGAAAACTGTGTACCTCGGTCTAAAATGATGGACACTGGTGCACCATGCAACTTCACAATCTCTTAATTGAACAACTTAGCGCAATCCTCTCCTGATTAGTTAGTCCTTGCAGGCAAGGAGTAAGCAGACTTAGTCATCCTATCCACAATGACCCAAATAGATTCATACTAATTTTGCAACCACGGAAGACCCTTAATAAAATACATATTAATCATCTCCCACTTTCACGTGGGAAACTCTATCTCTCAAGACATACCACCAGGCCTTAAGTGTTTAACTGTGACTTGCTGACAAACCATACATTTGGCAACAAAATTTGCCACATCCCTCTTCATATTATTCCACCAATAGATTTATTTCAAGTCATGATACATTTTAGTTTAACCGAATGAACAGTATATCTGGACTTATAAGCCTCAGTCAAAATCATTTCCCGTAACCCATTAACATTAGAAACACACAACCTATCTTGATACATCAAGAGGTCATCTCCCCCAATCTCAAAAGCTATAACCTTTTGCTAACCCACATCATCCTTAATTGGCATAAATATAGGACCCAAAGCCTGCTTCTCCTTTATCTCAGCACCAAGAGATGATTTAACCACTTCCTGAATAATCACTCACCCATCCCCAGAGTCCAAAAGACAAACTCCCAAGTAAGCTAATTTGTTAATATCCTTCACCAATCCTCTTTTCTACTCATCAACATGAGACAAGTTCCCTATAGACAACTGCTAAGAGCATCAACAACAATATTAGCTTTATTTAGATGGTGGTGAAGGCTCATAAAGTAATACTTAAGCAATTCAAGCCACTTTTTTTGACTGAGATTCAACTCTTTCTGAGTGAACACATACTACAAGCTCTTATGATCTGAATAAATATCCACATGCACCCCATAAAGATAGTGGCACTAAAACTTCAAAGCGAAGACCACCGTCGCCAACTTTAGATCGTGGGTAAGGTAACTTCTCTCATAAACTTTAAGCTGCCTGGATGCATAAGCCACAACCTTACCATGTTGCATCAAAACACAACCCAGTACCACACGAGATACATTACAAAACACAACAAAACCATTAGTACCCTCGGGCAGGGTAAAAACTAGTGCAAAAGTCAACTTATCATTTAACTTTTCAAAGCTACCCTCAGAAGCATTATCCAACCCAAATGACATAACCAGAAATGGATAATGGCCATATCAGGTTTGGAAAGAAGTCATAAGAATATCAATCTCCCTAATTCTAAACTGATAAGAGGCCAAACGAAGATCAATCTTATAGAATTATCTAGCACCCTGAAGCTGATAAAAAGGGTCATCAATCCTATTAAGAAGATAGTTATTTTTCATTGTCACCTTATTTAACTAACAAAATTCGATGCACATTCAAAGAGACCCATCCTTCTTTCACACAAAAAATACAGGAGCACCCCATAGAGAAACACTAGGATGAATAAAAACCTTATCAAGAAGATCTTTTAATTGCTCCTTAAGATTTATTAATTCAGTTGAAGCCATTCTATAAGTATGGATGGAAATAGGATGAGTATCTGATAGGAGATCAATCCCAAAATCTATTTCCCAATCAGGAGGAATTCCAGGAAGATCATTGGGAAACACTTCAGGAAACTCACTAACCACAAGGATAGATTGCAATGAAGGACTTTTAGAATTAGAATCCTTAACCAAAACTAGATGATACAGACAACCTTTGAAAATTAATTTCTAAGCTCTAAGATAGGAAATAAACCTCTTTTTAGGTACTAAGGAACTCCCCCCTCCCCCATTCTATCACAGGTTTATTAGGAAATTGAAAATTGATACTTTAGGTCCTACAGTGAAGAGAAGCTTAGCATGAATGAAGCTAATCCATCCCCAATATAACATCAAAATCCACTATATCCAATTCTATCAAATCCATCAATCTCTCTCTATGAAAGATGGACACCACACAACCCATATAGATTTTTTTTAGCAACTATAGAATCACCCACCAGAGTAGAAACAAAAAAAGGGACAAAAATAATTTCAGGACCAAAACCAAAATGCACAGCCACATAAGGAGTCACATAAGATAGAGTAGAACTTGGATCAAGCAAAAAATAAACATCATGGTAAAAGAGTTATAACATACCTGTAACAACATCTGATTTGCCTTAGATTCTTGATGAGTACCAAGTGCATAGAGACGATTCCAGCCAGTATCGATACCATAAGTAGCACCCATTGGTGAATGAGCTAAAGATGTGGTGACCGAAACTTTATTAGCGTTAGTTGTAACCCTAGTTGAAGGAAAATCTCGTTGCATATGACCACGCTAATCACAATTATAACACTTATTCCTTCCCTCCATATAATAACCATGATGAAGTTACCCACAAAAATGACAAAGAGAGTAAGGTTGAGTTGACTGAGTTTCACTAGCCTGAGATTGGACACCCTGTACCTTAGGACCACTGCTAGCCTAAAAATAATGGTCACCCGAAGGCTTAAGATAAGGAACACTAGCCGTCGAATACAAATTCCCCCAATTCTTCTTCTTGGTCTACTGTCTACCATCCTTCCCACTATTTTGCTGAGAATGCCTAAACTTCTTATTTTGGCTCTCTCCCATTTTTGCCGGCTTGTTTTTCTCATCCTCAAACTACTACATACAAACCACCAGCCTGGAGATGTCCTTATCATTATTCAACATCGCAGCCTTACACTCCAATACCAAGTCACAAGACAAACCAAAAGAAAACTTTCTCATTCTAGACCTCATATTAGCAACTAACTCTAGAGCATAATGGGACAACTTTGGAAATTCAAAGCATACTTCTTCACACTCATCTTCCCTTGCTTCAAGTTTACAAACTCTTCAGCCTTGGCTTTCCTCAACTCTTAAAGAAAGATGTGATCAATAAAGGCACCAAGAAACCCATCTAATACTGCCTTCTAAGCATCACCACCCCTTATTACTTTCCATTCCTCAGACCACTGATAAGCGACATCCTTTAATTGATAGGCAACGAACTCCAAACCCTTCAAATCGATAAAATGCATCGCCCTGAAGATTTTCTCTATCTTATCAATGAACTCCTGAAGATCCTACTCAACCTTAGAGCCTGTAAAGGTACGGGAATTCAACCTCATAAACTGGACAACCCGAGTGACCTTAAATGAATGAGCAATAGAACCAACGTGGTGAGACTAATAAGACTGTGATGCCACTAACTTAGTAGGCAATGAATAGACTGATGGAACTTCACATTAGATATATCTCCCTGAGGCAACTTAGCATAAGTGTCACCAACATGGAAAGCTCGAAGAGGACTTGTAGGGAAAGGTGGAACTCCACATGTTGTAGTACAGTCAGAAGCAGGGACCCTAGATCGAATTTGCACTCCATAAATAAGGTGAGTCCCCTCTACATTCCCTCTAGGAGTAACAGAGTTCCCAGCAAAGTTTCTACAAACATCGAAACTTCGGGGAGGCATGATTTGAAATGCGATAAAGCAAGGATTTAGAGAAGTTTCATAACACTAGACTCTACAACCCGAAATAGAACGCAAGAAAGGAAAATATTCCTAAATGTATTGTATCCTCTTCCTTAATAGTATGGCTCTCTACACACTCATAAAAAGGACTCTACTCGACCTGGCTTTGTTGACACCCAAGACCCTAAAATATGGTCTGCTACTAAGTTTGTCACGACCCGAACAAGAGCCTAGTTATGACGGTTATCTTAAGCCCACCGTGAGCCGGAGACCATCCCTTAGTCTAACATCTAGAACACGATAATAACAATAAATATAAAGTGAAATCCAATCAAACAGTAATAAGAATATGAATAGATAACTCAATAAAACTATGAGTCAAAACAATAACCAACCCACACTTATCCACAATAGCCTCTAAAATGAAAATAGCAACTAAGTCGGGACATGCCCCCGACTATGACCAAAGAAAAAGAATCTAGTAGTACTAAGTCAATAAGGAAGGAATAATAAAATGATAAGTCATTCCGAAGGATGGAGGCTCACCACTTCACAGCAACTCAACAAATGTGCTCAACCACCTAAAACTACACATGAATAATAAAAAAGTCTTTGGACCCTACATTATGAAATAATGTAGCCTTCTAGGATGATCAGTGGGATAAACACCGGCATGTAACTCAAGAAAAGTGAAAACATAATGCCATATCCAAAATTAGTCAAAACCACATGCACATATGTTCATATATATATATATATATATATACACACACACACACATACATACTAGTCAAATGTATGTGATTTGCACGTGTGCTTCATGTCAAGCCATATGTGAAGTATTAATATATTGATTGTCTCCTACGATGTAAACTATGACATCACGGATAATAACAAAAATAATAGATAGTAATAGATCAGGAATTACAACAAAATAAATTGATTAAACCTAACCTTTATAGAAAAATTCCTCAAAGTCTGACCAAATATATATTCATATATCACTGTAACTCAACAAAATAATACGAAAATTGAGATATCATAAAAATGCGATTAAATCTTAAGAAAAAAACTTAAAGCCTGGCAAACGTTAATCTATTACTTGAAAAAACAACAAATAGTAACAGAACAGAAACTACAATATTCGAGAATATTTTCTTAAAGTTCGATGAAACATTTATCTACAACATAGACTTGAACATAACAGAAACTACAACAAAATAATATGATAATCGAGATATTAGAATAATAGGATTAAACCTAACCTTTTGTGATTGTAGATGATTCCTTTAAAGCTCACAAAAAAAGCAATTATGGTATCAAGTTAATGCTACAACACAACTTTAGGAAATTGAAATTTTTTTCTCAAAAAATGAAAGTAACGCGTTTTCATTTTTTCCTTAAAATATTAAAATAACTTATTTTTATTTTTGGAAATTTAGGGTAATTTTTGGTTTTTGTGTTTTTTAAAGGAAAAATTTTCATAAGTTTTTTGTTTACCATATATTATAGGAATTTTTAATTTTTAATATTATCATATAATGATATAATAGTTGAAGAAAAATAGTAAAAAGACGGTTTTGTCTAAGGAATATAATTTTAATGAAGGGTAAAAAGTTCAAATCAATTTTCTAAGAGTCTCCACACTTTTAATATATACTAGTTTAGGTATACGCGTCTTGCGCGTGTACCTCACTTTAATGAGTTCAAATAATACACTAAATATAGGATATTGGTTTAAATAATAAAGAAGAATACAATAAATAGATTTAACATCTTTTGAACATGTAAAGATAAAAGTATTTATTTAATTAAACCTAACATTAAGCAAAAAAAAAGTCTCAAATTCAATCTAAATTTATCAACCACGTGTAAATTATAATAAAATAATACTATGATAGAGCTATCAAAACAATACAATTAAGTCTAACCTGCGCAAAAGAAACCGTAAACTACAACAAAATAATACGATAATAGAGATATCATAACAATACAACAAAACCTAATGTTTATACATACAAAAAAAATTAAGTACAGATATCAAAACAATATAATTAAGCCTAATCTTTACCTACAAAAAATTTCAAAGTCGATCGATATTTATCTACTATTTGTAAACTACAACAAAATAATATGATAATAAAAATATTAAAACAATTCAATGAAACCTAACCTTTACACAAAAAATCCATAAACTTATTATTTGAGTAGAAACCACAAAGTAACTCAATAACGAAAGTTTTTTTTTTTGGTAGAACAAAAGTTTGTTATTCATGATCAATAAACCCAATGTCATAAAAACAAATTAAAATCTAGAAACAACAAAGTCACATTGTAGATTCAATAATGAAAATTGCATACAAACATGAAAAGATGTTTCATTATTCTTGATCAATAAAAATAATGTAATACAAAAGAAAATTCGAAACCAGAAAATTAAATCAATACTTTATATTAGAGATCTAATAACAAAACTATTTACAAACATAAAAGGATGATTTGTTAATTATGATCAATAAAATCAAAACGTAATATAAATAGAAATTTAAAATTCAGAAATCATAAAGTTACCCAATAACAAAGCTACGGTCAAAAAATTTTATTATCCAAATAAGGTATCTGTATTACCTAAAAAAGGAATACTAAAATTGAAGAAAAAAATGTAATGACTCCTAAATTAAAATATTATAATAAAAGAATAACATTCCTTACCTAAAAAGTCACAAAACCGTTTTTTTCTTGAAAAGTTTGCCTACCCTTTTTAATTGGAAAACATCACGTACTGAATGTAGTTTTTGGAAGAAACTTTTTTTACTTCTTTTTTTTTGGAACCTTAACTTGTTTTATGTAAAATACTTTCACCAAATTTTTTAAAATATTCAGAACTTTACCTTATATAAATTTTTTTTATATAATAATATTTTTGAAGTTTGATTTTCTTTAATAAAATATTATCATGAATTTAGGAATTCAACTAAAAGTAGAAAATCTTCTCCATTTAATTCTTTTATACATTTATTATAATTAATATTCAATATTATAAATTGAAGAAAAAACGTGAAAAAATGATTTTGTCTATTACAGTTTCTTTTAATGAAGGGTAAAAAGTTCAAATCACTTTTCTAAGGGTCTTCACACTTTTAATATATTATAGATTATATATATATATAATATATATATATAGGATGTCGAATAGGGGAAAGGGTCATGAACAAAAGAGTTTAAAGATTTAAACTGAATTGTGTAGCTCGATCCGTTCTAAAGGCTTACAAGGGTTATATAGATTCAGCTCCTACTTCGTAAAGGACCCCAATGAATGTTAGCCACACGAATCGAGGGAAAAATAAAGTCACCATGGGAAATATCCATCCAAAAATATATATATCAAGTGTGAACCAACCACACGATCATAAAGACCCCAACATCGGCAAATATGGTTTTCAGTGTGCTTCCCTCCGGACTTACACCTTCACTGTGGGCTACACAATTCTCTTTAAGTCCAAATTAAAGCAATTTGCATATAAACCAGTCCATTAACCCAGGAATCATTCATTAAGGCATTTACCACTTTGTATCATCGTACCAATATGCTTGCAAGATAAATTAATTATGCCAAACCAATCTAGATATCCATATTGACTCCCAAGTTCCATTTAAAATCCAAAACATGGCCACCAAGGCCATCCAAAATCACTTTTACATCTATTTATGCAATGCATTAGGTTTAAAAGCAAGTTAAACCATGCAATTTTCTATTTTCAAAATCAAGTTTACAAAGTGGGTTGAGGTTAATGCCAATTCCAAGCCAAAATTCATCCAATTTGATGAGACCCATATCCTTCATAAAAATCATTTAAACAATGCATCAATTCAGGCCCAAAAATATCAAATCAAAGCATGAATAATCAATTTAAAATATGGGACAAGTAATTCAATCAGTAACAACCAAAACCCCTCTACCCAATTTCAAAACCCACAATTTAAATCACATGAAAATCCATTCATCAATTCCATAATGTAAAATTCAAATTTAGAAAAGAGAAATATGCCTGAAATACATAAGAAATTGAAGTCAATGTGTCGTTTGGAGCCCAGATGATGAATTCTCTGTGAAACCCTTAAATGTTCTTGGGTTTTAAGTTTTAAGAGTCAATGAATGATTTTGATTTTTTAAAATTAAAGAAAAAAGATGGGTTATTTTATGTTTAAAGGTCGTACAAGGGGTAAAAAGCACAAAATCCTCGCACCCAAGTAAAAATATCAAAACTGGATAAAATCAAAACACTAGCATGCCACGCCAATATCGACAAGGTTAGCCTCTATTCCACGCTGATATCGTGGAGGTTAACCTCCGCGACATGGCCTTATCGTGGACCCTCACTACCTCAGAGTCTCAAAATGACCCCAAACCCCTTCCAAAAAATTCAAAACTTTTCAAAAACGCCCTTTTAACACTTCTAAACATTATTCAAGTTAAAAATCAACATTATGCATGTGGGAGGGTCAAAAATAAAATGTCAAAATTTTAAGGGGTCTCATACGAACTTACTAATCGGGCCCTAGAATCATCTACCCTTGCTGGAGCATACTTAGAAAGCTAGGTAAACTTTAGACTATACTTCTTCATGGTTATGTTGCCCTATTTCATATTGATGAACTACTAGGCCTTAGCTTTCCTCAACTCAAATGGAAATAATCTATACCAAAAAAGCATTCATAAACTTATTCTAATCCACGATACCTGTTTCTATGTCTCTATCCATTTTCCAATGCTTGCACCAAGTCTGAGCCTCTCAATTATATTGATAGGCAGCTAAATTTGCACTCTCAACTGGAGTTATACCCATAATCTGAGTGACTTTTTGAATCTTATCAATAAACTCCCATGGATTCCCCTCCACCATAGAACCATAGAACTTTAGAAGATTGATCCAAATAAATTCAAGGATTCTGGTTGCTGCTGCATTCCCATTTAGGTTAGCTGGTTCAACATCCTACTAATTGACCTGAGTGGTTATTTTCTAAGAAAGCGCCTAAGAAGTAGACCTAAGTTTTGCATGTATGACTTTCTCATTCAAGGGATTGGCTGGAGTAGGTGGTGTTTGCTGGATCCCGTTATTATTTCTCCTTCTATTGGATCTTCTGGGATACACTTTCTGTAAATGGTTAAAGCATGAGTTAGAAGGAGGTTTAATAGAGTTCACACTCTATCGCATAATATGAACATAAAATAGAAAAACTTTTCTAAAATGTTTTGCAGTCTCTCCATCATAAGTGTCGCGTGCTAAACACCCTTGAACAAGACTCTACTTAATACAACTTTTAGACACCCCATAATACTTCAAACAAGATGCTTTGATACCAAGTTTATCGCAACACAAGACTACACCTTAGTTGCAACACGATACTTAGAGCCGCAAGTGACCCTAAGGTAAACCTCTGGCATGACACTACGAATACTGAAAAAATGAAAATATTAAATGCAGAAGCAGGATGGAAAAGTAATTGAGTTATAAATAATTTAAAACAACCATAAATCTAAAAGTATACACAAGTTGAAGTAATTAATCTGTTTGTTTGAAAGCCTCTTCTAAATTGATGAGTTGCAAGGAAAGTCCCCATCTAGCTCTAAATATCTGAAAACAAAAATAATGACGAAATAAATGAATGGTAAAAAATCATCTTTTAATGATGTGGACTCACCAATGGTCAGTTGCTAAAGGGACAGGAACATAATAATTGTGAGACTAATGTTGAATGTCAGGGCCTATATCATAATATGATACATCGCAAAAAAAATATATGGTGAGTACTTTGAATGTACTGAGCATTTAAGGGAAAATGTAGATACTAAGCATTCAAAAAAATACAAATAACTGAACTGGAATGCAAGACTAAATGCATGTTGAACTAAATCACAATGACCCTATCAAAGATAAATATAAACTGATAAGAAATGACAAGTCTAGAAAATAGCACTTTGAAACATGTAAATTAAACTGAGAGTCATGTATAAATACAAATTCCAATTCTAAAATTAAGGGAGATCCTATTAAACAATATAAACTATGTACGTTAAATGTGGAGTCTGATGTATACACCCCATCGAAAGGGCCCAATATACCTTGTAGTGCATAGAGGTATGGTTGGCATGATCATTAAACTGATGCCCAATTAGAATAACAAAATAAACCTACGGTGGAACATAATTTTAAGACTTAGGTAAACTAAATTGGGTCCCGCTATAGAAGGAAAATTCTCATTATAGCAGCACCATTATAGCGGGCTGTAGGCCGATATAATGGGACGGGGGAAGATTTAAGGTTGAGAAATGTCTTTCTTGCCTTTTTCTCATATTCTTAAAAATAAAATCCCCTCCCCTCTCTGATCAACTTTCTCTAAATTCAAAAATAAAAGGCAAATTACATTATGACTTCAACTCTTTATTTCCTTACTCAAATATCATAATTTGGCACTAGAAACTATAGAAAATAAGTGGATTTTGCAGTTGGTAGTTGGAAATCAAAAACCTGCATGAATTTGGATGAATTTTTGAAGCATGATTTCTTCTCTTACTTTTAGTGCCCCTATGGTGTTCTAGGTATAAGATTCTAGAGTTCATGGCCAATTTAGAGCATGAAATTGGGTGGAAAGTGAAGAGTTATTTTTAAAATTTCTTGGTCAGTGGGGCTTGTATAGGGGCTTAAACACCCAGATTTGAGTATTAATAGTCCCATAGCACATCTCTCACCCTAATATGTGTTAAAAAGTCAAAAATAGATAAGACACTATTGATGGATCATTTCTTATTGGGGAAGATGACGGTCACTATAACAGCCTTATTCTATTATGGTTGTCTCTCTATACCAAGAATATACCTGCTAAACTGTTCCTGTGGTAGGACACAACATGACCCAGAACTCACAGCATTTAACCAGAACTCACATTTTGACAACTTTGCATACAATCGTTAATCTTTAAAGGTTTTCAATACAAGACGAAGGTGATCGGCATGATCCACCTCACTCTTAGAATACACTAAAATATAACCAATAAACATAATTATGAACAAATCCAAGAACTAATGGAAGACCTGATTCATAAGATCCACAATTGTCATCGGGGCATTGGTCAAACCAAAGGATATCACTAAGAACTTAAATGACCATACCGGGTTTGGAAAGCATTCTTACGGATATCTATTTCCCTAATCTTCAAAATATGGTAACCCGATCTAAGATCAATCTTGGAAAAGTATTTAGCACCCTGAAACGGATCAAAGAGATCATTAATCCTAGAAAGCAGACACTTATTCTTCATAGTCACCTTATTCAACTGGCAGTAATCTATACATGTCCGAAGGGACCCATATTTCTTACACATGAATAGTACCGGAGCACCCCAAGGAGAGACACTGGGGCGAATAAAACCCTTATCTAACAGATCTTTCAACTCAACCGAAGTCATTTTGTTAGGAGGGTTAGAAATAGGACAAGAGCCCGGAAGAAGATCAATCCCAAAATCAATGTCTGTGTAGAGAAAAAGTAGGAAGATCATCAAGGAACACCTCGAGAAATTAATAGACCACCAAGACAAATTGTAATGAAGGAACTTCGAGTCTAGAATTCTTAGCGTGCACAGATGGTAGAGGCTCCCCGTGGAAATTAATTTTTAGGCTCTAAGATATGAAATGAACCTTACCTTAGGCACTAGGGAAATACCTTTCCATTCAATCACCAGCTCATTTAGGAAGTGGAAACTAACCCTTCAGGTCCGACAATCAAGAGACACATAGCACGAATACAACCAATCCATCCCTAAATCACATTGAAGTCTAACATGTCTAACTCTATCAGATTCACCAAGGTCTCCCTACCACGGACCGACATCACACAACATCTATAGACCCTTCAAGATATAATGAAGTCACCCATCGGGGTAGACAGAGAAGGGATTCGAAATAAACTCAGGATTAAAACCAAAATAAATAGCCACATAAGGGGTCACATAAGAGAGAGTAGACCCGGGATCAAGTAGACTATATACATAATGAGAGAAAAGTTTAAGTATACCAGTAATAACATCAGGGGATGCCTCAGAATTCTAGCGGGTGGAAAAAGCATACAGACGGTTCCGACCAATGTCGGAGCCAGAAATAGAAGTAGCCCCTTATGTGTCGAAGCTGATGAAGTAGCAACAAGGATCTTATTTTCCCCAGAAGCAACCCTAGAAGGATAATCCCTCTGCATATGACTAATTTGACCATGTATAAAGAACTTGGTCCTTTCTTCTTCATAAATACCACGATGCACCTGACCACAAAATCTATAAGGGGGATATGATGGAGCTGACTTAGCCCGACTAGCCTGAGACTGGGCATCCTATGCCCTGGGACCAACACTATTTTGAAACTAACGATCATCTGGTGGCTTTAGATAAGGAGAACTAGCTGTAGAGTAAGAACCAGAATTACCCCACTCTTTCTTAAACCATTTTACACAACCTGTGTACCACTCTGTTGTTGACCTTTACCTTGATCCGAATATCAAAACTTCTTATTCTGCCTTTCACTCATCTCTTCTTTCTTCTTATTTTTCTCTTCCACTTGTTGCGTATAAACCACAAGTCTAGAGATACCCATATCCTTGTTCAACAAGTAGGTCTTGCTTTCCAAGACCAAATCACGGGACAATCCGAAAGTGAACTTCCTCATTCTAGCCCACATGCTAGACACTAATTCGGGAGCATATCATGATAGCTAATGAAACTTTAAGTCATAATCCTTTAATGTTATCCTACCTTGCTTTAAATTCATGAATTCCTCAACCTTTGCCTCCCTTAACTCCTGAGGATAGAAGTGGTCAAGAAAAACACTAGAGAAGTCATCCTACAAAGAGGACTCAGCATTATCACCCCTAGACTGATCCCATTCCTTATACCACTGATACAACACATCCTTTAACTGATAAGCAGTTAATTCTACACCCACCACATCAGTAGCATGCATCACATGAAAAATCTTTTCCATCTCATCAATAAAATTTTGAGGATTTTTCTCAAACTTCGAATCAGTGAAAGTCAGAGGACTCAACCTCATAAATTGGCCAACTACAGTGACCTCAAAAGATAGACAAATAGAATCAACACGTTCAGTCTGAGAGGCCACCAACTAGGTAAGCAAATGGATCGATCAGCGAAACTCATCATTAGACACACCAGCCAGAGGTGTCTGAGGAAGGCTAGGGGAACCGGTGGAACTCCACTAGGACAATCAGAAGCATCAACCCTAGATCGGGTCTAAACACCTTAAGTAAGATGAGCTCTGTCCACGTTGTCCTCAGACGCGAAAGAGGAGTATCTACGAGCATCAAATCTTTTAGGAGGCATGCTCTTAAAAGAGAACATATGAGAATTAGAGGATATTCCAAGATCTTAGACTCTATTGCCCAAAATATAACATATTAAAAGAGAAACATTCCTAAATGCCTCATTGTATCTCCCTTATAAGTGTGGCGCGCTACAATCTCATAAAAGAGACTCTACTTGACATGACTTTATGGACACCCAATGACACCAATTAGGCTCTGATACACCCCTTTTTCATGACCCAAACTAGGGACTGATCGTGACGGGTAACTCAAGTCCAACGAGGACCAGAGGCCACTCCTACACCTAACCAAAAAGAACACAATACCCTCAACTGCTGATGAATTTCAAACATATAATAAGATAGCATAAAATAAGCTCAAAGAGTTTTAGACATGTCTATAATCGATAATCGATAATCCAACCAAAAATGACCAACCAATATCACCACCCAAGTCCATAGTAATCTACAAAGTCTTCTAACAAAACTTAAATCAATAATGTATTGGGACATTCCCCTAACCTTAACAATGACAATGACAATGATAATGATAATGTAAACCCACAATTTTAATCTATGAATAAAAACTGATGAAATGTCCAAGTCTTCCAGAGAATAAAAGCTCACCTTTTCACCACCAACGATCGAAGAACTAAATCGGTCCACCTAACTCTGCGCAGGAAAAGTAGAAGTATCTCTGGTGCCTGCATCGCATGGGGATGCAGAGTTTGTTAACGGTTAGTGGGTTGAGCACCAGCATGCATCTCAGGAATAAGGATAAAGTAATGACAATTCAAAATTAAGCTCAACCCAATGTACATGTTCACATACATGTGTGCATACATATATACTTATATAACATGTTGGGATAGGGAACAAGATTTAACATGCACATTAAAACTTTAGCCTGGATTGTGTAGCTCAACTGTCATATTATAAAAAGGCACCCACAGGCTATATGGGTCTAGCTCAGCCTTAGATGGGAGGGCCCCAGTGCGTATAGCCACATGAACCAAAAGATGTACATATGCTTACAAGTCTATCCATTTATTCCATACTAAAGCCATTAAACCAATTTGACTCAAAAGTTTCCGTTTAAGCCAATACCATGGCCACTAAGACCTTTCCAATCCACATAAAATCATTTAAACCAATTTAGATTCCATTACCATATTATGCAATACAAAATTTTCAATAATAGTCAAACTATGTGGCAAATCATTCTCATAGGCATTTTAACAAACATGTTGAGGGCATAAGATTTTTCCAAAACCAAAACCATATATAAATTGACCATTCCCATGAAATCACATGTTACAGCCACAATTATAACATAAAAACCAAAAGAAAAACATGGGAAACATTATCCAACCTAGAGAAACCAAAACCCCCAACATATACTTCAAAACCCAAAACAATACCACGATAATTCCATGAAAATCATTCATTAAAATATGCTTTTAGTAGAACTAACTATGAGGGAGAAGTAACATACCTTTGGCAACAAGAAAGATGGAGAGAAAGCACCCTTTAGAGCCTTAATTGATTGACTTGAAGAAAACCCTAACCTTTCTTGAACCTAGATCTTGAGAGAGATTTGAGAGTTTTTAGAGAGTGTTTGATTGAGAATAATGGGTCAAGGAAGCCTCCAAAGGTGTTTTATGTCGTGGGGGTTAAAGGAGTTATTAGGGGGAAATGTCCAAAATACCCCCAACTTAAACTGTCAAAAAGACGCAGGAGGGTACGATTAGACCCCCCAACTCGTATCCATATCATACGAGTGGTACCCTATACTCGTACATTGATCAAAAAGTTGGACACCATATTCTATCCATACGACTACACCTTACCACTCATACCTTATCCTTATAGCTCTTAGTGAGCCACTCGTACTCAGATCCAAGACAAGTTACTAAGTTTTAGATTAAGTGAAGCACCAACCCAATGAACAGTCACTAAACCATATGAACCGTACCCACCAAGTTGTAACCAAAACTGAAACCCAACCACCATACACTGGATAACTTACCAGTTGGGTCACCTAACCTGTACCTACACCATACGACACGTATGGTGAGTCATTTCTAAGGTAGTGAGCTCAAAGCTTAGGAAATTTCCAATAGACAAAACCCAGGGTGTTTCAATTCTCCCCCACTTGGATCATTCATCCCTGAATAATGGTACAAGGCAGTATAAGCACGATTAAACCCCCCAAACATCTCTACTCTTACCTTTAAGATAGAAAACAGAACACCAAGGAATTAACCTTTTTACCTTTCACAAAGACAATAAACAAAGAAGAATCAACGCATACCTTGAGCATGAAATTATGGAACGGGGAATAGGGATGGATACTTGGATTTTATGTCCTATTCAACTTACCATGTAGCCTCTTCCACCTTCTGGTTCCTCCATAGAACCTTTACTGAGGCCACATCCTTGGTCTACAATCGATGAACCTGATGATCCAGGATCTCAACTGGGATCTTCTCATAAGATAGGGAATCCAAAATACCAATATCCTTGATAAGCACAATCTGCAATGGATCACCAATACACTTTCTCAACATAGAGACATGGAACACGAGGTAATAGAGCTCAATCTAGGAGAAAACTCCAACTCATATGCAATATTGTCAATCCCCCTCAAAATCACTTAAGGACCCACAAACTGGGGGACTAAGTTTTCCCTTCTTCCCAAATTGCATCACTCCCTTTATGGTAAACACCTTCAGGAATACCCTATCTTCAACCTTAAACTCTAAGTCCTTTTGCCTCACATCTGTATTAGACTTTTGGCGACTTTGTGTAGCCTTAAGCCTATCCCAAATCACCTCCACCTTCTTCATAGATTGGTGAACAAAATTTGGACCAAACATATCCGCCTCACCGACCTCAAACCACCTAATAAGATACCTACACCTCTTACCATACAACACTTTAAATGGAGATATCCCAATGCTAGAGTGGTAGCTATTATTGTAAGCAAATTCTACAAGAGGTAAGTGCTCAACCCAACTATCACCATAGTCGATCACGCAAGCCTGAAGCATATCCTCCAATATTTGAATATTTCTTTCTGAAATGATCAGTAAAAGTGCGATGAAAATTGCATACCATAATTAGAGATGATAGAAACAAGTACCCCATACAATTTCACAATCTCTTGGACGTACAACCTGGCATAATCATGAGCCGAGAAGTTAGTCCCTACTGGCAAAAAATGAGTTGACTTTGTCATTCTATCCATGATGACCCAAACTGAATCAAATTGGTTTCGAGATTGAGGAAACCGATAACAAAGCCCATGTTAATTACTTCCCACTTTCACTCTTGCAACTCAATTTCTTGATACAATCCTCCGGGCCTTATGTGCTCAACTTTTACTTGTTGATGCACCATGCACTTGGCCACAAAATTAGCCATATCTCGCTTCATATTGTTCCACCAATAATTATCCTTAAGTTCATGACACATTTTTTTCAAACCAGGATGAACAATAGAATGATTTATGCGCCTCAGCCAAAATCCTCTCTCGCAAACCAGCCACATCAAGAACACACAATCTCTCTTGGTATCGCAAAGTATTGTCACCACTAATCTCGAAGGTCAACACCTTTTTCCCACCTATATCACTTTTTATCCTCATCAAGACAGGATCTAACATCTGTTTCTCCTTGATTTTAGCACCAAGAGATGACTGTGCCACTTCTACTTCCTACACCAATACACTACCATCCTCGGAGTTCAAGAGACGAACACTAAGATTAGCTAAACAGTGAATGTCCTTTACCAACTCCCACTTATCCTCATCCATATGATCTAGACTCCCCATGGATAACCTGCTAAGAGCATCAGCAACCACGTTAACTTTACCTAGGTGGTAGTGAAGACTCATGTCATACTCCATGAGAAGCTTAAGCCATCTCTTTTGCCTGAGGTTAAGTTCTTTCTGAGTAAACACATATTGCAGGATTTTAGGATCAGAAAAGATATCCACATGCACTCCATATGAATAGTGATGCTAGATTTTCAATGCAAAAAACACAGCTAACAGCTCTCATGCACCTTTAATTGTCTGAAAGCATACGTTATCACTTTTCTATGCTATATCAGACGCAACCAAGTCCCACACGGGATGCATCACTGTAGAACACAAACCCATCAATGCCTTCTGGCAAAGTCAAGACTGAAGCCGAAGTTAGCCTATCCTTCAGCTTCTCTAACTCCCCTCACAATTATTAGATCATAAAAACTTTGCCTTCTTCTTAGTCAACTTGGTTAATGGGGCAGCTATAGTCAAAAAAACTCTTCACAAACTGACTGTAGTGACCATCTAAACCCAAGAACCTTCAAATATCGGTTGGATTCATTGGTCTAAGCTACTTCTTCACCACTGTACCTTTCTGAAGATCCAACATGATCCCTTCACTAAAAATGCTATGACCCAGAAAAGTGGCAATGTTCAGCTAGAAATCATATTTTGAAAATTTGGCATACAATGACTGCTCTTTTAAGGTCTTAAACACAATATGGAGGTGGTCGTCATAATCCACCTCACTCTTAGAGTACACCAAAATTTCATCAATAAAAGCAATAGCAACCAGATCCATAAGGTAACGGAAGACCCTATTCATTAAATTCATGAATGTCGCAGGGGCATTGGTCAACCCAAAAAACATAACCAGAAATTCGAAGTGCCCATACTGAGTATGGAAGGCAGTCTTAGTGATGTCCACCTCCCTAATCATTAACTGGTGATACCCAGATCGAAGATTAATTTTTGAGAAAAACATAGCACCTTGCAACTGATCAAACAAATCATTTATCCTTGGAAGAGGATACTTATTCTTGATTGTTACCCTGTTCAACTTCCAGTAATCAATGCACATCTAAAGGGAACCATCCTTCTTACGCATGTATAACACTGGTGCACTCCACGAGGACACACTAGGATGGATGAAACCCTTAACTAAAAGATCTTTGAGTTGTTCTTTAAGCTCCTTCAACTCAGCTGGAGACAATCTATATGGGAGAATAAAAATTGGACGAGTGTTCGGAATAATATCAATCCCAAACTCAATCTCCTTATCATGAGAAATACTAGGAAGGTCATCATGGAAGACCTCAGGAAATTCATTCACCGCCGATACAAAATGCAAAGAAGGACCTTCCGAGTGGGAATTTTTAAACCAAACTAGATGATAGAGAATCCCCTTAGAGATTGATCTCCGATATCCAAGATATAATATAAACTTCCCTTTAGAAGCTAGGGAACCACCCTCTGACTAAAAAACTAGCTTATTAGGAAATTTAAAAATGACGTTACGGGTCTGACAGTCTAGAGATGCATAGCACAAGTGTAGCCAATTTGTCCCTAATGTGACAACAAAATCAACTATATCTAACTCAAATAGATACATGACAGTCTCCTGACCACCCATAGAAACCACACAACCCCTATAGACTCTGCTAACCACCACAGAATCACCCACCGGGTGGAGACAAAAAAAGGGTCCAAAATACACTCCAAACCAAAATAAAAATGCACAGCCACAAATGGGGTCACATAAGAGGAGTGGACCCTAGATCAAGTAAATAGTGAACATCACGGGAACAAAGTTTCAACACACCAGTCACGACATTAGGTGATGCCTTAAAATCCTGTAGGGTAATGAGAGCATAAAGATGATCCCGACCAGCACAGGAACTAAATGGTGAACCCTTCAATACCAAATCTGATAATGAAGAAACTAGAACCTTGTTCTCCCCTGAAGCAACCTTGTCCAATGGACAGTTCTTAATCATGTGCCCTAGCTAACCACAGCTGAAGCATTTATCCCTTTTCTCTTCCCAATAACCCTGATATAATCTACCACAGAACCTGCAGAGAGGATATGATAGAGCTGACTAGGCCTCACTAGCCTGAGATTGGGCACCCTATGCCCTAAAGTTATTGTTACCTTAGAAACATCTGTTACCCGATGGCTTTGGGTAGGGAGCAATAACCGTCGAGTAAGACCTAGAGTTGCCCCACTTCTTCTTGGGCAACCTTCAACCATCCATGCCACTCTGTTGTTGTCCACCACCTTTCCTAGAGAACCTAAATTTCTTGCCCTGGCTCTCCCCTATTTCAGCCTGTTTCTTCTTTTCTTCCTCTACCTGCTACATGTACCAACCAACCTAGAAATATCCATGACTTTGATCAATAAGGCAGCCTTACTCTCTAATATCAAATCCCTGGATAACCCAAAAGAAAACTTTATTATTCTAGCTCTCATGCTAGAAACCACCTCCGAAGCATACCGAGATAACTCGTGAAATTTCAAGGCATACACCTTGACTGACATTTTACCTTGCTTTAGATTGACAAACTCTTCTACCTTTACTTTCCTCAACTCCTGAGGAAAGAAGTGGTTCAGGAAAGTATTAGAGAAATCTTCCCATAGAGATAACTCAGCATCATCACCCCTTGACTGATCCCATTCTTCGTACCACTAGTACGCCACATCTTTGCTAGTAGGTGGCAAACTCCACATGCTCCACATTCATGGTAGGCATAATATAAAAGATCTTTTCTATTTCATCCAAAAAACCTTATGGATCCTCCTTCACCTTAACAGCAGTAAAGGTCGGGGGGGTCAACCTCATAAATTGGCCAACCCTTATGGCATCAGAAGATGAAGTAACAGATGTACCATACTCAGCCTGAAAAGCTACCAGTTGAGCCAACATATGGATATACTAACATAACTCAACATTCATTACATTAACCAGAGGAGCTCGAGGAGGACTGGAGGGAACTGGTGGAACTCTAGGAGGGAAATCAGGAACTGAACCCCTATCAGGTCTGGACCCCATAGGTAGAATAAGTACAATCAATATTATCCCTAAGTAGGACAAAAGTGTTTCCATGCGCATCAGATAATCAAAGAAGCAAGATCTGAAAAGTGAACAAACAGGGATTAGAGGAGAATTCTGGACCTTAGACTCAGCAGCTTAAAAATAGAACACAAGAAAGAGAAATATTCTGAAATGCCTTGTAGCCTCTCCCTTTTGAGTGTCACCCACTCTTAAAAGAGACTCTACTCGACACGGCTTTGTGGACTCTCAAGTAACCATGAACCTAGGGCTTTGATACCAAACTGACACGGCCCAAACTAGGGCCTTGTCGTGTTAGGCATATCAAGTCTGACCCAAACCATAGACCGTTCCCAATACCTAATAATAACTGCCTTGTATCCTATATCAAATGAATTCTAAACATATAACAAGATAGAATAATTATAATTGAAGGCATTTAATAAATTTCATAACCATAACTATCCAAACATCCAACCAAGCATCCAACTGGTGTCATCCCCAATACCAATGCCAATGCCATGGTTGACACCAATACCTACACAGCCTATACCCATAAAAGTCAAGCAAAGCCTCTAAATAAATCCAAGAACATTTTGTCGGGACATGCTCACGCCCATAGCTAAAACCAAAGTCTAAGAATTAAACAAAAATATGATAAGATGTCCATGGTGTGAAATATAGTCTTTCGGAGTATGGAAGCTCACCACTTCAGTCCAACACAAAGTTTTTCCCAAATCCAAGATCATTGAACAAGAGGATTACTCTGGCCGATTCCTACATTGCATGGGGATATAGCGCCCGAAGATAGGTTAGCAGGTGAACGCTAGCATGTACTTAGGAATAAGGATAAAATAATGTCGTTATTCAAAACCAAAGTAAATAACCATGTGCAATCACATACATCCATATATATATATACCATATCGGCAATGAGAATTGGGTTTAGCATGCATTTAAAACCTTTAACCTGGGATTGTGTAACTCTGCCATCCTAAATCCACCCATGGGCTATATGGGCTCAACTCTCACTGTTGAAAGGTCCCTGGTACGTGTTAGCCGTACAAGCCAAAGAAAAGCTTGAGATGACTAGTACATTTTCCAAAATATAATGTGAAATGATGCACACGGTCACCAAGACCAACATCATATCGGCGAACGTAAGTTTCTATTTTTGGTCCCCCCCAGGACCACCACGTTCCATGGCTTTGCTAACATATCCCACTTTAAGCCCATATTAAAACCATTCACACATAATCAACCATTTAACAAGGAGTCTTATTTATTAGGCATTAACCAATGGTATCGTCATACCTAAACTAGAGCTTACAATTCTATCCACTCATGCCTTACCAAAGCCATTAACTAATTTGACTCCAAAGTTTTTGTTTAAGCTAATACCATGGACACCAAAGTCTTTCCAATCCACTTAAAACCATTTAACCCAATTTAGGTTCCATTAGCATATTATGTAATACAAAATTTTCAATAATAGTCAAACTATGTGGCAAAATCATTTTCATAGGCATTTTAACAAACATGTTGAGGGCATAAGATTTTTCGAAAACAAAAACCACATATCACTTTACCATTCCCATGAAAAGACATTTTAAAACCATAATTATAAAATTAAAACTATAAGAAAACATGGGAAAACATTACCCAACCAAGAGAAACCAAAACCCCTAATATATACTTCAAAACCCAAAACAATACCACAATAATGCCATGAAAATCATTCATTAAAACAATATTTTAGTTGAACTAACAAAGAGGGAGAAGTAATATGCCTTAGACAACAAGGAAGACTGAGAGAAACCACCCTTTAGAGCCTTAATTGATTGACATGATGAAAAAACTAGACTTTCTTGAACTAAGAGCTTGAGAGAGATTTGAAAGTGTTTAGAGAATGTTTGATTGAAAATATAGGTTAGGAAGCCTCAAAAGGTGTTTTATGTCGTGGGATCTAAAGGTGTTATTAGGGTTAAATGTCCAAAATACCCCCAACATAAACTGTAAAAAGGATGCAAGAGGGTCCGATTTGACCCCATAATTTTTATCTACATCATACGACTAGTACCCTCTACTCGTATCTTGATCAGAAAATTGGACACCACATTCTGTCCAATATACGACTCCTTAGCCTTAACTCATGACCAGGCCATACAACTAGTATGTTCCAGTCGGACACAAGATAGAATCTAAAGGGATTGACACTGGAAAGCTGACGATTACACCTTACCACTTGAACCTATCCTAATGGCTTTTAGTGAGCCACTCATACTTAGAGCCAAGTCAAGTTACTAAGTTTCAGATTTACTGAAGGACAAACCCAATGAATCATCACCAAACCATACAACCTGTACCCACCAAGACGTAAACACAACAGAAAACCAACCACCACACACTGGATAACTTACGTGTTGGTTCACCTGACCCGTACTCAAATCGTACGACACGTATGGTGAGTCATTTCTAGGCAGTGAACTCAAAGCATAGGAAATTTCCAAGGGCTAAAACCCAGGGTGTTTCAGTGACTCAAACCTCCCAATCATATAATAAGGGGGCCTCAACCACCCAATCATTTAGACCTTCATGTCTGCAATCGCGGTTTCCAGTATTTAACCCTCGGGACCTCCACTTTCATGACTCAGCTATACAACCCTCATTAAATCCCAATTAAATCATTTATCACACATTCTTATTCATTGAACCATAATACACATTTAGGCACATACTATTGGTATCATCGTACCAACTACACTTGCAAGGTAACATCAAACTGGCATCACAATTCCATTAACTTGGGAAATTGACTCCCTTTGTTTATTAAATCAAATCACCATGTTTTAATAACCTATTTATATCATGAGATTATTTCAAAAATAATTTAATGCAATTTTACTCGTACTCAAAACCACTTTCACAAAATTTGGTTGGGGTTATTACCAATTCAATTATCAATATTCACAAAATTTGGTGAATTCACATTCCCCTAGCGTATTCACCATACCCATGCATCAAATTGGTTTCAAAACCACTATTTAAAACATAACCAATGCATATACAAACATAAAACACCACATAAACAATAATAATTCAAAACCCTCAACCCATGTTCAAAAACCAACATCAAAACCATGTGAATAATACTTTAAAATGCATGATTTTGACAAAGTAACAATCAGGAAAGAGTAACATGCCTGAAGGATTCTCAATTATGGAGAATAAACCTTGAATTGACCCTTAGATGTTCAACCGTGAGGAAACCCTAGCTTGTTTTGCTTGAAGGAACTTGAGAGAATAAAGAGGGTTTTTGATTTGTGAAAGTGTTAAAATAAGGCCGCAAAGATGCCTTATGGACGTGAGGTAAAAGGTAAATATCTAAAGTTCCCTCAACTTAAAAACTAAAACATTATCCCCAGTGACTACGGGTCACATGGTAACTCATAACGACATATTACGACTCGTTACCACGTGACGTAGACAAGACAGTGTCATTTGGTATACGTACTTTTGACCCTACGACTTGCATCTTTTGACTCATTAGGGGACCCAATGACTTGTTGGTCCTAGTCGTCACCAGGACAGCAACACTTATAACATACACTGGTTTGACTACAATTGAAAAATCATGACTCGTAATGAGTCCATACGACTTGTTGTGAGCCACTCGTACCCAGAGCAGAAAACTTAGCCTTACATAATGGACAGGCTATGATTTAGGTCCTTACGACTCATCAAGACTCCCTATGACACATAAAAAAGAGTATAGTCAGGATACAATTTTAGAAATTTCAAGGACCAAAAATTTGGGGTGTTATAGTTTACCTGAGGTTTTGTCTCAACACCTATTTCTTAACTTCAAAAGCTCCAAAATAGGAAAATAGATCTAAAAATAAATGAACTGCCTGATAATTAAACTATCTTCCCCAAAAAGTCATAAATAACTTGGGGCAGGTGAGAGAAATCTCTAAACATAAGAAAGTCACAAAGAAGGAAAGATCTGGAGGGTCATCACAGCATCCACTACTAAAAAGTACTTTTGTCAATAAAAGTAAGGTATAAAGATGATCTGAAGGCTCAAAGAGGATGGGATACTAGGTCCATATATCACACTCAGTCTCCTTGATATCCTTCATGACTAGAAGGTGTCAACACTGAACCTTAACTATAAGAATATCTCTAAAACATAATTCTAATATCATCTCCTACCAAAATAGACATAAGCTCTTTTATAAAGGTCAACCTCTCGTACAACTAAACTGAGTCCTACCTGAGAACGTGAAATTTATTTGGAATATAGCATCGCAACATGGATACATGAAAAACTAAATGGATGGCTGAAAAGACTGCAGTCAAAGCCAACCCATACGCTACCTTCTCAACTGTCCATAGGATCTCAAATAGTCTAATATACATGGGGTTGAGCTTTGTAACACCCCAAGATCCTATCCTAAGACGTCATACGGTGCTTATGGACCCGAAGGACCACAAGCTAACCCTTTTCTGATATTTGTACATGTACACTGCATAATATCTGAAATAAAAGCAGAAACTTGCCATAAGGTTCAACACATCGATACATACTCAAAACTGGAAAAAAAAACTGAATACTAATACATCCGTCTGAAAAGCCTCTAACTGTCTGAACTGTGGAGTTGATGGGATATGTCCCCAACTAACTCCATCAATAGAAAATAAACAAAGTCTGAAACAATAGTAGTAAACTGAGACTCGTCCTCGAAACAAGAGGACTCACTGCTACTGCTGCTGACTAGGACCAAACTGCTGAGGATAAATTAGATCCTGTGCCTCTGAACCTATGGTGTCAAATAAAACACCATAGCAAAAATACGTCAGTACAAAAATGTACCGAGTATGTAGACGGGGTAGGCTAATGCAAGGGTTCATGCATGCACAATATTTAAACTGAATAATCATGAAAATGCCGCATGAGAACACATACATGAATGCACATAACATGAACACAATTATCACAACTCTAGATAATGAAACTTAGATACCATTTTACTGCAGAATGAACTCACTACTAACACTGAGATACTGAATCACTGACTCATCTGATACTAATAACTGAGGATCTGGATGTCCTTACATCAATGACTGAATTCTTAGACTTACTGCTTTCGACTGACAGGATTAGAGATCAAACTTTTTAACAAGTGATTTCAGAAGCTTTATCAATGATAAGAAATATGATTATATCTGAATCTGACAACCAAAATACTCAATAAAAATCTGATAATGTGATTAAGTCTGTATGATGGCATATCTCTGAATATGATATCAAATAATTGTATGTGATACCAAGTCTATATGATGGGATGGTCCATAAATCAATGGAACTATCTTAGTTCCTCACAATGATAGATGACTGTATCTGACAGTCCTGATTTCTGAAGACTGATTCTGAAACTGAGACTGAATCTAAAACTGAAACTATGGGAAGTAGTCACTTAACAGACATGCCCCGACCTACCACAGGTGAGGTCCAACCTGTACCCCAGTTTGAAGGGTGTCATTACCGCGCCACTGGCAAAGACAACTCTATGTGACCCTCATCTAGCAGGTCCTCAAACGAGAATGGTGGAGCCCTCATCAAGCAGGTATGATGTCTCTCATCCACCCTCAACTAACAAGTGTGATGTCTCAACCTACATTGGCTACGTAATTTTGGAGCACAAGGATTTCTTCTAAGAATCACACCCTCTACTAGTAGGTGATATCCCATCCTTGAGCTCGCTCGGTGCTAGTTTCTACTCCCAACTGAAAGACTCAGAACTGAATTCTCAACTGAACACTGGCTAAACTGAATCTGACACTGATCATATTACTCAAAAAGTCTGACTGAGTTACGCTGAGATCACTTGGTTTCGTATATGACGTAAAAGATATTGAATCATGGTATCTGACTGACGATACAAAGCTTGAATAGATTACTCGAATCGCTTCTGAGATTAGGATTGAATGACTTGAATACTATTAGAATTGAGCTGATTATAGGTCTAAGGCTAGATTACTAGTGATACAGAGATTACAGAGATAACAGAGAATATCGAGCTTAATTAAGCTTCGCACTTATCTGAGGATACAGATTTCTATAGTTCACTGAGTTTTGAGAATCATGGCTTGATTGGAATTATCAAGAAACTGACACGGGCTCTAGACAACAACTCTATTTTCGGGTATAAATACCCCCAAGACTCGACAACATAAAAGTAAGACATAATCATTCTTCATCACAAATCATTTATTCATCATTACAAGCATTCATTCATCATTACAATCATTCATGTATTATCACAATCGTTAAAGAATCACCTCAAGTAGTTGGACATCATAACATACTTTCCCTCTTAAGATCCTTAGTACATCACATTAAGCATTTAGGAAACAAAGACCTCAATTCATCATCACAACCATCAAAGGGTCACTCCAAACCTTTAAGGATCATCAACATCGGTTCACTATCATATACTAGCCTAGGAAAGACATGCTATTAGATTATACCCCATTCAATAAGATTTTACATCAAGTACTTCATACCTATATCGGTCTTGTTATGTATTTGGATATCACTTGATTTGGGAAAAACTTCATACTAACACGTCACTATTTACTTGCTAACCACTTGACATGTATTAAAAGCTTAGCATATATAAAAGATCACAAAATCAGGGAATTTACAACCATCATATCTCGACTTGTTCACTAGGGTCTTTCAACAACCATTACACACAACCGATCTTACACCCACTTGGGGATTTCATGCTATCTTGGCACATTTCACTCACTAAGGCATGCATGGACTAGCTCACAGTTTAGGGTTTCCTATTAAACATACTATAGTGGCCCTTATGCTTCACCTAAGCTCTTTATCAAACCTATGGGGAACGTTCTTCACTTATTCAACCATTTCTACACCCAAAAGTCATGAACACATCACATAGAAAAACAACTTCAAGAGGGTCTACCACAAACATCACATGAACTCTACATACTAGGGTCACAGCTCATAAATTTTGTAGGCAAACATAAATCAAAACTCAACAACACATTAAACATCTATTTCAACTCATACAAATCATTAACAACTCGTAAACATAAAAATCTTTTAGTTTTAAAAAGGGTTCTTGAGCTTCTTGGATGAAAGGGACCCAAGAATCAATATCTACATACCTTGGGAAAACTCTTTCTTGAAAATCTTTGAAAGAATTCTTGATTTTTGCTCTTGATTCTCTCTTAATTTGCTTGAAGAAAGAAAAGGGGATCTTGATTTGGAAACCCTAATTTTTTTTAATTTTTTTTTTGGAGTGGAAGAAGAGAGAAAATAAAAATGAGGCCCTCAACCCTTGAGGGGATATTTATAGAGTTTGGGGAAAGAGTGGAAAATACCAAAATGCTATTTAATGAAAAAGAGTTGAAAATTGTTGATCGGGGTCTGTGACGGTCGATCTGACGGTCCGTCAGAGGGACTGACGGTCAACCATGTCGTCCGTCACTCGAGTGCAAAAATTGGGACATTCTTCCTTGACGTGATGGTTGAAGTGATGGTCCGTCAGGAATCTAATGGTCCACCAGATCGTCCGCCACTCGAGGGTCAGGAATGGGCCATTCTATTTCGACCTGAAAGACCCCTTGACGGTCCGTTAACTTTTTGATGGTCCACCACTTTGGCCGTCACATGATGAACAAAAATAGGGGTCACTGCCTTGGCTTGACGGGACACTTGACGGTCCACCAAGAACCTGACGGTCTACCAGGTCGACCGTCAAACCTGGCCGATTCCGATACCGTTTAGTAAAAAGGCCATAACTACCTCGTCCGGTGTCGGATTTTGATGAAATTGGTATCGATGGAAATCTTATTCAATGCTCTACATGAAAATAAGTTGAAATTAGAGAAATACAACACGATTCAAAGTATTTCATACTTGGGAGGATATTTTCAAAACATTTTGTCTCGGATTTTCACTTTACCAAATACGCTCTAAGGCTCAGACTGGAAGAGGATTTTGTGAGGCATTACAAGCTTTCCCCTCCTCCCAAACCTCACCACACCATTCATGAGATATACTTATAGAATTACTCAATAACCAACTCTAAATCTAAAGGCAAGAAGCCTACAGTTAATATAACTCTTTTGCCTACTCTGATCTGCCCGTAGCCTCTCCAGAATCACCTAAACCCCATTAAATAACTCACAAAGCAAATCTATACCACGAGAACTAACCATAGAAGTCTTAAATCAAGCAACCAAAGATCTATAATGTCTACTGCTTAGAATGGGGCCATCTAAATACTCAAATAAAAGTTATGATTTTATGCAAAATCCACCAAAGCTTAAATCCGGTCTGACTGATCTCCAAAATCCAAAACACAAGCATAGAGCATATCCTCTAAAACATTAATAGTCCATTCTGACAGCCCATTAGTTTGTTTTGAAAAATATTTCTAAGATCAACCTAGGTAGCTAAGTCCTCCTGAAATGTCCCCTAGAAGCTAGAAGTGACTAAGAGGCTCAATCTAAATAACATCCACAGGCACCCGATGAAGATGTACTACTACTCAAATATAGATATGGTCCAACCTTTCAACATAGTAGAAAGTATGAATAGGGATGAAATGTGTAGATTTTATTAATCAATCTATAAAGACCTAAATTTTATCAAAACATTGAGAAGTTTGAGGAAAACTACCTATGAAATACATAGAGACCCATTCCTATTTCCACTCGAGAATAGGCAATCTCTGAAGTAATCCACTAGATCTCAAGTGACTGTCCTTCACTTACTGACAACATAGGCACCAAGCCACAAACTCTACAATATTCTCTACATAGTACTCCACTAGTAATGTTGCCTCAAATTCTTATACATCTTAGATTTCTCATGAGAAATAGATTTTTGGAGCTATGAGTTTCTCAAGGAATCAACTATACCAAATCTCCAATCCTTGAAACACAAATGTGACTGTCAAACCATATAATACCCTCAAAATCTAAGGTAGTGCTCCGGGATTCACCTAGACCTAGCCTCAACACTAACAAGAATCCTCTTAAGGTCAAAAATATCAAGTCAAACTATCAAAGTAGCGAAGGACTGGATGTCCAAGGCCAATGGCCGCTCTAAAATTAGAAGGAAGCCTAAACTACACGTACTCACTGCCCTGCCAGCTCAAGGCATCAGATTCCACATTTGCCTTGCCCGAATAGAATGGAATAGAGATATCTAGTCCTTTATTAGCTTATTCCATATACACTATCTCTTATTAAGTTTACTCTAGGTCATACTATGTTGAAGACTACAACAATCAGTGAAGATCTATCAACAAACACCATATAAGTAATGACTCCAAATCTTAAGCGTAAAAACTACCACTACCAATACCAAGTTATGAGGGGGTTAGTTGCGCTCGTGCACCTTCAGCTTCCCTGATGCATATATAATACACGGGCCTATTTTATCTAACCCAAACAACACCAGAAGCATAACAACAGAAGATAAACACAATTGGAAGAGTCAAAATAAGAGCTAAAATAAGCAAATCTTTGAGCTTCATAAATATCACCTCACAACTAGTAGATTACTAAAACATAACCTCCTTTCTAGTTAATCTAGTCATAGAAACTGTAGTAGTCAAAAACCTCTCTACGAACCCTCTGTATTATACAAATAACTCTTAGAAAGTGCAAACCTTAGTAGAATACTTAATCCTAGACCAATCACAAATAGTCTCAATCTTTATCGGGTCTGACGTGCCATAGAAATATAGCACTTTTGATGCTTAAAATAAGGAAAATATGCAAGTTTCTTAAGTTGTTTTGTTATATATGATGTGTTTTTCGTATGTTTGGTAAGAAACTAGGTTTTGGATGCTAAGTTTAAGTAAAAATAAAAAATGGAGTTTTTGGCTACTTACTTGATCATTTTGGGCATTTGTGGTACTTACCGAATGTACATGACCAAAGCATGTGCTAAAACTTAAAGTTCAGGATCTTAGTTGCAAGAATTAGAAGTTCTGGAACTTATATATGTCTATATACGGACCGCATGTAGCACTTATGGTCCATATCTGACTAAGGTAAGTACCAGAATTGAAGATCCAGAGAGTGCAAGAGCAGAAAAAGAACTTCTGGCACTTACCTATGTCAATATGTGGATCGCATATGGTACATGTGGGATTCATGTAGGTAAGGTAAGTACCAGAAGTCCAAATTCTTAAGAATGAATAGTGCAGGAAAATTTTCTGGCACTTACGTAGGACTACATGCGGATCACATATGGTACTTGTGCCTACTAACAGACCGCATGTGGCCCAACTAAGTGTCCACCTGCTCTTTTTATCCTTTTTTATTTGGGATTTGATTTTTAGGGTTTACTCATGTACTATAAATACCCTTTATGTATTTTTAGTAGAGTTAGGCACTCATAATACTTAAAAACATATTTTGATTCAGAGATCCAATTTTGGTCTTAGAATTTCTTGTATTGATTTTGGTTGATTAATTCAATTGAAGTTCTGAGTTTTTAGTTGTGATTATTATGTTTATATCTTATGCTTTCAATTATGAATGTTATTGATTACTTTACAATCATGAGTGGCTAAAAACCCTTAGGCTAAGGGTTGTGGAAACTTGGTGGATTAACAAAGTAGGGGAAGTGTTATGTTGTTCTCGACCGATACCCATGTATGTATTGTATTATATTCACTTTAATAGTTATCTTAGCAATTGAAAATGTTATGATCCCACCTAAATTAATGCTACTTGCTCCAAAAGAGGAGTAGTGACTAGGAAAAGATAATTACAATAGTAATTTAAAGTTTAACTGTCGATCCATGATACTAGGTATTATCTAAGTAAGATGGTTAGCTATCATATAATAACAAGAGACCCAAAATGTAATATTTAACTAGGATCTAGGATAGCGGTTAGTAAGGCGACATCTTGAGACTCAAAAGGTAAAGGGTAAAATCTATCAACTAGTTCAAAAGATGGTTGGTGGTACATAACTTATCAGATTATGTATGTAAGGTATCGAGTTGGTTCAATAAAGCATGAAAATCCTACGGAGTTGAGAAACCAGGGGGAACACAATCCTAGTATTCACCGATGACTAATTACAACCAAAGTTGATACTAGCTACTTGTTTGATATTGACAATACAATCCCCCATTTACTTTTCCAATTTCTCCCATTAATTACAGCAGCTGAGAGACGTAATTCCTCGTATTCTCTTAGGATTTGACGCTAATATTTTTGGGTTACTATATTTGACAGCGACTTCATAATCTTCAGATTGAAGGTGTTGTTTGGGCGTTATCAAAATTTTAGCATTGTTGCTAGGGAATATGTTTCTTGAATTGTTAATCAAAGTTGTTACAGTTTTCGGGTCTTTTTGTTTTTGTTCTTAGTTGGGTTTACGCCAGTGTATGACTACACACTAAGTAGAGGCAATCCCTTACTCCCATTGAATATGAATCTTGAGAGGATCCTATAATACCTAAAAGGTTGATAGAACCAAAAAAATATGATATTCCTAAAGTGGTTCATGATGATGCACACCAAGTGCCTCTCCCTCCTCCTGAAGGAGTTTAGTATATTGTTGATCAGCAGACAAAGGTGTTGATAGCACAATTTTCTAATCAGAAGAGTGAAGAAAATACTAAGTGCATAACTTGGAAGGTAGAGTTAGTTGTTCATGTGTGAGCTAAGGCTAACATATTTGAGGCTTTTAACTAAGAATAATTGCAAAGTCTTAAGAAACTTTTGTCATTTTTGATTGTTTTATGTTTGATTTGCAGTAGACGCTATGATGCAAGATAACCAACAAGGATGAAAGCAAAGGAGTTGAAATCTGAAGTAATGCAAAGAGAAGTGTGGCTTACGACATTTTTGATAAGTCGTCAGCCCTGTGATAAGTTATCATCTTCATCGTCAGCCTCAGACAGAGAATGCACCTGAGTTGAGATTTGTGATAATATTTTATGATAAGCCGTCAAAAAGCTGATAGGTCATCAAAATTGTGTCAGCCTAAGGCAGAACATGAGAGCTGAGGTAGAGACTTGACGACATTCATGATAAGTCATCAAGAAGTTGATAGGGCATCATAGTTTGTCGTCAGCCTAAAGTAGCGAGTATCAAAAGCAAAGAGGAGCTGATGACATTTATGATAAGTCATCAGCCTCTTGATAGGTTGTCACAAATGTCGTCACCTAATTCGAGGGATTATTAAGCTCTGTGATTTTGTTTCCTTATTTAGGCTGAACTATTTAAAGTCTTGTTAAGGGTTTTCTTGACAGTTCCGAACCTAAGTTGGAGATACGTATTTTTTTATTTTTCTCTCTAGTTTCTTGGCTTGAAAAAAACAATTAACTTTGAAGAGATTTTATTCATTATTGTGGGATTTCCTTTGTGAGTTAATCTGAGAATCTTCAATTTTCTATTCATCTTGTGGTAAGTTTATCTTTCAAATCATGAATACAACTAGTTGTTTCAATTTTTGCATTATGAGTGGCTAAATTCCTTTAACCCAAATTATGGGATCTAGGGGTAATTAAATGCTTAAGTAGGTCGAGAGACATTTAGGCATAACTTTGATAAAGATAATTTGTTGTTCTACCTACTGTGAGTATTTTGAATCACTATTCGCATCTGTCAAGTACTTACCAAAACCCCTAGTGAAGATAATTCTAGTTTTTCCATAAACTCTTGATTACAAACACCGAAGCTAAAGTGACCAAAAATTACTTGTTAATCTCCAAAACCCCCATTTTATCTTTTCGTATCATCTGTTTGAATTCAACTTGTAGCTATAGTTTCAAATTAGTTTAATCGCCACTCAAATTGTTCCCTGTGGATTCGACCCCGACTCCAAAAGTTGGGTAAATATATTAACGACGACCGCCTTGCACTAGATTGACGTGTAAGTTGAGCGTTATCAAAAATGGTGCCATTGTCGGGGAACAATTTGGCGTATTGAGTTGGTTTGGAATTTTAGTTTACTTGCTTGAATTCAAACTTGTAAATATTTGTTTAGTTTTTTTTTATTTTCTTTTATTTTTATCACACCTTTCTTGAGATATCAGCCTGGATAGATGGTTTTTTGAGTGATGACGATTCTTGTTATTATTGTGGGGGACCATATTTTGGGGCTTACTATCCAGATTTATCTGGAAGTGCATGGACTGGACCTTCATAATATGATGCGGATACTGTCCTACTTACTGTAACTTGGTGTTTGGCTTGTGGTCAAAGTGATCATACTAAAGATATGTGTGTTGTCATGATTCAAGCAGACAAATTAATGAAACGAATTTTAGAGAATCAAGAACAGCTATGGGTAGATCTAAAGGAGTTACCACTCCCACCATATTTACAGTGGCTAAACAAAGAAGAATATGAGAAGAAAACTCAAGAATCACAACCACTCGATTGTCATCTTGATCTTGAGACTGACATTGAAAAGGTGAATAAGAGTGTGCAGTAGATAGTGTAAATTTTGAAGTAGGATTCATTAGGCCTCATTCAAAGCACTTTTCTACATTATGTTTAGATGATATCTTGCCTGTGGAATCATGTAGAATAGTAGAAGAGTGTGAAGATGAGGAACAAGAATCCTATATTCTTGATTTTACATTAAACAAGCAACATAAAAACATACCTCACTTTAAGGCCGAGTGGTTTATAACGCTCAATCCATTACTCAATTTCTTAATTTTTGTACCACCCCCTATGATCGAGGCAAGAAGATGGACTCTAAGTTGGAGGTGAAATTCATATCCTCAAGATGAGTTGGGACGTTCGGCGACACTAAATTAGGTGTTTCTTAGGAGGCAACCCAAGGTATTTTGTTGTTTGTATTCGTATTATGTGATTGACATCAGATCTTCGCACCCATGGTGCCATAGGTATATTTCTAACTCTCTTGTTTTGGTTTGACGTATTGGGGACATTGCATGATTTTAAGTTGAGAGTGGATCTACTTGTGGGTGTTGATGTCCTCTTGGGATTTTTGTTATCGTGCCTCTTTTCCCTGGAGTTTTGTTCCTAGTAGAGCCGGAATGTTTAGGCGTATTGTGATTTGTTATAACATTTTGTAGTTGACTAAGAGAAATACAAGTACCTAAGGCAGTTAACACGATTTTGTTATTTTGTGAACACCTCTCAAGTGGTCTAATTCTTGAACTGTGTGATTTACATCTAATTGTGACCACTGTGCATCTTTGTATGGTATTAGTTCTAGTGCCTTGATAACCATTGCTCAACAATTGTATGAACCGGATAAGTAGTAACTTGTGATATACTTGTGTGCCATGTGCGTGTGAGATTCTACTTAGTTCCCGTTGTATGTTGAATTCAGAACTTGCCAGGCTAGTCTTACCTAGGTTGAAGGATAGGGGTTAGGAAAGGATCATAGGTTGTTTTGATATTAGCTCACTTTAGCATAAATGACCTTCCTTGTATGCATAATATGCCTTAATCCCTATTTTGATCCTGAATAGCCTATTTCTTTTTACAATACCTATCACCATCCTATTTTTATATCGTAATGAACTTGTTTTGGCCCTGGTCCTCCTTGGACACTATGTACCTTGACTTAGTCAAATGGACTAAGTTGAGGGTGGTAATCATAGGGGTGTGTGATGTAAAATGAGTATGAAGAAAGGTAGAGTAAAAGAAAAGAATAAAAAGTTGGGTGCGGTGGAAAAGGGCAAAAAAAGAAAAGTTGTGAAAAGAAAGAAGTGATTGTAGAAAAAAACCGCACCCATCCTGAATAAGTGTGATCAATAAAAGAAAAGAGTATAAAAAGGTAAATGAGTAAGACCCCAAAAGAAAGTGTAGTGTCAAGGAGGTTTAGTCACTTTAAATATCATCGAGTATCATACCAGCCCCTAGCCTACATTACAAGTGACAGAGAAGACCTATAGTGATCCTAGCTGACCCGTTTGAAGATCTTGGTAATAAAAATAAGGTCAAGCCTACGGTATTCAGCATACATTGATTGGAACTTCATTCTGAGAGTTAGTGTCTTTTGATTGTCCCCATGGTTACATATATGATTACTGATATGAGAAAAGGGGGATTTTTTTACGGTGAGGGCACACCAGATATGTTACTAATTGCTACCTTGTTTGGAGAGTGTAATACTGGTATATGCATGGTTAATGTAGCTTAATTAATGTTGTATATTGATTTTTGTATGTTGCATTGGTGTTCTTCATTGTTCTTAAATTGACTGACCTTGGAGAGGGTGAAAGTGTTTTGAGATGATATGGATGATTGACTGCCAAATGTACGTTGTATTCTCTTAGTTGTATTGAGTTTCTTGAGGACAAGAAATTGTTCTAAGTTGAGGGCATTGATGTGTGAGCTAATGCTAACACATTTGAGGCTTTTAACTAAGAATAATTGCAAAGTCTTAAGCTACTTTTGTCATTTTTGATTGTTTTATGTTTGATTTTGCAGTAGAAGCTATGATGCAAGAGAACCAACAAGTATGGAAGCAAAGGAGTTGAAATCTAAAGTAATACGAAGAGAAGTATGGCTGACAACATTTATGATAAGTCATCAACCCTATGATAAGTTATCAGCTTCATCATCAGCCTCAGATAGAGAATGCACCTGAGTTGAGAGTTGTGATGACATTTTATGATAATCTGATCAAGGAGTTGATAGGTCATCAAAATTGTCGTCAGCCTAAGGCAAAACATGAGAGCTGAGGTAGAGACTTGACGATATTCCTGATATGTCGCCAAAAAGTTGATAAGACATCACAGTTTGTCGTCAACCTAAAGCAGCGAGTATAAAAAGCAAAGAGGAACTGACGACATTTATGATAAATCGTCAGCCTCCTGATAGGTTGTCATGAATGTCATCACCTAAGTCGAGGGATTACTAAACTCTATGATTTTATTTCCTTATTTAGGCTGAACAATTTAAAGTCTTGTTTGGGGTTTTTTTGACAGTTCCGAACCTAAGTTGGAGACACGTATTCTGTTACTTCTCTCTCTAGTTTCTTGGCTTGAAAAAATAATTAAATTTGAAGAGATTATATTCATTATTTTGGGGTTTCCTTTGTGAGTTAATTTGAGAATCTCTAGTTTCTATTCATGTTGTGGTAAGTTTATCTTTCAAATCATGAATACAACTAGTTGTTTCAATTTTTGCATTATGAGTGGCTAAATCCCTTTAACCCGAATTATGGGATCTAGGGGTAAGTCTTGATAAGATGCTAAGTGTTCAAGATTCGAAAGGTAATAGGACTCCTTCATAATTCTGAGGTTTTAATTATCGTTTATTGGTTGCAAATAATAGATAACACCTTCTTTGATTTGCTTGAGATAAGAAATCAATTATAGTAGGAAGTGAACTATCACCAGGGACTTGGAAGCACTAAAAATTTCCATTTAGTAATTGACACTGAAACAAGGTTGATTAACCTAAGGTAAAGTCTGGTTAGTGAATATAAATTCCCTAAGTCCGAGAGGATTAGGTAATTAAATGCTTAAGTAGGTCGAGAGACATTTAGGCATAACTTCGATAAAGATAATCTATTGTCCTACCTACTGTGAGAATTTTGAATCACTATTCGCATCTGTCAAGTACCAAAACCCCTAGTGAACATAATTTGAGTTTTTCCATAAACTCTTGATTACAAATACCGAAGCTAAAGTGACCAACAATTACTTGTTAATCTCCAAAACCCCCATTTTATCTTTTCGTATCATCTGTTTGAATTCAACTTGTAGCTATAGTTTCAAATTAGTTTAATCGCCACTCACATTGTTCCCTATGGATTCGACCCCAACTCCAAAATCTTGGTAAATATATTGACAACAACCGTCTTGCACTAGATTTACGTGTATGTTAAGCGTTATCAGTTGTGCAGAGGCAAGAAGTAGACCGTCGAGTAGTACTTGGTGGTAATCAGAACAGAGTTAGAGGTGGTCGTGCTCAAGTGATCGCAGCATACCAATATTTGCATCCATATAAGGATGATAAAGAGGATCTAGGGTACGTTAAGCTAGTAGAGACCGGGGCTATTATTCCTCTTATTTTACCCCCAGGCATTAAGTTTAACATAACAAGTGCAATTATTTAGCTCTTAAATCTGAAGGGTGTATTTAAGAGTTTGCCTATAGATGATGCAAACATGTACCTTGCAAATTTCATTAGGATCTATATTTCATACTCAAATACAGGGGTAAATTAGGATGCGCTTAGGTTGAGGTTGTTCCCCTTCTCGCTTATTAAACTAGCATGCTTATGGCTGGAGGAACTTCCAAGAGCATCTATCACTATGTGGAATGAGTTATGCATACAATTCTTGAACAGGTTCTTTCCTTCATCTAGGGTGTTGCATATGAAGGACGAGATTTATAATTTAAGGTAGCTATAATCAGAGTCTATGTACGAGGCTTAGTTCAGGTTCAAGAAGAAGCTTAGCATGGTGCCTAACCATCGGATTTCAGGGACAAGCTTGTTGGAGATATTATATAGATCCTTGACCATCAGTTCTAAATCCATGTCATACACTATCTCTTGAAGAGACTTTATGAGATTACGATGGGAGATAGCTTCTAGTATTATGAATAAGATCTCGCTATCTAACCAATGGTGGCAAACTTGGGAGGTTGAGAGAGGTTCTGACCCTTGTGCCATTGGAGTTTTGGGTAAGCAGAGAGTGGATGAGAATGTTGTAGCTTAAAATATTTCACTATTATGGATATATATTGGTGTCATGGACAAGCAATTTGCAATAATAAATTCCAAAAAGGTTAATGTAGTAGGGGCATAGGTGCAACATTTAGAGTTCTTGAGTCTGAGTTAGAGAAAGAGGCAAAGTATTTGGATCAGCAGATGGTGGGTTTTCGAGCTCAAGGGAAAGAAAACTAAGGTAGAAAATATTATGATGATAAATACAAAAATAGCGACTAGAGATGGAGAGATGATTATAAAGAAAAGGGAGATAAGTACATTCTACCTGGTAGATGAGATACAGAATCCAGAATAGAAAAAATATTATCTAAATTGGTGAAGGGTCAGGATTAGTCAAGAAACATGCCTTAAAGAACTTAGGGATGATATTTCAGGTTTGACCCAGAAAGTGGAGTCACACTAACTGTTATTAAACAGTTGGAGCAGCAATTTGGGCAAATTTTAGCGACTTTGACTCACAAGCAGTCAGGTACCCTTCCTAGTAACACTGTGCAGAATCCTCCAACACTTGTTCATTATTGGGCTATTAACACTACGAGTTGCGCCCCCACCTGATGATCATTGTGTACCTACTACTAATGAGCCAAAAAAGGATAATAATGTTATTGATGAGCTACCAGAAGCTGAGTTTGAAAAGTTGATTTGTAGTGATAATAATTATAAGAGTGAGGACGGTGACAACTGGGTCACAAATAAGCCCAAAGATAAGGTGTAACATTGTAGAGTGGTTTTGTCTACATTAGTAGTAGAAAAAAAGGGACCTAGGGGTAGTCAATATCACATGTTCTATTGGGATTTTTGATATCAAACAGACTTTGTGTGATTTGGGAGCCAGCATAAACTTAATGCCACTAATGGTATACAAGGTGTTGGGAATGGGGCCACTCAAACCCACTTCTAAAAGGTTTTTGATGGTTGACTCCTTTGTTAAGGAGTCGGTGGGTATTTTGTGTTACGTAGAAGTAAGGGTTCCATCCCTTACATACCCAATAGATTTTATGATTTTAGACTATGAAGTGGATGCCCAAGCTCTAATTATCTTGGCAGGCCCTTCTTATCCACATAGTCAGGTGTTGATTGATATGGACTTGGAGGAGATCACGTTCAAACTGAATGATGAGCAAATAGTTTTTAATATGTGCATGAAAGCATAATAGTCAGATAATATAAGAGTGGTAGCAGTGATAGATGTTATGGATGACGATGTGGGTGTAAAAGATGTGCCTACTAAGGAAATATCAGGGGTAGAAGCATTACCAGTAGTGAATATGAATTTTAAGAGTGATGGGATAGAAGAATATGGTGAGTTGGTTAATGCATTACATGGCATAGGTTCTTATAAGTATACCCCTAAAGAACTGAATCTTGATTTTAAAAATAAAACCACACCTATTGCAAAACCATCCATTGAAGAGACACCAGTATTAGAATTAAAGGACCTTTGTAATAACCTAAGAGTACACCCTGGGCACCACACGGTGCTTACCGTCCCGAGAAACCACAATCTAACCCATGAGCCGGTACCTACTGTGAGCACTAAATCATATAATAACATATGTGGAAGAACAACGGATAAGCCATATAGTTTTAGCAACTAAAAATAATCCTGGATTATGAATCTGGAAACAACTATCTGAAACTAATAAGATAATAATAAAACTGACAGAATGAGGTAGGCTGATATGCATGGTTTCATGTACAAGAGTAATAACTGACTGAATAAATAGCATGAAGTACTTAATAGAATGCATGAAATCTGTAAATACTGAGAATGCATGACCAAGCATAAAATATTTTGTGAATATAATTTGTAAACTAAAATACTAAAATTTGATAACCGAATAATTAATATCTGTATGCTATAGTCAATACAAGCCTGAACTAAAGTATACTAAATACGGAACTGAGACTGTGAGAGCTATCATTTAATCGGCATGCCCCAATGAGCAATTTGGGGTCCAACCTGTGACCCCAGTTGGAAGGGTGTCAGTACCGTGCCACGGGTACTAACACTGGTTGTGTGGATCCACTATACTAATATGTTGTCCTGAAGGACTAAGGGTGTTAAGCCTAAACTAACGGGTGTCAAGACTAAACTGACGGGTGACCCCTGGGAGGTAGTCAAGCCCAAACTAGCGGGTGACTCCTCAAATCCTACGCTGGCTACATAGTTCTGGAGTACAGAGACTACTACTAAAAACTCTGTCTATCTGATGGGTAAGCCACCATCCCTGCACTCGCTCAGTACTAAATCCTACTCCCAATATAACTGACTTAAAATACTTAACTATTCTGTGTTTAACTAAGTATGATAACTGACTGAACAGATAATGCTCCTAACATATCTAGGACTATTCTAAAGATACTGAAACTAAGTAAATAGCTAAGTTTTTGGATATTCACAACCCCCAGAACTCGATAGCAATAATCGCAAAATAGTACTAAAGCTTTGGGGACATAATATGAAAGCATTTATTCAAAATTCATTCTTGTAGGCATTTCTCAAACACTTGATATTCATAGCTAAGCGAAGCATAGAAATAGTTTAACGCTTGTGGAAATAGCATAATCTCAACATCAATATCACTAATTATAGTTTAAATCAACAAATAACATTATTCAAATGTGTAGGGTTTGATAACAACATCAATTTTATGTAAACATGGTATAGAGTTTCAATTCATAGGAATTCATGGTTAAAATCACAAATTAAAAATCACAATTACTTGTAAAGATCATAACTTTTAATATAAAATTGGATACTTAGACTCCATGGGTGAAAAGGACACATGGATGAACATTTAACATACCTGCGTTGATGTATTCGTAAGAGTTCTTGGGATTTTTCTTAAGAATTAACCGTGAATCTTAAATGTTAGGGTTTGTTCTTGAAAGATAATTAGTTTATTGGAGAGGAATTATGAGTAATGGGGCACATAATTCCCCTTTAGGGTTGTAATTATGTGTTTTGGATGTATTTGGGGCCATGGGGAAAGACCAAACGGCCCCTAGAATTTTAAATAGTGAAACTGAAAAATATCGATGTTTGGCTCCGGCGCAACGCGGTGCTATCGCATTGCGCCACTGGAAAAAGAACAATCCCAAACTGGAACCTTGGCGCGACACGGTGCCATCGCGATGTCTCACTGAATACGACTTTGCCCCTTGGCGCGACGCGTAGTTATCACGATGGTCTACTAGAAAAGGACGAACGTGATTTTAGCCATCACCGCGATGCGGCCTTATCGCGTTGGGCTACTATTTTTCACTAAAAGTGTCATAACTTCTCACCCAAGCATTAGATTAAGAAAAAGTTGGTATCATTAGAAAGATAATTCAATTTCCTATCATTTGGTGGGTCTTAAGATGGAAAATTCTGAGTAGAGAAAAAGATATGCTCGTTTGAAGTTGACTAAAGCAACATTTATCCCAAAAACTCAATCAATAAGGACTATTTTGATTCGTCTAACAGCCGGGAGTTATTTGAGGCCTTAATATAAATCAAACTCACTCATAAAACTACCAAAGAACTACAATGTACTTTGCATGAGCTTGAAACATAACTCTAACATAGGTATGGATTTTTAGGGTATTATAATATCTCCCACTTGGGATCATTCGTCCTCAAATGAGATTGGTTAAGCTAAAAACACTGAGGAATTTAGGCTACAGGCTGAACATATGTGATGAAAACGTGATTACATGATTGATTCTAAAATATAACACATGACTGAACTGATTCTGTGAATGCCTGACTGGTATGAGAATGATATGCAGCTGAAACTGAGCATGGAAAAGAGGAATTCTAAAAAGATTGTTACCTTAAACTGAATCTGAGTTTGCAGAGAAAAGATGAGGGTACTTGGTTTGCATATCTTCTTCTGCTTTCCAAGTGTCTCCCTCAACGAACTGATTCCGCCAAAGAACCTTGACTAGGGAAACTTCTTTATTCCTTAGTCTACGAATTTGTCGATCAAGGATCTCGACTGGAATTTCTTCATAAGAAAGGTTGTTCTGAACATCTACGCTTTCTAAGGGAACAACTACAGTTGGGTCACCAATACACTTCTTCAACAAATGGATATGGAATACTGGGTGCACTGATGCTAAGTCTGCAAGCAACTCAAGCTCATAAGCCACCTTTCCAAAATGGCTCAAAATTTTGTAAAGGACAACATATCAAGGACTAAGCTTTCCCTTCTGACCAAACCTTTTTACTCCCTTCATGGGAGAGATCTTTAGATATACAAAGTCACCAATCTCAAACTCAAGATCCTTTCTCCCCATATCTGCATAAGATTTCAGTTAGCTTTGGGTTGCCTTAATTCTTTCCTGGATTAGCTGAACTTTCTCTAAAGCATAAAACACCAAGTCGGGCCCTATCAAAGTGGTTTCACCTATATCAGACCAATCAATCAGAGATCTACATCTCCTTCCATATAGAGCCTCAAACGGAGCCATCTGAATACTGGAATGATAGCTAATATTATATGTGAACTCAATCAAAGGCAATTGTTCATCCCAACTTTCCTTAAAGTAAACAACACATGCTCTCAACATATCCTCAAGGGTCTGAATGTTCCTTTCTGCCTGACCATCTGTCTGAGGGTGAAAGGTTGTATTGAGGTGAACTTGGGTACCAAGACCCTTCTGAAAAATATTCCAAAAGTGAGAAGTGAACTGAATACTTCTATCTGAGATAATAGATAATGGAACACCGTGCAAACCTAACCAACTCTTTAATATAGAGCTTGGCATAGTCATCGGCTAAATAAGAAGTATGGACTACAAGAAATGGGCTGATTTGGTCATTCTGTCCATAATGACCCAAATTGAATCATGTTGCTGACAAGTACGAGGCAAACCTGTCACAAAATCCATGTTCACTACTTCTCACTTCCAAGTGAGAATACTGAACTCCTGCATAGACCCACTAGGCTTCTGATGCTCACTCTTAACCTGTTGATAAGTAGAGCACTTAGCTACAAACTCTGCAATATCTCTCTTCATCCCACTCCACCAATAGATTTCCTGCAAATCACGGTACATCTTCGTGTCCCCTGGATGAATTGAGTAGAGCGCACTATGCGTTTCTATAAGAATTTTTTGTCTCAACTCATCAACACACGGCACACACAGTCTACCCTGGAAACGCAACACACTATCTCCTCCTTGGGAGAAAACCTCTACTTTCTGATCTCTGCTAACTCCTTCAACTTCACCAGACTAGGATTCCTATCCTGCTTTTATTTCCCTTTGGCAACCAAAGAAGATACCAAACTATTCTGAACCCAAATGCTACCCTGAGTTGAATCAACCAAATGAACACCTAACCTGGAAAGCTAATGAACTTCCTAAACTAACTTTTTCTTATTATCCTCAACATGAGCAACACTACCCATAGACAATCTACTTAGGGAACTTGCCACTACATTGGCTTTGCCCAGATGATACAAAACACTCATATCATAATCTTTCAACAATTCTAACCATCTCCTCTGACGCAGATTCAAATCTTTCTGTGAAAACACATACTGCAAGCTCTTTTGATCTGTGAACACATTAACATGCACCTCATACAGATAATACCTCCTAATTTTCAAGGCAAAAACAACAGCTATTAACTCAAGATCATGGGTAGGGTAATTCTTTTCATGGGACTTAAGTTATCTAGAGGAATAGACCATAACTTTACCCCTTTGCATCAAAACACACCCCAAACTAACTCTGGAAGCATCACAGTACACAACAAACCCGTCTGAACCATCTGATAACATCAAAACTAGCAAAGTGGTGAGTTGAGTATTCAACTCTTGAAAAATCTTCTCACAAGAATCTAACCACTGAAACTTAACTGTCTTCTGAGTCAATCTAGACATGGGAGACGCAATTGATGAAAACCCTTAAACAAACTGTCGGTAATAGCCAGCCAAACCCAAGAAACCCCTGTTATCTGATGGAGACATGGGTATAGGCTATTTCACACTGATTCGGTCTTTTGAGGATCAACTCTAATGCCATCATCAGAAATAATATGGCCAAGGAAAGCTACTGATCTTAGCCAAAATTTACACTTACTAAATTTAGAAAACAACTACTAGGCTCTAAGAGTCTGCAATACTATCCAGAGGTGGTCTGGATACAGGGATAGACAAAAATGTCATCAATGAAGACTATGATGAACATATTCAAGTACTTCTTGAACACTCGTTTCATCCATTCCATAAAGGTTGTTGGGTCATTTGTGATACCAAAGGACATGACTAGAAACTCGAAGTGACCATACCGAGTTTTGAAAGTTATTTTCAGAATGTCACATTATTTGACTCTGAGTTGGTGATAGATAGATTTGAGGTATATCTAAGAAAAATAACTGGCACCTTGAATGTAAGACCCCACAAAATTCTCTCTTAGTATGAGCCTTAGAGCGTGTTCAGTGAAGTATAAATCCAGCCTTAAAAGGTTGAGAAGTGTCTTCCCAAGTGAGAAATATTTTGAACCGCGTAGAATTTCCCTAATATCAACTTTTTTTCATGTAAACCATTGAATAAGATTTCCATTGATACCAATTTCATCAAAATCTTACATCGAACGAGGAAGTTATGGTTGTTTTACTGAAAGAAGTCGGAACCACCCAAGTGCGACGGCCGGGTTGACGGACCATTGAATTTGCGATGGAGCATCGCCCAGACCTTTGGAACCAAGGTAGTAACTCTCTTTTATATACCAAGTACGAAGGTCAGTACAATGGACCGTCGAGGCTACGACGGACCATCGCTGGGACCGTCGCGCTAAGGCAGTGTGGCCTCATCCTGGCCAACGTGCGACGGATGATCCGATGGATCGTTGGATTTGCGATAGACTGTCGCTGAGATCATCACCTCGAGGCAGTGTATTATTTTCCTGGCCAATGTATGATGGACGATCCGATGGACTGTCAAGCCTAGAGACGGACCGTCACTTCAACCGTTGTAATCCCGAATCGGTAATTTTAAGTCAATTTTTAAAAGGGATTTTTTGTCCTTTTCCACTCTTTTAGCCCCTATTTATACCCGAATAAGGATCACAGCCTCATTTTTCATCTTCAACATCAAAAACTAGGGTTTCTACTAAATCAAAACCCTTATTTCTTCTTCAAGAAAAAAATTAAGTGAAATAAAGAATCTCTTCAAGAGCCTTCAAGAAAGAGTTTCCCTAAGGTATGTAGATGTTGATTCTTGGGTCCCTTTCATCCAAGAAGCTCAAGATTCCTTTGTTAAATTTCAAAGATCTTATGTTTATAAGTTTTCATGATTCATGTGGGTTGAAATTCAAGTTCCTGCTAACATTGAGTTTTAATTCATGTTTGTTTGCAAGGTTTTCAAGCTTTGACCCTAATATGTGATATTTATGTGGTGTTCATGATAAACCTTCTTCAAGTTGCTTGTTAAGTGATGTGTTCATGTTAATTTGGGGTAGAAATTGTTGAATAAGCAAAGCATGCTCCCCATATATTTGATAAAATGCTTATGTGAAGGAATTAGAGCCACTATAGCATGTTGACTAGAAATCCCTAATTGTGTGCAAGCCCATGCATGTCAAGTGTTTGTTGAAAACCCTTAGTAAATGAATTGTGACATGATAGCATGAAATTCCCCAATTATTTGCTCTTCGATACATGCTACGACTTTAATACATGCTAAGTGTTTGATGCAAAACCTTGGTGAATGGAGTATGAGCCAATAGTATGTCTCCCTATATCATCGCATGTTTATGATTTCTAAATACTTGAAGAGATGTTTTAGTGATTGTGATGGTGAATGAATGTCCATTGTTTTGATTATTCAAGAATGGTTATGTTTTACTTTTACGTCATCGAGTCCTAGGGGTATTTATACCCGACAAATTAGCTGTAGTATAGAGCCAATGTCAGTTTTCTCGATGATCTCAGTCAAGCCATGATTCTCAGAACTCAGTGAGTTATAGAACTCTGTCTCTCAGATAGATACAGAACTTAAGAAATCTCAGTAATCTTGGTAATCTCCGTAATCTCAGTATCGCTAGTAATCTAGCCTCAGTTTTGTACTCAGCTCAGATCTCGTAGTATTCAAGTGTTCAATTCAAACCTTAGTAGTAATCGAGTAATCTATTCAAAGCTCTGTATCATTTAGCCAGATGATGAGATTCAGTAGTATTCCGTCAGATACAAAACCAAGTGAATTCAGCTTAACTCAGTCAGATTAGTCGAGAAATATGATCAATATTAGATTCAGTTCAGTTCAAGTTAAGAATCAGTTCGGAGTCTTTCAGTTGGGAGTAGGAGCAAGCACTAAGCGAGTGCAGGGATGATGGCTCTCCGTTAGAGAGGCAGAGTCGTTAGGATTAATCCCTGAACTCCAGAACTGCGTAGCCAGCGCAGGATGCAGAAGTCACCCATCAAAAAAAAGGCTTGTCACCCATTAGATAGGCTTGACTATTATACTGCCTTAGGCTTGACTTCCTGTAAGGGTCACCCGTTAGAAAGGCTTAACCAGAGAGGTCTTTACCCATGGCACGGTATTAACACCCTTCCAGCTGGGGTTACAGGTTGGACCCCACCAGATTAGATTTGGGGCATGTCGGTTAAGTGAGCATTCCCATAATTGCAGCTTCAATATCAATCTTCAGAGCAGAACTCAGAAATTAGGAATGTCAAATATAGTTCCCTATCTCAGTGATGAACTCAGATAGTTCCATTGATTCATGGACCAACCTCTAGATAGGCATGGTCCCATATAAATTTATTGAGTAATCTCATTATTAGATTTAGAGATCACCTATTAGATAGGCTTGATCTCAGTCTCAGATTCAGTTGAGTAATCTCATTATCAGATCCAGAGATTACCCGTTAGATAGGCTTGATCTCAGTCTCAAATTCAGTTGAGTAATCTTATTATCATATCCAGAGATCACCCTTTAGATAGGCTTGATCTCAGTCTCAGATTTAGTTGAGTAATCTCATTATCATATCTAGAGGTCACCCGTTAGATAGGCTTGATCTCAGTCTCAGATTTAGTTAGGTATTCTCATTATCAAATTTAGAGATCTTCCACTTGATAGGTTTGATCTCAGACATAATCTTTTCTTATCATTGATAGTAGATTTTGGGATCATCCGTTAGAGAGGTTTGATCTCTGATTCAGTCAGTCGAGAGTAGCAAGCTCAGAATTTAGTCATTGATATGAGTAGATTCAGTTAATCCATTTTAGTATCACCAGTTCTCAAGATCACTCACTAGATAAGACTGATCTCAACTCCAGTACTCAGTTATTAGTATCAGATGATCCAGTGTTCAGTACCTCAGGTGTTAGTAGTGAGTTCAGATGTCAGTAAAGCAGTATCCAAGTTTCAGTACTTTGAGTTATGATTTTTTCAGTTATGGTTTGTGCATTCATGCATATGTCCTCATTCAGTATTCTCATGATTATTCAGTGAAGTAATTGTTCATGCATAAGCCCTTGCATTTGGCCTTACCTCATCTTCATCCTCAGTACATTTCCATACTGATACATTTGCACTATGTTGTTTTATTTGACACCATAGGTTCAGAGGCACGAGATCCAGAGTACCCTTAGTAGCTCAGTTCTAGTCAGTAGCAGTAGACGTAGCAGTGAGTCCTCTTCAGTCGAGGATGATCCTTATTTTTATTATTATCATATCAGAATTAGTTTACTTGTAGTAGACGGAGTTAGTTAGGGACATGTACCATCAACTCCACAGTTCAAACAGTTTAGAGGCTTTTCGAACAGATGTATCAGTAATCAGTTTTCAATTTTAAGGATTTTTAGATGTTTTGAACCTTATGGCCAGTTTTTGCATTTATTATCTATATTATGCAGTATTCAGGTACAGATATCAGTAGAGGGTTAGCTTGTGGTCCTTCGAGATCATGAGCACCATGTGATGTTTCGGTTCCAGAAAATCAGGTCGTTACACTGAAGTTGGTCGAACAAGTCATAAATTTTGGGAAGTGGGTAATTGTTCTTCATTGTGACTTTGTTCAACAGACGGTAGTCAATACACATTCTAAGAGAATCATCTTTCTTACGCACGAACAAAACTGGTGCTCCCCACGGGGAAACACTAGGCCGGATGAATCCCTTATCTAGGAGAACTTTTAACTGTTCTTTTAACTCTATTAATTCGTCTAGAGCCATTTTATATGATGGAATAGAGATAAGCTGGATATCTTGAAGAAGGTCTATTCCAAAGTCAATTTCCCTTTCGGGAGGAACTCTGGGGGAGATCTTCAGGGAACACATCTGGAAATTCCCTCACTACTGAAACTAACTCAAGATTTGGAGTCACAAAATTAGAGTCTTTGAATCAGATAAGATGATAAATACACCCCTTGGATATCATTTTCCTCGCCCTAAGGTACAAAACAAGTTGACCCCTAAGCGTTGTAGTACTACCCCTTCTTTCAAGGACTGGTTCATTTGGAAACTAAAAATGAACTACTTTATTTCTGCAATCCACTTAAGCATAATAGGAATGAAGCCAATCCATGTTGATAATGATGCCAAAATCCATCATCACTAAATCTACAAGGTCAACTAAAGTAACTTTCTGGGACACTATAATCGGGCAATTTCGGTATATCCATCGGGTTACAATAGAGGCACGTACTGGGGTAGACACTGAAAAGGGTTCTGCAAAAATCTTAGGCCTGACACTAAAATCAATAGCTATAAATATTTACAAAAGAAGGAGAAGCTCTAGGGTTTAGTCAAGCATAAACATGTAAATGAAAGACTTGTAACGTACCAGTGACTTCGTTAGAAGAACTTTCCTAATCTAGTTAGGACTGAAGTACATAGAGCCTGATCTGACGCTGACCATTTGTAGTGCTGGAAGTAGCACCCTGCTAAGTCGGGCGGCCGGCTAGAACTGATGACTTATGGGATTGGCCCTGTTGGCGCAAATCCCTACCTTTCTGAGCAACTACCCAACACTATCGGATTTAATGTCCTAGATTTCCACACCCTTCCAAATTCGATGACCTAGCTTGCCACACCCAAAGAATACATCACTTCCAGCTCTACACTCACCCTGATAGTTTTTACCACATTTCTGGCAAAGAGAATTTGTACGACCATTGTTTACACTGCCTTGGGACTTAGATCCTGATGCTCTATCCCGATTATCATTTCTGAATTTAGGTACTGGGGCACTAGCTGAAGATGGAGCTGGGTATGAATATTTTTGATAGAATTGAGGATGGTTACCACCTTTTGACTTTGGCTGGATAAAATTAAAGCTACCTGTTCTAGCCTGCTTGCTCTTTCTCTTCTTCTCTTTAATCTTCTGCTCCTCAATCTGTTGAGCATGGACAATAAGCCTAGATATGTCTATCTCTTTAATTAACATCATAGTTCTTTACTCCTTGACCACACTATCAGATACCCCAAACACAAACTTACTTATCCTAGACCTGCTATCATCCACCACATGAGGAGCATACCTAGCTAACTGAGTAAACTTAAGGGAGTAATACTTCACACTCATGTTGCCCTGCCTCAAGATGATAAACTCTAACACTTTGTATTCCCTCATCTCCATTGAAAAGAATCTATCTAAGAAGGTTGTTGCACACCCCTCTCATTCTATAGGCCCTGCATCTGTGCCTCTATCCCCTTTCCACTGCTTAAACCATATATGGGCTACATCCTGCAACTGGTAAGCAGCTAATTTATCACTCTCACTATAAGTCACCCCCATAATGTTTGTTACCTTCTGTACCATGTCTAAGAAATTCTGTGGATCCTCTTCAGATTTGGATCTCAAAAACAGATGAGGATTCATTTTGGTAAAGTCCCGTATCCTAGCGGCAGCAGTATTATCTATGGGGTTTGCTAGAATAGTGTCTGGCTAAACATTCTGAGCCGCTACAGAGTGAGCTAGAGTAGAGAATGCAGCTCTGGACTCTGCATGAGAAACGTGTTCATTCAGGGAATCTTCCTGAATAGGCGGGGGTATTGGCTGGTTCATATTTCTTCTTTTATTTGACTTTTTGGGAGGCATGTTTTGTAAACAGAAGGGAGAATATATTAGACAAAGAGTTTAACATGATCTCATACTCAGTCGCATGACATGAACACTGAAAGAAGGAAAACTTTTCTTAAAACACCTCATAGCCTCTTGTCCATGAGTGTGGTGCGCTTCACACCCAAGCACAAGACTCTACTTGACGTGACTTTCAGACTTTCCAGGAAACTTTAAAACCTTAGGCTCTGATACCAAGTTTGTAATACCCTGAGAGTACACCCTGGGCTCCACCACGGTGCTTACGATCTTGAGAGACCACAAGCTAACCCATGAGGTGGTACTTCCTGTGAGCACTAAATAATATAATAACATATGTGGAAGAACAACGGATAAGCCATAAAGTTGTTGCAACTAAAAACAATACTGGATCATGAATCTGGAAACAACTGTCTGAAACTAATAAAATAATAACAAAACTGATTAACTGTCTGTACTAGTCTAAAAAGCCTCTAGTGACTAACTGTGGAACTGATGGGACAAACCCCCAACTAACTCCGACAGAATAATAAATACTGAAAACAAATAAATAATCTGAGGTGAATAAACCATGTCCTCAAAGTATGAGGACTCACTACTACTACTGCTGATAGTCTGATATGTCTATGCACGATCCGGGAACTGAGAGTCCAAACTTATGATATGATACATCATAGCGTAAGAAACGAGTATGCGATCTGTACTTTGAATGTACTAGTATGCTAAAAGAGGTAGGCTGATATGCATGGTTTCATGTACAGGAGTAATAACTGACTGAATGAATAGCATGAAGTACTGAATAGAATGCATGAAATCTGTAAATACTGAGAATGCACAACCAAGCATAAAATACGATTTGAATATAATCTGTAAACTAAAATACTAAAATCTGATAACTGAATAATTGATATCTGTATGCTATGGTCAATACAAGCCTGAACTAAAGTATACTGAATATTGAACTGACACTGTGGGAGCTATCATCTAATCGACATGCCCCAATGAGCAATTTGGGGTACAACCTGTGACCCAAGTTGGAAGGGTGTAAGTACCGTGACACGGGTACTAACACTGGCTGTGTAGATCCACAATACTAATATGCTATCTCAAAGGACTAAGGGTGTCAAGCCTAAACTGACGGGTGACCCCTGGGAGGTAGTCAAGCCTAAACTGACGGGTGACTCCTAAAATTCTACGTTGGATAAGTAGGTCTGGAGTACAAAGACTACTACTAACAACTCTGCCTATCTGATGAGAAAGCTACCATCCTTGCACTCGCTCGGTGCTAAATCCTACTCCCAACTAAACTGACTCAAAATACTGAACTGTTCTGAGTTTAACTAAGCATGATAATGTTCATAACATATCTGGGACTATTCTGAAGATACTGATACTAAGAAAACGGCTAAGTTTTCGAGTATTCACAACCCCCAGGACTCGATAGCAATAATCGCAAAATAGTAATAAAGCTTTGGGGACATAATATGAAAGCATTTATTCAAAATTCATTTTTGTAGGCATTTCATCAAACACTTGATATTCATAGTTTAAGCTAAGCTTGGAAATAGTTTAAGGCTTGTGGAAATAGCATGATTTCAACATCAGTATCACTACTTATGGTTTAAATCACCAAATAACATTATTCAAACGTGTGGGATTTGATAACAACAACAATTTCATGTAAACATGGTATTGAGTTTCAATTCATGGAAATTCATGATTAAAATCAAAAATTAAAAATCACAATTACTTGTAAAGATCACAACTTTGAATTTAAAATAGGATACTTGGACTCCATGGGTGAAATGGACCCATGGATGAACATTTAACATACCTGAGTTGATGAATTCGTAAGAGTTCTTGGGGTTTTTCCTTAGAATTGATCTTGAATCTTGAAGGTTAGGGTTTGTTCTTAAAAGATAATTAGTTTCTTGGAGAGGAATTATGAGTAATTGGGAACATAATTCCCCTTTAGGGTTGTAATTACGTGTTTTGGACGGATTTGGGGCATGGGAAAAGACCAAATGGTCCCTGGAATTTTAAATCGTGAAATTGAAAAATCCTAATTTTTGGCTCCGACGCAACGCAGTGCTTTTTATAGCGGGCCACTGGAAAAGGACGATCCCCATTTTGTCCAATGGTGTGACACGGTGCTATTGTGTTGCTCCACTGGAAAAAGGACAATCCCGAACTAGAACCTTGGCACGATGCGACGCCATCGCGGTATCTCACTGAACCCAACTTTTCCCCTTGGTGCGATGTGGATTTATCGTAGTGGTCCACTGTAAAAGGACGAATGTGATTTTGTCCATCACCGCGATGCGGCCTTATCGCGTTGGACTACTATTTTTCACTAAAAGTGCCATAACTTCTCACCCGAGTATCAAATTAAGGAGAAATTGGTATCATTGGAAAGATAATTTAATTTCCTATTATTTGATGGGTCTTGAGATGGAAAATTTTGAGTAGATAAAAAGATATGCTTGTTTAAAGTTGACTAAACTAACATTTTTCCCGAAAACTCAATCAGTACAGACTATTTTGATTCGTCTAACTGATGGGAGTTATTTGAGGTTTAATATACATCAAACTCACTCATAAAACTACCAAATAACTACGATGTACTTTGTATAAGATTGAAACATAGCTCTACCATAGGTTTTGATTTTTTGGGGTATTACACCCTCTCATCTTAGTTGTAGTATGCATTCTTGGGGGCCAACAATACCCTACCAGTGATTATTGCGGCAGGTTTGGTAGGATCATAGGTGGAATCTTTGATATCGGTGTTGCAAAAATCAAGAGAACTATTGGGTGGACCATTGCAGACATTATGGAGATTTCACTAGGTATATGCACACATAAGATACAGGTTGAGTCAGATCGCATTCCTAGTATTGAGCATCAGAGGTAAATGAACCCTATGATGTAGGAGGTGGTGAAAAAGGAAATAATCAAGTAGTTAGATGTTGGAGTGGTTTTCTCCATTCCAGATAGCAAGTAGGTAAACCTAGTTCAATGCATGCTGAAGAAAGGGGGAATCACAGTGGTTCCCAATGAAAAAAATAAATTAGTACCCAAGAAATTAGTGATCGGTTGGAGAGTCTACATGGAATACAGGAAGCTAAGCACTTGGATGCAGAAAGACCATTTCCCTATGCCTTTCATGGATCAAATCTTAGATAGACTAGCAGCCAGAGGATTATATTATTTTCTTAATGGGTACTCAAGTTACAATCAAATCATGATTGCTCTCAAGGACCAAGAAAAGACTACTTTCACTTGCCCCTATGGGACTTTTGCATTCAAGAGAATGTCGTTAGGGTTATGCAATACACCTGCCACATTTTAGAGATTCATAATGTCTATATTCTCTAATATGGTGGAAGACACGATTAAAGTATTCATGGATGACTTTTCAATAGTTGAGAACTCATTCGATGATTGTTTGACCCATTTGCCTAGCGCACTACAAATACGTGAAAAGTGTAATTTGGTGTTAAATTGTGAAAAAATCCACTTCATGGTGAAAGAAGGTATAGTTTTAGGACACAATATCTCCAAACATGGTATTGAAGTAGACAAAGCTAAGATTGAGGTAATTAAAAAATTGCCACTGTCAGTGTCAATTAGAGGCATCGAAGTTTTCTAAGCCATGAAGGCTTTTATAAGAGGTTCATCAAAAACTTCTTAAGCATTGCAAATCCTCTATGCAAGCTTTTGGATAAAGAGGTGAAATTTGTGTTCAATGATGCATGTCTCAAGGCTTTCAAATACCTGAAATAGCAGCTTATTTCAGCGTCTATTATTGTGTCTCCTAAGTGGTTTGCACCTTTTGATGTCATGTGCGATACAAGTGGACTTGGATGCTGTCTAGGACAAAGAAGATAAAAGATCCTACATCCCATCTACTATGCTAGCAAGTCTTTATACCCCACACACAAAAATTATATAGTTACAAAGCAAGAGTTACTTGTGGTGGTTTTTGCCTTTAAAAAATTTTAGTTTTATTTGATTGGGAAGGTCATAGTTCATACTGATCATGCAGCCTTGAGATATTTTATGTCAAAAAAATATGTCAAACCAAGATTGATTTGTTGGGTGCTCTTGCTACAAGAGTTTAATTTTGAAGTGAATGACCGAAAAGAGATAGAAATCAGGTTGCAGATCAATTATCCAAACTTGAGGATGAGGAAATGCAGAAACTAGGGGATGATCTTGAGATAGATGATACTTTTCAAGATGAGCGGGTCTTAACAGCATCTCAAGACCTAATTCCTCGATTTGCTGATTTTGCCAACTATTTTGGCAAGCAATCAAGTCCCAAAAGATCTATCCTTCTAGCAGCAAAGGAGATTTATGCATGAGGTAATGGAGTTCTTTTGGGATGAGCCATACCTATTTAGGATTTATGTTGATGGTGTGATTCGGACATGTATCCAAAAGGTGAAAATGATGAGAATTCTGGAAGCTTGTCATTCATCACCAGTTAGGGCTCACCATAATGAAACTCGCACAGCCCATAAAATTCTGAAGTGTGGGTTTTGCTGGCCTATAATTTACAAGGATACTCTTAATTGTGTGCAAGCCTGTAACCAATGCCAGTGTCAAGGCAGTATTTTACTACGCCATGAACTCTCCAAGTAAGCTATTCTGGAGTTGGAGTTATTTGATGTGTGGGGGGGTGATTTCATAGGCCCATTCATGAGATCCTATGGCATGAGCTATATTCTAGTAGCGGTTGACTATGTGTCAAAATGGGTGAAGGCAGTTGCGCTTCCAAACAATGAAGGTAGAAATGTCACCAACTTTTTAAAGAAAAATATTTTTAAATTAGTTTAGCGCATTGGGGATAGTGCATGGTCTTATAGTTGGGAGTAGGGTATACCATAGCCGTCGTGGGTTTTTGTTGCCATGCTTCTTTTCCTGTCGTCCACGGTATGGTTGTAGAACCAGCATGTCTAGGGTAAAATTTGTGTCATATTGTGTTTTGTTTTGTATTGTGTTGTGTTTTAATGTAATTAGGAGATTTTAAGTATTTAGGGCAATCATCATGTTTTTGATTGATTGTTGAGAAAAATGATACCCCTCCAAAATTTTAGAATTATGTGAATGTATATATGTGTGAACATTTTGGATCTTATTACGGCATTAGGATTGGGGACATGAAAATTATTTGGTAACAATTGAATGAACCGGATAGGAAGTATCTTGTAATATTGACTCTATCCCATGTGTGTGTGAGATGCTACATAGTTCCCGTTATATGTTAAATCCAGAACTTGCCCAGTTAGTCTTACCTAGGTTGTAGGATAATTGGTTAGGAAAGGATGGTCATTTTTTATATTATTCCACTTTTAGACTAAATGACCTTCCATGTGTAAATTGTGTCCCTTGATCCCTAAGTTTGATCCTTATAGCCTATTTTTCTTGTTTCACCTTTCACCTTCCCATTTGTGTTGCAATAACCTATTTTGGCCCATTCCTCCTTGGATATTGTGCAACTCAACTCAGGCAAATCACCTATGTTGAGGATGGCTATCATAGGGGTATGTGATGTAAAGTGGGTATGCATAAGGGTAAAATGAGAGAAAAAGTTAGTAGGGATGGGTATGGTAGCAAAAAAAAGGAAAAGAAAAATTATGAAAAACTGGAAATGAAAGAATAAAAGACCGCACCCAACCTGAATGTGCAATAAAGAATAAAAAGGGAGAAATGAAGGTGGAATAAAATGAAATATGGTTAATGAGTGGACCCCAAAGTTGGTGTAGTACCAAGGAGGCTTAGTCACTTGATATCCATATGTACCTTGCTTGCCCCCAAGCCAACATTACAAGTTGAGAAAATTCCAATAGTGATCCTAACTTGACTGTCTGAATGCTAAGGTAAAGAAAATAAGGGCAAGCCTATTGGTTCTTGATATACATTGGTTGGAACTTATCTTTTGAGTGTGAGTGAATCTTGACTATCCCTACATTGACATGAATTATTTCATATGAGTGAGTGGGACTTCTTTGTTATGATGGCATGTGAGTCATATTACTAGCCGCTTACTTATTTTAGGTAGTTTAACTTGTATATACATGCATGATTGTTTGTTGCTAATGTAATGCCATAACTTGGTTTCATTGTGCCACATTGTTGTGCTTCATGTTTATACGTTGTTGGTATTGAAAAGTTAAGATAGGAGAGGGTATTGTGATTTGAACTTAAAGTGCTGATTGACTGCCTTGAATATCTTAGATTCTCCTAGTTAAGTGTCGTGTTTTATTTTATTGTTGTGTTGTCCAAGGACATGCAAACATTCTAAGTTAAGAGAGTTAATGTGATATAGAAATATAGGAAGCTAAGTTGAGAGTGTATCTCTTAATTTCTAGGTTTTGGAAGCTAAGTTCAAGAAAAACATGAAAATGGAGTTTTTGTCTACTTGATCATTTTTGGGCATTTGTGGCACTTACCGAATGCGCATTGATAACACTCAACTTACACGTTCAATTTAGTGTAAGGCGGTCATCGTCAATATATTTATCCAACTTTGGAGTTGGGTTGAATCCACGAGGAACAATGTGAGTGATAATTAAGTTAATTCAAAGTAATAGACAGAAGTTAAATTCAAACCAATGTTACATGAAGATAAAAATGGGAGAGAGATATCTACACTAATGTTTTTTTTGGGTTTATCTAGTATAAATTCAGGGATACTAATAATTAGAGTTTTAATAATTATGCACTGATCTTGGGATTATGCATTACTAAGGGAGTTATGTGTGGGTGTTAGAAATCAACCATTAATTTAGTAGGTCAAATACGGGTAGGTTTGGTTATAGATTTTGATGCTAATCTTTCAACAAAACATCAAACTTTCACCCATTGATTCTTTCAAATACCTAATAGGTGTGTTCACAATTGGTAACCACAACCTCAATCTAGGCATCCCTATTTCTAGGATGATATCGATGGTATAGTCAATCTCACATTCACCCTTATGGCTAAGATAGTGAAGATTTAGAAAACTACACACACAATTGTCTATCAGTGCTTTGGCCTCCACATCCCTTTTTCGAGGATGATATGGATTCCTAAACTTCACCCAAATCCCTTCTTTCGAAGATGTATTTGGGTTTTCTAGAGCATGGAGCTTTCACTCGTCATAGCCATGTGGGTATTTGGGGCTTTCACCCATCAAATCCCAACCATGTTAGCATCGCAATGTAAAACCCATAAACATGAACTAATAAATAGAATCTAATCAATAACACCCCACACACATTTTATTCCCTATTCACACATAACCCCAAGAGGGAGATCTAGCCACACATAAGATAAATAAGCACAGATATATCCATAATTTCCATTGAAGTGATTTATTGAAGCTTAAGAGAATGTTACTTCAAACTTGGCACTCCTACAAATCAACAACGGAAGTAAGCTAATCTTCCACTTAAAAAGTCTCCAATGTATTCTTCATCCACAAATTACACAATATTTTCTTCTCCAAAAATAAAGGCGATGAATCCAAGAGCTAAAACCTCTAAATTGGGGAAGATGGAATTTTTTTTATAATGTTAGGATTTGGGGCTTTTTGTAAAAATTGGGATCAGCCACGTGCGTTTCCAGATTTACCCTTGGGAAGATTTCTTCCGCTAAGCCGTGATCGCGTAAGCCTGGCAGCGACCGCGGTTATGTGACAGCGGTTAACTTCTGCCATCGCGGTTGATTGACTTTTTCTTAACTGTCGCAATCGCGGTCAGCGGACCGCGACCGCGGTACCTGAGGTCTTTTTGCTCCAAGTCTTTAGTTGTACTTTCCTGCTCCCTTTTCAATCAATTTAAGCTCCATTCCACTTCTTTCTATCTTTTCAACTCCATACCTGGAAAGAGTGGATATAAGTGCATTTTCTCACAAATATATCTCACTTATTCATTCAAAACAAAGTAATGTGCATAAATGTTGAGTGTGGATGAGTTGTAAAATCACTACTCATCATACGTGACCAAAGCATGTGCTAAAACTTAAAGTTTGAAAGTTTGGTTACAAGAATTGGAAGGCCTGGCACTTACATATGTCCACATGCATACTGTATATAGTACTTAGGGTCTGTATGTGATTAAGGTAAGTACCAGAATAGAAGATCCAGAGAGTGAAAGAGCTGAAGAAGAACTTCTGGCACTTACGTGTGTCTACATGAGGACTGCATTTGAGTAAGGTAAGTACCAGAAGTCCAAAATCATGAGAATGAACAGTGCAGGAAATTTTTCTAGTACTTACATGGTCTACATGCAAACCACATGAGGTACTTGCGTCCACTGGAAGATCGCATGTGGCCCAAGTAAGTAGCCACCGACCTTTTTTGTCCTTTTTCAATCGGGCTTTGATTTTTAGGGTTTCCTCATGTACTATAAATACTCTTTATGTGGTTTTTAGTAGAATTTATGCATTCTTGATAATTAAAAATATATTTTGATTCTAAGATCCGATTTTGGTCTTGGGATTCTCTTGTATTAATTTTGGTTGATTAATTCAATTGAAGTTTTGAGTTTTTATTTGTGAGTGATTACATCTTATGCTTTCAATTATGAACATTATTGATAGCTAGGGTTGTGGAAATCCTTACGGATTGACAAAGTAGGGAAAGTGCTATGTTGTCTAAACCGATACCCATGCATGCATTGTATTATATTCACTTTAATTGTGATCTTAGAAGTTGCAAACTGTTAGGATCCCATCTAAATTATTGCTACTTACTCCAAAAGAAGAGTAGTGACTATGAAAATATAATTATAGTAGTAATTTGAAGTATAACTTTCGATCCACGCTACTAGTTATTATCTAAGTAAGATGGTTCGTTGTCATCTACTGAGACTCAAAGGTAATAGTTAACTAGGATCTAGGATAAAGGTTGGTAAGGTGACATCCTAAGACTGAAAAGGTAAAGGGTAAAATCTATCAGTTATTCCAAAAGACGGTTGATGGTATATAACTTATCAGATTTTGCATGCAAGGTATTGGATTGGTCAATAAAGAACGATAATCCTACAGAGTTGAAAAGCAAGGGGGCACACTATCCTAGTGTTAACCGATGACTGATTACAACCAAAGTTGATACTAGCTATTTGTTCAATATTGACAATACAATCCCCCTATTTACTTTTCCAGTTTTGCTCGTTGATTACAAAAATTGAGAGTTGTAATTCCACGTATTCCCTTGGGATTAGACTCCAACCTTTGTTGGGTTACTATATTTGACAGCGACTGTATAATCTTCAAATTGAAGGTGTAGTTTGGGCGTTATCAGGGTCCATCACAATATCATCCTTCAATACCACATGCCCCAAGAAAGCTACAGACTCAAACTTAAAATTGCACTTTGAGAATTTGGAATAAAGTTAATGATCTCTCAAAGTATGAAGCATAATCCTTAAATATTGCTCGTGATCCTCCCTGCTCCTCGAATATACCAGAATGTCATGAATGAAAATTATCATGATAGAGTCCAAATAAGGCCTTAAAATATAGTTCATCAAGTACATATATATTGGTCATTAGTTAAACCAAAATACATCTCCAGAAACTCATAATGTCTATAACGAGTCTTAGAGGCTATCTTGGGGATGTCCTCAACCCTAATACTCATTTGATGGTAACTAGAACTCAAATCAGTCTTAGAAAACATTGTTGCCCCCTAAATGAAACACCCTGAATTTAGGCCCTTGAAAATTTCCTGAGCTTTGAGCTCACTGCCTTGGTTACAACTTGACACCATGAGTTGTATGGTGTCTTTATATGTTAGGTAAACCTATTTGTAAGGTAACCAGTATATGGTGATAAGTTTTTATCCTGGGTACAACTAAAGGACATGAGTCGTTAAGTCTTATAATGAGTCGTTAGGAGGATTCGTATCCAAATTATGTAACTTAGTGGCTTGATTCTACTCTGAGTATGAGTGGATCACAAAGAGACATAAGGATATACTACGAGGCGTGAGATAAAATCATAGGATATCCAGTGTTTAAACCATTTGAGTTCTGTGTCGACTACGGCTGGACCTTAAGAGTCGTAGGGTCATGTTATGAGTAAGCTTGTTGATTCATAAGGTTGACAGTGAATGGGGATCTCGCTCATTTTCTTAGTTACGACTCGTGTTCACGAGTTGGTAAGAGGGGTTATGAGTCAATGGTTGACTCGTAGTTAAAGGCGATATTTTTCCAGCTTTTAAGTTAAGAGCATTTTAGATATTTCCCCTTTACCCGACTTGAAACCCACGCCTTATAAACTCCTTAGGTTATATTTAGCCCTCATAAATATATCAAATAGACTCTCAAAATACTCTCAAATCTCCAAGGTCAAGAACACGTATTTAAGAGATTAACCAATTGAGGCTTCCAAGGGTGATTTCTCTCTGTACTTCTTAGTGTTTAAGTCATGTTTATATTTCATGTCAATTTTATAAAACCATGTGATTTAAGGTATTACTCATGGCATATTGATGTTGGTTTTGAACTATGGGTTGAGGGCTTTTAATATAAATTGTTTAAATGTTTCTTCCATGTTATTTATAAAACTATTATGCTTAAATTGATGGTTGGTAAATATATTGGGGTGCATGGGAATGGTGTATGGAAATAGGGATACAATGGAATCTCCAAATTGATTGTTTTGGCATGGAAATTGGTAATAAACTCAACCCACTTGCATAATTGATTTTGGTTTATGCATTATCACTTAGCTGGCTTATTTCTTGAAACTAATGCATGGTATAGAAAGTTAAATGGTTAAGGATGGTATAAAAATCTTGTAGGGTACACGGGAATCCCCCAAGTGATTGTTATAATGAAAACCTTGTAGGGTACATGGGAATCCCCCTAGTGATTTTAATAATGGAGTCTGCGGGGTACAAGGGAATCCTTTAAGTGTTGGATAATGACATTGCTTACAAGTATAGTCGGGTATGAAAATCCCACTTAATAATGATTTAATAACTAACTCCTAAAATTTGTGGTTTGGTCATGTGTTAAATGTTTTAATTGGGAAATAATGGGGGTTATGATAGCTAGTCGTGAAGATGTGAGTCCGAAGGTCAAATACTAGAAACTCATGTTGGCTGATATAAGGATTGGTCTTGATGACCGTGTGCTTGTGGGGTATTGGTTAATCCCCCAATTCTATACATGTATATATGTATCATGGAGGACGAAGGATACAAGGGAATCCCCGGCCATTTTTTATATCTCTGATTCATGCGGCTAACACGCATTGGGGCCCGTTCAAGGGGTAACACTGGACCCATATATCCCATGGGTGGACTTATGATGGTAAATCTACACAGCCCAGGTTAAGGTTTTGAAATGTATGCTAAACCTCGTTCCTCATCCCGGCATGGTATATATGTATGTATATATGTATTTGCATATGGTTATGTACATTGGTTTGGCTTGGTTTTGGATGAATGGCATTACTTTATCTTTATCCTTGAGTTACATGCTAGCGTTCACCCCGCTAACTGTCTTCAGATGTTGTATCCCCCATGCGATGTAGGAACCGTCCATACTTCCACTCCTTCTACTCGGTGACTAGGTGATTCGAGGATAGCTTTATGTCAGATTGAAGTGGTGAGCTTCTATATTTCAAGAGACCCCATTTTATTCTATGGATTTCTTTATGTCTTTACTATTCTCTTGGTCCTGGTTTCGTCTATGGTCGGGGGAATATCCTGACTGGATATTCTTTGGTTTTGATTAGAGACTTTATTGGACTACTTTAGGCATGGGTAGGCATTGGCATTGGTGTTGGCATCGGAATTGGTATTGGTATTGGTTGGACATTTGGTTGTGAATGTTTGGTTTTGTTCGTAGACTTATTATAATGTTTAAATTAATATTATCTTAACTTGTTATATGTTCGGAATTCATCTGACAAGGGGTGAAGGGTGGTCAATGGTTTGGGTATTGGGGGTGGTCTCCGATCCTGGTTGGACTTGAGAAACCCGACACGACCAGGCCCTGGTTCGGATCATGTCACCAAAGCTGGTCAAATAAATTATCGATACAACAAAGGATACTTTTTCTTTATGTTATAGCTAGTTGTAGTCATAACACATACGCATAGAACCATTTTTTCTTCATAAATAGACTGGAGCATCCCAAGGTGATAAACTTGATTAGATGAAACCCTTATCTAGAAGATCCTGAAGCTAAACATTTAGTTAGTTTATCTAAGCAGGAGCCATACGATAAGTAGCTATAAAGATAGGTCGGGTTCCAGATAGAGGTTAATAGCAAACTCTATGTCATGCTGAGGAGGAAGGCCAAGTAGGTTGGTAGGGAAAATATCATAAAAATCACAAATAATAGGAATAGAGTCAAATAAAGGACTCACAATACTAACAATCCAAACATAAGAAAGGAATGACTCACAACCCCTCGATTTTAGTATCCTACCTTGAATGTAAGAAAATAATCCCAATTGATGTGTGGGAAAAAGAACCCTACCACATAACTGAGGCATACAAGGTATGACTAAGGTAATAGTAGTGGCAAATCAATCCAAGACCGCATGATAGAGGGATAACAGTCCATGCCTAGAATCATATTGAAATCTACCATATCTAACATTATAAGATCAACCGAGGTCATACTCTAAAATAGTCACCAAACACGATCTATATACCCAATACACTACTAAGGAATAACCCACGGAATAGCTACATGCAATGTAATAGATAAAGACTCCAAAGTCAAACCCAACTGCGATGCATAATAAGCAAAAATATATGAAAACTTAGATCCCAAATCAAATAAAGTTGAAATTGGATGATGGCACACTGAAATCATACTTGTGATCATGAAATCCAAAGCCTCGGCCTCTGTACTACCAGGTACAGCATACAAGTGTCCTTGTCCATTATCAAACTGGGTGCCTACCTAACCACCCATCCTACCGTCCTGAGAAATACCTCTGGAACCCTAGGGACTACCCCTATGACCATGTGCACCACCCCTAACTTGAGGTGGTACTGCCTTGATAAGTTGGCACTCTGAATAAAAGGCTATATTATCCCATGTTGGGAACAGTCATGAGAGAAGTGACTAATAATTTCACAATCATAACATGCCCCTACCACTCTGCGCTATCTAGAAGGTCCTATTAACTCAAAATGGCCACCTCGGCATGACAACCCTTAATGTACACCCCTTAATAGCAGAATACTCTTCTGACCACTAGAACCATTATAACCACACTGACCCTCATTTGTTATCTAAACCGCTGCCTGAAATGGACTACTGGACTAACCTTAATGCAGATAAGGCTGATGATGAGGGTACCTATCCTAAAATCCTCGAACTCTAAACTATGAGTCACTACGCCTTCTATTATAACTACCCTAATAACGGGGCCTATTATCGCTGATCCTTGGGCCTCATAATACATCTCCTTAATAGAATAGACATGCTTAATAATCTCAGTAAAAGGTTTTCCCAAAATTATTAAACTTTGAGTAACCCTGCAAAGCGGTGGTCTCAAACCTCTAACAAAGTATCGAATCCTCTCATACTTTATAGGCAAAATCATAGTGGTATACCTGGATAGCTTATGAAATCTCGCCTCATACTCGACCACAGTCATAGAACCTCATCTCAATGCAGAAAACTCATCCCTCAGGTGCTCTCGCATACTGTGTGGCATATATTTCCCCAAGAAATCCTCAAATAACTAAGTCCAAGTCACATGCGGAGATCCAGTTGGCCTGAAATCAAGATAACCTATCTACTACTACCTCACTACTGTTTCTAGCTAATAGGCAGTAAAATGTAATCTAAGTGACTCAACCAACCCCAAATTAGGTAATCTCTCCTCACAACTTTTAAGAAACTCATAAGCCTCCCCTCCTAGGGTCCCAACAAACTTGGGTGAAGTTAATCTCAAAAATTATCAGAGTATTATCTACTCATCCAACAGACATAACTAGTTGGGCTACTGTCAGTTATGGGACTATCGGTGTTGGCGGCACCTCTACTCTGGGAGATGCAATAGCAGGTTGCACCCCTAAAATCAATACTATCTTGTGTTGATGTTGAACTCCATCGATGGGCGGACCACCAACTAACCTCAATAACCTAACTAATGCATCACAGAGAATTAAAGATGATATAAACCTGGGTAGGGTCTGGACTGCTTAATGGCCCATCTGTTATTGTGGCAATGAAAGTTCTGTCTATATCTGACTTTAGAGCAATAATAGGATATGGCGATGGCTCCCTAGCCTAACCTCTAATTGGGGTTATAGCTCTATCCTTTCCTTAACCTTGGGGTCATCCTCTACCTCTAGCTAGAGCTCTAGCAGTTGGCTTGGGTTCTTGATCCCCGGTTGTCATACACCGCATCCTAATTATCAGCAAAAGAGTGAAATAATAATAATTTAGAAACCAATACAGACACAACGCATGAAAGTGAACCAAAAAGATAAGATTTTCCTAAGAATGTTCTGTAGCCTCATGAAGATAGGATACAGATATCTCTATACCAATTTGCGAGACTCTACTAAACATTGGTTGTTGCACAACTAATACCAATGGGACCTAGCCTCCAATACTAAGCTGTCACAACCTAATTTCTCAGGTCATGATGGTGCCTACTTCAACCCTCCAGTAGGTAAACCAAGTCGTAGCTCGAAACGATAATAATTGACTAACAAATTTAAGGTAAAGAAAAATAAGAAAGAATCAACAATAATAATAAAATAGGTGAAAGCAGAAAGGATATACATACATAGTACTGTACAAGTGAGAGAAGAGGAAAAAATATACAAAAATAATCCCTTCCAAGACCTTGTATGGTCGGTACTAAGAGACACTAAGACCAAAATCAAGACTACTAGACTGTATCCAAAACATACATATATACACAGTAGACTCAAAAATACAAAAGACTTTAACTGAAGTAGATGGAAGAGGATCAGCTCCAAACTCTGGAAAGCTCACCTCATCTCTGGATCAGCAGTAAGGCTCGAGGATAACCTCAGTGTCGATGGCTCGTACTTGAATCTACATAAGGGAAAAGATGTATAAGTGTAGTATGAGTACCAAAGTAATGGGTAGTCAGTAGGAATCATGGGTAGACTGAGCTCAACGATAATAAAGCATAAATAAAAAGTAAAGAGTATAAGCTAAGTCAACAGTAAAATGGATATAAATGTAAATATCAAGTTGTGCTAGGCAAATGCGACAAAGGAAATATACAACTCAAAAATAAAAGCAAAGGACTAACTACAACCTAACTAGGACCCCATAATCCCAAAAGGCCCAACAAGAAGACAAATAACCATACCAATTCCCCATAAGCCTGGTGGAAACAAATAAGAGTAAATATAAGGTAACAAACATAAATAACCTTTAATCATGCCAATCCCCATTAACTTTCCAATCCTAGATCTATAATGATAGTATATGTTGGGCTTAAACTGGTATCAGTGGATAATAACTAGAGTCCAGACATCGGGCTCGAACCAAAAATAGTGGATAGTAATAAAAACCCAAATAATCCATATAAAACCTTTAGAACTCCCATACCAGAACCAAGTACAACTATCAGTACTCCAGTAATAACCATATTGAATAAGAAAAACAGACCTTAGTTAAAGACTGATGTTGAACTCAAACTAAAACACATAAGCAATCAACTATATCTGCAATAGATGATTCCATAATGATATCAAACCATAGCTACGCCAGAACTTGTGATAGTTATAATAGAGCATATGCCTGAGTTAAATCAGGACTGAAACATAAGTATAGATATTCATATAAATACCTATGCATGGAATAACCAGTGAAAATTCCAGGGTCTCTAACCTACTCTTAGTAAATTAGATCACTAAGTTAAATGTCTGGTTACTAAATCTCATAAGGTCCGACCGGCTCCCATCCTAAGTCAAAATAGAGCGGGTCAGGGTAAGGTACTATCCTACCCGAGGGAAAGAAGATAAGAAAGTGAATTACCAAGTCTAAGTCAATCCCCACCCTAAGTAACAGCCTAAAGTACTCTAACAAGCATCTAACAAGGCCTAAAGGAGCTTTATTTTTATCATTCTATCTAAAAAAAAGCGATGGGGTCTACTACAGTGTCCCAATAACCCAACCTAAGAAATAACTTTCTTAAGTATAGTCTAACACTTCCTAACCCCATCCCAAGGTACTGTAGGTACAAGTTCTAGTCCCAAGGGATGAGAATACGTTATACCAAGGGAAATGGACCCAGATTCTACTAAAAAGGGCCCTAACTAGCTAAATATGATTAAAATATGCTAAAACCCATAATGGGGATAAAATATCCCCTAAAACTAGCATAATAATACGCTAATATCATAATCAAGTTCAATCTAAAAGAAGGATAAGATTACCCTACCTGAACATCGCAGAACACTTGTCGAGTTCTCTAAATCAGAGTTTTTCCCCTCCTAAAAGCCTCGAGTGTTGCCATGCAATCAAAATATCTATGCTTTGAGATGAAAAAATTGATACCCATACAACTACTCTGGGTCAATATCAGGCTAAATATCCCATATGGTGTCTAGTTGTGGAATCGCAAAATTAAAATCGTCATAGTATCTCACTCAACTCAAGAATCATTTGCCATAAAAATCTAACCAATTTTAAGATCAAAATAATACTGAATGAGTCCCAGCAATATCGAGAATTTAAGAAATAAATTAGGGAAAAATAAGTTAGAATTGAGCAAAACTTACGAAGATAACAACTATCACAAGCCTACCAACACACACCCACACTAAACCTGACCTCAAACAGTCAATTTCCTCATAATTTTGGAGCTTATAAAGGTCTCTAATGGAGAATTTCATTTAGTATTAAAGTTGGAGAAGAAGGGAATGAAATATTTACACAACATCAGTGATGACTGCTTTAGCCGCTTAAATAATAGCTAAAGTGCCCAAGCCTAGTGTCACAACCCGAGCCTAGGCCCTAGATGTTACGGGCATTCCTGACGTATAAAGGCTCGAGAAAATCCTGTAGCAGTAAATCATAAGCATATTCATAATGAAAATGCGAAAATACTAGAGACCCGAAAGAAATCGTTCACTATTAAATAACATAATAATCCAGGACTCTGGAAAAAAAAATATAATAGCATCCAACTATACCAGTCAATGAAGCTCTAACATAAGAAAACTGTTTAGATTAGGCCATGGCCATGGCAATACCATAATTTGTAAATACTGAAACTCTATGATAATTTGCCTTCTGAAAATGAAGGGCTCACTAATTATGATGCTATCCAGATGATCCTAACGTTGCACAGAACCTTGGCAGGGTGCTTCCAAACCTACATCATGAAATGAAATAGCCACCCTGAGATGGTCAATACATAGAATGTATTGGCATATAGACAACCAAATGATAAAATATGTTTTATATGAAACAGGCATAGTAATAGAAGTCAAATCACAAAAGAATATAAATAAAACTTCAAGGAACAGTTTGAAAGCATAGACTCCACTCTTTTCTATAGTTTTGAGATAAATAGTATACCCGACCTCTATGCACCACGGTCTATGTGGGTCCAACTTTAACTCATCAGCTAATCCTTCAATCCATGTTTGTCGCAAGGAATAGAGTCTCTCTTCTCTAGTATACCAAAGCACGAGGCAAGTATGCAATTATCATTCATATTTCAGGATGTAATCAATCTCATACGGCAAAACATAGTTTTGGGTAATGAGTCTTTTCAACTCGTACCTTCTCAGTTACCATCTAACTCTTTTTAAGCTCATATTTTAACTTTTTAAAAAATAATAGCATTCTCGAAATCATTTCTTAATATTAAGGAATTCCCTTATTTGATATCATTATACCAACACTTGAAAGTCACATAAGTCATCTTTAATCTTCTCTTTAGACATTCAAAAGTATATCATTGACCACAAAAGATAATTTTAGGATCAAATAAGAATTCTCTTTTGAAGTTGGTATGAGGGTTTAGGCAAAAAAAAATTTATTCAAGATTTCTCTAAAACTCGAAAGTATAAATCTCTCTCTCTCTCTTACACACACATGTATACATACATTTGAAACAAGAGTAGTTTATAAAACAAGTAATACTCTTCAACCCATTTACGAAATCAATGAAATAATTTAATAAAAAAGACATTCAAAAGAACTCACATTTTCGTCAATCATAAACTAACCCACAACCTTAGTCAAGTTCATGTTTCTTAGGATAAATGGATATATAGGAATATGCTCTTGAATTTAGATCAAAACTGATACTTTATACATAATTACGAGTTCGGGATGACATGTTTTTATATCCAATAGGAGTAGGGTTGTTCTACATACCTTTTTACGAACAAAAATTTGATAAAATCAAGGTTTGAACCTTGAATCTTGAATCCTAGATGCTCTTTCTTTTAAGAGTTTTTGCGGGGGAGGTGAAAAAAGGGATTGGGCAGAAATCTACTGGTTTAGGATATGTTTATGATTTAAAAAGTATTGGGAAAGTTACATGAGGTTAAAGGACTAGTTTGTTTCTAATTTAATAAGAGAAAAGCAGATTTTTACATCAGAGAGGTATGCTCCGCGCGGCACAGCCCAATACGGAGGCTAACCAGTGGTTTCCTAGATTGACCTTCGTCCCCCGCTGCCCAACATGCAAATGGAATGATGTCTCAATAAAACATTCATAACTTTTTGCTTTGTACTCAAATTGACAAACGATCAGTGGTATTGAAAAAAAGACTCAAAAAACTTTAATTTGGTGGGTATTCGGCCAGTAACCCTTCATATTCTAGGGTAAATGCTCATTTCAAATTGACCCTAATAGAAAATTATACAAAAACTTAAATCGGTAGAAGAACGTTCAACTCATGTTTGTGCTTGGCATTTCCTATGACCATAATTCACATCCAAAATACTTGGCACGCTAAAGAATTAATCTAAACACCTATATCTAAATAGAAAATCATTGGGTTCAGGCATATACACATATGAAGAGTAGTTTAAATTTTAGCTTGAAAGTATGTGGTGTTACACCTAGGCTGGCCAAGCTGCGCTAAAGCGGTCCAGGGCCGCTAAAGCAGGCCTAGCCGCTAAAGTGGTCTTTGACCGCTTAAACGGATGCACCAGAAAACTTGGCACCAACCAAGTTCAACAAGTCTCAATGGACTCCGATCGGGTTTTCAAAATTGATTTGGAATCCCGTGGTTGCAAACAAACTATGCTACCCTAGCAAATTTGACATTTCAGACTCAACGACTCCATCAAAATTTCCGTTCGGGATCATTTCGATAAAAAGTGAGTCACACACCCTAAAGAGGCATTCCAGACAAATTCTACTCCATACCCCAAAACAAGTATGAAAGTCGCCGAACCCGAATCAAGGATCTCCCTAGCTTAAAGTCAGCAGGTTGGAGCTGTTGAGACTACCGAAATGGCATTCGAGGCCGTTTACCTAGGGTTCTGTCCCGGGATCCATTTCTTAACTTCAAAAGCTCCAAAATAATAAAATAGCTCTAGAACGAAATGAATTATCTGGTAACCGAATGTCAGTTGCAACAAGTCATAAATAACTTAGGATAGCTATAAACAAGCTCTAAATGCAGAAAAAAAAATATAAAACAAAGTAAATGACATGAGGGGTCATAACATTGATACTCCTCCTATTTCATAATATAAATTGTGTTAAAAATCTTGGAGGCATAATGTCTGGAATCAATTGGAATTCTGTAACCGTATAAAACTATAAGTTTCATACTCAAAACTGTATAAAAAAATTGTTTTACAAAGTAACCTTTATAGCAATTTTGTGAATATTTATTACTATGTTTAAAAATAAACTATCAATATTCAAATGTTAAGAATAAACGGTCTTAATTATTCAATAAAATCTAGAAATTACATCTTAATCGTTCAAATATTCATTCGGATTCAGATGTCTTAATTTTAATGCCAACTACTCTCTCTGTCCGCCTTTACTTGTCACTTATTTCCTAATTCGATTGTCGCTTTTACTTGTCATTTTTTATGTAACAAGAAAAGACAATCTTTTTTTCTATTTTATCTATAGCATTAATTGCTTATTTTCCAAACTAATTTTGAGATATAATAGTAAACATCAATAAATAGAAATATTATGGTAAAATAACTATATTAATAATTTTTTAATGAGTGTGTCAAGTCAAAATGTGATAAGTAAAAATGAATGAAAAAAGATAAACTCTAAATATTTTTATTTATTAAATTTTCTTTTTAGAATAGAATAATAAAAACTTCCTAAATTTCAAGAATACCTTGAATACGTTCAATAGGTTTAACAATAAGATGGGAGAATGTACATGAAGCACATTGTGGGTGGTAGTGCTGTTAACCAGGTCGGTCCGATTCAAACCGACACTGGCCCACATAATCTGACCGAGTTCTGGACCGGTCCGGTCCCGAGTCACTCTTAACGGGTTGGGCCGGGCAGGGCCCAAACAGTGAAATTTGCTGAAATGGATCGGAACCGGCCCACTTAGCGTGTATCCGGTTTTGATCAGTCAAAACCGGTCCAAACCGGTCAAAATGTAGAAAAAAATCAAAATTTCCATATTTTTTTCAATATATACACACCTATATATATTTTAAATACGTTAAACAATATACATACAACATATATACATTAAATATATACTACTTTAGAAAACATATAGACATGTATACATTAAATATATACTAGTTTAGAGTGTATAAACATATATACGTACAATATAATATATATATACTACTTGAAACAATATACATACAACATGTATACACTAAATACATACTACTTTTAGAAAACATATACGCATGTATACTTTAAATATATACTAGTTTAGATTCTATAGAAAATATATGCACATATATACCGTACACTTACAATATAATATATATACTACTTTAAATACTACTTGAAACAATATACATACCATATATATACACTAAATATATACTACTTTAGAAAACATATATGCATGTATACTTTAAATACATACTAGTTTATATTCTATAGAAAATATATGCACATATATACCGTATACTTACAATATAATATATATACTACTTTAAATACTACTTGAAACAATATACATACAGAATATTTACACTAAATATATACTACTTTAGAAAAAATATAGACATGTATATTTTAAATATATACTAGTTTAGAGTCTATAGAAAATATATACACATATATACGTACAATATAATATATATATACTACTTTAAATACTACTTGAAATAATATACATACAACGTATATACACTAAATATATACTACTTTAGAAAACATATAGACATGTATACTCTAAATATGTACTAGTTTAGAGTCTATAGAAAATATATACACATATATACGTACAATATAATATATATAGTACTTTAAATACTACTTGAGACAATATACATACAACATATATACACTAAATATATATTACTTTGGAAAACATATACACATGTATACTTTAAATATATACTAGTTTAGATTCTATAGAAAATATATGCACATATATATGTACAATAAATACATTACATATAATACTTCTTTAGAAACATATACACATGTATACATTAAATATATAATATTTTAGTCTATAGAAAATATATACACATATATGTAGAATATATACTACTTTAAATACTACTAGAAACAATATACATACAACATATATACACTATATATATACTACTTTAGAAAACATATAGACATGTATACGTTAAATATATACTACTTTAGAGTCTATAGAAAATATATATACATATATGTAGAATATATACTACTTTAAATACCACTTGAAAGTTGAAAGATATATACATTACAGTATTACATGTTATAGTACTTTAGAAAACACAGATATACATACAAGATTACAATGTATACTACTTAATATAATAATACTTGAAGTTTTGAACATATATTCATTATATGTTTTCAATATATTTGAACTTAAAAGATATTTACTTTTTCATTATGTGTATATATGTTTGTTATGTTTATTACTTAGTGTAAAGTTTGATAGTAATATATTAAAAGTATTTAATTCAAATTAGAAATTCAATTTAAATGAAAAAAATTATAAAGTAAGGAGTGAATGAATGTTGTATTTTATTGATTGTAAAATAATCCAAAACTTATAATTTACATGAATGAACAATCTACAAATTTTGCATCATTTTTTTCAACTCGTGCATGTTAATATTAACGGGAACTGTCATAGGATAGTCAAAATTAATGGGGGGGGGAAATCATGCGTTGAACTTGATTATGCTAAGTTCTCCCTTGAAGTCAGAATTTCTTCAAGATTTGTTCATTTTTCGGCTCCTCCTTCATTTCTTGATTTCTTCGTTCTGCTCTAATCCAATTTCTAAGACAAACTAGAACATTCATAGCATTGTTTCCCAATGAGTGTCGGTTGTCTCCAAGTTGTTGTCGTCCCTGACTAAAAACGTTCTCCGATACAACGGTTGACATTGGAACATTCAATATATCTCTAGCTAATCTTGAAAGCATAGGATATTATCTTGCATTATTCTTCCACCAATCCAACGTGTTGATCCTTGCTCTACGATCCTCTATCGGCTGTCGAAGATAATACCGAAGCTCTTCTCGAGAATTTGTTGTGTATGTTGAAGGAGAAACCCTGTCCCAAATATTTAAATCGTAAAAGTAATCAGGAAAACCACTATGTGCTGGCCTTTTAGAAGATGATGGCTCCTCGGGAGCGGCAGTTGGAGTGATATTTATCGGTACAGCTACATCAAGTAAATCGACATAATGGTTATATAATGTTTCTATATAAATGTTCGCATCACTCATAGCGGTAAACAAATCTAGTTTTTCTTCAGGCTCTATCTCTAAGGAAGTATAAATAATAGAACTAAAGTCGCACATAGTATTATAGTTCATACATGAATTTAGTATAGCACCAACCAAGTAAATTGGGGGAAGCTGATAAAAATATTTTTTAAATTTAGCAAACATAGCACTAATACCTTCTTTGTAATCTTCTCTATTCTTATATTCTTTAAGCAAACAAGAAATGTCGGCTAAATAAGCTAAAATATTGCAAACAGTAGGATAATAAGCACCAAAAAATTCAACCGTAGCTATATAAAAAAAAAAAAAAAACTTAACAAGATCATCAATTGCAGCTCAATCAGAATAATGTAGCATACACTCAGGAAAAGAGCCAAAATATTGATTAAAAGTCATTGTAATAGGAACTTTATAAGCAATACAAGTTTTTAAATAAGTATAAGTAGCATTCCATCTAATATCATATTCTTCAGGCATTAATATCGATATAAGTCCATTTTGTTCACATTTAACTTTAAATCCTCTCACTCTTTTTCTTCAATTATTTCCTTGAATAAAGCCAACAGCAAGCCAAACTTTTTCAATATAAAGCTCCAAAAATTCAAGATCATCTTTTACAAGTAAGTTATATATATGACAAGAACACTTAACATAAAATATTTCAGGTAACGGTGGAAAAAGGTAGGTTTTTAACTTGTCAATAGCAGCCTTGTTGTTAGATGTATTATCAAAAGCAATACATAATTTTTTTTTCAATACTATAATATTTTGCAACTTTAGTAATAGATTCAGAAATAAATTTTTCAATATGTCTACGATCTTCATCACAGAAAAAAGCTAGAATACGTTTTTGCATAACAAAATTATTATTTATCCAGTGATAAGTAATAGTTAAATAATTATTTTTATTAATAGCACAACCAAGATCAGAAGTTAGAGCAATTCTACATTGAATATTTTTTAATAATGTAGATAAATAATAAACATATTGTGCATGGAGTCTAAATATCGGCCCGACAAGTACTTCTAGAAATACCATTAAACATAGGATTATAAATTACTTGAATATAATGAATAAAAGCACTGAAGAAGCAAAAGTTAAAGGAAAACAACCTACAGCTATCATTTTCGTTATTTCTTCTCGGTCCTTCATTTTATTATAATTCTTAATTAATTGACCGCTTGTTGGGTTCAATCTAGTTTGTGTTGGCCCACCAACATCCTCACCACCTTGTGCAATAAATAACTCTCTAGCATGTCTATCTCTTAAATGTCTCATCAATGAACTTGTACCCCCTTTATTGCCTTCGGTTTTATGCTCATATATAATTTCACAAATATTGCATTGCACCTTACTTTCTCCTTCTATTTTCGTAAAAAATTATCATGCAATACTAGTTCTTCTACGAGCTCTTGGGCCATGGAAGGACGGGGAGGAAGATTAACCGATTCAAATCTAACATTAGCATTTCCTACTCCGGGTCTCTCACCAATATTTTCATCTTCTACATCTAAATTAACCGCATCTACTTCATTTTCTTCTTCTATACCATAATTTTTCTGAACTTCTGCATAATCTATATCGTGAGCACCTACACCTATTTCTTCCTCAAAAGGTTGACTAACCGATACTGGAGGCACACGAATATATCTATTGCTTGAACTACTTCTATCAAAACCGCCACCAATTTATTTTTTACTATCACTTCCGGGATAAAAAAAATTGACAATTTTATCGAAGTTTCTTATTTTATTCATATTATAAAATAAACTAAAAAATATTCAAAATGCACAAAAATAATAAAAATAAATATTCAATAATTAATACACTAATTAAAAATTAAAGGTAAGAGATGAAAAGTTTGGAAGTATCCGAAAGTTGCGACTTTAAAAAACTTCCACTTGTATTTGTAATCACAAAATTAAAAAATAAAATTGAGCACTTTAGGTGATAATTAGAATATTTGAGAGAGATTGAGATTTGAGAGAATGAGAATTATGTGAAAAATAATTTGAAAGTGTAGAGTATTTATAGAAATAAATTTTGAATTAATTTTTTTTTTTAAAAGGAAATTGGCCAAATTGTCGTTGGGCTCCCAAACAGAGTTATAGCCGTTGGACCAACGGTTCATTTGACCGTTAGAGGCCCAGTCAACAACAACAATTATATATATATATATATATATCAGGCCGGGCAGGATAATTGGTAGGCCTGGTGCGGATTTGGATCGGGTCGGGCTTACCGGGCCTGTCAACATAAACGACTCGGCCCGGGACCAGCAGCCTTATAGTCTGGGGGCTCATTGGGCCGAATCAAATCGGGTCGGGCCCTTTAGATGGGCCGAGCTTATCGGGCCAGCCCGGCCCGTTTGACAAGTTTAGTGGGTGGCTTTAATTGTAGGTAGAAATGAAACTAAGGAAAAAGTGTTCTGGCACCTCGCAGCTTCCTCATAATTGGTGAGCTATTAAATTCATTTCGTTTTGCATGAATTAGTAAGAGTTTGGATATGCGATATGAAGCGAAGCGTGTAATTTAAAATTATGAGATAGAAATTAATATTTGAATATGTGGTTTCATTTTATGACTTTATATCATGATATGAAATTTTAAATTTTTAAAATCTTGCGATTTAAAATTTTATATCATGATTTGAGATTTTTTAAATGCAAAAATTGATCCATAAATTTACATTTTATAAAATAAATGCTCCATCATTTATATCTAACAATTATTTATTTCATATGTAATTAAAATTTATAGTTCATATTATTATTCTTTAAACCATTTATATCTCATATAATTATTACCAGAGGCGGACCCACGTGGTTAGCCGAAGGTGCACGTGCACCCGGTAACTTTTTAAAAAAAATCGTATATATATGTATAGATATCCTGCTAAAGAGTTAATATATATAATTGTGCACCCTCAATAACAAAAAAAAATTGGGTGCACTGGTTCTGAACTCATATGCTAGCATCCTTTGGGCCTCGACGTTGCGGGTTCGATTCTTGATGAATGCCCCTTTTTTTTTATTTACCTAACATAGTAACATTTAATTGCCACCAGCTCAGCTGGCCCCATAGCACCGAAAGTGGAAACTAGAATTACAAGGAGCAATTTCAATTCTCCATTTGACTCCCCACCCAGGTATACATCTCTTCCTTTTGTTTTTTTATTTTTTGATTTAACTTTGGATAATGTTAAATCATAAATGTTTTTAATATTTATTTGTTGCTTGAAAGTTAGTGTGTAAAATTTATTTGTATTTTTTTTCTTGCTTCTATTTAAGTTTATGGACTTTGATTAAAAATAAATAATTAATTTTATTTATATTCTCGATGAATTTTTTATTTTGTAGGAATTTGTTATTGACTCTTGTGAATTGAAAATTTGAAATGGATAGATATTATTCTCCTCAACCAAGTTCTAGTTTTAAAGACAATTCTCATCGTCTTAGCAAAAGCAAAAAAAGGCAAAAAAAGCTTCAAGGTTCATTATATTTAAGCACAAATTACAAATAAAGCGTGAGATTTAACAAAAATAAGCATAAAGGAGAAAAAATATAAACATATGTCTAATTCAAGACTGATAATATAAGCATGAATGACAAATATATGAACACAAAAATTATTTTTTTTATTAAGTGAAATATCAATTGTTTAGTGTTCGTATCTCCAGAAAAGTCTCATTGAAAGTATATCTTATAAATTAAAACTTAAACTACACATTAAACGAGGCGAGAGATCAACACCAATTTGAGTCTTTATTCAAAACTTATGCGCACCTTTGACAATACTGGTGCACCCTCAGACTTCAAATCCTGGGTTAGCCTCTGATTATTACTCTAATCAACATAAAATTTACTTTAAATCAACTCCCACTTTACTTCTATAGGAGGATTATATTAAAGAGAAGTACACTAAAACTCATGTTCAATTTTATTTTTTTATTGAACTAAAATTAATCAGTAAATATTGTATTTATTTATAATATCTTTGAGATAGTGCATTATACTTTGTTTTAAACTCTTGCTTATTTGGTAACATTGTATAATGAATGTGGATAATTTTAATAGTTTTCACAACTTATAAAGTTTTTGTGTTCATAAAAAAATCTACAACATAAAAAGTAAAAATTACATGTCCAAACAAAACTTCAATTTTATTATATAATGTTACCATAATTTTATCTCATAACCGAACGGATCCTTAATTTTCGCATTTAAGTCTTTTCAGAAAAGATACCTAAAAAGAACATAAACATTTACCATTCAAAACGAGTAAAAAGGAAACGACTCAAATTACTCCTGCAAAAGTATCACACTTCCTCCCTAATAGTAAATAGTTAGACATGTATTTCTAAAATTCAAATGATATAAATTTTAATTAATATTTTATAATATATTTTTTAATTATATTTTAAAAATTATAATTTATAGTATTTTTTATATAATTTTAAAATACTTAAATTTTAATTTTAAATATTAAATTAATTTAGTTTTAAAAATTAATTAAATTAACTCTTTAAAAATTAAATATGTCAACTATTTTTAGACCGATGCTGTTAAAATGCAACCCAAGACCTTCCTAGACTATTTTTTTTTTACCTTTATCCCTTATTAAATATTTTTTTCTTACATGCTCAATATGCGTGAAATACACGCAATGGTCTAAGTGTCAAATATATATCAGTTAAATATGATCAAAAATAGTTTAAGGAGTTCATAGGACCCCCGCAAAATTTCACCAAAATATAGAAATTTTTCGCACCTTTTCCCCTTTATTACTCTTATATATAAGTGTGATCAAGCAAGCAGGACACCATTGTCCCTGCTTCTTCACCTGTTTAAGCTGCTTCAATTCGTGATTTTACTATATTACCCCTAATTAATTATTATAAATTATTTATATATTAAAAAAATAATATCATTTAACAAAAACAAGTAAATAACTATTTATGACATCTCTGCTTCAACAACTTCAACACGTAATTTTACTATATCACCCCTAATTAATTATTATAAATCATTTACACATTCAAAAATTAATAATATTTAATAAAAAATAAAAAAACCATTTATGACATGTCTACTTTAGCTGCTTCAACCCGTGATTTTGTTACATCACCCCTAATTAATTATTATAAGTTATTAACATATTAAAAAATTAATAATATGTAATAAAAAAAGAAAATAAATATTTATGACATGTCTGTTTCGGTTGCTTCTACCCGTGATTTTACTATATCATCCCTAATTAATTATTATAGGTCATTTAATTATTAAAAAATTAATACTAATATTTAGTAAGAAAAATAAAAATAGACATTTATGACATGTCTATCTTAGTTGTTTAAACCGTTATTTTACTATATCACCCTAATTAACTATTATACGTCATTTAAGTATTAAAAATTAATAATATTTAATAAGAAAAATAAAATGGACATAAAATGATAAATTAACTCTTGATGTTTTATATTAACTTAACGTTTTATATGAGTCCCATTTAAATTTTTTCACAAGTATTTTTTTATAGAAATTTTGTTATGTCACTTGTAATTAGTTATTGAGAGTCATTTAAGACATGTTTATTTCGCTACTTCAATCGTAATATTTGATTGACTCTCGAAATTATATCGGCGTCACTTAAATATGAATATTTAAAATCTTAAATTATTTTTAAAATATAATTGATTATCAACACCACAAAAATTTGGACAAGGAGGGAGTATTATAAATTATAATAGCTAATGGCTTAAAATAGTAAATTACAATGCCAAAAAAGTATTATAAATTACAATAGCTAGCAACTTAAAATATCTAAAAAAAATATATTAAAAATATAATTGATTATCTAAATTTTATTTATGCCACATAAATTGAGACCAAATGAATACGTAAGAAATACTATAAATCACAATAATTAACAACTTAAAAAATTTATAAGATAAAAAATATCTGACGGACTCTATAAATTATACCAGTGACACTTGATTTGAAATGGAATAAAAAATATTATAAATCACAATAATTAAAAACTTAAATTATTTTAAATATATAATTGACTAGCAGTATCATAAAAAATTGGATAAAGAGAGTAACATATATTAATTTCAAATTACATGAAAAGTATTATAAATTGTAATAGTTAACAGTTTAGAATGTCTAAAAAAATTACTTTGTTATATATTTTTTTAAAAATATAAAAATATTATAAATCACAATAATTAACAACTTTAAAAAATTAAAAGATGTAATATAAATGCTTGACTGGCGAAATTATATCAGTGCCACTTAAATTGAAACTGAAGAAAAAATATTATAAGTCTCAATAATTAAAATTTAAATTATTCTTAAAATATAATTGACTATCAATACCACAAAAATTTGGACAAGGAGAGTAACATATATTATTAACTTACATAAAAATTATTATAAATTATAATAGTTAACAACTTAAATGTCAAAAAATATATTAAAAATATGCTTAATTATTCAAATTCTATCTGTGTCACATAAATTAAAATAAAAAAATATATAGCACGAGTCGTCGGCATCTAGTTTTATAATATTTATCTTTATATTATGATATATATCAATTATAGTGAATGTCTATCAAGATCTATTTGATGTCTATCAAGATTTGATGTATTTGTCTTTTAGTGTGAAACTGGGGCAAATTCCCCCTATAAATAGAAGGGCGTCCTTCATTGTAAATCATCCTTCAAGAGAAGAAATAACAATTACTCTCTCTATTCTCTCTACTCTTTTTCTTTATTCTTTCTTATTTTATAACACGTTATCAGCACGAAACTCTACCGTCTCAAATTTGAAGGCTAAGGCTAAGGTATTATTTTTTTTATTTCTTCCTTTTTCCATATGGTAAACAATCTTAGGAAGTGTGAGTTCGTTGCCCTTCAAAGTTCGGGCAAAAACTATATTTCATGGGTGTTGGATGCTGAAATCCACCTAGATGTTATGGGTCTTGGAGACGCCATAAAGAATGAAAATATAGCATCTAGTCAAAATCATGCTAAGGCTATGATTTTCTTGCGTCATCATCTTGACAAAGTTCTGAAAATTAAGTACCTTACTACTAAGGATCCACTCGTATTGTGGAATAGCCTAAAAGAAAGGTTTGACCACTTAAAGATGGTTATCCTCCCGAAAGCACGATATGAGTGGATGCATCTAAGATTTCAAGACTACAAGTCTGTTTATGAATACAATTCTGTCATGTTCAGAATTTCTTCTCAATTGAAACTATGTGGAGAGACGGTCAATGATAATGATATGATGGAAAAGACGCTCTCCACTTTTCATGCCTCGAATGTGCTCTTACAGCAACAATATCGAGAAAAAGGTTTCAAGAAGTATACTGAACTGAGTTCTCATCTTCTCGTGGCTGAACAAAATAATGATTTGTTGATGAAAAATTACGAGAACCGACCAACTGGATCTGCACCATTCCCTGAGGTGAATGATGTGCACGCTCACCATGCTAGGCGTGAAAAAGGTCGCGGCCCTGGTCGTGGACGTGTGGTCGTGGTCGTGGTCGTGATGACCAAGAAAGAAACCCTGTTCCAGGTGTTAATAATTCATCAAAAAAAAAGAGAAAATATGAGAAACGTGAAGCGGTTACTTATTTTTTATGTGGCGGAAAATGACACTATTCACGTGATTGTCGTGCTCTCAAGCACTTGGTTGATCTTTATCAAGCATCACTAAAGAAGAAAGAGAGAAATCCCGAGGCTAACTTTCTCTCTGAAAATAATATTGACATCACATGTTTGGATGTAGCAGACTTTTTCGAGCACCCTGAAGGAAAGATTGATCACTTGATTGGTGATGGTTCCATAAACATGAAAGAATGAATGATTTTTAATTTTATTTTATATTTATTGATAATAGTTAGTGAATAAAGAATCATGTAAAAGTAGTTGTTTGCATGAGTATTAGTTTTTGATTAATATTGTTTTCATGCGAAAAGTAAACCTCTGTACTGTCGTTTTTTTTTAATAAATAATGATAAAATTAAAATTCAATTCAATCACTAATAAACTACAATAATATAATTGAACTAATCATGTAAAAGTAGTTGTTTGCATGAGTATTAGTTTTTGATTAATATTGATTAGTTCAATTATATTATTGTAGTTTATTATTGATTGAATTGAATTTTAATTTTATCATTATTTATTAAAAAAAAAATGATAGTACAGAGGTTTACTTTTCGCATGAAAACAATACGTAGAGTGCTTGCTTTGCATTCATTACAATGCAAAATTATCATTCTTTACAATGTTGTGCAAACAATATGATTAAGATTGCATTTTGTAATGTATTCTTTATATTAACATTCTTTAATATAATAATATTCTCATATGATTATGTAATATAATAATATTTTTATATTCTCATTTCGTAATATGATTACAATTGCATCTCGTACTAATTGGATATATTTCTTTTTAATTACTTAGTTAAAGTGTGATTAATAATTTTTTTATATTATAAGTTTTTACTTTGTACAAAGATTTAATACATATTTTATTTGGTGCATGTTATTTTATTTAAAGATATGGATAATTTTCAAGAACATATTTGTTTGATTGATTCTGGCACTACACATACAATATTCAAAGACAAGAAATATTTCTCTCATCTAAACATAGACAAGATTAATGTTACTACAATTTCTGGTAGTACTGATTTGATTGAAGGCTTCGAAAAAGCCATTATAATCTTGCCCAAGGAAATTAAACTCATCATAAATAATGTTATGTTCTCTTCCATGTCTCGGAGAAACTTGATGAGTTTTAAAGATATCCGTGAAAATGATTATCATATCAAGACATTTGATGAGATGAATCTTGAATATCTTGGTATCACCAAGAATGTCTCTGGGCAGACATGTGTTGTTGAAAAGTTCCATGCTTTATCTTCTGGCCTGTATTGGACAAAGATTTGTGCAATTGAGGCACATTCCATAGTAAATCGAAAGTTTACTGATTTCAATACTTTCGTACTTTGGCATGATCGTCTGGGACATCCAGGATCAATAATGATGAGACGAATAATAGAAAATTCAAATGGGCATCAATTAAAGAACTTGAAGGTTCTTTCGAATGATGAATTTTCATGTAATGCTTGTTATCAAGGAAAGTTGATTGTGAGACCATCGCCAGCAAAAGTTGGGATTGAGTCCCCCGCGTTCTTGGAACGCATACATGGGAACATTTGTGGACCAATTCACCCACCAAGTGGGTTATTTAGATACTTCATGGTTCTAATAGATGCTTCTTCTAGATGGTCTCATGTGTGCCTTTTGTCATCTCGCAACTTGGCATTTGCAAAATTGTTGGCATAAATAATACGATTACGGGTACAATTTCCTGATAATCAAATCAAGTCTATTCGCCTTGATAATGCTACAGAATTTTCATCCCAAGCATTTAATGACTATTGCTTATCGATCGGGATAAGAGTGGAACATCATGTACCCCATGTTCACACTCAAAATGGCCTTGCTGAGTCATTAATTAAACGTCTGCAGTTGATAGCAAGACCATTACTAATGAAAACTAAGTTGCCCACTTCTGTTTGGGGTTATGCAATTTTGCATGTTGCAACACTTATTCGTCTTAGACCGATAAATTATCATAAATTTTTTCCATTGCAATTGGTTTTGGGTCAAGAGCTTAATATATCTCATCTGAGAATTTTTGAGTGCGGTGTTTATGTGCCGATAGCACCACCAAACCGCACCAAGATGGGCCCCCAAAGAAGGTTAGGAATTTATGTTGGGTTTGAATCACCCTCTATTATTCGTTATCTTAAACCATTAACGGGAGATATGTTCACTGCTCGATTTGCAGATTGTCGGTTTGATGAGATCTACATTTTCCAAAATTAGGGGAGACGATGGTGACATCAAAAGAGAAATTTTATGGAAAAATTCATCACTATCTCATCTTGATCGACGTGCTTCTATTTGTGAGCAAGAAGCACAAAAGATTATTCATCTACAGAGAATTGCAAATCAAATATCGGACACATTTACAGATTTAAAAAAGATCACTAAATCACATATTCCTGCAGAGAATGTCCCAATTCGAATTGATGTCCCTAAAGGACCATCCACTAGTGTCATAGCTAATGAATCTAAAGCACGCTTGAAGCGTGGCAGACCATTAGGTTCTAAGGATCGAAATGTTAAGCAATGGTCAAGATGACACTACGAAAGATCCACATACGGAAGTTCAAGATTTGAGCAATGTTGATATCCCTGAAGGAATCAATAAGCCTGAGACTCAAGAAAATGAGGAACTATCCATAAATTCAAGTGATGTTGAAACTAATCTGAATTGATCTGAAATAGTAGTGGATCATGTATTTGCATATAATGTTGCAACAAAAATCATGCAAGATAGCGAGAATCTTGAACCTCGATCTGTCACAGAATATCGACAAAGAAATGACTGGCCAAAATGGCAAGAAGCAATTCAATCTGAATTGAATTCGCTCGCCAAACGTGAAGTTTTTGGACCCATAGCTCAAACACCTAATGGTGTTAAGCCTGTTGGCTATAAATGGGTCTTTGTGAGAAAAAAAAATGAAAAAAATGAAATACAAAGATATAAAGCACACCTTATTGCACAGGGATTTTCACAACGGCCTGATGTCGATTATGATGAGACATATTCACTAGTTATGGATGCAATAACATTGCGTTATCTTATTAGTTTCACTATCCATGAGAGACTTGAAATGCATTTGATGGATGTGGTAACAGCCTATCTATATGGATCACTTGATAATGAGATATACATGAAAATTCTCGAAGGATTTAAAATGCCGAAAGTATATAGTTCAAAGCCTCAGGAAATGTATTCCATTAGATTGCAAAGATCATTGTATGGTTTGAAGCAATCTGGACGCATGTGGTATAACCGTCTTAGTGAATATTTATCTAAAAAAGGTTATACTAATGATGAAATTTGCCCATGTGTTTTCATAAAGAAAACAACGTCGGAGTTTGTTATACTTGTTGTCTATGTCGATGACATAAACCTTATTGGAACGCCAATAAAGCTTCAAAAGGCAATTGATTACCTAAAGAAAGAGTTTGAGATGAAAGATCTCGAAAAGATAAAGTTATGCCTTGGTTTGCAAATTGAGCATTTGACAAATGGTATCTTTGTCCATCAATCTACCTACACAGAAAAAGTGTTGAAACGATTCTATATGGATGGAGCATCCATTAAGTACTCCGATGGTTGTTCGATCACTTGATGTGAATAAGGATCTATTCCGACCTCAAGAAAAGAATGAGGAATTCCTTGGTCCTGAAATACCATATCTTAGTGCAATTGGTGCATTAATGTATCTTGCAAATACTACAAGGCTTGATATTGCCTTTTCAGTAAATTTGCTAGCAAGGTATAGTTCTGCTCCTACTAGGAGACATTGGAATGGGATCAAATACATATTACGGTATCTAAAGGGGACTACCGATATGGGCTTATTTTATTCTAAAGATAGCAATTCCAATCTTGTTGGTTATGCTGATGCTGGATACTTATCCGACCCGCATAAAGCTCGATCTCAAACAGGCTATGTATTCATATATGAGGGTACTGTCATATCTTGGAGATCAACAAAGCAGTCTATTGTAGTCACTTCATCAAATCACGCTGAGATTATAGCTATTCATGAAGCAAGCGAGAGTGTGTGTGGTTGAGGTCCATAATACATCTCGTTCGAGAAAAATGTGACTTGAAATGTGACAAAGCACCCACAATTTTATATGAAGATAATGCAGCATACATAGCACAACTGAAAGGTGGATTCATAAAAGGAGATAGAACGAAGCACATTTCGTCAAAGCTCTTCTATACATATGAGCTCCAAAATAATGGTGATATTGACGTACAACAGATTCGTTCAAGTGACAATATGGCTGATTTATTCACCAAGTCTCTTCCAACTGCAACTTTCAAGAAGATGATGCACAAGATCGAAATGCAAAGGTTCAAGGATGTTCTTATTAGGAGGAGCTAATACGCGTTGTACTCTTTTTTCCTTACGAGGTTGTCCCACTAGGTTTTCCTTGTAAGGTTTTTAATAAGGCAGCCTATATGCGTATTGTTAGACATTCAAGGGGGAGTGTTATGATATATATCAATTATAGTGAATGTCTATCAAGATCTATCAAGATTTATTTAATGTCTATCAGGATTTGATGTATTTGTCTTTTAGTGTGAAACTAGGGCAAATTTCTCCTATAAATAGAAGGGTTTCCTTCATTGTAAATCATCCCTCAAGATAAGAAATAACAATTACTCTCTTTATTCTCTCTACTCTTCTTCTTTATTCTTTCTTGTTTTATAACACTTTAGTAGTTGTCTATATAAAATATCAAGAAATCATAGATTACTCTTTTTTAACTTTATTTTCAATATTAATTATTCTATAATTACGGATCACGTAAATAGATATTTGAGAAAATGTACTACTCATCCCTCAAGATAAGAAATAACAATTACTCTCTCTATTCTCTCTACTCTTCTTCTTTATTCTTTCTTGTTTTATAACACTTTAGTAGTTGTCTATATAAAATATCAAGAAATCATAGATTATTCTTTTTTAACTTTATTTTCAATATTAATTATTCTATAATTACGGATCACGTAAATAGATATTTGAGAAAATGTACTACTATATTTTGAGACGGGGAATACTAACCCAATCATCTCACTACGATATTTGGTATGGTTTTTTAAAGGCAAAATTCATCGCCAGGCCCCTTAGGTACGCACGATCTTTCACTTAGGCACCTCAAGTGAACGAGTTTCCTTTTTGGCACCTCAAACGGCCTTCGAGTGTGCCACTTTGATACGTTTTGCTGAATCAGCAAAATAATATTAGTGTGTGTGTTACACTCTCCGCTGAGGTGGAAAGTAAGGAATTAAATACGGACACGTGTCATTTTTATCCAAATAATTTATAAATAATTAATTTAAATAAAAAAAATACCCCATCCCCCTAACCTACCCACCTCACTAGTCTTCTTCTTCAAACACCTCACCCCACCTATCCCACCATTCTTCTTCTTCAAACACCCCTCCCCCCGCCCGCCACCCCTCACCCCACCCCACCCCGCCAGTCTTTTCGTCAAACAGCCCGCCACCCCCCACCCCGCCAGTCTTCTTCCTCTCTTTATCTTCTTCAAAGACACCGCACCCAGCCATCTTTAATTTTTTTCATCGATTTTACTTCGATTTTTAATTTTTCTTCATTGATTTTACTTGATTTTTAGATTTTCTTCACTGATGTTACTTGATTTTTAGATTTTCTTCATAAATTTAGCTTCATTTTTTCAGGTTTGCTTCATCTATTTTGCTTTAATTTTTAGTTTTTTTTAATTAATTTTGTTTGATTTTAATTTTCTTCACGGATTTGGCTTTATTTTTTAAATTTTTTCATCGAATTTTCTTCAATTTTTAATTTTTCTTCACTGATTTTGCTTGATTTTTAGATTTTTTCATGAATTTAGCTTCATTTTTTCTATTTGCTTCATCAATTTTGCTTCGATTTTTAATTTTTTTATTGATTTTATTTTATTTCAATTTTTCTTCACGGATTTAGCTTTATTTTTTAATTTTTTCATCGATTTTGCTTCAATTTTCAATTTTTCTTCACTGATTTTTAATGCTTCGATTTTTATTTTTTTTTATTGATTTTGTTTGATTTCAATTTTTCTTCACGAATTTAGCTTTATTTTTCAACTTTTCTTCATCAATTTTATTCGATTTTCAGCTTTTCTTCATTGATATTGCTTAATTTTCAATTTTTCTTCGTCAATTTTACCCTTAATGATTAAAAAAATGATGTTTACTATCTAATCTTCACAAATCCCTAAATGCGTATATAAATTTCTCTCAACAATTTTTACCGTTAAATAAATTTAAGATTGACAAAAATGATGGATAAAAATGTGAAAGAAGTATAAATTAATGGGGTGAGTAATACACTGTTTTTGGCAAGACGAATTCGTAAATGTGTATCGAATTTTTAAATATCTCTCAATAATTTTTACCATTAAATAAGCTTAAGATTGACAAAATAATGGATAAAAATGAAGAAAAAAATATAAATTAATAGAGGTGAATTAATATATTGTTGGTGGGGCAACTTGGGCGCCACATCAGCTAAAAAAGAGTTGTAACGTGCCTTCACGGAGGTGTAAATACATGCATCTTGCTAATTCAGCAAAAAATGTTCAAATAACACACTTGTATGCTACTTAAGGTGTCTAAGGGGAAAATCATGCATACGGTCCGTAAATGAGTTTTGCCTTTTTTAAAGAAGTGACCAAAACAGAAATCCAGAAACAAAAATACAAACATTCGAAACAAAAATGCACATGTACACATATTTACACAACCACAATTTTGAACAAACATACCAAAAGAATCAAAACCCATAACTTCAACCAATTTTGTTAAATTCCAACAAATATTTTCCACTCACCTTGTCAAAATTAGTCCACTCAAACCATTATCAAGATTTTCCACAGATCTACCCTAAAAAATTAAGTAAATTTTTTGTCCTGGCTTCCACACTTTTTGCTCTCTTGCCAACCCCAACCCGAACTCACAGACTCATAATTGAACGTAATTGAACGCGGAGGACGAAGGTACTCACCATCTGAGCGACCACTCTTTATCAATTAAGTGTGGAGTTCACTCTTACAGATCTCAAAAGAAGCCCTTTGATCCCTAACTCGAACTCATACATTCACGACTGAACGTGAAGAATGTTTACTATCCGAAGAACCGTTCTTATCAATTGAGTGGAGTTCGCTCTTACAGATCTCAAAACAAACTCTTTAACTCACGATTGAACGTGAAGAGTACTTGCCATCCGAACAACTAATTATATCGATGAGAGGAGTTCATTTTTACAGATCTCAAACAACCCCCCCCCCCCCTTTAAATTCAGAAACAAAGCATTACAACAGAAGAAGAAATCATAAACCCATAAATAAAAATCAAAAATCCAAAATGCAAAGCCCAATTCCTCTTAAACTTACCAAAATAACTCTCAGGTGGTTCTTGATAACATATCTCAAATTCATCTCTACTTTCTTCAACCCCGCCATTCCCATTAACTCTCATCTTCACTTGCCTTAACCTCTCAGTAGCCAACCCTAATGTTAACTTATGACATCTCCTTTGATACTTGAAACCATTTATGCACCTTAAAGTTTGTGCCACGGAAACGTAGAAGATCATATGAGCAAGTGAAAGAAGCCCAATGGGTATCCAACAATGTCTACATTGGAGCTTAGGTGAAATGGCTTGCCCCAAAAAGACTAATGATAAGTAGAGGAAGAAACGTTGGAACATTTTCCATAGTTGTTTTTTTTGTAAGTCTATGGCCTTTTTTTTCTCTAGGGTTTTTTCGAAATGGAGTTGGATAATGGTGTTGATAGCTTGGAGAGCAGTTTCTTTTTGGATTAGACTTGGGTGGTGTGTGGGAGCATCGTAGTCTGCCATTGGAGAAAGCTTTGGAAAAGTTAAAAATGGAGAAAGAGGGGGTGTTTTTGGAGTTAAATGGTGGGTGGTAAAGGGGACCCATGTGGGGATAGTTGGAATATCTAGGTGAGATGAAAGTATAATTTGATATTGATCTTTTTTGCTTATTTGCACAACGGTAGGGAACGTACGTGATGGGGTGGGTCATGCTACATAGTATTCGGTCTTCCTCTTAAAATATTTTTCATCTTTTTTATTTATTACTTTCTCAATTTAAAAAAGAATGACCTACTTTTCTTTTTAATTCGTTTAAAAAAGAATGATCTTTTTCCTTTTTTTGACAATACTTTAATTTCAACTTTCCACATGGTATGTTTAGGACCACAAGATTAAAGAATATTTTGGTACATTTGACACAACTTTAATTTAAGATCATAAGATTCAAAAGTATTCTTTATTTTTTAAAACTTTGTGTCAAGTCAGTCATTCTTTTTTAAATGGAGGGAGTATTTCTTTCTGTTCAGATTTAATTGACAAATTTTCATTTAGCATATCTATTAATAATGACTTTATTATATTATACTCTTATTATCTGATGTTTCGTACTTTCTTCGTATCAAAATAGTAGGATTTTTTAAAAATATATTTATTTTAATTTAATTTTTTCTTTTATAAAATTAAAAAAAAATTATTATGTTGTTTTAACAATACCCTTTAGGGGTGGGCATTCGGAAATTCGATTTGATTTTGATTTTTTTTATTTTTGGTTCTCAATTTAGGTGTACCGAAAATCGAACCGAACCAATTCGGTTCAGTTCGGTTTATGTAAGTTTGGTTCGATTCGATTTATGTAAGTTTGGTTCGGTTCAGTTTATTAATTTTGATTTTTAAATTTTTGGGTCTCTTTAATGGGCTAATTTCTAATTGGGCCTGTTAACTCGTCAATTTGTATTTCCTGTATCTAATATCTAAAGTTCTATTGTAATGAGGGACATTTTATTTGTCATTGGCATTATATATGTACTGATGTACACACTATACCGGATATTCGTTATTTCGTTTCCAACACGTTAAACAAATGAAAAAGATATTTTCTCAATTAAAAACTTAAATAGATTTATACATTGATTTTTCTCATGAATCATAAGTTATTTTCTTCTTCTTTACAAAAATGAAAAAAAAATACTATAATAAACAATGACAAATCTGTGGAACCTTTTGGCAACAGAAATGAGAAAACTTTATGGATTTTAAATAAAAATTTTGTATGCACTATGCACTCACATAACTAAAAGTAAAATGACATTACATATGTACATACTACACAGCATATTTGTTTTCAATACCTTAAACAAATGAAAAGTGAAAACTGAAAACTATAAAACAACTAAACAAGGGCAACTTCACAAGAATTCGAAGGACACGCACACCTAGTAGCTGGACAACGGAAATACTACACATCCGATTAGAAGGAACCAAACTTAGACACTGCATCTTTAATACCTACCTTTCCAGTGAATGAGTCATTTGTAACATCTGGGACTTTGCTTGATGAACTCCCTTGATATAGCATGCAAAGCAGAAGGATCATCCTTCAGAAGATAGACAAGACAAAGCAGAACGATGAATTCGCTGAACTTGATTCCCATATCTTCGTTAACATCACACGCTTGAAATAGATTGTTGATTTTTTCATCAGTAAAATTGATCTCCAACTTACTAAAAGCGTGTTTCAACTCTTGCGGGTCTATTGCTCCATTACTGTCTTCATCTACAAATAACACAGAAATCTTGTCAAGTTCTTGTCAGGTTATTCATTCTTTTTACGTTAGAGAAGAAGGGGAATTGCAAATATAAAAACACTTTGTGAAAAAATAGGAGTTCGGCATAGAATGTGCCTATGCAGTAAACCGTAAACGTAACCATAATGATACGTAAAAACATCGGACAAAGGGCGTGCTCAAATTTCTTGTTCTTGCAGGAGAGGATCTGACATACTTAACCATTTGCCTTACCCATTTGATAGAAGGACCAATTTCTTTCAAACCATCTTGCACAATTAGATTAAGTATATGAATCATACATCTTACATGGAGATGTTTACCATCCATCACATTGGTTCCTCACATATCTAACTTCTTAGATAATGCGGAAACTGCAATATTGTTTGAAGAAGCGTTATCAACAGTAACAGTGAACACATTGTCCAATTTCCAATCAAGCAAGCAATTACTAATACACTCCGCCAAATGTTCACCTTTATGACTAGTGATAGGGCAAAAGTTCAAAATTCTTTTATGAAGCACTCAATCTCTATCAATAAAGTGAGCAGTCAAACACATATAGTTAATTCTTTGCATCGATGTCCATGTGTTTGTTGTAAGACAGATTTTTGGTTGCATTTCTCTAAAAGACTTCTTCAAACTTAGTCTCAATTCACCATAAATATCATAGCAATCTCTTGTTATTGTTCTACGGGAAGAAATCCGAAACAAAGGTTGGGCTTTACTCATAAACTTCTTAAAGCCTTCATTTTCTACGAAGCTAAATGGTAGTTCATCTACAATTATCATCTCAACTAAAGCTCTCCTAACTACCTCTTGCTCAAATTTCCAATATTCTCCCGATGAATCCTTTGTTTGAAAGTTTAACAATGTTCGACCACTAGACGGGGTAGGCGGGGGCTTATACATTTTGCATCTAACCAAATGTTGTCTCAATCCACTTGTTCCATTTTTAGTTGTATTAGCAGCATAATTTTGATGGCAATGCAAACATTTTGCCTTAGCTAGTTTACCATTTTCAAATATCTTTTCAAAATGTTCCCAAACAGTAGATCTACTTTCTATTTCTTTCCTTTTCTTTGCATCTGTAGTGTCAACTGAGTTGTCATTACTATTATCAGGTACGCTATCAGTTGAACCAGCCATACTAACTCGACTTTCATCATTCATCTATGCAAAATTTGAAAGAAAAAACAAGACTAAAAGTGTTTAGACTATTTAACAATCGAACATATTTCACAAAATCAGAAAAATCAATTTACAGAATCAGGCAATCAGAAAAATCAACAAAAAATCTCACACTCTTCACCAAATCACTGATTAAAATCAAAAGAAATTAAGAAGTAAATTTTACAAATCACTGAATCAGTCAATAGAAAAATAAAAAGAAGAAGAAGAAGAAAAACAAAAAAATAAAAAAAAGAAAATGATACTTGATTCGCCGTTGAGTCGCTGTCTCGCTGACTATCCGCCGTTCGTCGCTCCGATGGGTTCGCCGTTAGTCGCTACTCGCTAATTGCTAAAGAAACTAAGTGCTAACTGTGTCTTCCAGTATGCGCTAAGCCGCTAATGCTAATTGCTAAGTGATGTTATGTTATGTCTTTGACCTAGAGTATTGAGAGAGTATTCAGTCATTCAGAGTAGTGACCAATTGTCCAATTGGGCTGATGTACTGTACATTATTAAATTGGGGTGGCCAATTGGGCCGATTGGGCATAAAGATTTATTGGGCTTGTATAATAATTCGGTTTAAACCGAATACCGAAGTATATATACTCAATAACCGAAACCCGAACCGAATACCGAATTGATGAAAAAAAATAAACCGAACACCAAATCGAAAAATTGAAAAACCAAAATCGAAAAAACGAATTAATTCGGTTCGGTTTGCTTTTTCGGTTTTCGATATTTATGTCCACCCGTAGTACCCTTATCATTAAATGACTACGTAAAGTACATATACTCAAAACTATATCCTTTTAAGACATAATTAATAAGGCTAATTTTATAAGATAAACTTCTAATAAATACTTCCTCTAGTTCAAAATAAATGAATTTTTGAGTTATTTTTTAAACTAAGGGAAAGGACATAAATAACACTTCGGATGAAACTATTGACACGAAAATGACATTGAATTTTAATTTTATTTTCTAGCCATTTGCTGGTAGTTTTATACAATATTGATACAAATTTTATACATATCTTATACAGATATTTATTTTATACAATGAAGATACAATTTCTATATAAATTATGAACATCATAAAAAAAAATGCATATTCTATATAACAGTGATACAATTTTTACCCATAAATTTGTTACTTAATTTTTTTACAAATTGTATTAATATGGTATATGGATTGTATTAATATGATATATGAACTGTATCTGAATTATCTTGATCAAAATGATTCAAATTATGAAAAAGTCATTGTATGAAATGTATATATAAAGAATAAAAATAAAAAGTAAAATACGATTTATATCCTAGTTTTTTTTTTCTTAATAGGTCTGCATTAAGTCAAAAATTCATTTATTTGGATTAGATTGAGTATTTCATAAGGGGCGCATCAAGTCGTCAAGGGACAACTATTTTGAAATTGAAAAATAATTTGGAGAAAGTAATTAATGTTAAAGATAAAATATGAAAAAAGAATTTATCTTTTCTTGATTTGTTAACAAGTAAAAATAAAAATCAAATTAGAAAAATAGTAACAAGTAAACTCAAACAGAGAGAGAATTTACTTGTCATTTATTTTAGTATTGTTTATATTTTATTACCTCTTTCATCCCAATTTATGTGCACAGAGTTTAAAGAAATAAGGAACCGTTTGGTGCGAGATTTGAGGTATAATAGTTACGAAATAAAATGCAGATCTTACGAAAAAAAGTCAAAAATATTTCTGAACTATTGACAATGGAATAAAAATATCTTTCGGTTGTTTTTTGGCTCATAAATACCCCTCTATATTTTTTTTGCTCAAAAATACCTCTTCGTTATTCTTTTGGATAAAAATTACCCTTCTCTAACGGAATGCGACGAAACACGCCACATGAATAAAAAAAAGTCATTTAATCAGTCCACGTCAGCATACACATGAAAAATATTTAATTTATTTAACCATTTATTATTAACATTTTCAAAGTTACGAGACTCACTTGAGCAATTCTTGACCTCATCAACTCGTGGTTGTCCTACATTGTCACTAAACTTCCGCTCTCCAAATTTTAATTTCGTCTCCAAATTACCATTCCTCTCACTACAATCAGGTTCCTCATTAGACAAATTCAGATAGGAAATCTAATAGCAATCCGAGCTATTGGAAATCAGGTCGACTATTTGAGAATTCAATTGTTTAAGGTTGATTCGATTCTTTTGATTAACAATTTGAGGACCTGATTATTTCCACATCTTTTGTCTTGATCAATCCTGAATATCTGAACCCAACCCATGAAAAATAAGCAATTAAATTCTTCAAATTTCTCTTGGATCATTTTTTTTAAACATGAATGGGGTTGGATATTTTAAATAGACGAAATTGGATTGATGGTTAGATGAATTAAATGGAGTAATTTTTCACGTGTATGCTAACGTAGACTGGCCAAGTGACCTTTTTAATCCAGGTGGCATGATGGTGGCATTCTGTTATAGAGAAGGGTATTTTTTAGCAAAAAAAAATAACGGAGGGATATTTTTGAGACAAAAAAAGATCAATAGAGGGGTATTTCTGAGCCAAAAAATAAATGGAGTATATTCTTGATCCATTTTGAGTAGTTCAAGGGTATTTTTGACCCTTTGTGTTTGGTTAGAGGTATTAGTTAGTGTCGAAATTATTTATTCCACCATTTATACTTAAGTGAGGGAATAAGTTATCCCATATAAATGGTGAGATAATTAATTCCTTGATAGTCAATCTCAAGATTAGTTATTGCAAAATAATTTGTTCCCAATCAAATGACTCCTAAGAGAAGAATTTATTATGTTTACTAAATTCTTCTTATTAAAGTCATTTTAATGCTTACTTTTTAGTTTATTTTTCTTGTTGAGTGGAACCAATAAGGATACAATGAGTATTATGTCATTAAATAGTAATTAAATAAGAAAAGGTAATAGTATTTCTTTTTACACGGTAAAAAGAAAAGAATGTCATATAAATTGAGATGAAAAAATTATATATTTTTATTTAATATATAATTTTGAATTTCTAAAATGACAAGTATGTAGAATAAAGAAATTTTAAAATAAATATTTTTAAATAAAGATATAAATATTTTGGGTCGAAAGAGAACTAGCTAAATTTTTTTTTAATGATACACTATGGATAACATTGCACACGTCTTGATTAATTTACTATTAACTAGATAATGAAGGGCCCGTTTACGGAGAGGTGTTACTCACTCATTTAAGAAGATACCTAGCAATTTTCTAAGTAAGAACATTTTTCAGAAAAATTATCGTATCTTCTTTTAATTTCTATCTCTCCTTATATAGATCCAAGGAGGGTTAGATTTACAATATCTATTTGTTATAGGAGCATCCCTTTACAATTTCTTATTTATCTTTTGATCCCTTATCGCCCTTTTTATTTCAAACTTAAATCTTCTATTATTTTTTCTACCTTCTTAGCTTCGTTTTGAATCTGTTTTATTATTTTTTCATTTTGAATATGTTTTATGTATGAATTTAATTTAGTAGAAGAGATAGAGAAGGGAGAGAGATACGACGGTGATTTCATTTTCTTCAACGAGCAGACTAAGACAACAGATTAAAAGCTAAGATGTCTCCTTCATTGTCAAACACCATTGAGATTTCAAACAGTAATATTTCAGCTACTAATATTAATAGTTCAAAAAACTTTAATAAAATTTCAAGATTTGAACAATAAGGGGCTATTTTTATAATGTTGCTGCTAAACAACAAAATGTTTAGGTTTCACAATCAACTGGGAGGGAAGAAGAACGGGAGGAAAAAAAATGCAGAGATATGGTGAAGGAGACGACTCGACGGGGTGGGGGGTTGTTTTTTCTTTATTAATTAAAAAACTGATAATTTTAAAAATGAAATAAAAAAGTATATTTTAGTTATTTTAATGTCAAGTGTCAATTAAAGATAAAAAATGCAATTCTTTTTATAAAAAAATATATACTTCTTCCGAAGATTTTATATGTTGTCATTTTTTTTTATCCGTCCCAAAAAATGTCACCTTTTTTTATTTAATAATATTTAACTATTTAAAGAAATGATTTCACTTTTACCCTTATTGATTTCACTCACTTAATTAAATATATTAATAGTATATTTTTTAATAAGGACAATATGGTAAACATTATCATGTCTTTTCTTATTTCTAAAACTCCATACTCGATCATATGACGACACATAAAATAGAACAGAGAAAATATTATTATGAGGTTTAATCACGCGCTCCAAGAAAGTGAGTGATACTTTCTTTGCCATATCAGTGAGTCATACTTTCTTTTTTCATATCAGCATTTTATGTTTAATAAATATGAGTTTTGAATAATTTAAGTGTTCAACAGCTATTCCTAATTGAGCTATATAAGTAAATTTTTCTAAACAACTTTAGAGAATTGTCGATAATTTAAGCCTTAAAAAAAGATATTCAAAGTTCATCGATAAAAGTGCTACTACTAGAATTTTGGTTTCACTCCATATCAAAGTGGAAAAATGGGATTTGAAAATATTGACCAACCGTTCTTTTGGACAACTTTTTTTTTCTTTTTGATTTAAACCATCTGGTGTTCGATACCCGTTTTTTAGGAGTTCAATTATATCCAAATTCGCCTTGTGTCGGACCCTATTTGGGGGGGAAAGCTCCCAACAGAGTGTTTGTCCATATCCAGGATCGAACTCTCGACCTCTGGGTAGGTTGGGACAACCCCTTTCCGCTGCGCTATCACTGCTGTTGGTTTGGACAACTTTTAAGAAACAAGAACTATTAGACCATTTCATGCCCATGGAAACATAACATTATACTAAAATTATAGTTTGATTGTGTGACACATTAAATTTCGAAAATATTACTGTTCGATCAGACTGTATATTGTCTGGTGTGCCAAACGTAAACTAATCAGTTAAGATATCCACACTTAATTAATATTATATATATATCGATAAAAAAACTCACCTTTCTCTGTCCGGTGTCTCTTATGAGCAAGTAAACTCCAATTAAATATTGTCCCATCTCATAGGATGTAAATAATTCTTTATTGAGGAGAATCTAATTTTTTTCCTAGGGCTGAAAATTTTGGACATTCTCTGTTTTATAAACTTATACTTCCTCACTTTAAAAAAAAATGACCTATTTTTTTTTTTAGTCAATTTTAAAAGAATGATCCCTATTTTTTTTTATAATACTTTAATTTTAACTTTCCACATGACATGTTTAGGACCACAAGATTAAAGGATATTTTAGTATATTTGATACAACTTTAATTTAAGGCCACAAATTTAAAAGTCTTCTTTATTTTCTTAAACTTGTGCCAAGTCAAAGTAGGTCATTCTTTTTTAAACGAAGAGAGTACCAATGATGTTTGCATTTCCAAACAAAGGGCGATCCTAATATCGTTTTGCAGATTCTAATTTCTAGTCAGTATGCATTATGCAATGTGTAAGATTGTAGAATCTGTATACAGTTCGTGTTTACACTGTATAGATTTGTTATACATCGAGTACACACAGTAATGACAACAAACTATCACGGCTAAAAGGATTAAGACCGTATTTTTATTTAAGGAAAAGACTCAAATATGTCATTGAACTATAAAAAATGACTCATTTATGTCATCCGTTAAAAGTTGAGTTCATTCATGCCATCGCCGTAACAAAACTGGCCCATCCATGCCATTACTTTTAACAGTCGATTTTTAGAAAACAACTTTGCCACGTGACAGCATATTAGAGGTCCACGTCATTTTTAATTATTTTTTTATCCATTAAAAAGAATTCACCCAACTTTTTGATCCATTAAAAATTAGTTTGATCTATGACGATTAGGTTAATAGTAGAGTCAAAATTTTATTTTCATTAAAATATTTTAAAATAACATAAAAATATATATGAAGAAATCAATGAACATATATATATATATATATATATATATATATATATATACACATACATTAATTTATTTTATACTCCCACACAAATATATACTCCCATGTTATCTAACTTATTAAAAATATATTGGATTTACTTTTGTTTTTATATATGCCAACTGGCCTTAGACTATATTATCAAATTCCATGTCATCTTTACTTTATTCTTTCTTCTTAGATATTTTATTTCATTAAAGAGAAAAGAACAATAAAATTTTGGAATTAATCAATTCATTGAATTAAGTATATAATAAAATGATAAAGACTATACATACATAATACTTGTGAGTTGTAACTTGCATGTATGACTTATATATTGTTTTTATTCAATTTCTAATTAGGATTGGACCACTTAAAATTAATTATAGAGTAAATACATAATTACCCCCTGATGTTGGCCGGAATTTTCAAAAAGGCACCTAAACTTTGAATTCGACCTATTACCCCACGATTCTTACTTAATCCATTGCAAATACACTATTTTTCGGTGAATCTCAGTCACAACAAAGAGATTGAACACATGCACCAATCAGGTGCTGCCACGTGTTAAATGTATTTAATTTCATTTTTTTTTAATAAATCTTTCCTTTTTATTTAATTTATCACCCACCCCACCCCTCTTCCCCCACCCCCCACATCCAGTACCCCCTCCCCTCTTCCCCCACCTCCCACATCCAGTACCCCCTCCCCCCGATGTCCAACAGCTCCCCTCCACCCTCACCCCCATTCAGCACCCCCACCCTCCGTCCAACACCCCCACCCTGTCAACATCTCCCCCTAACCCCCACCCCACTCCGTCAAAATTTTTCTTTCTGTCCATTTTTTTTTGTTCAAATCAATTCAAAAATTTGTTTTATGATTGAATTGAGTTTTAAGGATAGTTAAGTGATTGAATTGAGTTTTAAAAATAGTTAAATGAGCTTTAATGGAGCTTTAATAAAGGAGTTTTAAAGATATTTTTTTTAAAAAAAAGAAAAGCTTCAATGTACCTTTAATGGAGGAGCTTTAATGGTGTTGAAGGAGATATTGTGTTGAAGAAGACATTGTGTTGAGCTTTCATGGAGTTTTAATAATATTAAAAAAAAAAAGTTTCAATGAAGCTTTAATGGTGTTGAAGAAGAAAAAGTGAGTTGGGGGAGGGGGGGGTACCAGGTAATTTAAAAAAATAAAAAAATATTATTTTTTTTCTTTTAAAAAAAGAATATAAATTATATATTAATTATTTACACGTGACAACTTTTTATTGGTCAAAAAGTCAATTTTGAGCAATTTCACGCGCCTGTGGCGCGTGTATACATACAGAGGTCCAAAATGGTGTATTTGGAACAGAATAAAGAAGAATCGTAGGGTAATAGGTCGAATTTAAAGTTTAGGTGTCTTTTTGAAAATTCCGACCAACATCAGGGGGGTAATTATGTATTTACTCTTAATTATATAAGGATATAAAACTATGACGTCTCACCAATTTTTATGTAACTATATCATTAAATTAAATTGAATTTAAGAAAAAAATAATTTTAATTTAGACAAATATTCTACCTCCAATGATTAATGTTGATTGTCAAATAATTATCTTAATATATGATTGTGTCAAAACATTAAACGACATATTAAAAAAGATGAAAGGGAGCAGTATAATGAGTGTTTGAGAGAACAATGTCCCACGCGAAAAGTAAAAAAGAAATGAAATTATTTATAAAATGTCGGATATTTAAGGTCTCTTGAAAAAAAAATGTCAATTTGGTTCAAAGCGAATGATATCATACAATATTAAAAGTATTTTATGGTAATTAATTAGCACAATAATTGATATCAACGCCATTGTACTGAAATTTTTGCAGGATGGGTATAAGGATGATAGAGTGACGGCATGAGACATATTGTCTTATTGTTTTTGCTTGACTATGGATCAATTTACTATATTTGACCACAATTTTAAGCCGCATACAACCAAAAAAAATAATCGATGAGCTTGGTAACTATAAATACTCGGATGATATGAGGCGATACACAAATAATCTCAAAATTAACTCATTAACAGTAAATAATCAAGTAAAACTTAGTTCAAAGGGAGTTGATCATATTATTAATCCGTATTGTGAACAGAGTCACACGTGAAAGCCAGAAAAGAAAAAAAAAACTATTGATATGGGGCAATATACAAATAATCTTAAATTTTAAAGCATAGATCAAACTAATTTTTAATGGATCAAAAAGTTGAGTGGATTCTTTTTAATGCATTTTTTTAAAAATGACGTGGACCTCTAATATGCCGCCATGTGGCAAAATTATTTTTTAAAAATCGGCTGTTAAAAGTAATGGCATGGATGAGCCAATTTTATAACGACGATGACATGAATGAGCCCAACTTTTAACGGATGGCATAAATGAGCCATTTCTGATAGTTTAGTGGCATATTTGAGCCTTTTCCCTTTTATTTATAAAGTTCACCTACAGTTTTCTGTTAATTCTTCCTATTGTGTAGATAATTAATTATTTATAGAATTTGATGCAACAATCGAACTTTTGTTGCTAGTTGAACTTTTGGACCACCATAGGGTGTTTGCTGGGTTAGACCGTTAGTGATGAGTTATGGATCCCACGAGGTGTTCCATGTAGTATGATTGAGCCCAACAAGTAACATACTTAAGACTTAAATTACAAAAAATATCAATACTTTAATGAAATTATATTGTGTAACAAAAATAGTACTATTATTTTAAATGTGGTTCCCTACTTACCGTCTTTGAGAAGTTACCATGTTTTAGGTCCCCTTTTTCACGCCTAGTTTCTTTCTCTTTCCTTTAATTGATTTTTACTTTATCATTTTTCATTCCTTTACTTAGATTTCTCTTTCAATTTTTTTTCCTTTCTCAAGGTTTTTGAACGATTTGATAAGAATAGTGTTCCACAATTTCAGGTAACTAATAGATTCAGTTATTGCATGTTATCAATTTCTCAATTTTTTTTCATTTTTTGTACTGTAAACCATTAATAACTTCGAATTTGAATTTTTTATGCTCTAATGGCAGAACACACACCAAAATCACGAATAAATAGGGGTATACCAACTATTAATTTATCGTCTGATAATGCACCATCTTTTAGTCTTGGATTAACTTAAGAAGAAGTATTTAAAGTTGTTTCTACTCCTATATAGTCAAAGAAATCAGCGAGTACGAAGGAGCTTAGGTCCAAATTTCGTAACGACCCAGTGAAGATGACTGATATTTTGAAAAAAAAAAAGGTTGAAAAAAACTCCTCCTCCAAAAGATTTTTTTTTTTAAAATATGAGAAGAAAAGGAAAGTTAAAGAAATTACAGAGTCAAGCAATATTGATGACGATGTTGAAAAGTTTTTTGGTAATGATCGGAAGAAGACGAGAAGGAATAGATATTTTTTGATGTATATGTATTTTTATTTACTGATCTGTGTTTAGAAATTTTAGTAAAATTGATATCCTTTTGCGGTAATATGTATTTTTGATGAAGCTGATATGTATTTTACTGATATGTATTTTGGTCAAGTTGATTATTTAAATATACATTTTGGGGTAAGACGTATTTATTTATTTTTGTATGTTAAATACATATGCTAAGTTTCATGTATGAGAAATACATTTAGATATAAACTATTTTATGAAGAGGTATTTGCCTATATGTATTTTTTTTAATAATTGTTATGTATTTTTTAGTATATTGGAATGCTGAAATATACATGTGGGTATTTTTTTTTGTTTAAATATGCAGTTATGGTTATGGACGTATTTGTATTTGTTGAAATAAAAATACATTTTCTAGATGGAAGCATTTGTATTTTTATACATACATATACAATTTCATATGTATTTTTCTGTAGTGATGGTTTTGTATTTATGTCCTGGTCAACAAACATATGCATATTTATATGTATTTTTTTGATGTGTTGATTGTGTTTGTTGTTTTTTACAGTGTACTAAGGTATAATTTTACTTCGTATAGGTTTCGCGTTGCAAGAAAACTTTCAGGGCGCACCACATATGTGCTGTTACAATGATAATGATATTGAGGAAAGTTTACAGGCCATATTAACCAAGGAGCAGTACAAACATTTTTGTGACAATAATATTCTTAGGTATTTCATGAAGAAGAAACAATGTGTAGTTCAAGCACAATTGTGCAGATGTATTACGTCCCTCGAGACAAAGGAAAGTTCTACTATTGCGATAGTTATTTCGGCTAATGGCACTTCTCTACATTTCACTCCTAGAGAATTTGCTATTATTACTGAGTTGAATTGTGTCGGTAATAGGTACGACTTCATTTTTGATGAGGAGGTACCTAATAGGATTGTTAAGCAGTATTTCAATGGTTTCAATTGTATACAAAAAAAAGACTATTATTTTTAGCAGTCTCGAAAAAAGTTTGGGGGAAGAACAATGATGAGGATGTCAAGAAATTTGCAGTTCTGTATTTCCTTCATTCTTTTATTTTATCTAATATTGATTCTGTTGTTATTCCACGACTCCATTTTGATTTGGTAGAGAGGGGTAGATATAAGGATTTTTCGTAGGAGACTTTATTATTCGAGGATTTAGCTAGAAGTTTGAACAATAGGTTGAAAGCAGGTGGGCAATTTTATTTGTTATAGGGAATGTCACTTGCTATTCAAGTATGGTTTTATGAGTGTTGTTTGAATGTTCCATGAAAGGTTGCTTCCAAGGTTGACAATAGTATTCCCCGATTATTAAATTGAAAGACAAATGCACCTCGACCACGCTTTGAGCATCTGATGGCCGCTATGTTTAATGGAGATGACAAGGTTTGTAGTGAACAAATACATATGTATTAATATATATTCCTTCTACTAATATGTATTCCACATATGCATATATAGTCTACATATATACATTTGCTTTACAATTATTTTATAGACACTTTAACATGTATTTTTATATATTCCTAGGTTGTATTTAAGAACATTGAGCCATCTCGAAGAAAAATTTCAAAGTTTGAAATACCACAACAGGATGCAGTTGTAGATGAACCGTATATATGTAGATGCAGTTTACATATCAATTTATACATATGCTGTTTTCAGATTTGTACTAAAAATACATATGTAGTTTACATTACATACATATGTTCATTTTATATAGAACTTGAATGTTCTTATATTTTTGTAGTATTACTTATTGCAGTAAATTGATATTTTCTTTTACTACTTGCGGAAGAAGTCAAAGTATGAGCCCCACATCACATACAAATATAACACAGTAGATTGCAACTTCATGAACATAGTTAGGACTGTGATTGAAGTTTATTCTTTGGATGATCCAACTCTTAATGTGGGAGGACATGAGTACCATCTAAATGAATAAATTAATGAATTCCGTATGCATTCTACAGTGCCATGACACATAGTTGACAATATTTTTATTTCTATCAATATAAAGGACAAACATCATTGGGTTCTTACTGTTTTATCATTCTCAGAGAGGTGCATATGCATATACAATTCATATGAATCTTCTGATCATTATGTTGTTTTTCTTGCTTAGATCGAGAAATTAGCCGAGATTATCCCTTTATGTCTCAAGGCTTGTAATTTCTATGAGAATAAAGCTATTGATCTTGATAATCATCCAAGATACAAAGATAAAGATATGCTGGACCTTTTTTATGTGTTATTTATAGAGGATTTTCTTCAACAACCAAGTGGAAGCTTGTAAGTATTTTAATATATATATATATCGAATCTCTTAAGTTTGTACAAAATATATTTTAATTATTATTTAATATTTTTTGTGGGGACTATGGTGTGTATATGATTACATATGTAGAGTGTCTTTCTTATGGTCAAGGTATTTCTTCGATTGAGTTCAATCTCAAAATACTTCGTACAAGATATGCTTCACTAATGTGGGACTACGGTATAAGAAAACAAGAAGCTAAAGATCAAAGTGACGACAAAGCACCATTGAGGCCTGTTAGAGAAAGCAAGATAACAAGTGTCACAGAAGTATTTGAAGTCTGATTATTGATGATTTTATTTCATTTTGTATTTGACAAGATTTAACTGAATGTTGACAGTAATTTAGTGTTGTAGTTTTTGAAACTTATTTTCTATTTTGAAGTGAATGAAAGTTATTCGTTTTGAAGTGAATGAAAGTTATTCATTTTAGTCTTTTATGTTGGATATGTTTTCGATAATTATATAGTATGTGTTTTATTCTAGTGTACAGTTATATAAATATAGATGCAGTTTACATTTCAATATATACATATACAGTATTCAGATTTATCTTCAAAATACATATGAAGTTTACATTACATACAAATATTTAATACATATAAGGTTATGCATATACTTATGCACTGTATATATGTATTTTAAGTTGATTTTTATATATATTTTACTCTGTGTTCATATTATTTCAAATACATACGCTGTTTTATATATGTATTTTACTCTATTTTCATACAATATCAAATACATACACTGCTTGATATATGTATTTAACTATGTGTTCATACACTATATAGTTTACTGTGTTGTTATAATAGATTGTTTGGCAAATATCATTTAGCCAAATTCATAAAAAACTATGTTGTTAACTGTGACGCCTAATACAAATAGACAACTATACAAGTAAATATTATAACAGATATTGAAATACATATAGTTCACCATATTTGAATTACAACATAGTTATCAAATACATTTACCCAAAAGCATAAGTATTTTTCAAAGAAAAATCATATGTATTTTTCCTTTCAAAATTAGAAATATATAACTGTATTACTTATTGTCATTAATAATGCTTTATAATAAATGAAATATAAATATCAGAAAAAAAATTAACAAATGAGTTCATTATTATGAAAAGTGTAAATGAAATTATAAAGAAAGAATACATTAGAACAAATGTATCATTTACGATATTTCCTACACGAGCGTCTATTGTGACTCTTAGACCCACAACCACTGCATGAGTTGATGTTCTTCTTTTCAAACATATCCCTTCTCGATTTTTCACGATCTTTCTTTGCAGGTCTTTCAGGAGGTCGTTTGTATTTCGAAGGCAGTACTATTTCACCAAGTATGATTTCTGAAATTATCCAGCCATCTCTGTATGGCAAAGGATAGATTGGAACATCATTAATTTTCAAGACAGTTTTTGGCTTATAAAGATCACAACAATATGGTCCCTTGGTGAAATTCTTTCTATCCAAGACCGCACACGCATGTGTACATGGTATCTCATCTAGTTGAAATGCGTTACATGAACATGTTTTTTTCTTGAGGCAAACAATGAAATGCTTTTCTTTTTCATGCACCGTGTAGACATACTTTGTGGCTGGTACAACCTGATATTATTTAAAAAAAATAAATTAAAAAAGGTCAAGCACAAATATGTAAATGTATTGCTACAAAAAGATGTGAAATGTATATTTGGTTATTGAAAACACAGCTGCAAAAATACAAATATATATATTGCTCACTGCATTTGTATTTTTTTCACTTACTGTATATGTGTGCTTATAAATACAACTACAAATAAATTCATACCAAGAAATTTCACAAATATACATATTGCTTACTGCATATATATTTTATTTCATAACAGAGATTAATGCATATGTATTTAACAAAGAACATTGATTACTACATATTGCTTATTGCATATGTATTTTTTTTTGCATAAAAGAGAACATTGATTACCTTAATTTTTTTTAAAGTACATACGTCCATAGATATTTATACATATAACTACAAATAAATTCATACCAACAAATGCTACAAATGTAAATGATCATACCATCATACGAGTACAAGCTGCCTCGTTCTATTTGAGTATGACATTAAATTTTTCAATTAGAGTCGTGAATGTATATGGAGCCTCTTGTCTATTTTCGCAGTTTCATCTTCCAAACATCAATCGAACTTGTTCTAGAAAATAATATATCTGTAGTTCTCTAGCTGATACAAATACACCATTTATTGACTCAACAATGTTTGATATCAAAGTTCATCTTCTATGAAATGTTGCATAGGACCTAGCCCACTTATCGTAATCAGCCAATTTCAAGTATTTCTTCACTCTAATAGCAGCTGCCTCTACCTTTTTCATTATCTTGTGAAATTCAGACTTTGAATATGATTTGACCATTGTATAAAATATCTCCGATAACGCATCATGTGACTTTCTGTAAAAAAATTCACGTTCCCCCAAAAATATCACATACATGCATAATGCGGTACATCTTTGTACACATCACCAACAACTTTTATGATGCTTTCTTTCTGATCAGAAACAACACACATGTTTTTTTCTTTCCTCGTATGCTTTCTTTAGATTCTCAAAGAATCAAGTCCAAGATGTATTATTTTCTGAATCAAGCACATCATATGCCAAAGAAAATATATGTCATGTATATGTAAACACAATTTGCACAGTTATATATAACTACATATAGTAACTACATATGTATTTATTACAAATAAGTTGTAAATATGTATATATTTTTGCAAAAAGTAATTTCAAATACATATACTAAAATGTAAATATACAACACACACATACATTATTAACTTTACATGTTTCATTCACAAATATTTGAAAAAATATATATTTTTTAGAGATATATATATAATAGTTAGACATATGTATTTTTTAGAGATATGAAAAAATACATATAACAATACAAACAGGTCTACAATATATTATAAAATGTTACTTACCTGCTCCATCCATGGTATAGGCAGTTACAAATGTCCCAGTATACATTCCTCTTAGATGACTACCATCAACAACTACAACAGATCTACAATGTTTGAATCCTTTGATGAATGCACGGAGAGCTATAAATACATATAGGAATCCATTTTCATCCGTCTTCTTCATTCTTATATGTGACTTAGGATAAGTGTTGTTCAAAAGATATAAGTAGGATGGTAATTTACCGTAAGATGCTGATGGTTTCCCCCTCAATTCTTCTAAAGATCTTTCATTGGCCCTCCAACATAAAATGTATATCAAATCCATACCAAATTCTTTCTTCATGTCACTTTTGATTTCAGTTGCACTGTATTTTCGTTTGTGATTTTTGAGTTTTTGTTTAACCATACCACTTATCAACATACTTGTAGCATGCATCTTGGAATAAATTTTTTCCTTCAACGGGCATGCATGTTTTGGTACGAATTCACTAATTTTGAACATCCCAAAATCTCCCATACCAGAGACGTGACATAAAAAATCATAATTACCTGATTTGCACACCAATGTATAACTACATCCAACAAATGAAAATACAATCAAAATACAGATCCAAACTCATTTTAAACGTGAACAAATTAATCTAGAATGAACTTACCATTTCTTACTTGACTTTTCACTTCGTGTTTGAAACTTCTCTCAATTGTATAATCTTTCATGACTGACTTTAAATTTTTTTCGTCAAGTATACCTGGTCAATCTCAATATTCTTATGATGTGGGTCTGAGATAATCACCTGAACCGTATCCATCTCAAATACGTCTAACGCTGTTCTTTTTTCAAAAACCACCAATGCACTTTCAGTATTTGTATTTACCACATGATGTAAATAGTTACAAGCGTATCTCCTTTCAACAACACATACCGATAAACTTCTAAAGGTGCTCACAACATCTTTCTCCAAAATGCTTACATATGAAGGAAGGCAATTCATGTCTTGTATCTCTTTCTTTTGCAAAATAAACACCTTTAAACCCATATCATTATGTATTTGTATCTGCCCTGCATTGCCAGTGATTTGATATTCAATTTACATACGTTTGCTGCTAAAATCCACACTAATGTGAGATGCCAAAAGATTGTATAGTTGATTGTATGACGCTGCCGTACTCAACAATATTGCATCAGTAATGTACTCTTCATAGTTTTTTTCATACCTATACCTTCCAGAATGCTTCACAAGAACTAAGATGCTTCTCATTTGCTAATGTTATCACAAAAATACATATCAGTAAGCTGTCAATAGTTATAATATACATATACAATTACATATAAGTACAAAAATATAAAAAGCAGCAACTAAAATATACAAATAAACTTATAATTATACAATTGAGCACTGAAATATTCAATTACAATATGAAATACAAAATTCTATAAAAAAAATACAATATAATTACAATATAAAATTACACAAAAAATATTCAAACAAACATGTACAGTTATAAACATAAACAAAGTTTACATACACAACAAAAATTTCCAGCCGTAAATACAATTACAAAATTTTTATTCAACGTAAAATACAAACACAACCATAAACCCATATTCCAACACAACCAAAAAATCCATAATCAAACTTTAAGGAAATACAGATATAATCTTAAATTTCGAGAATCAGAACTCCAAAAAATTATTTTTGAGCAGCTTGAAAAATAATTTTGATCACTATATTGTTCGATCAGTTCAATTTACTTTTTCATTACTTTTTTTTTTTGAGTTTTGTTTAGAAATTATTCAAATACAATTTAGCAATGAAACAAATAATTTGAATGAAACATCAGTAATGTCTCAATTTTTTTTTTAAATGAAATAGCAATAATTGTTCGTAAAAATATTAAGAACAATCATTTTTTGATCAATTTCAAACATATACCTTACGATTTCAAACATATTTTTTGATCGATTTCAAACATATTTTTTGAAAGATTACTAATGAAATTCATATGAGAAAAAAATATTACAATTAAATACCTTCAACAACAGTAATGGTTGAATTTAAATTTTTGAAGATATTGAACAGAAGAAGTTTCAATTGAATTTGATATATATTTTTTTTTGGATGAAAACGTTATTGTAAAAACTAAAATTTGAATTTTGATTTTGTTTGGTAACAAGTAACGGAAATCACGTTCACTAAGAGTTTTTAATGGCAAAGGAATCTCCATATTTAATTCATGGATAATTGTATCACATTTAACTCAACTGATTTGAGTTAAATATGGATAGTAAAAGGATTTATATATGTATTTTTTTAGCAACAGTTTGTTCAACATACAAAATACAAGTTGCTACTTTATGTAATTATGAAAGTGTTGCTATGAATCTCGTAATTAAGGTCTTAAGTATGTTATTAGGGAAAATTTCATGAGTAGCAATCTTATGTCCATAATTAGAAGTTACATACCAATTATTTTATAATTACCTGAAATAAAAACTTATATTTTGTATTTTATAAACTTATTGCTACTAAAATACATATATAAATAGATTTAATGCCCTTAGTTTTTTCAAATCAGTTGAGTTAAATTAGGAATAATTATTCATGTATTTAAAGCTGAAGATTTATTTTCCTTAAATGGCTTCCTCTAACCGTAATTGTTGTTATTTTTTAACAACTCAGATCAAAATTCAAAAAAATATTTTACAGTGTAGTTTTCAACAACTAAAATCAAATCATATCAATTGAAGATTTCTATCTTCATGAACTTCAAAAATTCAAAATAAATCATCATTGATGTTACAGGTATTGAATCAAAAAATTATTTTTGTATATGAATTTCAACAACTTAAAATGATTTCATGTTGTTTGATATCGTTTTTATGTCTTTAGTAGTTCTTTCGTCAATTTTTTTTAGCAAATAGTTTTTTAAATATTTCGTATATGAATTCAAAAAATAAAGGCGACCGTATAATTTTATTGAATTAGATGAAAATCAAACTGATCGAGTTAATTTTTGCGATTTTGATACGTTAAATAGTAACTTACAAGTTTTTTTTTGAATTTCATCGAATTATATAGTCGATTAGTCTTTTTGTGTATTTTGAATAGTGAAATTATAATCTTCTAGTTTTTTATTTGTATATATTATTTGCGTTTGTATATGTTAATTATGTTTGTATATTTATAGTTTTGTTTGTATATTTTAATGTGTAATTGTATATTATCAGTTTATTATAATTTATTTGTATATTTTCTACGAATTTGTGTATTTTAAAATTAAATTGTATATTATGTTAGCATTTGCATAATTAGAATTATCTTGTATATTTTGATTGCAGTTTTAACTTAATGCTTAACTCTGTAATTAAAATTGTTGTATTTTGTAATTTGAAATTTTTGATAATATTTTTTATGTGAAGAAATTGACAATGAGAATCATCTTTGTTCTTGTGAAGCTATGGGAGATGGACATATGAACAACATTATGAAGAATACATCACTGGCGCTATGTTGTTGAGCACGAATGCATCATTCAATCAACTATACAATTTTCTGGCATCTCGTATTAATGTGAATTTGAGCAGCAAAAGTATTCAAATTGAATATCAAACAATCGGTAGAGTAGGGCAAACATGGATACATAATGACATGAGTTTAAAGGTGTATTTATATCTTTGTTTGAAACCTACATATTCAGTTGCCTATATGTATTAACAAAGACAATGAACAACATAATTTTATATGTATTTGTCTGTATGTATTTGATAAATATGTAGTTAACACATGTGGTTACCTATATGTATTTGCTAAAATGTGATTTATTCTTAAATCATAATTCAGTTGTTTGTATGTATTTATAAACTTTGTTTAAAAATGCATATGCAATTGGCTATATATATTTCTACCTTTTTTTGAAAGATACATATACAACTGCCTATTTGTTACCTATATGTATTTATTAAACATATATATAATTTTCTATATGTATTTGCAACTTCTACTTAAAATAGGACTAAAAAATTGAATAGTACACATAATATACAATAATTGAAAATAAATAAATATGCAACATAAATTAAAATTAAAATCTTTCAGTTAATTCAATATAGTATGAATCTCCAAATACAATAACATAACATAACTGTCACATACTACTCCACTACATCACTGTCAATGTAGAGATAAAATTTATCAAATTTAAAATACAAAAAAATTATCGACGTTTCCTATAGCAAATAAAACTTTAATCTTGGTTTCAACTTCTTGTTTAAACTCTTTGCTAAATCCTCAAATGATACATATAAGACATAAATCTCTCCACATATGCTACAAATGTGTGTGTGTATATATATATATATATATATATATATATACATATCTCTGCACATATCTCAGCGCAAATCTCTACAAAAAAATATTTTATTACACTGGAAAAAAACACACACTAAACACATTACAAAAATACATATACATCTGCATATGTATTTACGTAATACTTCACTAACCCATATGTATATATATACATATATGACATAAATCTCTACACATATGCCCCAAATGTATATATATACAAATATGTGCAAATCTATGCACAAATGAGTAAAAATCTCTACATATCTCTGCATTTGCCCCAAATACACACACACACACACACATACTACTAGATTTGTATATATACACAAATGAGTACATATTGACTAATAAATACATATACAAAATTAAGGGTGTCCAACGGGTCGGCCCGACCCGGCCCGGTTTGACCCAGCCCGGTAAGCCCTAGGGCTTAAGGGTTCCGGGTCCCGAGCCAGTTTTTTTGTTAAAATGGGCCCGGTTAATCCGGTCCGGATCAAGTTCGGTCCAGGCCCGTCGGTTAACCGGCCCGGCCCGGAAAATAATAATAAAAAAATTTGGATTTTGGGTATATAGCCGTTTTTGGGTCCAAACGGCTAGTTTGGGCCCATTTAATAAAAAAAAAATTAAAAAAATATTTTTTAATCCCCAAAAAAAATCTATAAATACCCTACAACTTCAAATCATTTTTCACACAATTTTTCACTCTCTCAAATCTCAATTCTCAATTCTCTAATATTCAATATATTTAATTTCTTAAAGTGTTCACTTTAATTTTTTAATTTTCGTTTACAAAGTACGAGCGGAAGTTTCTAAAGTCGCAATCTTCGGATACTTCCAAAATTTGGTATTGTCGTTCCATCTCTTACGTTTAATTTTTATTTATTGTATTAATTGTTTAATATTTAATTTTATTATATTTGTGTATTTTGAATATTTTTAGTTTAATTTAATTTATATTATGGATAAATTAAAAAACCTCGCTGCTAAAGGTGTTAAAATTTTTTGTCCCGAAAGCAGTAGTGGTAGTAAAAAGCGAATTACTAGCGGTAGAGGAAGTTCAAGTAATAGATATACCTTTGTGCCTTCGCCTCCGGTACCGCTTGGTACACCTTTTGAGGAAGAAATAGGTGTAGGTGCTCACGATATGGATTATGTAGAAGCTCAGAAAAATTATGGTATAGAAGAAGAAAATGAAGTAGATGCAGTTAATTTAGACGAAGATAATGAAAATATTGCTGAAACACCCGCAGTAGGAGATGCTAACGTTAGATCTGAATCAGTTAATCTCCCTTTCCGTCCTCCCAGTGTCCCAAAACCTCGTAAAAGAACTAGTATTGCATGACAATTTTTTGAACGTATATCAGATATTGAGGTGCAGTGCAATATTTGTCAACAAATATATAAGCATAGAAGTGGAGGCAAGCAAGGGGGTACGGGTACGTTAATGAGACATATAGCTGAAGATCACAAAAGAGAGTTAAATATTGCAAAAGGTGGTGGGGATGTTGGTGGGTCAACGCAAACTAGAATGGACCCAACAACCGGTCAAGTAGCGAAAAAGTATAATAAATTGAGGGACAGGGAAGAAATAACTAAAATGGTAGCTGTGGGTTGTTTGCCTTTTAGTTTTCCTTCTTCTGATGCTTTTATTCGTTATATACAAGCAATTTATAATCCTATGTTTAATGGTATTCCTAGAACTACTTGTCGGTCTGATATTTTTAGACTCCATTCACAATATTGTTTTTATTTATCAACATTGTTAAAAAATATTCAATGTAGATTGTCCCTAACTTCTGATCTTGGTCGTGCTGTAAATAAAAATGATTATTTAACCGTTACTTGTCATTGGATGGATAGTAATTTCGTGATGCAAAAACGTATTCTTGCTTTTTTATATGATGAAGATCGTAAACATACTGGACAATTTATTGCTGATTCTATTGTTAAAATTGCCGGATACTATGGTATATAAAATAAAATTTTATGTATTGCTTTTGATAATGCTTCTAACAACAAGACTGCTATAACAAAAATAAAATCTACGCTATCTCCGCCCTTGCCTGAAATTTTTCATATTAAGTGTGCATGTCATATATATAATTTAATTGTAAAAGATGGTCTTGAGTTTTTTGAGCTTTATATTGAAAAAATTCGTCTTGCCGTTGGTTTTATTCAAGGAAATAATCGTAGATCGAGAATTAGAGAATTTAAAGTTAAATGTCAAGAAAATGGACTTACACCGATTTTGATGCCTGAGGAAATTGATACTAGATGAAATTCTACGTATGAATTTTTAAAAACTTGTTATAAATATAAAATTCCTATTACACTAGCTTTTAACCAACATTGCGGTTCATTTGCTGATTCTGCTGATTGCATGTTACATAATTCTGATTGGGTTGTAATTAATGATCTTGTTAAGTTTTTAGAAAAATTTTATGTAGCTACGGTTGAATTTTCCGGTGCTTACTATCCTACTGTTTGTAATATTTTGGCATATATAGCCGATATTTCTGGTTTGCTCCAACAATATAAAAATAAAGAAGGTTATAAAGAAGCTGTTGGCGCCATGTTTACGAAATTTAAAAAATATTTTTTCCCGATTCCCCCTATTTACTTGGTTGGTGCTATGCTAAATCCGTGCATGAAATATAATAATATGTGTCACTTTAGTACTCTTATTTATACTAACTTAGAAATAAATACTAACCATGATTCTGAACAAGTACAACCTGATTTGTGGACGGCTACGGCTGATGCAAAAGATTATATAGAAAAAATATATAATCACTATGCTGATTTATTTGATTCAGCCGTACCTACAAATATCACTTCAACTGTCGCTCCTCATCCTCCCGAGGAGCCATCATCTTCTAAAAGGCCGGCACATAGTGGTTTTTCTGATTCGTTTTATGATTTAAATTGTTGAAACAGTGTTGATGAGAGAACTTACACATCAACTTATCGGGAAGAGCTGAAATATTATCTTCGGACGGCACCAGAGGATCGCAGACGACGGATCAACACGCTGGATTGGTGGAGGAATAATGAATCACAATATCCTGTGCTTTCAAGATTAGCTAGAGATATCTTGAATGTTCCAATGTCAACCGTTGCATCAGAGAGCGCCTTCAGTCAGGGACGACAGCAGCTTGGAGACAACCGACACTCATTGGGAAACAATGCAATGAATGTTCTAGTTTGCCTCAGATATTGGATTAGAGCGGAAAGAAGAAACCAACAAATGGAACCGAAGCCGAGCGACGAGCTGAAACTAGAAGAAATTATGACTTCACGGGAGAATTCAGCAGAATCAAGTCCAATGCATGGTTTTGCCCCCGTTGACTTTGATTATCCTATGCAAGTTCCCATTAATATTAACATGAATGAGTTGGAAAAAATGATGCATAATTTATAGATTTTTCATTCATGTAAATTATAAATTTTGGATCGTTTTGCAATTAATAAAATTCCCCAAATTCATTCAGTCCTTAGTCGTTGTTTTTTTATTTTTTTTTATTTAACGATTTAAAATTTTAAATTGAATATATAGTTTTCTACTTTAAATTAAAAACTTACTTCTAATATATTATTAATTTACTACCAAATATTATTAATTTATTATATTAAGTAGCATATGTTTTGAATATTTGTGCATATATCTTCTATAGAAGTGTATATTTAACGTATACATGTGTATATGTTTTATAAATTAGTATATAAGTATATCTATACATATTGTAATGTATATATAATGTAGTATATTTTATAAGTAGTAGTATATATACATTTAATGGTGCGTATACACGTGTATATATCTTCTATAGAAGTGTATATTTAATGTATACATGTGTATATGTTTTATAAATTAGTATATAACTATACAAATATATATTGTAATGTATATACATTATAGTATATTTCATTTAAAGTATTACATATACATAGAATAGAGTGTATATATGTGAATGGATCTTCTATAGACGTGTATATTTAACGTATACATGTGTATATAATTTATAAATTAGTATATAACTATACAAATATATATTGTAATGTATATATATTGCATATATCTCATTTAAAGTATTACATATACATAGAATAGAGTGTATATATGTGAATAGATCTTCTATAGACGTGTGTATTTAACGTATACATTACTTTATGTTGTATATTGGAGTGTATATAGTGTATATTGGATATATGTGTAATTGTTTATACTTTATATATTTTTTAAAAAATATATATTGTATATTGGACTGTATATAGTGTATATTGGATTTTTTATTTATTTTTTAAACGGGTTTGACCGGTTTTTAACCGGGTTTGACCGGGTTTGACTGGGTCTTGGTGGGTTTGACCGGATTGGGTTAAGTGGGCCAGGTTCGGGTGGGTTTTAATTTTTTTACTGTTTGGCCCGGCCCGGTTAACGCCAAACCCGGCCCGAAACCGGCCCGAAACCCGGGTAAAATGGGAGGGCCGATTCCGGGTTGGCCCGGCCCGGCCCGTTAGACACCCTTATACAAAATACTTGTTCCTTTTAGTCTTCTTCGAAATCATATTCAGAAGAGTTTTCAACATGATGACTTGAAATTCTGCTTGATTCTTCAAATTTTTTTTCGAGATCTTTGTAATTTTAGGAATTTTGGAGATGATAGTTTTTTCAACCTTTCAATTTGTCTCATAATATCGGTCATCTTCTCAAGATCGTTATGATGCTTGGACCTAACTTCTTCGATACTTACTAATTTCTTCGACCGTAAAGGAGTAGAAACAACATTAAAAACTCCACCTTGATTTAGTCCAAAACTAAATGATGGTGAATTATCAAAAATAAAATTGATAAGTAGTATATCCCTATTTGATGTGTGTTCTGTCATTAGAGCAAACCTCGACAATTATACAAACGAAAAACTCAAAACCGACAATGAGAATGGTGTACAAAAAAATACAAAAAATAGAAAAAAATATAATTTGTAAGTGATAACATGCAATAATTAAAATTTTATAGTTACCTGATTTTATGGAATACGATCTTTATCAAAGAGGTGAGAGAAACATGAGAAAAGGTAAGGAATAGAAAGAGAAATCTGAAAAGTAAGAGAAATTTGAAAAAAATAAAAATAAAAGATAAAGTTAGAAAAAAAAGAAAAGAGATAAAATTGAACTAAAAATTGCATGAAAGGTGGTAAGTTACCCCCAACACGCGAAAAGCGGGTGACCCCACTAAAAATATACTATTTTTGCTACAAAATGTAATTTTGTAAAAGTATTGTTATTTTTCTTAATTGTGGTCTAAGTCTGTCACTTTCTGTAGTTTTTATTATTGGGAAAACTTGTGTAAATATACCCCTTCAGTCATCTTTTTTTTAAAGTTTTTTGTGGCCGAGTGGCCTTTTTATTAATTAAGGAAATTCGGCTCCAAGGCCCAAAACCAAATAAAATTCTTTACATTGTTTTGGGTCCAACCCAAAATAGAAACCCTAAGTCTAATTAATGACTTCACTCTCCAAATTAAGCTGACTTTCCAAATCTTCATCCATAGCTTCATGTTGTCTCCTTTCTCGTTGGAAATCCGCCATGTTTTCTCTTCTTTTATGGGTCATCTGTACACTTGTTCCTTTCCTTAATGAGCTAAATGTAGCAAAAGTTATGTCTCTTGACCAAGGTATTCCGCGACTCTTCATTAATTGCATCTGCATCTGTGAGCTACCATTAAAATTATTTGGATATGTAGATGATTGGGGTGATGAAGGTTGTTCTATAAAGCCATTCAAAGATCCATTCCATGGTATGCATTGTAATCTCCCTCTGTCATTTTCAAATCTTTCATTTTTGGTTTTGACTGTTGTGGATGTTGGATAGGGTTGTATCAACACCTGAGCTTGCTGATTATCTTCTGTATTTCCTGCTAAAGCTGATGTCGTTCCCCTTTGTTGTTGGTGATGTATTTTGTGTTGACTTAGTTTATCAAATTTGATTAGCTGCTGCAACTTTCCTAAAATAAGACCTCTTTTTCTGTAGGTACTGTAACTGTTTAGAATCAGCATTATGTGTGCTCTATGTTGCTTGCTAAACTTGTACATATGGCTGTATATATTTAGACTGTATCCTTAGTGCTGGTAGCTGTGATTTTTTTGTGTTTATGATTCTTATTCCTTTGATTGGTATTTGCTGAAATGAATTGAAACTTACTTTGTCATTTGTGTCCATAGCTAAGTTAGCTATGTAATCAGCTAGCAAGTTTCCTTCCCTGCAAATGTGCTTGACCTGTATCTCCATTTTTCCTTTAAATCCCTGTATGTCCTATAGTAATTCAACCACCTCCCATGGGACTTTCCACACATTATTAATCACCTTGACCAGTAGAAAAGAATCTGATTTCACTTTCAGTTTTCTAATGTTGTGTTCCCAACAGTATCTGATTGCTTCTTGTATGGCCCTCATTTCTGAAATAACATTTTTTGTATGACTAATATTTTCCCCTTGTTCATAGAATAGATCTCCCTCTTCATTCCTCAAATAGAATCCATAAGCTCCAATCCCAGGATTTCCTCTGCATGCTCCATCCGTATTACACTTAACAAAGCCAATTTCTGGAAACTCCCATTTTACTACTTGATAATAAAGCCTTGGATTATATTTCAGTACCCAGTGTATCATATCCTCCCATCTTGTTGGATACTCTTCTCTCCATTTATACCTCTTCTTCAGCAAACATATCAGTATTTGTTCTACCTGATTGACCATTCCAAGTAAAGACAAGCTTCCTCCATGTTTTATAGTATTTCTTCTCTTCCATAATGTCCAAATAATCACTGCTAGATCCTTGCATGTTCCATCATATTTTTACCTGATGCACAAGTTGCCTCCCTTCCTCAATGATACCTGCAAAATTAGGATAGAACCTTCATAGCTTTAAGGCTATTGAGGATGTTAGAAATAAATGCTCCATTGTCTCGTGTTCACCTTGCTCACAACACCAACACCTTGACACCTCTTGTAATTTCATATTCTTCAGGTGGTCATCAATAGGAACTCTTGCCTTCCAAACTCTCCATAGGAAGAAATTAATCTTAAAAGGCAAGTCCTTGTTCCAGATATGCCCATACACCTTCTTCTTTTCATATTTTGATCTTAGTATATTCCAGGCTGATTTCACACTAAAAACTCCACTTTTGCTTCCCATCCACTATGTTTTATCTACATCAACATGTAATTTGGGACTGATATTGTCCATTATATACTCCACTATTTCCTCAGACAGATATAAACTGAGCATCAGTTTATTCTATTTCCCATACCTTATGAACTGCCTAACATCTACCTCCTTTGCTTGTTGATTAGAATCTTCAATATAGTATAATGCCCCTTGTTTGGTCTAGTTGTCAAACCAGAAACTTGTTTTCCCTGATTTGATTTGCCACCAAATATTATGCTCAAATTCTTCCCTTACTTGAATTATCTTTTTTCGATATGGGTAATGCACCTTTACCTTGAGCTAGCACTGGATGATTCTATTTGCAATACTTGTTCCACATGTAAGTACTCTATAGTGAACCTGTTGATGTCCTAAAATTCCACCAAAGATTTGTAAATAAAACATCAGCAACCGAATAGAGTGACCTTAATCCAATCCCCCCTTCCTCATTAGGTCTACATAGTTCCTCCCAAGCTATCCAGTGCTTGCCCTTAACACCCCCTGTCTTACTCCACAGAAACTTTGCCATAAGTTTATGTAGTTGCTCAATTATACCCTTAGGAGGATTCATAGCTGATATCAAATAAACTGGAAGAGATTGCAACACACTCTTTATTAAGGTGTACCTTCCCCCATAAGTTAATAATCTATTGTGCTATGCTAGAATTCTTCTTCTAACTTTTTGAACCAAATCTTCAAAGTCGATTTTCTTCCTCCTCCCATAATATAAAGGACAACCTAAGTAGATGAAAGGGAATGAACCATAAGCAATACCTTTGATTCTTCTGATTTTACTCTTTACTGCTATTGGTACTTTCTCATAAGCATATATGAAGCTTTTTCTAAGATTAATCAGCTGACCAGACGTTTTTTCATACTCCATAAGAGCCCGCATCATCATCTTAATTGACCCTTTATGTCCTGAACAAAATAGTATTGTGTCATTTGCATATGGAAAATGATTTATGTTTTGACTCTATTTTGGTATCCCATATCCAATGAAAGTAGATTCTTTATACAACCTATTGAGACTCCTTGTTAGAACCTCTGTTGCTATAATGAAGAGTGTTGGAGAGAGTGGATCTCCTTGTTTGAGATTCCTGGTTGAATGGAAAAAACCATATGATCTACCATTAACTAGTACTGAATACCAGTTATTAGACAATAGCCTCCAAATCATGTCTATGATTCTCTCTGAAAAACTAAATTTCCTCACCACTTTGGTTAGATAAATCCAGTTAACTATATCATAAGCCTTTGCTATATCCATCTTAACCACAATATTATGATGCTTATTCCTCCTATTAATATCCCTAACTATTTCTTGTGCTAAAAGGACATTTTCAGTAATACTCCTACCCTTCATAAGACCTGTTTGATTTTGTGAAATTATCAGAGGTAACAGATCAACCAATCTTCCATGAATCACCTTAGAAATAACCTTACTAATGTAGGTGCTTAATCTTACAGGTCTTAAGTCAGTAAATTTCTTAACTAACTCTTTTTTAGGAATCAACACTAAATTAGCATGAGTTATATATCTAGGTAATTCATACCCACAGAAAAAAGCAATAACCATGTTTACCACATCTTTGTTGATGACCTCCCAACAATTTTGAAAAAACTTTCCTAAAAATCCATCTGGTCCAACAACACTTTCACTATTTAGAGATATGAGGAATACATTTAAGCATGTCATACCCTTCATTTGTGTTATCCTGCAAGAATTGTTTTTTAAAACAATCAACTACTTCTTCCCCAATGCTTTCCCGATCCATCAAAGTTACTCCTTGCTCATTCTCTATTCCATGAACATATAGTCTCTTTCTTCGGTCCCTAACATAATTGTGAAAGAACTTGGTGTTTCTATCACCATCATGGAACCATACCATCCCTGATTTCTGCTTCCATAACTCTTTTTTAATGTGATAGTGCCTCCTTAAGTCTTCTTCTGCTTTCCTTAGTTCTTTTCTATTATTATCTAAAGCATTAACTTCCAGCTGCAATTTTTTCACCTTGATAACATCTTTCAGTGTTTCCACCTTATGAAAGATATTGCCATAAGTGTCTCTACTCCACCGTGTAAACACTTTTCTTATATTCTTCAGCCTTACATTAAAAATATGGAATAGACTTTCTTCAACTGAAATATTCCAATTAGCTTTAACCATATCCATAAAAGTATGATGTTGAACCCAGAAGTTTAAGAACCTGAATGGCTTTGGAAATCTTTCTTGGTACCCATAACACTTCACCAATAATGGACTATGATCAGAACCTTCTCTTATTAAGTGTTCAACCTCAGAGTTAGGAATTTGCTGATTGAAAAAACTATTACTCAAAACTCTATCCAATCTTTTGAAAATGCATGCCTCTTCTATCCTCCCATTCACCATGTAAAAGAACTACCAAATTAATTGTCTCATCATAAGTGACATCAAGTCCCCCCAGATTCTCTGAATCATTGAGAATGACATTAAAGTCTACTCCCACTAGCCAAGGTTTGTGTATCATGTATGTAGTTCTTCTAATTCATCCCACAATTCTAGTCTCTCAAGTGCATTGCATCTAACATATATAGATTTTATCTAGAGCTCTTCCTTGTTGACTGAGTGGGTAAACTTTATAGTGATTTGTTGTTGTTTATCATCAGCTACAACTCCTTCTCATTCATCACTCCAAAAGATCCAAATCTTTGAAGAACAATTCACCATAACATATTTCATGCCTAACTTTCTTCTGTAACTTTCTATTTCATTGGGTCCCTAGAAAGGTTCTAAGAGAGATATAAAATACAACTTATACCTTCTTTTAAGATCAATCATCCTATCAAAAGAATTCTGTGTGTTGACTGATCTTATGTTCCAAAATAGTATGTGTTCTGTCATTTGAAAGTATTAGGTTTAACTGAACTACTTCTTGTTCTTCTAACATTTGACACTTTATTTTGTTTTCTCTAGTTCTTAACTCTCTGACATGTCTTGGTGACAGATCTCCTTTTACACTAACTTCAGAAATATTTTTCTGAATAGCTGCTTCATCCTCCCCAATATATTTCCCTTCCTTGTAATCTGAACGCAAAGCCTCATTTGATTGCCCTTGGTATGTTTGTTCATTAAGACTATGTTGGTCTTTAGTTGATGATTCTTCATAATCTTCCTCAACTAAGGGTGTTACTAAGTCATCTGGTGGTTCTTTTTCCTTCCCCTTTGCCTCTTGGATATTTGATGCTTCTTTCTCATGTTGACTCTGATCTATTTGAATTATAGTCATTTCATTCCCATCACTACTATCCTTTGATGTTTCTCCTCTATTTCTCTGTTGTTCTTACTACTAACATATTTGTATTGTTGTACTTTCTTGTCATTCTGCTTAAGTATCATTGGAGAGATATTCTCCTTCTTTTTAGCTACCTCAAATGTCTCTTCGACCCATTTCCTGGTAGACCTATTATCATGTATGTTTATTGTTCCCTTTGTCACTGCTTGAGTACTGCTATCTTTCTGTTGTACAATATTGTCTTGATTTGCTGCACCCTTGACTTACACATCAGTAATATCCTTTGTAAGGAAATCAAACTTATTCACTGTGTTAATAGCCTCCACCTGTGTATGTTCTCTCACTGACTCCACCTTTGTACCATGCCCCCTCTATGATGAGCACCACCTCTACCTTCTCTTCTACTTCCTCCATTCTATCGTCTCTGTTCTTGAAAACTAGTATCTTGCTGTTTATCTTTGTTTCTGCCCTCGTCTTCCAAAGTTTTCTTTCCTTTGATGTCTTCTCCTTTTTAAGATTTGTCTCTTCTTCTTTAGGGTCTTCTTGTCCATCATCCTTCAGGTATAGCTCTGGATGCAGGATAAAATAATCTTTCTCTTTATGTCCTTGCAACTTGTAATTTTTGCAGTACTTTGGAAGATAATCATACTTAATCGTTATCCGCTTTGCTACAATATCCCCCGTCTTCTTCCTTATACCATTTACTCACTTTGGGAGATCAAATAATAAATTCACCTCCACTTTCACCCTTGCACAACTGGACCTGGTCTTATTACTAGTAGCCATATCAACTTGTAAGGGCTTGCCAACTGCTGCTGCTAATGAATTTTTTTTCTTTTCCAAAAAAATTAGGTGGAAGAGCTGGCAGGAATATCCATGCAATGGCTATCGGCGTCTCCTCTTGTGGATCAAACAGCGGATCCCACTTTAAAGTTCGCATGGGATAGTTCCAATTCCTATGTGCTATGTACAAAATAGGTTTTGATAAGAGGTTGACGTAATCCTCCATTCTCGATGCTCTTATCAACATGTATCTATTACATAATAATTCAATATTCACATCTCCTTTGAGTTCACATTGTTTGGGTATTAGCTTCCTCATATCTTGAATATCAGGCCATCCATATGAGAACTTCCTTACTACTGCATATTCCAGATCTTCATTAACAATCATCTGAGACACTTTCTCCTCATCCTAAACTACTCTTGGTTCTCTATGCAAATACGTCAATGGTTTAACAGGAATAGCAACCCTTTTTGCCACTTCCGATTGTAACGTGGCTTCATATGTACGTTTAATGATAGGGCATGCAACATTCGTGATATGAGCTGGTTGGCCAACCTTCGGTGGAGGGTGGCCGACGAACCTTAAGGCCATCCGACGATCAAAACTAGTATAACATGGACAAAGTATACACTATCAATACGCTTCGATTGTATATGCACGTAGTGTCTAAGAATGTATATGTATGTATAGCATATATACAAAGTATACATTAGCTATTCTTATATATTTTGTAAACCACAAGTCTAAATCGTTTTAGCTGTAATTTTCCCATTATTGTTGTTGTTCCCAAATAGTCCACTCACATTGGCATCGATATTTTATTTGATCAATTTTCAATTTCAGGAGAAATAAATGGACATATATATGAAAATGAGGGATAACACCAGATAACCCCTGGATATAAGTACACTATCAATACGCTTCGATTGTATATGCACGTAGTGTCTAAGAATGTATATGTATGTATAACATATATACAAAGTATACATTAGCTATTCTTATGTATTTTGTAAATCACAAGTCTAAATGGTTTTAGCTGTAATTTTCCCAATATTGTTGTTGTTCCTAAATAGTCCACTCATATTGGCATCGATATTTCATTTGATCAATTTTCAATTTCAGTAGAAATAAATGGACATATATATATATGAAAATGAGGGATAATGCCAGATAACCCCTGGATATAAGTACACTATCAATACACTTTGATTGTATATGCACGTAGTGTCTAAGAATATATATGTATGTATAGCATATATACAAAGTATACATTAGCTATTCTTATATATTTTGTAAACCACAAGTCTGAATGGTTTTAGCTGTAATTTTCCCATTATTGTTGTTGTTCCCAAATAGGCCACTCACATTGGCATTGATATTTCTATTAGTTACAATGAGCTGTCAATGAGATGGATACATGATTCACTTCTTAGCTTATTCTTAGCTCATCTTAACACAAGTCTATAAATAGACTCATAACTGTAATCTTCAGGTGAGAATAATGAAAATTCAATTTCTGACTATCTTCTTCTTCTCCTTGATTGCAAGCTATCAAGTTACAATTCTTCCATTTGACATGGTATCAGAGCCAGGCTCACCCAATTTATTATTTCCAATGTTGGGCCCCCCATCTTATATTGTCCACGCTCTAGATGTCCAGACTTGAGCGTGCGGGGGGTGTTGGAGTCCCACATCAGTGGGTTAAAGGGTCCTTGGTATCCTTATATGGTCTTGGGCAATACTTCCCTCATGAGATAACTTTTGAGGTTAAGTTAGGCCCAAGGTCTATTTCTTAATCATGTCCCACATCGGTGGGTTAAAGGGTCCTTGGTCTCTTTATATGGTCTTGGGTAATCCTCTTCTTATGAGCTAGCTTTTGAGGTTGAGTTAGGCCCAAGGTCCATTTCTTTATCATGGTATCAGATCCAGTCCCACCCATTTCATTGTTTTCGATGACGGGTCCCCCATCTTATATTGTCCACGCTCCAGATGTCTAGTCCTGGGCGTGCAGAGGGGGGACGGGTGTTGAAGTCCCACATCGGTGGGTTAAAGGGTCCTTGGTCTCCTCATATGGTCTTGGGAAATCCTCCTCTCATGAGCTAGCTTTTGATGTTGAGTTAGGCCCAAGGTCCATTTCTTTATCAGAGACCAATTACCCATCCCTTTTTTGATGTGGGATACTTAACACTCCCCCGCACTTTCAGGCCTCATTAACTAGAGCGTGGATAATATAATATGGAGGCCCAATATCGGTGAACAAAGATTATTACTCATCTCTTTTCCGAGCCTCGTTAACTAGAGCATGGACAATATAATATGGAGGCCCAACATCCGTGAACAAAGATTTGGGATGGGCTTGACTTTGATACCATGTAAAGAATGGATCTTGGGCCTAACTCAATATCAAAAACTAGCTCATGAGGGGAGGATTGCCCAAATCCATATAAAGAGACCAATTATCCATCCTTTTTTTGATGTGGAATACTTAAGATGCCATGATAAAGAAATAGAACTTGGGCCTAACTCAACCTCAAAAGCTATCTCATGAGGGGAGGATTGCCCAAGACCATATAAGGAGATCAAAGACCCTTTAACCCACCGATGTGGGACTCCAACACCTCCCCGTAACCCAGGGCTGGACATCTGGACCATGGACAATATAAGACGGGAGGCCCAACATCGGAAACAATGAATTGGGTGGGCCTGGCTCCGATACCATATGAAATGGAAGAATTGTAGCTTCATAAATTGCAATCAAGGGGAAGAAGAACATGGTTAGAAACTAAATTTTCATTATTCTCACCTGAAGATTATAGTTTTGAGTCTATTTATAGGCTTGAGTTAAGATGAGCTAATAATGATCTAAAAAGTGAATCATGTATCCAGTTCATTGACAGCTTATTGTAACTAACTAATCATTGTATAACAACCTCTACAACTGACTTAGCTATTGACTAACTAACTAGCTACTCCTATCAATATTACACCCAATGGAATAGGTAGTCGTGTATGTTTCCATGTATGGAGTAGTTCAAAATACTCCCCCACAAGCTTCAGGGTGCAAAATGTTTAGCACACCAAACTTGCCAAGTAAATGAGTATGTTGAGCAAGGCTCAGGCCCTTGGTAAGCAGGTCAGCAAGTTGATCACTAGAGTGAACATAGAGAGCCTTAATTAATCCATCTTTGATCTTGTCCCTGATAAAATGATAGTCAATCTCAATATGTTTGGTTCTCTCATGAAACACAGGGTTATTGGCCAACTAAGTGGCTGAATTACTGTCACCAAAGACTAAAACAAGAAGGGTGACATAAACCCTGAGGTCTTGAAAAAAACAAACCAGCCAAGTGAGCTCTGTAATTCCTGAAGCCATGCTTTTGTACTCAGCTTTAGTAGAACTCCTGGAAACCGTGTGCTATTTTTTTATTTCTATGATATTAGAGATTCACCAAAGTGAATGGTATAACCAGTAACTGATCTTCTGGTGTTGGGGCAAGCAACCCAATTTAAGTCACACCAGCAAGTTAGAGAAGCAGCAGGCTTATCCTTGAACCAGATACCTTAACCAACAGAACCTTTAAGATATCTGACTACCCTAGTAACTGCTTCCCAGTGGGATTTCTTGGGGTGTTGCATGAATTGTCTGAGAGTTTGTATAGCAAAATTAATGCCTGGCCTTGTAATAGTAGCATACATAAGTTTCCCAACAAGTTTTTGGTAAGATGAAATGTCAGATAACAACTCATAATCTTGTGCACCTATGGCATAATTATACTCAATAGATGTTAACTTGGCATTAGATTCTAGAAGGGTGAGAGATGGTTTAGAACCACTAAGCCCTGTGTCAGCAATCAACTCAAGAATGTACTTTCTTTGGTTCAATATGATCCCTGATGCTGATCTTAAAACTTCAATACCCAAAAAATACTTGAGATCACCCAAGTCTTTCATTTTGAATTGTTGATGCAACTTGATTTTGGTGGCATTGATCAATGATGCACTGCTTCAAGTAATTAACAAATCCTCAACATGTACAAGAACTATAATAGTGTTATTACCTTGATGCAGAGTGAACAGGAAATAGTCATGTACACTTTGAGTAACCCCTCCTGTTGACTATATCCTTTGGCCACTAACCTTTCCTTGAACCTCTTCACTTCACCATTTACAATATATTTGATTTTGTATATCTACTTGGAACCAACAGTATTCTTCCCTTTAGGTAAATCAACAATGATCCATGTGTTGTTAGTTTCTAATGCTTGAATTTATGACTTCATAGCTTCCACCTACCTTTCATCTTGTACAACTTGTTTAAAGTGCTGAGGCTCAGTCAAAGTTGTGAATTTTCTTAAATAACACTGATAAGTAGGACTTAGATTTTTATAAGACAAGCTGTTTGCTAATGGATGCTTGCATCTCTAGTTTCTGGAAGTGTCAACATAATCATGCATCTATACTGGTGGTTTGCTTGTTCTTGTTGGTCTACTAGAAGAAGGTTGAGGCAGGGAAGGTTCATCTTGGAATGTGTCTGCATGATTGGTGCTAGGTGAAGCTGCACCAGGTACTGCAGCATCAGTAATGCCATTCTCCTCAATTGGAGCATCTTCAGTGACACTCTCAGTAGATATCTCAGGAAATATTTCATCATATATAGGGACCAAGAAGTCAGTGATAACTTTTTAAGATGAGGAAGCTTGTGTATGTTATGCTGGTGAGGAAGCAAAAAGAAATGTATCTTCATGAAACACTGCATCTCTACTAACTAATAGTCTCTTTAAGGTGAAATCCAACAATAAATATCCCTTTTGAGGCTCTGAATATCCCACTAATACTGCAGGTTTGGCCCTTTCTGTGAATTTATCACCTCTTGGTAAGATAGTCACATAGCACAAGCATCCAAATACCCTGAGATGAGACAACTTGGGATCCTTGGAAAACATCAACTGAAATAGGTTATTACCATTCAGAACAGAAGATGACAACCTATTTATTATATATACTGTAGCTTTTACACATAGTCCCTAATATTGAATGGGCAAGTGAGACTGAAACTTGAGGGCTCTGGCTATGTTTAATATGTATTTGTTCTTCCTCTCCATAACTCTATTCTATTGAGGAGTGTGAGGACAGTTGGTCTGATGAAGAATGCCTAGGGACTGGAACAATGTCTTACATTGAGAGTTGATAAATTCAGTTCTATTATCAGATCTGATGGTTTTCACCATTATTCCAAACTGAGTTTTAATCATAAAAATGAATGTTTTAATGGCCAGTATGGCCTCAGACTTTAACTGCAACAGGTGCACCCAAGTGTATCTACTATGGTCATCTACCATAGTCAAGAAATAGTATTTGTTGTCAAAAGTAGAAATTTTATATGGCTATGGGCTCAACACTAAGTGTGTTTTCGATCATATTTCACCAAGTTCTCTGCGCAACTTGAGATCTCTGTCTCAGTGCATTTTCGATCTCTGTTTTTAGCTTCTTCTTCTTCGCGATTTAGATCTACCTTGCAGTTACATCCTATCAATCATAGCACCTAAAATAGATCAAAGTGATCCATTTTTCATTGGTGCTTCTGATTGTTCTAATGCCTACTTATTCTAATCAAGTTAACTGGTTCAGAAAATTATAATTTATGGAGTCGATCGATGTGTATTGCTCTCTTAGGGAACAAAAAATTTAGATTTGTCACTAGAACCTGTAGCAAGGAGTCATAGAGAGAGGAGCTATATGAGAAGTAGGAAACATGTAATGCAATTGTGCTTTTCTGTATCATGAACACTGTGAGTGAAAGTTTGTTATCTGGAATTATTTATGCCACAAATGCTTGTGCAGTTTGGGAAGATTTGAAGGAAATATATGACAAGGTGAATCGTATGTGTATATAAAAATTGCATCATGAAATTAATATGCACTCTCAAGGTACAGATTAAATCTCAACTTATTTTACCAAATTAAAGAGTTTATGGAGTGAGTATGATGTACTAGTGCCAAATCCTAGTTGTGATTGCCCTAAGTCTAGAGAGTACTCAGATCATATGTGTCAACTTAGACTCTTACAGTTTTTAAGTGGCCTAAATGAGTCCTATAATCAAGCTAGAAGACAGATAATGCTCAAAGGAGTGACTCCTACTGTTAATCAAGCTTATGCGAAGCTTATAGAGGATGAAATCCAATATTCAACTTGTATGATGACTGTGAATGATATATCAGAACCACTTGCTATGCAAGTGAATCGAAATTATGGTTTTGGACAAAACAACACTAACTATAAAGGAAAAAAATATGATTACTGCCATATCTTAGGTCATACCAAGAAAACTTGTTAAAAGTTGGTAGGGTATCCAAATGACTGGAAGAACAGGAAGAAACACAGATACAACTCTAACTTCAGGTCACAGAACACTGGCAGTAACAGTGGTGGCAACAATTTTGTCAACACTGGTAACAAATTTTCTCAGGCTCCAACTATGGTAGCTGGTCAGGTTAATACTGCTAGTTCTAGTCATGAAGGGACTCATACACTACTGGCCAAGCCTCACATATTCATTGAGGAGGATTACACTCAGATTATGACCATGTTGAGCAAAGATACCAAATATATGAAACAAGTCAATATGACAAGTATTACTACTTGTTTCTTGTCCAAAGCATGTCTTGACAGTTGGATTGTAGACTCAGGGTCTACACATCATGTGTCTGCATATAGACACTTATTTAAAAGTAGTACCAGATTAGACACTAAACATTTGGTCAAGTTGCGCCTCCCAACAGGTGATAAAGTGACAATCTCACACACTGGAGAAGCCTACATTTTTGCAGATGATGTGATCAAAGATGTCCTACTTGTTCCAGACTTCAAACTTAATTTGTTGTCTGTTGCTAAGATAACCAAGGAACTTTTATGCTTTGTATCTTTTTATCCTGATTTTTATATCTTTCAGGACCTCTTTAATGGCAAGGTGGAGGGGATTGGTAGACAAGAGGGTGGACTGTATGTTCTTAAAGGTGAATGGATATGAAATACTAATCAGTCAAGATAAAAAACCTGCAAATTCATTGCAGATGTCTCAACTTCCAGTTGTAGTTTATGGCACCAAAAAATTGGACACCCTGTTTCTCAAGTTCTCAAATGTTAAGACATTCTGAATAATCTTAGTGATGTAAATATATTGAATAAATGTACTGTGTGTCCACTAGCTAAACAGACAAGATTGTCATTTCCTAAAAGTACAACTAGATGTTCCACTTGTTTTGAACTTGTACACATGGATTTATGGGGTCCATATAAAACTTCTACTTTTGACAACAAATATTATTTCTTGACTATGGTAGATGACCATAGTAGATACACTTGGGTGCACCTGTTGCAGTTAAAGTCTGAGGCCATAGTGGCCACTAAAACATTTATTTCCATGATTAAAACTCAGTTTGGAATAATGGTGAAAACCATCAGATCTGATAATGGAACTAAATTTATCAACTCTCAATGTAAGACATTGTTCCAGTCCCTAGGCATTCTTCATCAGACCAACTGTCCTCACACTCCTCAATAGAATAGAGTTATGGAGAGGAAGAAAAAATACATATTAAACATAGCCAGAGCCCTCAAGTTTCAGTCTCACTTGCCCATTAAATATTGGGGACTATGTGTAAAAACTGCAATATATATAATGAACAGGTTTCCATCTTCTATTCTTAGTGGTAAGAGCCCATTTCAGTTGATGTTTTCCAAGGATCCCAAGTTGTCTCATCTCAGGGTATTTGGATGCTTGTGCTATGTGACTATCTTACTAAGAGGTGATAAATTCACAGAAAGGGCCAAACCTGCAGTATTGGTGGGATATTCAAAGTCTCAGAAGGGATATTTACTGCTGGATTTTACCTCAAAGAGACTATTAGTTAGTAGAGATATAATGTTTCATGAAGATATATTTCCTTTTGCTTCCTCACCAGCACAACATACACAAGCTTCCTCATCTGAAAAAGTTATCACTGACTTCTTGGTCCCTACAGATGATGAAATATTTCCTAAGACATCTACTGGGAGTGTCACTGAAGATGCTCCAATTGAGGAGAATGGCATTACTGATGCTGCAGTACCTGGTGCAGCTTCACCTAGCACCAATCATGAAGACACGTTCCAAGATGAACCTTCTCTGCCTCAACCTTCTTCCAGTAGACCAGCAAGAACAAGCAAACCACCAGTATGGATGTATGATTATGTTGACACTTCCAGAAACCAGAGATGCAAGCATCCGTTAGCCAACAACTTGTCTTAGAAAAATCTAAGTCCTATTTATCAATTCTATTTAACCAAATTCACAACTTTGACTAAGCCTCGGCACTTTAAATAAGTTGTACAAGATAAAAGGTGGGTGGGAGCTATGAAGTCAAAAATTCAAGCATTGGAAGCTAACAACACATGGATCATTGTTGATTTACCTAAAGGGAATAATACTGTTGGCTCCAAGTGGATATACAAAATCAAATATCTTGTAAATGGTGAAGTGGGGAGGTTCAAGGCAAGGTTAGTGGCCAAATGATATAGTCAATAAAAGGGGTTAGATTATCATGAAACCTTCTCACCAGTGGCTAAGATGGTTACAGTCAGATGTGTGATTGCAGTAGTTGTGTCTCAAGGTTGGAATCTTCATAAAATGGATGTGTATAATACATTCCTCCAAGGGGATCTTGAGGAGGAAATCTACATGGAGATTTCCGAAGGATTTAGAAGACAGGGGGAGTACAAGGTGTGTAAATTGATCAAATCCTTGTATGGACTTAAGTAGGACTCCAAGCAGTGGAATCTAAAGCTCACTCATGCCTTACTTGATGCTGGTTTTACCCAAAGTGTACATGACTATTCCCTATTCACTCTGCATCAAGGTAATGACACTATTATAGTGCTTGTATATATTGATGATTTGCTAATTACTGGGAGCAGTGCATCATTGATCAATGTAACCAAAATCAAGTTGCATCAATAATTCAAAATGAAAGACTTGGGTGATCTCAAGTAATTTTTTGGGTATTGAAGTTTTAAGATCAGCATCAGGGATCATATTGAACCAAAGGAAGTACATTCTTGAGTTGATTGCTGACACATGGCTTAGTGGTTCTAAACCAGCTATCACCCCTCTAGAATCTAATTCCAAGTTAACATCTATTGAGTATGATCATGCCACAGGTGCACAAAATGATGAGTTGCTATCGGACATTTCATCTTACCAAAGACTTGTTGGGAAACTTATGCATGCCACTATTACAAGGCCAGACATTAATTTTTCTATGCAAACTCTCAGCCAATTCATGTAACACCCCAAGAAATCCACTGGGAAGAAGCTACTAAGGTGGTCAAATACCTTAAAGGTTTTGTTGGTCAAGGTATGTTTTTCAAGGCTAAGCCTGCTACTTCTCTAACTTGTTGGTGTGACTCGGATTGGGCTGCTTTCCCCAACACCAGAAGACCAGTTACTGGTTATGCCATTGACTTTGGTGAATCTCTAATATCATGAAAATAAAAAACAGCACACTGTTTCCAGGAGTTCTGCTGAAGCCGAGTACAGAAGCATGGCTTCAGCAGTTGCAGAGCTCACTTGGTTGGTTTGTTTGTTTCAAGACCTCAGGGTTTATGTCACCCTTCCTGTTTCAGTCTTCAGTGACAGTAATTCAACCATTCAGTTAGACAACAACCCTATGTTTCATGAGAGAACCAAACACATTGATATTGATTGTCATTTCATTAGGGACAAGATCAAAGATGGCTTAATTAAGGCTCTCCATGTTCACTTTAGTGATCAACTTGCTGACCTGCTTACCAAGGGCCTGAGCCTTGCTCAACATACTCATTTACTTCGCAAAATTGGTGTGCTAAACATTCTGCACCCTGCAGCTTGAGGGGGAGTGTTTTAAACTACTACATACATGGCAACATACACGACTACCTATTCCATTGGTGTGTAATATTGATAGGAGCAGTTAGTTAGTTAGTCAATAGCTGAGTCAACTGTAGAGGTTGTTGAAGGTTGTTAGAAGTCGTTATACAATGATTAGTTAGTTACAATGAGCTGTCAATGAGCTGGATATAATGAAAATTCAGTTTCTGACTATCTTCTTCTTCTTCTCCTTGATTGCAAGCTATCAAGCTGCAATTCTTCCATTTGACATTTTCATTTGATCAATTTTCAACTTCAGTTGAAATAAATGGACATATATATGAAAATGAGGGATAACGCCAGATTACACCGGGATATAAGTACACTACTACGGCTTGATAGAAACTAAAAGAATTAGCCTTGCCTTCTATTAAGAGAGATGTGATTGTTGTCTTCTACTACTAAAATATTGTCAAGTGCTAAGATAATGCAGTTGATAAGTTACTTTATAAGCTTATCCCAACGACATACTTAAATACTTTACTAAATTTAATATACATGCAAACGTAAATATTAATGAAATCCTCAATGTGATGGCTAATGGGGTGAATGATTATGTTGATTTGACAATATATAGTAATGACTAATGGTGATGATTATTGATAGTGATTGGTGGTTGTTGTGGCAATAGTTATGAGTGGTGATGAGTGTAAATGATGGCTATGGCTAAGGATGGTTGTTTTGGGTGATAGGCACGATGGTTGTAGTTGATAATAGTGCATGATAATGGAAACGGTGAATGAATGAAATTGATGAGCTAATTAATATCTTGATAGAAATATTTGAATAAACATCTAAATGATGGTAAGACATTATTACAAATCTTAATCATTCAAATGAAATGTACACTCATTAATAGCATGTTTGATTAAACTTCTAAAATCAACTTATTTTGCAAATTTTTTTTTCGAAAAAGTATGTTTGATAAGAAACAGTTTGTATTTGACCAATAAATTTATAACACACTTTTAACTGTTGAGCACTTACTAGTGAAAAACTACTTTTAAGCTTTTGAAAAATAACTTTTCAATGATTATTGTGTTAGTAGAGATTAATGATAATGATCATAAGCGATGCATATGACTGACGATATTGTCATATAAAATGTTTTCTTTCTTGAAAAATCACTTAGAAATTATTTTTTAATATATAAAAGATATTAACTTCTTTATAAAATTACTTTTCCATATTTTAAATTCCCCTTAAAACTCATATTAAACCTGTAAACTATAGAAGACAGTCAACAAATAATTAATGAAAGAATTGTTGCACAAATGCACACCCAATCCCAAAGAAAGGAAAAACGAGAAACGCATGGGATGGGCGGTGCACAGTGCGGGGACGGCAGCAAGGGGCCATCACTCCCTAAAATATTTTTTTCCTTTTTTTTTCTTTCTCGAAAGTCTTCTTTTTTGGGGGATTAAGTAGGTGCTTTGACCATAATATGGGATCATGATTTAGAATTTTAATTTTTTCTAAAACGTAAAAGTCACTCTATAAATTATATTTGTAAAGAATGTTTCATGACTTTAAATTTTGTCAAAAAAATCTGATGTTTAATGTGAATAGATTATTTGTACCATATAAAAGAATTATAATTAAGATAGCTAGAACTACTATTGTAAAATTTAATTTATAAATATATTTGTAAAGAATGTTTCATCATTTTGAATTTTGTCAAAAAAATCTCATGTTTAACGTGAATAGATTGCTCGTACCATGTAAAAGATATATGATAAAGATAGCTACAAACTACTATTGTAAAACTTAATTTATAAATTATATTTGTAAGAATGTTTCATCATTTTAAATTTTGTCAAAGAAAACTCACGTTTATTAACGTGAATAAATTGTTCGTACCATGTAAAAGAATTATAATAAAGATAGCTAGAAACTGCTATTGTTGATTAGGCCTTTATAACTATGTGTATTTAAAAATTTGTAATCCCAAAACTTATTTACAAAAGGAACATGGAGATACTCAATTAATTAATGTGTGTTAGAGTTTATGATTTATTTATTTGGTAAGATTTTATAAGAATGAAACTTTTTTGATAATTTTCACTGATTTATAGAGCTTTTATGTTTGTGAAGAAAAAATACAACTTAAAAAATTTAAATTATTTATTCAAATAAAGCTTCAACTTTAAATGAGTTTGATTTCAAATATTCAAATCATGCCCAAATAGGACCAGTATATGGTCAAAAGCATGGCTGTTTCTTTTAATGATTAAATTTTGCTATGCGTGTGAAATCTACGTTTTTTATTTGTTTTTGCTGATTAGTCATGAGGTACTTAATATGCAGATTTAATAGAGTATTGGTCAATTTGAATATTTAAATAGGTACAAGCTTTGATAGCAATATTTAAATGAGAACTCATAACAACTTAACAGCTTGCTTGGATGGTTGTAACCAGCTGTACTGTATTTGTTTTTACATTTTGGTAGCTAGCAAGATTTTATTAATTACCAAGTTGATAATTACAAACCTAGCATGACCAATAGTCTGCTATATGCCAATACTTAAACAGGCTCACCACTAACACTCTTAGGAGTAACAGGCTCCTAACTAATACATGCCCTCAATCCTATAGGAATTGAAAATGTTGTAAATACTGAGCTATTCCTACATCTACTCTTAACATAACAAGTGCAGACAACTTCTCTAGTTATTGCTTCCCAAGACCTCTCCTGTTTCACAAAAATCCATGAGTTTCTTTCCAATCAGATGGAGGGTATAAGTTCTGTGTAGATCATCTTCAGGCATCTGACTTGCTTAGACTTGCCCTTGCTAGCTTTGATAATCAACTCCACCGTTTCATCCTACTTGAGATTACTAGCTCATTGCCCCTGGATCCAATCAAGTAATTTCTACCAGAGTTGTCTAGTAAACTCACAGTTATTAAAGAGATAATCTCTAGTTTCATCTACCATCTTGCATAGGAAACACTTTTTCTCTACCTATATTCCCCATTTGCTCAACCTATCCACTGTTAGTTGCTTATTTTGTATGTGCAGCCACAAAATAAGAATTATTTTTGGCCTGGCTAGACTTTGATTTAGTAGATTCTTCCATGCTACTTTAGGTAAATCACCTAGTTATTGTAAATATATTTGTCTAATCATGGACTTCTTACCATGATTTTGACACTCATGCTTCCCAACAAGCTCCTAGAATTGAAAATCTTCTTTACCATCCAACTTGTCTGCTGAGGCAGTGACATGATTTCTAACTACTGTTGCTTCACATAACAAGAATGAATCTGTCTAATCCTTAAGCTATTCTTTTTCCTGGATAGATTCCAACATGTTTGGTGATGGTTGCCTTATTCTATTGAAAGCCAACTTCTAGCTTCTAAGAAGGAGCAATTGGGAAAGGGGAATTTACTGAGAAGGAAGAGAGAGAACAGTGAAGCAGTGAGTTGAAAGTAGCCGACTTACTCTCATTAGTCTGTAGTTGGAGTATATATACAAATATCTAACTACATCATTAATTATCATAACCACCTATCACTAACTAATCACATTTACTATTTGAGTACAAATATCTAATGCAAGTATTACTATGTTCAAGTCACCTTAACTAGTACTACAATTCACCAATCACACTAATCTTTACACTCCCCTCAAGTTGGGTGCGGGAAAATATCAACCAGTCCCAACTTGAACAACATGTCATTGTGAAGTTGTTTACCCAAAGCTTTAGTAAAGATATCCGCTAATTGTTCTTTGCTTGCTATATACTCAGTCTTGACCAAGCCTTCTTGAATTTTTTTCTAATAAAATGGCAATCAATCTCTATATGTTTTGTCCTTTCATGATACATAGGAATGGAAGCAATTTGTAAAGCTGCCTTATTGTCACAATATAGCTCCATAGGTAACTCAATTTGTGCTCCTAATTCTTGTAATAGACCTTGTAGCCAAACCAACTCTGCCACAGCTGTTGCCATGCTCCTATATTCTGCTTCTGCTGAGCTCCTTGAGACTGTACTTTGTTTTTTAGACTTCTATGATATCAGTGAACCACCAAACTTGATCCCAAAGCCTGTAACTGACTTCTTGGACAGTAGGCATGATGCCCAGTCAGCATCACAGAATGCTGCTATCTTCCTTGATCCTTTGTTGCTCATCAATATTCCCAATCCTGGTTGTCTTTTAATGTATCTTACCACATGAAGTGTTGCTTCATAATTTGACTTCTTGGGAGCATGCATAAATTGGCTCAAGTGTTGTACTGCAAATGAAATATCTGGCCTTGTCATGGCTAGATATAATAACCTTCTTATTAGTCTCTGGTAAATTCTTCTATCTTCCAATTCAGTGTCATCTGTTGCTTGACTAGACTGTCATATTCAAGACTTGTAAGTTTCTGGTTTTGCCCAAGAGGTGTATTATTTATCTTTCCTCCAGCTAGGCCACACTCTGATATGAGTTCAGTGCATATCTCTTTTGATTTATTAATATTCCCCTGTGTGATCGTGCAAACTCAATGCCAAGGAAATACCGTAGTTCACCTAGATATTTCATTTTGAAATTATGATGCAAAATGTTCTCAGCTTCCTGAATTAAGCCTCTACTGCTTCCAGTTATCAATAAGTTATCCACATATACCAGTATAATAGAAATATCCCCATTATCATCTGTTTTGGTAAAGACAGAATAGTCTAGTTTGCTTTGTATAAAGCCTGCAGTTGTGAGGGCAGTGGTAAGCTTCAGGTTCTATTGTCTGCTAGCTTGTTTTAGTCCATATAAGGACTTTAGCAGCCTACAAACCTTATGCTCCCCCTGGATGCTAAAACCAGGTGGAAGAGTCATGTAAACCTTTTCAAATAAATCACCCTAGAAGAATGCATTATACACATCTAATTAAAGAATAGACCAATTATATTGAGCAGCCAGAGAGACAACACACCTAACAGTCACCATCTTGACAACAGGGGAAAAAGTGTCATGATAATAAAGTTCTTTTTGCTGGGTAAACCCCTTAGCAACCAACCTAGCCTTGTATCTTTAACACTACCATCAACCTTGTATTTTACCTTATAAACCCACCTACAACCAATGGGAGTCTTCTCTGAAGGTAGGTCAACAATATCCCAGGTGTGATTGTCATTGAGAGCTTGAATTTATTGGTTCATAACTTGAATCCAATTACTTTCCTGAGCAACTTGTTCAAAAGAGGAGGGTTCAGAAACAGAAGCTGAGAAGGCAATAAGTTAGGATTTGTAAGGATGTGAGATAGAAGAATAAGATAAGGAACTGGAGATGGGGTGAAGAGTAGTGGAAGAAGTGACATAATCAGTATGCCATATAGGAGGTTTAGTTAATTTGGAAGACCTTCTAGTAGGCTAAGAGACAAGAATAGGAACTAAGGGTGCAATTGGAGGATCTGAAGTATCAGAAGAAAAAGAAGAACTAGAAGCAACTGAAAAAATTGATGAAGAAAAGCTAGAAGTAAAAGGTGTAACAGAGGGAAATATGTCATCTGCTGGATGAGAAAAAGGTTGTGGTGCTATAGGAAATATGGAACAAGATTGGTTTGGTATAGTGTCTAGAAAAGTATGTCTTGGATATTTAAAAGAAAATACAGTTTCTCTAAAGGAGACATCTCTATTCACAAAAAAATACCCAGTAGCAATGTTATACAACCTGTAGCCCTTTTGTGTGTCTGAATATCCCATAAAAATAGAGGGAACTGATCTAGGAGAAAATTTATCAGAATTAAGAGGTGTAGTGGCATAACATAGACAACCAAATACTCTTAAGTGTTTCAGGTTAGGAGAATGGTTGTAAAAGATTTTATAAGGTGATTTCCCTGACAAAACTGAAGAAGGTAGTCTATTAATCAAAAAGGTTACTGTGAGTACACAGTCTCCCCAAAATTTAAGTGGTACATGAGCCTGAAACCTAAGGGCTCTGGCCATCTCAAGGAGATGCCTGTGCTTTCTTTCAGAAACTCCATTTTGCTAAGAGTATGCACACAGGTACTTTGGTGGATGATGCCAGAAGATGAAAAAAATGAGTCACACTGGTTGTTAAAAAATTCAAGGCCATTATCTGATCTGATTATTTTAACAGTGGCTGAGAATTATGTTTTGACTAAATCCAAAAAAGAGGTAATAAAAGTAATGACTTCACTTTTGAATCTCATCAAGTAAACCCATGTCATTCTAGAATAGTCATCTACAATAGTGAGAAAGAACCGATGACTATTATAAGTGCATTGTTTATATGGTCCCCAAACATCCATGTGCAGTAATTCAAAAGGAGAAATAGATTTTTTAACACTAGAAGGAAAAGGAAATCTAGTTTGTCTTGCAAGAGGGAATATAGGACAAGAACTAAAATCTTTATGTTGTTTACATGATTTCAGGAGATCAATCTTGTGAAGTACAATAATGGATACATGACCGAGCCTCATATGCCAGATGGAAAGGTCTGAATTAGAGGTAGAGTAAGAAGAATGAAGAGCTTTGACAGGTGTTGGCTTCTTGGTGGTGGATGGGAGCATGTAAAGTCCTCCTTCCTCCGTACCAATCCCCCTCACCTTGCCAGTGCAAAGGTCCTGGAACAAATAAAAGGATGGATAAAAATAAACACAATAATTCAGTTCTTTTGTAAGTTTAGAGATAGACAAAAGGTTGTAGGCAAAATGAGGTATGTATAAGACATCCTGTAGTTCACTGTTGTCAAAACAACAATAGAACCAGTGTGAGAAACTGTAGTGGTTTGACCATTTGGTAAGTGAACAAAACTGGAATTAGGAGGGATAGAAATAGAATGTAGTAGTGAATTCAAGTTTGATACCATGTGATTCGTAGATCCAGTGTCCATAATCCAGGGAATTGTATCAGTACCTATAGAGAAACAAGCATTGAATGTATGTAGTACAGAATGAATACTATGAGAAGTACCTTCCATGTTAGCAGCCATGTCCTTTGATGCTACATCTTTGTCAATTAATTTCATCAGGTACTGATATTGATCAGGTGTGAAGGTTGGCATAGGCTGCAATGAGGAAAGGTTTGGCATACCATTGCTACTAATTCCAAGAGCTTCATTGTTGTAGTTATTAGTGATATGATACCTTCTACCATCTCCAAGCTACGGCATGTTATTATTCCCAGATTCAAAATCATTAACACATTGTACATTATTTGCATGTGTTCTTCTGTAATCTCCATAGTTTTCCTGCTTGTTTTCTCCAAAGTTTTGTTGCTTGTTACCTCCATAATTTTGTTGTATGTTCCTTCCATAACCTGGTGGCTTACTGTTCCTGTAAAGAACTCTTTTCTTAGCAAACTCGTGGTTGGGAGGATATCCAACAAGTTGATAACAATTTTTTTTCTGTGGTTTGTCATGTGACAATGGTCACAATATAGGCCAGTGTTTCGATTCTGGTTGAACTTATTACTTTTTATAGATGCTAAAACAGTAGACTCCTTCAAATCCATTTTCTGTAAGGGCAACACACAATTAGAGATTAGACTTGACTGCACTTTCTGACTTTCATCCTGCATTATCATGTTGTAAGCTTGATTAAGGCTTGGACTAGGGATTGTCATAAGGATCTGACTCCTTGATTATGCAAACACTTCGTTCAGACCCATCAAAAATTGCATAATTTTTTGCCTTTCCATATGTTCAGCATACACCCTGTACTTGTCACATCCACAAGATGGAAGAGGCACAAGTGATATATACTCATCCCATAGATTCCTCAATTTAGAAAAATACTCCGACACTGTAAGATTTCCTTGACTCATTGTACTAATTTCTCTGTGCACCTGATATATCCTAGTTAGGTCACGCTTATCAAATCATTCTTTCAAATCGACCCATACACTATATGCATTGGACGAAAACATCAAGCCATTTGCTAGTTCCTTCGAAACAGAATTAGTAATCCATGATAAAATGAAGGCATTACATCTTTCCCACTCATGCTCCAAATCTCCCGTGTAGTGTTCTTTTCTACATTTTCCATCAATAAACCCTATTTTGTTATTTGCTAGTAATGCTACTCTCATAGAATTATTCCATGCGGTATAGTTTTCCATGCCAGATAGTTGTTGAGGGATTAGGATCCTACCTGGTGTATCTGATGGGTGCAACTATAGAGGATTTTTGGGATGAATGTCAGTGAACCTTTGAGCTTGCATTTGATTTGTAGTCTCCGTTGTTTCAGCTGTTTGCACCATTTTCGTAACTTCTTCTACAAATTGATGTCACCGATGTATTAAAAATTCTGATATTTTGATGGAAATTGTTGAACCTTCAGTGAATTTTAACAACAATATATTGAAGTTTTGATTGAATTTTATGGAAATTCCGATGAATTTGATGACAACTCCGATGAATTTTGACGAAATCGCGAGTCGATCTTTAACTGTTCCCAGCTCTCCAGCTTATGCGAAGAAAGAGAAATACTAAATACTCACTATATCAGCTAGGTTTGTTTGACAACCATAGCTTTGATACCATATTGAAAGCCAACTTCTAGCTAAGAAGGAGCAATTGGAAAAGGGGAATTTACTGAGAAGGAAGAGAGAGAACAGTGAAGCAGTGAGTTAAAAGTAACCGACTTACTCTCATTAGTCTATAGTTAGAGTATATATACAAATATCTAACTACATCATTAATTATCATAACCACCTATCACTAACTAATCACATTTACTATTTGTGTACAAATATCTAATGCAAGTATTACTATGTACAAGTCACCTTAACTAGTACTACAATTCACCAATCATACTAATCTTTACATATTCCATATCTTAATGTTGGTGATGTTTAGACCTCATGCTGAAGACAGAGCCTACTCCCAGAGACTAAAGCCTTCTTAGTCGACAATATGTCTCAATAGTTTTCATTACCTTAGCAAGTAGAATGAATATTTGTGTCCAATAGGATTGAATCCCAAATAGGACAGACATCACTAGCTGTAGCTTCCCCACATAAGATAAATTTTTGGTAGTTCAAAATAAAACCTTAACTACAATTTTAGTTACAAGTGGTTGTCGTTCAAGAATCTTTAGCTCTCTAGTTGCCAAACCAAGTAGGTGGCACATAGTTCTCTTTTAGAATAACTTAGAAGATCATGGATAGCCAGCTTTTCTACATCCTCCACCCCTTCATAATAGATTGTAATTTTAGCTAGATTTTGTTGTAGACCTAAGGCAGCTGAAAAGATACAAAATTTCTCATGCAATAGACCTACTAAATTAACATCCCCTTTGCAATTAATAATAAATCATCTACAAAATAGAGATTAGTAATGTTAAGTTGATAGTTTTTGGAATGATGTTTAAACCAGTTGACATCTTTGAGCTCATTGTCACGGCCGAAACTACTGGATCATGAGGGCACCTATTCAAATCCACCTAGATAGGAGAATCCCTTACCATTCCTTTAATAAATCAAGCAAAAGTCCTTAATCAAGCAATGAAGTGAACTTTATTATAGAAAATTCCGCAAAATAGTATGAAATTATAACTACCGTAGGATCTAGTCTAAATAGGTACAAGAGCTGCTAGAAGGAACAATAACATTGGATACAACTTCTACCATGAGTGGGAGAAGTGGAAGATGCTGATGGATCACTACCGCAACACTCAAGCAATCAACACTGATCCCTGCAAAAGACTATTCCCCCAAAAAAGTATAACAGAGTAGCATCAGTACAAACCATACATACTGGTAAGCCTCATCAATAGATCTGAATTGGATTACACAAATACAACATAAAAATTCAATAGAAAATATGTGTTCTTTTAGACTCATTACCAACCCCAACATTCCCTTTTACTTCCTTCACTAATTTTCGATTATGACTACCGAGACACCGTTCTTTCTCTTATGATTCTACTACCCCGGACTACTAAGTCTGACCTCGCACCAAGGGCCAACATAATTTCTAAAGATAGATACAATGAGGGAAGTCCTAGACCTAAGTAAAAAACCTAATAAGTCAACTAGCATACCTAGAGAAGACCCATTTCAGACATGTGACCTATCTACCCAATTTCTCAAATATTAGCTCGGATTCATTCCATAACATACACATGCCTTTCTTTGTAACCTGGTGACATAGAATTCTTTAATCAACCTTACAATAAGTCAGGTCTGTAATGTCCCAAAAACGGGTCCCAAGACGTCACACGGTGCTCAAGACTATGAGTAGCCTTAAGTTAACCCTGTAAGCCTTCTACTAAATCTGAATACTCATCTTAAAGAAATATAGATATATAGTCAAAGCTAAAATGCAGAATTCTGTATGAGCTAAGCTAAAAATATCTGAAGATAATAACTAAAAATACTGAACTCAAGAGTCTGATCTATCAATACTGAAAATCTGAATCATGTCTAGCAGTCCAACAAGCCTCTACTCCTAATCCTAGAGAGTCACTGGAATCTATACAAACTGGGGGTTTGTCCCTAGTTTGTCTAGTCATGGAATGCTTAAAGCATAGTCATTCTTGAAATATCATCATACAAACTAGGGCTTAATAACTCATGCTTCAATTCTATGTCAAAATATCATAACATTCATGCTTGATAATGTAAATATTGGTAATTTAATTCAAAATCTAGAAATTATTGCAATACGTATGAAAATACAAAAGTAAACATGCAAATTCATCATCTAAATTTCTTCAAATCTCATAATCTTTCAATTAGCAATATTGGTATGAACCCTAATTTGAAACTCATGTAATTTCATACAAAATCAACTTTAAAACAAATTTTGGGCACAAGGATGAAAATATTATCCTTGTTGAAAAATCCCGCATACCTTAATTGATGATTAGATGAAGAAACTTGAATGTTGAATCCCTATTTGTGCTCTTGAAAATAGATTCTTGATTATCTTGAATTGAAAATTTTGAGTTTCCATGGGGAAAGAATGGAGGAATTTGGATTTCTTGAAAATTAAGTTTTGATGTTCTAGGGTTTCTTTGAGAGGAAGTTGATGAAAAGTGAGCATATAATGGTTGGAATAGGATTAATTCAGTGTTGTTCACGAATTGGGGGCTGAAGAAAAGACTAGATTTCCCTTTTAAAATCAACTTCGAAAACTGGAAATTTTGATTTTGGGCCCTACTGTGACGCGCCACTATCGTGGTGGCTTATTGAAAAATGGACTATTGCGAACTGAAACTTCACCGCAACGCGGGGCTATCATGGTAAGCAACTGAAAATTGACAAATGCCATTTAGTCCATCACCGCGATGCGGTACCATCGTGGTGAGCTACTGGAAATTGACAAATGGGAACTGGGACTTCATCGTGATGCGGGCCAATCGGGTGGTCCACTGGAAATCGGACAAGTGTCATTTTCCATGTCATCGCAACGTGGTGCTACTCTTTTTTAAATACTTTCTTCACTAAAAGTGCCATAATTTTTCAACCGAGTATCGGATTGAGGCGAAATTAGTATCGTTGGAAAGCTGAGCCAATTATCTACACATTGGTGGGTATAAAGCTTGAAAATTCTACATGTATCAAGATTTATTCATTTTCAAAGCTAACCCTTGACATTCTAGGAGCTAAATTGAGCTAGGAAAAGTACGGGGTATTACATTATCTCCCCCTTGGGAACATTCGTCCTCGAATGAGACTAGTTAAGCTGAAGATTCTGAGGAACTAAGGCTATTTATACTGGCATGCACAACTGAAATAAATTGCATGACTGAATCTAAAACATACTGAGCGGATGAATTAAATCTGCAAGTGCATGAATTTACATGAAGATAACTATATGGCTGAGTCTGAGACTAGAAAAGAACTGAATTAAGGAAGAATGTTACCTTTGGCTGAATCTGAATTCGTGGAAAAAAGATGAGGATACTTGGTACGCACATCTACTTCTGTTTTCCAAGTAACACCCTCAACAGACTGATTTTGCCATAGAACTTTCACCAAGGGAACTTCTTTGTTCCTTAGTCTACGAATCTGATGATCAAGAATCTCTACTGGAACTTCTTCGTATGAGAGGCTATTTTGAAAATCTGTACTTTCTAGAGGGACTATAACAAATGAATCATCCATGAACTTCTTAAATAAGGATACATGGAAAACTAGATGAACTAACCACAAGTCTGCAGGTAGCTCAAGACCAAGGGAACTTCTTTGTTCCTTAGTCTACGAATTTGGTGATCAAAAGTCTCTACTAGAAGTTCTTCATGTGAAAGTCTATTCTGAATATCTGTGCTTTCTAGAGAAACTATAGCAGCTGAATCATCCCTACACTTCTTCAACATGGATACAAGGAACACTGGGTGAACTGATGACAATCTGCAGGTAGCTCGATATGCTACCTTTCCCACACGACTCAAAATCCTACAGGGACCCACATACCGAAGATAAGCTTTCCCTTTTTACCAAATCTATTCACTCTCTTCATGGGTGAAACCTTCAAATAAACAGAACCATCGACTTCAAACTTAAGATCTCTTTTTTTTACGCGTGCATAAGATTTCTAACGACTTTGAGCTGCTTTCAATATCTCTAGAATCAACTGAACTTTCTCCATGTCATCAAACACCATATCTATCACAAACAAAGTGGCCTCACCTACTTTAAACCAACCGACTGGTGATCTACATCTCCACCCATAAAAAGCCTCAAACCCGGCCATCTAAATACTAGAATGGTAACTATTATTGTAGAAAAACTCGATCAATAACAAGTGGTCATCCCAATTGACTTTCAAGTCAAGGACACATGATCTAAACATATCATCTAAGGTCTGAATGGTCCTTTCTACCTGACCATCTGTCTGCGGGTGAAAAGCTGAACTGAGATAAACTTGGGTACCAAGACCCTTCTAAAAGGCTTTCCAAAACTAAGAGGTAAACTGAGTACCCCTATCTAAAATAATGGACAAGGGAATTCCGAGTAATCTAACCAACTCTCTGATATATAACTTAGCACAATCTTCAGTTGTGTAGGACATGAGAACTGGCAAAAAATAGGCTGATTTGGTCAATCTATCTACAATAACCCAAATTGAATCATGTTGTCGACACGAATGGGGTAACCCTGTCACAAAGTCCTTGTTTACCTCTTTCCACTTCCAAGTGGGAATACCAAAATCCTGCAATGTGCCTTCATGTCTTTGGTTCTCTACCTAAACCTTTTGACAGGTCGCATACTTGGCCACAAATTCTGCTATATCTCTCTTCATACCACTTCATCAATAGACTTTCCACAAATCGTTGTATATCTTGGTAGATCCTGGGTGAAAGGAGTAACGCGCACCATGCGCTTCTGGCATAATACGTTGCCTTAAATCGTCAACACACTGCACACATAATCTACTCTTGATCTCAACACACCATTTCCCCCTTAGGAGAAAACCTCTCCCTTTTGGTCTTTAACTGACCCCTTTAGTTTGACCAAACTAGAGTCCTTATCCTTCTTCTCTTTCACTTCAGAAACAAGAGAAGATTCTGAACTACTCTGAACCCAAACATTCCCCTCAGCTGATTCAACCATCCTCACACCCAATCTAGCTACCTGGTGAACTTCTCAAACTAATTCTCTCTTATCATTCTCCACATGAGCAAGACTGCTCATAGACAGTCTACTAAGGGCGTCTGCCAGTACATTGGCTTTGCCCGAATAATATAACACACTCATGTCATAATCCTTCAACAATTCTAAACACTTTCTCTAAAGAATATTTAACTCCCTCTGAGTAAACACATATTACAAGCTTTTGTGATCCGTGAACACGTCGACATGCACCCCATAAAGATAGTGCCTCTAGATTTTCAATGCAAATACAATAACAGCTAACTCAAGGTCATGGGTAGGGTAGTTCTTTTCATGAGGTTTAAGCTGTCTAGAGGCATAGGCTATAACCTTACCTCTCTGCATAAAAACATAACCTAGACCAATTCTAGAAGCATTACAATAGACAACGAATCCATCTGTACCATCAGATAGCGCTAAAATTAGGACTGAAGTGAGTCGAGTCTTCAACTCCTAAAAACTCTTCTCACAGAAATCTGACCACTAAAACTTAACTTTCTTTTGGGTCAATCTAAACATGAGGGGTGCAATAGATGAAAAACCCTCAACAAAATATCTGTAATAGCCAGCTAAACCTAAGAAACTTCTGATGTCTGATGGAGAGATAGGCCTAGGATAGTTTCTTACTGCTTCTATCTTTTGGGGATCAACTCGAATGTTATCACTGGAAACAATATTCCCGGGGAAAGCTACTGACCTTAGCCAAAATTCACATTTTTTGAATTTGGTGAACAACTGGTCATCTATAAGAGTTTACAACACAATTCTAAGATGGTCTACATGATCATCCTCACTACGAGAATAGACACGAATATCATCGATAAAGACTATGACAAACATGTCCAAATACTGTTTGAACACTCTGTTCATCAAGTCCAAAAAGGCTGCTGAGGCATTTGTCAGCTTGAAGGACATGACTAGAAACTCGAAATGACCGTAATGGGTTCTGAAAGATGTCTTTGGAATATCATATCCCCTTACTCTAAGATGATGATAGCCGGATCTAAGGTCTATCTTTGAAAAGTAACTTGAACCTTGGAGTTGGTCGAATAAGTCATCAATCCTAGGAAGAGGATATTTGTTTTTGATTGTGACTTTATTCAGCAGATGATAGTCAATGCACATTCGCAATGAACCATCTTTCTTTCGCATGAATAGGACGGGAACGCCCCATAGAGATACACTAGGACTTATGAAACTTTTATCGAAGAGGTATTTAAGCTATTTTTTAATTCCTTAAGCTCGTCTGGAGACATACAATATGAAGAAATAGAGATGGGTTGAGTATCTAGAATAAGGTCAATACCGAATTCTATTTTCCTATCGGGAGGTACCCCTGGCAAATCTTTGGGAAAAACTTCAAAAAACTCATTGACTACACGGACTGACTGAACTGTTAGAGCCTCAGACTTAGTGACTTTAACTCGAAATAGATAATAGATGCACCCTTTTGATATCAAATTTTTGGCCTTAATATAGGATATGAAATGACTATTGGGAGACACTGAATTACATTCCCACTCAAAGACTGGCTCATCTGGAAACTAAAACTTCACCACTAGGTTGATACAATCTATAGATTCATAGCAGGAACGGAGATAATCTATACCTAGAATAAGGTCAAAATTAACCATGTCTAACTCTATTAGGTCTGCTAACATGATCTTATGAAGAACAGTGATAGAACACTTTCTATAGATCTGTTTGGTAGCAACTGACTTACCCATTTGGGTAGAAACTAAGAAGGGCTTAGAAAGCTTTTTCAGGACCTACTTCAAAATACACTACAACTAATGAAGTCACATAAGAGAGATTTGACCTGGGGTCTAACAATACATAAACATCAAAATGAAAGACACAAAGCATACCTGTAAGAACATCTGGTAACTCTCCTGCTCCTGATGGGATGGTAAAGCATAAAACCTATTCTAGCGCTGACTACCACCGGTACTGTATGATGCACCCTAAAGAGGGACTGGGCGACATAGAGGAGATGGTGCACTAGTAGCCTGAGTCTAGGGACGAACATCCTTGTTTCCCTGCTTAGCATGCGGGCACTTTTTGATTCTATGTCCCAACTTACCACAACCATAACTACCTTTTTGCCCCAACAAGCACTCACCAAGATGATTCTTACCACACTTAGCACATAAAGGATAACTGGGTTTTCCACTCACATTATTCTAAGATTTGGACATAGAAGTTTTACCCCACTGCTCCTGCCTAGCTCTAGGGGTAGGAGCACTAGCTGAAGATGGCGCTGGCACAGACGAGCGACCCTAAAATTATGAACGATTTACCCCTCCAAACCTTGTCTGGCCATATTCAAATTGCCTGATTCTTGCCTTCTTATTTCCCCTCGCTCTCCCTTTCAACTTTTCTACCTCAATCTGTTGAGGATGAATCATCAGTCTAGCAAGATCCATATCCCCAATAAGCATGGCAGTCCTACACTCCTTGACTACAAAACCATATACTCCAGTAAAAAACTTACTGATACTCGACCTAGGGTCAGCCATCGTGTTAGGGGCATACTTAAACAACTGGTTAAACTTAAGGCAGTACTTCTTCACTATTATTGAACCCTGCCTCAAGTTCACAAACTCCTCTACCTTAGCTTTTCTTAATTCATGCGGAAAGAACCTATCTAGAAACACGTCCTGAAACACCTGCCAACTCATAGGAGCTGCATTCTCACCTCTTTCATTCTTCTACATAACCATCCAATCATATGCCACATCTTTTAGCCTATAGGATGCCAACTCTACACTCTTCTCCTAAAAAATATGCATAATATGGGTGATCTTTCTTACCTTATCTAAGTAAAGCTGTGGGTCCTCACCTGTTTTTGACCCAAAGAACTATGACAGATTTATTCTCATAAAGTCACAAATTCTGGCTGTTGCTAAATCCCCATTTTACTAAACTGGGACTGACGCCTGATGGTTGCCCGGAACATTAGCAGTCACAACTTGGGCCAACGCCTGATAGGCAACCCAAAATTCAGCATGGGATACATTCTCATTTAGAGGGTCAGCAGGCTGGGGTGGCTAGTTATTGTTTCTGCGTGTATTAGCTCGGCGAGGAGACATATTCAACTGTCATGTAAGAGCACGAGTTAAAAGTAGATAGAGACACTGTAAGCACAATAGATCATGAAAGAAAAGGATAATTTCCTAAAACGTCCCGCAGACTCTTGCTCATAAATGTGGTGTTTCACACCCATGATCAAGACTTTACATAACTCGGCTTGTTTGACTCACTAGGACTCATATAACCTTAGGCTCTGATACCAAGTTTGAAATGCCCCAAAAATGGGTCTCGAGACGTCACACGGTACTCAAGACTACAAGTAGCCTCAAGCTAACCCTGTAAGCCTGCTACTAGATCTGAAGCTCATAATAGAGAAATATAAACATAAAATCAATGCGGAAGTCTGTCTGATCTAAGTTGAAATTATCTGAATATATTATCTGAAAATACTTGACTCAAAAGTCTTGACAATCAATACTGAAAATCTGAATCATAACTAGCAGTCCAATAAGCCTCTACTACTAACGACTACAAGGCCACTGGGACAAACCCCCAGCTGACTCGAACTGACTAAAAATATTGAATCAACTACTCTAATAAGCTGAAAAACTAAATAACTGGGTCCCCGAACTATAAGGACTCACCAATTGTCGGGAGGTAAATGGAGATGATCAAAATCACTCACACTGCTGAAACTAAGCACCTAAACCTACATTATTAAAAAGTGTACCATATAGACATATATGTGGATTAGTGCTTCTGGAATGTACTGAGCATGTGGGGGTGAATTCATAAGTAAAACAATATCTCAACATTATTATAAATTTGTAAGAGAATGTATGCTAAGTGTAGATGACTCACATTATCTTGAATAACTGAAAACTGGGAATCATAATCATGAGTAGTAAAGCATGTTATATAAATCTTGTGAGTCATAATACTTAGTTCTAAAAGTTGTAATTGTATTCTATCTTTAAATCATGCTGCCTAAGTGTAAAAAGAACTCACTTTTATATTTGTAAACTGAAAGCTGGAATCTAGTAGCTAATGTCTTATGTAAAGCAATATCTAAATAAAGCTGTGAGCCTTTACACTTAGTTTCTAAAATCTTTTCTGTTAGGATTACTCTTTTTTTTGTAGGGAGGTTCTTCTAACTGATATATACTATGTGAGCTATCATAGTGTCCAACGCCTAGTTCCCTTATGGGAAAATCTCACGTTGGGGAGAGGTGCCATACTCTTGCCAAAGAGTATAACCTGAGCTAAGTGATCACATCTGTAACTGTCATCCATATAGAAATGGGAATAATCTGATAATCTGAACCTACGTTGGCTAGTAGTTCTGAGGCATGTAAATATACCCAACTTGGTGCTAAATACTACTCCCTTTAATCTATATGCTCATTCTGTAGGAAGTTCACTTTAAAACTAGTATAAGGATTTTCAATGAAAACCAATCATGCATCTATTCACTTTAAACTGTAATAAATTTGTAAAGTAGATTCCATATCTTGGCTGATATCAAAAGATCAAATCTTGATCAAAACCTGAAATTTAACTAATCATAGGGTGCTTAAAGCATAGTTATTCTTGAAATATCAATATTCAAACTAGGGCTTTATAACCCATGCATCAAATTTATTGTCAAATTGTCATAATTCATGCTCAATAGTCAACATCACGAAGTTCTTGCGCAATTCTAGTTAAAATCATGAAATTCAACCTTCATTGTATATAATCTATTTCATGAACATAAATGTGCAGCAATAGGCATGCAAATCATTATTTAAAACACTTGTAATATCATAATCTTCAAATAATAATATTTGGGTATGAAACCTAATTTGAAACTCATGTAAAATCATGTGAAATTAACTTTAAAAAATTGATTTTAGGCACAAGGATGAAAGAATTATCCTTGTTAAAACCCCCACATACCTTAATAGATGAAGAATCTTGAACTTTGAGTTCCTATTTATGCCATTGAGGATGGTTTCTTGAAGATATTGAATTGGGAATCTTGAATTTTGGGTTATCTTGGAAAAAGAATGGTGGAATTTGGATTTCTTGAAGTTTAAAATTTGAAGTTCTAGGGTTTCTTGGAGAGTAATTTGATGAATAATGAGCGTATAATGCTGAGAATAGGTTTAATCCTCTATTTTTCACTATTTAGGGGCTTGGAAAAAGATTAAATTGCCCTTTAAAATTTTAAGTTCGAAATTGGAATCCCAATTCTGACCCTCAACGCGATGCGGCACCATCGCGGTGGCTTACTGGAAAAGTGATGAGTGCCATTTTTCACTATGGCGCGATGCGGTGCTATTGCGTTGCGTCACTGGAAAAGGATGAGTGTTATTTTGTACTCCACCGCGACATGGTGATATGCTCCACCGCGATTTCTAGTGCGACACCGGCCAATCACGGTGAGCTACTGGAAAAGGATGAGTGGGATTTTAGGGTTCACCATTACGTGGCATAATCGTGGTGCTTCACTGGAAAGAGGACAATTGTGAATTTGCCCTCCACTGCGATGCGGTCCTATCACGTTAGCCTACTTCCTTATACGAAAAATGTTGTAACTTCCCACCTAAGTATAGAATTAAGGCGAAATTGGTATCGTTGGAAAGATGATTCAATTATCTATAATTTGGTGGGTCTAGAGCTAGAAAATTTTGTACGTATCAAGAGTTATACACTTTTGAAGTTGACCCTTGACACACTAGGAGCTAAACAAAACTAAGAAAAGTATGGGGTATTACATTAATATAATTTGGTACTTTTAGCCTATTAGGTGACTTTAACTTAGGCATAATTGACTTAGTTACTAATGTTTAGGGTACAATTGCTATCTTAGGACTTATTATGACTCATTTAATATCTAGGAGTGGATTTAGATGGCTTAGCCTAGTCTGGGGTAGAATTTGCCTAAGAATGGATCTCGAAAATTAAAGGTCGACCCTCCGACCCATCTTAGTCCAAGACTATTAATTACTCTTCTTAACTTTATAGGTGTATGGTATCCCTTTAAATGGCTTATTTAGTAGCTTGAAAAGAGTGGTTATATGATTATTATGCTATTTTTGTACTTGGGAGTTGATATTAGTTCTGATTCAAGTCTGACATTGATTATATGTGGTATACGTCTGACATTGATTATACGAGTTTTAGTTCAAACATGGCCTTAATGGGTTGTTTATGTCGGTTATGAGATTGGTTCTAATATGAGGTTTATGGTATGGAAGGATTCTTGGTTATATCTTGAGATGTGGTTATCTAGTATAATTTTGATTACTTGTTATCTTTGATTGCACCCTCCGGGATTATGGGAGCCCGCATTGAGTTATTTACTTTTTTACACTTACTGGCTTATGAGGGGCAGTTTTGTATTGATAATCATGTGTTCCTTAAGTTATTATTCCAAATTATTTATTTATTTACAGTATGTGTAGAATTATTCCAGGTTTTTCCCTTCATCTTGACTTAGCATAATTATCTTGTATATTGTACTTATATTATGATTTAGCGCAGTCGGTCGGTGATGCCTACTGAGTACATGTGGCTTTGGTACTCATACTACACTTATATACTTTCTTGGTGCAGATCCGAGTACTAGTGGCCGTCGTTGACATCGATATCATGTTGATTTGAGTTCGGAGATAAGGTGAGCTCTCAGAGTCTGAGTTTCCCTTTTTCTTTCTTTTATTTATGTCTAGTCTTTTGTTATTCGATACTGAGTTTATTTGATTATTATAATACTCATATTTCTTTTGTTAGTGACTCTTGTACCGACACTACTAGGTCGTGGGATGTTATGTTTATCTTATTTATCCTCCATATTAGTATTATTGCCATTTTTTATTCTAATTTACTATTGTAAGTCGTTACTTGCAAAATTCCTAGAATTTATGCCACCTTTCCTCAAAATTAGCCCATTTCTCATAGCTTCGGGCTACTATTTGGCTTACCTATCGATGCGATAAAGTAGGTACCATCATGACTGATAAATTAGGTAGTGACATCTATGGTGATGATGATGGTTAATATGATACTATGTTTCATTTTAATGATATGACAAACCTACTGATGGTCCATATGAAGAATTAGGTACTCACACTAGGTCAATTTTAAAAGGAACAAGGGAATCAAGATCTTAGGAGGAACAAGTTTTAATTATTCCTCAGATGGTTCTTATTTCATTGGGACCAGATGAGGGACTAGGTATGTCATTTGTTGAACTTCTGGCAGCCAATAGTATAGCTGTAAGCTATACTTTTTCTGCAGGAAAGATGGTGCACATCAGTAGATGATAATTTTCCAGATTATCAAATTATTACCATTTCTATATGGATGACAGTTACAGATGTGATCACTTAGCTCAGGTTATACTCTTTGGCAAGAGTATGGCACCTCTCCCCAACGTGAGGTTTTCCCATAAGGGAACTAGACGTTGGACACTGTGATAGCTCACATAGTATATATCGGTTAGAAGAACCTCCCTACAAAAAAAAGAGTAATCCTAACAGAAAAGATTTTAGAAACTAAGTGTAAAGGCTCACAACTTTATTCAGATATTGCTTTACATAAGACATTAGCTACTAGATTCCAGCTTTCAGTTTACAAATATAAAAGTGAGTTCTTTTTACACTTAGGCAGCATGATTTAAAGATAGAATACAAGTACAACTTTTAGACTAAGTGTTATGAATCACAAGATTTATACAACATGCTTTACTACTCATGATTATGATTCTTAGTTTTCAGTTATTCAAGCTAATGTGAGTCATCTACACTTAGCACGCATTCTCTTACAAATTTATAATAATGTTGAGATATTGTTTTTCTGATGCATTCACCCCCACTTGCTCAGTATATTCAGAAGTACTGATCCACATATATGTCATATGCTACATTATTTAATAATGTAGGTTTAGGTGCTCAGTTTCAGCAGCGTGAGTGATTTCAAGCATCTCTATTTACCTCCCGACAGTTGGTGAGTCCTTATAGTTCGGGGACCCAGTTATTCTGTTTTTCAGCTTATTAGAGTAGATGATTCAGTATTTTCAGTCAATTCAAGTCAGCTGGGGGTTTGTCCCAGTGGCTCTGTAGTCGTTAGTAGTAGAGGCTTGTTAGACTGCTAGTTATGATTTGGATTTCCAATTTTGAATGTCAAGATTTTTAAGTCAAGTATTTTCAGATAATATGATCAAATAATTTCATCTTAGATCAAATAGACTTCCGCATTGATTTTATGTTTATATTTCTCTAATATGAGCTTCAGATGTAGTAGCAGGCTTACAGGGTTAGCTTGAGGCTACTCATAGTCTTGAGCACCGTGTGACGTCTCGAGACCCATTTTTGGGGTATTACAATTAATTACACCTCCAAGACCTAATTCCCAACCCATATCTAATAAATTATCATAAATATACTATGATCAAGCTTAATCTATAAGAAAGGTAGACCTGGCCTACCTTGATGCAGAAGAATGTCCGGTGAAATCTGCTAAATCAAGGAATTTTTCTTTCGAGAAGCTTTCACACGTTGTCACGTTATAAACATCATAATCTACTCATCAAAATGAGAACAATGGTACCCATGTTGCATTTTTATGCTTTGGGTCCCAAATCATTTAAAAATCTCATATGGGGCTCGCTTGTTGAATCGCATTTTCAAAACCATCAATGTGACCCTCTATGCTCAAGAAATAATTACCCTCAAGATTGGATAAATTTCGAGTTAAAATGGCACTAAAATCAACCCATCAATATTTTAGTAATCTTGAGAATTAATTTAGAAATTTACTAAGAAAATAATAGAAACTTACCAAGAATTCAGAGAAGAAATAAGAAATTTAGCTCGCAAACACCCTGAAAACACTCATTAACGTTTCTCCCAAGTTTCCACACTTTCTAGGGTTCTACACTCTTGAAAATGGGTGAAAAATAGTAGAGTTTTTGCCCGATAACCAATTCTTACCGGTAAAGACTTTAAAATAGGGAGTTGGCACTAAAAATCAAATGAACTGCCCGATAATTGAACTGTCAACTCCAACAAGTCAAAAATGACTTGGGACAGCTACAAGATAGCTATAAAAGGCTAAAATGGGTGGAAATGCCAAAAATTACCTGGAGGGTTATTATAATATCCACTTCTAAAAGAATTTCTGTTCGTGAAAAATAAGGGTTTGGATGGTACCTGAAGCCTCGAACAAGTGAGATTACTGGGTCCGTATCTTGCTCTCGATTTCTTAAGTTGCCTTTCTAATGGGTGATGCCTCCATTAAACCTTAAATATTGAAATCTCTCTAGTGCGTAACCACTTGACATACCTAGCTAGTATGAATACAGGCTCCTCTATGAATGTCAATCGCTTATCCAACTGAACTGAGTCCAATTTGAGCACATGTGATGCATCTGGAATATACCACCGTAATATAGAAACATGGATAACCAGATGGATGACAAAAAAATCTGGGGGTAAGGATCTCGAATGGTCCAATATACCTAGGGATGAGCTTGACTTTCCTCCCTAACTTCATCACACCCTTCATGGATGATACTCGAAGGAAACTTGATCACCAACTCCAAATCACATTGCACAAAATCTACAATTTGCATAAGCCTCCTGCCTACTCTGAGGTACTCTCAACCAGTCCTAAATCACTCTGACTCTATCCAGCAACTCCTGAAGTAGGTCTGTAATACAGGGTTTAATCTTGGGGGTCTCAAACCATTCGATTGGAGAACGACATTATCTACCATATAAAGCCTCTAGTGGTTCCATCTCAGTACTCGAATGGTAGCAATTATTATATGCAAAATTTGTTGAAGCTAAGTGTTGTTCCCACTAACCTCCAAAATCCATAACGCGGGCTAGGAGGACATCCTTAAGAACCTCAATAGTCTACCCTGACTTCCTATCAGTATGAGGATGGAAGGATATGGTGAGATCCACCTAAGTACCCAACTTCTCCTAAAAAGATCTCTAAAAGCTAGAAGTGACCCAATCTGAAATGATAGATATGGGCACGTCGTGCAAAGGGACTATCTCTCTAACATAGACACGAGCTAACTTCTTGATACTGATAGATATTTGAATAGGAATAAAATATGAAGATTTAGTCAACCGATCTATAATGAACCAAATACCATCGGAACCACGGGAGGTACGAGGTAACCCAAAAACAAGGTCCATGGTGATCTACTACCACTTTCACTCGGTTAATAGCAATATCTTAATCAAGCCACTAGGACTCTGATGCTTGTCCTTCACTTGCTGATAATATAAACAATGAGCAACACAGTCTGCCATATTTCTCTTCATACCACTCCACCAATAATATTGCCTTAAATCCCTATACATCTTAGTTATATCAGGGTGAATAGAATATCTAGAGTTGTGAGCCTCATACAAAATCAACTAAATCAAATCTCCAACCCTCAAAATAAAAATATGGACATCGAATCTCAAAATACACTCAGAATCTATGGTATACCTCTTACACTCACCACACAACACCTGATCTCAAATAATACCAAGTCTCACATCCTCAAACTAACAACTTTGAATCTACTCAAACAAATTAGACCTCACCTCAATGTTATCCAGAATCCTTCTAAGGTCAAAAATGTCAATTCACACAATTAGGTTGGATAAGGACTAGAGGTCCCACACTAAAAGCCTCTGAGAAACTAAGATAGAAGCCAAGCTACCCATACTCATTGCCTTCTGGATTAAGACATCTGCTACCATGTTTGCCTTGTCCAAAAGATACAAAATAGAGATATCATAATCCTTAAATAAATCCATCAATCTGTGATTCCTAGTATTAAGCTATCTCTAGGTCATAAGATATTGAATACTATGATGATCCATGTAGATCTCACAATGCACGCTGTAAAGATAATGCTTCCAAATCTTAAGCATGAAAACAATTGCCGCTAAAACCAAATCAAGAGTGGGGTAGTTATGTTTGTGCACCTTCAACTACCTCGATGCATAAGCAATAACTCGACCATGTTGCATTAACACAAAATCCAAACTAACACCAGAAATATCACAATGTACAGTGAATCTCTCACCCTCAATAGGAAGAGCCAATATAGGGGCTAAAATAAGAAATCTCTTAAGCTTCCAAAAGCTCAATTCACACCCCTTAGACTACTAAAAAAGAACCTTTTTCCAAGTAAATTTGGTCATCAGCTCTGCAATAGTAGTAAAACCCTCAAAGAATCACCAATAGTAATCGACCAAAATAATAAAACTATGAACCTTGGACGGAGATGTAGGCCTGACCCAATCACGAATGGTCTCAATATTTATCAGATCTACCATAACCCCATCCTTATATACCACAAGTCCTACGAATGTCACTAATTTAAGCTAGAACCCACACTTAGAGAATTTGGCAAAAAGCCTATGATCTCTCAAAGTATCGAGCACAATCCTCAAATAATAGATATTATACTCTCTACTCTTCGAAAATAAAAGGATGTTATCGATGAACACAATCACGAATGAATCTTAATAAAGCCTGAACACATGATTCATCAAATCCATGAGCGATGTTGGGGCATTGGTCAAACCAAAAGACACCACCAGGAACTTACCAGTCTATCAATCAATAATATCCTAAACTACTTTGGGAGGAGGTAGAGGCACATCATCATGAACCCCTTCAGAAATATCATCTCTTTTTTGTTTCGTCATCCTACTAGGTGTTTGTATGATCCTCTCTCGATTCAGATTCAAAGGGAGTAAGGGATTGCCTCTACTCTGTGTGCTAGGGATACACCCAACTAAGAACAAAAACAAAAAGAAAAACCCAAAAACTGTAATAACTTCAAATTAAAAATCAACACTGTAATCCCCGACAATGGTGCCAAAATTTGATAACGCCCAAGTTGTACCTTCATTTAGAAGGTTATGTAGTTGTTGCCAAATATAGTAACATAATAAAGGTTGGGGTCGAATCACAGGGGAATAGATGGAATCGTGACTCTCAGCTGTTGTAATCAATGGGTAGAACTGAAAAAGTAAACGGGGGGGTTTTGAGTAGCAATATCGAAAAAGTGGCGAATATCAACTTTGGTTGAAATTAGTCATAGGTGATACTAGGATTGTATTCCCCTTGGACTCCCAACTCCGTAGGCTTATCATTCTTTATTGAATAAACTCGATACCTTACATGCAGAATTGATAAGTTGTGTACCATCTACAGTCTTTTGGACGAGCAAACAAATTTCACCCTTTACCTTTTGAGTCTCAAGATGTTGCCGTACTAACCCTTATCTTGATCCAAGTTAACTATTACCTTTTGAGTCTTTAGTTATTAAATAAAAGTTAATCATATTACTTAGATAATACTTAGTAGCGTAGATCGACAACTAACTATCAAATTACTATTGTCATTATCTTTTCCTAGTCACTACACCTCTTTTGGGGTAAGTAGCAATAATCTAGGTGGGATCCTAGTATCTGCAACCACTAAGATAACTATTAAAGAGAAGATAATACAATGCATGCATGGGTATCGGTTCGTAACAACAATAACACTTACCCTAATTCGTCAATTACTATATGTAGTTTTGATGATGATCAGCTAAACTACGAGGAACCAGGTCCCAGGATGTGCAAGGCACAGTATAACTGGCACACGCCTTATGCATAGTTTTGTTATCATGTGTAATAAACTTGCAGGTGCTATTTTGTACCGACTTGGACAGCTGGTCCAATGACCTTTTAATCCCTAATCATTACCCAACTATAAAATAAAAAATACCTCTTCAACAATTGGTTTTTACAAATCTTAAAGAGTGAAAAGAGAGGTAGAAAAACCCTATTTCTACACTACTCAAGTTTCCTGCTTTATATGAGCTTAAATTGAATTTGTTCTTAAGTGAGTACTGAATTGTAACCGAACTACTCATGCTATAAGAGTAGTGTTTTCTTATGTGGAGAAACCTGCTTAGGTAGAGTTATCTAAGCATTATTGTTGATTAGAGTTAATCAATAGAGTGAGTCCTTTGTAGATTTACCAAGATGAGATTGTAGTAAATTTGTTATAAGCAAAAGGAGCCTAGAGGTAGGCTGAAATCTAGACTGTAATTGAGAAGTTGATTATAGTGGATTTCTTTGATGCTTGTGAAGGAAAGCCATGGTTTTTATAATTAGGAAGAAATTGGCAACATAGGGGGACTCTTCTAGTGACTTGGATGAAGATGAGAAGACTAGAAATGGATCTATACTAGTAGTGGAAGACCGTCCAGTTAGCTATGATCCCTTGGTTTCTTTTTTGGCAAACATAAAAGGCGAAAAGGAGAATGAGGTAACTATCTCCGACGTTAAGAAGAAACTTGAAAATTATTTTGATAGAAAGTTAAATAAGCTAGAAAATGTATTAGTTGATACTATGTGCAAGCTGAGTACTGAGAAAATTGGCCTAAATAAATAATACAGAATCAGGAGCTTAAATTAATTGCCTTAACTCACTAGATCTCTGAAATAGAAGAACAATATACTAAATTAAAACTTATCAGTCTTAGTTTGGTGAGCCAATTGAAGAAAGTAGATGTTTCTGATAGAAAAAGAAAGAAAGAGGCATCACTACTTCAAATTGAGCTTGAAGAAGAGCTGAAGAATTCTCAAGACCATCTCATGACTGTGCTCTAGAAGAATAAGGAGTTAGAAAGGGACATGGTCCATTTGAAGGAAGAACTCAAAAAATCTCTTTAGTGGACCTCATCCTCATAAATCCTCTTTAATTTCACTGATGGCAAGGGGCCTGGGTATCAGCACAAAGATCGATATTCGGGGTCACAAAACAGAGATGTTCAAGATATCAAAAACAAAGTTCATAAACCCTTGTTCACTCACTGTGGAAGAGATGGACACCTGAAGAAACATTGTCAAATCTAGAATAGAGCAAGGATGTTCAATGATATATACATCCAACAAGATCCAAAGAATTTCATGTCCTTGAAAAGTATGAAAAAGGGGACAAAAATAAAGCACAAACTACCTAGATGGATAAAAAATGACTTAATCACACCTCTGTCCTCCTACTGGGAACTCAAACTCAAATGGGTTCCCTAAGTCTAACAAATGATTGTGAATATAGGAGGGACAAAGGGTTTGCAGTCAGAAAAATCTTCTTGTTATATAATTTCTCAAGACTATGAATGGAAGGTCTGATTGTATTCTCTTTCCTAAGACACTTCAAGGTGAAAGTGTCTTATGTGATTAGAATTTCCATCCCAAGGATGAGCTCAATAAAACTGGCAAGTTTAGAGGAATGCTGAAGGAACTCTGAAAATTTGAAGAATCCCAAGTCTAGGACCTGGTCCTCAGAGGTACTTCCAAAGTAAGTTGCGGTATCATGTGGTGTAATGAATCTATCTAGATGATTCTAGGATTGATCAGACTAACCTGACCTACTATCAAGTGAATTAGTGTCTCTTCACCTATTTAGTTATATTCAGGAGGAAGGTATCCTTGATAAATTAGGAACATATTGGTCTAACTCAGTAATATATCTTTGCGAGTATACACCCATGGAAGTAACTATGGAGAGAACAGATGTGACAAGAACAAAGATGGAGATTCACTCAAACTAGAGAGGGACCTGGTCCCATCTCTTAGGTTAATATCTTGTATGTGCAAATTTTGTCTGTTTTGTCAAGAAAAAGCCGCGTCCTCCTCGTCCTTGTGTCGGAACAAAATTGTCCTATTCTAAAATGAAGGATAAGTCACCAAAAGTTTGAAATTGATCATATCTTATTCTCCCACAAAACCCTTCTTTGTGCTTACTATTCCTTAAATCTTGCTACGCTTACTCCTTCTCATATCAAAAGGGAAAAAACAAAATTCCAAATAGCCCTTCTAAGAAAAGGACCTTCTTGATGGTTGTAGCTCTCCAAGTTTCTTGTCCTTTATAGGATTTTAAGCTTAGCATTGTGAAAAATCCCTTTCCAAACCTTTCTGAAAAACATCCTTCTTCTCCTACTCTTCCAAAGCTTAACTCCTTCAACACTCAACCCATCAATGAAGAATCATCCCAGAATATTCAAAACTATTCTGATGAAGTTGTGATGAATGAAACCTGGGTAGCTAAAAATCTCATCTTGTTGTCAAGGAAAGAGTTTGGTTGATCACAAGAAAACCGATGTCAGTAAAACACCAAAAAATTTTGGAAAATGGTCTAAAAGTTTTACTGAGAAACAACTGACTCTTGAGGAACCTGGTCCCAAAAAGAGGAAAGTAGCTGAAAAAAAATTTGTGATCACTTACACCAAAAGAAAGAATAGGGAGAAAAATGAGGGTGTATCCAAAGAATAAAGAAACAAGTTCTTGAATAATCAAAAAGTCTTAACTAGAAGGATTTTTTATTCAAACGTGCTAGCAAAATCTGGTTGGTGGAACTCTTTGAGCTACTTAAACATCAAGGGTGGATGTATCTCATGGAAGGAAATGTTCCTATTATTTTGATGAGTTGGTCCAGGAATTTCTCTTCACTCTGGAATTCTCAAAAGATGGAATGCATCTTACTGCACAAGTCCAAGGAAAGATAAAGATGAATGGGGAAAAACTAGGAAGGATTTTGGAAGTTCCTATATATGGGGTGAGAACTATCTCCAAAAAGCTACCTTCAATAAAACTCTTAGAAAATTTATCCAAGGTCAATGGAAAATTAGTGGCTGCAATGAACAGGAGATCACTCAAGAGTGAGTTTCAATTGGTCTTTGACTTTGTGAACAACGTGATCTTGCCTAGGTCACAAAAGAAAAACATTGCCTCATCCACTGATTTGTATATAATGGAATGCATGAATAGCTTTGAATTTATTAATTTAACTGCATTGATGATTAAACACATTCATAAAGTGGTTCTTGGAAAGAACGGAAAGCATGGCATGCCTTATGGATATTGGTTGAACAAGGTATTTGACCAGTTTGGCATTGTCTGTGAGAATGGAACCAAAGGGTCTATGCTTAAAATGCTTGGTATGAAGACATTAGTCAAGACTGAATATGTCAAGCCAGGTAACATTTATCGAAGGGAGCTCAGCAAGGACATAGGAAAACTAAAGGGCAACTTAGCTGCCAAGGATGAAGAAATCAACAAGCTTCAAGAGACAATTAAGCATTTATCCAAAGGAAGACCATGTGACAATGAAATGCTTAAATCTGAGAATGTTGAATTGAAGAAGATGGTGGTGTCAATCTTAACTGATGAGGTCCTTAGGTCAAATGCAGAGATAAGGCATCTCAATAATAATCTGACCCTACTCCTTCAGACTCTTCTTCCTAGTCCTTCACCTGTTAATCATTCATAATTCTTGTGGCTTTTACCCTAAGAACATTTAATTTATGCACTGCTATGATACTTATCCTAATTACGATTGAATCTTTGCTTTGTGTATTGCATTTGTTCTCTTTAATTTGCAAAGTTACTCTTCATGTTAGTGTTTCCCCAGTGGCCATGAGTTAACTAATGTGTGCTTAATTTACTCTTGGTTTACTGTTAGTCCTTTTCAATAATGCCAAAATGGGGAATACAAATACTAAGTAGGGATGGACCAGGCATCAGGTGTTCAGATGTTCTAGGTGAATGTGAATGGCATAAGGGAAGTGAAAGTAAATGATGTGCTAAATTATATGAAGGAAGTCATAATGACAAGGAGAAGAAATGTTGAAGAAATGCAAATACACAAATTAAAGATGCAGGATGAGAAAGGGAAGTTGTTGCTACAAAATGACAACAATGGACCAGGTCCTGATGTTGCATGAAAGAGGAAGCATGATGATAGGGAGAACATTCATCCTCAAGAGGTGATCACTCTGATGAAATGTGATGAGTGCGCATTGATGCTCAAATTATATGGTTTAGTTTGTCATCATCAAAAGGGGGGAAAATTGTTATATGTAGTTTTGATGATACGAAGGTAAACTACGAGGGACCAGGACCATGGATGTGCAAGGTACAATACAGCTAGCATGCACCTTCTACACAGTTTTGTCATCTTGTGTAACAAACTTGTAGGTGTTATTTTGTACTGACTTGGACAACTAGTCCAATGACTTTTCAAGCCCTAATCATCACCCATCAATTAAAAGAAATACATGTCTCTTCAACAATTGGGTTTTACAAATCCTAAAGAGTGAAAAGTGAGGCAACAAAACCCAATTTCTACACTACTCAAGTTTCCTATTTTATGTAAGCTTAAATTGAATTTATTCTTGAGTTAGTGTTGAATTGTAACTGAACTACTAATTCTATAAGAGTATTGTTTTCTTATGTGGAAAGACCTGCTTAGGTAGAGTTATCTAAGCATTATTGATGATTAGAGTTAATCAGTAGAGAGAGTCCTTGGTAGAGTTACCAAGATGAGCTTGTAGTAGAGTTGCTACAAGTGAAAGGAACCTAGAGGTAGGCTGAAATCTAGACTGTAATTAGGAAGTTAATTATAGTGGATTTCTTTGATGCTTGTGAGAGCAAGTTGTGGTTTTTACTATGTTGGGTTTCCACGTTAAAAACTTATGTTTTTACCTTTCCTGCATTGACTTTAATTTTTAGCACCTAATAGTTGCTCTACTGTTCTACCACCTAAGATTAACACTAGGGGACCAGCACTGAGGGACCTGGGCCCTCAGTGTGTGGTGAAACCCCTAAGGGTTCAACATTAATCCGCTAGGGTTTCCACAACCCTAGCTAAGGGTTTTAGTCGCTCATTCTTGTGAAGTAATCTACAATATTCATGATTGAAAGCATAACATGAAATCACAATAATAACAAGAAAAAACCCAAAACCATAACTGAATTAATCAACCGAAATCAATACAAGAGAATTCCAAGACCAAAATCGAATCTCGAAATCAAAATATATTTGTAAGTATCAAGAGTGCGTTACTTCAACTAAAAAATACATAAGGGGTATTTATAGTACGTGAGAAAACCCTAAAACTAAAACCAGAATAAAAATGGATAAAAAAGAGTCGAAGAACACATGTGGTGTCCACATTCGGCCTGAGGCTGGGTGGATGTGGCCACCGCATGTGCTCAAACAAAAAATTCCTGCAGGTCTACTCTCGGAATTTTGGACTTCTGACACATGCGGTCCACATGTGCTACATGCGGTCCGCATGTTGACCTAGGTAGGTGCCAGAAGTCTTTTTGCAGCTCTTCTTCAATTCCCGCACATACTTTGGTCACAAACAATCCGGAAAGTGTCACGAACACCAATAATTGATCACATAAGTAGCCAAAAACACCTTTTTCATATTTTTTACGAACTTAGCATCCAAAACCTATTTTCCTGCAAAACATACCCAAAACGCATCATATCTAACAAAAAACCCTCAGAAACTTGCATATTTTTCTCGTTTTAAGTGTCCAAAGTGTTATATTTCTATAGCACATCAACGACCAAGTGTTGTTTTGCGATACTAGCTACATCTGCACAAGTCTCCTAAGCGACCCTTAGTCGCTTAAGCGACTGTAACACCCCGAGATTCTATTTCGAGATGTCACACGGTGCTTATGACCTCGAAGGACCACAAGCTAATCCTTTACTGATATCTGTACCTGTGCACTGCATAATATCTGAAATAAATGCGGAAACTAGCCATAAGGTTCAACACATCTATGAATACTCATAATACAGAAAACTGAATACTAATACATCCGTCCGAAAAGCCTCTAAATTGTCTGAATTATGGAGTTGATGGGACAGGTCCCCAACTAACTTCGTCAACTGAAAATAACAAAGTCTGAAACAATAATAGTAAACTGAGATTCATCCTCGAAAGAAGAGGACTCACTGCTACTGCTGCTGACTGGGACTGAACTGCTGAGGATACTCTGGATTCTGTGCCTTTGAACCTATGGTGTCAAATAAAATACCATAGTGCAAATGCGTTAGTACAGGAATGTACCAAGTATATAGACAAGGTAGGCTAATGCAAGGGCTCATACATGCACAATATCTAAACTGAATAATCATGAAGATGTCGCATGAGAACACATACATGAATGCACAGACCATGAACACAATCATCGCAACTATAGATACTGAAACTCGGATACCACTTTACTACAGACTGAACTCACTACTGACACTGAGATATTGAATCACTGACTCATCTGATACTGATAACTGAAAATTTGGATGTACTTACATCAAGGACTGAATTTTGAGTTTACTGCTTTCGACTGAAAAGATTAGAGATCAACTTTTCTAACAGATTATTCCGGAAGAGATTATCTTAGATAAGAAGTATGATTATATCTGAATCTGACAACAACAATACTCAATAGAAATCTGATACTGTGATCAAGCCTGTCTGGTGGCATATCTCTGAATATGATATCAAATAACTGTATATGAGACCAAGCCTATCTGATGGGATGGTCCATGAATTAATGGAACTATCTGAGTTCCTCATAAAGATAGATGACTGTATCTGACAGTCCTGATTTTTGAAGATTGATACTGAAACTGCGATTGATTATAAAATTGAAACTGTAACTGTGAGAAGTGGCTACTTAACCGACATGCCCCAACCTACCACAGGTGGGGTCTAACCTGTAACCCCATCTGGAAGGGTGTCAATACCGTGTCACGGGTAAAGACCTCTCTCTGGTCAATCTTCTCTGACGGGTGACCCTTACCAGGAAGTCAACCTAAGGCAATATAATAGTCAAATACTCTCTCTCTCTAGGGGTGACTGTCTTTCCTGATGGTGACTCCTGTATCCTGCACTGGCTACGCAGTTCTGGAGGTCAAGGATTGCTACTAACGACTCTGGCCTCTCTCGCTGATGGGAAGAGCCATCATCCCTTTCCTCGTTCGGTGCTAGTTTCTACTCCCAAATGAAAGACTCTGAACTGAATTCTCAACTGAACTGGATCTGATACTGATCATGTTTCTCAAAAGATTTGACTGAGTTACACTGAAATCACTTAGTTCCATATCTGACGGAAATGGTATTGAATCATGGTATCTGATTGATGATACAGAGCTTGAATAGATTACTCGAATCGCTTCTGAGATTAGAATTGAATCACTTGAATACTATTAGATCTGAGTTGATTACAAGACTGAGGCTAGATTACTAGCGATACAGAGATTACAGAGATAACTGAGATTACTGAGCTTTCTTAAGTTCTTCACTTGTATGAGGATACAGAGTTCTATAGTTCACTGAGTTCTGAGAATCATGGCTCGACTGAAATTTTCGAGAAACTGATACAGGCTCTAGACAACAGCTCTATTGTCGGGCATAAATACCCCCAGGACTTGATAGCATAAAAGTAAAGCATAATCATTCTTGACTAGTCATCACCACAATCATTCATTCATCATCACAAGCATTCGTTCATCATCACAAGTATTCATTCATCATCACAATTATTAAAGCATCTTCACAATCATTAAAGTATCTCTTCAAGTAATTAGGAATCATGTCATATGTTCACTCCCACAATCATTAAGACATCACCTCAAGAATTTAAGGATCACAAACGTCTATTCATCATCACAGTCGCCAAGGGGTCACTTTAAGCGTCTCAAAATCATAATCATATAATAACGTAGGGGAAACATGCTACTAGATCGTACTCCATTCAACCAGATTTTACCTCAACTATTTCATACCTATATCAGTCTTGACATGTGTTTGGATATCACATGGCTTGGGGAAACTTCATACTACCATGTCATAACTTACTTGTTAACCACTTGGCATGTATTAAAAACTTATCATATATCAAGAGCACATAATTGGGGAATTTACTACTCTCACATCTCCACTTGTTCACTAAGGTCCTTCAACAAAACACTAGACATGCACGGGTTCACACTTATTTAGGAATTTCCTACCACCATAGAATAATTCATTTACTTAGGCATTTTATCAAACACTAGGGATGCATAAACTAACTCACAATTTGGGGTTTCCTATTCAACATACTATAATGGCCCTTATGCTTCACCTAAGCTCTTTATCAAACCTATGGGGGACATTCTTCGCTTATTCAACCATTTCTACACCCAAAAGTCATGAACACATCACATAGAAAGCAACATAAGGAAGATTCATCACAAATATCACATGGATTCCACCTACTAGGGTCAAAGCTCATGAATCTTGTAAACAAACATGAATCAAAACTCAACAACACATGTAACATCAATTTCAACTCATACAAATTATGGAATCTCACAAACATAAAATCTTCATATTTTAAAAAGGGTTCTTGAGCTTCTTGGATGAAAGGGACCCAAGAATTAACATCTACATACCTTAATCTTTGAAATTGGATGAATTCTAATGCTTGAGACTCTATCCGCACTTGTAATAAATGATTCTTGAAGCCCACACTATGAGGAACTTGATTCTTAAAGAAATCTTGAAGAATTTATGGATGATTTTTGGAAGATTAGGATTCTTGAATAAAACCCTAGATATTTTCTCTTAAGGGAATTGGAAGAGTAAATGATGAAATTAGGATTTGGATGGGGCTCCTCATATTTATAGAGACCTCCAAAAGATGGGAAAGGACTAAAATACCCTTGAAAAAATATTCTTAAATTGCTAGAAAAAAAATAGTTGACGACATCCGTGACAAGCCGTCAAGCTGGTGATAAGTCGTCATGAAATATCGTCACAAAAGGGTGAAATTTTGATTTTCTGGTTAAGGTTGACGACATTGGTGATAGGCCGTCACGGGCGTGACGGCTTATCACAAAATATCATCACTGGGGGTAGAAATCTACCCAGGGATGACAACATTGGTGATAGGTCGTCACGCTCGTTACAGCTTATCACGAATGTCGTCACTCAGTTTCCCAGCCTGACATGCTGGAGTAAAATGGGCATAACTCCTTGCTCCGATATCAGTTTTTGACGAAATTGGTATCGTTGGAAAGATAATTCAAAGAGATTTCATTTGATATATAGTAGGTCCTATAATTCGATATATACAAGGAGTTATAGTGGATTGAAGTTGACCCAAGTTTTGACGCTCACTAAAACTTGAACGATAGGAAAGCTTTCAACTCGTCCATGAGTTAGGGGACCTCTATGATCTTAATTCATGCTCAAATAGATTCTCACACTACATAATTGATTAACACACTAAATTACATAGGATTCGAGGCTTTTGGAACATCTACGCATATGAATGACGGATTTCCATTCTAGTCCAAAATGTGGGGTATTACAGCGACAAAGGTATCACTTAAGCGTCTTCGGCTGAGCAAGTCGGGTCTTCACCGATCCCTCGAGATTCATTCAAAATTTTGTATGCGTAAATGAGCTATGATAACCTATCAAAATTTGACATTCTAGACTCAATGGCGTAGTTAATATTTTCATTCGAGGTTGTTTCAACAAAAAATAGGTCCCCCACCTACGTGTCATTTTTTCCTTAAAATCCAGCCAATAGCCCGGAATGAGTCCGGCCGCCTTGGGTCCTGAACCGAAGGTCTCCCTTGCCTAAAATTGATATTTCAGAGTTTTTGAAACTGTCAGAATTGGCATACAAGGTCATTTGATTGAAATTTTTGCTCGGTATCCAGTTCTTACCAACGAAGATTTCAAAACAGGGTGTTGGCTCTAAAAAACTAAACGAATTGCCTGGTAACTAAACTGTCAGCTCCAGTAAGTCATAAATGACTTGGAGCAGCTATAAGATGCTCTAAATAGTAAAAATAAGTGAAAATGCCAAAAAATGACCTGGAGGGTTATTACAATAGATTATGGTCATTTCACAATCTAATCCCAACTGTCTATTAACCACATTGGAGTGTATGAATTGAGCCTCCTGATCTAGCTTATAGACCTCATAAGCATTGTTATCCCAAAGTATACACACTATACCATTTTCAGCTTTGGAATTGTTGAATTCTTCTTCCCACCCCAGTGTGATTTTATTCACAGTAGATAGTGCCTTGTGCTCTTTAACTCTAGTTTCAACTAATCCAACAACTTTTATTTTGTGATTTTGATAAAAAGTAGTAATTTCTTTGTGCTTGTAGCACTTATTCAGGACCCTTGTATTCTAGGCCAACCAACTCATGGACTAGTTCTACCCCTAGAAGCATTTATCTAAATATCAGGTTCATGAGGCAACTCAGGGATTTGAGCTTTTTTCCCCTTGAGCAGCTTTTTGTCCACATCATGTGGTTCTCTACAGCTCTGGTTGATTCTGTTGCCTCACCTCTTCTTGATCAATTTGTTGAACATCAACATTCATTAGATTAGCAGGCTTGACAAACCAAGTAGGAACTAGCCTAGTTTTCCTCCTAGGATGAAGAGATTGTGCCTTCTGTGCTTTCTGCTGCTGACCTCCACAATTATGACCTATCTTTATGCAAGTAGATAATGATTTCCATTCAAACTCAACCTTCTCCTAGAAAGTTTTCCCTGAAGGATCCATCACTTGCACTACCTCAGGTATTGGCTTGGTAATGTTAACCTCTATTAACATCCAGGCACAGAAAATTCGAGACTGATTGGCAGTACATTCATCTACATATTTAGGGACTCTTTATTGCACTCTGACTCAATGAATCACATCCTCAGAAACTCATAGGGAGTTTGGGAAACTTTACCCACAGAGGAATGTCTATGAGAAACTCCTTATCAAACTCAAAATTTGGTGACCATTGCTTCAATATCAGAGGTCTATTATTCATAGTATAAGGGTCAGCATTTAAGACCTCGTGAAGACCAGTAGAATTGAAAATTTTCAATACGTAATATCCCTCTGCATGATAATATAAATCTGGTATTGTAACATTATTCCAAGTATGAGTGATATACCTATGCATTTGATTATAGCCTGGTGTATCACCTACTACATAGACAATTAGGGGATTTTTCCATTTTGCTATCTCCTTATCGGTCTCAATCTTATCCTATTTTACAGTAACAATACCCTCGACTATCTCTGGATGAATGTAATTGAGCGTCATACTATTGCTAGGAGTCCGATTATGTAAGAACAAGTTTGCCCATGAAGCCTCTTGTTCAATTGTCACTGTTTCATTGAGCTTTACTGTTCCATTCTCATGCGTTATCTGAGCAGATGATGCTTGCCTTTTCTCACTAAAAGGGACTAGTGTCGACGTGTTAAGTATCCCACATCGGAAGAGGAAAGGGTCTTTGGTCTCCTTATAAGGCTTGGACAATCCTCCTCCTCATGAGCTAGCTTTTGGGGTGTGAGTTAGGCCCAAGATCAATTTTAATAGTCTATCAAAGTTAGGCCCATTCCAAATACTTGTTCACAAATGATGGGCCCCCATATATATTTATTGTCCACGCTCCAGTTAGCCTGTGCGTGTAAGCATTAGGCATCATCTGTCTTTTACTAATTATTTGATAATTTCATCTTATCCTTTATCCTACCTTTTTATAGTAACTTTATCTCATACTTTATTCTTCTTATAAATTTACCTTTCAAATTATTAATGTGTCATGTAACAATACAATCTATTCAAAACATTGTATTTATTAAAAATTTAAAAAAATAAAGTACGATTCAATACAATGTTATATTTTGGGTACACAAAATTTGTATTTTCATAGCACTAATTCAACATAAGTTCAAGAATAAATCAAGAACACTTATGAAGTTGTTCAACACCTTCAACACAAGATCAAAATGATCTTTCAAAGAAGTATATTTTCAATTTCTTAAAGAAAAATAGATGAAGCAGAAAAAAGTCAAGTCCTTCAAATTCACGAAGTGTCCTTAAGGAAATAATTCCCCTCAAGTACCCGAGCTTGTGAAATTTTCCTCTCAGTATAAAATGGCTTCACAACCAAAATGTAGCGGTACCTCAAACTTTCTAATTTTCTTCAAACTCACTCAACAGGAGATGATCACACAGAGTTTTTAGAAGAGAATATTTTTCTTATGCAAAAAATTTTCATACTAAACCTGTGAAAAAAATGCTGGTTTATATAGCCATAAAGTGCCCCTTCCAAAAGGTGGCAAGGGTTCATCCGAAAAGGTGTATCCTTTGGAAGAGTCATGTCTGTTCATTCGAAACATTGTGTCTTTTTCTGAACAGACATAACTATCCGAACAGTCACTCCTTTTCCAAAACAATGTGTCTTTTCCTCAAAGGATTGTGTTCTTTAATTTTTCATTCACACCAATTGAACCCAACAATCCCCCACATGAATTAGGAATGGCTATTCTTTGTAAAACTTTACGAACAAGTATGTGATCATCAAGCAAAGACTGATTGCATCTGGATAAGTGGATTTCTCTTTGAACTTTCTGTAGTGAACATGCATCGGATGCACTCGGTCAATCAGTAGATTTGATATCTTTGAACTGTCGAGCTTTAATGTACACCTAGACAATACATGTCATACAACCAGCTTTTTACCATTTATGGTTCTCACGGTTTTGTTCGTTTCAGCAATGAACACGTTCTGGTCTCATGAGATCTTAGAGAATAGGCCTTTACTAACATTCTCCTTGAAGCGGCTTCGACTTCGCCCTCACATAGGTAATTTCTAAACGTTCAATCCTGTAGATTAAACTATTTGATCAAATCTGTCAAATTTAGATAATCATTAAAAGACTTCTCACCTTAAGTCTTATCCTTGTTTACTAAACATTGTCTACATCATGAGAATGAGTTGCTATATTGACAATGTTGAACCTGTCAGACACAACTTTGTTTGATCTCCTTGAACCTAGCTCTTGCGATCTCCAGTCTGTTAGATAGAGTTACCACCATACTGACTTGTCCTAGGCCTTAAACCCATTCCCTTAGATGTCCTCTCAACTCCTTCTCTAGATAGGCCTTTTGTAAGTGGATCCGACACATTATCCTTTGACTTCACATAGTCAACAATGATAATTCCACTAGAGAAAAGTTCTCTAATGGTATTATGTCTCCGTCTTATGTGACGAGATTTACCGTTGTACATTATGATCCCTGCACTACCTATTACAGCTTGGCTATCACATTGTATACATACTGGTGCCACTGGTTTGGGCCAATAAGGAATATCTTTCAAGAAATTTCGAAGTCATTTTGCTTCTTCACCGGCTTTATCCAATGCGATAAATTCAGATTTCATTATAGAGCGAGCAATACATGTCTGTTTGAATGATTTCCAAGAGACCGCTCCTCCACCGATAGTAAATACATATTCACTTGTGGATTTTACTTCGTTTGATCCGGTGATCTAATTTGCATCACTATATCCTTCAAGTACCGCGGGATATTTATTATAATACAAAGCATAGTCTTGAGTGTATTTACGATACCCAAAATACTTTTCATTGTTATCCAATGAGTTTTGTTAGGATTACTCGTGTACTGACTTAACTTACTAATAGCGCATGATATGTCTGGTCGTGTACAATTCATTATATACATTAAACATCCCAATACTCTTGGGTACTCCAACTATGAGTCACTTTCACCCTCATTCTTTTGAAGTGCGAAGCTCACGTCCTAATGGAGTCTTGGCAATACAAATTCTAAATACTTGAATTTGTCAAGTACCTTTTCTATGTAATGAGACTGTGAAAATATCAACCCTTGTGGAGTTCTATGGATTCTTATTCCCAAGATCACATCCGCAATCCCAAGGTCTTTCATATCAAACTTTCTCTCCAGCATTCGTTTCGTAGCATTTATGTCTGAAATTTCTCTATTGATGATCAACATATTATCCACATACAAACAAACAATGACTTGGTGATTTGGAGTGTCTTTAATGTAAATACATTTATCACATTCATTTATCTTGAACCCGTTTTCCAACATGGTTTGTTCAAACTTTGCATGTTAATGTTTAGGTGTTTGTTTTAGTCCATAAAGTGATTTAACAAGTTTACACACCTTATTTTCTTTTACTAGAACCACAAAATCCTCAGGTTGTTTCATGTAAATTTCTTTCTCCAATTCTCCATTTAAGAATGTTATTTTCACATCCATTTGATGGATTTGAAGACCATATACTGCCGCTAAGGCAATTAACATCCAAATTGACGTTATCCTCGTTACTGGCGAGTATGTATCAAAGTAATCAAGATCTTCCTTTTGTTTGAAGTCTTTTACAACAAGTCTTGCCTTGTACTTATCAATAGTACCATCAGCTTTCATTTTCCTTTTGAAGATCCATTTAGAACCTAAAGTTTATTTCCTGGAGGAAGATCAACCAACTCCCACGTATGGTTGCTTAACGTTGAATCAATCTCACTATCGATTGCCTCTCGCCAAAAGGATGAGTTTGAAGACGTCATCGCTTCTTTAAATATTTGAGGCTCATTTTTTAAGATAAATGTTACAAAGTCCGATCCAAACGAAGTTAACGTTCTTTGACGTGTACTACATCTCGGATTCTCATCATTATGTACATCCTCACTTGGTTCATCTCGAGGTCGTTTATACCCTCCACTAGACTGTTCATATCTAGTTTTATACGGATAAATATGTTCAAAGAATTCAGCATTATCTTATTTAATTACTGTATTTTCATTGATATCCGGATGTTTGAACTTATGAACCAAAAACCGACATGCTTTACTACTTTTAGCATATCCTATGAACACGCAGTCCACTGTCTTAGGTCCTATCCTTACTCTTTTAGGCATATAAAATTGGACCTTCGCTAGACACCCCCACACTTTAAAATATTTCAAGTTGGGTTTCCTTCTTTTCCATTTTTCATATGGAATTGATTGTGTCTTACTACGGGGCACTCTATTGAGTATTCGGTTAGTTGTAAGGATAGCTTCCCCCCACAAGTTTTGCGGTAAATTTGAACTTATAAGCAAGGCATTCATCATTTCCTTCAAGGTTCGGTTTTTCTTTTCCGCAATACCATTAGACTAAGGTGAATACGGGGCGGTAGTTTAATGGATAATTCCACTCTCTACACATATTTGCGCAAAGAGAGATTCATATTCTCCATCCCTATCATTTCTTATCGTTTTGATCTTTTTCTCTAACTGATTTTCAACTTCTATTTTATATTGCCTAAACGCATCTATTGCTTCATCCTTACTATTTAGTAAATAGACATAACAATATCTAGTGCAATCGTTAATAAAAGTTATAAAATATTTTTTCCCACCACGAGATGGTGTTGACTTTATATCACAAATGTCTGTATGAATTAAGTCTAAGGGATTTGAATTCCTTTCAATGGACTTATACAGATCCTTAGCATACTTTGATTCCACACACATTTGACATTTTGATTTATTGCACTTAAAGTTTGGCAAAAATTTTAAGTTAATCAGTTTTTGCGAGGTTTTTCTAGTTGACATGTCCTAAACGACTATGCCATAAATCGTTTGACTCTAACAAGTAAAACGAAGCCTTGACTTTCTTTATTTCAACAACCATTACATAAAGTTTGAAAAGACCCTCATTGAGGTAGCCCTTCCTACATATGTTTCATTCTTGATTATTACAACTTTCTCCAAAACAAAAACACACTTAAACCCATTTTTAATGAGAAGTGTTGTCGACACTAAGTTTTCCCTAATAGTAGGAACATGGAGAACATAGTTGAGAGTCAACACCCTGCCGGAAGTCATTTTTAGGAACATCTTCCCACTTCCTTCAACCTTGGTTGTTGTATTATTTCCCATAAAGATCACTTCTTTAGAACCAACGAAATCTTAAGTAGCAAAAGCTTTTTTGTCCGCTCAAACATGTCTAGTGGCTTCTAAATTAAACCACCATTCATTTGGATATCCAACTAGATTGCTTTCAGTGATCATATCACATAGATTTTCAATCTTTCTAGTTGTTTCCAACATGTTTATCTAATCTTTTTTCTTGTCCAGAAGACTTCTTCATCTTCTTATTATTTGGAGCATCATCCTTAACAGGATTTGCAACCATCATTGATGATTTTTTCATTCAACTCATTATCCTCGTCTATCTTGGAATGACTCATAAGATCTTTCAAATCAAACAATTGATTTCCAATCATTATTATTATTATTATTTTAAGAATATGTAAATCTATAATTGTGAACATTTGCATTGCAAGTTTGGCCAGTCAAAATGACATCATTTGTTGCCATTCTTTGAAGTTCACACCAAAATAGTTTTCTATTTTTCTATCGTTTTCATTACTAGAGCAATACCTGAACGACTTAATGACACAACATTGGTAGTCATTAGGACAACACCATTCACAACCAAATCAATTTATTATTCAATTTCATTCGTCATTTTCTTGTCAATCTTTGACATACTCTTTAGTATTTCAGAATACTAGCAATAAAAATTTAATCTTTAGTCAACTTGTTTCTAGTCAATGATGAAGTTTTTATATCTTCAAATCATCAATCAAATGAACTATGAAACATGACGAAGTTTTTATGACTTCAAATCATAATCAAATTCAAACAGAGTGAAATCCCACCGATTATAAACTCCAGAAACCACTACAGAGATCTTAACGAATCAGTGAAGTTTTTATATTCTTCGAACCAAATTCTCATACTGATTTCTCGATGAAGTTTTTATATTCTTCTAATCGAGGGAGTAGAAATCAAAAGATTTTAATCTCTACAAAATCAAACCCAATACAGATTAACCAAATACTTGATTTATAAATGGCGATAATTTTTTTTCTTTCACCAAACAAGCACAAAAATAAATATTTTATACTTTTCTTAATGTTGTTGTTTTTCTCAATTTTGATAAAATCTGTATTTTTCAATAATAACTTCAAACACATGTTCAAATTAACATATGAACAATCAAATGAAGTTTTAACTCTGTATTTACAACTTTGAACTTTTAACAATAAGTTCAACCCAACTTATGAACATCAACAAAATGAAGTTCAAACTATTTTTTGGAAAATAGCAAAACCAAATGTTAAGAACTTCAACACAAGTTCAACCAACTTATGAACTATCAAAATGAAGTTTCAAGAACTTCAAACACAAGTTCAAAAAGTTGAAGAACTATCAATATGAAGTTCAACTATTTACTGAAAAAACAGTAAACGGAACAATATAAATTAGTAAATTATTTCCTTAAGATAGTTATATTTCGGGTACACAAAATTTGTATTTTCGCAGCACTAATTCAACACAAGTTCAATAATAAATCAAGAACACTTATGAAGTTGTTCAACACTTTCAACACGAGATCAAAATGATCTTGCAAAGAAGTATGTTTTCAGTTTCTTAAAGAAAAATAGATGAAGCAGAAAAAAGCCAAGTCCTTCAAATTCACAAAGTGTCATTAAGGAAATAATTCCCCTCAAGTTCTCGAGGTTGTGGAATTTTTCTCCCAGAATAAAATGGCTTCACAACCAGAATGTAACGGTACCTCAAACTTTCTGATTTTCTTCGAACTCACTCAATGGGAGATGATCACACAGAATTTTTAGAAGTAAGAGAATATTTTTCTTATGCAGAAATTTTTCATACTAAATCTGTGAAAAAAATGCAGGTTTATATAGCCATAAAGTGCACCTTCCGAAAGGTGGCAATGGTTCATCCAAAAAAGTATATCCTTTGGAAGAGTCATGTCGTTCATTCAAAACTGTGTCTTTTTCTGAACAGACACAACTATCCGAACAGTCATTCCTTTTCCAAAACAATGCGTCTTTTTCTCAAAGAGTTGTGTCCTTCCATTTTTCATTCGTACCAATTGAACCCAACATATAATACTATGAAGAATGCGTAACGACACTCCAAACAATGTAAAGGGCCGCTTACTTTTTTAGCCAAAACTAAAAATCAGAACCGTTTTGTTAAATCATTCTACTCCAAGTATTACAATTTGCAACAACCTTTTCACTCTTTCCCATAAATACCTTCCAAAAGAGTTCTAAAAAAGGGAGCAATGCAAAAACCCTTATATGACAAATCTTGTAAAAGTATATTCTCAATTCATATCAACACAATAAACTATTTTGAACTATTACAAACATGGAGGATGGTGAGGAAACCAAAGCCTCAAAAGGAGAAAAAAATGTATAATAATATGCTACATAGTCTAAAAATCTAAATCACACCAAAGCTGAACTATTCCCTCGCTCACACTATAGTAACAAATGATTAAATATACATAACTAGAAAGAAAAGATGCCACTACTTTGTGTGTGCATTTTTAGTAAAAATCAACTTTGCAAATAAAAAGTCATTCCTCACACTCATGGAATCTTGACTCGCATTTCCAAGGCACATTAACTCCAATGATTTAGCCCCACTTCTCAAAAATGGTACCATTACCCACATAGCAAAAAGAAAAACTGTGTCCCCCTTATCGATCCATTATTGTTACCAAAGAAGGGTTTGTCGTTGACAACTATTTAACTATTTCTGACTGTTGTTGTTGCTGCTGTTGTTGGTTTATTATTTGCATTAGTATCTCACTAGCCTTCATGTTGGAACTTGGATTTTCTGAAATGGGCAATTGTTTCTTGGACTTGTTTTGATAGATAGAATCCAATTGATGAAAATAAGGACATGTTTTTGAATCTTCCGGCCTTTTCTTTTGGCTTTCTTTTACTCTTCTATAATACTTGTTTATGTTCTCCCATTTCTCTTTACATCTCTTGGCATTTCTATCATATCCAAGTTTCTTCATACCCGACGAGATGTCTTCCCATAAAGGCCCTTTTGATGATCCGTTGTCTTGATATTGCAAGTCAGCTTTTGTTCTTAACCCGATTAATGCTTCGACTTCTGCTTTTGGCCATCGAGAAGAACTCATTTGAAATGAATTCTCACCAGCACTGTCAATCTCTTGTTTGTCAATGTTTTTCTCCAACGTGTTCTCTTCCTTGTCATTGTCTAGCTGCAAAACGTTCTCTTGACTTCCGACAGTTTTCATGGATTCAGTACTCTCCCGTTCCTCGGTATGCCTCTGAGATACTTGGGGTAAGTCCGTTGGCAACGGTAGTTGAATGGTTTGCTCCGAGATTTTCTGCAAGAAAGCAATCACTGCTGCATCTTTGGCAGTGGAAATCGCTCTTTCATGAGCTAGTGCTTCTTGTTCTTTCTTTAATCTCGCCATTTCCTGCATCTTCCAAGCCTCGTCCCTCGCTATCCGGTCCTTCTCACATTTTTCTATTGCTTCTAGGATCTTGTTTTGCAAGTCCTCTTGCTTGTCCAACACTTCCTTCATCAACCTCTCAAAATAACCAGCCAATTTCCTTTTCTTCTTCACACTGCCATTCGATTCTTTACCTGAGGACGAGGTCGTGGATGTGGATGTGGACATGAACTCCGGATTGAAACCTCGAGTTTGACTAGGATCCATTCTGAAATCTTGACATCCACTGGTCGCGGGTTTTATCATTGTCATCGGCATAGGCATTGGCACTGGCATTGCATCCATCCTATTGATTAGCATATGGTTGGATGGAGGCGATGAAAACAAGGATTGGCTGTCCAAAAGTTCCAATTGCTCGAAAAATCTATAGTTTTTCCCGTTTTGTCTACCAGATCTACCATCTTTTGTTCTCTTATGATACTTATAAATGTTCTCAAACTTCTCCCTGCATTTCTTCGCATTTCGATTATACCCAAGCTCAGCCATTTTCCTGCCATAATAAACAAAAATTCCCATTGTCCTATTTCAAACCTTCAAATTTCACCACCAATACAATTAAAAAAAAAATCCAACAAAATCAACCAAAAAATCAGCTTTAAAAAAAAAAAAGCAAAAAATTACTCATCAAGATAAAATTCAAAAAACACTCACTCTCACCAAAATAACAATTGAAAACCACATCCCTATAAAAGTACAAATACTTGCTCTATTCACTTTTACCATTCATGTTTTACTTCTCGAATTCAATTTAACTATTTTTCAAAGCTAAATTGGTCAAATTATGTAATTTGACTCTCGAGAAATGAAAAATACAAGTAAAAGTAAAAAAACTACACTGCTAACCCAGAAATGAAAGAAAATGTGCAAGTGTGCCTTAGTTTCAATAGGCATTCAATTCAGCAAACAAAATTATATGCAAAAAAGTAAATGTTATGTTTACCTGGAAATCTCATTCCAAAGAGGACTTTTGAGATTGGAATCACGAAATGCAAGGTCCATTTCCGACCTTATTTTAAGCAAAGCTAAAGTTTCTTCATGTGGCCAACGATTCCCACCACCTGAATAACTCTTATCTTCTTCTGAACCTCCACCGATACTACCACCACCGCCGCCGTCATTCTTCATCTCCGCCGCTTGACTACCGGCGGCGCCACCAGTAACAACAGTAGTAGCTGTACTCTCCAACAAAACAGAACTTTCTAGCATTTTTTTTCTTTCTTGCAAGAAAATGAAGTTTTTTTCTTGGGTTTAGTAGTAGTAAAATAATTTAAGGAGCCACTAAGGTTCTTATCCCCTTTTTTTTTTCTTTTTTTTTTTGGCTTTTGGGGTTTGATTTGAAATTTTTGGGTTTAACTCTCTACTCCTTATAAATTCAACCACTCTTTTGCGTAGGGTCGACTAATGTAGAACGGGAAGCAAGTGAATTAGGCTTTTTTTATAATTATACTATTTAAATTAACCATTGCATACCTTAACTAAATTATAAAATATCTGTGACCGAGTAATAATTTTTTTTTTTTCTCTCTTCTTCCTATGGGGTCATGTAATGTAGAATCGGAGGTGAAGTGAATTAGGGTTTTTTTTTTGGTCCACTTTTTAAGGAGGTGTGGAGAGGTGAAGGATTGGGAAGAATTGAATTGAAGTGGGACATGTTAATAAATTTTACAAGTTGCCAAGGTTTATTGGTAAAACATGTGTAATTTGAATTTTGACTTTTCTACCCACGTTATTGTGTTGAACTAAAATATGAATAGTCAACATTGCTAGGGTGGAGTCCAAAATTACAGCTTGGATATACACCATGAACATGCTGGAATAATGCGAAAGATTGGGGTCAACAATAGATGGTTAACACAACAAATCATGATTTTTATTTGCTTCAGTTAATTCGAAAATAAAATAAAATAAATACAGTATCTTAACTTAACAGTTTTATTTGATCTTTTGTTTGGTGTTCGTATTCATTTTAGAATTTAGATTAAATAAATTTCACACCTTGAAGTTCTAATCAAGAATTAAAGATAAAATTATCTTTTACTAAAAGTAATTTAAAGACTCGAATTAAGACCTGAGGTTCGATATAGAAAATTAGCTCATAAGTAGAATTGATGTAATTATTAGAAGAGTAATTATCAACTTAATAATTATATAATTTAGTAATAATGATGATTTATTTATTTGCCACAATGTAATTATAGTGTAGTTACAAGTATGCTATTTGATTGCACAAGTAGAATTACATGGTTATATTAAAATTAATTATCAAAATCTAAAATTTACATTAGATAAATAAGAGCCTCTATAAATGACATTAAATTACGTATTTAAGATATATATTATTTTTTGAAAATATTTTAATTAATAAACATATGTTATTAACTAATATTATAAAAATTAATTTATTTATTTTTTAAAATTAATATATCTTAATTAAATTAATCATAAAAATTAAAAGTACATAATTTTTAAGCTCATAAAATACATATTTGATCAAAAACTATTAATATTTTAAATAACATCATAAAATTATTAAATATTTGACAAAAAGATAATCTATCAATTCTAACTAAAAAATAAAATTACTTGTAATGCGAAATATCAAGTTAATATTAGTATAACAAATAAATTAAAATTGAAGATATAACATAAGTTCAAAATTAAAAATAAAAAAATTAATATAATATTCTTATGTCAAATGTCAACATAACAAACATAAATATGATTTAAAAAAAAAAAGAGATGTGAATCCATAATTTTATTCAACAATTACTTCTTCTTTAGCTTAAAAATTAGAATAATAGTAAAATTGTGTTAAATGCAATAAATAAATAAATAAATAAATAATAGATATTACGAACAATTGTATGAGAAAAATGAGAATTAAATGAAATATAAATAATAAAATAAATAATATATTTTAAAAAATATTGAATAATAAAAACAAAAAAATAAAAATAATAGAAATATAAATTAGATTAAATTGAAAAAAAAAAAAAAAAAAAAAACTAAATGGTAGCCTACTGATAATTATCGTGTGTAATTATCAGCAATTTACACATTTTCTTGCGAATAGGAGAGTATAATTACCTCCTATAAATTACACTTATTATATACTTATCTAATAATTATCTGATTAATCAAATATATTAAATTTATATAATTACATTCAGTTACACTAAATTTAATTTTCAGGATAGCTTTCCAAAGGGGGACCTTAGTCTCATTTAGTTTATGCACTACTGATATTATAAGAATCTCAAACTCTATCTTCATCCACTCTATTTTATTTTATGTGGCACTATTTTCTTTTCAATTTATTTGAAAGAATATACCCTTCTACATTTCAAAACAAATTTAAACGACTCAATTTGCTCTTAGTGATATATTTTTTAATACAGAAAATGTCAAACATGTTAAGCAAAAAAGTTTAAACTACGTCTACTCACCTTACTCTTAATTTTATGTCTTTGTAATAAAGAAAATGTCAAACATGTTAAGACCATTGAAATGCTTGTTTTTTCTTAAACCTCCATACTTAATTGAATATCATTATAAAAAATGAAGGGGAAAAAAAATTAAATATAATTTTGAAAAAGTACATGAAATTAAAATTAACACATTTTTGAAATAATCTTTACTATAATTAAATTATACAGATATTAACAGGTACTTCCACCGTTCATTTTCACTAATTCAATATAATAAAAATAATTACTTAATTTTATTTTTTTTAATTTATTATTTTATATTTCTTTATTGTTATATAATTAAATATTATTGATTTGCTAATATTTTAATGTCTTAATTAATAAGAATGATATAATAAAATTATTTTTTTATTTATTACTTCCTTCGTTTCATAATAAATGAATTGTTGGAGTATTTTTGGTATTCCAAAATAAGTGAATCGTTGAATTTTTTTTTTCAAATTTACCCTTGAGGATTTGACAACCAAGGGGTCCATCAACTTAAAAAGAAATGATATAAATATGATTCTATATTTTGAAAAAGGGTAAAAATAAAAAACTATGTTAAATTTATGATTTTGATTCTTTTTCTTAATTTGTATGTCAAAATTTAATAATTTATTTATTATGAAACGAAAGGAGTATCTTTTAAGAATATGTTAGGTGAAACATGAATAAGTATAAATGGACGGATAGAGTATAGAAGAAAGATCAAATAAATTTTTATTTTTATTTTATTTTTGGGTAGACACAACCTTGGAATAACTAATTTTAGAAACAAGGAATAAAATAAAATAAAAAAAGAAAGAAGGTAAGAGATGAGTCATGGTTATCAATTTGGCCATTTGATGATATACCAACAAGTGGAAGATAAAGATGAAGTGAGATAGAGAGATAAGTAAATTGAAATACTTATTATTATCTTTCAATTTCCAAGTTGAGATTTGTAAGTTTGTGCCTTAAAAGCTACTACCAAAATTTAGTTAAAAAAAAGTCGGCCATACATTACAGACTACATTTTGGCTTTTGGACATTTTCTTGCTTTCATACTAAAGTTTTGGGTGAAATTGTGAAATTGCCTTTTCCTAGTGTCCTTATAACGACAAAGAGTTCTTTCAAATGTGGGTCCATAATTACAATGAGAAAAAATTAGGGAAAATCATCCGAAAAGAAACATATGTTTTGTATTTATCTCAAATAGTGAAAATTTAGAAAAGCTATACTATGTAAGGAGAGTTTGAGGTTTATATTTTCGTAGAAGCTTGTATTGATTGACTTTATATACTAGTAGGCTTATACGGTGCAACTTACCGCTTAATATTGATCCTTAAAATTTTTATGTTATGTATAATTTTATTATTTTCACATTGTGGCCGTGGAGACCTGAACTCGAATCCCAGCAGCCATAAAAAATAAAGTCTATCGGAAGCAGTCTTTCTACTTCTTTAGAGGTAGAAGTATGGACTGCGTACATCTTACCCTTCCCAGACCTCACTATGTGGGAATACACTGAGTTTGTTGTTGTTGTTGTTGTTGTTGTATAATTCTATTATTTAGTTAAAAAAATTCTTTATTTGATTAATAAATTTTAAGTTAGACATATATTATTATATTTAAATTGATGAAATTTATATAGCAATATTTTAAGTTATTCAAACTTTTGTTGCATTGATATTCAATTATATTTTTTAGATAATTTATTTTTTAATTACTGTGATTTATAACATTTTTTCTTCTATTCTACTAATTAGAAGGGACACTGTAAAATTATTATAACAAATACTTGTGAATTTTTGTAAGTGGTTACATATAAGATGTCAAGTTAATTTAAAACATCAAAGAATAATTTATATTTTTTAAGTGATCACATATAAGACGTCAAGTTAATTTAAAACATCAAAAAATAATTTATCATTTATTTTGTTATTAAATATTATTAATTTTTAATACTTAAATGACTTATAAGAATATCAAAAAAAATATTTATTATTTTATGTCTATTTATCCTTTTTATTAGATATTTTTAATTTTTTAATACTTAAATGACTTGTAATAATTAATTATGAGTGATATAGTAAAATCACGGTTGAAGCAATAGAATCATGTCATAAATGTCTATTTTAATTTTTTATTAATTTTTTTATAATTTTTTGATACGTAAATGACTTATAATAATTAATTAGATGTAATATAGTAAAATCACCATTGAAGCAATTGAAGCAGACATGTCGACCATGAGCAGCCTGCTTCAGCTACTTTTTTGCCACTATTATATAGGATAATAAAAAGTAATGTATTAATTCAGGGGCAGATCTAGGGGTCCCGTTGGGGGTTTTCGAAAATCCAGTAACTTTCGTACGGATCTAGTATTTATATAGAGAAATATAGTAAATATATAAAAATTATACGTTGGGAACCCATAACTAAAATGTATTGTTGATCTAGTGGAGTAGAGGGGCTTGTAGAAATTTTATTGACCTCATGTTGTGGGTTCAAATCTCATTACTTGCTATTTGTTTTTACTTTTATCTAATATGGGAACCCACAAACTTTAAATCCTACCTCCGCCTCTGTATTAATTCGATTTAATTTTTTACTTTGATACAAAGTGAATAATAAAGAGCGAATTGATGCATTATTAATTAGTTAAATTGTTATTATGATTGATAATTAGGATTTGAAATACCATTGATCTAAAATTTCCTCAAAAGTTTATAGGTTGAAAGTTTCAAAAAGAAACCAATTGTCTCATTTCACCTGTTTTGGCTAAAAGAAATTCTCATAAAACAATTATCGTTTGTCAATTTAGAAATTCAAAACTAAAATTTTAGTCCTTGGATATAAAAGTTTTAATTTTTAAGCTTTAAATATGAAAAAGATATTCGTAGAAAGCGTTATATTTAAATGGCCTCTAGCAACTTGAATTTAAATTAATAATATTCCAAAATAAATATCAAATATCGAATAAAAATTCGGAAAGAAGAAATTGGGAGGAGTAGAAAATAGGGAATGAACGAATGCTTAGATTACAATTGATTTTGACCCTTTTGGCAACTGTTTCTGCATCTTAGAATAAATTTGCTTCGACTTTTGTTCATATTATCCTACCCCTAACTTGTAAAATAATACTCCAAACTTCAAAACAAATAATACTAGTACTACTAATAATAATGTCAACATCCATATACTTAAGTTTAGGCCAGAAAAAAGTATTCAATAATTTGATAGGAGGTAAGAAATGTAAACCTTTTTTGGTTTCCCTTTGAATAGTACTTCTTGTGATGATCGATTGTTTCGATTTGGAGCTGAAAGTTCTATTTTAAAATAACACGTTTTCTATAAGAAGTAAATTTAATTTGCTATTAAATTTTAAATATGTAAGATAAGATTTTATATAATAAATCTCTGTATTTCGATCTTTTTTTCGAACCTTACACATAATGAAAATTCTAGTACATTGAATCATTTTTTTTTAATAAAATATTGAATATTACTAAACAGTGGTTGTATTCGTATTTCACATTCATCATTTTCTTTTTTAACAATTTGAGTTTAACTTGATATGAATATTCTCAAGGATTAATTTGCCCTATTGTTTCCTTTTAACTTTTTTTTTTTTTCAAATCTTTAATATACATGTTATTTTCATCAGGCAGCTGTTAATTTGACTTTTTCTTTTGTGTTTTACTCGTAATAGTTTTCTTCTAAAGCAAAGTATTCAGACTTGAAATTTCTTTTCAGCTAAACAAGAGCTACTATATCTTCACTTCCTTTAGTTGCATAAAGTTACCTTGACTTTATCATTCATCGATGTGGTACAGCGCATCAGATTACATCTCTTTTAAATAAAAGTTTTGATTTCAAATTTATTATTATTTTGAATAAAATTTTTAATGACATAAATTCAAATTAATTGTCTTTGATGCAAATATTTGAGGCCAAGTAAAAAAAAAAGGGAAGTTACGTTGACTTTAAATTTTCTCCAAAACTCCTTGATACGTATCTTTTAAATTTTCGACTTTTTTTTAATTGGGGTGGGGTTGTGGGGTGAGGGGAGGGGGGAGAAGAGGGCAATTAATGATAAGTTTGAGTTTTATGTATGATTAACTGCCATGTAATAACAAATGAAATTAAAGTAAGAAGTTTAAAGAAACACGAAGTTGGCCTTTGGTAAAAGGAAAGAGACAACTAATCATAGAGCTATCAATATATTACTACATGGAATTCATTTACGTAATCTCAACGCCAGGTCACTTTCGTATAAATTAAATTATGGCAGTAAAAAATATTTAGTATTATTTTATTTGAAAAATAGAAAAGGAATCTTAGAAGGTGTGTCACTTTCAAACTTGCCAAAGAGTGAAGTAATTAATTATCTTTGAACCAATTATCAACCACTTGGAGTGAATCTGTGGTTGTAACTTGCGTGCTGTCCCACACGGTTTACTTTTGAACTTATCAAAATAAACAACTCCTAATAGTTAAACTACATACTAATAAAAAAAATAAAAAATTAGGTTGGTCTTCCATTAAATGTAAATTTTATGTATGAAGTCACAAAAGTGTTTTATGGTTAAAGTAGAACTATTCCTTCTCTCATTTTTATTTATTACTAGAGTAGCATGACCCGTGTCAGTACAGGTCCAACATTAAGATATTTTAATTATGTATGATAAGTTAGATTGATGTCAATGTGAATTATAAAACATAGATACACAAAACATATTAACTACTTGATAGCATTTTTGAATGAGCTAAATTATTCCACAAGATAATCATGTATAACTTACTTATATAAATAACATAATTTTCTGCATTTTGAAGTTCAATTTTTTAATCATATGACTGAAATTTGTTACATTAAGTATAAAATATGAGATTAAAATTGATACATAAGACTTGACACCTGCTGTATAAAATAGAGAATAATTATTGAAAAAGATAAATGATTATCTAGTCATTGCATATTACATTACATGTGGATTGTAACTAAAAGGTTAAAATTGTATTGTATTCCCCCACTAAGCCGACATAAACATTCTTTGCTTTCATTTTTTTTTTTTTTTTATTTGTCAACTTTTTCTTTGAAGTTAAAATTAAATTAATATTTAAAATTTAAATTTTAAGTGTTTTGAAAATTATATATATAAAAAAACTATAAATTTTTAATTCAAGTTATTTGACTTTGAGAACACAATAAAACATACTTCTGTAAATATTTTTATCGAAATTTGCTTTTGTATATGTTCTTTTCATTGAAACGTAGGAGTCATTTGTTAGAGTGTATAAAAATAATTTTGAAATAGAATGTATTAGTAATGTTTGCATTATTAATGCTTGTATTAGTAATGCTGGTATTATTCATACTAATATTATTTCTTATACACTATTTGATGTGTTGTATTAGAACTTGTCTTTTCAATCTTGATATATTTAAACAAAAAAATTTTTAAACGAAGATTGCATATACATTCTAAAATTTATCCGAGATTTAGCACGAGTTCAATATATATTATTTTTTTCTGAATTTATATGACACAAATAGAATATACATAATCAATCATACTTTTAATATGTATTTAGATAATTTAAGTTGTTAACTACTATAATTTATAATAATTTTTATTTAATTTTTAAATAATATACATTATTTTTCTTGTCCAAACTTTTGTGGTATGGATAACCAATTATATTTGTAAAATAATTTAAGTTTTAAATTTTTGTGAGTTATAATACTTTTCTTCTATTATAATTAAGTGATACTAATATAATTTCGAGAGTCAACCGAATATTTTTTAAGTTGTGATTATTGTGATTAAAAAATTTAAGTTGTTAATTATTGTGATTTATAATTTTTTTTTACATATTTTTTGAAATATATAACAAATTAAATTATTTTTAGATATTTTAAGCTGTTAACTATTGTAATTTCTAATACTTTTTATGTAATTTTTGAATAATATATGTTACTCTCCTTGTCCAGAATTTTGTGTCGTTGATAGCCAATTATATTTTTTAGATAACTTAAATTATTAATTAATGTGCTTTATAATATTTCTTTTGTTCAAATTTAAGTGACACAAAGCTTATAAGGTCATAATAATTAATTAGGGGTAATATAGTAAAATCGCGATTGAGTAGCAAAACATATATGTCTTAAATGACTTACAACGACTAATTAGAAGTAACATAGTAAAATTACTATAAAAATACCCGTGAAAAAATTTAAGTGGATCTTATATAAGACGTCAAGTTAATTTAAAACATCAATAGTTAATTTGTCATTTTTATATCTATTTTACCTTTTTTATTAAATATTATTAATTTTTTAATACTTAAATGACTTATAATAATTAACTAAGAGTAATATTTAGTAAAAATATGATTGAAGCATCTGAAACAGATATGTCATAATTGTCTATTTTTTTATTAAATATTATTAATTTTTTAATACATAAATGACTTATAATAATTATTCAGGGGTGATATAGAAAAATCATGATTGAGCAGCTGAAGCAGACATATTATAAATATTTATTTTATCTTTTTTAATTAAATAATATTAATTTTTAATACATAAATGACGTATAATAATTAATTAGGGATGATATAATAAAATCACGGATTGAATATTATTAAATTTTCAATATATAAATGACTTATAATAATTAATTAAAGACGATATAGTAAAATTATGATTGAAGCATACATGTCATAAATATCTATTTTATTTTTTAATATTAATTTTTTAATATATAAATTGCTTATAATAATTAATCAGGAGTGATATAGGAATGTTAATGAATTTTGAAAAATCAAGAAATACTAATTACTAGATTTATTTAGTTAAAATCATAATTCAATAGGTTTTAGATAAATCGAGAAAAATATCAAATTGATCAAATAAGTTATATGAGTAAAATATATTTTATATATTAAGTTATTTTAAAATGAAATATTACAAATTTTTTCTTTGAGTTTGAGGTGATTAAAATAACTACAATCCAACAAATAATTAATGCTCAAAGTTTTAATTAAAAAATAAATTAACTTGTAGGAATAGTATGCTTAATTCAATACGGATAATATGATTTGCATATACAAAAATAATCAATTATTATTATTTCATAACAATTATGTTTAACCTTATATAAGTAAAATCTTGTTAGGTATTTTTCTTTAGTTTCTTTTTGTTGGAATATATTGACTTGACACAAATTTTTAAAAAATATTTATTAAAAATTTATTTTACTAAATTAGCTTTATTAGTTTTACATTACAAATTTAAATTAGGAAAACTTGTATTTCATGAAACAAATAAGGAAGAAAGCAAATTATATGTTTGACATGAAATTATAAATAAAGAATAAAATGTATTTCTATATATTAGAAAGAGTGGTTTCAACATGCCACCTATTTGACATTAAATTCAAAGTTAAGGGTATTAAGGTATTTAAAGAAAATTATAAGCTTAGATTAGAAATTTCTTGTGCCTTTTTTGGTGGACCTATCAAAAATTCCAAAATAAAGTCCTTTGTTTTCTCATTAATTACAGAATATGCCATTTAAGAAATTTATTAATTATTACAATAAATTATTATCTTATTAATCAATTTACTTAAATATAATATATTTCAAAAAAATTTATATAACCTAAACAAAAGTAACATGTAGATACTCACCTTCATCCTAAATACAATGATTTGAAAAAAAATCCTAAATACAATGAGAAAAAAAAATTCTAAATACAATGAGAAATACAATTTTTATGGAATAATTATATCTTTTCAAAAAAAAAAAAAAGATGATAGATAGAGGGACCCACCTGTTGAAAGGAATGCAATGGCATTTATGGTAAATTTCTTAAATGGCATATTCTGTAATTAATGAGAAAACAAAGGACTTTATTTGAAATTTTTGATAGGTCCACCAAAAAAGGCACAAAAAAAATTCTAATCTAAGCTTATAATTTTCTTTAAATACCTTAATACCCTTAACTTTGAATTTAATGTCAAATAGGTGGCATGTTGAAACCACTCTTTCTAATATATAGAAATGTTAGAGTTGTTATGAAATATAAAGAAAGAGCAAGAAGAATAAATAGAGAGAGAAGAGGGAGACTTCTTTATTTCTCTTGATGGATGAGAAATCATAAGATTGATCATACAATGAACAAAATCCCTCTATTTAAAGAAAAATTTACTCCTAGTCTGAGTAAAAGACAGATGCTTCAAATCCTAATAGTTATTAAAGTAAATCTTGATAGATCTTGATAGACATTCACTATAATGTAAATACATTTATAACACTCCCCCTTGAATGTCTAATTAGTAGATAATGTGTCTCGTTAAAACCTTACTAGAAAAATCTAGTGAGAAAAACATTTAGTGAAGGAAAAAGAGTACACACCTTTAATAATACGTATATACGCTGCCTCATTAAAAACCTTATAAGGAAAACCCAGTAGGACAAAACCTCGTAAGGAAAAAAGAGTACAACGCGTATTAACTCCCCCTAATGAGATCATCCTTGAACCTTTACATCCCGATCTTGTGCACCATCTTCTTGAAAGTTGCAATTGGAGGAGACTTGGTGAATAAATCAGCCACATTGTCACTTGAACGAATCTGTTGCACGTTAATATCACCATTCTTTTGTAGCTCATGTATGTAGAAAAACTTTGATGAAGTGTACTTCGTTCTACCTCCTTTTATGAATCCTTCATTAAGATGTGCTATGTATGTTGCATTATCTCTGTATAAAATTATGGGTCCAATGTCACATTTTAAATCATATTTTCTCGAATGAGATGTATCATAGACCTCAACCATACACATTATCGGCTTGTTTCATGAATAACTATTATCTCAGCATGGTTCGATGAAGTGGCTATGATAGACTGCTTTGTATATCTCCAAGATATGGCAATATCCCCACATGTGAGCATATAGCTTATTTGAGATCGAACTTTATACGGGTCAGATAAGTACCCAGTATCAGCATAACCAACAAGATTAAGACTGCAGGCTTTAGAATAAAATCATGTGTTTGATCTCATTTCGATGTCTCTTGATAAGAGTGGAGCTATATCTTGCTAACAAATCAACTGAAAAGGCTATATCAGGCCTTGTAGTATTTGCAAGATACATTAGTACACCAATTGAACTAAGATATAGTACTTCAGGACCAATCTAATTCGGTATGTTTCGCATTTCAGCAAATAATCTTATTGCTTTTGTAAACTCTCCAAGAGTTTTAATGTTTTTCAAGCTATAAGCTTATACAATATAAGGATTCTAAATAAGTTTCCTAGAAACTTTTATATGCTTCAAACATTTTGAATCCTTAGAAAGTTTCATATGAATTTTGTCAAGTGACAATATTCAATATGTCATATGTGACATCTTCAAGTGTCTGGACTGCAAATCAAATAAGTTTTACACTTACCAAGATGCATCCTTTTATGTCACTTGATAAATGTTTCTACGTCAACATGCTTAAATAAACGTAGAATTCAGATCCTCATAATCTTTTACAATATTGCGCCAATATCATATCAAAGATAATGATATATTATTTTGTATCGGTTCATAATGCGACATAACATTTTGAGATTTCATCACTTCATTATTTTCAGGTACCTGAACCTCTCATAAGTTTTCATGAAGTGTTATGTCGTAGGCTTTTCAAGAGCACATTGCCTTCTTATTATGATTATTTGCTCCTTGTTTCATTTGAAACCGATTAGTCTACCGTGCTTCATCCATGCATAGACTTTGTCATTCAAGGACACAAAATAGGAGCACTTGTAGCTTAAATATGAGATGTTTTCGGCATTTGACTTGAATTATCTTATGAATGAGGATCTTATGATAATTCCTAACATATTTCATAGCTGCTTATAATCTCCCCCTTATGTTAGAAAAACTAACATTCATCATCATCTTCTTTGAGGAATTCATCATTGTGCATCATGGTATATTCATTAATCGTATACCGTACATCAAAACTATTAGATGAAATAGTTGGTTCATGACCTTGAACCAATTGAGGGGGAATAAATAATCATAATTTATTGGTCTAATGCATACAAGTGTTATTGTATGCAACATATCATATTTCAGACCATCACATGAAACTTTGTTCTCATTAGCGATGGTTTGGCTATTTATGAAAGGCATTCAATGCTAAACCATCATCATCAAGATGAATTATCTTGATTACAAAATCTGAAAGTTATGCTTTAAACTCAAATTTATTGAGCAAACAATTTTATCAATGTCAAACGTAGGTTGATGTCACGCCCCAAAATCCCATCGGGCCGGACTGGCACCCGAAGCCGAGAAGGCCCGGGAGAACCCGTTCAAATACCTGTACTTTCACTTACATGTCACCAAAAATTTGGACAGCACTTCGTTGCATATAGAAGGGTCTAATTACCTGTATCAGCACAACACGCACAAATATATATATATATATATATATATATATATATAATACTTAGCCGTCGGGGCCACCACATATACAAATATAACATCACTATATAAACTTCCATGACTTTACCCTTCCTTATGTCTACAAAGCCTCTAGGATATACATGACATAACTAGGGTCGGGACAAACCTCCCGCCCACACATGACTCCTGTACAATAACAATACATAAGGAACCGACTCGGAAAGCTCCGAAGCAAACTGGAGCTCACCAACAATAACTGTATGACCTGGCTCATATCTATGTTGTGTATGAGCTGAAGCACCTGTGCCTGCAGCATGAAATGCAGGTCCCCCGTGAGGGACGTCAGTACGAAATATGTACTGAGTATGTAAAGCTGTAAATAATCATATGTGATATGGGGGATCAAGAAAATTAGACACAAGTGAATAAATCATAATAGAAGTGAACCACACTTCATAAACACTTTTAGGATCATGTACATTATCATTAATCTGAATTGGGTTCTTGAATTCAAACACATTTGTGGAACGGTATACATTCGTTCATTTCATTCTTTACAATTATCATTCGCCATTACCTCCTCCTCCCGAACCTCCAACCACCTAACAATAATCAATACTGTACCGTACTGTGACCATTAGGCTGCCCCTAGTACATATCAACTGTAATCATATCAAGTATCGGGATCGGCCCATGCTAGGCTTAAGCCCCTGAGCTACCACCCACACGTATATCAAGTAACACACATAAGAGATCTTTCCAATAACTTAGTTCAAAAGCTTTTGAGATTATTACATTAGTGTTCATGCCAATATAGTACCTTTGGAACAATGATACATCAATAGGAACCAAGTAATAGACCTTCTATACAATAACGATGTAATAAAGACTCATTGGTACATCAGCAATGTGTTTCAGAATCATCAATATCACAACAATGAAATAGGAGCCTTTTGGTATATCAATGAAACATTTTGACACTTTATAGAATGGAAACAACTTCGTTGGTAACGTAGAACAATACATATTTTTTTGGACAACCTCGGAATCTTACTTGATGGAACATTGGTGTTTTCATGCCAAAGAACATCGTTAAAGTATGCTTTACATACCTCGTTGTAGATTCGGATACCAATTCAACACAACTTCCCGCCTTTATAAATCACTTATCTACAATGAAATGTTTGGCATCTAGTATTAGCAACCCAACACCACAATTCTCTTCCATAATTCCATACAACCAATATTTGCAAAGCATTTCAAAAACCAACTTGAACAATAGGTTTATGTGTGTGTATATATATATATATATATAATCATTTCAATACCACATCATCACACTAAATCCCTTCACAATTCAACATAATCCAACCATGCACAAGAATAATCCAATATCATTTCCAATCATCTTTCAACAACAATCAAATAACATGTTTCTTATGCTCATATGCATATATATACATATCCATATAAATAACACCAACATAATTTACATCCTTACCATAAAATGGCCCTTTTGATTTCGAAGTCCTGTTGGCACAAATAAGGGGTGCTTCTCGAAGCCCTCGAGACAGTGAACACAACTACGGAATCAGTTTGGATTTTCTACGGTTGAATCACAAGATAATTGGAGTTGAAATTAGGCTAGGGTTTCTTATTCTTCAATAATTTGGATGATAAATGATGGATATGAGGCTAAGTATATGTATATAATGACCAATTTTCGTCCATGAGGTGATGGAAAATGACCATATTGCCCTTAAAATTTAAGTAAATCCGAATCTGTCCATGGTGGACTGTTTTGATAGGCTAAAGTAAATCGACCATAACTCTTTGCTCCAATAATGGATTTGGGTGAAACCAATTGAATTAGAAAGAAGACTCTCGGGGATTCTCATCGATATATATCAGCTCACACATTTCATTTTGTACAAGGAGTTATGATCATTTAAAGTCGACCCAAAAATCTGTTTGGCTGCAGTACTTTTGTGTGCAGAAAATTTCTGCACATTTACTGTTCATTGCGTCCACCGTTTTCAAGTTTCGAACATGCTCGCTTATATCCGATACTCATCTGTTTTCAGAAATATTTATATCGTTGGAAAGCTAACTCGATAAACTTCGCATAGAAACTTCAACGAGCAAATTCCGGTATAAATAAAGTCGATTCCTATACACATATAATCAAACTATACACTTGAAACCATATCAAAATAATCAATACTCATACTTAAACTCATATATACCTAACTTATGATCAATACATATACTCCAACACATATAACCATGGCTAATGCACGTAATTAAGTACGGGGTGTTACATCCTTCCCCCCTTAAGGACATTCGTCCTCGAATGTGAATGTAGTTATTTAGCCGAAACAAGTTCGAATTCATAATTGATATTCACGTCATCATATAGATATTATGCATATGTAAAAATTTACTTGTTAGTGTCCTAGTTCCACTCCTTTCACTTCTTTTTCACCTTTGAACAAATAAGGGTATTTGGATTTCATTGCTTCCTCCGCTTTCCATGTAATCTCTTCCCATTGTTGATTTCTCCAAAGTACTTTCACCGATGCTACTTCTTTATTTCTCATCTTCTTAACTTGACGATTTAATATAGCAATAGACATCTCCTCATAGGTAAGATATTCTGTTACTTGCACATCTTCAGTAGAATTAATAAGGGACGGATCTCCGATGCACTTTCGAAGCATCGATACATGAAATACTGGATGCACTGATGAGAGTTCCTGGGGTAGCTCTAATTCATAAACAACTTGCCCACATCTTCGAATAGTCTTATACGGGCCTATATATCGTGGACTCAACTTTTCTTTCTTGCCAAATCTCATCACCCCTTTCATTGGCGATACCTTCAAAAATACCCAATCGCCTAACGAAAAATCTAGCCCTCTTCTTCTACTATCCGCATATGACTTATGTCGACTTTTGGTTGTTTTCAACCTTTGCTGAATCACCTTGACTTTTTCTATGGCTTGATACACAAGATCCGGTCCGAACATAAGAGTTTCACCCGCTTCGAACCATCTTATTGGTGATCTACACTTCCTCCCATATAAAGCTTCATATGGTGCCATTTTGATACTTGAATGATAGCTATTATTGTAGGCAAACTCAATAAGAGGTAAATGATCATCCCAGCTGCCTTTAAAATCTATAACACATGCTCGTAGCATATCTTCAAGTGTTTGAATGGTGCGCTCTGCTTGTCCATCCGTCTGAGGGTGTAAAGTTGTACTCAGATTCACTTGTGTTCCCAAACTCCGTTGGAAAGACTTCCAAAATTTTGCGGTAAATTGAGTTCCCCGATCCGATATAATAGAAGTTGGCACTCCATGTAATCGAACTATTTCTTTAACATACAACTTCGAATATTCTTCAACTGTGTAAGTGGTCTTAACGGGTAAGAAATGTGCGGATTTAGTAAGCCTATCCACAATCACCCATATAGAATCAAATTTCCGAGCTGTACGAGGCAAACCTGTAACAAAATCCATGTTGATCATGTCCCACTTCCAAATTGGAAGATCTATGCATTGCATATAGCCTCCGGGATTTTGATGTTCCACTTTAACTCGTTGGTAATTTGGACATTCGGCTACAAATTCTGCGATGTTCCTTTTCATGTCATTCCACCAATATACATCCTTCAAATCTTGATACATTTTGGTTGACCCTGGATGAATAGAATACCTTGAGAAATGTGCCTCAGTCATAATTCTTTTTCTTAGCTCATCAACAATAGGCACACATAGCCGATTTTGGCATAGAAGTACTCCTTTTTGCGAAAGCTCAAATACCTTCGTCGCACTATTTTAAACATTCTCGTTGAGTTGCAATAAAACAAGATCTGCATCTTGCTTCTCTTTCACCTCAGCTACTAATGAGGATTCCGCGGCATTATGCACAATAAGCTTCTCGTCCGGAGTTTCGAGAAGACGAACTCCTAGACTAGCTAATTGATGAAGATCTTTAATCATCCCTTGCCTTTCTACAGGTGCCATCATAGCCTTACGACTCAACGCATTAGCTACTGTATTCGCTTTCCCTGGGTGATACAAAATATCAATATCATAATCTTTTAATAGTTTCATCCACCTTCGCTGCCTCAGATTTAGATCCTTCTGACTGAAAATACATTGTAAGCTCTTGTGATCAGTATATATATCAACATGAACCCCATATAAATAGTGGCGCCATATTTTTAAAGCAAAGATAACCGCTGCCAGCTCAAGATCATGTGTGGGGTAATTTTTCTCATGTGGCCTCAATTGCCTTGAGGCATATGCTATCACCTTACCATGCTGCATTAATACACATCTTAAACCAATTATCGAAGCATCACAATACACTGTATACCCTTCTGTACCTTCTGGAAGTACCAACACAGGTGTAGAAGTCAACTTATTCTTCAATTCTTGGAAACTCTCCTCACACGCATCATTCCATTGGAACTTGGATGCTTTATGCGTTAGATTAGTTAAGGGTGCTAAAATAGAAGAAAAACCCTCAATAAACTTTCTATAATAACCAGCCAACCCAAGAAAACTACGAATCTCCGTAGGCGTTGTGGGCCTTGGCCAATTCTTCACAGCTTCTATCTTTCGAGTATCAACCTATATGCCTTCATTTGATACAATATGGCCCAGAAATGCCACTAACTTTAGCCAAAATTCACATTTAGAAAATTTTGCATACAAGTTGCAATCACGAAGAGTTTGCAACGCCTTGTTCGGAAAGCTGTCTTGGACATATCTTTTTCTTTGACTCTCACTTGATGATAACCTGACCTCAAATCAATCTTAGAAAAACATTTGACACCCTGTAACTGATCAAACAAATCATCAATTCTTGGAAGAAGATATTTATTTTTAAGAGTCATTTTATTCAGCTGCCTATAATCAATACACATTCTCAATGTGCCATCTTTCTTGCGCACAAACAACACTGGTGCTCCCCAATGGGAAATACTAGGCCTAATGAACCCCTTTTCTAGCAAATCTTTCAATTGCCCTTTCAATTCTCGTAATTCTGTTGGGGCCATTCTATACGGAGGAATTGAGATTGGCTTAGTGCCTGGTATCACATCAATACCAAATTCTACTTCTCGTTCAGGAGGTAAACCTGGAAGATCTTCAGGGAATACATCAAGAAATTCACTTACTACTGGTACAGTGTGAAGATCTGGTGATTCCGATTCCGTATCCTTTACTCTAACTAAATGACATATGTAGCCCTTGGAAATCATTTTTCTCGCTTTGAAATAAGAAATAAATCTACCTCTTGGTGCGCCAATCTTACCTTGCCATTCAATAACTGCTTCATTAGGAAAATGTAAATACATCTTTTTCGTACAACAGTCAATTTTGGCATAACAAGACGCCAACCAATCCATACTCATTATAACATCAAAATCTACCATTTCTAGTTCCACAAGATTGGCCATCGTGTCTCGACCACACATAGTTACTACACAATCTTTATAAACTCTTCTAGTAATAATAGATTCCCCAACCGGGGTAGACACTTCCAACAACTTATCTAACAATTCGGGGGTTCTTTTGAACTTTCCAGCAACCAAAGGAGTAACATATGATAATGTAGAACCGGGATCAATTAGAGCATATACATCAAATAAAAATATGGACAACGTACCCGTGACCACATCTGGGGAAGCCTCTAGATTCTGTCGATCCGCTAAAGCATAAGTGCGATTCTGAGTCCCGCTGGAACTGGCGACTCTTTTTTCATTTTTAGCGTGACCCGCAGGTTGTGCGCCGCTACCAGAATAAGATACCGGTGACGATGATGCAACAGCTGATCCCGAAGGTCGTGCTACGCCACCTGTGCCCCTTCATGGGCATTCTCTCATCATATGTCCCGTCATACCACACCAAAAACAAACATTTATTCCCATTCGACATACGCCCATATGATTCTTTCCGCATCGATTACATAGCTCTCGAGAAGGTCTCGATTGGCTCATGTTCCCTTGCCCATGATAACCCACGGATCGCGAACTATGACCCTCATTTCTTTGCCCAAATTGACTGCCTCTAAACCCCTGATGTTGTGGTGGAGCACTAGCTGCAGAATAAGAAAATAATGGCCTAGGTGGTCTAGCAGAAAATTGAGGTCTAAAACCTCCCTGTGGCGCCATAAACTGCCCTGTAGATCTGGCCCTCTTAGAAGATCCACTTTCAAATTCCTGTGTTCTTTTTCTTTGCCTCTGATCTTCTATTTTCTGTGCAAATGCTTGGATCCTAGCTATATTCATGTCTTTATTCAGTGCAGCAATAGTACAATCCCTAACCAAATACGGATCCAATCCATCCACATACCGATGAACTCTGTCATCCATAGTAGCTATAACATTAGGAGCATATCTGGATAAAGAATTAAATCGAAGACTATACTCCCTCACACTTGTATTACCTTGTCGAAGATTTAAGAACTGATCCGCACGGGCCTGACGAGTCTCATATGGAAGATAATGATCAATAAATGCCTCTTTGAACTCTTTCCAAGTAGTTGGGGGTGCATCAATGCCCCTTGATCGTTTCCAGTCTTCATACCAATATATAGCCTCACCTTTGAATCTAAACGCGGCTAACTCCACTGTCTTTCTGCCCGATACATGCATCACCTCTAGGGCCCTTTGGATCTGATCAATAAAGTCCTGCGGATCTTCATTAAGATCGGATCCGATAAAAGTAGGCGGATCCATCTTAAGAAAATCTTGCGTCCGAAGACTAGCCGCCCTATCAGTACCGCTAGAACCCGCGGCAGGAATAGCTTGCCCTTGGACTTGACCGGCAACAATCCGGGTCAACAGTTGTACTGTATCCCTCATATCCTGATCAGCAACATTAACAAGTGGTTCTGTGAATGTGGTTTGCCTCCCACTTATTTCATCTGGAGTGGAAGACATTTCAGATACCCGCTCAGCTTAAGCTTCACTCTGATTAACTTGTACAGGTGGTGACTTACTAGTCCCTTCTCCGGCAGCCACATCTACCCGCTCGCCGGTATTCTTACTTTCAGGATCCGGCATTCTTACTGTAATAAGAGAAACAAATGGATTCAGTGGTCAACTATGACTTCATTTGCTATATAAGCTCTATGGCACGATCTATGATCTGAAGGAAAGAAACAATTTCCTAAATGTCCATAGCCTCTTGTTTATAGATGTGGTGCACAACATACCGATAAACAAGACTCTACGTAGACACGACTTTGTAGACTCACTAGGACGAACATATTGAGCTTCACTCTGAATAACTTGTACAGGTGGTGACTTACTAGTCCCTTCTCCGGCAGCCACATCTACCCGCTCGCCGGTATTCTTACTTCCGGTATCCGGCATTCTTACTATAATAAGAGAAACAAATGGATTCAGTGGTCAACTATGACTTCATTTGCTATATAAGCTCTATGGCACGATCTATGATCTGAAGAAAAGAAACAATTTCCTAAATGTCCATAGCCTCCTGTTTATAGATGTGGTGCACAACACACCAATAAACAAGACTCTACGTAGACACGACTTTGTAGACTCACTAGGATGAACCTCTCTGATACCACTTTTTGTCACGCCCCAAAATCCCATCGGGCCGGACTGACACCCGAAGCCGAGAAGGCCCGGGAGAACCCATTTAAATACCTGTACTTTCACTTACATGCCACCAAAAATTTGGATAGCACTTCGTTGCATATAGAAGGGTCTAATTATCTGTATCAGCACAACACACACAAGTATATATATATAATACTTGGCCGTCGGGGCCACCACATATACAAATATAACATCACTATATAAACTTCCATGACTTTACCTTTCCTTATGTCTACAAAGCCTCTAGGATATACATGACATAACTAGGGTCGGGAAAAACCTCCCGCCCACACATGACTCCTGTACAATAACAAAACATAAGGAACTGACTCGGAAAGCTCCGAAGCAAACTGGAGCTCACCAACAATAGCTGTATGACCTGGATCCTATCTATGTTGTGTATGAGCTGAAGCACCTGTGCCTGCAGCATGAAATGCAGGTCCCCCGTGAGGGACGTCAGTACGAAATATGTACTGAGTATGTAAAGCTGTAAATAATCATATGTGATATGGGGGATCAAGAAAATCAGACACAAGTGAATAAATCATAATAGAAGTGAACCACACTTCATAAACACTTTTAGGATCATGTACATTATCATTAATCTGAATTGGGTTCTTGAATTCAAACACATTTGTGGAACGGTATACATTCGTTCATTTCATTCTTTACAATTATCATTCGCCATTACCTCCTCCTCCCGAACCTCCAACCACCTAACAATAATCAATACTGTACCGTACTGTGACCATTAGGCTGCCCCCAGTACATATCAACTGTAATCATATCAAGTATCGGGATCGGCCCATGCTAGGCTTAAGCCCCTGAGCTACCACCCACACGTATATCAAGTAACACACATAAGAGATCTTTCCAATAACTTAGTTCAAAAGCTTTTGAGATTATTACATTAGTGTCCATGCCAATATAGTACCTTTGGAACAATGATACATCAATAGGAACCAAGTAATAGACCTTCTATACAATAACGATGTAATAAAGACTCATTGGTACATCAACAATGTGTTTCAGAATCATCAATATCACAACAATGAAATAGGAGCCTTTTGGTATATCAATGAAACATTTTGACACTTTATAGAATGGAAACAACTTCGTTGGTAACGTAGAACAATACATGTTTTTTTGGACAACCTCGGAATCTTACTTGATGGAACATTGGTGTTTTCATGCCAAAGAACATCGTTAGAGTATGCTTTACATACCTCATTATAGATTCGGATACCAATTCAACACAACTTCCCGCCTTTACAAATCACTTATCTACAATGAAATGTTTGGCATCTAGTATTAGCAACCCAAGACCACAATTCTCTTCCATAATTCCATACAACCAATATTTGCAAAGCATTCCAAAAACCAACTTGAACAATAGGTTTATGTGTATATATATATATATAATCATCATTTCAATACCACATCATCACACCAAATCCCCTTCACAATTCAACATAATCCAACCATGCACAAGAATAATCCAACATAATTTCCAATCATCTTTCAACAACAATCAAATAACATACTTCTTATGCTCACATGCATATATATACATATCCATATAAATAACACCAACATAATTTACATCCTTACCATAAAATGACCCTTTTGATTTCGAAGTCCTGTTGGCACAAATAAGGGGTGCTTCTCGAAGCCCTCGAGACGGTGAACACAACTACGAAATCAATTTGGATTTTCTACGGTTGAATCACAAGATAATTGGAGTTGAAGTTAGGCTAGGGTTTCTTATTCTTCAATAATTTGGATGATAAATGACGGATATGAGGCTAAGTATATGTATATAATGACCAATTTTCGTCCATGAGGTGATGGAAAATGACCATATTTCCCTTAAAATTTAAGTAAATCCGAATCTGTCCATGGTGGACTGTTTTGATAGGCTAAAGTAAATCGACCATAACTATTTTCTCCGATAATGGATTTGTGTGAAACCAATTGCATTAGAAAGAAGACTCTCGGGGATTCTCATCGATATATAGCAGCTCACACAGTTCATTTTGTACAAGGAGTTATGATCATTTAAAGTCGACCCAAAAATCTGTTTGGCTGCAGTACTTTTGTGTGCAGAAAATTTCTGCACATTTATTGTTCATTGCGTCCACCGTTTTCAAGTTTCGAACATGCCCGCTTATATCCGACACTCATCTGTTTTCAAAAATCTTTATATCGTTGGAAAGCTAACTCGATAAACTTCGCATAGAAACTTCGACGAGCAAATTTCGGTATAAATAAAGTCGATTCCTATACACATATAATCAAACTATACACTTGAAACCATCTCAAAATAATCAATACTCATACTTAAACTCATATATACCTAACTTATGATCAATACATATACTCCAACACATATAACCATGGCTAATGCACGTAATTAAGTACGGGGTGTTACAGTTGACAATGAATATACATGTGATCATCTTATTGATGCATCTTTTCAACATATCATATGATAGATGAATGAACCCTTATTCACCTTTTATAATTTTCAGATTTGAAGGGATCTAATCCCAATATTAGTTGGTCCAACCAACTTATCACGAGAACAAACGACATAAACAATTCTTGAAGAATCCTCTAGTTCTTCAATACATGCACATCTTAGAGATGTCACAATCGTTCATATCAATTTATTAATTTTTATTCTAGTAAACTCCAAGTTTACCATGACATATACTTTTTCTTTAGTAAATTTCAGATTTACTATTACATGAATAAATTTCAGATTTACTACTTCAGAAGTAGATTTTAAAATTATTCAACCTCTTTCGGAGGTGAGTTGTGATTCAATCACAATCAAGTGCACGTTTGCATTAATAAGTTTCTCATTCCCCAGGAATGGAATATAATCGTGTCTTAAGCCTATCAAATTATGATAGCTTATAACCTCTCTCAAGATTTTGCTACTTCAGAAGCAAATCGAGGCATACATATGATGTAGAGAATTTTCCTCTAGCATATCTTATAATCATATAAGCGTGTGAAAATATCATCACTTTTGATGATCATTATCATATTGTCCCTCCACGCTTATATTCGTGCATTCAATCACTTGTCTTCTTTCAGACATATTATGTACTGCTATCATGTACACCTCAAGAATGAAGTAAGTTGTCATATTTCAGACTTATCATATATTGCTACCACATTCACTTCATGAAATGAAGCATATTCAATGGGTTGGATTTCATGACTTTTCACCAAATACCCATTATTTTGCCATAACCATCATAATATCATCAGTTTGGTATATTGAGATTCGAACTCAATATCTTATCCATATAAAAAGACGTCTTAGGCTATAAATCGATGAGACTTAAACCCAACATCTTCATCCTGGTGGTCCATTAATCTTATACATCACGTAAGTTCATACTTGTACAGTAATTTAAATGTTAATAATCCATTGCAAAACTTTAATAACTACATAAAAATTTTAAGCAAAAAATCTCCACAAAATTAGTTCAAGATTCACATATAAAAAAGGAAAGAAATAGATTCCATAATAAATATGTATGCTTGCAGTACTAACATACGATTTGTTACCTATATTTTGATTGTAATCTTTTTCAATTCTCAAACTTTGGGCAGCATGTCCATTACCACATGAACGTACAACAAAAGAAGTAATGAAGTTGACATGGTGTGACGTACCAGGGAGCAAAATATGTGATTATTTATCGATAACAACGTTATTACTAAAGATGTCATTGGTACCAAACCTTTTTAGACGTGAGATAAATTTGCAGACTATATGAAACTCAACTCATTGGTTAGAGTCATGCTGATAACGTATTATGAAATATAAAGAAAGAACAAGAAGAATAAATAGAGAGAGAAGAGGGAGACTTCTTTATTTCTCTTGATGGATGAGAGATCATAAGATTGATCATACAATGAACAAAATTCCTCTATTTAAAGGAAAAATTTACTCCTAGTCTGAGTAAAAGACAGATGCTTCAAATCCTAATAGATATCAAAGTAGATCTTGATAGATCTTGATAGACATTCACTATAATGTAAATACATTTATAACAAGAGTCAAATTATATAAATTTTAAATAATATTTTAAAATATATTTTTATAATATTAATATGAGAAAGATTACAATTTATCATATATTTTATTTAGTTTTAATATATTTAAATTTTAAATTTAAGATATTAAATTGATCTAATTTATATTATCTTCAAAAATAAGTTGTTCAATTCACTCTTGTGCAATAAAACATGATAAGTAAAACCAGCTGTGAATTTGAAATTTCTAGAACATGGATACACTACTTTAAAAAAGAAAAAGAAAAAAAATGTGTTGAATGAAAATTAATCTCTAATGTCCACTAGGTAAATAACTAACTATTAAACCAAGTTAATCATTTGTCCTCCTTATCACTTTAAAAACAACAATTAATATTATGCCAAATTTTAAAGATATGCCTAATTTCATAGAAAAACTAAAGATATGTGTCCTCATTTTAACCAATAAATAAAAGTGAACAAATAAATATAAAAAACACTACGAAAAAGGATCGAAAATACTTCTATACTTTCGTTTAATAATTGAGTTTATTTCGAATTATAGTATAAGGCCATTTATACATCTGTCAATAACAAAGTTAAAAAAAAATAAATCTTCATTTGAATGAAATTCCTCAAATGAACTAAAATAATTCATTTTCAATTTAATTATCCAGTTTGCATGAGCCCAACTCATAACCCATCAAACTAAAATTCAAACTTAGCTAATAAACAAAGTGAAGGACAAATATATTTATCCGTTTCCTTAAAAAAATTATCTAAATTGATCGTCTTTTATATTAACTCTCTTATTCTAATGGAGTAACAAGTTCAGAGTTTTCCTCCGCCCTTTAACTAGATGATGGGTGTCCTGCTCTAATGCATGACACCATTATCTCTATTACTTATTCACAAAATATATTACAAATCAACATTGGGAGGATATGATCATACACACTCTATTAACGTTTGATACAATTGACATTTATTTGAAATACAAAGTTCATAAAACATATAGTAAATGAAGAAGACAACAGTCATCAGATATATAAGTCTACAATATGCTTCTATAAAACCTTAATTAAGTCTGGCAAGATATTCTACGATGATTGTTTGTCTTTTCTTGATCTCTAAATTAAAATAAATAACGAAGGATAGAGCTTTCAATAGGGGTCGGCCCAACCCATTCAGACTAGTCCACACGGACTTTGAAGTTTGACGGGTCAGACCGGGCTGACCCATCAACATGACAGGCCAGAAAATAGCAAGCCCAACCCATCACACTGTGAGCTGCGGGCCCCTATGGGCCAGTCCACTTTTTAAAATATATTATTTTTATTATCTTAATTTAAATTTTAAATTATTAATTACATAAATATGTACAATATAATATTACATGAAGTTACTACTTGTTAATCAAGCCTCAAATTTACAACAAATCTAAATAATTTGTGAAATTTAATAACTTTTGACACCAAATTCAAATCAAATAGAGATGTTGAAAAACAGACGAAACTGTTAATGAGTAATAATATAATTAAATAAATAATAATATTAAATTATTTTTGTTTTAATTGATCACAATAAAACACAAAGTCACTATTTAGTCAATTAAAAGTGAAAATAAACTCGTCAAAAGAAAAAAAATTCTCATGGCACTTATGAGTTATAGCGTGTTCAATATCGCCACATTATCTTCATCAATATATTTGATTCTTTAAAAAATTTAGTATTTTAATTATTTATAAACATATTTAATATTTAGATATCTATGATGGTCCAAATAGACTTTGAGTTCGGACTCTTTTTTTAACTCTTAATACTCTATTTTATCTTTTAATAATTTTTTGTTTGGCCCAAGAGCTAGTCCAGCTCATATTGCTCAAGCCCCACGAGCCAACGGGCTTATACGGGTCGGCTAAAAACCTTGTTCTTAAACGAGCTGTAAAAATTATAGCCCAACCTTATTAAATTACAGGTTGGATCGGACCGGTCCAACTAGCCTGACCTATATTGACGACTCTAATGAAGATCGCGTTACTCGGATATTTATAAAGAGATCAAGATCTAAATATTTCATAATTCGTTGGTATTTATAAAGAGGTCAAGATCAAGATATCACATCAGCTATTAAATATCTATAAGAGATCAATACATAGCATTTCAAAATCTCATAAAACAAAGAGATCAATGCACCAAATACTGCCTTTATTAATGCCGGCATCAAACTTTTCTAGTTCTAAAATATTCTATATTCGAGAAATACACTACTAACTGTCCTCGATTACAAAGAAAATTAAAGAAAAAATCAAATTGTACCCATAATATTTATTAATAAAAATATATTTCATTATATTTTATTTATAATTATAATTTTGTTATTCATTAAAATTTATTGTAAACACGTGACTCAAGCTGGGTAGGCACCTAAGCAGTAACGCATCTTGGACAAATTTAAGCATTGCCGAGTACATTTCTTAGCTAAAGGTCTTGCATTCAGAAGAGAAATAGGAATAAAAGCACTGCAATTTTCTATCATGTGTTACTATATAATTGTACAAAAAAAATTGTGAGGACTATAAAAAAAGGGAGATTGTCCCTTATATATAATACTAATCGCATTAGGCTCGTGTTAAGTTCGGGTTCAAAATTAATATTAAATTTTATATTTGTAAACTTTTTTATATCTTATTGCTATTCTTATTTTAAATTTTTATTTTATTTTTCCTATAGGTAGTTCGAACATCTCTCAATATTTCTAATATTAATCATTTTATTTTTTTTGTAAATTGAAAGAATTTTTTTTCTCAGAGTTTATTTTAGATTTTTGTTTTAGTTTCAAACACATGCATGCATCAACACTATTTTTCTTTTTATTTTAGTGGAAGTTTTGGAAATTAAAGTCTTTAATGATCCAAATCGAGTTTTATCGTAGGTTGAATTAACTTCATCATTCTTTTCTCAATTCTTTTTCATTAAGTTTTTCCTAATTAAACTTATATTAATTAACTCATTTATTACAAAAAAAAATCTACATTCACAGTAATATAATAAATATTTAATACCGTAAATTATTGTAGGATAACATCAATAAAGTTAACTTATAAATAATGATAGAATTTAATTTAAATAATTAAAAGAATTGATTCAACAAAATACTTTTGTAGATGTTCCTTCGTATCAAAAATAGATGTTTCATTATGCTGATCCATTTTAACAAATTAAGCGAGTATTATAGTACTTCTTTTATCCATATTATTCTTAGTATTAAATAACTATATAAGTTATCGTAATTAAATTTACGATTTTAAAGCATCATTGATAAAATCAGTTCACTAAAATACATTTTTAATCAAAAAAGAAAAATACTTCAACCATTCCTAAACAAGTGCTCCTTTTGGTTTGGATACACCCTTTAATAAACTTTTCACTTCTAAAAAATTAAAAATTACTTTACCAACTCACTCTTAATTAAATTTCGTCTCTTTTCAAATTTACATTGATTATTATATTTAAACTAAGAGGTATATTAAAAAGATTATGATCAAACTACTCTTAAAGATTTAAATGTATATTTATTTAGGAACAAAATTACAATCGAAAAAAATACCTATAAAGAAATGAACTAAGTAAGAATTGTAGTAGGATATGAATGTAAATGGTAGAGGAGCAAGAAAATATAACAAAAATCATGTAAGATATCAATAGGATACACTAATTAAAAATATTCATTTAAAAATAAATTTTAAAAAAAATAACGCAAACAAGAATAGGCCAGCTATAGCAATTTGTACCAATATAAATTTTTTTAATATTATTATATTTATTGTGTGGACTACCAAATGTGGCCATCCTCGCTTATATGTAAGAGTAATATGAGTTGAGGACAACCAGGGCCAAATTGGTCATTTTGCACCACCAAAAGAGACTTACAGAATAATCATCTCTTCATCGACTCTTCTTCATCTTCACTCTTCAAATATAGTCACTCTCATCCATATCTATTAAAAAGCACTCACGTATTTTTCTTGATCATCCATCGCTCTGCTTCTCCGTCTTCTTCAGCTGATGAAGGTAATAGTTCATTCAGTGCTTCATGATTTTTCCTCGATCAGTATTTCCATCTTTAGTTCATGTAGTTGTTTTCTCCTTGGCGACGAATCGATTGTCAACTCCTCAAACTAATAGCTGCTGGAATTAATTCTTTAGAATTCTGAAGTTAGTTTCGAGCTGTGAAAAATTTCAGGTAATGATTTTCTCTTTCAACCATCTTTCTAAGGTGATTTCGCCCTGCATATTTTTACTTTCACTTGATAGTGTCGATTTACTCGGAAGGAAATTTTAGTGCCTACTTTGGCATCTAGGTGTATGAGAAAATTCCTCTATGAAACAGACATTGCATTAATTAGTTTCTTTCGACTTTAGTTCATTGAGTGTTTGATTAATTCAGTGAAACACTGAATTTCTTATCTCATGTTTGCTTCTCAGATTAATTTCTATTATACCAAGCGTCTGCCGCTAATTTATATTATCTGTCATTTTTTAAGCTATGCCAAACAATAAAATTCCTTATCAATCTCGCTTTTGTTTGGATTTTGTTATTCCTCCGGATTATCCACTTCAAGTATATTATTTAGACATTTCTGCAATAATTTTTAATGCAACTTTCCCTTTTTTGGTCAGATTTATGGATCAAATAAAGCTTCAATTGATTAGTATTGTCCAAGTAATTGATTTGTAACTGTAAACAAATCAATTTGATGTTTTGTGTTTTAGGTCTGACCTTACCGCAATGCAGTTTTGGCGTTACTGTTGTGAGTCACTGGAAGTCTTCTTGAGTCAACTCTATGCAGCTTCTCCGTTTTGTGATTCTGAAACCGTTTCAAGGGGATTGCGGGCAGAATGAGGACACCTACGCGCAGGTTTTTAGTTTTTAAGTGATTTATAGATCCTTTTATTGCCTTTTCTTGAGAGAACATTTAACGTGATTTCAAGATTTTAACTTAGATCCTCTATGACAACTCAAACACTAGAAGAGGAAATGAAATGATGAGGCTTCTTTTGACGACCTTTGCAGGAGTTGTGTTTGGTATTTTCTTAGGTGTATTGTTTCCCACACTTTCATTGACCAAGGCAACCAAGTTACTTTGGCTTTTGAATTCAATAAGATATATAGATATTTGATTTTTAACTGTCTTTAATGAGAAAATGCCACTAAGTTAGAGTGGATATTATTGTCTTGTCATTCAAATATATACAAATAGGCACAATCTAATAAACAAACTCACTGCTTGCTAAAAATACTAAGTGCTTCCCTAATTTAATGCCTCATTTTTCTCTTAAGTATCCTTGCATAAGAGCTAATAAAAAAATCTGCTTGTGTATGCAGGTGAAGTTACCTTCTAATCTTTTTGGGTTAATTGATCTCACTTATATTGAGGACAAGTATTTAGGCTTCTCAACCGAAGATCTATTAAATGTATTGTCTTATCTTAGGAGCCATAAGGGTCGTTCACATAGGCATTCTGACACAAAGCTATAACGTTTGTTGCTTGTATTAGCTCCAAGCAGCTTCTCTTGAGACTTTGGTGAAAGAAAGTTTCGTATTCTCATTTTATTATTACATTCAGATATTGTCAATTTTAGTTATATAGAGACAAGATTGCACTTCGTCTCTTGAAAATTTGTAGTGCCTTTCAAGACTTATGCTATTTACACAAATATTTTAGATTTGGGGGGCAGGAATAGTAGTAGTAATGTTATAGGTTGAACCCTTCAAGTTGGTCCATCTAGCAGAGATCGAGCCGACGATATGCAATCTGAAGCCTGAGTTATGACATATGCTGCAGATGCTTCTGTTTATAGCCCTGACTTTTAGCCAACAAGTATGGCTCTCGCCCAATTAAGGTAAATCACTTAAAATTGATTTCAGATTCAGACTAGGTGCAACTCCAATTTGTTTGATTGTTTCCTAGGTACTGAGCGGAGCTCTTCAAATATTCAATGGACTTGGTTCATTCGCACTAAAAGTATGGCTTGACCGGTTGAATGGGGATCTTGATCTGAAAATGAGATTGAGTGACATTGAGCTTAGGCAGACTTTCACCAGATTGGATCCTACATTTGTTAAAATCGGTCAGGGTTTATCCACCAGACCTGATTTATGCCTACCCGAGTACCTTTAGGAGCTATCTGAGCTGCAGGTACTTTCTCCCTCCTTCCTTTCTTCCTTCTTCTATACTGAATGTTTGTTCTAATATTTTCCTTGTGAAAATTTCCGCTGATTTTTAGTATAAACAAAATTTTGGCTTAGTTAGTAGAGTACACTGTGGTGCTGATAACTGGGCAGGCTAGGTTGGTTTTGCGTGGGTTGAGCAAAAATGGGTTAAGTAAAACCCAAATTGTCCATATTTAATACAAGCTGAAAACTGGCAGATTGGTGCAAGTGTAAAACCACATTTTCTCATAATATTTTGCCAAAACCAATTCGTGCATTAGAATCCATGTTTTTCTTTATGTCTAACTATGAAATAATGTTGTTAAACACTACTAATAAATCTAAGTGGCAAGCATTTACTTAATATAATATTTTCTAAATCAGCTGATGGTCTTTTGGAAACAACCTCTCTACATCATGGAGATTGCAAGCTCATTTTTCAAGAATTCTTTTTTTCTTGCATATCAGTGTTATCAAAATCAAAAAGTGCGAAAAAGCTTCAAGGTCCGTTGGGTCTTTAAGCACAAATAAAGCATAGGCTTTAATGAAAAAGGTGCAAAGGGAAAGGAGATACAAATAGATATGTTAAAAGTCCAAAACTAATAATTATAAGCATGAATGAAAAATAAATTGAAAAAACATTATGATAAAGTGAAATATCAATTGTTTAGTGTCGCCTTTTCATAAGTGGCTCATTTGAAATGAAAAGTATGTCGTTGAACCTTGATAAATATACTGAAGCACACATTAAGTGAGGTGAAGCACTCAACACGTTTTAAGCCCCACTTCAAGGCTTAGCGCACTTTTGGTAACACAGTTGCATCTTCAAGATATCTGACTTATTTGTATTAGAAATGGTCTCTTCAGTTGGATTTAGAAACACATGGATGCCCTTGTTTATTTAATGCTCTATAAACTAAAAGGATAATTATGCTTAAATACAATTATGGACAGTTACTAGGAGTATTTCATAATCAATTGGTTCAGACTGACACTTATTTGTACAACAACATCAACATCATACCCATTGTAATTTCAGTGGGGTTAGTGTGGGTAGAATGTAGAGCCCTTATCCCTACCTCGTTTAACGTGCCCTTGCTTGGTGGGTCTTTAATTAAACAGTTTTAAAATAGTTGTGAGCCTGTGATGAAGATCTGGAGATGTTGTTCACTCGATTCTCGGGCATGATTATGCTATTTCTAGAATTTTTACCTTGGTAAGGGGAGAGATCTGCAAAGAGAATGATGTGATTATTCTAAGAGAGCTCAGACCTGATCTATTATCAAATTAGGTGTAAAATGGTTTCCTAAAATTCAGAATATGGTATACGTTTTCAACCTATATTTCACCTATTTTTAGTATGGTTAGTTGGGTTGAACTCATATTCGACCCAACCCATGAATAATTGCGCGGGTTGGGCGTTTCATTAGTAAAAGTTGGAAGTTACTCTAACCATGGTTTGCTTATTAAGGACATAATATCAAGGAAATGAGGGAGAAGATAGCCATAACAGTCACTAAAATGAACAATGAAACGGGAAGAGTCAGAGATACTTTTAAGTGTCAGGTGTCTTCATGCTTCATTGAAGCAATACATATCTTATACTTCCCCATCATTTGTTTGCTCTATTATATGAAAGGTTGCAACGCACCTATCTAAGTCCTTTCTATATAGAGGATGAAGTGTCTTTTGGAGAACATCATATTTTGTAGGTTTCTTTTTTTTTTTTGGTTTAGCACTTGTATATGGCCAAGTTGGCCTTGTTATTATTAATGTAATCTTATATTTGATTTTTTTTTAAAAGGTTGTAGTACACTAGGCAGCGCTTTGATTACTGAAGTGTTAGCTACTAACTATTTATCATTTACCTTTGTATTTGTATATCGGGTTCATTGACTTTATATTGAAAACCTTGAGATATAACTTGTTATCAACGTATAATGTTTCTAACTGAATTACAAACTTTGATTGCCCCAAAAAAACTTTAACTTTTTTTAACTATCGAGCAGGATGCTTTGCCAACATTTCCAGATGCACAGGCATTTTCATGCATTGAGAAAGAGTTGGGTCGTCCGCTTGATACCTATTGCTGCAGCAAGTCTTGGTCAAGTTTATAAAGCTCAACTCAAATACTGCAGCGTCCCCTTTATGCAAACAGAAATTTTAGACTGAGTGAAAGGATAGAAAAAAAGTACGATTCTCTAGGAAAAAGCTATCTTATCATGCGCTTTATATTGAGTTAGTCCTGTTTATCTTGTTGTACTCTAGGTATTTTCATTATCTGTCCTGTTTTGTGTGTGAATGAATGGATCTCAGTTTAAAGCTCCCTGCTTGTGTATCAACTTGATAAGCCATGTTAGTTAGCATAACTTTTTAGACAACGCTAATCTTCTCCTCCCCTGGGACAGGTCACCCCAGTTTATGGGAGAAACTACTAGGATTCTTGTGGACTCAGTAGTCAGCTGATACATGAAGACAAAAGTTAGAACAGTGATAGGAAAGCTAGGATATCACCCCTCCTAACTCCGACAAATGAATTAGGGAATTCAAATTAAGAACAAATAGCCCAGGTATCCTCTATGTGAAAGTTGTGAAAATGTCATTTAAGTTTTAGTTTTGTAAATTTAAGTGTTGACAATAAGACTTTGAAAGAGTTACAACCATTCAGAGTCCTATGTTAGTGGCATACTAAAATGGCAGGCTTGCGGTTGCGGAACTAACAAGTCTATTAGAAGTTGAAAATGACTTAGTGTCAAAGACTACCTCGCAGAGTCCCTCTACTTCAAGAAAAAAGTGTCCACATTGACGATTCTGTAAGGGAGAGATTCAACATCTTAAATAAATAAAAAGGAAAATAAAAAAGATTCTGATATGTTTTCCAATGACACTAACGATTCTGTCATGGAAAAATTCAATACTAATGTTACAATGGTCTATTTGCACTCTTGAATCGTCTTTTTCTCTAAATTGGTCTATGAAATTGTTAATTTTGTCACTTCATACAAAATTATTTAGTCACTACGTGGAATAGTCAGTAAGTGCTACTTGAACCTTATTACTTACTATTTTATGAGTTTTACAAATTTCAAAAATTTGAATTTTTTAGCTATTCAAAGTTGCACTTCGACGTTGGTTTATTGGATTAGTTTTAATTTGTGCTCAGAAAAATTGCATTTATGCAGCTTGTTGTGTCTAAATAGGTTTAAAGCAAGAAAAAATGTAGGTTTGCAAGGTGAGCTGCAAGCTTGAAAATATAGCTCACCTCAAGTGACAACTTGAATTTCATCTTTCATGGAGGAGAAAAAAGATCCAGATATGGTCGTCAGTGATGCAGAGGATTCTGTTATGGCTTAGTAAAATGACCGAGAAGGTAATCCTGTTATATTATCATTTACTGAAAATAGTATAAATACTAATGTTTCTTCACTTGAGTTCTTGCCAATAGTGGTTGATGAGTGATGACCCTAATTCAAAAGAATCACTCTTCATAGTAATTGGACAATTATTGGTTGTGATACCTGGTAAGTCTCTTACACCCTCTTTTTCAACAATTTAGTCTTCGCCTTAACAACTCCTACCTGCCTGAAAACCCACAAGTTGAAGTGGGTGTTTCAGTAGAGCTTCGTGGTAGCTTAGAAAAGCAAGCGATAAGGTATGTAAAGGCTATTTCATTCATTTCTTGACATGGTTCCTTAAGATTTATGGCTTCGCTTTTCAAATCTAGCATGTGATCGCTTAATAAAACCTACCGGGCCTCATAAACCCGTCTGGTGAACAATCAATCTACATAGCCCCTATTGACACTCATCTGGCCTTGTGCCCATCTTTAATGAAGCCTCTATTGTAGCTGAAAAAGACATATTATTGCGTATCATGCATGCCTACACTTTTCCCCTGGTTAGCACTGTTGTTATTTCTGTTTAGATATTTAGTATTGTGCTCTACCACTGCAATTGAGTTTGTCTATCCCTTTTCAGTAACTAAGAGATGAAACTATTATCGGTACTAGACAACTCTTTCCACAAAGGTCAGAAGAAATGGGAAGAAATCACATTGTATTTTCTCAGTTGAAAATTGAACCTGAGACCTCATGGTGCTCAATCCAACTTCATTGAACCACTTGGCTACACCCTTGGGTGCGTTATGAATCTTTTTATTTCTTTGTAAAATTGAATTGTTTGGAACTTGATATCCTTTAGGAACTGTAGCTTAACTTTTTCTATATTGTCTTTTGCCAAATTTAAGTAATAAAGAGATGTGGAAGAAATACATCTCAATCATTAGGTAGTTTTTGTCTCAATTTGTACACAGCTGTTGATAAATGTAAAATAGTCTAAAGTGGTGTCCTTTGAATTTTTCTTACTCGCTACCAAATGCATATCTTTTGATCGAATTCATGTCTGCAGTATATTTACTGTTAAGAACCTTTTTGTTGCCTTCCCTGTCTCTTTAGATGATACATATAGTTAACTTCCACTTTTAGGAGCTATAATTATTTTGAAGTTATGTTGCACATTTTTGTAATTATTTTTAATCTAATTTTTGATGTTCTTGATTTTAACACTCTCAAAAATATTTACCAATATCAACAATCAGTCTGAGACGGTATGTTTTTTTGCTTTTGTCAGGGTAAATTTGATTGTGCCTTAAGTTACTAGTGTTCTTGTGCCTCTGGTAGTAACTATTCTCCTCCAGAATAGAAGAGGTCGAAAAAAACAAGGCTTGCTTGTTGATGTTGGTAGTGAACCTGGCTATGCTATCAGAAATCGCCAGTTTAGGCACATGTACAAACAACATGGGATAAAATCATAACCCCGACAGAGCTTTTTGAGTATTCATGAAAGAAATACTATCACAAGAAGTTACTAGGAACTCGAAAACTGCTTTAAGAGAGATGGAAATATCTGCAGATGGATTATCGTCAGGCGTTAGAGATCGTGTGCCTATATTCTTCTCCTTTTAGGCAATTTATTTGGCGTTCTCATTTGTACATTGATTTTTGAGTTTGAAAATTCTAGAATATATCATGTTCTGTTTCTTAATTCAAGGTTGGATTCCTTATTCTGCACATTAAAGAAGTAAGTTGTCAAACATGTATAGATCACATTAAAATTGGTAGTTGTATTTTATCATTTTAAATCTCAATTAATATGTTTTCTCATTTGATTTTTCGAAGAGGTTATTGAAGCAAAGAAGACCCCCATATGACATCTAACAATGTAGTAGTTGGCAATGTTTTTATTTTGTTTTGATATGTGGAATGCCTATATGTTAATTAAAGCGTGTAAATTGAAATACTTTATTCGACATTTTTCGGCGATAATGTATCTACAAATATGTGTATTTATTTTGTTTCATCTTCAGCAAGTATGTCATTTGAAGGTTCTCTTTTAATTGATGAATCGAAATTTATTTTGCTTGATATTGACAACCTATGACAACCTAAATTTGACTTGACATTATTAGTTTTTTCACATAGATTAGGATATGAGCAAATATAATTTTGTTTTTGTTTCTCGGTATGTTATATTTTTGTGCCTTCGATTTTCGTATATCCTTCATCAACATGTGACTATGCCAAACATCAAAAATTAACTGTATGGTGAAAATATATAATGTCATATCTATCTAGTTGTAGTATATATAAGGGAGAATCTCCCTTTTTTGTAGCCCTTACAAATGTTGCACTAGCACAGGCCATATTTATCTAGTTGTAGTATATATAAGGGAGAATCTCCCTTTTTGGTAGCCCTCACAAATGTTTTAGTGCAATTAGATAGTCACATGTGTTTATTATTTTTTTCATGCATATTATTTTACATTTGTCCTCATATAATTTTTTTTTGTCCATTTTGTTAAGTAAAATTATCACACATGATAATTAATGGTGTCTTTTTCTAATATATTTTCATTTATGTCATTATTTTTGTTAAGACCATTCCCACTTGGACTTTTATTATTGGCCTCTTCTTGTCACTTATTAAATTATCTTTTAGTCAAAACTCCATTTATCTTTAATTAATAATCACTTTAGCTCAAAAAATCAATCCAAATAATTTTTAATACAAAATTAAAGTTTAGATTGATTTTCAACTACACTCTTATAGTTCTTACTGATATTGTACAATTCTTAAAAGACATATAATAAATAAGGTAGCTTAATCAATAATACCTTGTACATATTATTTTTCTTAGCAAACGTGAAAAAAGATACTGTTTTGCAAAAATTTGACTTTCAGAGTCGCCACTTAATTTTTGAAAAGGAATTAAGAAAACTTTTATGAATTACTTTAAACGATCCAAAACAGAAAAATCGTTTAAGTTTTGAAATTCTAGGTAAGTGATTCCTATTAACATTTTAGGAAGTTTTTTAAGGCACCTAAAATGTCCGCTAACTTGCGGTTATCCGGACTGTTTGAAAACTATCTTTGACTAACTTTAAAAAAAGAAGAAGTTATTTTTTTTTAAAAGAAAGTGATTTTAGGAAAAGATTTGTATAAAAAATAAATTTTGACGACTTAGCATGGGATTTAACCAAATCTAAGCAAATGAAAAGTAAAATAAGCACATAAAAGGGGAAAAGGAGAAATTAGAAGATTTAAGCCGTTAAGCCTAAACCAATAAACCTTTCCTAAACTAATTTTAACTTTCGGCCCATCATCACCTGTCCTAATCTATATTTTTAAGCCCTTTTTGGCCCACAATCTGCTTTACCTGTATTAGAATACAACCTTGGCTTCAAGGTCCCAAATAAATGACTAAATAAAAAGAAGATAATAATACAAATCAAGACTTTTCAAGTCTCTTAGCGACCTCATCAATAGGTTTTGACCCATTTTCCTTCTTCATCTATCTTCTAGCACCCACACGCCATGTAGTCGACCTTGGGTTTAAACTTTGAACTTGACTCAAAGAGGTGGATCTCATTGACCTATTACGAAATGCAAAAGGAGAGGAGTCCATTTGGACTCAAGACATTTTTTGCATGCAAAGAAAAGATAAAGAAATTAATATACATTCAAGGCATAAAAGTGACATATTTCAAAGCAAAAGAAAATATCAAGAACCAATTTTTGAATGACAATGATAAGCACACTTGCACATGTATAACAAGAATGAGAGTCAACAGATAAAATACAAAGCAAATGGACCCACTTACATGCCTCATGATTTATGTTCATATTAAGAATGAATAAAGGTAAAAGAAAGAAGGCTGTATTCAATGAATTAATGCGAGAACAAACAACGCAAGCTTGCGAAAGTAAAGGGATGAGGCAATAAGAAAAATAACCATGACTCTAAAATTGAACAAACATAGACACTAATCCATATAACAAAATAAAATAAAGGCTAATTTTTCAAGAAAGAGAATCCTTAAATTTCAATTAAGGCGACATTAACAAAGATTCATACATCTAAATTACAACCAACATTTTAGGGAAAAATGTGTAACGGCCTATGGTTTATCTTTCTAAGACATCGTTGATTCTCTTTTGATATTATGAATCAAGGAGAGACACGAATCAAGTCTTTACACTCACAAAGAACACATCTAACAATCCAAAGGGAGTAAGAAAATTACAATAAAAACTTAGCATTTTTAAAAGTGAAATATCGTTTCACAATCATACTATGCATGACTCAAAAATATCTAAATAATTCTATTTAGCCACAAAAATCTGAACTTTCTCATCATTTTGACAAATTAAAAAACATGCGAAGAAAAAAAAAAGAGGAATAAACATCGTGGATGGAAAATAAAGCTAGCATTTCATCTCTTATATGAGGATTTTGGAAATCCCTTAAAATAATTAACAAGCAAATGACAAATTCTTGATTTAATCAATTACTATTTTTATTAAGGCGAAACAAACAATAGTAATTATTTTTACAACATAAAAGAAATAACTTTTCATGCTAAAAATAAATATATCCGCCAACAATGAATTTAAACATGACATAAGTACATCTTTTGAGCAAAGATCAAAACTTTATACAAAATAATCAAAGAATAAAGTTAAAAGGCAAAACAATCAATATTAACTATTCTTTTCAACATAAAGGAAACAACTTTACATGCTAAAACAAATATATCCACCAACTATGAGTTTATTCAAGACATGAGTACATCTTTTAAACAAAGATTGAAACTTTATCTATAATAATCAAAGAATAAAGTCAAAAAGGAGAAACAATCAATATAACTATTCTTTTCAACACAAAGGAAACAACTTTACATGCTAAAAAAAAATATATCCGCCAACAATGAATTTAAACAAAGCATAAGTACATCTTTTAAGCAAAGATTGAAACTTTATCTATAATAATCAAGGAATAAAGTCAAAAAGGCATATACAACTATTGCTAGCTCATTTTTATATCATGAACATAAAAATAACCATAATATTGATATCACAACGTCATATGGCCTTCAAGGCCGTCTACAGTAAACAATTCCAACAAACAAAATTATAACTACGAACTATGAAGAAGAAAATGATAATAAAATTAAAAAAGGGAAATGTGTGTTTACCTTTTTCGGGGCAACAAAACGAGACTATAAGCTTTCTTTGGAGTTTTGATTACCACCGGAAAGCTTTCAACTCGAGAACTTCGATTAGCCCACGAATTTCATGAAAAAGAAAAATTATTTACTAAAATAAAAACTCTTCTTTGCTCAAAGCTTTTTTTTTTCCAACCTTGAGACCTTTTTTTTCACTAAAAAAAAATTTCAACTATTTGCTCAAAAGCTTTTCAATTCTTTGAGGTTTTGAGACTTGTTTTTTCTACCAAAATAGTGGTAGTATTTATAGGAAAGGATAGGAATTCAATTATATTAATCTACCAATGGGGGAGAAAGTTTTTTAGGGGTGTTTTTTTGAATTTAAAAATTGAAGATAAGGTGAGGTGGAAGATAATGTGAGAAAAATTGTACAATGTAGTATAATTTTTGAATTTCAAAATTGAAATTTGGAAAAAGGAAAAAGGTTGGGGGGAATTGTACAATATAGTATAATTTTTGAATTTCAAAATTGGGAAAAGACAAAGTTGGGGGAAATAATACAATGTAATACAATTTGAAATTATTTTTTGGTGGAAATTGGGTAGAAGTTATGAGAGTTTTTGGGAATTTTAGGGTTATTTAAAATATAACCCAATTGAGATTTAAAATTTAGCCATATTTATTTAATTCTGACCAAATTAAAAATCAATTGACGAATTGCATTGCAATTATGACCAATTTGATTTTAATTATGGCCAAATCTAATAGATTGACTAAATTAAATTGAAAGTTGATATGAATTAATACTTCTTTTAATCCTGAGCTTCTTGATTTAATAAAATCAAATGCATATTTATTCAAATAAATTATTTTGATAATAAATTATATTAAAATCAAGATTTTAATCATTATATTTATTTTCAAAATAATCCTTAATTAAAATCCGACATTCCATAGAATAAATATTTAAATAATCAATGACAAGTTGTTTGAATACAAGGAGTTACATAGGTTTATCACTTTTAAAGATATAGCTGAAGCTAGAAGATTCATTAGCTTGCATGCATTAGAAAATGGGTATAACCTAACTATAAAAAAAAGTGACTCAAAAAGATTAAGGGTTGTTTGTCAGAAAGTGTGCAACTTTGTCTGCCTAATTTCTGGTGAGAAGAATTGTCCTGGTGTTAGTGTGAAAATATTAACAGGAAACCATAAATGTGATGATCCATGTGGTAACTATAAGGTTTAAGCAACTACACTTGCTTATTACTTCAAGGAAAAGTTGCAAGCTAACCCCAAATATAAGATCAAAGACATGAGAGTTGATCTCAAAACTTCATTCAACATTAATGCTTCTTTTGGGAAGTTTAAGAGAGCTAAAATGATGATTTTGGAAAAAATGAAAGGCAATTTTTGTGATGACTATAAAAAACTTGTTGGATATGCAAATGCTCTATTGGAGAGTAATATAGGGAGTGATGTTAGCCTTAAGGTTTTACTAGCTGAAGGAAAAAGATAGTTTTTGAGAATGTATATCTGTTTTGATGCACTGAAGAAGGGGTTTAAATCTGGTTTGAGACCTTTCATTGGATTAGATGAAACTTTTTTGAAAGGTAAAGCCAAAGGTCAACTCTTATGTGCTATTGGTCAAGATTCAATGAACCATATTTATCCTATTGCTTGGGCCATCGTGGAAAAAGAATGCAAAGCTTCTTGGCTTTGGTTTTGGAATTGCTTCAGCAGTCTCTAAGCCTCAACAATGGAAAATGGGTCACATTAATCTCAGATATGCAAAAGGTGAACTATCAATATTCTATAATTTTATTATTTTCTTTATCATTTGCTAAGAACTGAATTAGTTCACTGTTTTTTGATAGTTATTCTTATGTATGTTCATTTATCAACTTATTTTTTTTTGACTAATAAACAGGGACTTCTTGAAGCAGTCAAAATTGTTCTACCTAGTGCCATGCATAGATGCTGTATGAGACACATAGAGGCCAATTGAAGAAGAAATGCAAAAATATCTAAACAAATGTCTAAGATGGTGTGGTGGTGTGCATGGAGCACCTACAAAGAGGAGCTGGATGATAATTTGAAGGAATTGGCTGAATTGTCAGAAGAAACCAAAGACGAGCTGCTGCATTTTCCAATAGAAACTTGGTGTAGAGTATTTTTAGACATAGTTTGCAAGAATCAAAAGGTGAAAAATAACTTGGCCGAGTCATTTAACTCATGGATATTAGAAACAAGGCACAAACCCATCATTGGGATGCTTGAGTCTATCAGAATAAAGGTAATGAAGAAGTTTGTGAAACATGAAAAAAAAGTGAAGTCTTGGGATACTAAATAGAGTCCAAAAGCTATTGAGATGTACAATGAATACTTGAAAATTGCTAATGTGTGTGAATTAAATTTCAATGGTGATTATGGATATGAGATTAGTGAGGGAAATGACAAACACATTGTCAATTTGCAAAATAAGAGGTGTAGTTGCAGGGTATGGGAACTTACTGGAATACCTTGTCCCCATGCAATCAAGGCACTTCTTTATAAGGAGAGTGATCCTAGGTAAGAGATCCACTGGTGGTACATAAAAGAGGCATATCTCTTGACTTATCATTCAAAGCTGCAACCAGTGCCTGACCCTAAGTTCTGGAAAATTGATCCAGCAGAAGCAATGGAACCACCCCCTTTGGTAACCCTGGCTGGCAAATCTGTAACGACAAGGAAAAGAGATAAAAATAAAGCACTTAAGAGGCAAACTGAGTGGGTTGCAACAAGGCGAGGTAGAGTTATGACTTGTTCAACTTGTGGACTTCCAGGACACAATGCCAGGGGTTGTCAAAAGGTAACTTCTGTTTTAATTGGTCAGTTCTATTCTTTTTTTAATTATTACAGATTTGTACTTAAGTTGTTATTTTATTAGTTTCACAAAATGAGTGGTGAAGGCACTTCTAAGTCTGGTCAGTTGAAGAGTAAGAAACAAATGAAAGACAAACAACCAATGAAGGGCAAACAGTCAATGAAGAGGCGAAGAACACTAATTGATGAAAAAGATGTAGAACCAAGCCCTCCCAGATTCCCAGATCATGCAATAGTTGAGGAGTGACCTTCACATCTCCACAGGCTAGTCAAGACAGCACGTCAACTCAACATCAGCTCCTCTTTGGAGAGTACTTTGAGTATCATGGTCTTGAAGTTTAAAAAGATATACCTTGGAAGCCAAGAAGTGTTTCAGCGTTCAAGTCTAAAATCTTACAAAGACAGAAACAACCAAAACCAATTGGATCAAGACAAATCAAGTTTCTTCATGATGCTATAGGTTCAACTAAACCAAGTGACTTGTATGCACCAAAAGGGCTCTCGTGGAATGATAATGCATCTATTACCAGGAGACAGTTGGAGCAATTAAGAGTGGATAATCTTAAGACGAGAAAGGGTAATGGCAAGGCACAACAGTGAAAATGTAATATTGGCATGTTTTGTTTATTAAGACAAGGGAATAGTCAATATTTGATGGTGACAATGGATGTTCTTTCTTTTGTTAAAATTATAAACCTGTATTTTTGTTGCAACTTTTTGGGATTATAAGATGACATCCCTAATATAATGAACAAATTATGGTTCAGTTTTTAGATAATTTAATGCTTGTTTATGCCTATAGCGTGTGTTTTACTATTTTTTGCTCAGTGTAATGTAATTTTGGTTTTCTTGTATCCATTATTCTTCTCTAACTTTCTGTAACTAGTGTTTATTTTTGTCTTTATGCTGCTAGCTGATAACTTGTATCCATAAGGTTTAAGGCTCTCAACTCTTGTATCTAACCTATTGTAAACACATAGCTAGCTGGAAGTTATCTAAAGAAATGACAACTGCAGTTGTAATCTAAATTTATTATGTAATCTTTTTGGAACTTTAGGGCAGAATGAAATGGATGTTTTGGATTCTATAACTCCATTGATGAAGAGTAAAAATGCACAAGTTCGTTTTAATCCTTTGCGTCCATGTTTGGTGCATATCTCTTTACGTACATACATAAGGTTTGAACGAGGTTCGACACCTACTATATATATATAAAAAATAATTTTAACCATGTATATATATTATAATTTTTCATCGAAGGGGGTTCGAAAGAACCCTATTATACATGTAGCTCCGCCCCAGCGGAACCACTCTAGATCAAACCATACACAAGAATCATTTTTTACTGGTTTATAGCCACATGCCTTTTTCAAATGGCATCCTGCTTTGCTAGTATAAGTAATACAGAACTAGCCAAAGTAAATGCTCCTCCAACCTTTTTTTTTTTTTATGAAAAGGCCCCATATTTAGTCTGCTTTATACTGCCCATGAAGCACCTGAGGTGTGCCAAAAGAGCTTACATACTTTATCAAGGCTAATACATTACTATCACCTTCAGGAAACACTAGCACTGCGTTGCCATGTTCTGTTTTATGTTTATTTTTTGTCAACAACAGAAAGCAGAGGAACCTCGAGGTCGTGACCACAGTTCACGAACTGGTAATTGACAATGAGATGGCCTCGCCTGTTTCCCTCTCCATCAGTATCTAGTCGACGGAAAACATTGACGTCTAAATCTAGCCCTCCATTACTGCATTAGTCCACAATTCTCACAGTTGCTTGAGCCCTTGTCCTAACATTTGTCACCCGCAAGCACCTGCCGCAAGAAGGTCGACAATCGAGGACCAGAAGGACCACAGAAAGCAGTCCAGCCGTACTTTCTCCACCATGTCAATGGCTTATTAGCATCCCAATTTGCACAGTAAACGCTAGCCCTTACATAATCCCACCCAATGTTATGTGGATTATACAAATGATATGTTGGTCTCACATTATTTGCTGATTGTTCCACCATGACATTATTGGCACCACTAACATCTTCAGCTTCACTGCCACACTGATTTGCAAAAGCTCCTGTGGTAGTCAGCCAGATGCTAATTAGTAGCACTAATAATCAAAGACTCAACTTCTCCAACTTTTGTTTTTGTCTGAGAATTTGGTTCTAAGAAAGTCACTAAGGGTCTCCTCCAACCTTTAGTAATAACTCTTCTGCACCAATCTGGAATTTTAGAAAGAACATATAGAGTTAGAAAATCTTTAATTTATCATAAACTATTTGGGAGAAGGTATATTCCATTAGCAGAACTATTTCTCTTTAAATTGAATCTCTTTTGAAAAGCCCTAATTGTGAAGTATGAGAAAATCGCATACTGTGTGTCTTTCTAGTGAAGGTGAATAGCGTTAATGGTGAAGTGATGAAAATCTGCATATTATGTTTGGATCTTTTGATGGGTTGGGTTTGGATTTTTTTAAAAATGGGTCAATTAATCTTATTTGGGTTATTTTGTTAGTTGAGGGGTAGATATGTAAAGTTTTATAACAGCGGGGTATATATAACCCCAAAGTATGACAAAGGGTAAATTTGGCCAATTTTTCAAAGTAGAGAGGTATTTTTGACCCTTTTTCCATAATTAAAATGAGATGAATAGGATATTCTTTTAGGGGTGTGTAAAACATAAACATGACAAGTAAATGATTTGTAGGGGGGTGCGGATTAGGTGCGTAGTTTCAACTAGATAATAAATACGTATGTATTTATTTTTATAATGAATATTATTGTTTGGAATAATATTCATTTTTATCTTCTTGACTTAAGATGTTTTATTAATTCATATTCTAAATTAGATATTATCGTGATTAGATTATCTAGTGTTTTAGGATCCTCGTTAGTAATATGTAATCTTTCATATTCTTGGTATAGACTATATAGTTGAGTTTCTATTTCTTTTAATGATTTATTCCTTTCGTAAGATGTATCCATTAATTTATTAGGTTTATTATTTTATCCTGTGGTAATTGCAGAGTTACAAATTTTTGTATAATAATTTATCCTGTCTGTACTGTAGTATATATCTAATTCTAGATTTTCTATGTCATTTATTATCTTGTGTTGTTCCTCTCGTAGTGAGTTTTTTAAATTATCTAAACTATCACATGTACTTTTTTCTAAATTTTCTAAGGTTTTTTCTATCCATATTAACTTTTCTTTTAGAGTCTCCATTATTTCTTTAATTCGATTTCTATAATTAATTTCATCATTTAGGTTATTTTGATTTTCCCTAGTTTTTCTTATATATTCTAATATCCACAGTCTTGATCTGAATAATATCCTTCTGGGTAAATGTCTTCGTATATCTGTTCTAACGCATTTATTGTTTCAATTTCGTAGTTTATTACTTCTTCTAATATTATTTTCTGAATATCTTTAATTTCTATGTCTTTAAGTATATATAAGATTAAAACCTTAAGGTAGTCTAAATGGTCTATTTTCTAAAATTGATATTTTATATCTTTATTTTCCATGTATTTGTCTATATTTTTCATCTGTTTTTCTAGTAGTTGTATGTTTCTCATATCTTTTTCTAAAAATTCTATGTAATTTATCATGCTAAGTATTTGTAAGAGTAGTTAGGTATGTGTGGTATATAATTTACTCTAGTCATGTAATATTTACCAAATGCTTTTTCTAATATGATTTTTCTTATATCTACTACAGTTATATCTTTAAGTGCATATAAAATAAGTATTTTAAATTTATCTACCATCACATCAGATAAATAATTATTCATTTTCATAAAATTGTTTTTTTCAAAATATTCCCTTCAACCATGTACATAACAAAATATAGTCATCTTAGATTACTATATACTAGATTATTCTTAAATAACATGTTCTTCGGTCACTATTAGCATGGTAATCTGGATACTTTTCCCTTAAACAGCGCCTCTACTCTGGTTACTCCCCACCACGGCTTCTTGCCTTATTGGTTTCACCTTTAGGATGACATAGTTCTTAGGGATCTTTCTCCGTTTCCACTTTGCTAATAAACTTCTTAACATATTATTCTTCGAATAATTCTACTATAAAGTAACTAACATGAATTTATTTTATCATATCATGATTGTTGGAAATTATGAATTTAGCTATTCATAATCATAAATAAATATACCTGTTCTGGTAGGTTTGATATTTCTGTGCTTTGTTCCTCCATAGATTTTTCCATTGATATATACCTGTTTTTTAATTAACTAAGCAAAAAATATTTATTGTGGACTTTGAGAGAATGTTTGCTTCAACGCATGAAGGCTTGCTTTGCAATGCCTTCTGCTTTCTCTATTTATAGATGAACTTTACATATTTTTGTACACGTTTCCTTTACATGTTTCCTAAAAAGCTAAAAAACAAAAAAGAATAGACTAAAAAGTCTTAAAGTCTATAAGCCTACTACCTAAAAGTCTTACCCTAAAAAGTAAGACTAAAAAATTGTCTTTACAACAATAGTGGTTTGTAAAGACTTTTCACGTATAATTTACAATAAGTCTTCCGTGTATTTTGTCATATCTGTTGTATCTTCATTATTGTTCTGGTCTTATCTTTCCAGCTGACGTTCTTATCTTTTATTCTAGCTGGACTGCTGGGACATCATTATCTCCTCCATTACATTTTGAACATCTGTGATCTGGATATTTGTGTCCAATAGTTTTGCAGTATCTGGTCAATAATTCTTCTGAAATAAATTTTTCCCTGATAGCTCTGGCAATAGGTTCTGTTTCTGGTTTAAGCAACGTGATAATCCATTGCCTAATAGTTTTCATATCTGTTTCTCGTAACTCTTTTGAATTCGAATATATTAATACATGATCTCTTGAATAGTAGTTCCATATGGGATTTTGTTTGCAATATGTATTTGCTAGCTCTTGTAAAATTGTAGATAATCCGATAATCCTCTTGTTTGCATAAAATTTTGGTATCTCGATTCTAGGTATCTCTGGTTGTGAAATAATATCTTGTGGTATAATCATATCTCGTGTCATTCCTATTTTCACAACTTGTATAGGTTTTTTAACTTCATCAAATAATATCTCTGCTGGTGCCGCGTAAATTTTTATAAAGAACAAGGTACCTTTGGTTATTCTTTTAAAAATGATAAATGCTTCATATATTTCTGGTATAGTGGATATCTCAGTTCCGTCCGTGGTATATACAGTACTAAGTAGTCCATATTCGTAGCAAGTTTTAACTATGTTTGGTTTGGTTTTAGGTAAGGCAATTAGTTTATTATATCCGATCAATCTCTGGGTTATATAGTTTGTATCTGGTTCTTGGACATTTGTAGCTTTTGGGTTGCTATTTAAAAAGGTTTGTATATTGTAGATATTTTCTATGTATTTTTGGGATGTGTAGTTATAAACTTTTTTATCTTGGTTCAGACTATCTCGGTATGTGGTAATTTGTGGGGGTATAAACATGGGATCTTTTGATGTATTTGGGGTGTATGTTTTTTCAAATATTTTATTCATATTCATGTTCTGGTATCTTGGTCGACTAGCTCCTTTGCTTGTACCTGCGGAAGTAGATAGATAAACGTTATGGGTTTTATGGAGTATCCCAACGTCTCCTTCTAGCTCTGGAATTTTAATGTCTTCCGATCGACATAGCTCTGCACACTGCTGAGTTAGCTGATTTGTAGCTATAGACTTCAGTTTGCCTTCATTAGTCTTTAGCTTTTCTATCTCATTACCCATACTGTCCACTTTTATTGAAAGCGTAGTTAGGGTGTTGAGTATCTTTTCTAGAGTATCTTCTTCTATAATATCAGTCTGTGTAGCTTTGTCTTGATATGTAATCTGCAATAACATTTTTGTTAGTACTGATTACTTCAATTGTGAATGTAAAATTTAATATATTTAATACTAGTCTCCGAATTTCTTTTGTTGTAACTGAATTTTGTATTTTCTTTGTTAGCCACCAGCGTACTTGTGTATTATCTGTTCACACAATAAATTTGTTATATACAATATATGGCTCAAATGCTAACAAACATTTATATAATGAACATAATTCTTTTCTATTTATTTCCCATTTTATTTCTGTCTCGTTGAATGTACCTGAGTAATATCTACAATGGTGTTCTATTTTTTCTGCTTCATATTTATATTTAAGTACTCCTCCGTAACTATATTCACTAGCATCTGCTTCTACTATATATATAAATTTTCTATTTTCATCAGGAAATTGTAATTTTGGTAATTCTTTACAAATTATTTTTATTTTTTGAACTTGTTTTTTATCTTCTTCATTATAGTTATATTCTATATCCTTTTTTAATTTTTTCTGTAGTGGTTTTAAGTTTTCTGCTAATTTTGGAATATATTCTCTTACTTGGTTTACTAATCCTAAAAATGATTGTAATTTCTTTTTCGTATCCAATTCCTCTTTCGAATTTACTATTTTTTGTACTATATGTTGTTGCATTTTTACTCCACTTTTATCTATTTGTATTCCTAAAAATTCTATTTGATTTTTCATAATTTCAGCTTTCTTTTTACTTAAACTTATTCCCGAATTTTCTATTATATCCGTAAATTGTTCTAATAATTTTAAATGTTCTTCTTTGGTCTTTGTATATAATAGTATATCGTCTATATATACTATACAATTAGGTAGTTGTTTAAAATAACTATCCATAAAATGTTGATATCTACCTGGTGCATTTTTATATCCAAATGGTAGTACATTCCATTCATAAAATCCTTGTGGTACCGTAAATGCGGTTAATTCTTTAGATTTTTCTTCTAACTTTAGATGGTAAAATCCTGATTTGCAATCAAATTTACTAAAATAATTATATCCTTGTATTTGTCTTATTTTTAATATCTTATTTGGTATTGGGTAATTATAAGTTATTGTTTTTGCATTTAAATTTCTATAATCAATAACCATTCTACTTTTTCCTCTTTTTTGTTCACTATGTTTATTTACTATAAATGCTGGGCTATTATGTTTACTATTACTTTTTTGTATATATTGTTTCTCTAATAATTCATCTATATGTATTTTAAATTCTTTTAAATCATCAAAATTATATGTTAATGGTTTTTGGGTTATTATGCTATTTTTATCTATTAATTCAATTTTTATAGTAGTTTTATGTTTTTCCCATCCTTTTAATGGATCTTCACTATATAATTGTTCTAATTTTTTCTTAATTATTTCTATCTTATTTATTGAAAATATAGTTATTTCTGTTTTATTTATCGAAAATACAACTAATTCTATTGTATCTTCAGTATTTTTTATATTTTCTAACTTTTGTGTAATTTTTTCACTTCCTTTTATCCAATCAGTTTTCTTTCTTATTTTATTATTAACTCTTTTTGCTCTTACTTTTTGTTTACATGGTGTTGTAAACCACCAGTCTGTTCTAGTTATTATATGTGGGTATAATTTATCTAGAAACGGCATTCCTAAAAGTATATCTTTTGATGTTAGTTCATAATTATAAATTTCTTCTATTGTTAATATTTTATCCCATACTTGTGTTTTTACATTCTTAGCTTTATAAGTAATTAAGCTTCCTTCGTTATTAAATCCTTTAACTATTATTGGTGTTTTTAATTTATCTCATTTACTTTCTGGTAAATAATTATATCTACATAAATTAGCTTCTGCTCCTGTATCTATCATAGGCGTATAATATCTACTGTAATATCCTTCTACTACTATCTTCATTAATACATATATTTTCATTTTATGTTAATGCTCTTCTTAAGAATAATTTCTCTCTGTTATATGTTATAGTTAATTGTGTATGTTCTATATTATATGGTTTTACTTGTTCTAGCCATTTTATTCCTAATATTATGTCTGTTTTTTGCATTTCTTCTTTTACTTCAAATTCTATTTTTATTTTTCTTATTCCTATTATTATTTTTTTTTCTGCTATATTTTTAGTATTTATTAAGCTTCTTGGTAGATCTGGGCATATATTATTGTCGGTTTTTATTTCTTCATTTTTTACTAGATATTTTGCTATATAATTTTCTTCTTGTCCTGTATTTAAGAGTATTAAATATTCTTTTTCATTTACCTTTCCTGTTATGTAATAATGGTTTGAATTATCCATTGAACTTGTTTCATAACTTATTCTTTTTGATGAGCTTGATGATTCCGGTTTATCATAAGCTGTTCTTTTTGTTGTACTTATCCTATCATTTATTATTTCTAGATTTTCTTCTACATCTATGTCTTTATAGCTATAATCATTATAGTCTATCGTTTTTACAAATTGTTCAAATGGGCTATCTATTTGTATCCTATTAATCTTATTTTTTCCCGTTATTTTATGTTTTGTTGTTAATACATATAAATTTTTGCATCTTGCTGTAAATATTTTACTTCCTGGGGTTAATTCTATTCCTGATATCTTCCAATATAATACTAGTGATTTATCTATATTTCTATCTGTTACTGCTACTGAATAATTTGCACTTATTATAAATTTAAATTTTTGGTATATTAACTTTCCTTTTATGGCAGTTATTATACTTTTTTCTATAGGTTTTATAATTCTATCATCTGCTAAATATAATTCTATTGGGGTATCTATTCCTTCTCTAAAACATGCTTTTATTAATATTTCTGTACCTCCAAGGTGTACATATTTTATTGGGTCTCTACTTTTTATATCGTTTATTTCTTTATTAATTATTCTTTTTGTTACTAGTGGTATACTGGCTTTACCTTTTGCATATCTACAGTCTATTACGTGCTCTTTTTGACTTACTACATAATATTCTTCCTTTTTTCTAGTAAATATATTTTTTATTGTTGGTATTTTAAATATTTTTTCTACACTTAAGTCTAACTCTTTTCCTTTTATTTCATCAAATACATTGTTATCAAATATTATTTTTTGATCTGTTCCTTCTTCATTTAAATATTCTTCTTTTGTTAATATTTTTATATCTTCTTCAGTCATTTAATTCATCTAATTCACTATCTATTTCATTATCTGTTTCATTTTTTGAAATTTCATATATACTGTCTTCACTTTCTAATTCGTAATCTATGTAATCTATTTGCATATATTCTGTATTTTCTATTTTTATTTCTGATATTTGTTTATTTTTTGGGTTTTTAGGTAATTTACAATCTCTAGCTAAGTGTCCTAACTTTCCACAATTATCACAAGTACATTCTTTTATAGATTTTTTCTTTCTATATGGTCTTTTGTTTTTATAATTTTTTACATAATATCTTTTTCTTGGTTTTTTGTATTTATATTTTGATTTTTTGTATTTCTTATATTTCTTATGCCTTTTTCTTTTCTTATAATATCTTTCTTCGCATCCAAATTGAGGTGCTATTTTATCTTTGCAACATGCTAAATTTCTTATTAATGTTTTTTTCATTTTTATTTCTTCTCTGTATTTTTCACATAAGTTTCTATACCATTGTTGTAAAAATTTTATTCTTGCTCCTAAAGTATCTACTATTTTTGTTTCATCCCAACTTTTTATTATTTTTGAACTAAATGGTTCAGGTAATTTATTAAAATATAATTTTCTTATTTCTTTACTTTCTTCTATATCATATGCTCCTTTATAATAATATTCTTTAAATGCGCAAGTATATTCATCTATGTAACACATATTACATATTGCTAATTTTAACATTAAATTTCTATTTATGTCTTTCTCTTCATTTTGTTCTTCTTCTGTTGTTGTCATGCTACTAAATTCGTCTTTTATAGCTGTTTCATATTTTTTTAATAATTCTATAGGTGTTAATTTCATTATTCCTTTTGTGGGTTTGTCAGTTCTTAATATTTTTTTACTATTTTCAGTTAGATTTAAAAACCATAATTTTACTGTTCCTATTAATGTTCTTTCTATATATTCTGGTGCATCTGTTACACTTATATTATTATCTAATAATTGCTTTGTCATATATCCTATCCATAATTGTATTGTTTTTTCTGTATCTATTACACAATCTAAGTCTAGAAAGTTATAATTTTTATTAACTATTTGTTTTGGTGTCCATTTGTCATATTCATTCTTTAGATTATATCTTTTAAACTTATTTTTATAATATGTAGGTTTCCTTATTTCTGATGTACTAGGTATTATATTTTGATCTCCTTTTTTATCAAGAGTATTTATTTCTGTGTTGATATTTTCTAAGTTTTCTTCATTAATTACTTCTTGTTTTTCATTGATTTCTAAATTTTTTGTATTTGTTAATATTTCTGTATATGTTTCACTATCTTCTGAATCATAATTGTCTGTTTCTTCAACATCTATATTATTTATTTCTAATTCCTTATTGTCTATTTCTAATTTTTCTTTAAATTGATTTATCTCGTTTAATAATTTTTGTTCTTTATCTTTTTCTTCTTTTTCTTTCTGTCTTTTTTCATACAGATCTTTTAACATTTGTAATTCCTTTTCTAATTCAGCAATCCTACCATTTTTAGTTTCTTCTATTTTACGTATTTCTTCTGTAGTTTGTGTAAAATCTCTAAATTAAGGTTATAATAGATAATATAAACTTGAAGTCACTAAAATATTTAGTTGTATTAGATGATTTTATAAGATGAAAAAAATGGATTATGCAAAAGCTCTTGCTACATGAATAAAGAACGAAATTAAAACTCAATAAATATCAAAAGAAATTTATTTCTCTATATAAGTAAACAATTAGATAATCACAAAACCATAAAAATATAAATAGTTTTTTTATTTATGATCTTCGTCAAATTATAATTATTTAATTATTTTAAATTATGTTATTTACAAAATATTAAATTGCATGTGGCCTTTTGATATATTCTAATTCTCTAGTAATACTTTCCTACTCACAAATATTTTTTTTGTTAAAAATTATCTAATTTATGAAATTAAAAACTTTGATGATTAGAAAAACTTATTAACAATACATGTTTTACATATCATTAGATTATATTATTCATAAAGTAAAAAACATATAACAAATTAAATTTTTAATTAAAATTAGCTGTTTTATATCTTGAGTTTGAGCCCGGACTTAGCATGGGCCTCGTGGAACTACTAGTATGGTCATATAAAAGAATCTGTAAAGTGAAAAATCAACTATAGACCAAGAAAGATTTAGGAGCATATAAGTATAAACTTTTACATCCAACTTTACAAATGTATACCATATAAACGAATTCTATGATTACATCGGGAGCAAATATGAAGTTTTGTCCATCTTTCAACATATTAAAGCGCCATATATGATGAGGTGAAAATATACAGAATGATATTTGTACTAGTTTTAGTTGTTTTTTCTTTCTACTCAAATCTATCTATTCCAAATTAGCTGTTTTCCAAGAGATGCACTACATCGACTAATCACCCACGGCTATTAGCAAATGACATGCCAAAGTAACAACGCTAATTTGCACTTCAAGAGATTGTCAAATGCAGGATAGAGTCAAACAAGGAAATTCAAAAAAGGTAAAAAAAAAATGTCTTTAGTTAAGTCATGTGACCCCGGAGGTCATGGGTTCAAGCATTGAAAAAAAACCTCTTGTAGTAATAAGACTACGTGTAATAGATCCTTGTGGTCGGACCCTTTTTCGAATCCTGCGCATAGCGGGAGATTTAGTGTACCGGAATGCCATTTAAAAAAGATGTCTCTTGTGAGACTCAGACCCATAAAATTAACTACACATTAAGCCCTCGGCCATTGAGCTACGGTTCATATTATGTTACGAGGTTTCAGAACTTTATATTTATATATAAATAAATAAATTGGTCATAGATACTATGTAATTTTTTGATGGAATGGATTCAGTAATATTCCATAGTTCCACCCTTTCCGAAGGTAAATGGATACTCCGAATGAATTTACGGTTCGAGGAGAAACAAAGATTCATTCATCTATTAACTTAGTAATCTCTTAGCACACGTTTTATGAAATATGTGGTACAAAATTCTCACCTTAACCCGATGTATGCTTCTTGTTCTGATGTCACGCCAAATTGATATGGTTTGTTTGTGTTATTCTAACAAGGTATTCCTTGAAATAATCTCAAATTTGAGATAGACCTACAAACACCAACTTAAAATAAAACCTACTCACTTTTTCTTCTTCCAGATATCCAAGACCAACAATGACATTGGGATTTTTCAAGCAAATCACTAACCTTATAACCTAGATTGACTATCCCTTTCCACTCATAATTAGAATGGCTTGCCTTTTACTCAGCCTGAGATGGTTGGGATGGTTTGGACATGTGATGAGGAGGTGCACGGATGGCTTAGTGTGGAGGTGTGAGAGATTAACTACAAATGATTTCTAGCAAGGTAGAGATAGACCCAAAATATATTTGAGAGAGGTGATTAGATATGACATGGAGCAGTCACAACTTACCGAGGACATGACCCTAGATTGAAAGGTATGGAGAATGCGAATTAGAGTAGAGGGTTAGTTAGAAGGAGTGTGACTGTTGTTATCAAAAAATTGAGAGACTTTACAAGATGAGCCCAATCCTATTAGGGTTCGTGGATGCTACCTTACTCTAAACCCTAATTTGGAGGCTACTTCATCCTAAACTCTGAACCACGCCTATTTAAATAGGAACAAATTCCCTTAACGAAGCATCCTTGAAATCTCCTATACATCCCATAAACTTTAGGATATTCATAAAGAAATCAAGGCACCAAACACTGCCTTTTATCAAAATTGTTGCCTGATGTTCTTTATGGTCAAATATATTGCAAAGAGATTTAAATCTTCCTACATTCCAGAATACGCTACTAACAATCCTTGAATTATGGAGAAAATCTAGAGAGAAGAAAAAAGAGAGGAACAAAACTACACCCATATTCTTTATCAATAAAAATTCTTTGTTTCTTCATAATTTAATTGTGATTGCAGTTATTTTCATATTAAATTTGTTACAAAGAACGTCCTTGCTAGTAGACAGGAGTTCTTTGTTTTGTTATCCGTGCTAGTAGTCGTAGTGCTATACTTGTAGTGTTTTCTTCTAGAAATTCTAGTGATATTTGTTATTTTGGATAGATCGATTGTAGTATTACTTTGTGGTAATCTTGTTTATGTTATTATCTATTGCTTTGTTATTGCCTATTAGTATTTCTTATTTTAATATTATGTCTTTCTCTAGACTATTTTTTGGTTTGAGTCGAAATCTATCGCAAACAACCTCTCTATCTTACCTCTGAGGTAGTTGAAGACTATCCCTCCGTTTAAAAAAAAATGACATACTTTCTTTTTTAGTCTATTTAAAAAAGAATGGCCCCTTTTTTTTTAACAATACTTTAATTTCAACTTTTCACATGACATGTTTAGGACTAGAAGATTAAAGGACATTTTAGTATATTTGACACAACTTTAATTTAAGGACACAAGATTCAAAAGTGTTCTTTATTTTCTTAAACTTTGTGTCAAATCTAAGTAGGTTATTCTTTTTGAAACAATGAGAGTATTTACTTAATAGGGATAGTTTGACATTTAGATACTTTCAAAACTTATTTTGGCATTTAGACACAAGTCTTGGAAAATTAGGTGTTTAGACACATTTATGACATCATCCATTCTTTCATCCAAACCTACCACACAAGTTTTAAACATTACACTTTAGTCCCCCACCTCATCCATTTAATATTTAATATTTCTCACCTTTTTTTATATTCCCACCATTTTTTCATATTTTCTATTTTAATTTAGAAAATTGTCCAAGCAGCCACCAATAGGAGCTCCCCTTTTCACCAATAATATTTCCAATTTTGGCCACTTTTCCGACGAAAACTAGTTCATCACAACTGAAAATCTCTATTCTTCATCATTGCCTCCATTGTTGTTCCATCCTTTTTGAAAAAAATGAAAATTTTTTTTTCACCATTTCTACTAGCTCGAAAAGCTTCCCAAATTCGCTCAATAGCTCATCATTAGATAAATTTTAGTTGTTTAGAATTCCTACACATACATTTTTCCATCCCAGATCTAGGAGGGCAACAATTATATCGAAAATCAGTCGATTTGCATCTTTGTACGAACGTATTCATACCAGTCATCGACCAGCTATAGACCTAAACCTTGATCTATTATCGATTTGTGTGGTCTATTATGGCAGTAGCTGAGGTAGTTGTCGTGGGTGATAATTATATGGATGCGTGGGAGGAGGGTCCCAACTGTTGGAGGTGGAAATCATCTACAAAGGAGACAATGCTCATCCCGCTGAGTCGCAATGGATCGTACGACGACATGGTTCGAAGCGTAATTGAGAGCGGAGAATTAGAATGCGAGCCAAAGAACATTGTTATTAGCTATGTAATGAATGGGTGGGGTAAAATACATCCCACGTTCATAAATAATGATCGACATGTGCCGTTATACATGTTGGATGTCGCTGCCGATGGCTCTAGGCCATTATTGAGGATAAATATCATTCCGGGGTCTCCGACAATTCCGCCACCATAGCCGACAATCGACGAACATGATTCATTTGAAGATGAGAGTTTGGATACTCATCCAATGGAAGATGATTCAATGCAATTGGAAGATTCAATTTTCTCTGCAGAAGGGGGAGAAGAGTGCGAATTGGGAGCACAAATCAGCCCACAAACCAACCACACTTTCTCCGAAGAAATTAATTTTCAGGTAAATCAAATATTTAGCTGTAAAAAAGAGCTGAAATTGTTGTTGGGCGTAGCAGCTGTGAGAAATTCTTTTGATTATGCTACGTTGAAAAGCTGCAGCAAATTCCTCAAGGTGAAATGTATTTGTCCTAGCTGCGGGTGGATGTTGCGGGTGGAGAAGTATGAATGCACGGACAGACTCGTCATCTATAAATACGTCAATGAGAAAAATTACGGCGTCGAATACACCACCCGCCACCATAGGAAAATCTCGTCTAAAATCATTGCATCGCTGTGTGTGAACATGTATCGCGAAGGAAAGGGTCCGGACACTAGCGAGATTCGGATTCAAGAACTTGAAAAGTAGACCAAGCTATTGGAAATGTCACTACTAGAAAACATTAAATTTCCGACGGCCAATGTAGTCGAAATACGGTCGGAAAATAAGGTAGTTCCGACTGTTTGATGGTAGTCGGAATATAGCTTATCGGAAAAATATTTTTGACTACGGTAGTCGGAGATTTCTGACTACTTTAGTCGGAAATATAGTCAGATATTTAATAAATATTTATTTAATAATTATAAATATTTCGACTACTGTAGTCGGAAGCTAAATAAAAAATTATTTAATAATTTTAAATATTCCGACTACTGTAGTAAAAAATTTAATAAATAAATATTTAATAATTATCATTATTTCGACTACTGTGGAAAAAAATTTAATAAATAATTATTTAATAATTTAGTTATTCCGACTACTGTAGTCGAAAATTTAATAAATAAATATTTAATAATTATAATTATTTCGACTATTGTAGTCAGAAATTAAATAAATAATTATTTAATAATTTAATTATTCCGACTACTGTAGTAAAAAATTTAATAAATAAATATTTAATAATTATAATTATTCCATCCACTGTAGTTGAAAAGTTTATAAATAATTATTTAATAATTATTATATTACATTAACTTACACTGCTTTCAAATTATAAACAACATAACTACTATATTTTTCACAATAAGATCAAACATGAATTTTTTTTATAAATTCAACCACTTTAAACCATTCAAAACAAACATCAAATCAAATAGTTTAAACATCTAAATGTCACAACAAAACACAAGAACAATAACTACAATCTAATTATCATCAGATTCATTATCTTTCTCGTTATGAAATACTTGCAACATGTGCTTCTTAACCAACTCCTCCAATTTATCAAATTTAGCAAACTTAGCATAGTTAGCTTCACATTTATGTGTCAATTCCACAATTTACTTTTTCATCACTTCCATTTCTTCCATAGTTTGTAAAGTAGAAGAGAAACTGGGAAACAACGAAGGACTACTCGAGGATTGGAGAACCCCTGTCCCGTAGGTTCTACCTTTCTTTGGACCACCTACCACAATTGTCCACATATTATTCAGCTCTGCAGGTGATGGTTGGACCATGGTACCATCCTCTGAAGTAGGTTGGGTTTGATGCCACTCTTCTATGCTTTTTTGAAATTCTTCCTGAAAGAAAAGTTATTTGTCAGTATGTAAACAAGCAAAGTTGAGTAATAATAAAACAATGTATGTAAAAGTTATTATCTTACATATGCATTTTTAGCACGCGTTTCGACCCAATCTCCTCTTGTACCGTTTGTGTTTTTCTTCCTATGCGTCTCTTCGTAGACATCAATAAAAGGGCGCTCTTTTTCCCCATTTTCATATTCCTGCAAAATTTTAGAAAAAGAGATAATGCAAGTATAAAGACAAGTCCGTGCAACATAGACCAAAACATCTTAAGACTAATACAAATAGATCATGAAGTCCATGATTCGAAAATACTCAAATCCAATAGAAGTAGTAGTTTAGGTGGATTCTATTCAATTGTTTAAGCTATAAGTAGATAGTTTGGAAGGGGTCTATAGTTATATAGGGAGCCAATGCCCCAAAGTTGCTAATACATTCAACAGAAATGTGCCAAAGATACTAGAAATGTTCAGAAACCAAAGCTACTAGAAATGTGGTGCAAGATTTGATTGTCATTTTCTTTATGCTAACAAATTTTCAGAAAGACATTTCAATATAACTTCATCACAGATATACAGATCATGCATTCGTCTAAGCCATAGGAACCAAGACTTCGTTAAATAGAGAGAATGTGACCCTAATCAATACCAAATAGTGTAAAAGAGTTCAAATGTACTCTACCAAGCCCAATCGATGCTTAAATCTCTAAATTTTAAAGAAAAGTTTGAAATTCCACATGGGATGGATTGGTCTGGTGCAGGATGATGGCGCAAAATGCAGCAGTGGTTATGTTACTATAATGGTTGAATTTGGTTCTGTTGGCTTGGTCCTGTAGTTGCTAGCATTATGACCACAAGACAACTGTACTTGATAGTGTTAGCTGAGAATTGTTGAAGACACTTTAGAACAACTAAACTGAAGAATTTAACTGTCTTTAGTGGCTGATTTGTCACTCAGATGCTCCAGTTCCCTATTGTGTTTGTCAAGTGGCCATCCACATAGTGTCCATCCACATAGTGGCCACAAGCTCTTTCATTGAAGAATTAAGAAGGAAGAAATAAAGTTGATTCATTAAAGCCAAAAAGCTCTAGTATAATACACTAAAAGATCACAAAGTATTGTTTAACATGTGATTTCTGGTGGTATTAGGATACAAATAATGTATCTTTCACTATTGATGTATAAATTATAAACAAGCAGAACAACACTGCATCAAACAACAACCTAGCACAACTTTTTCTAATTTTAACAACTTTCACAATGACAATTAAACATCATGCATCCACATTTTTTATTTCAATGTAATACAAGGCATAATTACATTACATAAGCTAATCCGCCAAGAAAGCGACTACTAGCAACTAGCCAATAGAGAAAAAAAAGGTCCATCTAAATATTAAATACCGACCAAATGGAGGTGGTTTTATGAAGAGAGATTTTGAAGGAACAATAAGGAATATACAAAATGACAATTACAAGTGACAATATCATATCCTAAGTATTTAACAGAACACTTGCAGAGGAGTCTCACAAAACTGATACAAATATTTATACACAGTTCTACTGGAAAAACTGAATAGTAGTTCATGAAAGTACAAATCACAAATCTATTGTCTGCCCCCTTTGGTCACTGAACAAAAGAAACTCTTGACCCCTTTAATCATGGTAGGGAGTTAGGCACCCTTCCCAGACTAATTCTCTTAGTCTTACTTTCGCAGTCTGTTCTTACTAGTTTTTTGCACCCTTCCCAAATATTTATACACAGTTCTAGACCTGTTTCAGGAACTCTGACAAAAGAAAAACATACCACATTAATGTTTCGAAGGACCAAAATAAGCACATCACACAGAAGTATACGGAATGAAAAAATTACAAATGATTACAATAGCAACATGCGTGACCGCTGAAGCAAATAAGGTTGCACATCAGACTATTATCATGCTTGTTTTCTAAAGAAGACTGCCAAAATATTGACATAAAAATAACTCGTTCCATATGTGATTATCAGGTTTTAAAGTCGGATCAAAGATGCTTTGACAACCTAAGAAGAATAGATATGAGCGCCCAAGAGTGTGACCTAATTATTACACCAATCTATAGAAGTAATAATTTCAGTAAATGTGATAAGGTAACCAAATATTTTGCTACTCAATCTGAATGGCATAAATTCTTTTTCTGCACCAATATGTTACTAATAGTGAAGTGCGTCTTTATCAAACATATATAATAGTGAAAACATATCACAGATTAGCCCGAGACTCTAGCTTCTCTTGGAATTTTCTTGCATTAGATGATGACAACATCATAGCTTGTAAAAATCAATGTTTATACTTTCCTTCATATTAGAAGGTTTCACTAGAAGGTTAGTTGCAAACAGGTCTTTATTTTCCCAAACACGTTAGCAGGACAAGTATCAGTAAGCACATTATTCATTGTCAACTATTCAAATAGCTATTGCAAAACCTAGATAGTATAAGAATCCAGTTCACTATATCAGAATTACCTAAACCAATACCCAGGGAAAGCAAGTAGAAAAGAGTTGATTGCAAGGTTATGGAAGTCAAAACTGTTTGAAGCCAACATAATATCGAACTAGCTAAATACATTCTTTAAATCTCTCAGGAAAATAAATAACAAATTCCGATGAGACTTTTTCAGTATAAATGGATCATTAGGAGGTTTTGAACACCACCCACCCAACTACCATGGAACACTCATCATTTTGTGGTATTTTAAAGCAACTGTGTTTATTAACTGTTGCAGAACTAAAATTACCAAATAAATATGTTCTTCTCTGGAAGTTGAAGCTTTTACACTAGGCAACCACACAATACAAAGAACTGCTGAAGCTTTTAAATGAGACAATACACACGCATCAATAATCATCCCTCGAAGATCCGTCAAAGTTAGTCTCTCTAACCAGAAGAAAAACTGAACCAATAATCCCTAGTTTAATTTACATAACAGACTAATAACAACAATAATAACTAACCACTTGTCAATACTTTCCTCTTTTGTAGCTTAAGAATATAACAGAAAATTGAATCAAGAAACACCATACACTCTTAACACAGACAAGCAAGAAAAAAAGGAGAAATGCTTTCCTAAAGGTAATGAAAATGGTCAAAAGAGAGTAGAGGTAGTCATAAATTTCTTATTTACCAAAAAAAATTTATTTTCCTACAAAAAAATAAAACAACTAGCTATTGTATTGCCGCAAATCATTATCTACCACTGTTTTTATTAGGATTTTTCTATTATCAAAAAATGAATTCAAAATCTTTAATTAAAATAATAAATTATCCATCTCATTATAACTTTGGATGAAATTTAAACCTAAACCTTACTAAGCATATACAATAACATATTGGAGTCCAATTAAATCTTTAGTGTTCCTTGGTTCGTATATAAACTATCCAGAACGAAATGAACAGAATATTGGATTGATTTATTTAGTTAGAGAAAAATGGAGAACCAAAAAGAAGAATAAAGAAAACGTTATGAAGCACGTGAATTCAATTCTACGGCGGTGGTGAGACACCCTTTGTGTGTGTGAGAGAGGTAACACAACAAAGAAATTTGTGTGTGTGTGTGAGAGACACCCATATGCCGGCTCATCCTCTATGGAGGCGATGAGCTTGCTGGCGGTAGCCTACTCGGTTCCATCTACAGCGGTGATGTCTAAATATGGTATGTGTGTGAGAGAGAGAGAGAAAGAGAGAGAGAAAGAGAGAGAGGGAGAGAGAGAGATCATACCGCAGCTGCCAGAGCTTCAATGGTTTCGATGGAGACGGAGAAAGAGAGAGACACTTTGCCCTAATTGAAAGAGGCAGTGAAGTGAAGAAGGAAACCACTACAGTTTAATACTTTAATAATTAAAAATAATCTTCCGGCTACTTTAGTTGGGTAAAAGTTGAATATATTTAATTATTCAATTTATTCAATTATTTATGTTTCTGATTACAGTGGTCGGATAAATACTTAATTAATTATTAATTTTATTTAGTTGTTAGTATTTTCGACTACAGCAGTCAGAAATATATATTTAATAATTTATTTAAATAATTATTTAATTTCCATATAAGGGACTGATTATATATTTAGTATTATATTTATTTAATTATTTATATTTCCGACTACACTAGTCGGATATATATTAAATTAATTATTAACTTTATTTATTTATTAGTATTTCTGACTATAGTAATCGGAAATATATATTTAATAATTTATTTAAATAATTATTTAATTTTCGTATAACGGACTGATTATACATTTAGTAATATATTATTTAATTATTTACATTTTCGACTACAGTGGTCGGATATATATTTAATTAATTATTAATTTTATTTATTTGTTAGTATTTTTGACTATAGTAGTAGGAAATATATATTTAATAATTTATTTAAATAATTATTTAATTTTCATATAAGGGACTGATTATATATTTAATAATATATTTATTTAATTATTTATGTTTCCGACTACAGTGGTCTGATATATACTTAATTAATTATTAATTTTATTTAGTTGTTAGTATTTCCGACTACAGTAGTCGAAAATATATATTTAATAATTTATTTAAATAATTATATAATGTTCGTATAAGGGACTTATTATATATTTAGTATTATATTTATTTAATTATTTATATTTCCGACTACAGTAGTCGGATATATATTAAATTAATTATTAATTTTATTTATTTATTAGTATTTCCGACTATTAGTATTTCCGACTATAGTAGTCGGAAATATATTTAATAATTTATTTAAATAAATAATTTATTTAATTATTTATATTTCCGACTACTGTAGTCGGAATATATATTTCCCGGAATTTTCCGCCAAATATTCTGACTGTTTTTGTCACAAATAGTATTGGAAAAATATTTTGAAAAAAATAAAAATTAAAAAATAAGATTTCCGACTGAAGTAGTCGGAAATTTCCGACTACTTATTTCAGTCGGAAAAATGCGAATTTCTGGCAGTGTGTTGGTTGGGGGGTGTGATTTCTAAGGAAATGGTTCGAGGGAAAGCGGAGCACGGGTATCGCTGTCTGCCTGCTTTTTCGTACATGATAGATGCTCTTAATGTTGGCACTACCTATTCCATCATAGTAAACAAGGTCGATTGTAGGTTTATGTACTAATTTTTATCATTAGGCCCTTGCATTAGGGGATTCACACACATGAGAAAGGTTATTGCGGTCGACGACACTTATTTATATGGCAAGTACGAGGGGGTGATGCTAAGCGCGGTTGCACAGGATACAGAGAACCATATTTATTCCATTGCCTTTTGTGTCGTTGACAAGGAGAACGATGCGTCTTGGACGTTCTTTCTTGAGAAGCTGAAATCTATTATAGTCGATAGACCAGATTTGTACTTTATCTATGATAGGCACAAGAGCATCGCCAACGGCATCGCGAAGGCGTACAACCATGCTCATCACAGGTACTATATGAGGTACCTAGGTGAGAAACTCTAGGTAAATCACCACTGCGGAGAACACCTCTATCTATTCTACAACGCGGCAAAAACATATTCTCCCGAGGAGTTTAGCGACTATTTTGTGGAATTCAAGAACTACTATCCCGAGGCAGTCTTTTTCTTCGAGCATGAGATTGGTTTTGAGAAATGGAGCAGGGCATATTTCCCCAGCAATAGGTTTGACGTGATGACCATAAATATTGCCGAGTCGGTGAACGCTATGTTGATTGCCGAAAGGGAGTACCCCGTGGCATCCATATTCAATTCGATTGCCTAGAGGTTTGGTGAAATATTTAGGGAGAGGGGTGCCTACGTCCTCAAATATAAGAATAAAAAATTTGTGCCCGCCGCCGAAAAGATCTTAAGAGACAATATGAGAGAAGGAACTCCTTCTATGTGGAGAACATAAGCGGGGATGGAAGGCAATACATTGTGTTTGAAAGTGGATGTACGGCCAAAGTCGACCTACCAGAAAGGTCGTGTTCTTGCAGGAAGTTTGACCTGGTCAAAATACCATGCGATCACGTGATGGCCACTTTGCGATCGAAGCACGGTGAAAATTATGGTTTGAGAGTCTATGATTACTCTTTTCCCCTGTATAAAGTGGAAGAGTACCTCTTTGCGTGTTCGGAGTCAATTAATGTTGTACTTTTGGAGTCCGAATGGCGCGTTCCACAAGAATTAGTAGACGTGAACATTATTCCACCTCTCGTGGTCACCAAGATCGGAAGGAAGAAAATAAAATGCGTTATGGGCGTGGGCGAGACTTTAAGTCAAAGAGGAGGAACAAGTGTTCACTGTGCAAGTGACCCGGGCACAAGAAAACCACTTGTAACAACAACAAATCATAGTTAGTCTTGTATGAATTTGTGTTTTTGTAAGTTATGGCAGTGTATGTATTTTGACAACCCTTCCGTTGTCTGATTAATGCAAGATTTATCGACTGCACTCTGTGTCTATTATCAACCTTTTAAAGTATTCTATATATTGTGTGTCTGGTCTATTACTTTTATTCTTTATTTAACACATGGTTTATTATCGATTCCATATAAGGTCTATTAAAACCCCCAAATATTCACAGGAATAATTGAACAGTTGAGCATTTATTACACATAAAAAAAGTTGCTGCACGTCCAATCATACGTTTCGTCGATTGGGTATATGCTACCTCTCTTCGATTTCCACCATTCACACGTCTACCAACCAATGGGCGGGAAGACCAAAGGGTTCTATTTTGGTCTATATAAACACCCATCTACTGCACCCAAAATTCATCTTCATCAACTCAAAATCAGATTAAATCGACAAAATGCCAGGCATTCCTTTGAGACCAAGAAGGAGGATCAACTGTAACTACGACCTTCTCCTTCTCCGTAACGACTTTAATCGCCTCTTCTTAGACTAGGGTAGGATCGGGAGCATGTCCACCGCAAACTCCGGCGGATTACCTATTTTTTACAGGCGATTGTGGAGCGGCTCAACATGAATCCGGGAGAGATGATCACCTCCTATCATCCCCTTAGTTTTAAGTTTTTGTGTCTGTTTTTTTTTGTTTTAATGTCATTGCAATGGGAAACTTTCATGGTTAGGTTTATGTTAGATGAAAGCTTCTTTATTTTGCAGTTTTTGCTGTAAATATGGGTCTACCATTGTAATGAAGAATGAATGAATGAAATATGTTGGTTTTTCCTATATCTGTATCCCTTTAAATTTTTGTAATTTTAGACTCGTTTGAATTTTTGGAAAATTAATTTTTGATGTTAGAAGATGAATCAAACGGTTGTGAGATGTGAATTTAATTCTTGATTAATTCTTGTTTCTGGTTTAGTTCTTGTTTCCTGCATTTTTGGCCAGTGTAATTTTACATTTTTTTCCTTTTTAGAATTTTTGCATGAGATCAAGGTGGAAGATGATTGGTACAGTTATCAGACGTCAAATTAATTCATATACGCCAATGGAAAACTAATCTGGTCTATCCGCGATTACGTTAATTTATACAAAATTAAATGAAAAGTCAGTTCAGTCTATTCAATACTTAGCTCAATGTCTATGCTCGAACAAATACATAGTCATTGCATTAAACAATACCGCTCCATCGATTGTGTTCAGTAAATTTCATAGACTGTAAGCCTTGTCAATAATATACAGTATTGGTTTATTGCCCTTAGTGCATTTTTGGAAAATAAAAGAAATAATTAATCAATAAAATAATAACTAATTAGATTTTATGCAATTAAAGGAGCTTAAACATGTCATGTGATAGTATGAGAGTTCACGTAAATGGGATAAGATGATCAATGATGTGTGAGGATGGGTAGTGGATGAACAAATGAATTCCTCACAACATACTTGTGCTTTGGTAAACATTGCCCTAAGGATGTTGGTTGTTCAACCACAACTCATCACCTCACATCTTGTTTCACCACTTTCAATTTATGTGGACTCTCATACGATCACATGACTTGTTTAGGCTCATTCAATTACATAAAATACAATTACTTATTATTTTATTAATTAACTAATCCTTTTCAAAATATGTACTAGTTATGGTCTATGAATATGTAGCACAATCGAGTGATTTATTTGTAGAAGTAGTTAATAGTCTATGCAAGACTATATTAGGTCGAGTATAAAACTAAGCATAGTCTAGCATAGATTTTGTACACCTTCATTAATACATGCACTAGACTATGACACATATTTATAGACCTTGACTAACACATATTTTGAAAAAGGATTATTTAATTAATAAAATAATAAGTAATTGTATTTTATGCAATCGAATGAGCCTAAACAAGTCATGTGATCGTATGAGAGTCCACATAAATTGAAAGTGGTGAAACAAGATGTGAGGTGATAAGTTGTGGTTGAACAACCAACATCCCTGGGGCAATGTTTACCAAAGCACAAGTAGGTTGTGAGGAATTCATTTGTTCATCTACTACCCATCCTCACACATCAATGATCACCTTATCTAATTTACATGGACTCTCATACTATCACATGACTTGTTCAAACTCCTTTAATTGCATAAAATCCAATTATCTATTATTTTATTGATTAAAAAATCCTTTTTAAAATATGTGCTAGTTATGGTCTATGAATATGTAGGACAGTCTATTGTGGTTATTAAGGAATTAGCTCTTAGTATATGCTAGACTGTCTATCTATTTGGTGAAGCATCTACCAAAAGCCTGAGAAGGCATCGATTATAAATAAGGTCTATGAAACAAGACCAACAGTTAAAAAAATGAAAATGTCAGTTTTTTAGAACGGTCAAAAAGTACATGTCAAATCAACACCCAACGGTAATATCTCACTTTTTTCTTCTATAAAAGGAAGGCTATTTTTGTGTTAACACTCTTATTTTTTTTTGCTTCAATTTTTGTTAACAACTACAATGTCTCAAACATCCCAAAAATCAAATGCAAAAGTGTCCTACATATGTCATTGTGGCAATCCAGCTGTTTTGGGACGTCCCACACTGATTGGAATTCAGGTTGAAAATTCTTTAACTGTGCGGTTGGAAAGGATAATGATGGATACTTTTTTTTAAGTGGCTTGACGAAGACTCACCAACGAGCAACCCATCGACATCAAATTTTCGAGGTGCTTCCAAATTTCATATACTCCAAAGGCTTAGGAAATTCAAAGAAAATAGAGATCTACTCATGACATTGCTAAAAGAAGACGAAGAGCAAAGATATTACTTGAAAGGATCGCTAAAAGAAGTCAAAATAGAGAGAGGGATCAAGTAAAGCAAAGGCTGATTTTGGCCGAGGAAAAAGAGAAAGGCCTAAAAAATTTATTGTATGGTTTGTTATTATTGTTGGCTTTCTGAAAAGGTGTAATAGGGATATAGGAAACTAAATAAATAGATGTAAGGTTTCTTAAATCAATCCTGGGTGTAATCTAAAATTAATAGAGAATTATGTCTTCATCTTTTATCATTGACCTCCATAAACCATGATAGTTACGGTAAGTAAATATATGAATTACTCAACCGATAGTATGTTAAGTCTATAAATTATAGACAACAACTTCTATTATTTTCCAATCAACCACTATAAATTAGGACAACATCTGAACTGGTAACGCAATGTAGCCAGCTGTTTAATCTAACGAGACAATGGAATAACTAAACATTATTTCATCAGTAAATGCCATCATTGACATGTCAAATATATGTAATTCAATTATACATAAAGGATAAATCACTAAAAAAACATGTGAAATATATGTAATTCAATTATCCATAAAGAACAAATCACTAAAAAAAATAAATCATTAAGAAAATTGTTTGTTCCAAATCCATAAAACTACTTGTTTTCTTGATTGAGTTCCGCAAAAATGCCCATCACATCCATTTCTTTTTCTTCCTATTTTTCTCCTCTTCTTCAACTTCTTTCTTTTTATTTTCCTTCTCTTCTTGTTCTTGTTCTTCTTCTTCTGCTGCTGCTGCTGATTTCTTCTCTTCTTCAACTGCCTTCTCATTTTTGTCTTCTTCTTCTAATGATGATGATTTATTTTCACCATCTTCTTTTGTTTTCTCCTTATTTTCTTCTTCTTCCTCAGTTGTCATTTTTTTTTTTGTCTTCTTCATCTGCTGCATTCTCATCTTTTATTTCTTTTTCTGTATTCTCTTCTTCACCTTTCTCATCTGCTACAGCCATTTCCATCACTGCGACTGCAAGTTCTTCGAGGTTTACTTGATGTCATCTAAAAGGGGGGCTATTGAGGTGCACTGTATTATTTTGAAAGGATTATTAAACATATGCAACAAAATTAAATTGGAAGAACAAAAAAAAAATTAATTTACCTTCTTATTATTGCTTCTTCATATTCTTCTCGATTCTCCTCAGCCACTCATCTCTAACAAAAGAAGCAATATCCAGTAGACTTTTCTCGAGCAAAGCAACATGCTCGCGCAGGTCATCTTCATTAGAAGCGTCTGTTGAAGTTTTGAGTCCACTTGAACTATCATGATCACAAACGCGTGGTGGACTTGGAATATAATGGTGGCCACCCAAATCTTCTTCTTTGTCTGCAACCTCCGCTGATGAAGTCAGGATAGTCATACCTTTTAGCTGCACCTTCAATGCATCGATGGACGTATCCTTAACTTTGTTCGTGTATGGCTTAAAAGTTTTCATGTATCTCTACTCCATCTCACAGAGAGTAGAGGTAAGGTACGGGTGCACAATCTACAAAAAAATAAGAATAAAATACAAGATATTTTCTAATATAATAATATTAGTATCATATCATAATAAGTATAATTTTACCTTTGTGTTGTTTCCTTTGTACTTAAATGGGTCTCCTTCCATTATGTTGTTGCACTTCAATATGTACCATCGAAGAAGATGGGGAATAGGCAGAGAAGAATCCAATGACTTGCCGGCGTACCTTCCCAGATGAGGAAAGGCTTCATATATCCAAACCTGCAATCAATAGAAGCACAAGTAAGTCTATATTGTATTACTGCATAAATATGTAGGAGTCTATAATAAATCAATAAGCTGGTTGATTATAAGTATTAGAAACGCCCAGGGAAAGCCAAATAACAAGTACGATGCATTGTTCCTCTTGACAAAAGCTTCTTTCTGCTTGGTCAGATCATTCTTCTTTTTTAGATAGCTCAAGCTCAGCTCAAAGGACTCTTTTCCCCTTGGATACCCCCCGAAGAATTCTAAATCAGCCGCCATCTTGATGTGGTCCGAATCTAACTTCTTTGACGGGTCCTTTGCCAGCAGCATCGCGTGCACAAGCCAAACCAAAGCACACTTCAACTTTTGTTGATTATTCAGCCTATTACCTTTCATCAGGCTAATCAACTTTGCAGCAGTAATGCTCTTGTTCTTCGTCACCTTAAAATGAAAGCTTTCTCCATTTTGAAGGACTTTGTTAATTTTTTATTACGGGGATATGCTGAATAATTTAGCCCCGTAATCAAAGAAAATTTCTTTAAGCCAAATCAAAATGGCTTACCATTCACACAAAACCAAATTTCATGCAGTTTTTTTGATTTTTTATACGTCGCAACAACATATAATGAACTATCTATCCATTAAACTTAAAATATTCCGGAATATACCTTAAGTGTCCGAAACATGTCTTCTTAAAATCATAATAAAACTTTTGTTCAACAAGAACCCGTCTAAACCCTCGATACACCGCTATTCTTGCTCTCACAAAAATCTTTGCAGGAAAAAAGTCAAGATCATTCATCCAGGTTGTTAGGCCGTACGACTCAACAGAGATATCTGTCGGACAAATTGGTAAGGATAGGGGATCCTCCTCCCCATCTCCTCTATCTCTCCTATCCTCACCGTCCCCGCTATCACTTTCACTTTCATCTTCGCTTTCCCCCTCGCTTTTACCTTCGCTATCCTTAGCATCCTTACTCTCTGTACACTACTTTGGTCATATTAAGAAATATCGGCAAGGATTTTTGATTTGGTTTCCGACTCCGATTCATCGACTACGGTTTTTTTTCTCTTGGAAGTTTTCAAAACTTCTTCGAATTTTTGCTTCCTACTGGTAGAAGCAGACCTTTTAACTGCTCTATGAACTCTTCTCACCATTTATGATCTACAACAAAAAATGAATCTGTAGTGGTCGATTTATCGGTCACTAGTCTATTAATGAAAACAAACAAATACAACAAAAACAAATCTGCAGTGGTCGATCTATCTACCACTGGTCTATTAAGAAAAATGGGAAAACACCTCACATCAAACATGCAAATCAAGTTCCAACTTCACCAGATATTGACAGTCAATTCACAACAACAAGAACACCATTAAAATGAGTCCAAATTCAGTACAAAAAATTCAAAATCAAACGCAATATAACAAAAAAAATTGAAAAAAATCATTATCCAAAGCAAAACCTGATTAAACATGCAAAATCGACAATGTTAACTAAAAACACTCAAATTTTGACTAATTCAACGAAGAACAGTGCAATTTTTGTCAAAATCGAAGAACCCCAACACAAAGCGTCATAAAAAAAATTACTAAAATACATCTCAAACTGATTGGGGATGAAAATTACACTTACTTGAGCAAGAGAAATTGAAAATTTTTGCCTGACGAAGCAAGAATCGACCAAATTTTATTGTTCAGAAAAATAGGAACATAAATCGGGAGAAGGAAGATTTTGAGAAGAGAAAAATCTGTAGTTGAAAATATTAAATGATTTTAATATATGTTTTGAAAATGGAAAAATATAAAAAGGGACCATGTTGTAATTTTTAAAAAGTTGTATTTTTTTCTCAAGTTTTAAAAATGTTAAAGGAACCCATGACCCCACAACCCTAACCCACTTTTTATTCTTTTCAAGACCTAACCTTAAAAAATAAATCAAAAAAAAAATTTAGTATCTATGGCTCAAAATAAGTTTTGAAAGTGGGTAGGAATCAAAATTCTCTCTACTTAATAACAAATTCACCAATTAGAGTTAATTACTACTGCCAAATGGATCTTGTCATTCAAACAATTCTCAAACCCTGGATGGTTTAGTAATTGAACTTTAACAGAGAATCTACTCTTTTTTAACAAAATATGATTCTTCACCAGATATATCTTTCAAATATCTTAGATTTTCATTTCAAGATTTCCAACACCCAACTTATGATTATGAAGGTGGCGGTTACATATATTGTACAAATTTGTGCACAAGCGAAGCACTAATTTTCGTATTTGGATACCTACAATACATGGTAATTCTCACACCTCACCAGATCAACTCACGTACACACATCCACTCACCATAGATGGAAAAAAAGTTGAACGGTAGGAGGGAGAGATAAAAAACAATGCAAGAGAGAAAGTTGAGAAATTTCTTTCTTTTTTCGACGAGTTCTAGTCGGAAAAGGCTATATTCATCGATTTTCTCCAAATGGTCATCATTACCGAGTTCGCTGAAGCTCCGGTGTAGCGAAAACAGGAAGTCCAGCTCCATTCTGACCAAACCCGTGTCAAAACAGTCACTCCCGACCTCGTTCCCCTCTAAATACCATCGAAATACATTAATTTTGGCCACCAGATCATCTGAATCCGTCATTTTAAGCTAACTCCGGTTAAGTCTCGCCGGAAACTGTCACATAGGGCGTTCGGTTCTCCCTTTCGAAGCTTTGATTTTAATTTTGGTTTTCATTTGTTCTTCGTGAAGTCTTGTTCGAATTGGATTTTGAGATTTCTCCGTGGAGTTTATTTTTGAGGTTCAAATTGAGTTTTTTCGGACGCGGTTCTATTCGGAAGGATTATTCCAATTGAAAAGTATTTGAGGTCCAATTATCTCTTCTCTCCATTTTAATTTTTATGTGATTATGAATGATTTGTGTGTTTAGTATGCTTGAATCTTTGTTTTGTGTATGTGATTGATGTTGGGATTCAAATTTTGAAAAATTGGTGGATTACGTATTGAATTACTTTAATCAGGTTGAGAATGAACATGGGGCGGAATTGAGAAATTGATAAAAAGAGTGAATTTAGATTAATGTTGGTTTATTTTTTTTTTGTTTAATTCGGAATTAATATCAAGTTTGTGAGCTCGATAGGACCATACTTTAGGGCGAAAGCTTAATAGGCAAAAGTTTAGGTTTGGGTAGGCAAAATTCAGGAATGGTGTTTTGTTGAATGTTTGAATGTGTGTGTGTTAAATATTTTCTAGTTTATCGCATTTGATTCAAGTGTATTCATTTGGCCGGAGAATGCCCCGAGGTATCTGTATTATTTTTATTCGGGAAATGCGCCGAGAAATTTGTACTTGAAGATAACGTGCGATCAAGGCCCAAAACGTTGGGTGGAGCTTAGTCTAGGACCAATTTAGAATAAAATTTATATTTTTGCATTTTTTTTATTTTGGACTGTATAATTGGACTGAACACTATATTTTTGATTTGTTTTGTTTTGTTTGTTTGATTGATTGTTTTATGTGTTTGGTGTGGTTTATATATTCGTAGTGCCAAAATAGCCGATATACTTCATAAAGCGATCGTGGTCGAACCACGGAACCGAGGGGTGCCTAAAACCTTCCCCTCGGTCAACAGAATTCCTTAGCAGAAATCTCTATTCACAAATCAGTTTATAGAGTCAAACCATTTTGAAAAGAATCTTCCAAAGGTGACTTCTCACACCGGATCATGCCAAGTGGCGATTCTGAATTTAATATAAAAAATAATCCTTTTCGAAACAACTTTACTTTTTGTCACTTAATAATAAAAATCCTTTTCAAACTTTAAAATAAATCTTGTTTGGTTAAAAAAGGGATGTGACAGCTCTGGCGACTCTGCTGGGGAAACTTTCTGAATTCGAGCTAATTATTGGAGTTGTATCGGCTTAGTTTGACATTATGGGTGTATAAATATTTTTTGTGTTATCGTTTTTGTATATTTTATCATTGTTAAGTGCCTATGTGCTATGTGTTTACCGTCTTTCTTTATGTGTTGGCGCTTCATATCTGGCATCATTTGCATAACTCAAGTCAATTCTTTCTGCAACAAGTCCCAGAGTGCACGTCTGCACTATGTGTACAAAAACTCTAGTTGATTCACCCTTATTTTAGGAGGGGGAGCCGTCGGACGTATGGAGTGGGTGAAAAGTTGTCGCAGCCATTATCGACTATTTTCCTCCGAAAATCTTTGTTAGTGGACCCCAACGTATGTCAGTCTTTAGGTCATGCTTATTTGCATCATATTAAGACTTAGCGGGACCCAGGTGACCCTTTGTAGGAGACTCACCCATAAATCATTCCTACGTGCTAATTGTTGCATCTTTGAGGGTAAAATGGTCATTTGATGGATTGATTTAGGGAAAAAACATGTGCTAGAATTAAAGAAAGTGTGTAGGCTAGAAAAATTTGAAAAAAAAAAAGAGAAAAGAAAAAGACTGAAAAAAGGAGAGTTTCGCAGTTTCTTTAGAGTTCTTTATGGCTTTTATTTTTCACAATCCAAAAATTCAAAAAGATTTTCTTACCTTTTTCACGCATTTACTCAAAAATAAAAACCTCAAAAAGATTTGTCCTTTATATCCTTTAGCATGCATTCATAATTCAAAATTTTCAAAAAAGATTTTTTATGAGCTTTTTATAAAAGGAAAATTTAAAAAGATGGTAGAAGTTTTGTATATTTCATATAATGGAAATATTAAAAAGATTTTTCTTTCATAGTTGTTGGTGTCATTTTTATGTGAAGTGTCAAATAAAAAACCCCCAAAAAGATTTTATTGACGTTTTTCATCGTTTGTCTTTGGTCATGTCTCCTAAGTCAAGGTTTAGTTTGTTATTTAATACTAAATTATCCAATCTGGATGAACTACGCACCCCTGATTCTCCTCTCTCGGGAGTGAGATACGTAGGCAATCTATTGTGGGTTCGGGGATGTTATTTAAAAAATCCAAAAAGATTTTCTTCACTCGTCATTTAGAGTAGGTATTTCATATACATCTTTAAAAGAAAACTACAAAAAGATTTTTCTTTAGTAGTTTCAAGTTTCATTTTCGTATGAAATTCAAAATCGAAAACCCAAAAAGATTTTCTTTAGTAATCATAGGTTTCATTTTGTATAGGAATTTTCAAAGCTGAAAAACTCAAAAAAAAATTGTCAATTCTTTTGACAATTTGTTGTTTTCTTTTCTTTTTAAAGTTTCAAGAAAAAGGAAAAAGAGTTTAATTGGCCATTTTGGTAAGACTTTATGAACTACGCACACCTGATTCTCAGCTTTCGGGAGTGAGATACGTAGGCACCCTTCTTGGGTTCGGTGATCTTTTCAAAAGAAAAAAAGAGAGAAAAAGATTTTGGGAAAAAGTATTGAACTCTAACGCGTTTGTTATCTCCTATTCAGTTAGTTTAAGGTGGTTGGTTTGTGGCATTCTGACGGGTTCTCCATATCACACCAAATTCAAGGGAGGGTGAATTGTGTCCAACAAGGATATAGAGAGTGACATCATGGATCAAACAAAGAGTCAAGAAAATGAGAGTTTGAAGCAAGAGATTAGGAGACTAAGGCAACAAATGATGAAAATGCACCGAGCTTGGGCCAATGGGTTGCCTCCTCCTCCACTTTCCACTGTTGACCTTGCAAATACCTTGAGTTTTCCATCACAATTGGAAAGTCAGTTTCCTACCATCATTGATGCACCACAGCATGCCTAGGAATCTATTTCACGTCAAATGCATCCTAATACAACACCACAAGTTGTTTGTGATCTTGTTTCTCAACCTTCTACTGAGGCCCCCACTTTGGCTATCAACCCAACGATTGTTCTTCACCAATCTGCTAAAGAGCAAGAGAAAATGGCTGGAAAAATGAAGGGTGCAAAAAAGGTTATGAAAAATTCTTTGGGACTTGCGAATTATGAAGATATTTCATATAAGGACTAGGACATGTCTCCAAGTGTTAACCTCCCTCCTAACTTTGAGGTATCAGAATTTAAGGAACATGATGGGTACGAGAATTTTTTAGAACACTTAGGGACGATATTGTCATCAGTTGAGGGAGACTGAAGAGAAGAAAAATGAAAACATACCTATTGTGGTTCCAGGGGAAAAACAGAGCCCAAAAGGTCCCACTCAGCAATATTGTCAGTCTCAATCTCGAGCTTACATATCAAATCCAACTACTCATCCACAACAAGGTTCCTCCTTTCATAATCCAAAGAATTTCATTCTATTTCCTCAGTATCTTTTGAACAATGCACAACAGTATCCTCATCCGCCTTTTTATCCACAATGGCATGCACCTATCCCTCATCATCGTCCTCGACCCCCACAAATTTACTGAGAAACCGCTAAATCTAAGTTTCATTCGAGGCCAGAGTTCGCAATGAGGAGGAAGACAAATAATAATTTTACACCAACTAGGGAGTCCTATACCAGTTTGTTCCAGACATTGAGACAATGGGGCATGATTACTCCTATCCCTGGGTATACTCCCGATCCCCAGTAAAAAAATTTTGATCCTAATATATGATGTGCTTATCATTCTAATATGCAAGGTCACAGTACTGAAAATTATCGTATTTTAAAAAGAAAAATAGAGAGGATGATTCAAGAAAAATTGATTGTGGTGTAAAACATTGGCCCCTCAACCGCCCCACAGAGTTCTTCACCAGCACGTGGTACTGCACAATATGTGGGAGGCAATGAGTTATGCATGGTGATCTAGAACTTATTTGTTGAAGAAAATATGTTTGACAGTGGTGGAAGCTCTAGTCATGATGATATGCAAACCAGTGGCTAATATGTCAGGCTGAGTAATTGAGAAGTCACCCCTTTCCCTACTAGGAAGAGGTTTAGTAGTTTGTTTTGTTTTCTTTTCTTTTCTGTTATCCGAATTATTTCAGGGTTGTAGTTTGGGATCTATCTTATTTTGTTCCTTTTGTCATCTATGTTCAAACCCTTCTATCTTTTATTTTAACTAAATGGAGTGTCCCTTTTCCCTTTGTGTTTTAAATATGTGTTGTTTTTTTATTTTTTTTACACATTACATTTTAGGTTGATTCTAGTGCTATGACATGCTAGCGAAATTTTCAGCCAGATCTTAAAATCCAATTTAACCGTGAGACATTGAATTAGAGGGCTAAAGTTAGAAAAAATATCTAAGAAAATAGGTAGAGTGCTGAGATATTTGGTGACAAGTTGAAGCCTTCTTTGAAAATTAAGGCAATTATTTTGAGAATTACAAGAATAACTTGGTCATCAATTGAAAGACATGTCTTAATTAGGTCAAATAGTGGATGTGTAATCCCACATCAAAAGGAACAGAAAAAATTTAGCTCCACGAAAGCATAAGGCAATGGTGAGCTGAGGAAAAGAAAATGAGAGAGGCTTGTTGGAGAAAATCCTTCAAGGCGTCACTATCCGAATGAGGTCTTAAATGCAGTTGGCCTAAGAAAGTAACTCAATTTCGGAGTTATTAACTCAACAATAATTGGGGAAAAGTTTGGATGGAAAGATCAGGCAGCTTAATCCAAAATGCATGGCATAATTATTAGAGTTGACTGTCATTTTTAGATAAATTTTTCATTTCTTTGTTTCAAATGGGGACATTCATTGTCTTCCTTATCTTTGTTTTTATTTTTGTTTTTTTTAGTAGTTATCCAAATAAAAAATCATTGTCATTTTTCTCATGTCTTTGAGTCAAGTCCATGTCAAAACAAGTGAGAAAATATTTCAAAACTGGCTACCAACTTCTTTAATTTCACAAAGCTAGACAAAAGCCATCACATAAAAGAGACATGATTGTGAGCCGAAATGAGGCATGCAGAAAGTTTTATCAATAGATAAGTCTGGGAACTCATGAAAATACCAAGGCTCCAAAGGGTGTATCTGAGAAACATGGCAAAGCATAGATACTGTGTTTGTTTCAGAGTCACTCTTAGTAATTTGAGTTTGGGTCAATGAAGCAGCAAGTCAATGACATATGCTAATGGTTAGAAGCAAGGTTAAATATGATGAGGGCAAGAGCGATCACCGTAAAAGATAAATCCACAAACTAGCCACCATGTTTTAAACTCACAAATTGTCTCTGATGAAACAGGAAATATGTTACCTTCAAATCAAGGACTTCAGAGAATAAATATCAAGGGTTGCAATGCCTCAGTTCTACAAATGCAGGAAGCAATGTTGCTGCACAGGTTTGATAATCAAATCATGGTAAAATTCATCATCCTATATCCCTCGGAGACACACTTCCTTGTCTAGGTATTTCAGTTTTCAATTGCTAGGTGATACACTTCTTAAATTAAATCTTCACTTCTAGAAGATGTACCTTCCAGTCGATTCATTCCCCTTGACTCCTAGAAGACTTACCTTCCGGTTGAGTCATTCCCCTTGACCCCTAGAAGATGTACCTTCCGGTTGAGTCATTTCCCTTGACCCCTAGAAGACGTACCTTCCGGTTGATTCGTTCCCCTTGACCTATAGAAGACGTACCTTCCGATTGATTCATTCCCCTTGATTCCTAAAAGACGTACCTTCCTGGCCGAGTCAGTCCCCTTGATTCCTAGAAGATGTACTTCCTAGTTGAGTCAGTCCCCTTGATTCCTAGAAGACGTACCTTCCTGGTCGAGTCAGTCCGCTTGATTCCTAGAAGATGTACTTCCTGGTCGAGTCATTCCTCTTGATTCCTAGAAGATGTACTTCCTGGTAGAGTCAGTCCTTTTGAACTCTAGAAGATGTACCTTCCGATCGAGTCGTTCCCCTTGAATCCTAGAAGACGTACCTTCCGGTCTATTCGTTCCTCTTGACCCCTAGAAGACTTACCTTTTGGTTGAGTCATTCCCCTTGACTCCTAGAAGATGTACCTTCCTGGTCAAGTCAGTCCCCTTGATTCCTAGATAATGTACTTCCTGGTCGAGTCATTCCCTTTGACTCTCAAAATACGTACTTTTTAGTTGAGTCATTCCCCTTGATTCTTATAAGACATACCTTTTGATTGAGTTATTCCCCTTGATTCCTATAAGACGTACCTTTTAGTCGATTCATTCCCCTTGAATCCTATAAGACGTACCTTTTAGTCGAGGCATTCCCTTTGATTCCTATAAGACGTACCTTTTAGTCGAGTCATTCTCCTTGATTCCTATAAAGCGTACTATTTAGTTGAGTCATTCCCCTTGATTCCTAGAAGATAAACTTTCTAGTCGAGTTATTCCCCTTGATTCCTATAAGACGTACCTTTTAGTTGAGTCATTCCCCTTGATTCCTATAAGATGTACCTTTTAGTTGAGTCATTCCCCTGATTCCTAGAAGATTTACCTTTTAGTCAAGTCATTCCCCTTGATTCCTATAATACGTACCCTTGAGTCGAGTCATTCCCCTTGATTCCTATAAGATGTACCTTTTAGTCGAGTCATTCCCCTTGATTCCTATAAGATGTACCTTTTAGTCGAGTCATTCCCCTTAATTCCTAAGAGAGGTACCTTCTAGTCGAATCATTTCAATTAACCTATAGAAGATGCATTTCCTTTGTTTGTATAACACCCCGTATTCAAGTATGTGTATTGGTCTTATTTATATGGAATTAATTTTTTTTATTTTTTTTATACCGAAATTTGCCCGTCGATGGTTCCATGTGAAGGTTATTGAATAAGCTTTCCAACAATATAAATATTTCCAAAAATGGATAGGTTTCGGATATAATCAAGCACGTTCGAAACTATAAAACAGTGGCCGGGATATTTGGGAATAGTAAATGTGCAGGAAAATTTCCTGCACACAAACTACTGAGGCCAGCCGAATTTTTAGGGTCAACTTCAAACGACCATAATTACTTGTACAGGAAGAAATGGGTGGCCTACTTTATATGAAATGAAAGCCCTTTGAATTATGCTTCCAACGATACCAATTTAACCCAAATCCGATATCGGAGAAAAGAGTTATGGTCAATCTACTTTAGCTTATCAAAACAGTCCACCAAAGGACAGATTTGACATTATTTAAATTTTAAAGGCATTTTGGTCATGGGAATATGTGTATATATACATGTATATGAGTTCAAAAACTCATTTTCATCATCAATCATTGAGAAAGAACAAACCCTAGCCAAATTTGACCTTTAAATTACTTTTGATTCAACCGTAGAAATTCCAAAGTAATCCGATAACTGCGTTTGTCATCTCGAGAGCTTCGAACGACACCTATTATTTATACAAACAGGATTGCATAATCAAGAGGTGAATTCTAAGGTATGAATATTGTTTGCCTTTGTTCTTTTCCATATGTATATGTGTGATTGAGGATTATATGTATTGGTTGTTATTGAAAGGTGATGAAAATAGGGTTATGGACTATTTTGGATGGTTTGTTTGTATTGAATTGTGGAAGGTGGATATGGTAATTGAGTTATGGAAGGTGGATATGGTGATATACTATTGAATTGATGATTATTTATGTCTATGGCTCAATTTGGTTTAATGGATTGGTTGGAAGGATAAATGAATCCAAACTTGATATTGGAGGATGTTGTATGAATATGCATGACATGTGAATGTAATTGGAGTATAAGAGGGTTCCCTTTATGGTGTAATTAAGGCTTACTACTTAACCACTAGTTTGGTGAATTCAAATAGTTGAATTGTGACGTTTGGTTGCTAATACTAGATTGCTATATATGTTCATTGTAGATAAGTAATTCGAAAAGACGGGAAGTCCATTTGGGACTAGTATTGAAGGTTGACAGTCAGGTATGTAAAGCATACTCTATACCATATCTTTGGCATGAAAGTGAACAATTGTTCTATTAAGAAAGTTTCCAAAGTTATTCAATAACATGCGATCCATAATGTTTTGTATGATGTCCTACGTTACCAATGAACTTGTTTCCACCCTACAAGATGTCAAGACATTCCAATACTTACTTGTTTTCCAAATTTTACATGTTTATTGCACTAATGAATGTCAGAAGGTATCCGGTTACTCAAACAAGATCCATGTGCTATTAATGACCCCAAAACGTTTCATTGATATACCAATAAGTTCCTACTTCATTGTTATGGCATTGATGACTCCAAAATACTTCATTGATGTGACAATGAGTTCTTACTTCATTGTTATTGCATTGATGGTCTATTTATATGTCTCTTATTGCTGTATCATTGTTTCAAAGTATCAAAAATGTGGTGGCGACCGAAATAACAATCTCAAAGATTAATTGAACTAAGTGATGGAAGTTCTGTCTTATCGGGTGGTATCCCAGGGGCATAAGCCTATCATGGGTCGATCCCTATTTATGTGTTTATGGGTGGTATCCTAGGGGCATAAGCCTATCATGGGTTGATCCCAATTGATATGTACTGGAGGCAGCCTAATGGTCACAGTACAGTACTGTAATGATTACAAAGATGATAAGAACGAAGTAAAGTGATTGAATAAATACAATGTACAGGTTGTCACAAGTTCTAGTAAGTGTGGTCCACTCCTATTACGATATTTTCACTTGTTTCTGATTTCTATTGAGCTCCTATATCATATGTGATTATCTACAACTTTACATACTCAGTACATATTTCGTACTGACGTCCCTTACGGGGGACCTGTATTTCATGCTGCAGGCACATGTACCTCAGCTCATACACCGCACAAGTAGGAGCCAGGATATCCAGCTACTTTTGGTGAGCTTCAGTTTGCTTCGGGGATTTCCGTGTCATATCCAGTCACTTTTGGTATTGTATAGAAGTTAGTTATATGGCGGGGTGTGTCCCGACCTTAGTTAAACTCTGTGTATTGTCTAGAGGCTTTGTAGACCTAATGTACAGTCAAGGTGGTGTTTTGTTAATAGACGTGATGGCTCCAACGGCCAAGTATTGTATATACATATATATGTGTGCTCGAGCTTATACAGGTGATTATTTCCTTTTATATGCGACATGATGCTGTCCGAATTTCTGGTTGTCATACAGGTATGCATGGGTAGTATAAGGTTATGAGCTGGTTCTCCCGGGCCTCCTCGGTTATGGGTGCCAGTCCGCCCCAATAGGATTTGAGGCGTGACAAAAGTGGTATCAGAGAAGTTCGTCCTAGTGATTCTACAAAGTCGTGTCTACGTAGAGTCTTGTTTATCGGTGTGTCGTGCACCGCATCTATAAACAGGAGGCTATGGACATTTAGGAATTGTCTCTTTTCTTCATATCTTAGATCGTGTAATAGAGCCTATATTGTATATGAAGTCATAGTTGACCACTGAATCCGTTTGTTTCTCTTATTACAGTAATGATGCCGGTAACCAGAAGCAAGAATATCGGTAAGCAAGTAGATGTGGCTGCTGGAGAGGGGACTAGTAAGTCACCCACTATACCAGCTAATCAAAGTGAGGCTCCAGCTGAGCATGCATCAGAAACTTCTTCCACTCCGGAAGAAATAAGAGGGAGGAGAACTATATCCCCAGAGCCACCTATTAGTGTTGCTGATCAAGATCTTAGAAATGCAGTGCAACTTTTGATTCGTATAGTTGCTGGGCAAGCTCAAGGGCAAGCCATTCCTACCACGGGTCCTAGTGGTACAGATAGGGCGGCTAGCCTTCGAACACATGATTTTCTTAAGATGTATCCTCCCACTTTTACTGGATCAGATCTTAACGAGGACCCACGGGACTTTATTGATCAAATTCAAAGGGCCTTAGATGTTATGCATGTAACAGGTAGAGAAACAGTGGAATTAGCGGCGTATAGATTCAAAGGGGAGGCTATATATTGGTACGAGGACTGGAAACGATCTAGGGGTATTGATGCACCCCCAGCTACTTGGAAAGAGTTCAAAGAGGCATTTCTTGATCATTATCTTCCATTCGAGATTCGTCAGGACCGTGCAGATCAGTTTTTAAATCTTCGTCAGGGGAATATGAGTGTGAGGGAGTACAGTCTCTGATTTAATTCCTTGTCGAGATATGCTCCTAATGTTGTAGCTACTATGGATGACAGAGTTCATCAATATGTGGATAGGCTGGATCCATATATGGTTAGAGGTTGTACTATTGCCGCTTTGAACAAAGATATGGACATAGCGAGGATCCAAGCTTTTGCACAGAAAATGGAAGATCAGAGGCAGAGGAGAAGAACACTGGAATTAGAAAGAGGATATTCTAAGAGGGCCAGATCTACAGGGCAGTTCATGGCATCCCAAGGAGGGTTCATACCATAGTTTTCTGCTAGACCACCTAGGCCATTATCTTCTTATTCTGCAGCTAGTGCCCCACCACAGTTCCAAGGGTCCAAAGGAAATCAATTTGGGCACATAAGTAAGAGTCAGAGTTCGCGGACAGTGGGGTACCAAGGGCAACGGAATATGAGCCAATCGAGACCTCCTCGAGAGCCATGCAATAAATATGGAAGGTATCATTTGGGCACATGTCGGCTGGGGACCAATGTTTGCTTTTGGTGCGGTATATCGGGGCATATGATGAGAGAATGCCCACGAAGGGGCATAGGGGGTATGGCATGACCTACGGGGTCATTTATTGCATCATCATTATCGATGCCTTATTCAGGAAGGGGTGCACAACCAATGGGTCATGTTAGAGGTGATAGATGAGCCACGAGTTCTAGCGGGGCTCAAAATCGTACATATGCTCTAGCGGATCGATATAATTTAGAGGCTTCCCCAGATGTGGTTACGGGTACGTTGTCTATCTTTTCATTCGATGTATATGCCTTAATTGATCCCGGTTCTATATTATCTTATGTTACTCCATTGGTTGCTAGAAAGTTCAAAAGAATACCCGAACTGTTAGTTAAGCCATTTGAAGTATCCACACCGGTTAGGGAATCTATTATAGCTAGAAGGGTTTACCAAAACTGCATAGTAACTGTTTGTGGTCGTGATACGATGGCTGATCTTGTGGAGTTAGAAATGGTATATTTTGATGTTATAATGGATATGGACTGGTTGGCGTCTTGTTATGACACAATTGATTCCTGCACAAAAAAGGTATATTTCCATTTTCTAAATAAATCAGTCCTTGAATGGAAAGATGAAATTGGCGCGCCAAGAGGTAGATTTATTTCTTATTTTAAGCCAAGAAGAATGATTTCCAAGGGATACATATATCATTTAGTTAGAGTAAGGGATACAGAAGCGGAGCCACCAAATCTTCACGTTGTTCTGGTGGTAAATGAATTTTCTGATGTATTTCATGAAGATCTTCCAGGTTTGCGTCCTGAACAAGAAGTAGAGTTTGGTATTGATGTAATACCAGGCACCCAACCAATCTCCATTCCTCCGTATAGAATGGCCCCAACAGAATTACGAGAATTGAAAGAGCAATTGAAAGATTTGCTAGAGAAGGGATTCATAAGGCCTAGTATGTCCCCCTGGGGAGCACCAGTGTTATTTGTGCGCAAAAAGGATGGCTCGCTGAGGAGGTGTATTGATTATCGACAATTGAATAAGGTGACTATTAAGAATAAATATCCTCTCCCAAGAATTGATGATTTATTTGATCAGTTACAGGGCGCCAAGTGCTTTTCTAAGATTGATTTGAGGTCAGGTTACCACCAAGTGAGGGTCAAAGAGAAGGATATACCCAAGACAGCTTTCCGAACACGGTATGGTCATTATGAGTTTCTAGTTATGTCATTTGGGCTAACAAATGTACCCACAACTTTTATGGATTTGATGAATAAGGTGTTTAAGCCATTCCTGGATGTATTTGTGATAGTTTTTATAGATGATATTCTAGTTTATTCTAGATCAGAAGAGGACCATGCCAATCATTTACGACAGGCATTGCAGACTCTTTGTGATTGTAAGCTTTATGCAAAGTTCTCTAAATGTGATTTTTGGTTAAAGTCGGTGGCATTTTTGGGTCATATTGTATCTAGTGAAAGGATAAATGTTGATGCTCAAAAGATAGAAGCTGTGAAGAACTGGCCAAGGCCCACAATGCCTACGGAGATTCGTAGTTTTCTCGGGTTGGCCGGTTATTATAGAAGGTTTTTTGAAGGCTTTTCTTTCATTTCAGCACCCTTAACCAAGCTAACCCATAAAGCTTCCAAATTCCAATGGAATGATGCCTGTGAGAAGAGTTTTAAAGATTTAAAGAACAAGTTGATTTCTACACCCGTGTTGGTACTTCCAGAAGGCACCGGAGGGTATACAGTGTATTGTGATGCTTCCAGAATTGGTTTAGGATGTGTATTGATACAGCATGGTAAGGTAATAGAATATGCTTCTAGATAATTGCGGCCACATGAGAAAAATTATCCTACACACGATCTTGAGCTGGCAGCAGTTATTTTTGCTTTAAAGATATGGCTCCACTACTTATATGGGGTTTATGTTGATATATATACTAACCATAAGAGCTTGCAATATATTTTTAATCAGAAGGATCTAAATTTAAGGCAATGGAGATGGCTTGAACTATTAAAGGACTAGATGTTGATATCTTGTACCATCCAGGGAAAGCAAATATGGTAGCTGATGCGTTAAATCGTAGTCTATGATGGCGCCTATAGAAAGGCAAGGGATGATTAAAGATCTTCACCAGTTAGCTAGTTTGGGAGTTCTCCTTCTTGAAACTTCGGATAAAGAGCTTATCGTACATAATGCTGCGAAATCTTCATTAGTAGCTAAATTGAAAGAGAAGCAATATGCAGATCCTATTTTATTACAGCTTAAGGAGAACGTTCAGAGTGGTGTGACCAAGTCATTTGAGCTTACGCAAGATGGAGTACTTCAGTGCCAAAACCGATTGTGTGTGCCGAATGTAGACGGGCTAAGAAAGAAGATTATGACAAAGGCACATTGTTCAAGGTGTTCCATTCATCCAGGATCTACCAAAATGTATCAAGATTTGAAAGATATGTATTGGTGGAATGACATGAAGAAGAGCATTGCAGAATTTGTAGCTGAATGTCCAAATTGTCAAAGAGTTAAAGTTGAGCACCAAAAACCCGGAGGTTATATGCAATGCATTGATCTTCCAAGCTGAAAGTGGGACATGATCAACATAGATTTCATTATTAGTTTGCCTCGTACATCCCAAAAGTTTGATTCTATATGGGTGATTGTTGATAGGCTTACCAAATCCGCACATTTCTACCAGTTAGGACCACTTACACAGTTGAAGAGTATGCAAAGCTGTACATTAAAGAGATAGTCCGATTACATGGAGTTCCAATCTCTATTATATCAGATCGGGGAACCTAATTTGCCGCAAACTTTTGGAAGTCTTTTCAGAGGTGTTTGGGAACACAAGTGAAGTTGAGTACAACTTTTCACCCTCAAATAGATGGACAAGCAGAACGTACCATCCAAACACTTGAAGATATGCTACGAGCTTGTGTAATAGATTTTAAGGGAAACTGGGATGATCATTTACCTCTTATTGATTTTGCCTACAATAATAGCTATCATTCAAGTATCAAAATGGCACCATATGAAGCTTTATATGGAAGGAAGTGTAGATCACCAATAGGATGGTTCGAAGTGGGTGAAACTCTTTTGTTCGGACCGGATCTTGTTTATTAAGCCATAGAGTAGGTTAAAGTAATTCAGCAACGACTGAAAACAGCCCAAAGTCAACACAAGTCATATGCGGATAGTAGAAGGAGAGGGCTAGAGTTTTCTATAGGTGATTGGGTATTTTTGAAGGTATCACCAATGAAAGGGGTAATGAGATTTGGCAAGAAAGGGAAGTTGAGTCCACGTTATATAGGATCGTATAAGATCACTTGAAGGTTTGGACAAGTTGCATATGAATTAGAGCTACCCTAAGAGATCTCATCAGTACATCCGGTATTTCATGTGTCAATGCTTCGAAAGTGCATCGGAGATCCATCACATATCACTTCTACTGAGGATGTGCAAGTTGCGGAAGATCTTACCTATGAGGAAGTGCCTATTGCTATTCTAGATCGCCAAGTTAAGAAGATGCGAAATAAAGAGATAGCATCTGTGAAATTACGTTGGAGAAATCTTCAAAGGGAAGAGATTACATGGGAAGCTGAGGAAGTAATAAAATCTAAGTACCCTCATTTGTTCAAAGATGAAGAGGAAGTTCAAGAAACGAAGTTAGAACATTAACAAGTAAGTTTTTTTTATATATGCATAGTATTTATGTGATGATGTGAATATTAATGATGGACTTGAACTTGTTTCGGTTGAATAACTACGCTAACATTCGATGACGAATGTCCTAAAGGGGGGAAGGATGTAACACCCCGTATTCAAGTATGTGTATTGGCGTATTCAAGTATGTGTATTGGTCTTATTTATATGGAATTAAGTTTTTTTATTTTATTTATACCGAAATTTGTCCGTCGATGGTTCCATGTGAAGGTTATTGAATAAGCTTTCCAACGATATAAATATTTCCAAAAATGGATAGGTTTCGGATATAATCGAGCACGTTCGAAACTATAAAACAGTGGCCGGGATATTTGGGAATAGTAAATGTGCAGGAAAATTTCCTGCACACAAACTACTGAGGCCAGCCGAATTTTTAGGGTCAACTTCAAACGACCATAATTACTTGTACAGGAAGAACTGGGTGGCCTACTTTATATGAAATGAAAGACCTTTGAATTATGCTTCCAACGATACCAATTTAACCCAAATCTGATATCGGAGAAAAGAGTTATGGTCAATCTACTTTAGCTTATCAAAACAGTCCACCAAAGGACAAATTTGACATTATTTAAATTTTAAAGGCATTTTGGTCATGGGAATATGTGTATATATACATGTATATGAGTTCAAAAACTCATTTTCATCATCAATCATTGAGAAAGAACAAACCCTAGCCAAATTTGACCTTTAAATTACTTTTGATTCAACCGTAGAAATTCCAAAGTAATCCGATAACTGCGTTTGTCATCTCGAGAGCTTCGAACGACACCTATTATTTGTGCAAACAGGATTGCATAATCAAGAGGTGAATTCTAAGGTATGAATATTGTTTGCCTTTGTTCTTTTCCATATGTATATGTGTGATTGAGGATTATATGTATTGGTTGTTATTGAAAGGTGATGAAAATAGGGTTATGGACTATTTTGGATGGTTTGTTTGTATTGAATTGTGGAAGGTGGATATGGTAATTGAGTTATGGAAGGTGGATATGGTGATATACTATTGAATTGATGATTATTTATGTCTATGGCTCAATTTGGTTTAATGGATTGGTTGGAAGGATAAATGAATCCAAACTTGATATTGGAGGATGTTGTATGAATATGCATGACATGTGAATGTAATTGGAGTATAAGAGGGTTCCCTTTATGGTGTAATTAAGGCTTACTACTTAACCATTAGTTTGGTGAATTCAAATAGTTGAATTGTGACGTTTGGTTGCTAATACTAGATTGCTATATATGTTCATTGTAGATAAGTAATTCGAAAAGACGGGAAGTCCATTTGGGACTAGTATTGAAGGTTGACAGTCAGGTATGTAAAGCATACTCTATACCATATCTTTGGCATGAAAGTGAATAATTGTTCTATTAAGAAAGTTTCCAAAGTTATTCAATAACATGTGATCCATAATGTTTTGTATGATGTCCTACGTTACCAATGAACTTGTTTCCACCCTACAAGATGTCAAGACATTCCAATACTTACTTGTTTTCCAAATTTTACATGTTTATTGCACTAATGAATGTCAGAAGGTATCCGGTTACTCAAACAAGATCCATGTGCTATTAATGACTCCAAAATGTTTCATTGATATACCAATAAGTTCCTACTTCATTGTTATGGCATTGATGACTCCAAAACACTTCATTGATGTGACAATGAGTTCTTACTTCATTGTTATTGCATTGATGGTCTATTTATATGTCTCTTATTGCTGTATCATTGTTTCAAAGTATCAAAAATGTGGTGGCGACCGAAATAACAATCTCAAAGATTAATTGAACTAAGTGATAGAAGTTCTGTCTTATCGGGTGGTATCCCAGGGGCATAAGCCTATCATGGGTCGATCCCTATTTATGTGTTTATGGGTGGTATCCTAGGGGCATAAGCCTATCATGGGTTGATCCCAATTGATATGTACTAGAGGCAGCCTAATGGTCACAGTACAGTACTGTAATGATTACAAAGATGATATGAACGAAGTAAAGTGATTGAATAAATACAATGTACAGGTTGTCACAAGTTCTAGTAAGTCAGGAGTCCGCCTAGAGGACAAGGTGATGGATTGAAAGTCAGGCAACAAGGTGAATAAATTGTAAGTCAGGAGCCCGCCTGAAGAATAGGGTGAAAATTTTCAAATTCAGGATCAAGGTTCAGAAGTACCACCGACAGAACATGGTTAATTTGTGAGTTTATCTCCAACATCAAATTCTGTATGGAGAAAAAAATCTATTCTCAAGTTTAACCCAAAGAAGATCATATCTTTCGTCAATTTTGGAAGAATCAGAAACTCAAGTTAAGAGTCTAAAAGAAGCTGCATAGATAGGACTTTTGTAATTTCATTTATCTTTTTAACTTGTAATTTTTATTTTGATGTAACGACAGAGCCGCGGACCAGAACCTCGACAGGACCTCACTAGACTCTCCAACTCGGTTGTCCTTCTTCTTTCTGTTTCTTTCATTGAATAATGTTCGGATCAAAATTTGGTCTCGTTGTCTACTTTTTTTTGTCTGAAAATACTTTGTGTTTAACCCAATAAGGGGCATGATATAGACACCTAATTTTGTCCCCCCCGAAGTTCAATTTTATTCATTTTTAGGTCACCTTACCACGTACCTTCACCCATTCTATACTTTCCCCACAAGGAAACAAATAATAACCAACTCTAAACAAATTTTATCACTAAATTCCCATATAATCCCAATTTGAACAAACTAACAACCCCTCCCTATTAAATTTTGACATATCACCACCCTACACCTCCTACCTTACCTACCCCGCTCACCCCCCGATCCCATCTTTTAACTTTTTTTTTCACAAAAAACAAAAGATATACACATATTTGGGGCTCTATTTTGGGATAGGCACAAAATTCACTGGAATTGGATATATATATACACACATACTCCATACAGAGAAAGGGAAAATTACGCACACTCACCACCGATACCCACAATACACGGTAATTCACATACCTCACCAGATTAACTCACACACACACATCCACCCACCATGGACAGAAAAAGAGTTGAATAGTGGGAGGGAGAGATAAAAAACAACGAGAGAGAGAGAGAGAGAGAAAATTGATAGATTTCTTTCTTTTTCCAGCGTGTTCTCACCAAAAAATGCTACAAACATCTATTTTCTCCAAATGATTGTCATTACCGAGTTCGCTGGAGCTTTGGTATAGTGAAAATAGGAAGTCCAGCTCCATTCTGACCAAACCCGCATCAAAATAGTCACTCCCGACCTCGTTCCAGTCTAAATCTCACCGGAAAACATTAATTTTGGCCACCAGATCGTCTGAATCGGTCGTTTTAGCTTGACTCCGGTTATGTCTCATCGGAAACTGTCACACAGGGCGTCTGGTTTTCCTTTTCAAAGATTCGATTTCAATTTCGGGTTTCATTTGTTCTTTGTGAAGTCTTGTTCGGATTGGATTTTGAGATTTCCCCATGGATTTCATTATTGAGGTTCAAATTGAATTTTGTCGGACGCTGTTCTATTCGGAAGGATTATTCCAATTGAAAAGTATTTGAGGTCCAATTATCGCTTTCTCTCCCTTTTAATTTTTATGTGATTGTGAATGATTTGTGTGTTTAGTATGCTTGAATCTTTGTTGTGTGTATGTGATTGATGTTGGGATTCAAATTTTGGAAAATTGGTGGATTACGTGTTGAATTAGTTTAATCATGTTGAGAATGAATTTGGGGTGGAATTGAGAAATTGATAAAAATGGTGAATTTAGATTAATGTTGGTTTATTTTTTTTTTGTTTAATTCAGAATAAATATCAAGTTTGTGAGCTCGATAGGACCATATTTTAGGCTGAGAGCTTAATTGGCAAAAATTTAGGTTTGGGTAGGCAAAATTCAGGAATGGTGTTTTATTGAATGTTTGAATGTATGTGTGCTGAATTTTTTCTAGTTTATCGCATTTGATTCAAGTGTATTCATTTGGCCGGGAAATGCCCAAGATTTCTGTATTATTTTTATCTGAGGAATACCTCGAGAAATTTATTCTTGAAGATGGCATGTGATCAAGGCCCGTAACGTCAGGTGGAGCTTAGTCTAGGACTAGTTTAGAATAGGATTTATATTTTTGCATTTTTCTATTTTGGACTGTATAATTGGACTGGACACTATATTTTGAATTTATTTTATTTTGTTTGTTTGTTTGATTGTTTTATTTGTTTGGTGTGGTTTATACATTCGTAGTGTCAAAATAGTTGATATACTCCATAAAGAGACCATGGTCGAACCACGGGACCGAGGGGTGCCTAACACCTTCCCTTCGGTCAACTAAATTCCTTAGCTGGAATCTCTATTCACAAACCATTTTAAAGAGTCAAACCGTTTTGAAAAGGATCTTCCAAAGGTGACTTGACACACTGGATCATACCAAGTGGCGACTCTGAATTTAATTAAAAAAAATGAATCCTTTTGGAAACAACTTTACTTTTTGTCACTTTATATAAAAACCCTTTTCAAAGTTTAAAATGAGTCTTGTTTGGTTAAAAAAGGTTTGTGACACTACCCTGTCAGGCACTTTGATAGTGCCCCTGCCTTTCCCAATAATTTATTCGAGTTTTGAAAATAATAATGACATATAGTTTCTCATTTTGATTTAATATTTCAGATAGAAAACTAACCAATGATTACATGTTTTGTAGGAAATTATGGTGGAAATAGATTCATGGAGACATAAAGGAAGGTTCAGAGTTTTTGGAGAAACCATGAATGAGTTTCCTAGCAAAATGAATATGGTGCATTAATTGGAGCATTGAGCTAGGGTAAAATTTTTAGCTACATGATTCTGGTGCTATGGTTGGCGCACTGCGTCAAGCCTCAAACTTCAGTCGACTTCAGTTGGTGCTATGGCTGGCGCACCAGGACAGACCTCAAACTTCAGCCGACCCCAGTTGGTGCTATGGCTGGCATAATGCGCCAGACAAATCTCGACTTAGAAAATTGAGTTATTTGTAACTCAAAACTAATTACGAGAAGTGTTATTTTTCCATTATTATTATTATATATAAGAAGATCCACTTCAACATGTGTGCTTGTTGTAAAAAAATTGCTCTAAGGGCATTATTGTCAATTTAACAAAATCTTGTCATTGTTGGATTGTGCTGCAGCTTAAAAAAAGGAACATAAATGTCTAATGACAAAACAATCACCCAACTTTCTCTTAATACCAATTGTATCCCCATGTGATGTAATCTTTCCACATGGTGGACCCACTTTTATGGGAGTAGTGCAAATACTTTATGTTTTTCTTTTGTGGGATAAATTTTTGTTCCAATTTTTTATGCATGGTTAAATAGCTTTTATAATTTTAATATAATTAAGTAAGTTTAAACAAATAATAATTTATAGTAATTAATTATGGTTATATTTTAAAATTAATAAATGTCATATATTTGTTGTTAATTTGTCTCTTATATTAAAAATGATTCTTTTTTAATTTATTTTAGTAAATTAAGAAAAAATTATCATTTTATTCTAATATTAATCTTGTGATTAAGTTACAACAACAACAACAACAACAACAATAACAAACTGTAACACCCCGAAATCGGGTCCCGAGATGTCACACGGTGCTTAGGGTCACAAGTGACCCCAAACTAACCCTTCTACTGGCATAACTCATAAGCAACTGAATAAAAATACAAATCCATACAAATCAGCAGAAATTAACTCTTTTCTGAATCTGATCGATACAAAAATGGAATTTTACAAGATTACAATTCTGTCTTTACAACCAAAATTGAAACAAAATACATCCTCTTCTACTGACTGTCTATGAAGCCTCTACTAGTACTGACTGTAGGTAGTCAGGTCATGACTCCGGACTACCCCAACTCAATACGACTGAATAAAGAAAATACAACACTATAAACTCTGCATAACTAACCCAAGCCCTTGAATCAAAAAGACTCATCACCTGCTGACTGGATACCACGAACTAACTGGATCCGAAGGTGCAACTATATCTTGTACCTATATTCCGAGAAAATGTAGCCTACATACGAATATGTGGGTCAGTACCATGGAAAGATACCGAGCATATGGGGGTGCAATGCATATATAAAATAATATCTTAATATCATTACAGTTTATAAAATTATGCATGCTGATATAGATAACTCACTTAGCTCGAATTAAATCATCAAAATCATGGATGAATAATACATGTAAAGTAAAACAAGTGAGTCATTACAATACGTTCTCAATTCACTTTCATCTCAATTTCAAATCATCAAAACAATCAAATCTCAGGTCAATTCTCATTAGAATATATTCCTTAAATCTTTTAAGAATAATGACTTTCTCAAACTCAGCCTTTTAAGCAAATATGTTTTCATCTCAGATAGAAGAGTACACACACACACATTGGGAGATCCTATAACCGACATAAACCATGTGAGCTACATGGAGTCCAATGTACAACCCACGTTGGGGAGAGCCGTCCTATCCTTGCCATCGGAGTAGGACTTCCAGTATCAATTCAAAAACACTAGTGATCACTATATAAATCAGCCTCAGGCTCACATCCTACGGGGGAACGTAGTTCTAGGGAAATAAGGTCACTTTATACCTCCCACTCAGTGCTAAAGATTACTCCTGGACTTAGCTCAGAAATTTAAATCAGCCTCAGGCTCACATTAAAGAAAATCCATAATAAACACTTCAACAATTTTCATCGGGAGCCAATTTGCTACCCCTTTATCATAATCAATAAAAATATGGATTTCTTTCACAGTCGAGTTCAAAATAACTCTTTCACGACCAAAAGGTCAAAACATTCAAAACATCTCAAATATTCAACATCAACGTGCATATAGCACACATTTTCTCAAAGACACAATTTCAAATGGGGTTCAAGACCCAAATATCAAAATCATAGTAAATTTCTTTCAAGCATCATGCTTTAAGTCATAATTTCATATAAATTTGACTTTTCAAAGTCATAAACATCATAATCTCAAGATAACCAAGATAGACTATAAGTTCATGCTCCAAAATCATAATAAACATATAAAATCATATCTCCGTAAAGAAAATTACTTTTGGGCACAAGAACGAAAGATTGTTCTTGTTGAAAAATCCTACATACCTTGAATGATGAACTTTAGATCGATACTAATTTTTGAGATGTTAATCGTGCCTTTGAATGATGGTTCTTGGAGTTCTTAAACTAGGAACTTGGAATCTTGAATAAATTTGCAGAAATAAATGGTGAACTTTGGAGGTTCTTGAAGTTGGATGTAGGAGCTTAGGGTTTTCTTTTTGAGGGAATTTGATGAAATATAACATATAATGCTTCTAATAGGCTTTAATATAGGGTTTGGACGGATTTTGGGTGAGGGGGAATGACCAAAACGCCCCTAAAAATCAAATAATTCTCGAATCTATCCTTTGGTGGACTGTTTTGATAGTCTGAAGTAGATCAACCATAACGTTTTACTCCGATATCCAAATTGGATGAAACCAATTTCATTAGAAAGAGGACTCTCATATCTTTCCGTTGATATATAGTATCTCACCCAGATCATTGTGTACAAGGAGTTATGATCGTTTGAAGTTGACCCAAAAATTCACTTTTGGTAGGCTGAAGTAGATCGACCATAACTTTTTGCTCCGATAGACAAATTGGATGAAACCAATTTCATCGGAAAGAGGACTCGCAGAGCTTTACTTTGATATATAGTAGATCACCCAGATCATTATGTACAAGAAGTTATGATCGTTTAAAGTTTGAGCAAAAATACGCCAGGCCTCAGTACTTTTTTTCCTGCCCGTTTTACTGTTCACTACTATTCACGGTTCGATCGGAATGTTCATAACTCGTCGCTCGGGTGTCCGTTTTGGATGATCCACATATAGTTGGAAAGCTTATTTGATACTCTACGTAATGGTGGGTCATAATCTAAGACATTCCGCATGAAAAATTTATAATTCATTCTAGAAGATAGAACCCAACACGTTTACGCACAAAATTTCAACGAAAAATTTTCCGGGGTATTACACAAACCCATTGAATTCCCACCAAGTGGTGTCTAGGGAGGATAAAATATACGCTGTCCATACCGCTACTTCCGAAAAAGTGGAGAGGCTGTTTCCGATAGACCCCCGGCTCAAGATCAAAATCTTGTGATTAAGTTACTATATCAAATACTAAATGTGCTATTTAGATTTTCAAAAAAATATTAATAAAATTAATTTATAATAAATATTTTTAAGATCCGTGTCAAATCAACATGGACTAAGTAAAAAATTAAAAAAATATTTATTAAGTAAGCGTAAATTTCTAATACGATTTTACCTTTACGGGGAGTAAATATAATTTATTATTATATCAGAAGAAAATTTATCAAGCATATACTAATAAAATTTATCAACACTGAAAAGATACATAATTATGACATGTTTATTTTTTATTTTACAAAAGAAAATAATTAAGATAACGTTATAAAAAGAAACAACAAGAGAAGAAAAATACTTGCATCTAAATATGCTTATATATATATATATATATATATATTGATGGGTGGGTCCCACAATACTTTTCAACTTTGCATAGATTTAATTTAAATTATATAAATTTAAGTAATTTAATAATATAATAATTTTATCTTAATTAATTGGAACTAAATATTTAAAGTAAATTAATTTTATTATTTTAATTGACTTTTATATTCAATTTTTTATTTTTTTTACTTATTTATTTTGGTAAATTTAAATTTTGAAATTATTTTTTTCTTATATGAAAATACTAATATTTAAACTTAACTTTAAATTTTAAAAGTATAAAATTAATATATTTAATTTAATAAAATAAATTCTTAATGAATATTTTCTTAAGATTTGTATTAGATCAATATGTATCAAGTAAAAAAGAAATAAAGAAAAATATATAATAAGATTTTATTATTGTGAGGGATACTTCAACATGTGTGCTTGTCAAAAATTGCTCTAAGGGTATTATTGTCAATTTAAACAAAATCTTGTGCATTTTTGGATTGTGCTGCAGCTTAAAAAAGGAACATAAATATCTAATAACAAAACAATCACCCAACTTTCTCTTAATACCAATTGCATCCCCATGTTATGTAATATTTTTCATATGGTGGACTGACTTTTATGGGAGTACTGCAAATACCTTATGTTTTTCTTTTATGGAATAAAAAATTAATTCTAATTTCTGTTCCAAATTTTTATGCATGTTTAAATAGCTTTTATAATTTTAATATAATTAAGTTTAAACAAATTATAATTTACATTAATTAATTATAATTAAATTTTAAAAGTAATAAATGTCATATATTTATTGTTAATTTATCTCTTATATTAAAAATAATTCTTTTTTAATTTATTTTAGTAAATTAAGAAAAAATTATCATTTTCTTCTAACATTAATCTTGTGATTAAGTTACTATATACTAAATGTCAAATTTAGATTTTTAAAATATATTAATAAAATTAATTTAGTTAAATTTATAATAAATATTTTTAAGATTCGTGTCAAATCAACATGGATCAAGTATAAATTTTTTAAAAATATTTATTAAGTCGGCGTAAATTCCTAATAAGATTTTACCTTCGGAGGGGGTAAATATAATTTACTATTATATTAGAAGAAAATTTATCAAGCATATACTAAAAAAAATTATCAACACTAAAAAGATACAGACTGATGACGTGTTTAATTTTTTTTTTACAAAAGAAAATAATTAAGATAATTATTATTATAAAAAGAAACAGCACGAGAACAAAAATACATGCATTTAAATATGCTTATATATAATGATGGGTCCCACAGTACTCTCCAACTTTGCATAAATTTAATTTAAATTATATAAATTTAATTTAAATTATATAAATTTAATTAATTTGATAATTTAATAATTTTATTTTAAATAATTGCAACTAAATATTTAAAGTAAATCAATTTTATTATTTTAACTGACTTTTATATTCATTTTTTTTTACTTATTTATTTTAGTAAATTTAACTTTAGAAATTATTTTTTTCTTATTTAGAAATACTAATATTTAAATTTAACTTTGAATTTTTAAAGTACAAAATTAATAAATTTGATTTAATAAAATAAATTCCTACTGAATATTTTCTTAAGATTTGTGTTGGGTCAATATGTATCAAGTAAAAAAGAAATAAAGAAAAATATATAATAAAATTTATTATTGTGAGAGATAAACATAATGCACTATCCAATAATGTTTAATAATATCATATTTTGTATATACAAAATATAACATGTTAAATTTAAGTAATTTAATAATATCATAGTTTTATCTAAATTAATTGCAACTAAATATTTAAAGTAAATTAATTTTATTATTTTAATTGACTTTTATATTCAAAATTAATTTTTTTACTTATTTATTTTAGTAAATTTAATTTTTAAAAATATTTTTTCGCTAGGATAGAACGAAGAATTTAAGAAGTGAGTTTTTATCTTTAACAAAATAAAGATTTGATTTATGTCTTAGATAGGAATATACTTAGAACGCCCCATTCAGTTTAAATACGAAAAAATATATAAATGCATCTAAATTGGATTGTCACATCCCCTCAATGATGTAGTTGTGAGGTCAGTTTAGATAAATGACTAGAGGCTTAGAAGATCATCATCACATTATCAACCCCGTGAATTAACAACCAAGACAGACAACTTAGCCAACGAGAAATTATTGCTATACATGATCATCATTTATGTCTTGACCCTGGAATCCTCCTCAATATTGCTCACAATACTTTCAATTATGTCCTAGCTTTCATCGTTACTTTTAGAACTACAAAACCCAACAAATTCTTGGGCTGCAATCACACTTATTCAATTTTAAAGTATTTCTTGAATTTGATTGTTTGCTAAGTCTCAAGTCTCAATGGAATCGATATTCAGCTTGCAAAAGCCATTTTATTACTTATACAATCGCGTACACTTACATGTACTTTTGAATGTGACATCCTTTCTTCCGTCTTAGATCAAGAATAGTTGCAGAGATCAAGGGAAAGTAAATGGATGGGTAATAAGAGGGGAGAGTGTAAGCATGAAAGGAGTCACATGATAACCTGAAATTGTAATTGTGGTCTACTCCAAAGTTCGAAGAAAAATGTTTTTAAAATGGTCATGTTTCTAGTTATCTTACAATTTAACCTCTCATCTTTCTGTTTCTAATTTTTGTAAAAAATTAATGTCTATCCTTTTTGATTAATACAAATAATCCATACCATGGGACCACTCCCTATATTTCTAGTAATAAATCTATATGAACCTCAAGAAATGATCATGTATGTCACCTTAATTTTTGTAACATCAACAAGAAGTGATGATATCGTATTTGGAGTGTGAGATTTTTATGCTTCCAAAGTACGGTCTATAATCTCAACAAAATAGTGTATGATTTCCAGGACCTCCAACTCATTTCCCTCTTCGTTTATGCACATAAAGCAATACAAGCTAGCATATCTGTAAAATTAGTAGCTCATAAAATAAAGATTAGTTGATCTCATTAACTAAATCACATATGTAGATGATGCATATGGTGATATGATCATTGAACAGATCACTCACCGGAGAATTCTTAATAGTTAGAATTATCATAAACTATCACTAGAATATTATCTTGAAGAATGTGATGTAAGAATTTCCTTTAACCTGAGATCACATAATGAACAAGTTATATATTATACATTGATATTGAACACCCATGTTCATATGAAAATGGTTGAAAGGATATTGGGTATGATTAAATTCTTATAGAATTAATGATTGATGCAAGATGGAATCTATCAACTCTTGGTGATGAGTTTAAGCCTCTATGTTGTCATGTATTATAAATTACTAATCAAGACCTTAGGACAATTAAATAAAAGAGAGAAGATTTATTAGGTTATTCAATAGTTGATTATAATCTGACGTCTACACATACTTGATCACATATAAAGATTTGACAGTTAGAACTGATCCTAGGGTAATCTGAATCTATAAGGATTAAAAAAAATACTACATTATTATTCTATAGGTTCGTAAGAATAAATTGTATACTTCTTACTATCCAGGCCGTTAAGGAGTATTGCTAGATACCAACATTGATTAATATGTTGATGTGATTAATTTACTATCGGTTTCGTGATGTCTCCCAACTTACACCATTCAATAAAGTATAAAGCAGTGATTGTCAAATATAGAACCTAACTAAGGTTGGGGTCGATCCCACGAAGAATAGGTCAAAATCTCTATCAAGTGTTTTTCTAAGCAATCAATAAATAATCTCCAGAAAATGGGGGGGGGGGGGTGTAAATAAAAAGTCCAATAGTAACAATTGTTGATTTTTTTTGGACTTGTAATCAATATGAGAAGGCACTAGGACCGTGTTTTCCAGTAACTTTATAACTCCATAGGTTCTTTGTACTTATGATCTCTCCTAGTGCTCGACATATAGAATTGGTAGGTTATGCTTACTTAAACGACTTTCCACACTTGTTTAAGTAATATCCTCAAGTAAGTTTATTCTTCTCTTGAGCCTTACGTTACTAACCCTATCTTGGATCCTAGATTAACTTTCTCAAATTATCGGCTCAAGCTATTAATTAAAGATTGATAGCGCCAAGTCTCTATTATTTATTTTCTTTTCCTAGATGTTGCCCTTAATTTCTTCGCAAGTAAGGATAAGACGAGTTCTAGTGTCTGCAGCCGCTAAAAAGCAATCATACCATAAGGAACATGCATTAACACTGTTTGAGAATCACTTTGTACTACGAACACTATTTTGTTAATCCGACATGATTTTCACAATCTTAGTTTTGGTGTTTTGCTACTCATAGCTGCAAGTAAATAAGAATAAGTTTGATAATAAAGCATAATTATGAATTTACAAGAATAAGATGAAAACCCACAAATTTCAATTATGAATAAAATCCTAAAAATTGATGTTTGTAATTTCAAGAAAAAGAATATGTCTTGAAACCGTTAAGGATGTAAACAAGTACAAAAGACCCATTAGGAGTATTTATAAACAAAATAAAAATCTATACTAAGCACATAAGGATTTGTTGAGTCGGTGCCTCAGACGAATAAAGGGATGATCGTGATTAGATACCACGGTCGTCCTTGATGCTCTTTGGTTTGTCTCTTGACTTTTGAATCTTTCATATCTTGGTTGTCACTATGATAAGTATGAGCTTGTGGCATCGTTATACAATTATGAATTCATTCACAACTTTCACCTTTAATTTTTCACTCTGCAGAATACTTCTTCCACATTTTTAGTACGATCTCGTGGTATCATCCCATGATTGTGAGATCCCCCTATCTGATCCTCTTTATACTTAGCATCTGCATCCCTCAAACCTGGAATCCCTTGCTATGATTAGCAGTACGATCATGACATATAGGTATAATCGTGGAAAGCTTTCACCTGTATAACAACTGAATGTCAAGTCTTAGTTCTAACTCATGATAGCTATGGTATGATCGTAGTCAGATTTTATTATCATGGAATGCTTTAGTTTGATGCCTTTAATTTAAAAAATCTACACTTTCCTTCTCATGACTTGTTTGACTGTAAATATCGTAAAACTACCTCATATCCACATAGAAATGCCTTTGTACTTGCAAATATCGCTAGTTTTGAGAGTCAAAAGTTTCGTAAGATCATGACACATCAAAATCATCAACTTTAAACATTTTCATGTCCTTAGGCAAGCAAAACAATACCAAACTAAAACTAAACTAAATAATGATTAACCAAGAGAAATCCAAGAGTACTACAATAGTGTTATTTTCAAAAACTTAGTTTAAGCATGCATACATCAACACATAAACTCAAACCCCTCTGAGCATCATTAAAACCAAAATTTATTGCTCGTACACAAACCACTCACCATTACACAATAGGATCAAGTAATCACATTACATTATCAATAAATAACCTAGCACGCAAGCCAATGACACTACCCAAATTGGTACCGACTATGGTGAAAACCCTATGTCCACATATCAAAGGGGTCTATAAAACTCAACATATGGAAATGAATATCTAGATGGGGACTGAAACTAAGCACTCACTCTCACAATTTATTCTGGATAATGTACGTTTCATACCATATGCTTGCCTTTATTTTCTATGCCTTAGCTTTTTGAAGAGTCAGATTATGATCACTATAGGACTTATATTGACTTGTAATATAGGCCCGAAAACGAGTATGGTACATATGGGTTAAGTGACTTATCCTCCTTGGAACTACACTACTTTTGGCTCCACTCTCATACTTTCCTAACTTCTCTCTCCTTTTCAACCTCAGATGCAATTTTCTTTTTTCACAACTTCATTTTTTTCTTTTTTTTTCAAACTTTCTTTTTCACTTTTTTATCACACAATAATTCATCCATTTTTTTTAATTTTATTAACTTTTTCTACCCACCTAAACTTTTTATGCACCCCTACGATAGCCACCATCAACTTAGGTGATATTTTTGAGTTGAGGCACACTGTGTCTAAAGAGGAAATAGAGCCAGAGCATGTTTATTGTAAATAATTGGGAAGGTGAATAAGCTAGTTTAAAGAAAAAGTCTACGTAGGCTCAAATTTCGGGATCAAGGGATATTATTTTTCATTTGGTAGGCTTTTAGTGGACTAATCAAGAACGATATATGATTTTTTCCTAACCTATAAATATACAACTTTGGTGAGACTAATCAAAAAATTTCTAGATCACACTCACATGCTGACTAGGTAAACCTTACAACATACTTGGCTCATGGCTACATACTTAGTTAATACCTATCTGGTTCATGCAAGATAGGCTACAGTTATAACATTTATAATCCTAATGCCATGACGAGATACATATTGATCACAATTCATGGTAAGCACAAAACACAACACAAAAACCTCACAAAAATATTTTTGGAGGGGTATCATTTAAACACAAAATCAGTTGCATGCTCTTATTTATTTAGACCATGCTAATTTCTCCTATTTCTCTCTTGATAACATTAAAAACATAAAAATAATCCAAAAAAGAAATAAAACTCCTAAATATGTCAATTCTAACTAGATAACGCATCCAAGTAAAAGGAAATACAATAATAAACGCCCTCAAATGTGGTATACCCCTCCCCAACTTAGAAATCATGCAATGTCACCATTGCACAAAAGCATTAAAAATGTAAAACTAGGGTAGAAAAGTACCTCTATCACACTAGACGTTTACCGTAGACTCATCCATGGGGGTTATAGATAGGACCCTTGTCCGCACTCCATCTCTAGTGGATTCAATTATGGCCGCAGTGCTCTCACTCAAATGGGTAACAATGGTGATCATTTCACTCAAAGATGTCATCATGGGGGCGATCTTTGTACCCCCTCCACTCCCAATAATCTCAGCAATATCAACAACAATAGAACGAGTAATACCTGACGGGACCTCACTCCTCTCCAAATAAGATATCTCAGAGGTCCTCATACTTCTCTTCTCTTTTTTTCCTCTTTTTTTTCCCCTTATTCTTTCTCTTTCTCTTCTTACAAGGCTATATGTTATCCCATGCTTCATCTACTTCGTCTTTTATATCTTTACCCTTTCCTTTATTTTCAAGGCCTAGGTGTAAAAATCTAGTACCACTACGTTAATACCGAAATCTATAAATGAGAGAAGCGGTGGAGGCTGCACAATTAGAAGTTGCCTCTCAAAAAATTCCTTTACTGCATTCTTCAACTCATCAAACTTGGTGGTGACTGTGCTTATATCTGTAGCCTGGACTCTATCAAACCTAGTCGTTGTTTGAATCTCAAAACTATTAATAAAGGTTCCATACCCTACACTACTGCTCTAATTTCATCCTCTATGTAGAGAGCTGCCCCTACCTCTAATTTCTTAATTCGCGCATCCAACATAGCTTAATTCTTCATCATTTGCTCTAGAAAAGTTGTAGGCACCAATGTATAGCTGGGGGGTGCCCTACTGAACTATATTTAAATGTTTTGTGGGTCGCAGTATAGATGATGAAGTAGCAATGGCTTTAGAAGTCGAGATCTCTATAGTAACTGTTGCTTTCTCAGTTATCTGTAAAGGCAATCAGTCAAACAACCTCAGAGTTGGGATACCTGGTTTAAATTATCTATGATCAATAAAATGTCAGTGGTCTTGGTATGTTAGATAAATCTATCAATGACTGGGATATACGACACATTTGACTCTAGTAATACAATGTAACTAGGTTGGAGAATGGTAAAATGGTGAAAAATAGCAGTTCTCGCTCCTTAATCTCATCTACAATAATCTGTAGAATATTCAAATCCAACTCAGCTTTAACAACTGCCACCATCCCTACTTTGTTGGCACTCAATGTGTTGTCATTATTGGTAGGTGATATTCGATGCCTGACAACAGACCACCAAGCCTTGGCGGTGCAAGTCAATGTGTGTTTGTAAATTACCATACCATTCACCCATTCTGCTTCTTTCTTAGCCTCTATAATATGGCTTTCCAGCCACTTATAGTGAATCATCTTATCCTCAGTACTTAGCAACTTTACCCTTTTCAAATCTGTTATTCGGTAATTATATTTTGGAGTCTCAATTGCCGACTCAACCAAACAAGGCTTTAGAAATAGTCTTAACTGAAACATCGATATATTTTCCCCATATTATCACAGTGTCCAATATGGGCTTCTTCTTCATATCATTCTCCTTCCCGAAAGGAGTCATGCTTTCAAGAATAACTTCTTAGTTAGCATAGAGTTCATGCACCAACTCAGCCCTGTAGTTGACAACCTATTTGCTCACGCACCCTAATTTATACTTTTTAAAAACTCGATTCGACTTTGGAAATCTTTGTAATGACTCAGGTAGCATATGAGATATTTCTTGGATACTCCTCGTTTGGTTCCATTTGTTATTAGAGTTTCCCCATCATTATAGTACTCCTGAGATTTTGGCGCATCTATTACCTTAGGTCTACCTCTTTGGAGGTATAGTCCCAACTACAACTCTTGTCAAAGATTCTGGATTAGTGTTACCGAAACAATCTGTAGACTCCTTTGTCTTAGAAGAGCTCATATAATCACCTTATTCAGATGCAGGATCACCCCTATTAAGATTTGAGTTTTGACCTCCCTTTTTTAACTAGGTAAGTTTAATTGGGGCTGGCTGCGGGCACTATTACTGTGGATGGAGTCGCCTTGGCCTTAGAAGATTTGGATCTAGTGGCCTGAGGCTTTAGTTGTTCATTATTACTGATTTAGGAGTATTGAACCTCCAAACCATTATATTTTTTAGATTCACTTTTTGAGGCTTGAGGTGTGTCTTTTATTGGCCACTTCTTAGCTATTTCCTTATCGGCAACCTCATACTGCTTATTCTTGTTCAACTTAGGTTCCATCGTACCGGTAGGAAAAAGTATCAGTCCAAGAAAAAAATCAAAAACAAGTGTGTGGTAATTCAAACAGACAATAAATTGTACAATTGAGGCATGACGGTACGACCATACATTTGATTGTAGAAAATCTTTACTAGAGATTCTTAGGGGTTCGTCACATCAGATGATGTCGCAACCAAAGTCGAGGCCTTGGTCGTGATGGGCATCCCAAACCACGAAGGCCTGAGAATACCCTCATAATATTCTATCAAAAGCATAATTCATATAAATTGCCAAAAATATAAGGAAACTCAAGAAAGTCTAAATAACAAACTTTATCCCAAAATCATAAATAAACATTGGTATGATCTAGTCTATGAAGCCTATACTAATGGTTAACTATCTAGGCCGGGTCAAAGCCCCCATCCAAACCATAAAACTGAAAGAAACTGAATATCTAAATAGAAAGCCTTTCGAAGGATGGATGACTCACCAACTCTGATGCTTTGGGAGATTGTACTGTTGTGCTAGGACTGAGCCTCAAAACCTGTATTTTAAGACAATGTAGCCACCCAAGGATGGTCAGTACTTAGAATGTATTGGCATGTAGAACGGCCAAAAAATATATAATTTTAATAGCATTAATTGTGAAAAAGCTGTACAAAATATAATATGGGGTGACAAAATATCATAGCAACATGTAGATGTAAGTTTCAATTCAAAATCTTGTTTCTGAGACTTAATTCTTATTTTTTTATAATTCTGAGCTAGGTGGCATACCCTACATAGTCTAAAAAATACCATGGTCTATGTAGGGTCCGACTTTGACCCGTTGGTCAATCACCCAATTCGAGTTTGTCACAATTATTGGAGTGTCTGAGTATGGTATACCAAACATAAAGCAAGTATATAATGATTATCCATATTTCAGGATAGAATCAATCTCGCATTAGCAAAACAGGATTTTAGGCTATGGGCCTTTCAGACCCATGCCTTCTCGGTTAGCCACCTAACTCTCTTTTATCCCATATTTTAGTCATTTTAGAACCATGGATCTATCAAAACTTAATCTGTAGTCTGAATGGAAATTATCAGATATGGTATTACCATAAGACTTGCAAGTCTCATAAACCATATTACATGTTCTGTTTCATATCTTACATGTCATGAATACTTGACCACCATAAAATATTTCAAAGGTCAATTAGTAAGTTCTTTATATCGATGCGATAGTTTAGGAAAAGACATTTCTTATTCATGGTTTTTGTAAAAACCTTAGGAGAACTCACTCATTTAGTTGTACTCAAATAAACACCATAAGTAGTAAGATCAATTTACAACACGAGTCAGGTTCTTCAAAACTGTATGCATACGAAACTATAAATCAAGTAAAGAAAATATTTAAAACTCCATTTGCTTCATCAATCACAATATATATATATATATATACACACATGCATACATATATATATATATACATATACATATACATATATATATATACATATACATATATATATATATACATATACATATACATATACATATACATATACATATGTATATATACATATATATACATCTACATATATATATGTATATAAATATATATATATATACGCACACATACACACACACATATATATGTGTGTGTGTGAGTGTCAACAAAAGTTCATAATTGAGACATGAGTGCGAATTTGAAAGATGCTTATGTAATTAAATGGAATTTCATAATTCAATCACTAAAAGAATTTAAGGGAGTATAAATTAAAATTCCATAGATTTTAGGTCATTTCACATACCTTTGATAGAGAGCAATTGAAAAAAAGTTAACCTTGAGGTTCTCCTACATACTTCGCTAATTTCTTGACTTTGATAGGGTAAAGAAAATATTCTGATGTTGATTTAGGGTCAATCCCAATTAGGGAAACATAATAGAATATCAACGGATAGTTTCTTAGGTGTATAAGGACCAAAATACCCCATGGATACATTTAACAATTTTGGAAAATTGTCGAGCAAATAGGAGAACGGGGGTATAGCGTGACCCCCATCGCATGACAGAGGCCTCGCGGTGCAACCCCCATCGCACGATAGAGGCCTCACGGCGCGACCCACACTGTGGGTTGTCCCCCTCGTGGTGTTGGGGCCGTCCATATGGGTGAGGTAGTATCTTCCCTCGGCGGCCCTAGCAGTACGTGGACATCATACGGGTCCCCATCACGGTGCATGGCCTATTTTATTGCCTAAAATTGCTCCTAGAACTTTTGAACCTATTCAAAAGTAATTTACACTCGATCTAGGGGTTACGTAGGCTCGTTCCTAGCTTTATTTACACGTCAAAACAATCAGGGTGTTACATTATCCCTACTTAGCATTATTCATCCCTAAATGATGACTCAAACCCGTTAAGTATGATTTACGGAAATATATATTGAGCAAAACAAGTAAGATTCCTAAGTAGCCTCTTCTATCTTTTGACTATTCCATAATACTTTAATCAAAGCTATCTCTTTGCCACTCAACTTCCGAACTTGTCTATCCAGGATTGCTACGGGCACCTCTTTGTACAACAATGAACCTTTCATACCAATATCCTCAACAAAAATGATAAGGGAATGATCACCAACACACTTCTTAAGTATATAAGCATAAAAGATGGGATGAACTGAAGCCAAACTCGCAGGGAAATCTAACTCATACATAATACTACCAATCTTTCTCATAATCTAATAAGGACCTATGTAATGAGGACTGGGCTTTCCCTTCTTCCTGAACATCATTACTCTTTTCATAAGGGAGTATTTCAGAAATACCCAATAATTAACCTCAAACTCATGTTCCCTCCATCTCACATCAGCATAAAACTTTTGGCAAATTTGGGCGGTCTTAAGCCTCTTCCTAATAACCTTTACTTTTCCAATGCTTGATGCAATAGATCAATTTTGAACAACGAGGTTTCATCTACCTCATACCAACTAATCGATGACCTACAACTTCTACTATAAAGAGCCTAAAAAAGAGCCATTTGGATTCTTAAATGATAACTTTTATTGTAGGCAAACTTTATAAGTGGTAAGTGGTGCACCCAACTACCTTTAAAGCCAATCACACAGGCCCTTAGTATATCTTCTAAAGTATTAATAGTATGTTCATCTTGACTATCCATTTGAGGGTGGAAAGTCATGCTAAAGTTCTCATGGGTATCCAAAAGTCTTTGAAAAGATTGCCAAAACTGCAAAATAAACTATGTACCTCGATTGGATATAATGGACACCGGGGCTCTATGTAACCAAACTATCTCGTGAATGGATAATTTAGCATAATCCTCTCCCGATTAATTAGTCCTCACAGGCATAAAGTGAGAGGACTTGGTCATTCTATCAAAAAATGACCCAAATAGAATCATACTGGTTTCGGGGCCATGAAAGACCGGTAACAAAATCCATATTAATAATTTCCCACTTCCACATAGACAAAGATATTTCTTGGGAGGTATCACCAAGCCTAAAGTGTCCAACCTTAACTAGCTAACAATTTAAACACTTAGCTACAAAATTAGCAATATTTCTCTTCATGTTATTCCACCAATATATCCTTTTTAGGTCATGATACATCTTAGTAGAACCGAGATGAACAACATACCTGGGAACATGGGCTTTAGTCAATATTATTTCTCACACCTCATCAATATCCAAAATACATAGCCTTCTTTGATACCTTAATATACTATCTCCGCTAATTTCAAATGCCATAACCTTTTGCTGGCTAATATTTGTTTTGATTTGCATCAATATGGGGTCATTATCTTGTTTCTCCTAACTTTGGCACATAAGGATGAATTATCCACCTCATGAATGATCAATCCTCCTTCCTCGGAGTCTAAAGTCGAACCCCCAAATTAGCAAGCCGACGAATATCCTTAACCAGATTTTTCTTTTCCTCCTTAACATGAGAAAGACTACCCATAGAAACATGCTATGCGCATCAACAACCACATTAGCTTTACCTTGGTCATAGTGAAAATTGATGTCATAATCTTTTAACATCTCGACCCACCGTCTTTGCCTGATATTCAACTCTTTCTGTGTGAACACAAACTGCAGGCTCTTATGATCGGTGAAAATATCAACATGCACTCTGTTATGTCCTAGCACACACGCAAGTGTACGTAGTCTCCTAAGTAGTAACATACACTTTACAAGCCAAGTATAAATCCTATATGGAATTGTGTTCAACAACAATCTAATTCTAGTATTACTATCAAGATTAAACAAGTGCACAAGAACCTAATAACATTTGAGACTTGAAAACTTAAAGTAACTATAAACAATTCGATAATGTGAAGTGTTGGAGACAATAATGGGGAAGAATACAGGGTCAAGGCACTATGAAAAATCCTACTTAGCTATATAATTTCGATGGTTTAGTTAATTATCTTGGTTGTTGATTCACGAGGTTGATACCTTGATTATGGAATGGTCATCCTCTAATCATCTAACTAAGTTAGCTCCACAATTACATTATTGAGTGGGGATGTGAGAACTAAGTTAAACACACTTATATTTCATCCTATACATAAACCAAATGGCATGAGTTAGATATAATCCTATCCTAAATACAAATCTTAAATTCAACCTCTCTCTGTATAGCATCCCACTCTTAATATCCCGTGTTTTAATTTATTGTTACTCCTTCCAAGCTCATAATAGAAATAGAGATTTATCCTAAAGGTCACAAATCTGTAGAGTAGTAATAACAAGGATATATGAACAACCAATAAAGAAAATAAACATAAAACAACTCAAATTTAAGCTTAAGTAATCATGTTCTTGGCCTAAACCCTAGATGGGGGTGTTTAGCCGCTCATGATCTTACAATAAATTGCAAGATTGAAATTCATGTATAAAAACCAAAAGTAAACTAAAGGAAAGATTTAGAACCCTAAAATAATCCTCATCAAGTGTATTTACATCCCCAAAAGTCATCCAAGGTGTTTACAACAAGTCTCAAGTGTCCTATTTATATAGGGAAGCCAAGAGATAATTCTGAAAACTAGAGCGTGTTACACCCATGCATTGGTTAGATAAGGGAGTGGCATGAACTTATGGCGTATGATAACTGGAAATGAACATTTTGGTTTTTGTCCTAGGGCATAGCATTCTCTTGTGCTCAGAAATTTCAGAATTCGTCCATGTTTGCACCATCCATTTGGCTTTGAGTTCCTCACTTTGTGGTTGTCTTTACACTTTAAATTAAGCTTGTGTAGTATACCATCATTGATATTAACATCTAAAAAGGCTTCATATATCATTAAACACCACAAATTAGTGCTTAAACTCAATAGAATCCAATAAAATCAACCCATAGCTTAAGCTAGTAACACTAGTTTTCTCGTCTAAACTCTAAGTGATCATTTTCATTCAAAACTTGTTTTGAACACACCTTAAACATCATAAACAAGTAATTTAACACATAGATGATCAATTGTATGAATATCAACTCATTACACACACAAGAAGTCCCTAAAACTAGACTAAATACGTAGGGATTATGACACTTAGATGCATAAATCCACCTAAGATCATCACCCCACACTTAAAGCCTTATTTGGATGGTAAGGTGTTTCCACACTATATTTCACACCATATCCTCAAGCAAGTCTTAAAATAGATAGTTTCAAAAGTGAGAGCCTCCGTCACTAATGATTTTTCTTGGTATATCTAATCTGTAGATTATATTATTCTTAAAAATGTTGTGACACGATTCCCTTCATTTTTTAGTAGTGCAACTTCCTCCACTCACTTAGAAACATAGTCAACAACTTCCAAAATATACTTCATACCATATAAGCACACAAAGGGTCCCATAAATTAATGCCTCATACGTCAAATAGCTCAAGCTCAAGTATCGTGGTAATTGGAAGCTCTTTCCTTTGTGAAATGTTCCCTTGTTTTTTGCATTGGTTATGTGCCCCTACATGATCATGTGCATATTTATGAATGATAGAACTATGTGCAGTCCACACACCATTATGATGATGCCAACAGGCAATGAGTTACATGCCTCTAAAATACTCATCATCTCAATCTCAGAAACATATCTCCAAATTATTCCATCTATAAAAATCCAAAACAAGTATGTCTCATACCAAAAAAACTTCCTCACATCATGCATAAAATTCTTCTTTTGATAGAATTATAGGTCCATAAGCACCATATCACTTATCAAGTAATTGGAAAATTCTGCAATCATAGAATCAAGTCTTGTAATGTGGCCAATACTCGTTCATGTGGAAAAGTATAATCAGTCTCAAGAACATTCTTCAGTCTTAGCATTACCTCTTCTTCAAGACGTGATAAGTGGTCAGCCACTTGATTTTAGTCCCCTTTCGATCCTTGACCTCAAAGTCTAATTCCTACAATAGAATTACCTAATGAATCTACCTTGATTTAGCTTCTTTCTTCGTAATAAGGTACCTAAGAGACGTGTGGTCAGTATGCATAATCACTTTTATACCAATAAAATAAGATATCAAAATTTCTCAAATGCAAACCTAATTTTTTTAGTATAATTAAGAGTTTTGCTAGTATAATAAATGGGATATAGGATGTTCTCTCGCCTTTGGCCTAAGACTACTTCAAGCTCCATGAAGCTAGCATCATACATAACCTCAAATGGCATTGACCAATCAGGTGACACAATAATAGGGGATGAAATTAACTTCTCTTTTATACCCTCAAATTCTTTCAAAAAGACATTATCAGACACAAACTTCACCTTTTTCTCCAACAACTTGCATAAGGGATGTGCAATTTTAGAGAAATTCTTGATAAATCTATGACAAAATCCTGCATGTCTCAAAAAGATTCAAATACCTTTCATAAAAAATGGTGGAGACAATTTTTCAATCACCTCAATCTTTACCTCGTCAACCTTAATCCCATTTTGTGAAATTTTATAACCAAGCACTATTCCTTCTTTGGTCATGAAGTGACATTTTTCTTAGTTTAACATTAAGCTGCAATCCTCATATCTTCTCAAAATACTAGAAAGATGAGTCAAACAATCTTTAAATAAGTCAGCAACAACTAATTATTTATCCATAAATACCTCAATAATATCTTCCATCATGTAAAAAAAGATGTACATCATGCAACACTGAAAGGTTGTTGGCACATTACATTGGACAAAAGGTATTCTCTTGAACGTGAATGTCCCAAGTGAAAGTGGTTTTCTCTTGGTCTTTGGAAATATTGAAAATCTGATTATAATTCAAATATACCTCAAGAAAACAACACCATTATCTACCAGCAAGATGGTCTAACATCTGATCGATAAAGGGTATTAGGAAGTGATTCTTCTCAGTCCATGCGTTCAGCTTTCTATAGTCTATGCATACTCTCTAACCTATGAATGGCCTCAAAGGAATAAGTTTACTCTTTTTATTTGGAACTACAGTACTTCCACCCTTTTTAGGGCACATATGACTAGGCTCAACCATTGTTGCCGGCAATAAGGTAAACCATCACCGTGTTAAACCACTTAATGAGTTTTTTCTTCACTATCTCTTGCATATACAAATGAAATATTCATAGATAATCAATACTGGTCACACAATTTGGTTCGAGTTGGATTCTTGTGCACAAATTTCATGTTAAATCCTAATAATACTAGTAATGGACCATCTAATGGATGTCTTAAAAGTTCTGCAACATAGACACTAAATCCTCAACTTGAAAATATACCAAGATAGCTGCAATAATAACTGGTAAGGTTTTATTGGCTCCCAAAAAGCATAATGAATATGAGATGGAAGAGCCTTAAGCTCCAAGACTAGTGGCTCCTTAATAGAAGGCTCAGTTGGTGGGGTCATTATATTCTTCAAGTCAAGATCTAGCTTCTGTAGTGCAAAATTATATGAACCCCTACCAGTAAGTATGCTCACTATATCATCATAACCATCAATGTCACTACTAGAATTTTATAATGATGTAATTGCTTTAACTCCAAGCCTCTCCCAAATAGGAACTATCAATGCATCCTCATCAATTATATCTATCACAAAAATCACGCGTATATACTTGGACTTCTTTATGGACTGGAACTAATTAAAGGTCACATGTTTATTATTTAATCAAAACTTTATCTGCCCAGTCTCCATATCAACCACTACATATCTAGTTATAAGGAATGGTCTTCCTAAGATAATGTGAACCTCAAAGCCAACCTCATAGTCAGAAATGATAAAATCAGCCAGAAAATGAGGGATGCAACCTTCACAAAAACATCATGGATTTATATGGGCTTTTTCATAGTGAGATCCTCCATAATAAGTCACATCAAAGTCGGTTTGGATGCCCCCAACCCCAATTGTCTATAAACTACTAGCGTTATCAGATTAATGCTAGTACTCAAGTTACCCAAAGTTTTAGCAAACTTTGGAAACCCAATGGTACATGGAATTGGGAAAGCTCCAGGGTCTTCCTTCTTCTCAAAGAGAGATCGAAAAGAAATTGCATAATAATGGTGCTCATTATCAACATGCTCAAAACTCATAGTCCTCTTTTTGTCACCAAATCCTTCATAAATAGTGTGTAACTTGACCTTTGTTCAAGAGCTTCAACCTGAGGGATATTCACCAATAATTCTTTCAATATGGAAATGTGTGATGTTTTCCCTCTTCAACATTTTTTTCAATCTCTATGGTAAAGGGGGAAGAGGTTATGAAATGGGACCAATGCTTGTATAACCTCCTTTCCCCATTTTTTGCCTTAGTTCTTTTTCAACAAATAAAGGTTTTTTAATAGAATTCTCATAAACAACTAAATTCGTAGATTTGTATATTTTCTCATCATCAAAAAATTATTAGCTCGACCTCATTCTCAATAATTAAGGGATCAATGGTCATCTTATCGCTCCTAGTAGTAATAGCCAAGCAATAACCATCATTTTTTAGATTTTAGATGGCGTTTCTCAAAAGTGTAACTTCTTGATGTTGTTTCAAAGTGGCAGACATTTGACCAAATTGTTTTTCAAGTTGCTTAATGGTGGTAGCATGTGATTCAACCTTTAACTCATTCCCAAAATATCTTTCCTAAGCTCCTTAAGGTAGTCTTTCATATTCTCTACCCGTTTCACCACTTTCTCTAGTATGTCTTCCATCCTAAAATTTCTCAAATTAGAATCTCGATTTCTCAATGGAACACAGAGGCCACTTCTATCCTTATAGTTATCTTTTCTCCTCCAGTCACCATCTCTTCCATAACTTTTATCTCTATACCCAGGCCTGTTGTAGTTGTTATCTTTGTAGTAGTTCTGACCTTAATTATTTTGACCAAATTCTAATTATTTTTGTTAAACCCTTAGCCCTTGTCTCAGAAACCTACCGCATAATTGCCTAGATACTTAGCCTCCTTTCAAAATTAGAATCATCATGCCTAGGTGACTTACCTTGTGAACAAACTACATTCACCTTTTTTTATCCTCCTGCAGCAAACTGCTTTGTAAATGGATAAGCTAAATCTTCAATTGGGCTACCTTTTGAGTGAGTGAGTCATCTAGAACTCTCTACTTTACGGATGCTTCAATCATATAAGTGTGTGTAATAACATCTATGTTACGAGTATGCCAACCTCAATTGGTTTTAGTGATTCAATATAGTATCTCGGAAGCCTGATCGCAATGTAACCTCATGAATGCCCCAAAAAAAGACAGTGTCTTCTACAAACCTTGTTGTTTATATTTAAACCTCTATAGAAGATATTAAGCAAAGTACAACCTAGTATCCTATTATTTGGGACATTTTGAAACTTCTAATTAAACCTCAACTGGGTCTTATTTAACACCTTCAAATATAACTGCCTAAAGTTATAACTCTCATCTTTCAATTGCAATATTCTGTAAGGTAGGAAAAATATCTCCAAGAATTGATTCCTCAACTTATTGAAAGTCATGATCGATCTACGAGGCAACCCAGTCAACCATATTTAGTCTCCTCCATTAGAGACAAAGAAATAACCACATTTTAATAACCTCTTTGAACACTCTAAGTAGATTATAGGAATTATGAATCCCTACAAAGTCCATCACATGAAGGTTTGTATCAGAAGTAGCAAGTCCTATGAATATCCCCTTTAAGTTTAGTCATCTTAGGCGTATTGATACACCTAAGTGTCATTATCTATGCACATTTAGCTTAGTTTTGAGGATTTATTGATGTGCTTAGTTAGGTATTAAGGGTATAATTGTGTATTTATGTGTTGATTTACATTTTTAGAGTGTTTAAGGTGTAACTTAAACTAGTCTAGAGTCAAAATAATTAAATAGAGCTTAGACGAGAAAAATAGTGGTGCTAGCTTGAGCGATGCTTGTTCTAGTGTACTTTGATGAGATCTATTGTGTTGTATGAAGTAATGCTTATTATATGATGTTGTAGGAGACCATAATAAGTGTTATGGAATCTAATTGTATCCTAAAACCAAGTCATAAGAAGTGGGAAAATAAGAACCAAATGTACGGCAAGATAGGAGTAAAAATAGAGAAAAATCACACCATTGAGGAGGTACCTTGCGCCGCATCCTCCAAAGCATGGGATAGGATGTGATACTCAGCCCCCAAGGCAAGGTATAAATTCCTCACCAATTCTTTGGTTGGTCTCCTCACCCCCTAAGGCATGCCTTTGGCCTTGCTGTGCAACCCCTCTCCGTGGACGTCCAAAAGTTTATTTTTGATGTCCTTAAGTAAGGGGAAATGTTGTAAATGCATAATTTTTGTATGGATCATCCTGTGGATCACCTAAAATACTATAAAATAATACTTATATGCAATTATAACACACTTTTGTAACAACACAACATTGGAGAGAAGAGAGGCATCCAAGGGATCTACAATATGGTTCTTTCCTCTTTACTTTAGTTCTTTTGTAGTTTTTACTTATGAATTCAATTATTTTGATTCTTTGTAAGAATATGATTAGCTAAACACTCTCATTCCTGGGTAAAAACATTATTATGTAATTATAGTTTGATTTTGGGTTTATATGTTTATCAAGTATGTGATTATTCTTGCGTTCTTAGTTTACTATTCTAAAGCGTCATGAACTTTAGGATAAATATAAGTCCCAAAACAAATTGAACATAGGAATGGAAAGATAGAATGAAGAATGAAAGAAGTGTGGGTTATGTCTTTAATTGTTATATACTAATTGTTAAAGAAAGAATTGCAGTTAGGATATAGAAATACCTAAACGCCCAACTTGGTTAATGAAACGAGGATATAACTTAATGCATTCGAGTTAAGGACTCACATACCCACTCAATGATATATTTATGAGCTTATTTTGAGTAGATTACTTAGAGGGTGACCATTGCTGGGTTATACTAGCAACATCACAAATTAATATCCATGATAAACACCAACGCCATCTAGAAACCATAGTTACGCATACTTTTATTACAAGCTCGAACTTATTTTATCTCAGTTGTAACACTAGAATTGGATTACTTGATAAACACCGAGTCCTTGGATATTGATACTAGGTTTGAAAGGGACACTTTATTAATTTCACGACCATGTAAACTTTCATGTGCGGTAGGACGCAATATTCAATAATTGAATCATAGCACTGGTAATGTCAAACTTAGTTCCTATTGGGAATGCCAATGGAATAATAACACCTATTTCAATCAGTTCCAGAAAGTGTACCTCATATTTTGTATCATCAAACTGAGGCATATAATGTTGTAGAAGTTGTTATGCCCTATTTTTTTCTTTACCTTTATTGTTCCTTAAGTGCAACTTGATAGTCTAATTCAGCTTGTTTAGCCCTTTCTTTTCTTACTATCTGCCTGGCAGCTTCTTGCCTAGAATTCTCCTCATCTATCAATCAAGCAGTGGTCTGTTCTACCGTCTTATGAAACCTGTGAAGATGTTCTAGCTGATTCAGGTCTCTCTTATCTAAAACTCTTTTTTTATGAACTCCGTGATTATAAACTCCGTTGTTCACCATCCTTCTTCTATCTCTCAAAATTCTTTCAATTTTCATATTATGTGGAATCAAGGGAAGGGATTGCCTTGACTTTAAATATTGGGCATGCACCAGTGTGTTCCCTAGAAATAACAAAAAAAAGTAAAAATAGAAAACAGAAACAACAACCCAACAAACATAATCATTTAACTCCATAACCATATTTCTGGCAATAAAGCCAAAATTTGTTATCTCCCAAATTACACCCCACAATGAGTTATAAAACAATCTTTGTCAAATATAGAACCCAACCAAGGTTGGGGTGTATCTTAAAAAGAGTAGGTCAAATCTCTATCGATCATTTATATAAGTGATCAGTAAAAGAGAGGGTTTTATAAATCAAAAGTCAAATAGTAATAAGTGTAGATTTTGTTGGATTTATAATCAATATGAAAGAGGCACTAGGAATGTATTCCCCAATAACTTTATAACTCTATAGGTTCTTTGTAATTGTGATCCCTCTTAGTGCTCGGCATGTACAATCGAAAGGTTATGTATACCTAAATGGCTTTATGCACTTGTTTAAGTAATATCCTCAAGTAAGTTTTCTCTTCTCCTAAGCCTTGCGTTACTAACCCCTATATTGGATCGCAGATTAACTTTCCTGAATTATTATCTTAAGCTATTAATTAAAGGTTGATAACTCCAAGTCTCTGTTATTTATTTTCTTTTCCTATCCACTTTCTCTAATTTTGTCGTGAGTAAAGATAAGGCGAGTTCTAGCATTTATAGTCGCTAAAAAGCAATCATATTGAAGGGAACAATTATACATGCATGAACACCATTTGAGAATCACTTTGTACTATGAATAGTACTTTGTTAATCGTTCATGGTTCCCACACCATTAGTTATGGTGTTTAGCTACTCATAGTTTCAAGAACACAAGAATAATTCTGATAAGAAAGAATAATTATGAACTTACAAGAATAAGATGAAAAATCATGAATATCAATTATGAATAAAACCCTAAAAATCAATGTTTGTAATTTCAAGAACAAGAGTATGTCTTGAAACAATTAAGAATGTAACTAGTACATGGTTTGTCATTGTTTCATAGAACTTTTGATGCTTAAAACAAGGAAATTATGCAAGTACATAGGTAATTTTGTTAGATGTGATGTGATTTTGAGTTGATTTTGCATGAAAATAAAATTCAGGTCCAAGAATGAGAAAAAGGAATGAAGTCGCTAAGAAGGCTAACAGAGATCCTACTTATGGTCCTGTAGGTAGGCTATGTAGGTAGAGATGCTGAAGTTCTAAGAGTTGTTGATTCCTTCTAGTTACTACGCCCCAATCTACGAGTCTTAGGTACTACCTGCGCATTGTAGGTTGCCTCATAGGTAGGTGTTCTACAGCCTGAAGACTCCTCTGATTTCCACGAGCCTACTTATGCATCATTGGTACAACCTATGACCCATAGGTTGCCTTATGGGTTGGTGCTGACTCAAGTTTCCAACATTGTTTAGGATAGATTTTCTAATGTATCTATAAATATCCATTGGATATTTTATTATTAGTTTACATATTTTATACATTTTTTGCATTATTTTGGGGTGTTGAATAAAGAAAAAGAAAGTAGGATTGGGTGTGGTAGAAAGTGTGAAAAAGAAAGATAAAAAAAAGAAAAAGAGATAAATGGAAGAAAAAAAAGAAAAAATAAATGTAAAAATTGAAGGAAACCACACCCAATCTGAATGATCAATAAAGGGGGGAAATGGAGAAATAAAAGAAGCATGGTTAAGTAGTAGAGCCAATAAGGTAAGTGTAGAGTCAAGGAGGGTGAGTCATTATTTCTCATATGTATCATACCTGCCCCCAAGCCTATATTAAAAGCCTAGAGAAGTCCTATAGTAATTCCAGTCCAACTATTTAATAAATTAAGGTATAGAAAATAATGGCAACCCTGTGGTATTTTATGCACATTGTTTGAAATTTCTTTGAGAACATGACTATTTGATGTATTTCCTGCATTGACATGCATGTTGATACTGTGAGAGTGGGACTTCGTTACTATGAGGGTACATGGTTCATGTTGTTAACTACTTATTTGTTTGGGTAGTGTCAATTGAATATATATTTGGTTGTTTATTGTTAATCTAATGCATTCACTTGATTCCTCTTGTGTCATACTTTTGTGCTACATCGATCCACACAGTGGTTTTGAAAGTTGTAAATAAGAAGGGGTAAGAAATTTGAGCTAAAATGAGTTGAATATAGTAGGTGTCTTAGGGTTCTTTTAGTTAAGCATCGTGATTTTATATTATATAATAGTTTCTTGTGGACATGTAAGCTTTCTAAGTTGAGGGTGTTGATGTGTCATGGTTTCATAGAAGTTTCGGTTCTTACAACAAGGAAATTTTGCAAGTACTTAGGCATTTTTGTTAGATGTGATGTGCTTTTGTGTTGATTTTGCAGGAAAACAGAGTTCACAACCAAGAATGAGAAAAAGAAATGAAGAGGAGATAAGAATGATACCTGCGAGCCTACCTATAGCTTATAGGTAATACCTATGTGACATGAACTGAACCAGGGCCTAGTCGTGTCGGGTTCCTCAAGCACAACCAGGATCGGAGACCACCTCCAACACCCAACCATAACTACCCTACACCCTATGTCGGATGAATTCCAAATATATAACAAGATAGAACAATCATAAATCAAATACATTCAAATGGTGTCAGCCCTAGTGCCAATACCAATGCAAAGGCTGACACCAATACTGACACAACACATGCCAACCTAAGGTACTCTCACAAAGCCTCTATCCGAAATAAAAACAATATCCAGTTGGGACATGCCCCCGGCCATAGCCAAAAAACAAAGTCTAAGAAATAACAAAAGTATGTAGAGAATCCCATAACATGAAATAGAGTCTTTCGGAGTATGGAAGCTCACCACTTCAATCTGAAACAAAGCTATCCCCGAATCCAAGTCACCGAGCAGGAGGAGTAATATGGCCAATTCCTGAATCGCGTGGGGATACAGAGCCTAAAGATGGGTTAGGGGGTGAACGCTAACATGTACTCAGGAATAAGGATAAAATAATGCCAACATTTAAAACTAGGTAAGTAACCAAGTGCAATCACATTCATACATATATATATTCTATGTCAGGAAAGGGAATTGGGTTTAGCATGCATTTAAATTCTTAACATGGTCCGTGTAGCTTGATCGTCCTAAAACTACCCACAGGTTATATGGGTTAAGTGTTACCCCCTGAATGGGCCCCAGTACATGTAGCCGCACGAATCAGAGATATCATAGGGGCTGGGGATTCCCGTGTACCCTTCCCCTCCATGATACATAAATATAAGTATACCTTAGGGGATTCCTGTGTACCCCACAAGTATAAGGTCACTGTTACCAACCCTCATATTGGCAAATATGAGTTTCCAGTGTCTGTCCATCAGAATCACACCTTCACGGTCAGCTATTACACCCCTTCATTATTGCCCAATTAAATTATTTTAGGACATAACCAAACCACCAATTCCAAGAGTTAATTACCAAGGCATTATGAAGTGGTATCGTTATGCCGACTATAGCTTGCACCAAATGTCATTAGCCAACACTTAGGGGATTCCAATATACCCCATAGGATTTTCAATTAATCAAAACCATGACCACCAAGGCCTTTCCAAATCATTTAATTAAATCAAACCAATTTAGTTTCCATTACCATATTATGCAATGCAAAGTTTTTAATAAAAGTCAAACTGTGTGACAAAACCATTCTCATAGGCATTTTATCAAACATGTTGAGGGCATATATTTTCCAAAACCAAAACCATGAACAAATTGACCATTCCCATGAAGCCACATGTTCAAACCAACATTATAGCATGAAAAAACCATAAATAAAACATGGTAAAACATTACCCAACCATTAGTAACCAAAGCCTTCAACATATATTTTAAAACCAACATAAACCCACCATAATATCATGAAAACCATTCATTAAAACATACATTTAGTTGAACTAACAATGAGGGAGGAGTAACATGCCTTAGATACCAAAGAAGGCGGAGAGAAACCACCCTTGTAAGCCGCAAATTAATTGTATTGAAGAAACCCTAGCCTTTTTTTAACCAAGATCCTTCAGAGAGATTTGAAAGTGTTTAAAGTGTATTAATTGAGAATAATATGGTAAATAAAGTCCCAAAAGTGTTTTAAGTCATGGGTTCAAAAGAAGTTAAGAGGGTAAATGACCCCTAACTTAAATTGTAAAAATCACCGCATGAGGGTACGGTTTGGACCCTTCACTCATACCCACGTCATTCGAGTGGTACCCTCCACTCGTACCTTGATCAGAATATTGGACACCACATACTGTCCACCATACGACTTCCCTTGCCCAAATCGTATCTTTACCTTACGACTAGTACCCTCAAACTGTATCCAAGATAGAATCAAGGTTAGACACACTGTTTAACATACGACTTGGACTTTTCCACTTGTACCTTAGCATATGACTCATCACCACCAACCCATACCCATAACAGACAATCACCCACTACACACTGGACAACAAACGAGTTGGTTCACCTGACCCGTACCCTCATCATACGACTATTATGGTGAGTTGTATGATGATCAAAAGCTCAAAACTATGGAAATTTCCAAGGACAAAAACCTAGGGTGTTTCAATTCTCCCCCACGTGTATCATTCATCCTCGAATGATGGAACAAGGCAGTACAAGCATGATTTAAACACCACCACCTCAACTCTAACCTTTAACTAAGTTAGAAAACAAAGATGCTAGGAAGTTATTATTTTCTTTAACAATTTTTGAAAACAAAAGTATTATGAAGAACACATACCTTCCGCACGAATTTCCAGAGCAGAAAATAGGAATGGATACATGGACTTCGTGTCCTCTTACACTTCCCAAGTATACTCTTTGACCTTGTGGTTCCTCCATAAAACTTTTATCGAGGCCACGTCCTTGGTCCGCAACTGACGAACCTACCGATCTAAGATCTCAACAGAGACCTCCTCATAAAACAAAGAATCTAAAATACCAATATCTTTGACAGACACGATTTGAGATGGATCACCCATACACTTCCTCAACATAGAAACATGGAACACCGAATAAATGAAGCTTAAACTAGAAGGCAACTCCAACTCATACACAATATTACCAACCCTTCTCAAAACTGAGTACAATCCAACATATCGAGCACAAAGCTTCCCCTTCTTACCAAATTCCATCACTCCTTTCATGGGAGGAACCTTAAGGAACACCTCATCCCTAACCTCAAACTCTAAATATCTTCACCTCATATCCATATAGGACTTTTGGCGACTTTAGGCAGCCTTAAGTCTATCCCGAATCAGCTTCACCTTCTCCATGGCTTGGTGAACCAAATTTGGGCCAAATATATCCACCTCACTGAGCTCAAATTACCCAAAAGGAGATCTATAACTCCTACCATATATGTAATACCCCAAACTTTCCTAGCTTAAATTCGTCCCAAAAAATGTCAAAGATTATCTTCTAAAGTGAATGATAATTATTTCATTTGGACTTTTCAATATTTATACCTCCCATTGTGTGGAAAATTTAATAATCTTTCCAACGATATAAGATTCACCCAAATCCGATAACCGAGTAAGAAGTTATGACTATTTTAAATTCCAGTCACAAAACGCCATCATTTCGGTCACTAGCGCATCGTGTAGAGCTTTTAAATGACGATTTTCAATTTCCAGTGGCCCTCTGTGATATTGGCGCATCACGATGGCCACCCAGTTCGAAAAAATATGCATTTTTCAATCCATTTAATTATTAAAAAGGGTACTTTAGTCATTCTCCCGGTCCCTAATCCGTCTTAAACAGTGAATTAAACCCCTTCAAAGAACTTTACATCCGCTTTTAATCAAATCTCTATTAAGAAAAATCCCAGTTCATCAAACTTTCTCCTCATGGAATCCAAATTCCTCCATTTATTTCTCCAAAGAAATTCAAGATTGTGGATTCCCAACACAAGGGCTCTAAGAATTTATCATCAAAGCATCAATAGGAATCCAAGATTCAAGTTTTTCATCAAAGATCACCAATTAAGGTATGTGGGGTTATGAACAAGGATACTCCTTTCATCCTTGTGCCTAAAACTTATTTTAATTACAAATTTACTAAATTTTATATGAGTTTCCATGAAATTGAAGTTAGGGTTTATAACCATTAATGTTGTTTACACTTTACAAGCTTATGAGATTTCCAATGATTTAGAAGTTGAATTACATGATTATGTTTATATTTTCATGCATATTGCTAAAATTTCCAGATTTTAAGTTGAGTTATGAATGTTTACATTACCAAGCATGAATATTATGATGTTTTAACAAAGCATGGATTATTTTTCCTAAGATTGATTTTATGATTTTAAGAAAGATAATGCTTTAAGCATCTTATGAGCAGGTTATTTATAGTTTTTCAGTAAAGCTTTGATCTTTCGATCACTGGTTTAGCTTTGGAATCCACTTTACAGATCATTACAGTTTACAGAACTCAAATTATCTTTATTTATAGATTTACTCATATAAATGCATGATTGGTTTTCTATATGAACCCTTATGTTAGTTTTAAAAGTGGATTTCCAATGGTTTGAACATACAATTTAAGAGGGAGTAGTATTTAGCACCGAGCGAGAAGTGTGGGATTAGCGTGCCCTATCTTCCACAGAACTACGTAGACAACGTAGGTACAGATTATCAAATTTTCCCATTTCTATATAGATGACAGTTTTAGCTTATGATAGATTACCTGGATTAGGTTAAACTCCCTGGAAAAAGTATGGCACCTTCCCCCAACGTGAGGTTTCTTCCTTAGGAGGTCAAGACGTTGGAATCCATGTAGCTCACATGGTTTATGTCGGTTAAGAGAACCTCCCTAACAGTAAAGATTTTCAGAATAAGTTTTCAGATTTAACTTAGCCTATATGATTTTAGAATAAGAACAGAATACAGATTTCAGAACTAAGTGTTGCGACTCACAAGAATCGTATTGCATGCTTTACTATTCATGATTTAGGATCTTCAGGTTTCAGATTTACTCAAGACTATGTGAGTCATTTACATTTAGCATGCATGATTTTATAAACTGTGATAACATTGTTTACTTATTGTATTCACCCCCATATACTTAGTACATTCTCAAAGTACTGATCCACATATACGTCTATGTGCTACATTGTCTCATAATGTAGGTTCAGGTGCTCAGCCGTAGCAGCGCGAGTGATTTCCGAGCATCTTATTTACATCTCTGTAGTTAGTGAGTCCTCATAGTTCAGGGACTTAGCTATTCACATTTTCAGTTTATTAATAGATGTTTCTATTTTCATTTCAGACAGTTTGAGTCAGCTGGGGCCTTTCCCAGTGACTCTTTAGATTTAGTCAGTAGAGGCTTATCGGACTACTAGATTTAGTTTTAGATCTCAGTTACAGTATTCAGATTTTCAGTATTTGTTTTATCAGACTTTTGAGATTAGTATGATTCAGATATGACCAGATAATTCAGACCATTTCCGTATTTATTATGATTTTTCATTCATACCTTCCCGAATTTGAGATTCATATTTAGAAAAGGCAGCCAAGGTTAGCTCAGAACTACTTGTAGTTTGGAGCACCGTGTGGCATCCCGGGAATTAGATTTTAGGGTGTTACAAACTTGGTATCAGAACCTAAGGTTTAGAGAGTCCTAGGGAGTCAGACAAGCTACGTTACGTAGAGTCTTGATCATCGGTGTGAAGTGTACAAGATCTATGAGCAAGAGGCTATGGAGAGTTTTAGGAAATCATCTCTTCTTTCATGATCTATCATGTATTTAGTATCTCTATCTGCTACTAACTCGTGCTTTCACATGACAGAAAATGCCTCCTCGTCGAGTTAACGCACGTAGAAATGATAACCATCCACCTCAGTCCGTAGATCCTTTGAATAAGAATGTGTCACATGCAGAGTTTCAGGCTGTCTTTCAAGCACTAGCCCGAGCTGTGACAGCTAACATTTAGGGCAATCATCAGGATGCAGCCTTACCTTAGCAAGATGGGGAATTATCCATAGCCAAAATTTGAGATTTTATGAGGATGAATCCACCGAAGTTCTTTGGGTTGAAGGCAGGTGAGGACCTATAGCTCTATCTAGATGAGGTGAAGAAGATCACCCAACTTATGCATGTTTCTGAAGAGAGTGTAGAATTGTCATACTATAGGTTGAAGGATGTTTCTTATTATTAGGTAGTGATATGGAAGAAGAGTAGAGGGGAGAATGTAGCTCCCATAACTTGGCTGATTTTTCAGGATGCGTTCCTAGACAAATTCATCCCACGTGAGATGAGGGAAGATAATAAATAAGATTTCATGAACTTGAGGCAAGGATTAATAACATTAAAAGAGTATTGCTTCAAGTTCAACCAGTTGTCTAAGTATACCCCTGATCAGATGGCTGGCCTTAGGTCAAGCATGAGTAAGTTTGTGATCGATGTGTCTGGGTTGGTAGTTAAGGAGTATAGGACTGCTATGCTCATTGGATACATGGATCTCCCTATATTTATGATGCATGCCCAGCAGATGGAGGCAGAGAAGATGAAGGAAGGAGAGAGAGTAAATAAGAAGGCTAGAACAGGGCAATTTGATTATGGTCAGAATAGGTCTGGAGGAGGAAATCGTTTGCAGTTTTAGAATCGTTCATCTATGCCTACACCTTTTTCAGCCAGTGCTCTGGCACCCATAAATAGACAAGAATAGTGGGGTAATTCCTCTATGTCTATATCCCAAAATAGTGTGAGTGGTAGACCCAACTATTCTTAGTGTGATAGGTGTGGTAAGAATAATCCTGGTGAGTGTTTAGATGGATAGAGGGGTTGCTATGGTTATGGCCAGCTGAGTCACGGAATCAAAGAGTGCCCGCATTCTAGACAGGGAAACAAGGGATGTTCTTCCTCAGACTCAGGCTACTAGTGCACCAGCTCCTTTAGGTCGCCTAGATCCTCCTCAGGGCGCATCATCCAGTACCGGTGCCGGTCAGCGCGTGAAGTTTCAGTTCCCATATTAGCTAGTCTTCAAGTGGTAAGGTAATTCAGTGTCTCCCAAGAGTCATTTCATATCTTATCTTAAGGACAAAAAGTTGTTATCCAAAGGTTGCATTTACCACCTAGTTCGAGTTAAAGACACAAAGTCTGAGACTCCAACATTTCAGTCTGTTCGAGTGGTCAATGAATTTCCTAAAGTTTTTCTAGAATATATCCTAGGGGTACCTCTCGATAGGAAAATAGAATTTTATATTGACCTTCTCCCAGATACTCAGCCTATTTCTATTTCGCTATATCGTATGGCTCCTACAGAGCATAAGGAGTTGAAAGAGCAGCTCAAAGATCTTTTAGATAAAGGTTTCATAATGCCTAGTGTTTCTCCATGGGACGCTCTTTTCCTATTCATGCGAAAGAAAGATGGTTCTTTGCGAATGTGCATTGACTACCGTCAGCTAAATAAGGTCACAGTTAAGAACAAATACCCTCTTCCTAGAATTGATGACTTGTTTGACTAACTCCAAGGTGCAAATTATTTCTCAAAGATAGACCTTAGATCTAGCTATCATCAACTTAAAGTAAGGGGGTGTGACATTCCAAAGACAGCTTTCAGAACCCGTTATGGTCATTTTGAGTTTTTAGTCATGTCCTTCGGGCTAACCAATGCTCCAGTAGCTTTTATGGACCTCAAGAATAGAGTGTTCAAACAGTATCTAGACATGTTTGTCATAGTATTCATAGATGATATCCTTGTATACTCCCATAGTGAGGATGACCATGTCGATCATCTTAGAATTATCTTGCAAACTCTTAGAGATCATCAATTATTCACCAAATTCAGAAAGGGTGAATTCTGGATAAGATCATTATCCTTTCTCGGTCATATTATTTCCGCCGATGTCATTATAGTTGATCTCCAAAAGACAAAAGCCGTAAGAAATTAGTCTACACCTATCTCTTTGTCAGACATTAAAAGTTTCTTGGGTCTAGCTGGTTATTACAGACATTTTGTTGAGGGTTTCTCATTTATTGCATCCCCTTTGTCTAGATTGTCCCAAAAGAAAGTTAAGTTCCAGTGGTCAAATTCTTGTGAGAAGAGTTTTCAGGAGTTGAAGACTCGACTCACTACAACCCCAGTCTTAGCGTTACCCGATGGTACGGATGGTTTTATGGTATATTAAGATGCCTCTAGAGTTGGTTTGGGTTGTGTGTTGATGCAGAGAGGTAAGGTCATAGCCTATGCCTCTAGACAGCTTAAGCCTCATGAAAAGAATTACCCAACCCATGAACTTGAATTAGCTGTTGTGGTGTTTGCATTGAAAATTTGGAGACACTATCTGTATGGTGTATATGTTGATATGTTCACAGACCACAAAAGTTTACAGTATGTGTTTACCCAGAGGGAGTTGAATCTTCGTCAGAGGATATGGTTAGAATTGTTGAAGGATTATGACATGAGCGTGTTGTATCATCCGGACAAGGCCAATATAGTGGCAGACACCCTTAGTAGATTGTCTATGGGAAGTGTTACCCATATGGAGAATGATAAGAAAGAGCAAGAGTGAGAAGTTCATCGTTTGGCAAGATTGGGTGTTAGGTTGGTTGATTCAGCTGAAGGGAATATTTGGATTCAGAGTAGTTTCAAATCTTCCCTAGTTTCAGAAGTGAAGGAGAAGCAAAATATGGATTCTAGTTTGGTCAAACTGAAAAAGTCAGTGAGATACTGAAGGGTAGAGGTTTTCTCCCAAGGGACAGATGGCGTGTTGAGATACCAGAGTAGATTGTGTGTGCCATGTGTTGATGAGTTGAGACAGTGGATTATGGCTGAAGCTCATGGTGCGCGTTATTCTATTCATCTAAGTTCTACTAAGATGTACCGCGACTTGCAAGAAATCTATTGGAGGAATGGTATGAAGAAAGATATAACGGAGTTCATAGCTAAATGTGCAATTTGTAAACAGGTTAAGGTAGAGCACCAAAGACCTGCTGGTACGTTTTAAGAATTTAGTATCCCCACTTGGAAGTGGGAAGAGGTGAATATAAATTTTGTGAGTGGTTTACCCCATTCGCGTCATCAACATGATTTGGTTTGGGTTATTTTAGACAGGCTGACTAAATCAACCTATTTCTTATAGTTCACACGTCCTATACAATTGAAGATTATGCTAAGTTGTACATCAGAGAGTTGGTTAGATTGCATGAAGTTCCCTTGTCTATCATCTCATATAGGGGTACTTAATTTACTTCCTAGTTTTGGAGAGCCTTTCAGAAGGGTTTTGGTAACCAAGTCCATCTTAGTTCAGCTCTTCACCCTCAAACAGATGGTCAAGCAGAGAGGACCATCCAAACTCTAAAAGATATGTTGAGGGAATGTACTCTTGGTTTCAAAGGTAGTTAGGATGAGCATTTGTTGTTGATCGAGTTCGCTTATAATAATAGTTACCATTCTAGCATTCAGATGGACACATTTGAGGCTCGTTATGGGAAGAGATGTAGATCACCCATAAGTTGGTTTGAAGTTGGTAAGGCTACTTTTCTTAGGTCTGATGCAGTGTTTGAATCAATGGAGAAAGTTAAGTTGATTAGAGAAAGATTGAAAACAGCCCAGAGTCATTAGAGATCATATGCAGATGTGAGAAGAAGGGACCTCGAGTTTGAGATTGGTGATTTAGTGTATCTAAAGATTTCACCCATGAAAGGAGTGAAGAGATTTGGTAAGAAAGGGAATCTTAGTCCCTGGTATGTTGGCCCTTATAGAATTTTGAGTCGTGTTGGGAAAGTAGCTTATGATCTTGAGTTGCCTGCAGACTTGTCAGCCGTTCATCCCGTATTTCATGTCTCTATGCTTAAGAAGTGCATCGGTGACTCCACTATTGTAATTCCTTTAGAAAGATCAGATATCCAGAGCAGCCTCTTATATGAAGAGACTCCGGTTGAGATTTTAGATCATCAGATCCGTAGAATAAGGAACAAAGAAGTTTCCTTGGTCAAAGTTCTTTGGAAAATCAGTTAGTTGAGGGCACTACTTGGGAAGCAAAAGCAGATATACGAGCTAAGTACCCTCACCTCTTCTCCACAAACTCAGATTTAGCCGAAGGTAATACTCTTTCTTAATTCAGTTCTTTTCTAATCTCATATTCAACTATACAACTATTTTCATGTGAACTCATGCACTTATAAATCAGTTCAGTAAGCTCATTATGTTGACAATCAATCATTTAGTTAATTCAGCTGTGCAAGATAACTTATATCCCTAGATTTACCCAATATTCTTAACTTAACCAACCATATTCGAGGATGAATGTTCCCAAGGGGGAGATACTGTAATACCCCAAACGTTCCTAGCTTAAATTCATTCCAAAAATGTCAAGGATTAGCTTCTAAAGTGAATGATAATTATTTCATCTGGAATTTTCTAAGTTTAGACCTCCTATTGTGTGGAAAATTTAATAAGCTTTCCAACGATATAAGATTCACCCAAATCCGATAACCGAGTAGGAAGTTATGGCTATTTTAAATTCCAGTCGTAAAACACCATCATTTCGGTCACTAGAGCGTCACGTAGAGGGTTTAAATGATGATTGTCAATTTCCAGTGGCAGTGGCCACCCATTTCAAAAAAATGTGCATTTTTCAGTCCGTTTAATTATTAAAAAGGGGTACTTTGGTCATTCTCCCAGCCCCTAATCCATCTTAAACAGTGAATTAAACCCCTTCAAAGAACTTTACATCCACTTTTCATCAAATCTCTCTCAAGAAAAACCCTAGTTCATCAAACTTTCTCCCCAAGGAATCCAAATTCCTCCATTTATTTCTCCAAAGAAATTCAAGATTGAGGATTCTCAACACAAGGGCTCTAAGAATTTATCATCAAAACATCAATAGGAATCCAAGATTCAAGTTTTTCATCAAAGATCACCAATTAAGGTATGTGGGGTTATGAACAAGGATACTCCTTTCATCGTTGAGCCCAAAACTTATTTTAATTATGAATTTATTGAATTTTATATGAGTTTCCATGAAATTGAAGTTAGGATTTATACCCATTAATGTTGTTTACAAGCTTATGAGATTTCCAATGATTTAGAAGTTGAATTACAAGATTATGTTCATATTTTCACGGTGCTTACAGTCCTGAGAGACCATAAGATAACCCATGAGCGGGTACCTGATGTAAGCACTGAATAATATAATCTATAATGCGGTAGAATAAGTGAAATGGCATAAGGTTTTAAATATCTGAATTCAAACTGAAATATAAATCTAGGAAAATGACTGTCTGAATCTGATTTAAGTACTGATAAACTGAACAACTAACTGACTGTAATGTCTGAAAAGCCTTTAAGACTGACTCACTAAGAGTTGATGGGACAAGCCCCCAACTAACTCCACTGACTACTTAAAATAAAGACATGAAATAAGATAGCCTGTCCTCAGGTGATGAGGACTCACCACTGCTACTGTACTACTGAGAATCTGAGGGACTAAGTGCGATCTGGGAACTGAGCATAGCACCTGTGATATGAGACATCATAGCGCAAAAGAAAGGTATGCGATCAGTACTTTGAATGTACTAGTATGCTAAACGGGGTAGGCTAACATGCAAGGTTCAATGAATAGGAGTAATGATCTATCTGAATATACATGTAAAGCATGGAATACTAAATAGAGATCATGAAATCTGTAGATACTGAACATGTATGAAAGTCTGTAAAATACTAAAAATACATGAAAATCTGTAGACACTAAGGATACATGACCAATCATATGACATGAACTGGATGAAATCTGCAAACTGAAATACTGAATTTCACTGAAATCTGTATGCTTTGGTCAAGCAATACTAAGACTGAAGAACTGAACTGGAACTGTAACTGAGACTATATCTGAGACTGTGGGAGGTATCATCTAATCGATATTCCCCAATTTGAGCTAATCGGGGTCCAACCTGTACCCCTAGTTAGAAGGGTGTTAATACCGTGCCACGGGTACTAACCCTGGATCTGTGGATCCACTAAACTGATATCATGTCCAAAGGACTAAGGGTGTCAAGCCTGAATTGACGGGTGACCCCTGCGAGATAGTCAAGCCTAATTTTACGGGTGACTACTCATATCCTACGCTGGCTACGTAGTTCTGAAGTATAGAAACTACTACTAACGACTCTGCCTATTTAACGTGGAAGCTGCCATCTCTACACTCGCTCGATGCTAAATCCTACTCCCAACTGAATGACACTGAAATGCTAGACTATTTTGAATTTAATTGACTGTTCTGATAATGCTCATGAAATAATCTGAATTTTATTCTGAAGATACTGAGACAACATTAAATAACATCTACGGTTTCGGGTATTCAATACCCTAGGACTCAAAACAATAGTAGTATCATGATATTAAAACATTGAAGGACATAGCATGAAGACTCTTATTAAAACAACTGCTCTTGTAGGCATTTTATCAAACACTAATAGTTCATGGTTTAAAATAATCATAGAATGACTAAAGAACCGACATAATTGACATGAAATTATCATGGTAAACATTAATTCATGATTTAATTCAACAAATGATAACACTAAAACATGAGGAATCGAATAACAACAATAACTTCATTAAAACATGGAATTAAATTAAAGTTCATGGAGATTAATAGATGAAACATGATTTAAAAATCAAATAACTTAAAAAGATCATAACTTTATAATTAAAAGGGTTACTTGAGCTCCATGTATGAAAGGAATCCATAGATGAACACCTAACATAGTTGGGTTAATGAATTTGAAAGGATTGATGGAGAGTTCTTGAGGGATTGCCTTGAATTTGAGAGTTAGGGTTTCTTGTTCTTGAAAAGGGGATCTTTAATTTTTGAAGAAGAATTGAATAATGATGACTACTTGGGGTGTTTAGGGGTTAAAATTTCATATTTTAGGTTAATTAGGGGCATGGAAAAAGACCCAATTACCCTTGGACGAATTTAAAAACGGAAACTGAAAACTGAAAAACCCAATTTTTGGCCTTGGCGCGACGTGCCACTATCGCTCCAAGCCACTGGAAAATGGACAACTGGGACCTGGACAAACGTCGTGACGCGGTGACATCGCGGTAAAGCTGGATGCCATTTTTGCCACCTCCGCGACGTGCCAGCATCGCGAAAACCCATTGGAAATTAACAAATGAGAATTTGGCCTATTCTGCGACACGCCATGATCGTGGAGTCACACTGGAAATTGAAAATTGTCATTTGGGATGCCTACATGATTCACTGAGGGTTAAAATAACGGTGTTTAACGACTAAAACTTAAAATCTCCATAACGTCTTACCCGGTTAACGAATTTGGGTTAATTTTATATCGTTGAAAAGATAATTGAATTTCCTACGCAATAGTAGGCTCTAAACTGAAAATAATGAGTGTTTTAGAAATTTCATATACGAATACTCATGTACTGGGACTTAGATTATGCTAGGAAAATATGGGGTATTACAGTGAGGCTTCTTTGCTTGGGCCTGATGCAGTGTTTTAAGCTATGGAGAAAGTTAAATTGATTAGAGAAGGATTGAAAACAGCCCAGAGTCATCAGAAATCATATGCAGATATGAGAAGAAGGGACTTCGAGTTTGAGATTGGTGATTTAGTGTATCTAAAGATTTCACTCATGAACGGGGTAAAGAGTATCTAAAGATTTCACTCATGAACGGGGTAAAGAGATTTGGCAAGAAGGGGAAACTTAGTCCCCGATATGTTATCCCTTATAGAATTTTGAGTCGCGTTGGGAAAGTAGCTTATGATCTTGAGTTGCCCGTAGACTTGTCAGCCGTTCATCCTGTATTTCATGTCTCTATGCTTATGAAGTGGATCGGTGACATCCAGAATAGACTCTTATACGAAGAGACTCCGGTTGAGATTTTAGATCATCACATCCACAGACTAAGAAATAAAGAAGCTTCCATGGTCAAAGTTCTTTGGCGAAATCAGTCAGTTGAGGGCGCTACTTGGGAAGCAGAAGTAGATATGCGAGCTAAGTACCCTCACCTCTTCTTCGCAAACTCAGATTTAGCCGAAGGTAATACTTTTGCTTATTTCAGTTCTTTTCTAATCTCAGATTCAGCTATACAACTATTTTTATGTGAACTCATGTACTTATAGATCAGTTCAGCAACATTCATTGCAATTCGTGACAGCAACATTCATTACGATTCTATTTGTAATATCTTTCTCCAAGCCTTGCCAATATTCATTGTGATTCGTGACAACAACATAAGAACAACCTATGTCTTCTAAAATTCCTTTATAGTACCAGAATAAGCTAGACGATAAATGTATTGCAGCAATTGGTGCGCCACAAGTGCAAACCTTCCGAAAAGTCATGGTTAAACCTTCCGGAAAGTCATGATTAAGGTTGACATTAATAATATCATAGCTACCGGTGTTATCACTATTTTTATTTGGGTTCTGTCTGGAAAATATAGTCTTCATGAATGCACTCAACATGTACACATCAGCAAGACAACAGCATAACAATAGTAGACGACAATGAACATAAAAAACCATGTCTTCTTCTTAATCTTCTAATACATATGTTTTACTGATATATACACCTAATGGCTTATGTTTTCTTATGTCCTAATCTAGACTTTGGGAACAATGTTTTTATGTTCATTGTTCTCCCAAGTTATATTAAATAGTTTCTGACTATATGTTTTTGAAGATTTAACTCATGTAGTAAATTTCTACAAAATTCCATGCTCAAATTCTGCTCATCTCGTATGGTGCTTTAGACTTAAAGAAAGAACTAAAAAACATGATAACAATGAAAGCTTTAAGTTCCCAATGGTTACTAAGAAACCAGCAATTGCCATTGCAAGACTACTAGCAAATGATTTATTTTTATTGTATAGGACATGATCCTGTTTTCACGTTATTGTTATCATAATAAGCAACTCTTCCCATTTCTCTTAATTCATTTTTGTTTTTTTATGTTTCTAAATTTCTTATCTGGTAATACAATTCACTAACAACAAGAAGATTTAAAATTTAAAGTAACATAAACCATCTGTTTCATTTCCCTAATTACGATAATAATCTAGCATCTAATGAATGTCATAACATTTGAAATTCCTCTTCTTCACTTTATAAGTTATCCAATTAAGAAACAACATACTTAACTCCAGTGCTCGATTACGTATTAATGAATATTCAATTGATTGGTCTAAGGTTATCAACAAAAAGATTTGTCTAAGCCATTTGCTTTTTTTGCCCAAGTCACTTATTTTCTTGTCCATCAATTTTTGACAACTTCGTTGGAGAATTTTCACAAACAACTAGGGGGGAAAAGTTCAATCAAATAAAGGATTTTCAAAAGTATCATGCTTGTTTTTTCCTAAATTAACAGACATTCAGACAATCAATTTGTAAATACAAGTAAAGAAATCCAAAAAATCATAATTAAGCACATAAAGAGCAGTTCTATCAAGACAACGCCCTAGTAAAAGACGAAAATATTGATAATAATTTTTGAACCACTTAAATTAATAATTCAGCAGAAGAACATGAGAAATTGAAATTCGAAACAGTAGAACTCACTATGCGAATTTCTATAGCCAAGGAAAAATAAAAAATTGCCAAATTCAGCTGAGATCTATACTTTTGTGTCCTACACCAAAAAGAGGGCATAGAAGTAGAAGCTTATATAACAATTTCTTGATACAACCGAAGAAAAGAGACACGTAGAGGGGCAATTTTAGAGAAGAAGGTGAGAGAAAAAGCTTGGAAAAAGAGGTGGTAAGAAGAACGATGGAGAAAGGAAAAGAAATATCAATAGAACTAATGGACAAAAGAACCAAAAAAAGACTAAAATACCCTCATATCAAGCACACACGTCGATGATGACGTGCTTTCTTTACCACAATTCAACAGAGTAATGATAATATAATCAAATTTTGCATTCTCCTTATAAGTTAACTTCTATTTTATTTGGATCGGTAACTACTTTGTTTTTACTGTTTTATTATTGATTAATTTATTATACTGTTTGATTATTATAGCTAAATCTTCAAGTTGAAGCGCTAAAATTTCGATTATGAATCTCCTAGTTAAAACTCAAAATCTTTTGTTGGATTATGTTAGTGAGAAAACTTGAAGGAAAAAAAATAGATGTAGAAATTTCTATCTGTATTTCTGTGTTTTGTCTATACATTGCAGTTGTGTATCTATACAAAAGAAAACCTAATGAGTTGTACAAACCTAATTATGATTTGTACTTCTTAGTATGTTTTATTCTAACTAGTTTAATTACACGTCTCTCGCATGTGTAACATTTGATTATTTAAAATTAAATAATTCTGTCTATTGTAGAGTTTTTTAGTAAATTTTAAAAACCTTAAATCACTTTTCAAGGATCTTTCACAATTTAATATAATAATATAAACATAAACATCAATTTTAATGTAAGCACATATATATTTTACCACTAGAACTTTCAAGTGATTGATGGATCATTATTTTTGCGTTTGTCATGCAGTACCTCTTTCTGTTGTTATCAGAGACTAAGAGAGATGCACCAATTTGAATCATATTGGTGGTACGATTAATTTTTTCGATATTTAAAATCGTTTCTTATTTTTATAGTCAAATCTTTACAAAATCATTGATTACATTCTTATTACGTAGTTAAAACTTTTAAAATTTGGTAATTCTTAAATTTTTTTATTCTAACGCTTTTATATTTATTTCTAGATTTTTAAAATCTACTTAAAATCAAATTTAGTTGATTTAAAATTTTTAAACTAATGGAAAAAGTGTTAGTGGTCATTAATTCGGATGACTTCTAATAAGGAAAGGTTTTACCATAAATATATTTAATTAATTTTCAACTTTTAAATAGTAGAAAAAAGAGTGAAAAGACGATTTTGTCTAAAGCAAAGACTTTTAATGAAAGGCGAAAAGTTCAAACAATATTTCTAAGGCCCTTCACACTTTTAATATATTATAGATAAGCAATGTATGCTTTATCTCATTTCGACTATTTAAACAATTTCAAAACTTTAAAGAAAATTTTAAAACAATTTAAGAAATTACAGAGTCTCCACTTAATTTATTTGAAAAAAATTAAGAAAACCTTTTAAAGAAAATTCTAAGTCTTAAAACAGAAAAAGACTTGGACTTTTCAAAAAAATCTCAGGTAAGAAGTTCTAATTAACGCTTTAGGAATGTTTTTAAGGCACCTAAAATGACCGCTAACTTGCGGTTATCCGGACTATTTGAAAACCATCTTTTTTGACTAACTTTGAAAAGGAATTGGCTTTTAGAAAAATTGATTAAGGGAAAAATATTTTTTTTGAGGTTTATGCAAAACCAATTTTTTGACGACTTAGCGGAAATTTTAACGAAGTCTAAGTAAATAGATAGCAAATAAATATAGAAAGGGGAGGGGGAAACTAAGACTTAGGCTATTAGACAAAATCACTCAAATGAATTTTTCCTAATCTAATTGGGCTTTTAGCCCACCTGCACTTGTCTTCTACTATTCATTTGGGCTTTTGGCCCATTTTCATCGGTCCTAAGCTAAATTTCGCATCTTTGAGGCCCAAAATCTACTCTACCTGTATTAATTTAAAATTTTGACTTCGAGGCCCAAATGAATGAATAAATAAATAAATAAAATATAAAAAATAGTGAAAACTGAGACTTTTGAGTCTCCTAGCAACTTCATTAACGGGTTTTGACCCATTTTCCTTCTTCTTCCATCTTTTTGCATCCGTACGCCATCTCATCGACTTTGAATTTTCTTCGGAATCGATTCAAGACTAAATTGGCCTTAATGACCCATAATAGACATGCGAAGGAAAAAGAGCCCATGTAGAACTCGAACATATCCACATGCGAAAGAAAAGTAAAGTAATTAATATATGTTCAAATGGTAATACCCAACATATAAGCAATGACATGTATAGAAGAACATTATTTGTATGTAACAAAAACAATATTAGCATGATCTACCTAAAGACATCATATAAACTTACTAATTCACTTCACTCGTGGAGGTATCAGTTTAAAATTTATCAACCAGGAAACATACACTTCAAACACATTTATCAAGGAAAACAGTGGAAAATATAGTTTAATTCCAACAAAACAACATTCAGACTGGTCGATTTCACTACTTCATTAAACAAGACAGTGCATCTTTTCTTATACAAATAGCTTTGCAAAATCTTAAGAGATTTAGGCCAATGAGTCAAAATCAGACCAAGGTAAAGAAATATTAATGAACAACCAACCTAAGCAACATAAAAATAAATGTAGGAACTTTATTTTGAAAATATATAAGACAAGGACACACCATCAACCTAGATGACATTTAAACATGAAACCAATATATTACTAATAGGAGAGTAAAAATTCAAATGGTGATAGACCTAATAAGTGGGCACAATCAAAATTTATATCTAAAATGAAAAAATTGGACATAGCTAGTAGTTCCAAAACAAGACAAAGAAGAAAATAAATAAGCAATCAACAAAGAGCAGAAAAAACATGCTTTTAAACATATTGGGAATGTGTCTAGTAATCAAAACAACGAGAGAAAATAAAACAGGAAGGGCTGGACATTTTCTAAGATAAAATGTAATTAAACGAGTTTGAAACATCTAAGCAATCTTATTTATGATGAAGGAATAAAACGACATTTTGCACAGTTAACACACAAAGAGAAAACAACTTGCAGTCCTCAAAATGAGTATACTGCAAGATCATCCTCACCCTCTCTTTGACCAACTCAAAATAAAATTTCAAGGGTCGAAGAAAAAGTCCTTGAGGATTCATAGGATTGTCGACCTTACTACAGACATACACCCACAAGCTCCATTGGCTTTAAAGGTCAAAAGAATTGGGGATAGTCTGTATCTGGTTAATATCGTAAACCAAAATGACACTACACTTAAGAAGATATATCTAGAATAAAACAAGGATATCCGGGCAAAGAGATAGCAAATCAGATCATAATATTCGAGTATAAAAATAGCACGGCAGGGATCAACAAAACTTAGTGTTCCAGTGGTTTCGAAAGAAAAACAAAAGTTATGAGATTAAGACACCCAACTCAAATTCAAAATAAATCAAAATAAACTTTACATTTGACTTTAATCAAACAAAGTTGAGGCTAGACAATGATCTAACATCTCTCAATAAAAGTCATTAAATCAAGTAAGTGAACTAGACAAGGAAAGGTAGAATTTCCATGATATATGTTGCTTCATACTATAAACTTACATGTAATTATCTCCATTAACATGAGACAATGAAATCATTTATTACTTTAAAAATTTACAGCTAATCAACATCTTTAACATGAAATAGTGCGTTCAAAGTAATCGAATCAAAAACTATGGAATGAACATTGATTCAGCAGAGAACATAACAATAACCAATAAAAGAAAATCCTACAATCATTGTAGACATATAGAGCAAGCAAGTCCAGCATTACCACGATTACGACTATACTATTGATATGAAGAAAGAGGTGAAGAACAAAATAATAATAAAATTAAAAGAGAAAGGTGTGTTTACCTTTTTTGGGGCAGCAAAATAGAACTTCGAGCTATCATCAGAATCTCGACCATCAGAAATTCCACCACCACTGCTATCAACAACTTTTTAGAAAAATTTAACTCTTGCTCAACAAAGGTTTTTAGCCTCTTTTGCAGACTTTGATACTTGGCCTCTTTTTTTGCTCTATAGTGAGCTATTTATAGAAGATGAAATAGAGGTAAATTTTTGAGCTCCCACGGATGTGGTAGTAACAAATTGGGGGCAATTTCGAGATTCTCAATAGGAGAAATTTGAATTTTTGGATTGAACAGAATCTTACACCTCATCATTTGAACCAATTATAGATTTTTTTAAAAAGAAAATTGAGAGGATTCAACCAATATAAATTGGGGGAAAATAATAATACCCAAGAACCAATGAAAAATGTGCATGTGTGTACAAATTAGTACTAATTTACTTAAAATTTGTGGAATCAAGTCGTTGGGGAAACACCTAGGCAATATTCTAGAAGATTCAGCCTTTTCTTGGTACACCATCGCATGGTGTCACGTGATATGCACAAGTTGGAAAGGGGGCAAGGGGATTTGAGCAATAAGTGTAAGAAAAATTGGGTCGGAGCTCGGGTCAACGTTGATATGTTTGTTATCGCTGAGAGTTTTTACTATTTTTGTTGAGGTTGCTGACAACGTTGTTATCGGTTGTTGTTGTTGAACGTTGTTGGAGAAGAAAACAACAGGTGGATCAGGTCAGCAAAGGGGTAATTGGGCTAAAGTTGGGTTGTTTTAAGGCTGATGTGGGGTTGCTTAAATGGGTTGGTTAAGGGTGTTATGGGCTGGTCTTGCGGCATAAAATTAAAAGTGGGAAAGGGTAAAAATTTGGCCATTTCATAAATGGCTAAATTAGATTAAAATTTTAGTCAATTTTGTTTAAATGTTAACCAAATTGGATATCAATTGACCAATTGACTTACAATTATGATCAGTTTGATATCAATTATGGCCAATTTTAATAAATCGACTAAATTGAATCAAGGCTTGGAACAAATTAACGATCAATTCAATTTTGAGTTTCTTAGTTTAATAAAATCAAACACATATTTCTCCAAATAATTTTTTTGTGAGAATAAATTATAATTAAATCAAGATTTTAACCGTTTGAATTAATTTTCAAGATAAGCCTTGATTAAAATTCGATATTACTTAAAATAAATATTTACGTAACAAAATTATGTAATAATTGAATACGAAAATATATAATCACTACTTAAAATGATAAAATTACATAGATAAATATTTTGAAAATTTTTTATTCAGATAAAATAAATGTTGTAATTTTATTAAGACTGAACAAACTTCAAAATAAATTTAGTCGGGGAGGGCAAAAATTAGGTGTCAACATGTTCCTCTCCATTTGGGTAGAGTGAACGCAAGTAACCCTGGGCAAAGGGAGTTTGATGTTCCTAATTTTTGTCCGACCATAAATTTATTTTCCAAAAAAAATAGTTTTTGCATGAGTTTCATGAAGTTATGGACAGACCTCGGTATCAGGTTTCCTATATATCTCAGTTTACATGAGAATTCAGGCCACTGTTAGTTCATAAATCTTAATTTTAAGCAGGACTTTCAAAGAATTCACAAGTTATTTTGATTTTTGAATTTTAGTGAAATCAAAAAGCTAGGGAATAAGCGGATTGGGGGGAGGTTATAATGTAGTCGAGTTTTCAACATGGATCCTGGCCTATATATCCTTGAGACTCAGGGAATCAAACTACTTGTAGTTCGACTCAATCGGTAGAAAAGATAGTTTTTTATTTCAAACGATCTTTGGCTCGGGATGAGTGACAAGTTGATTGAGTTGCAGAAAAGTGGCTTGTATCCTCTTAACCATGAATGTTCAATCCTTCACATCCATAGGTAAGAACTTCACTGGACATAATTTCTAAAACTCTAAGTATGTTGTCACCCGAATTTGCAGGAAAAAAAAGGTTACCCTGGGTATGAGTCTAGAAATACCCCGAGAGTGAAGCTGAAATTGAAATATCCCAAAGTGCCTACATGCCTTATAGTAGTGGTGTGGTTTTATAGTAGTGGCAATCATCCTTCAGCCCGCGTTCAAAGAGTTTGACGTCCCTCTCTAGACTATGTCCCATTTTGCTGCTAAGAAAAAGTTTCACGTTGTTCTGCGTTCTTTTTGGAGTCGTCCACACTTGTGGTTTTGATTTGATATTTTGATCCTCTCGAATACTCTCCATAATATCTCAAACAAAATTGTTAGTAATAAACATAATTCAGGAAAGAAGTATAGAGTCTTTTTACCCTATCTTCGTATGAGTTGTTATCTAAAAAGTAAAGTCGTCCTCTCTTGTACTAATTTGGAGAGAGATAAATTTCAATAAAAAACACAAATACCATCTTGGTTTTTGAGTAAAATGGCTCTTTTTGTCAATTGAACATGTCTTCAAAGTGGGGTGGCCCTCTTAGACACCGATGACACTTCATGTAGAACAGTCCTTGCAACTGCGTAAGACGATACAACAATCCTTTAGGTCACCCATAATGCTTGTTGTATATGTAATGATGACCTCTTCATCTATGAAAAATGATCCTTTGCATGTGACCTCGGATAAGTCTTGCGCATCTTTCGTACCAATACAACTTATAGATTTTCCTTAAATTGTTAATCTTTAGGTAATCTTGTGCATCATTTGATGTTGATACAAGGCAACTTAAAGATATCCTTTGAGTTGCTATATTTTAGGTCATCTTGCACATTATCTGACCTTGGATAAGATATGGCTTACAGATAACCCTCAAATTGCTAGCTCTCAGGTCTTCCAGCATATTATCCAACCTTGGATATAATATGACTTATAGATATCTCTTAAATTGGTAGTCTTTGGGTAACCCTGTGCATAATCAATCTTGGATATGAAGCGGACTATAGAAAACCCTTGGACATATCAATTTGGTAATCTCGCTGAAACACCTTAGTTTTGACCATAAGAAAATTTCTTGATTTTGAGCTTCTAGACATCATATGACTTGAGGGTACTTTTCGTATGATGTGGGTACGGTTTAGAGTCCTCAACTCATATGATAATTAGTGTGGTTTGGTTGTTTATTGTCCAAGGTACGAGATGGCATCATACTAGTCGTATGTTAGGGTACAAGAAGTATAGTGCCAAATCGTATAATGTCCTATGTCTAGCCTGGATGATTCTTCCTAGGGTAAAGTTTAAGGGTACAAATCATATATTATGGATACGAGTTGGCCTTTGTGGTTGTATACGAGTACGAGTGGTGGTTTTTGGTTGTTCTTGGTTGGATATTGTTTTTCTATGTTTTTCTTATAATTTTTAAGTTATAATTGAGGTTTGAACATGTGGTTTCATAGGAACGGTAAATTGGTACTTGGTTTTGGTTTTGGAAATTATATTCCCTCAACATGTTTGATAAAATGCCAATGAAAATGTTTGTGTCACACAGTTTGACTATTATTGAAATCTTTGCATTGCATAATATGGTAATGGAACCTAAATTGGTTTAGTTGGTTTTAAATGGTTGGAAAAGGCCTTGGTGGCCATAGAACCCAAATTGATTTTTTTGGAATGGAAATTGGTAATAAACTCAACCCACTTGTATAATTATTTTTGGTTTATGCATTACTACTTGGATTGGTTTGTTTCTTGAGACTAACGCATGGTATAAATGGTTAATTGGTTAACGATGGTTTTGAAAACCTTGTGGGGTACACGGGAATCCCCCAAGTGAACTTATAACAAAAACCTTGTGGGTTACACTGGAATCCCCCAAGTGAACTTATAACGAAAACCTTATGGGGTACATAGGAATCCCCTAAGTGATTTTTATAATAGAGTCTACGAGATACATGGGAATCCCCTTAAATTAGCCATTGCTTGCAAGCTATAGTCAGTATGACGATACCACTAACTAATACCTTAAAATTTGACTTCTGGAATTGGTGGCTTGGTTATTCGTTAAATGTTTTAATTGGGAAATAAGGTCGGGTTGTGATAGCTAGCCGTGAAGGTGTTAGTCCGAAAGGTTGACACTGGAAACTCATGTTTTCTGACATGAGGATTGGTCTTGATGACCATGTACTTGTGGGGTAAGGGGGAATCCCCTAAGTATATGCACGTACATATATATCATAGAGGGTGAAGGGTACAAGGGAATCCCCGACCACCTATGGTATCTCCGGTTCGTGAGGCTACACGCACTGGGGCCTGTCCAGAGGGTAACACTGGATCCATATATCCCGTGGGTGGATCATGATGGTAAAGCTACCCAACACGGGTTAATGATTTTTAATTCATGATAAACTGATTCCCTTTCCCGATATGGTATATATGTATATATATATGTGATTCCACATGGTTATTTACTTTGATTTTGAATAATGGCATTACCTGTATCCTTATTATTGAGTACATATTAGTTTTCACCCGCTAACCCATCTTCGAGCGTTGTATCCCCATATGATGCAGGAACCGGCCATACTATCATACCTCTTGCTCAGTGACTTGGTGATTTGGAGACAGGTTGAGTCAGACTGAAGTGGTGAGCTTCTATTCTTCGAAAGGACCATTTCATGTTATGGATTATCTTATGCTTTTACTATTTTCTTAACATTTGTTTTTGGCTATGGTCGGGGGTATGTCCCAACTAGATATTTTTTAATATTGTTTAGAGGCTTTGTATGGACAACTGTGGACATAGATATAGGATGATTATGATATGGACTTGGGTTATTGTTTTGGTTGGTTGTCTATAGGGTAGAATGACTTGGTTGGGTTTGTCTCAGATGTAGACTTATCCCAAAGTCATTACATTTTAAAATACTCTATCTCGTTATATGTATGAAACTCATCCATCTCAGGGTATATGTTGGTTGGTTGGATTGGGTATCGGGGGTGGTCTCCAATCCTGATTGGACTTGAGATGCCCATTACGACAAGGCCCCGGTTCGGGTCATGCCACTCACATATTCTCTGGTTAGGATTTAGTTGTGACTTATGGATAACCTTTGGACTATCGATTTTTAGGTAACATCGTACACTATCCGGTTAGGATGTTGTTGTGGCTTACGGATGACCTATGGACTATCAACTCATATGTAATATCGCACATTATCCTATTTTAAATAATCTGACCTATAGATGACCCTTGGACTATCAATTTCTAGGAAACCGCATATGTTTTCCAATTTCAAATAGCGACTTAAAGACGTCCCTTCGAGTCATGTGTTTTTCAACTTGATATGTTGATGCATGCTAATCTATAAAATGTTGAAATATCCTCGATACAGGGCTACATTGCCTTTTGTGTGGTCAACAGATATAACATATTATAATATCATCGATGTCAGCTCATGTTATCATCCCGTGGTCAATTGTTATTGGTGCTCCAAATCATCTTCCAAGGCTAGATCTTATAATCTTGCATGACGAGCGATTACGGAGACTTACTTGAATGGCATAATGGTCTTCTTGGGAATGAAATGAAATAGCCCTCTCGAAAATGGCATGATATGGCCCTCTCAGCAAAGAGATGACATAAAATAACCCTCTCGACATGGCCCTCTTGTCAATAGAATGAAATGGCCCTCTTGACAATGGCATGAAATAGAATAGCCCTCTTGGCATGGCATGATATGAAATGGGATGTCCCTCTTGATGATTTGAAGAGGATCTTCTCCTAAGTCTGTTAATCATTGTGTTTGGTTTCTGCGTGTACCTGTACTCAAGGTAGACAGTTAACAGACACAATATCTCTCTCACTAGCGAACATAGTCAAACGTTATTCAAGTTTAAGTGATAAATACTCATTATCATAATCTGAATGACTTAGTCCACTATTAATCTTCTCTTTTTGAATAAATAATTAAATAACAGATCCACCAGATGCAAGTAAATGGGTAAAACCCTTTTATGGGGATGACTCAAATACCATTTGCTTTGCTTCAAGGTGAATTTTGAGGATGAATTTCTTCTCTTCCTTCTATTGAGTGATCCTTTTGATCGTGTATTTATTGTGCCGACGCCTTTGAATGGATCTGCGCTCAAAGTAAATATTTAGTAGACACAAAGTCATTTTTGCTATCTACTTTTTTGTAGAAAAGTTCTAAATATAATGTTCATAATGGATTAGATGTCTTTGTTTGTCATCTATGGTCTTATGAAGTGAGATAGACAATTCAAAAGGTCTTTCATAAATGGGTATTGAACCTGTCTTTCGGGCTACCCAAAAATACCATTCTTAAGCATTATATGCTTTAGTGTAGTTTTTGATTCGCCTAGGGCTTTTCAAAAAAAGATTCCCATTTTTTAGTATTGATCCCTGCATCCACAGAATAATGGTTAGTCTTAAGTGAAAGTACTTCGTGTTGACCTTCTTCAATCTTTGGTTTTCTCTTTGTCATCTTTCGGGTGCTTCGTCATGTTAGGACTTCCACCCTGACTCCGGTTCCAATAGATGCATAGTAATCACTAAGTAAAAAGATGTGTACAAATTTTAAAAAGTAGTCTTAATTTTAAAAAACTAGTTTCAAAAACTTTTGTAAAAGCTTTTAAAAAATCTCTGCCAGTTATGTCATGTACTAGCTCAATGAACGTCTTCCTGTTGAGGTTCGACTATGTTCGACATCCGATGGAGGATTTCCAGAAACTCATCATCATTTCTGGAGTATTCTTGCAAAAGTTTTTGTCATAGCTGGAGATTTAGTCTATCTAGATTTTGTCTCAACTAGCAATTTCTAAAGCTTGACTTTGATCGCTGGTGCTAGGGAATTTGAAAAATATTCCAGTATATTATTGGAAATTTAGAGGACCCCCTCAAAATTTCTGCTCAGTTTGATACTGTTGAGATGATCTTAGCTTGAGAGGATCTGAGGTTTTCACTGGTCTTCATTCTCTTGTTGGATAATGATCTCCTTCTTATGAAATTTTTAAATTCTTTCTCAAAAATTCTGCCCTAATTCCCATTTTTCGGGGTTATATGATTGAGCCGTTGGGGTGCCTACGTATCCTGTTGAAGTAAGAATCAGGTCAAATATATTTCAGGACTATGCTAAGGATGTATAGAAAAATCTAAAGGGTTGACCAAAGCCGACATAGGCCGCCTACGTATCCTTTTCTTAGGAATTTACGTCAAACATAGTTCGTAAATAAAATGGAAGGTAAATTCTCCTAAGGGGTTGACTGAAGCCGACATAGGCCGCTTACGTATCCCTTTCTTGTGAATTCAGGTCAAACATAGTTCGTACATAAAATAAAAAGTTAAATTCTCCTAAAGAGCTGACCAAAATAGACATAGACCGTCTACATATCCCTTTCTTGGGAATTCAAGTCAAATATATTTCATACATAAAAAGAAAAGGTATTCTAGGTAATTACACATCATAAAAACAAATACTATCAGAGGCGATTACAAATAAATGAAGAAAACAAAAGCGAAAAACATTCCTGAAATATAGTATCTCTTTTCCGCATCGAAAAATGATTAGTTTGGTCCATTCTTGACCATCCATCTCAGATAGAATTAGAGCTCCTCCAGATAGCACCTTACTAACTATGTATGGTCCTTGCCAGTTCGGTGCAAACTTGCCTTTGTACTATTCTGAATGAGGAAATATGTGTTTGAGAACTGATTTCCCAACTTCAAATGTTCGAACTTTTACTTTCTTATTGAAGGCATGAATCATTTTTTGTTGGTACAGCTGGCCATCACACACGGCAACCATTCCCTTTTCATCAATTAGCATGATTTTCTCATAACGAGCATGAACCAATTCTTCGTTGCTTAATCTGACTTCTTGAATTATCCTTAAGGAAGGTATTTCAACCTCGGCATGTATAACAACTTCATTTCCATAGAAAAATAGATAAAGAGTTTCCCCAGTTAAGGTTCAAACTGTGGTGTGATACCCTAGAAGAGCATAAGGCACCATTACATGCCACGATTTGTCATTTTTTACCATTTTGCTTTAGATATTCCTAATATTTTTATTGGCAGCTTCCACAGCTCCATTCATCTGTGGATGATATGCTGTCGAGTTGCGATGAATAATCTTGAACTGATCACAAATCTAATTCATCAAGTGACTATTCAAGTTTGCCCCATTATTAGTAATAATTGATTTTGGTACTCCAAATTGGCAAATCAGGTTATTCTTGAGAAAATCTACGATGACCTTCATGGTCACGACTCTATATGAGCAGTTTTCACCCACTTGGTGAAGTAATCAATGGAGACCAAAATGAATCTATTCCCATTCAACGCTGATGGTTCAATTGGTTCGATAATATCCATAACCCAAGCTATGAAAGGCCAAGATGAACCCATTTCATAAAGCTTATGTGGAGGCATCTGAATCAAATCTTTGTGTATCTGACATTTTGGGCACTTCTGCACATACTTGCTATAATTATTTTCCATAGTCATCCAGAAGTAATCAGTTCTTAGAATCTTTATAGCAAGGACAAACCCGTTCATATGGGGGCCACAGAGTCCAGCATATACTTTTTTTATTATCTTTGTGGATTCAGCGGCATCAACATATCTTAGAAATCCCAAGTCTAGAGTCCTCATAAAAAGAATTTCCCTACTTGGAAAATAATTCTTTGCCAAATATCGGATTGTCTTTTTCTGATTGTTGCTAGACACTTTAGGATATGTTGTAGATTCTAAATACCTTTTAATATCGAAGTACCATGACTTTCTATCGGCTTACTCTTTGATGTGCACACAATGTGTGGGTTGTTCCTTCAAGCTTATTTCCAAATGATAGATATAACTCTTATCTGAGTGTTGAATCACGGAGAATATAGTAGCCAAAGTATAAACAAACTCATTATGTATCCTTAAGATATTTCTGAAATCAATTTCTTTGAATCTTCCACATAAATCCTATACCAATTCTACATAAGGGGTAATCTTGGAGTTCTTTACCGCCCCCGTACTTGGTGAATTAGCAAATCTGAGTCTCCGATGACTAGAAATTCTCGAACACACATGTCAAGTGCTAACTTGAGGTCTAAGATGCAAGCCTCATATTCAACCATGTTATTGGTGAACAGGAAGCGTAATTTAGTGGTTTTTTTATAGTGTTGGCCTATTTCTGACACCAAAACTACTCTTATTTCTAAGACTTTGAAGTTGACCGCTCCATTAAAAAACAATCTCCATACAGGGTATGTTTCTGCAATGTCTTCTCCCACGAATAAAATCTCCTCATTTGGAAAGTAAGTTTGAAGAGGCTTGTATTAATTATTGATCGGATTCTCAGCTTAATGATCCACTAAGGCTTTCCCCTTGATTGCCTTTTGGGTCACATACATGATATCAAACTCACTCAGCAACATTTTCCATTTGGTTAACTTCCCCGTTGGCATGGTTTTCTAAATATATACTTCAATGGATTCATTTGGGAAATTAGATACGTTGTGTACGAGGATAGATAATGCCATAACTTATGTTCGACCCAGGTCAAAGCACGACACGTGCTTTATATAAGAGTGTAGGAAGCCTTATATGGTGTGAACTTTTTACTCAAGTTGTAGATTGCTTTCTTTTTCTTATCGGTCTCATCGTATTTCTCGAGGAAATATCCAAAGCATTTTTTGAGACTGATAGGTAAAGCAATAATGGACTTATTTCCCTTGGTGTAACCAAAATGGTCAAAGCAAATAGATAATCCTTGATTATGTCAAAAGCCTTCTGACATTCTTCTATCCACTCATTCAATGCATCTTTCTTCAACATCTCAAGAATTGGCTCACATAGGACTGTCGATTAGTCAATGAACATGCTAATGTAATTCGAACGACCCAGGAAACTCATAACCTCTTTCTTGGTCCTAAACAGCGGTAAATCCTGAATTGTCTTAATCTTAGATGGATCGAGCTCTATGACCCTCCTACTGACCATGAACCCTAGTAATTTCCCAACTAGCACACCGAAAACACATTTAGCAGGATTCACCTTCAAGTTGTACTTTCTTAGTAGGTTGAAGAACTTTTGCAGATGCGTCAGATGATCAAAACTCTTGCGGTATCTGATAATTACATCATCTACATAAACCTTATAAATCATATCATGAAAATTCATCGACATAGCCCTCATGTAGGTCGCATCATCATTCTTGAGAAACGGCATTACCCTGTAGTGATAAACACCCCAGGGCATAATGAAAACCATTTTTTCAGCGTCCATCTCGTCCATTAATAGTTGATGATACCCGACAAAATGATCCATGAAAGACTGTATTCCATGCTTCACACAGTTATCGATGAGGATGTGAATGTAGGGTAATGGAAAATTATCTTTAGGACTGGCTTTATTCAAAACTCTGTAGTCAACACAAATTCAGATTTTGTCATCCTTTTTAAAACTGGAACAATATTGGCTAGCCATATTGGATATATTTTGACCTCCATAACCTTTGATTGAATTTTCTTCATTACTTCTTCCTTAATTTTTAAACATAAGTTCGTCTTGAATTTCCACATTCTTTGCTTAACTAGATCAAACTCAGGATTGATTGGTAAATTATACAACACGATGTTGGTGCTTAACCCTGACATATCATCGTAGGACCAAGAAAATATATCAATGTTCTCCCGCATCAAGTGGATGAGTTCTATTTTGTGTACCTCTGCTAAGTGAACACTAACACTTGTCCCCTTGACTTCATCGTGGTCGCCCAGGTTTACTATTTTAGTTTCCTCCGGGTTGGGATTCTCCTAATTTTCAAATTCATCTATATCTTCCACTAACCGTTGCTCATCATATTCTTTCCATTCATCATCATTCACCTCGTTTTGTTCATCTAGCCTTTGACATGACATAACATTGGCAGGTTTTAAATTATTGTTACTGAAATAAACAAACAAACTAAGTTAGATAATAACAAGATAAAAGTAAAAATGGTAAAATAAATATAATCATATTTCAAAATAACTTTTTAGATAAAGGGGGTCCTTTTCATTAAAATTGGGGAAATATTTACAAACTATGGCTCATGACCCACACAAATACGGGGCCATGCCTTTTTGAAAATAGTAAAACATGAGAAGGAAATTTGTGACATAAAAGGGTGGATCACGGGGCCTCCTCCAAATCATCACCGATTTTTAAAACTACTAGTAGTTGCCCTTTTATCTACCATGATGAGTGACGAGTCATGAGAGGAGTGGAGGTCCAATTTTTCAAAGTCTGTCTGTACACGACCTTCCTTACTCCATTAGACTTTGGTAAATCTTCTAGTATAGCATTACATCCTTCGAATAGATTTTCAATCCTATTCCCTAGACCATCATCTGTTAACACCTCACACACAGAAAATGACCGGCATAGGAGTGGCAATGATTTAGGTAGACCCATCTTCGACTTATCTTCATTATCATCTTCCTTTGTTGGCTTGTACCATAACCCATACCTAAAAGTTTTTTCTGGGATCGTGATCGACTTAATGATTCCTTCCAAATTCTTTCCCAAGCCTCAACCAGGCTCGAAGCCACTTCTTAACATCATGGTTTCCATCATCGTATAGATGAAGGGTATTGGATTTTAGGGCTCCAAATTTTTCTCCACAGTATTTACAATTTCCACAATACAAAAATTACTACCCTTGGAAATATCTTCAATCACAGGCATATAACCATTGGGATGAATCAAATGGTTTCCTTCTCCCTGAATTACTACCTCGTGGTCTTCCCAAATGAACTTCAATAATTAATGAAGGGTCAACGAAACTACCATTTCACCATGAATCAATGGCCTCCCCAGAAGTAGATTGTAACTAGCGTGAATATCCATAGCATGAAATTTAGCATTGAATTCAGCAGGTCCCATTTGGATGGACAAGTCAATTTCACCTATCGTATCTTTTTTCCCTCCATCAAAAGCTAACACATTAACATAGATTTGGAAAACCTTTCCCAAGTCATAGCTCATTTGAACTAATATAGAAAAAGGACAAATATTAAAACCAGATCCTCCATCTATCAATACCCAATTAATCACATAGTAATGACAACTGACGGTAACATGTAAGATTTTGCTATGCATCACCCCCTCAAAAGGCAACTCTTCCTCACTAAATAATATGCAATGACGTCCCACAATATTCCCTATCATCGCAGCCAAATTTTCAACACTCATAATATGGGAACATATGCTTCAGGTAGGACTTTCAAAAAAGCTTGCCAGTGGTATTACAAACTCATTAACAGCGCCCAAATAGAAATTTGGGCTGGAGTTTTTTCCAAATGCTTGACAATTGAATATTCCTTCGGCTGCATACCCTCTAAAATTCTTTGACCTCTCCTTCAGTAATTGGCCTTTTTTGTGAATCCTTCCTATTGGTCAAATCTTTAGGAATATAGTATCGTCTAGACCATGTCATCCCCTGAGCAGCGACAGTCTCTACAATAAATTCCTTTCTCGACGGTGGTGAAGCATATGCCTAAGTTGGGGATGTTATCAATATAAATGGGGGCCTTTCATTGACACTTAAGGTGGCCACGACTCTCTCTATCTTCTCCACTCCTTTTGTCCTTTTGGAATTTTCTGAATCGACCTTAGTAATAGTCTCGATAGATACTCATTTGCCTGTTATTTTGATCATGTTAACCATAACTCTCAAATGATTAGGCAATGAACTACTGTTGACATTTGGTATCGGCGATTAGAGAGTAATAACCTTTTGATCAATCAAGTCTTGGATCTTATGTTTCAGGATAATGCAATCTTCTGTATTATGCCCGGTTGTTCCTGAATGATAAGCACATATTTGATTGGCATGAAGGAATTGGGAACTGGGATTTGCACCTTTTGGTTGGATAGGCTGTAAATAACCGAATATTTTTAATCTTTTGAATAGTTGGGTATGAATCTCAGCTAATAGTGTGAAATTTCGAGGAGGTTTCTTTTTGAGATTCAGGCGAAGGAGTTTATAATGGTTTTGATTAGCGAGAGGAGGTACTCAATGATAGTTTGGAGGTGCTTAGACGTTCATTTGGTGGTTTGAAAGGGCAGCTTGAACATGAGACTAATAATTTAGCTACAAAACTTGATATTGGGGTAAAATATTTGGCTATGGAGATTGATACTGGGGTATGATATTGTGATGTGGAGGTTGGTATTGGGGTTAGATTTTAGAAATAGAGCTTGGTATTAGGATTGGATATTTGGAAGTAGAGCTTGGTGTTGGGATTGGATATTTAGAGTAGACCGTGGTATTGATATTAGATATTTGGAATTGGAGCTTGGAGCTTGGTATTGGGGTTGGGCATATAATACGGATTAAAGACTTGGGGGCGGTGGAGAAGAAAGTACGTTCCTGGGCTTGAATTTCTTCTTCAATTTAGCAATAGAATGGGTAGAGTCCACAGTCACATATTCTCTTTTCTTCTTTGGGAACACATAAGACCCGGATGATATTGGGGTTTTGATAATCTTCCCTATTCGAATGCCTTCTTCTAGCGATTCCTTGATTTTTACCAAATCTACAATCGTTGCCCTGATTTCTGATACTATCATAGTATAAAATTCTTCCTCTTGAGCATAAAAAAACACCAACACTATTTCCTCTTCTGACATGGGAGGTTGTACCTTAGCAACTTCTTTTCTTCAATGAAAGGCATAGTCTTGGAAACACTCATCATTCTTCTGCATAATCCGGTCTAGTGAGCATCGGTCAAGGCTATTTTAATATTAAACACCAACTCATCGAGAAAACTTTTAGAAAATGCTCTCCAACCAGAATATCTTTAGAGTTCCTAAGGCATAAACCAATGTAAGGCTTTATTGCTTAAGCTTCGGATGAATAGACTTATTAGTAATTCCTCATTTCTTCCTATCCCGACCATTTGATCGTAATTCCTTCTCAAAAAGCCATGGGATATTTTTGCTGTTGAATGCTTCGAATTTAGGGACCTTATAACCCTTTGGTAGATCCACCCCAGGGTGCACACATAGATCATCGTACCCCAGACCATAACTATCTCATGTCCCATGAGATTCCTTGATTCTCATATTCACTCCATTCATGGCCAGCAATATTTTTTAATGCTTAATCCTTCTTTCCTTTCCATCCTCCTCATAATAGCCTACCTCGAGATTAGGAAAAGGGTTGTTGATGTCAAGGGATGTAATAACATGAGAAGGATTTAGGATGATAGCTTGATTTTGAGAATAAGAGGGGGTTGGGTGGTAGGTAGAGAGAACATTTTGGGGATTAAGGATACTTTGTGGAATTTGAGAATGGTTTGGTGAAATCAAAGAGGGATTTTGTGGAACTACGGACGTATTTTGTGGAGTTGGAAATGGATTTTGTGGATTTAGAAATTGATTTTCTGGATTTAGAAATGGATTTTGTGGAGTTGGAAATGGATTTTATGGAGTTGGAGATGGATTTTGTGGATTTGAAAATAGATTTTGTGGAGTTAGAAATGGATTTTGTGGATTTTGTGATGGATTTTGTGGAGTTAGGGATGGATTTTATGGATGGAAAGCATTTGGGTTGTTTTCTCGATAGGTGTTTTGGACAACATAAACTAGTGGGTTATTGATTATGGGATATGTGGGCAATTGGGAAGCAAAGACGGACGATATGTTATTTGGATGATTCCTGAGAATAGGAGTATTGAGGGAAGGAATTTGTAGTGGAGGCCCACATTCACCTGGGATAGAAGCATTGAAGGTGATGGCCATATTATCCAACTCTCTAGTATGATTCTTCTCCTCTTGGAGCATTTACAGTTTTTTCATAAGTTCAACAATCATCTTAATTTATTCTTCTATCACATTATCCCTAATGGTTAATGTGTTATCCTCATCGCTTCTAGTCATATTTGAATGATGGTTAGGGGATGGGACTTTATGAGCTTTTGACCGGGTGAAGTAAGGATGTTCAGCCAGCTTATTTCAACACGAAGTAGTTTTCTATTACTGCAAAGTAAAATAACTCAAAGAAAAATGTGTTAGATCCCATACATGATAACCAATGTAAGATATTCGACAAGAAGTAACCACATAGAGTTGTTTTCATCATAGGCGAACTGATATCACAGAAACATCATGGATAAATTTGCCTTTGTTTCAAATAAACGCACATAAACACATAAGGTAGTTATATCACATAACAACATTGTAATTAATGCATATCCTACTTGGGGTGACCCTTTTGAGCCAAGGGTTGGCCTAGCAAATTTTGAAGGAAATATATGTCTTTACAAAAAACAATCCATTATCCCCCCAAATCTACACACATACACACACATATATATAAGGTCATAAATGCCTAAAAAGTAGAATAAGAGGGATATAATCTTTAGGTAAAAGGAAAATAACATGAAATAAAGAACAAGGTCCCGCGCAGGTGATAGAAAAACTAGCTCCTAGATGTTCCTCCGTCGGCCTTTTTCTTCTTAGCTTTATCCACCTCTTGCCATATGTGATATCTGCTGCTAATCAGGTGACTCCCATATAATTGTGCTTTACTATCGTGGGTCATCTTCTCTATGCTATCCATCTGGGAAATCATGCAATCGTCCAAATTGATCATACACTGCCTAGCATTATCAACCTCTTGCCTGATTTGCTTTAATTCTTCTCTCAATTGATGTATGATTTAGGCATCCTTACATGAAAGCAAACAAAGTAGTCCTTCCCTACCTCCAAAGGATAATGGATTGGATTGAAATAAAATATATTTCTTCAACACATAATTAAGATTCGTCTATAATTGGCTTATGATTAACAGACGCAAGGCAGGTTTTCTAATGTGTCAGTACCTTTCAGGTATTGGGTCGTCCTAGGCTCATGCCTAAAACAGGGTTTAGGTTTTCCCTCTATCCTGGTTGTCTAAAGTGGGTTTGGACTAGGTTCCCAAGTAGACAATTTGGATTTGAAAATACGAACAGCCATCGGACACCTAACGTTCCAACAAACCATCATATTACCAACACTTGATTTAGAATTGAACAATAGGTGCCACGACATCCACGAAACCCAGATAATTTATATATGTCAAATGGGAAGTATCTTATGAAATGCAACAGTTTAATTTCGTAAAATTTAAACACATAGGCACATAAATACTTTAAACACTACAATAGTTAGTTAAAAAAGCTAATTCAAATATTTGGTTAGAACCTAGTTAAAAATCTCTAGCAAAGTTTCCATTTCTGTTTTACCCCTTTTCGACTATTTAAACCATTTTAAAACTTAAAAAAAAAATTAAAATAATTTAAGAAATTACAGAGCCGACACTTAATTTATGTGAAAAGAAATTAAGAAATTTTTTTAAAGGAATTTCTAAGTCTTAAAATAGAAAAAGAGTTAGAATTTTCAAGAAAATTACAAGTAAGAGGTTCTTATTAGCACTTTAAAAAAAAAATAAGGCACTTAAAATGTCCGCTAACTTACGATTATCCGGACTATTTGAAAACCATCTTTTTTGACTAACTTTGAAAAGGAATTGGCTTTTTGAAAAAAATGATTAAGAAAAAATATTTTTTTGAGGTTGCAAAATCAATTTTTTGACGACTTAGTGAGAATTTTAACTGAGTCTAAGAAAATAGATAGCAAATAAACATAGAAAGGGGATGGAAGAAAACTAATACTTAAGCCACTAGACCAAATCACTCAAATGAACATGTCCTAATCTAATTGGGCTTTTGGCCTAACTGCACATGTCCTCTACTATTCATTTGGGCTTTTGGCCCATTTTCACCGTCCTAAACTAAATTTCGGACCTTTGAGGCCCAAAACCTGCTTTAACTGTATTTAATTTACAACTTTGACTTTAGGCCCAAATGAATGAATGAATAAATAAACAAATAAATAAAATATAAAAAAGGCAACAAAAATTGAGACTTTCGAGTCTCTTAGCAACTTCATTAACGGATTTTGACCCATTTTCCTTCTTCTTCTATCTTTTTGCATCCATACGCCATCAAACCGACTTTGAATTTTCTTCAGAACCAACTCGGGACTAAATAGACCTCAATGACCCATAATATACATGCAAAGAGAAAAGAGTCCATGTAGGACTCGAACGTATCCACATGCGAAAGAAAAGTGAAGTGATTAATATATGTTCAAATGGTAATACCTAATATATAAGCAATGGCATGAAGAGAAGAACATTATGTGTGCATAACGAAAACAATATTAGCATGGTCTACCTAAATATATCATATCAACTTACTAATTCACTTCACTCATGGAGTTATCACTTTAAAATTTATCAACCAAGAAACATACACTTCAAACACATTTATCAAAGAAAACTGTGAAAAACCTAGTCTAATATAAAACAACATTCAGACCGACCGATTTCACTACTTTATTAAACAAGACAGTGCATCCTTTCCTATACAAATAGCTTTGCAAAACCTTAAAAGTTTTAGGCCAACTAGCTAAAATTAGACCAAGGTAAAGAAATAGTAATGAAAAAACAACCTAAGAAACACAAAAATAAACGTAGGAACTTTATTTTGAAAATAGATAAGACAAAGACCCACTATCAACCTAGATGAAATTTAAACATAAATCCAATATATTACTAACAGGAGAGTAAAGATGTAAACAGTGATAGACCTAATATGTGGGCATGATAACGCCCAAACTACAGCTCTCGTAAGAGTGTAAGCGGTCACTGTCAAATATAGAACCCAACTGGGTTGGGTGTCGAATCCCACAGGGAATACTTGGTCACTAAGTGTTGCAACTATTAGTAGACTGTTGATCAAAAATTCCACGGAAAAGGGTGGATAGGATTATGGCGTGAATTACTACTATGGAAGTAACAACAGAATGCTTTGTTTAGTAAGAATTAATCACAGAGAAAAATAAGTTAGGGTTATGTCCACCTTATGAGTTCTACGTATCTATTAACTATGAGTAATGCGGAATTCAGACATGCATGCACTTATAGAGATTCGTATTCTAATGGTAAATCCTAGTGTTTCTCAACCATCAAGGATTATTTCACTTTAACTCTCCCGAGCTTAAAGCGTATAACTAATGGTACGAACTCTCCAAGAGATTAATCCGGTTATGGCATTAATGTGTAAATAGGGGTTGGTAGCCCTATTTCCTTGTCACACTCTCTTTTCCAAACATGTAACTTTTCTCTCAAACAATTTAATGCTATAATGGCGTATTCTATATGTTTGCAACCACAAGAATTAAATTAAAACGAAGAGAGTAATGATATAAGTAGCATACGCATCAAGAATTCACAAACTCGTAGTAATAGATAGTATATCAAAAGGCTTCCATAACCCTAACAGAGAAGTTTAGCTACACATGATTGTAAAGGAAAACAACGAAGACATCATCATCATCATACCAAAACTAGAACAATCTTCGCGAGAGGATGTTTTTAACGTCAAAGAGGGATGACGTTTTTTCTCTTAGCCGTCTTCCCCAAATATGTAGCGTGTTTCTCTCTGTTAAAGTTACAGAATCTGTAAACTGAATAAAAGTGTCGACTGAATTCTCAAAGCAACGAATTAAAAAATGCATGAATGCTGAAAAATTCAGCAAATAGGGTTTTTATAACATCCTTGTCCTAGTCCTATTAAGTTATTGTTGCACCCCTAAGTATTTAAAAATACTGCTTTTGCCCGGGACAATTTCTCCATGCGTCACATTCAGTCCATAAGCTTCCAAAAGCTTCCTTCCTTCTTACATGAAGTTTTCCTTTGCTTCCCAAAGGTCCACAAAGTGCTGAAATCTTCATCATTAATACCTGAAAATATGCTAATCACGTAGGTTAGCTCACTTACAGGAAAATGGACTAAAAGTGCAGGAATTATATATTTTATCCTCAAAACTTTGCTATAACATAGGTAAATTATGGTGTTTAGGTGTGTAAATACACCCAACATCAACACCCCACACTTAAAGCTTTGTTCGTCCTCGAACAAAATATTACGTCCATGCAAACATCTAACTAGGATTTCACAGCAGTAACACAAAATATTCATCAAGACATGCACGACAATTATTAACAAAGAGTAGTTTTCTGGATCACTACTAGAAACCATTCAACCTCCAACATAGACTTGTGATGATGGCTAATTCGTATCCATAAGTTAAGTCACAAAGAATCATATAACACTACCCAACAATCATCAACCATGTGTGTCTCACACAAGATATCACCCATAATCACTCATAAGTTTTGCATTTTTCGAAACGTGGGTACAAGATTCTCCTTGCTCTCACTCTCACAAAGAATTCTTATGTTGCAACTGATGACCATAGGCTTGCCCTTAGTGTAATGCTCCACTAATATCAGAATGCTAAGCTTAGGATCAAGTAGGTCTTTACAGGTTGTAATGTAGGCTAAGGGACAGGTAGGACTATTTTGGCCAGAAATGGTGACTATGTTCCCTAAGCGCTTTAATACACTCCGTTATATCATTAAAACTCTCTTTTAAACAACCCTTCTACCTTTCTTTTCATCTAACACTCCTTTTTACCTATTTTGTTATTCAATTATAAACACAAAGATGAGAATATACAACTTATTTTTTATTTATTTTTTATATTTTTCTATTTCTGTTTTTTTTTTCTTTTTTTCCATTTTTTTTTATAAAACACCTCTATGATAGCCACTCATTTTCACAATAATTTCAAGTACCAATACACTCTGAGGCATCACTTTTACCCAATTTCCTCTTATTTTGTCACATGACTCTACAATTTAAAGCGCTTAGGAATTTGGATCAAATTATGGTCTTGAAAAAATGGATTAGGCGGATTAGGCTACATATGAGGCTGTCAAAGAAAATAGCTAAAGGCTCAAAGGGGGTTAACTAGGATAATGTCCATGGGTAGGTAAAAAAAAGGTAAACAATCACAGGCTGCCAAAGAAATGCCTAAATCATCTCCTAAACTCACACTCTTTATTTTGCTTTACACACACACCAGGCAAGTTCTAGCATCAGTCACAAAACAGAATATACTATAACCTCATACACACAAGGCACATGGTCAACTTTATTGGGAGCAGTATAGACTCTTGATCCAACAGGTGAATGAATTAAACCACACAATTATCACACAGTGAGTCATACTTAGAGCCTAAATGTCTCAATAGTAATGATTTTGGCACAAACTCTTGTCATAATACCATGCCGCCTATCAGAACAATTTCATGCAAAATCTAAAAAATCTAAAATTAAACTAACTAATTACGACTAATTAAAACAAACAAGAACTAGAATAAATGTAGGCAAAGAAGTACAAGAAGCATACCAATACCAGCACCCCACACTTAGACGGGACACACTTTCCTCAGTGGAAAATAAATAAGGAAAACCTGATTAGTCAGACTCTTCCTCTATGTCTGGGGTCATGCCCCCTGCATCGGAATCATCATCAGAGTCGTCGTCATCAGAGTTATCCTCCACGTCTAAGTCTGGCTGTCGGTGATCATCGTCAGTCGGTACGTCATCATCGAGAGGTTCTCAAAATTTACACCTACTCCACACATAGCCCGCGCATGCTCATTCATCGGGTAGTCATAATCCAACTGCTGGAGCTCTGCATCAGTTGGAACACGTCCCCCACTCATCATGGTAAACCTTGTCATGCCATATAAATGGCGGAAGAAGCTTTCGTTGCGAGCATGTCTTTCTGCAGTGGTCAGGTTGACGCCATGCATAGTTTCAGGATCTTTAACCTTCGTAAGATCAACCTTCTTCGGGTTGTGTAGAAGCTTATGATCGGCAGGTTCCTCTTCAATGTCCTCCTTCCTCAATATTGCGGTCAACAAATTGCCAAAGCTGAAGTGGGACCTCTTGTGCAGCCTAGCCTTACGCATTGATGACCGTATAACCGCACCAACGTGGATGGGAATATTAGTCATCAGAGCGTACACCAAGCATACTCTATCACGTGTGATCTTTGTGTACTGTGACCCTGGAATCAGGCAAGAGTTGACTATCCGCAACCATATCTGAGCTTCTCTGTTCAAGGAAGCATACGGGAAGGTATTGTGCCAACCGGTATCCTTGTGACGACTCCAACGTGCCATTGATCTTGTTCCGCACAGTGTGTGTCTGATTGCCCTGTATGGAGGTCTGTGATAAAGATCCTTGAGCGGTGATGGATCCACAAATGGAAGACCCAGAAAAGAGTTGAAGAACTCCACATTCAGTTGCAAGACTTGGCCACGAATCTTCACTTCACTTCCGGTAGTCTTTGGGGACCAATTGGCATAGAATTCTCGCGTTAGATCAAGATTGCATTCTCCCATATCTTGGAAGATGAAATCAAGATGTAGCGCCATGATTTTATCCAAAATGCGAGGTTCTCTCTTCGCTAGACTCTCCTTTTGTATCAACTCCATGTGAACATATTTTTTTCACTTTGTTGTTCTTGTACCACTCTTTTCCTTCCTCCTCTAGGACCCATTTTATCCCGAACATGCGGCGAGGTATTTTCAGCGAGGAGGATTCAGCTTGCTCTTTTCCTCCCCTTTTCTGACCTTTCTGTGAGGTGGACGCTTTTTCTTTTCCTGGTCGACCTTTTGGTGCCATTTTACCTGAGATTAAAATAAAGTCATGTTAGCTTATCTCGGAAGATTTTATAGACAAACAAACAATAATGGCACCACCCCATACTTAATTTGTTGGCACCAACTAATTAAGTGGATGATATCGATTACTCAGACATCATCGACATACATGTAGGCGATATGTTCCAACAATATGTTCAGCACAGTCATACTTTCATGGAACCTTAACAATCCTTTTCAGATCTATGTCATGTAATCTTGACCATACTTTATGGTTTGGATTAATGCACTTTTTGAACAAGACTACTACGTAGAGATCGAATCAAGTTATGGCATAGAAATAATCACAACATCTCATGCTTGTATTCAGTCATGATCTTTATCTCGATGAACGAGTCATTCAAACATTCCAACTTTCAACTTACAAGATTATGTAATTAACTTTACCATTTCGATTCCGCAAAAAGATGATAGTGTATAACAATCAAATACAAATCGGAACAAAGTCAAGAACACCCACACGTATTCTTTTACTCAACTAGATGTATCATTACGAACCCTCCATATTCAAATCACCAACACCACTTTAAGATTTAACAAATCATTATAGGCGTAGAATTGTAATAACTACGGAATATAAAAAAAGAACTTACTTGGTGATGGATTCGGAAGATGATCTTGCAAGGTTAGATGAGCAAAAAGAAAAGTTTTGAGAGATTTGGGAAGGTTAGGCGGAGCCTAGGTTGAGCAAACAATGTGATTTTGTCTCAAGGTTGAAGTTCTATTTATAGACCAAGGCTTGGATCGAGTTTGACCCATGAAAAATCGGGTTAGGAGTCAAAAATCATAAGTAGGCGGCGCCTAATGCTTTGCCTATGCTTAGCATAGGCGGCGTCTTTAGCAAAGCCTAGTTGAACATAGGTGGCGCCTATGCTATGGCATTGTTGAAATAGTGACCATAGGAAATGGCATAGGCGGCGCCTTTATCTTTGCCTAGTTGAACATGGGCGGCGTCTATGCTATGGGCTAGTTGGGCATAGGCGGCGCCTATGCTATGGCATTGTAGATTCAGAGAGCAAAGGCAATGGCATAGGCGGCGCCTTTAGCTTTGCCTAGTTGAACATAGGCGGCGCCTATGCTATGGCTTAGTTGGGCATAGGCGGCGCCTATGCTATAGCATTGTCGATTCAGAGAGCAAAGGCAATAGCATAGGCCTTGCCTTGTCCGTTGCCTAAATTTACATAGGCCTTGCCTTGTCCATTGCCTAGATTTGTATAGGCAATGCCTAACCGAAAGCCTTTTGCTCCTTTATTAATCACTTACCAACTTTAACATTTCTCACTTTCAAATCAAAATTTGAGACCAAGCTCCTCCTTTATACGTCTTCCCCTACACTTAATCAAAAACAACAAAAACGATTAGAAAGATGGGTTGCCTCCCACCAAGCGCCTTAGTTTTGGTCGTGGCTCGACTCTTCTTTTTGGATTTTTATTTAACAAAACAAACTCCTAGAAAACAAAACGACTAAAAATAATGGGTTGCCTCCCATGTAGCGCTTGATTTATTGTCGCGGCACGACATAGTTACCTCGATTACTTAGACTTCGTCGAGATAGATGGTGGCCATGCATTTTATCGAGTCAAGAGGACCGATATATGGCTTCACACGTTGGCCATTCACCTTGAAAACACCACCATTTTTGTCTTCTAACTCTACTACTCCAGACGAGTAGACTTGGCTAATTCTGAACGGACCAGACCATTTAGACTTCAACTTACCTGGAAATAGCTTCAGTCTGGAGTTGAAAAGAAGTACCATATCACCCTTCTGAAAGTTTCTTTGGATAATCCGCCGATCATGGTACTTTTTCATCCGTTCCTTGTAGAGGTCTGCCCTTTCATACGCATGTAGACGGAATTCATCCATCTCATTCAGCTGTTCCAATCTCAGATTAATAGCATCATCCTAATTCAGGTTAAGCCTCTTCAACGCCCACAATGCTTTATGTTCGAGCTCAATCGGCAAGTGACAAGCCTTCCCATAAACTAGTTGGTACGGGGACATGCCAACTGGTGTCTTGAATGCAGTCCTATAAGCCCATAAGGCATCATCCATCTTTCGGGACCAATCTTTCCTACTAGCATTTACAGTCTTAGCAAGGATCAGCTTGATCTCCCGATTAGAAACCTCTACCTGCCCACTAGTTTGTGGGTGGTAAGGTGTAGCCACCTTATGTTGTTTGACCCTATATTTCACCAATACGGCTCTGAACAGCTTGTTACAAAAGTGTGATCCTCCATCGCTTATGATGGTACGTGGTACCCCAAAACGAGAGAAGATATTTCTCTTTAAGAATGCTACAACACTCTTACCTTCATTATTAGCCAGCGCTACTGCTTCGACCCATTTGGATACATAATCCACAGCAACTAGGATATATTTCATCCCAAACGAACACACAAATGGGCCCATGAAATCAACACCCCATACATCAAATAGCTCAACTTCAAGAATTTTAGACATGGGCATCTCATGGTGCTTCGAGATAGAGCCTTGCCTCTGACACTGATCACATCTTCTCACAAAATCGTAAGCATCCTTGAATAATGAAGGCCAATAATAGCCTCTTTACAATACCTTCCTGACTGTCCGATCACCTGCATGGTGACCCCCAACTTGGGAAGCATGACTTGCTTCAAAGATGCCAGGCACCTCCACATCAGAGATGCATCGCCTAATAACACCATCAGCACATCATCGAAAAAGATATGGTTCATCCCAGAAGTAGTGTTTCACATCATGCATGAACTTCTTTTTTTATGAAAGGAGAGATTCTCAGGCATCACTTTACTTACCACGTAGTTCGCAAAGTCTGCATACCACGGTAAGTCTTCCACCATAGCGACTAGGATCTCTTCGTCGGGAAATGCATCATCAATCTCAAGGTCGGGTTGCGCTATGTGTACACTCTCAAGTCTAGATAGATGATCAGCTACTTGGTTTTCGCAACCTTTTCTATCCTTTACCTCAAAATCAAATTCTTGAAGCAATAACACCCACCGAATTAGCCTTGGCTTAGCATCCTTCTTTGCCATTAAATATCTCAGAGCCGCATGATCTGTATGAACCACCACTTTGGTTCCCAACAAGTAAGCACGGAACTTTTCAAAAGCATAAACAACTGCTAGAAGCTCTTGTTTCGTGATGGTATAGTTCTTCTGGGCTCCATTCAAGGCCTTGCTCGCATAGTATATTGGATGAAATAGCCTTTCTCTTTTCTGACCAAGTACAACACCCAAAGCTACCCCACTTGCATCACACATCACTTCAAACGGTAGAGACCAATCGGGTTCTACGATAATAGGAGCTTCAACTAGCTTCCCCTTGAGGCATTTAAATGCCTTTAAGCAATCTTCACCGAAGTCGAACTTTGCATCCTTCTCCAAGAGTTTTCATAATGGACTAGCAATCTTGGAGAAGTCTTTGATAAACCTTCGATAAAAACCTGCATGATCGAGGAAACTACGCCCTCCCTTTACAAAAATTGGAGGTGGTAGTTTCTCGATAACATTAATTTTGGATCGATCAACCTCAATTCCTCTTTCGGAGACTTTGTGCCCAAGAACAATGCCTTCCTTAACCATAAAATGGCACTTCTCCCAGTTTAGCACCAAGTTGAACTCAACACATCTCTGTAACGCCATACTCAGATTCGCCAAGCACGATTCAAACGATTCACCCACAAATGAAAAATCGTCCATGAACACCTCCAAGGTGTCTTCAACCATATCAGAAAAAATGGACATCATACAACGCTGAAAAGTGGCAGGTGCGTTACATAACCCAAATGGCATACGTTTGAAAGAAAACGTACCATATGGGCATGTAAAAGTGGTCTTCTCTTGATCCTCAGGAGCAATACAAATCTGATTATAACCGAAATAACCATCTAAGAAACAAAACCATCCCTTCTCTGCCAATCGATCAAGCATTTGGTCCATGAATGGCATTGGGAAGTGATCCCTTAGCGTCCACGAATTCAGCTTCCGGTAGTCCATACACACTCTCCACCCTGTGACAAGTCTGAGTGGAATCAGTTCATTCTTTTCATTCGCAACTACCGCCATGCCCCCTTTCTTGGGCACACACTGTACCGGACTTACCCACTTACTGTCGAAGATTGGATATACTACCCCAACATCTAACCACTTAATAATTTCTTTCTTCACCACCTCTTGCATGGGTGGATTCAAACGTCATTGATGTTCAATGGTAGGCACACAATTTTCCTCGAGCTGAATCTTGTGCATACATATCCCAGGAGGGATACCAATAATATCAGCAATAGTCCAATCGATGGCTCTCTTGTATCTCCTCAGAACAGAAATAAGAGCCGTAACCTGCTGCTCACCAAAATCAGCCGCAACAATAATCGGAAGTGTATCACCACTTCCCAAAAATGCATATTTCAGGTGACTGGGCAGCTCCTTCAATTCTAGCACTGGTGGTTCTTCAATGGATGGCTTTGCTGGTGGTGAAGGGCGATTTTTAAGATCCAGATCCATTTTCTTAGGAGCATGAGAATAGGAGCCAATTCCTGTTAGAGAACAAATAGTTTCTTCATACTCTTCAACATCCTCACGCTCAAAATTCATAAGAACAGCAGCCAATGGATCGATAATAAGCTGTTTCTCTACAGATAATTCTTTCTCATCATCATAGTAAACATCAGCTACAGAGAACACATTCATATCTTTGGGCTGCTTCATTGATTCGCATACATCAAAACGGACCACTTCGTCATTCATCCGAAATAAAAGCTCATTAGCTCTTAGATCAATAAGCACACTTCCTGTTGCAAGGAAAGGACGCCCCAAGATTATGGGCACTTCAGAATCTGCCTCCCAATCCAAAATAACAAAGTCTTCAGGAAAGATGAAGGAGGAAACCTTCACCAATACATCATATAAATTATCAACAGGTTATTTTACCGACCTATCTGCCATCACGAGCCGCATATTGGTTGGTGTAGGATTACCCAACCCCAACTTTCTGTAAATAAATAGTGGCATCAAATTAATGCTAGCTCCCAAATCGCACAATGCCTTAGTAAAATCCAAAGATCCAACCGTGCAAGGAATAGTGAAAGCACCAGGATCTGCCTTCTTCTGAACTAGAGATCTTGTAGCGATTGCACTGCAATGATGAATATTATCTGCCAGCTCATAGCTTGCTGCCCGCATCTTTGTCAAAATGTCCTTCATGAATTTAGCGTATCCGGGCATCTGCTCTAGCGCCTCCACCAAAGGAACATTAATAGTCAGCTGCTTCAACATAGTCATAAATTTACTGAACCTGGTGTCATCGACTTTCTTCTTCAGTCTCTGAGGAAAAGGTGGCGGTGGAAGGGGAATAGTTTTTTCTGCCACTTTCTTTTTATCCTGCTTCCGATTGTCGATCTTTTCAGGCTGCAGACGTCTAGGAGTAACGTCAGGGACACTATCTTCAGCTTCTACGGCATCTTCACATTCTGCATCAATAACATTATCTGCTATATCATCAATCACCTGCTTGCCTTTGGATGGATTTTCCAACGCTTTACCACTCCTGGTAGTAATAACCATACATGATCCATCATTCCTTGGGTTTTGCACAGTGTCACTAGGTAAGGTGCCAGCCTTTCTTTGATTGAATGTCGCTGATAGTTGACTCAATTGTTGCTCCAGCTGTTTTATCGCGGTAGAATGCGAATCAACCAATTGATTTATTGATGACAAATCATTCTTTACCTCAGTAACGCCTATATTGGTTGCCTCCACCCCTTTCAACATCTTAGCCATCATATCATCCATGGACATCTTTCCAGAGCCAGATGCCACAGCCTCACGGTTTCTAGGAGGAACATACAAACCACTCCTGTCAGTCTTATTCTTCCAACCACCTTGATCGCGGTCCTTGTATCCAGATTTATCATAATAGTTCCGACTTTGGTTTCCTTGGGTATTTCCTCGGAAACCCCCCTGATTATTCAAATAATTTGCTTCCTCCTCAGAATCTGATTCATCTCTTCCCTGTGACACCACAGCCTTGACTTTTTTGGTCTTCCCTGATAATAAATGCTTGGTAAGAAGATCCATCTGTGTTTTTATGTGAGCCATATCCTGGTCACGTTCCTCTTGTCTTCGTCTCTGCTCTGCAGTCATGCCAATAGATACAGTAGAGCTCGCTACCTCAGAATCCCTGGTATGCCAAGCTCTACTCTGCTTTTTCATACGATCCAGCATATCACTCACCTCAATAAAAGTAAGGTCCATGAATGACCCTCTTGCAGCATTATCAACCACTGGCTTTGTCACCGAGTTCAAAGCCCTGTATAATATTTCCATCAAGTGGATATTCGTCATCTGATGGTTTGGGCACTGCATAAGCTTCTTCTTGAACCTCTCTCATGTTTCGTGGAGAGCTTCAGTTAGAAGCTGTCGAAAGTTGCTGATCTCATCCCGTAATTGGGCTCTCTTGGATGGCGGAAAGAATCTTTCTAGGAAAGCGTCTTTCAGTTGCCTCCAATTAGTAATAGAATCAGGAGTTAGCCCGATCAACCATAGAGTTACCTCCCCAGACAGAGACAATGGAAATAAGCGCAGCCGAATTGCATTCTGCCCAACTCCTGGATTGTCAAACGACTTGCATATTGAAATAAAGTTGATCAGATGCATATTCGGATCATCGCCTGCGAGTCCACCAAATAACCCCTTGAGCTGCAATAACTGAATCATAGTGCTAGCGATATTGAACTTAGCTCCGGGTGCCAAGGGTGGAGGAATAATTGCCCCTGTGGCACCAGCTCCATCCAGATCGTCATCATCATCATCAAAAGGAGCCTGCATAGCGCGGCGGTCAGGTCTCATTCTAGCTTGGCGATCTCTCCTGTGCATAGGTGCTGCCACTTCATCAGTACGCCTAGGATTCAGTAACTCATCATCACCCAGGTCCTCATCATCAGGATTTGTTGCCCGACCTGGGTTATCAATATTTTGTTGATGTACTTGAGAAGCTGCCAGTGCAGCTAATCTAGCATGCTTCTGTTGAGCCGCCCTTCTGTCAATGTCACTCTGTGCATCCATTCTTCCAATAAGTTGAGGTTCAGGATTTATGGGTAATAATGGCTGACCAGAACTACGAGTATTTGGCATGCACTCAACAGAACCTGAATAAAACAAAAACAACAACTAAAAGTAAAATTCGAGAATCTTTGACCAAAAGGTCTAGTAACTATCACAAACTTAGTTGACAACCGTATTCCCCGGCAACGGCGCCAAAATTTGATAACGCCCAAACTACAGCTCTCGTAAGAGTGTAAGCGGTCGCTGTCAAATATAGAACCCAACTGGGTTGGGTGTCGAATCCCACAGGGAATACTTGGTCACTAAGTGTTGCAACTATTAGTAGACTGATGATCGAAAATTCCACGGAAAAGGGGGGATAGGATTGTGGCGTGAATTACTACTATGGAAGTAACAACAGAATACTTTGTTTAGTAAGAGTTAATCACAGAGAAAAATAAGTTAGGGTTATGTCCACCTTATGAGTTCTACGTATCTATTAACTATGAGTAATGCGGAATTCAGACATGCATGCACTTATAGAGATTTGTATTCTAATGGTAAATCCTAGTGTTTCTCAACCATCAAGGATTATTTCACTTTAACTCTCTCGAGCTTAAAGCGTATAACTAATGGTACGAACTCTCCAATAGATTAATCCGGTTACAGCATTAATGTGTAAATAGGGGTTGGTAGCCCTATTTTCTTGTCACACTCTCTTTTCCAAACATGTAACTTTTCTCTCGAACAAGTTAATGCTATAATGGCGTATTCTATATGTTTGCAACCACGAGAATTAAATTAAAACGAAGAGAGTAATGATATAAGTAGCATAAGCATCAAGAATTCACAAACTCGTAGTAATAGATGGTATATCAAAAGGCTTCCATAACCCTAACAGAGAAGTTTAGCTACACATGAGTGTAAAGGAAAACAACAAAGACATCATCATCATCATACCAAAACTAGAACAATCTTCGCGAGAGGATGTTTTTAACGTCAAAGAGGGATGACGTTTTTCCTCTTAGCCGTCTTCCCCAAATATGTAGCGTGTTTCTCTCTGTTAAAGTTACAGAATCTGTAAACTGAATAAAAGTGTCGACTGAATTCTCAAAGCAACGAATTAAAAAATGCATGCTGAAAAATTCAGCAAATAGGGTTTTTATAACATCCTTGTCCTAGTCCTATTAAGTTACTGCTGCACCCCTAAGTATTTAAAAATACTGCTTTTGCCCGGGACAATTTCTCCATGCGTCACATTCAGTCCATAAGCTTCCAAAAGTTGCCTTCCTTCTTACATGAAGTTTTCCTTTGCTGCCCAAAGGTCCACAAAGTGCTGAAATCTTCATCATTAATACCTGAAAACATGCTAATCACGTAGGTTAGCTCACTTACAGGAAAATGGACTAAAAGTGTAGGAATTATATATTTTATCCTCAAAACTTAGCTATAACATGGGTAAATTATGGTGTTTAGGCGTGTAAATACACCCAACATCAGGGCACAATCAGAATTTATATCTAAAGAGGCAAAATTTGACATAGCTAGTAGTTCCAAAACCAGACAAAGAAGGAAATAAATAAGCAATCAACAAAAAGCGAAAAAATCATGTTTTTAAGCATATTGAGAATGTGTCTAGTAATCAAAACAGGGAGAGAAAATAAAGGAGGAAGGGCTGGACATTTTCTATGATAAAATGTAATTAAGCGAGTTTGAAATATCTAAGCAATCTTATTTACAATGAAGGAATAAAATGACATTTTTCGCAGTTAACACACAAATAGAAATACAACTTGTAATCCTTAAAAGGAGTATACTACAAGATCATCCTCACTCTCTCTTTGACCAACTCGAAATGAACTTTCAAGGGTTGAAGAAAAGGTCCTTGAGGGTTCATAGGTTGTCGACCTTACTACAGACATAAACCCACCATTTCCATTGGCTTTAAAGGTCAAAAGAATTAGAGGGTAGTCTGTATCTGGTTAATAAAGTAAATTAAACCACCATCAGTGACCTTGAACTAGGAAGAAAATTAAGGAAAAATCAAATTAAACCAAAATGACACTACACTTAAGAAGATGTATTTAGACTAAAACAAGGATATCCGACCAAAGAGATCGCAAATCAGATTATAATATTCGAGTATAAAAATAGCACGCCGGGGATCAACAAAACTTAGTGTTACAGTGGTTTCGAAAGCAAAACAAAAATTATGAGATTAAGACACCTAACTCAAATTCAAAATAAATCTAAAGAAACGTTACATTTGACTTTAATCAAACAAAGTTGAGGCTAGACAATGATCTAATATTTTGCAACGAAAGTCATTAAATCAAGATAGTGAACTGGACAAGGAAAGGCAGAAATTCCATAATATATGTTGCTTCATACTATAGGCTTACAACTAATTATCACCATTAACATAAGACAGTGAACTCATTCATTACTTTAAAAATTTACAGTTAATCAATACAATTAACATGAAACAGTGCATTCAAAGTAATCTAATCGAAAACTATGAAATGAACATTGATTCAGCAAACAACATAACAACAACCAATACAAGCAAATCCTACAGCCATTGTAGCCATCTATAGCAAGCAATTCCAGCATTACCATGATTACGACTACACAACTATTGCTATAGAGAAAAAGATGAAGAAGAAAATGATAGCAAATTTAAAAGGGAAAGGTGTGATTATTTTTTTCGGGGTAGTAAAATGGCTGGAAAATTCCACCACCACTACTATCGGCAGTTTTTTAGAAAAAATTTTAACTCTTGCTCAACAAAGGCTTCTAGCGCTTTTTTCATACTTTTGAGACTTGGGCCTCTTTATTGTTCTAACGTAAGCTATTTATAAAAGATGAAATAGAGGTGAATTTTTGAACTCCTACCAATGTGGAAGTAACAAACTGGGGGAAATTTTGGGATTGTCAATAGGAGAAATTTAAAGTTTTTGATTTGAACAGAATCTTACACCTCATCCTTTGTACCAATTTCGGGTTTTTTGAAAAAAAAATTGAAAGGATTCAACCAATCGAAATTAGGGAAAAACAATAATGCCCAAGAACCAATGAAAAATGTGCATGTATGTACGAATTAGTACTAATTTACACAAAATTTATGAAATTAAGCCGTTGGGGAGACACCTAGGCATTATTGTAGAAGATTCAGCCTTTTCTTGGTACACCATTGCGTGGTGTCACGTGATATGCACAAATTGGAAAGAAGGAAAGGAGATTTGAGCGAGAAGTGTAAGGAAAATTGGGTTGGAGCCCGGGTCGGAATTGATATGGTTGTTGTCGCTGAGCGTTTTGCGGTTTTCATTGAGGTTGCTGACAATGTTGTTGTCGACTATTGTTGTTGAATGTTTTTAGAGAAGAAAATTATAAGTGGCTTGTGTCAGTAGAGGGGTAATTGGCTGAAGTTGGACCGTTTTAAGGCTGATGTGGTATTGCTAAAATGGGTTGGTTAAGGGTGTTATAGGCTGGTCTTGTGGCCCAAAATTAAAAGTGGGAAAGGGTAGAAATTTTGCCATTTCATAAATGGCCAAATTAGATTAAAATTTTAGTCAACTTTATTTAAATGTTAACCGAATTGGATATCAATTGCCCAATTGCAATTATGATTAATTTGATATCAATTATGGTCAATTTTAATAAATCGACTAAATTGAATCAAGGCTTGAAACAAACTAACGACCGATTCAATTTCGTGTTTCTTAGTTTAATAAAACCAAACACATATTTCTCCAAATAAATTATTTTTGAGAACACATTATAATTAAATCATGATTTTAACTGTTTGAAGTAATTTTCAAGATAAGCCTTGATTAATATCATAAAATAAATATTTTAGTAACAAAATTATGTAATTTTCTATAATTAAATACAAAAATATATAATAAAATGACAAAATTATCAAGATAAATATTTTGAAAAAATTTTATTTAGATAAAATAAATGTTGTAATTTTATTAACACAGAAGACACTCCAGAATAAATTTAGTCGGGAAGGACAAAAATTAGGTGTCAACAATGAAATATAAATACACAGAAAAACAAAAATAGTCCTAAAATAATAATCTATTTGCAACCTTATGAACCACTTTCTAAGTCAGTCCAATTCTAAAAGATAAAGCTCAAGTAATTCAATCCGAGTGCAGTTGAGCCCAAGAAAAAATACACATTCGATGTGTACATGTCTTTTTTGTTATTTTTTTTCTCTGTGGAAGTAACATCAACAATATCATTTTTTTCGAGCAACTCCCCTTCTCAAGTTGATGGCCGGAGATCAAACACTCAACTTGTGCAAAAGAAGTCGGTGAAGTGGCCCTGCTAGAGCTTTGGTAAATAAATCAACTAATTGAGATAAATAAGGAAGAAAAGATAATGAAATCAACCCATCAAGAAGTTTTTCCCAAATGAAACGATAATCAAGCCCAATATACTTGACTCATTAATGAAAAGAAGGATTCTTGAAAATGTGTATTGAGGCCTAACTGTCATAATTAATGAGCACCAAAAATTAAAGAGTTATAGACAAATCTTGAAGTAGATGAACAACCCAGGTAATTTCAGCGACAAGGCGATGCATAAATTGGTACTCAGAGGGACGAATGACCTACAACTGGCTGTTTTTTTAATTTCCAAGAGATTGGGAAACCCCAATACTTAAAATGAAACCACTAACAAATCAACGACAATCAAAATAAGTATCCTAATTGGAGTCACAAAATGCTTGAATTTGGAAAAAAAGATTTAGAGATAAGAAGTGTCGTAGACCTGAATCTTTACTCTGGTATCTCATGGCATGATAAGCATTCTGAAAGTAATAGAACAAGGATTTTGTAAATATGGTCTAAGATTTTAAACTGTATGAGGTCAGATCAAGTATTTGTTAACAAACCAGCTTTTTCAAGAGTCATCGATAAAATGCCGGATCAATGAGAGGCTCAGCAGAAAAGGAGGAGAACTTAAGATATGGGTACAATGGAGTAGACACATGTTGAGATCTCAAATAATCAAATTCAGTGAGGAGCTCTATTGTAATTTTTTTACCTCCTCACTATTGTAAAATTTTATGGGTAATGATCATCCCAACATTCTCTCGCACCAATTCCATTCCCAAAAAGTGGTATCCTAGTTCTGACTACAATAAGAACTACATTCTTGATCTTACAAGTAATTCTATTCCACCCCATTCTTGATAGTACAAGAACTTATACTTTAGCCCATTATTTATCGTCTAAAGATCTTCTACTTAGGGGTAGCTTAAGGGTGAGGCTAGTAAAGTCTTTGTTTTAGGCCGCAAAATTTTAAGGCGCAAAAGTTTTTAATTGTTAATTCTATTTTTTCTTATACCTTTTTTGAAAATATTGAATACAGTAAAAAAAAAAAAAGGTACAAAATCAATATATAAAATTAAAATTATCATCATTTAATAGAAATATTTTAAAACTTTGAACTAAACTAATCAAATCTTTATAGTCATAAATAGTATTTTTACAATAACATCCAAGATAATGTATCAAAAATACATCATTAACGTCTTATTAACTTGAATCAATCCTTAGTAATATTATTATGTGAAATACAATACTACACTAAAAACAATAATTATGAAAAGAAAAAAAAAAGACCAAACTAATTTATTATTTATTATTTATTATGTATATGTTTATTTTTAAGACCTCAAATTAAATTTGAATTTAAAACACTAATTTTACTGAGACGCAAGAAATTATACACTACTTCTTTTATGTCATCTTAATCATACATCATTTACTGCTATTACTGGTGTAACCTATGAAAAATTATGTTTTCTCTCCTCTTTAATCTCATATAGACATCTTTTTCCGATACACAATAAACAGAGAGAAACGATTAAGAGAGAAAAAATAAATACGCTAAGCTGTAAAGATTGACATTTGTCCTAGAATTTGATGAGTAGTAGAATGTTGAATATGAGGTTGCCAACAAAATCATCGCAGCAACAACAAAAACAAAAAGAAACCATCTTTGTTGAATGATACTGCACATTTTGGCGTGAAGAATAATTTCTTTAATTATTTTTCTTGAAAAGAAATTAGAATCCGAAAAGGACCTAAAATGTCCTTCAACAATGTGAAATGGTGCAACAATGCCCTCTGTCTATCTATTGGGCCTTAAATGTCCTTCATGTCTATCTGTTGGGCCTAGAATGCCCTTTTCGTCTACCTATTGAGGCTATTTTTCCCTTTTATTTAGGCAAATTACATGAAAAGATATTTTTATATACTATATCAAAATTTTATGTTTTTTATTTTTTTGCCTACTTTCACGATGCCTCCATAAAAATATATTGTATATTTATTCCATAAAAATTCATGGTATATTTATATATTATACAAATTATTATATTTATATCATAAAAATAAATTATATATTTATACCATACAAATTATGATTATATCATATAAATTATATTTATAACATAAACATACATAGTATATTTTAGATATAAAAAATTTATTCCATGTAATACTGAAAATATATATTTATATTTAATAAATAATTTTTTAACAAGAAAAGTACTTCCGACATAATGAGATATACCATGAATATATATCCCATAAATTATATCAAAAATATAATAATAATAATCTAATTTTGACATAAATTATATTTATACAACAAAAATACATGATATATATGTACTTTCAACATAATGATTTTTATTCCATAAATATTTATCCATAAAAAATTATGGTTAACCCATTACATTAGAATTAAAACTACACGATAATAAAATAATACTAGATGGTTAACATACATGAAAACAAAACGAAACATACACGAGCAAATAATGAAATACTTAGTTTATTTAAAAATATTTGAATTTTGAATATTAGAAAGAAAGATTTGAAAGTAGGGATTATATTTTCCACTTTTAATTTGAAGATTGAAAATATATCTCTTAAATTAAGGTGAATCGATAATTAGTTATAGCATTAAATTAGGAATTATAATAAGTTTTTTATTTTTTTAGATGACTATATACGTGAATTTTATTTTTTTTGTAATATTGAAAAAAGTACTAATATTTATGTAATTAAGTTTTAAGGATGGTCTTTCCATGTAATTTTTCTAAATAAAATGGCAAAATAGGCCTAGTAGATAGACGAGAAGGACATTTTAGGTCCAAAAGGTAGGTGAGAAGGGCATTTTTGGCCCAATAGGTAGACAGAAAGGGCATTTTAGGCACAATAGGTAGACGGAGGACATTTTGGGAAAATGACATGGGCTGATCATTTTGAAGAGAAATAGCCAGCCCATGTAAAAGTTGGACAATTGGAGCCAGTTGGCCCAATTTAATTCCGATTTTTAGCCATTTGGCCCGTCGGTCGCATGCAGTCTCTATACTTAATTAATACACTTTTATACTATATTGATACACTTTTATACTGCACTGATACACTTTTATACCACATTGATACACTTTTATACCGCATAAATGGCTATATTTTGGAATTTAAAAATCAATGGCCACTCGGTCAGAATTATTTTAGCCAAGTGGCTATTCTTGTCCTTTCTCCGGACATTTTTGCACCATTTTACATAATTGAAAGACATTTTAGGCCCTTTTCCGAATTAGAATTGAAGAATTTTGATCGAGTTGAGTTCCTTTGAGAGAATATTAACTTAATTGTGTTGCGGACTTTGTAATTTCAAATTTCCTTATATATATATATATGTATATATACATATATACATATATATATATATATATATTACTAGTTTTGTTAGGCCCGATATTATATAAAAATAATCATTTTAATTAAAGGAGTATATGGATAAATAGTATACACTCTCCCTTCTTTTCAAAATACTTATCACGTTTCATTTTTTCGAAAGTCAATTATTTGACTAATTTTCGAATCTGTTAAATTACTTTAATATCTTAAAATAAAACTTTGACCGTGAATTCGGACATAGAAACATTAGTTTTTTTCAAGTAAAAGCTACATCTATAATAACTACACAAAAAGTATCATAAATCACATTAGTTAACAACTTAAAATATCTAAAAGACATAAAAGGATTCTATTAAAAAAATAAATTAACTCTTGAAATTCTAACCTCACCTCATGCTAACAGCCCGATCCACTGCGACCACTATGCCTACACCCTCCTTGGCTCCGTCCCTATATATTATTTATCTAAATTATATATAGAGAGATAATGAAAAAATACATTTCAGAAGAAATATAACATACACTCGAAATAATAAGTCAAGTAAATCAAAGGTACATGAATACATCTGGTATATGGCATAAAGTGTAATAATTCCGAAATAAATGCAGAATTATTTTATCCTACGTTTGATTGAATGTATTATTTAATTTCAAATTTATTTATCCCACTTTTTATTTATATCATAGTGATGAAATAAATTATCTTATATATATATAATAGGATAACTTATTTCAAAATAACTAATCTTAAAATAATTTATTCCCAACCAAACAACCTTTTTATAGGTCAGCTTTGTGAGCTGCAGCAAGAGCAAGTTGGAGAGGGTAATTTAAGGAAAGGTTTAATATAATTTTCCATGCATGTTGTAGCTTTATATGTGTTGTTTTCAACGTTCCTGCCAAATGAAATTCCAGCAAGGCTTATGTTGCATTATTAAAAAGAAAAAAATACATAAAGTAGCATACTTAAGTATTAAATTACAAAAAATAGCAACACTTTTATTAAATTACATTTTGTAGCATGTGTATTTGTATTTTTGTAGCAACAGTTTGTAAAAATATAAAATACATATCGATCATAAGGGAAGTAAAAATTATATGTATTTGTATTTTTGTAGCAACAGTTTGCAAAAATACAAAATACAACTTGCTATATCATGTAATTATGAAACTATTGCTATGAAACTCATAATTAAGAGGAGAAGTATGCTATTTTTGAATTTTGCCCTATTAAAAAAGTTATATTTAGAGATTGTCCCTAGTAATAAATTAAATTGCCGTTGGTAAGGAGCATTTATATCCTCTCTCAAAATAGGACTATTTCAATGCGAACGTGGATTAGTCAGGCTTGTCCTGGTGCATATAATATAACCTCCCCATCAAATCCTCGTCATCTAACAAATTGTAAGGATTTGATTTTGTGAATATATATTTTTATATGATTTGATCATTTTACCCCTCTCTGTGGTTGCTAGGTGAAGTTCTGAAGTGTGGGGGATGATTGGTACGATTCTCAATGCATTTCAGTGTGAATTGAACGAGTTATGTGATTTTTAGAGGTTAAAAGGGGCTTATAGTTGACTTCGGTCAACATTTATTATTATATGTGTTGGATGGTAAAACGAACTACGCCAACAGATCTGGAACATTGATTTTGGGTTGGTAGAATGGCTAGTGTGATTTTATGGTTTTTATATCTCATTTCGACCTTCGATCTGCAAGATTGTGAAATTGGGTCTCGAGGGTCAATTTTATGAAAATAATCTTTTTTCGAAAATATGATGTCGCAATTGAGTCCAGCACGTCAAATTTGATAATGTAGTATAGTTTATTTACACTCTCGGGGATTTCAAATAAATTTCAAGGGATCTGCGGGGACTTGAAAATTTTTCAAGTCATAGCTAGTGCAACCGCTAAAGCAGCTATTGGATTGCTTTAGCAACCCGGCTCCCAGCTCGGGGCTGCTAAAGAAGAGCCTTGTCCGCTTTAACGGAGATAGCTAAAGTGGTCCCTTGTCCGCAAAAGAGGACTGGGCTACACGTGGGTACCACTAAAGCAACACTTGATCGCTTTAGCGGTGACTGCTCAAGCAGTCAAGTGGCCGCTTAAGCGGTCATGCCAGGTACAGTACAAAAAGCTCTTTTTCTAATTTTCTCTTATTTTTGAGCTTTGGGTTAAGAGGTTTTTGGGTGAGTTCTTCCATTTTAAGCTTGGGTAAGCTCCAAATCGCTATTTTAATTATTTTACTTTGATTTTTGTCATTTAAAACCCATGATTTCAAAAGTGAAATTCAGGTATTTTGGCCCGGAAGGCCTAAAATAGTGTTTCTTCAATTTAAACTCCAATTTCAATCCATTTTCACTTGGATTTTCTTCTATGGCTTCCTTAAATCATGAGTAATGTGTTTACAAATAAAATTTTAGTTTTGCCCTTTCTTTACGAAAAACCCATTTCGACCCTGATTCAGAAAGAGGCAATATGGGTATCATTGGCTTTCTTTTAACGCGTAGATTCTATATTTGTATGTTTTAGTCGATCCCAAGGTCGTTTGAGAAGGAAAGGCTCCAGGTTGAAGGGATTTGAAATGGATTTCGTAGCTTCGAGGTAGGTTATGACTTAACTTTCTTCAAACTGGATTGGGTAGTTAATATTTTATATAAAAGCATGTTATAGGTATGGGAATGAATCATGGAAATGGTGTTAATATTGTTGTGTTCCTGTGTGGGGGCTTATGTGTTGTTATAGGTGGGTTGAGATAATAATTTCTAAGTGTGGCCTGTGTGGGGCTCTTATCTGGTATTTTTAGCTCTGTATATACATCGGCTTGTTTTCTTCCTAATTGAATTGCTTAAGTTGGTTTATATGTGATATCAATGATGTATTACGTGCATTTTGTGCTTTAATGGTACATTACTTTTATTGGATCATGGATGGTTGACCTATTGAGTGAATTTTTAGCTCACGGACATGTGTATTGTCTGGATTTGAGATTCTCCTTTTGGTTTGATTGTGATCATTATATCCTCATATCATACATATAGTTAATGAGGCATTAGTACCATCGTAGAAATTCTAGTTTTTCTAACAGAAATATGATACCTTCAAAAACCCTTTGTCGTAGTTCACGACAGAGAAGAGATATGGATGTTGAGACTGAATTGGTTATTGAGATTGTAAATGGGTTTCAAACCCTTCATGTGTCCTACCTTAGGAGCAGTGTTCGGTAAGTGTATACGGAGGTTATGTGATAACCTCGAACATATCATATCATCATCATTACCATTCTCATTCTATTTCACATATCATGCATCTTCTATGTTGTTCTTTCTTGTTTGACTTGATGTCTATCTATCTTGTATTTTCTTTTCTTACTTGTATTTGGTGCATGCGATATATTTAGAATTGTGAGTGGAAATGGTGTAGGCTACCATTTGGGACATTTTCTTACTACAGGCGGTAAGCCTATAGTGTGTATTTATATACTTTATTTTCTACTTTGCTTAGCCAACCTATGATACCTACTAGGGGTGTACAAACTGAACCGTTAGGTCAAACTGAACCGGATCAAACCAAACCAAGGAAAAAAACTGACTTACAGTTTGGTTTGATTGGTTTGGTGTTGGCAAAAAAAACCCGATCATTCTTGATTTGGTTTGGTATTAGCAAAAATAAAATCAAACCGAACTTAAATCGAACCGACATAATATATATATATATAATTTTAATTTTTTATAAGTACAAAAATATTACTTATAATATACTTTCTAATTATTTTTACTAAAAATTACACAAATACACAACTTATGTTTTCAATATTACAAAAAATCCCAACTCCTTAAACATATTACAAAAATCCTACATATACACAGAATGATATGTATATGTCGGCTATATTATGTATATTAATAGGGAGAGAGAGTAAAGTAACTAAAAGAGTGGGAGAGAGTGTAATTACTTTTAAAAGGTTGGTATTTATGTTATTTATACTTTTTTTTATTACTTTTTTATATTCAGAAAATAGATATATATTCTTGGGCCTTTACTTATAATATTTGTCCATTAGTAACAAATTAATATAAAGCCCAATATTAATATAAAAAGGAAAAATTATATATTATAGACAAAATACTATATTAATTACATGGTATGGTTAATGTTTTAAAAAATTACAATTCATAGTTATTTGGTAGTTTAAAAATAAAAAATTGTTCTATTGGCAAAAAAAGGCAATAATAGGAACATCAAAATGCACGATTATTGAAGATATCTTCTACAACTTTTTTTTTCTTATTTTTCTCTCAAAATCACTCTAATATCCTTGATTTTACATTGAAGAAACAACAACATTGGCAACATCATAATAGTGTTCTTCAAGAGACCTTCTTCAACTTTTTTTTCTCCTTATTTTTCTCTCAAAATCACTTTAATATCACAATATATCATCCTTGATTTTACTTTGGAGAACCTTTTTTGCGGATTTGTCACCACATAAAATCCGTTTAGAATATTTATTGAAGATTTGAGGTAATTTTCAGTATTTTTGATATTAGATTTAATTTTTTTATTATTTTTATATTTTGCAATCCTTTCTATCATAAATTTTGATTGAGATAACTTAGTTCAATCATTATTTTCTTAATTCAACTAAATTGTTATCTATTATATATTATGTGTCAATTATATATGTGTATATGTATAAGTTGTATATTAATTGTGTATATGATGTAATTGTATAAGTAATATATGTGTAAGTCAATTGTATAAGTCATATATGTCAATTGTATATGTCAATTATATAAGTCATATATGTTTAAGTTTTTAATTGTATATGTATATATATGCGCATATGTATAAATTGTATATTAATTATATATTTGATATAATTGTATAAGTCGTATATGTTTAAATTAATTGAATAAGTTATATATGTATAAGTCATATATGTCAATTATATAAGTCATATATGTATAAGTTGTTAATTGTATATGTACATTTTTTTTTTCAATTGTATAACTGAATGTTTGTATATTATTATAGTGTATATTAAATAACTATATATTTGTATATATATAGTTTGCAGAATTTATATTGAGTGTGCACATATACATTTTGCATAGTTTATATACAAATATACAATTCTTGAAATTATTAAAAATAAAAGAATGAGAAAGAAGGGGGGACCAATAGAGGGACAGGAATGGAGGAGGGGAGAGAGAAGGGGGAGAGAGGCAAGAAAGAGTGAGAGAAAGAGAGGAATTTAAGGTATATTATGTTTTGTAACTATGTGAACATTAACCATGTCTTGTAATTATGGACTAAAAGTTACCTATATCTGAATTTTTGCCATATAAAAACCTAAAACTCTTCATTGCTTCACTTTACATTTTGTTCATTCGTTCGTCAAGTTGTGATTTAGGTTTGTTTCTCTTCTTTCTCTTTATTTTTTATGAAATTATGTTATAGTTAATTACTTTATGGAGTTAAGTTTTTAATAAGTTGTCTCCAATTCTTCATTCTTTTGTATGCTCACATTTTATGTGAAGGGAACTTTCAGACAAGCTACTGTGACTAGTGACTAAGAAATTGAACCACTAGGTATCCACATAATATTACTTTGAGAGATAGTAGTTTAGACGTCTTAGTAATTTTCCAACTTAATTTTAATTGAAAGTACTCTATGACCATTTTTTTTAATCTTTTTAGTAAAAACATTTAATTTTTTTCTTCAATCACATTATAATTGTAAAAAAATGAGAAAACTGAAAAACTGAGAAAATAAAAAAAAACGACTAAAACCAAAATTAAAATACCAATTGTATATTGGTTTGATTTGATTATGGATTTAGAAAACCGACATTATTGGTTTGGTTATATTTTAATGAAAAAACGAACCAACCCGACCTATGTACACCCCTAATACCTACAAAGGAAAAGTGGACCATACTCATCCTTACTGTGCCCTTTTAGTGCAGATCTAGAAATGAGTGCACCGCGAGGCAACTGAGTTCGGGCGGTGATTCAATACATCTAATCTAGTGGCCTCTCTATGCTTCCAGAGTCGACCTCCTACCCCTTCCTATCTAGTTTTTGTCTTGTTTTGTATTTAGAGACAGGCTTATGTACCTTGTTAGATTATCAGTTGTACTTTCAGACTTTGAGATGGATTTAGATTATTCTTATACTGTAACACTAGGTCTTGGGATGGGTTATGGTATTAATGAGTTTTAGACTTCTGCTATCTTTATATATGTATGGCTTGACTTCATTCCGGGGGGTCTCGTCTTAGGTTTTATGTCATAATTATTATTTATGTATCAGTTTAGGTGATTGGCTTACGTGTCAAGGCTTAGACATGATAAGTGACATCATGACCCTTAGTTTTTGAGTCGTGAAAAATATCAGAGCAGCCAAGTTCATTGGTCTTATCAGTTTAAGATCAGGGTGTCTAGTAGAGTCTGGTGGATTGGTACGTATATGTCTGTATCTATCTTTGAGTGGATATAATATATCTTTAGGAAACCTCCTGAATTTTATTACTTAACGGGCAGGTTTTTCCACACCCTATATTCTAAATTTAGTTTCACTCCTTTCTATGCAGATGGTGAGGAGTAGATCCAACGAGACCAGAGATACAAAGCTAACACCCGAGGAAAGAGCCCAGCCTAAGGGTCGTAGAAGAGCTCAAGGTAGAGGATGGGCACGAAGATCTGCCCCTTTCAAAGGTAGTACTAAGGGGATCTCCTCTGATCCCGAGGTTGAGTATGCTAGAGATGTGGGTCCTACTCAATTTCCCCAGAGTTCTTCAACCCAGTCATAGAGGTTTTATTAATTCATTTGTTGACTTGTTTGGAGGGTGTTTGTAACGCCCCAAATTTGGTACCCGGAACTCTACACGGTGCTCATGACCCCGAAGGACCACAAGTTAACCCATGACTGATATCTGTACCTGTATACTGCATAATATACTAAATAATGCGGAAACATGAACTGAAAGGCCATAAGGTTCACATAACTGAAGTAAAACATAACATCTAAACGGGGTATGAAATACCCAAAACAACAGAAATAACTGTCTGAACATAATAGTCTGGAAAGCCTCTAACTGACTGAACTGACTGAATAGGGATTTTATGGGGCATGTCCCCAACTAACTCCAACTAATAAACTAATTAATGAGATAATAGAGAAATAATCATGTCCTCGAAGGATAAGGACTCACTGCTAACTATGACTGTTGATATCTAGAATCTACTGATGCTCTAGAGCTCGTGTCTCTGAACCTATGCTATTAGACACCATAGCGCAAATGAGTCAATACTTTGAATGTGCTGGTATACATGTGAGGTAGGCTGAATGCATAGGGTTTATATACATAAACAATAATAATAACAGACTGACTATCATGAGCGTGAGAATACATGCATGAGACATAATAACTGACACTGATACCGTGATAACATGATTACTGAATCTGAATACTAATAACATGACATACTGATAACTATTATAACTGATAACATGACTGACTGTATCTAACAGTCTTGAATCTGATGGAACTAGCTGAGTTCCGTACTGTATCTGAATTAACTGTATCTGACAGTCCTGAAATTTGAAGAACTATATGAGTTCATGACTGATACTGATACTAAAACTGTGGAAAGTAATCATCTAACCAACATTCCCCGTATGCGCTATAATAGTTGAACTGAGGTCCAATCTGTGCCCTGATTGAAAGAGTGTCAATACCCGCCACTGATAAGGAAAACATGTGGGTAACCCTCATATAACAGGTAACTCTAGTGAGAATGGTGGGAACCCTCATATAGCAGGTTAATCCACCTTATCTACCCTCATATAGCAGGCTATGATGTCTCAACCTATGTTAGCTACATAGTTCTGGAATGCAAGGATTGCTTCTAAGAATCACACCCTCATATAACAGGTTAGTTCCCACCTTTGGGTTCGCTCGGTGTTAATTTCTACTCATATATGAATAGACACTGAACATGATTTACTGAACTGAACATGGACTGAGTTACTGAATTCCGTTGACTGACGAAATACTACTGATATCTGACAACTGACTGAGTTTATGAGATCATGGATATTTCATGAGTCATAAGACTGTCTGAAGTGTAAGGATCATAGCTTGACTGAGAGTGTCATGAAAACATGACATGTTTCTAGGCACACAGCTAATATTTCGGGTACAAGTACCCCCAGGACTCGATAGAAGGAAACTGACAAATGATGACTTGCTTGAATACATAATAATCACCATAATGCATTTACTAAAGAATTTCATCAAACATGTGATAAACATAAGCTTGTACATACATGGGGATTTCATGACAACATGCTAGTTAAGCACTTTTCCTTCATTTAGGCATTAAATCAAATATATAGTAGGCATGGTACACGTAAACATCATTGTACAACAATTAAACATCATGATCACATTCTAATTTCATCATTCAAGGGTTTAGTCATAGGTTTGCATGAATCTATATCTATAATAATTAAACCCACATAGAAATTATCACCCAACATGGAGTAGAATTTAATTTTTCATTTATCAACATGAACAAAAACAGCCCAATCATGGAATCATAAAGAAAATACATAACTTGAAGTTGGAAAAGGGATTCTTGGACTTCATGGACGAAAGGAGTCCATGAATGAACACTATGCATACCTGGGTTGAGTTTTTTTATGTTCTTGAACTTGAAGATTTGGAAATCCTTTAGTTCTTGAAGAAGATTGGATTTTGTTCTTGGAGATTAATGTTAGAGAGAAACCCTAATATTGTTTATGAAGTAATAATGAACCAAATAGCAGAAATCGGATATAATTGGGTATATATATAGGTGGGTGATAAATGACCAAAATACCCCTGTTAAAATGACTTAAAAAAAACTGAACGGGACCTGCGATGGTCCGTCGCTGGGTTGACGGTCCATCGGCCCTGACCGTCGTTTCTAGAAAGAATAGGGTCTCACTATTTTGGCTGCGATGGCTTGGGAGGCAGTCCGTTGCAGGTTCGACGGTCCGTCAACCTGACCGTCGCACCTTATCTAGAAGGTGGCCTCACTATTTCCCTTGCGACGGCCTGAGCGATGGTCCGTCGCTAGTACGACAGTTCGTCGGCCTGGTCCATCGCTCCTTGGCATAAGGTAGCTCTCGTTGCCTTGTTGCGATGGTCCGTCGCTAGTTCGACGGTCCGCCGGCCTCACCGTCGCCTCTGGGCGGTTTTACTGCCTTCTGTATTTTGGCCAAAACTTTCTCCTTCGATGTCGGATTTTAACAAAATTGGTATCGTTGGAAAGCTAATTCAATTCTCCACGTGACAAAAAGTGAAAATATTAAAAATACCATATGTACAAAAGTGGATTTATCTTTCAAGAAAGCTTCTAATATTCTTAAGATGATTTCAAGCTAGGAAAAAGTATGGGATATTATCGTGTTCCATTGAGTGCACCTAATATTCCTCAAGATCCAAGTGTTGTGCCTCTTTTTGGTAAGTATCCGAGTATGGTATTCCGAGATTAGGAGTTCAGCCTTCATCTATGTTACCTCCTCAGGTAGGATCTCATCCAGCCAGATTCATTATGCCCTCTATTGTTATGGGAATAGTTATTTTTCCTGAGGATCAAAAGAGTTTTGAGAGATTCACTCGCTTAGATCTACCTATGTTCAGTGGTTTTGTAGGCAAGGATGCTTGTGAGCTCTTGATTGACTGTCGAGAGAAGTTGCATAACATTGGATCGCTTGAGTCGCATGGGGTTGCTTACACTACCTACCAATTAAAGAATGTAACGAAGGATCAGTGGAGGTCACTTTTTAGTTTCATACCTCTAGGTTCGCCAGAGATGACTTGAGATTAGTTTATTATAGCCTTTTTGGATAATTTTGTGCCATACAATTTGAGGGATCAGATGACAGACGAGTTTGATCACTTGGAGCATGGCTCTATATTTGTTATTGAGTATGAGGCACATTTTCATGCCTTTTCTAGATATTTTATTGCCAGTATTACCACCAAGTCTAAGAAGATTCAGAAGTTTGTGAAGGGATTAGATGTTTTACTTCAGTTGGCTACTGCCCAGATAGAGTGCAGGGGGCATGATTTCAGAGTATAGTGGATCATGTGAAGATGATCGAGTGTATTCTTTGAGCATCTTAGGGAGGTGCCAAAAGGGTGCGCCTCAGGGTAAGTTTTATGGTCACACTCCTCGGTGTAGAGTTATAGAGGTTTCCATGGGTATCATGGCAAAAAAGTGCATGTGGCCTTGTACGGTTCGGGTAGTGGGACTTCTGGTTTAGCAACTTTGGGTGGTTAGGAATCGATCCTGGGTAGTCGTACCTCTTCCTGTTGAGTCAGGTCACAGAGTTTGATATGTGTGTGATAAGTTTGACTATTTGGACAAGGATTGTCCCCGTCGTATGTTCAGACCTACTTCTATATCGACAGTGAGAAGTGACCCTTAGAGAGGTAGAGATATTACTAGAGGTGTATGAGGTAGAGGATGGTACCCATGGTAGTGGTCGTGGGGCTGCTTCATTCGGTGGTGGATATGAATAGTGTTATGCTATACCTACTAGACCTGAGGTAGAGGCTTTCGATGTTATTATCACACGTATCATCCATATTTGTTTCAGATCTGCATTTATGTTATTTGATCTAGGGTCAACTTTTTCCTATGTGTTTGCATATTTTTCTTTGAATTTTGATTCTACTAGTAAGCCTCTTGCCATGCCTATTTGTGTATCTACCCCCTAGGAGACTCATTAGTGGTGGATCGGGTGCACTGATCTTGTGTTGTGACTTTCACAGGCTGTGAGACTTGGGTAGAACTTATTAGCCTAGATATAGTAGATTTTCTCATCATCTTGGGTATGGATTGATTAGCTCCCTATCATGTTGTTCTAGGTTGTTATTCTAAGACTGTGACTTTATCCTCATCTGGTGTGCCAAGGATAACTTGGAAGGGTATGCTTCATTTGAATCCCAAGAAACATATCCTTTCTTCAAGCTCATCGCTTGGTAGATGATACAAGAAAACCAAGGGATACACAAAATTACACTCCAAACAGTCCACAAATCACAAGATTCGAGGACCTATTGGAGACCAACTCTCGGATTTACTACAACACACAATGACGAGATAGAAAGGTATATTTTCAACACCAAAACAACAAAAATGACAATAAGATGAGAATAATAACAACAAGAGACAATAACTCACGGGTTGAAGATTACAAGATACACAAACGGTTACAAGATTACAATAAACAAAAGGGATAGATAGTTAGACCTTGGTTGGTATAATCTTAAGAACCCAAGAACATATGATACTCTTGAACCCTTAACGCTACACACAACGTTTAACCTAACTCCTACGTTGACACAAGAGGGACTTTACCTCCTCTAAACACCAACGTCTCAAGCAATGAATGCAATACTAGTGATTCCACACTAGTATCACCCTAGTTTTGGGTTGCCTCCTAAAGAGAAGAGAGGACTTATCTTTCAAAGTGTTATACTACAATATCATCAAAGTCTAAGACAAAAATGACCTACAATGTTCTATTTATACTAGGTTACAACTAGAATACAAAATGACCAAAAAGCCCTTTAATGAAAAGCCTCAAAATGTCGCCCATGGAGTGTAGTGTAGGTTCGGTTTTGGTGTGTGTTTTAGGCCCTCTTTTGCATTTTTCTTGCACACTCCAAGCCTTGGGTTCATTACACTTTCACACGTCCATCCTCGTGGTCGTACTTGTATCAGTAAAGAAGGGATGTTTGGCTTACTTGGCATATATTCATGATACTAGTGTTGATTTACCACCTCTGTTGGATTCTGTTCATATTGTACTTGAATTCAGGATGTTTTTTCCACGATTTGGCGTGGTATGCCTTTGGATCATGATATTGACTTTTTTATCGACTTTTAGCCGGGCACCAAGCCCATTTCTATTTCTTCTTATAAGATAGACCAATCAAAATTAAGGAGTTGCAGGAGTAGTTAGATAAGGAATTTATCTGGCTTAGTGTATCACCTTGGGGTGCGGCTGTCCTGTTTGTGAAGAAAAAAAATAGACATGTGTGTATGTGTATTGATTATCGGTAGTTGAACAAGGTTATAGTTAAGAATAAGTATCTTCTTCCTCGTATTGATGATTTATTTGACCAATATCAGGGTGCTTCGGTGTTTTGGAAGATTGATTTGAGATCCGAGTACCACCAATTGAGGATTAGAGCTTTGGATATTCCAAAGATAGCTTCTTAAACCAGGTGCGGTCATTATGGGTTCTTGGTCATGTCGAGTTGACCAATTCTTCAGTCGCGTTCATGGAGTTGATGAACTGGGTATTTTGATCGTATCTTGACTCTTTTTCATTATATTTATAGATGATATCTTGGTGTACTTCATAAATAAGGCCGATCATGAGGAACATTTACAGATTGTATTCTAGAGGTTGGGAGATGAGAAGTTGTATGTTAAGGTCTCCAAATGCGCGTTTTAGTTGGAGTATGTCTCTTCCTTAGGTCATGTGGTGACCAAGGAAATGGCCAAATCGGCAGAGATTACAGTGGTTCATAATTTGTCTAGGCTTACTTCTCCTACTGAGATTTGGAATTTTATTAGTTTAGCAGACTAATATCAATGCTTTATTAAGGGTTCTTCATCTAATATGGCTCTTTTGTCTAAGTTGACTTAGAAGAAAAAAAAATTAGTGGTCTAATTCTTGTGAGGCGGGCTTTCAAAAGCTCAAAGATTTATTGACATTCACTCTTATCTTGACTATGCCCAAGGAGGTTGTGGATTTTACCATCTTCTCTTATGCTTCTGATGTTGGATTGGGTGTTGTGTTGATGCAGAAGGGTAAGGTGATTGCGTATGCTTCTCATCAGTTGAAGCCCTATGAGAAGAATTACCCTACCCATGATTTGGAGTAGTGCGCAGTTATATTTTCTTTTAAGTTGTGGAGTCACTATTTGTATGGTGTTCATTGTGAGATCTTCTCAAATCATCGTAGCCTTTAGTACTTTTTCACCCAACAAGATCTTAATATGAGGCAGTGTCATTGGTTTGAGTTTCTTAAGGATTATGACCTTACTATTTTCTATCATTCGAGCAAGGCTAATGTGGTTGCGAATGTCTTGAGGCAAAAGTCGACTAGTATGAGTAGCTTTGCGCATCTTTTGACCCAGGAGAGGCCTTTAGCCTTAGAGTTTCAGTCTTTGGCTAAGCAGATGGTTAGACTTGATATTTCGATGCCTAGGTGCATTTTGGTATTTGTGGAGTCTAGGTCTTTTTTTATAGAGCAGATTCAGGCTTACCATTTTGATGATGTGGGTTGAGAGTGATTCAGGATAAGGTGTTGAGTAGCGAGGCTAAGAAATCCTCGCTTGACTCTGATGGTGTTTTCAGAATTGAAGGTCGAGTTTGTATGCCGAGAGCGAGTGACTAGGTGAGACTGATTTTAGAGGAGGCTCATTGTTCTAAGGCCATTCATCTAGGAGTGACTACGATATATCATGGTTTGAGACAACACTATTGGTGGGGTGGTATAAGAAGAGATATAGTGGACTTTGTAGAACGTTGCCTATGTTGCCAGCAGGTGAAGAACGAGCATCTGAGGCCTGGTGGTTTGCTTCAGAGGTTACCCATTCCCCAATGGAAATGGTAACAGATCACTATAGACTTCATGGTTGGGTTGCCTCGTACTTCTCATGATTTTAATTGTCTTTGGGTCATCGTGGATCGATTGATCAAATCTGCTTATTTCATCCCTATTTAGGTTTACTTCAATGCTGAAAGGTTGGCCTGTATCTATGTTCATGAGGTAGTTCATCTTTATGGTGTACCAGTGTCTATTATTTCAGATAAGGGTGCAGTGTTCACTTCTCACTTATGAAAGGCTTTTCAGGAGGAGTTGGGTACCCGAGTTGATCTTACCATAACTTTTCAACCCAGACTGATGGTCAGTTAGAGAGGACTATTCAAGTTTTGAAGGATATGCTAGGTGCTTGTGTTATGTATTTTGGAGGTCAGTGGGAGCAGCTTTTAGCTTTGGTGGAGTTTGCGTATAATAATAGCAACCACTCTAGTATTAAGATGGGCTCCCTTTGAGGCTTTGTATGGTAGGTTCTGTCTCTCTCTAGTTGGTTGGTTTGAGGTTTCTAAGATTAAACATCGAGGTATGGACTTGCTTCGCGAGTATTTGGATAGAGTTTGAGTCATTTAGGATAGACTTCGAGCACCTCAGAGTAGCCAGAAATGCTATGCAGATCATAGACTTTGTGCCTTAAGAATTAATGTTGGTGATCGAGTCTTCTTTCATGTTTTTCCACTAAAGGGTGTGATGAGGTTTAGAAAGAGGGGCAAGCTTAGTCCCAGGTATATCAGGTCATTTGAGATTCTTCAAACTATTGGGGATGTAGCTTATGAGTTAGCATTACCCCATATTTATCATTTGTTCATTAAGTTTTTCATGTATCCATGCTTCGGCATTACATTTCGAATAAGTCATTTGTCATTCGTTAGGACTCAGTAAAGTTAGATAAGAGGTTGACCTTCGTGAAAGAACCAATTTTTTTATTAGCTAGTGATGTTAGACGATTGTGTTCTAGGGATATTTCAGTGGATAAGGTCTAGTAGAGACACTGTCTAGTAGATAAGGCTACTTGGGAGATTGAGTCCATCATACATAGTAGTTATCCCTAGCTTTTTGCTGATTCAAGTACTCCCCTTGCTTTTAGTTCGAGGACAAACTAGATTATTAGTGTTGGATTTTATAAGGACTTGATTTTTTGAACTCTTCATTTTTATGTGATTTGACCATTTTACCCCTCTTCATGGTTGTTATGTGATGTTTCTAGGTGTGGGAATGATTGGTAAGATTGCCAATGCGTTTCAATGCGAATTAAGCGAGTTTGTGATTTTTAGTGGTTAAAAGGGCTTATAGTTAACTTCAGTCAACATTTGTTGTTCTGTGGGTCGGATGAGAAAATAGATTGCGCTAGCAAATTCAAAACGTTTACTTTGGGTTGGTAGCGTAGTTGGTGTGATTTTATGACTTATATCTGATTTCAAAATTCGATTTGAAAACTTGTGAAATTGAGTCTCGAGGGTTAATTTTTTCAAAACAATCTTTTTTTTTAAATCTGATATCTCTGTTGAGTCCAGCACGTTGAATTTGATAGGGTAGGATAGTTCATTTGCATTTTCAAAATTTTGAACGAATTTCGAGGGATTTGCGGAGACTTAGAAATTTTTCAAGTCCTAGCTGGTGCAACTGCTAAAGCAGCTCTTGGTTCATTTTAGCGATAGATGCTAAAGCGGTCAGCTAGTCGCTATAGCGACCTAGTTCCCTAGCTGGGGACTACTAAAGCGGTGCTTTATCCGCTTTAGCAGAGGCTACTAAAGCGGCCCTTTGTCCGCTAAAGAGGACTAGGCTTCACAATTGTACCTCTAAACCGACACTTGATCGCTTTAACGATGACCGCTTAAGCGGTCAAGTGGCCTCGTAAGCGGTCATGCCTGGTACAGTATAAAAAGCTCTTTTTTTTCATTTTCTCTTATTTTTGAGATTTTGAGCTTCGAGTTAAGAAGTTTTTGGGCGAGTTCTTCAATTTTCAAACTTGGGTAAGCTCCAAATTACAATTTCGGTTATTTTACTTTGATTCTTGTCATTTAAAATCCGTAATTTCGTGATTTCAAAAGTAAAAGTTGAAAATTTTGTCCCGGAAGGCCTAAAATATTGTTTCTTCAATTTAAACTCCAATATCAACCCATTTTCACTTGGGTTTTAATCTATGACTTCCTTAAATCATGGGTAATGTGTTCACAAATAAAATTTTAGTTTTACCCGTTCTTTTTGAAAAACTCATTTTGGGGGTCGGTTTTGACCTCGACTCAGAAGGCAAATGGGTATCATTGGCTTCATTTAAATGCGTATATTCTATATTTGAATGTTTTAGGTGATTTCGAGGCCGTTCAAGAGGGAAAGATTCTGGATTAAAGGGCTTTGGACTGAATTTCATCGCTTCGAGGTAGGTTACAACTTAACTTTCTTCAAACTGGGTTGGATTTTTAATAAAAGCATGCTATAGGTATGGAATAAATTATGAAAATGGTGTTAATATTGTTGTGTGCCCATGTGGGGGCTTGTATGTTGTTATGGGTGGGTTGAGACAGTAATTGCTATGTGTGGCCAGTGTGGGGGTCTTATCTAGTATTATTGGCTTTGTGTATACATTTGGTTGTTTTCTTCTTGATTGAATTGCTTAAGTTGGGTTTTATGTGATACCAGTGTTGTATTGCTTGTATATTACACTTTAATGATACGTGGCTTATATTGGATCATCGATGGTTGACTTATTAAGTGAATTTTTAGCTCACGTGCGTGTGTATTGGTTGGATTTGAGATTCTCATCATAGTTTGGTTGTGAGCATTGTGTCCTCATATCATACATACATTTCATGAGACATTGGTATCATCGTGAAAATACTGGTTTCTTCTGACAGAAATGTGACACCTTCAAAACCCCTATGTCATAGTTCATGAGCCGAAAAAGAGATATGGATGTTGAGACAGAATTGTTTATTGAGATTGTATATGGATTCCGAACCTCCCATGGGTCCTACCTCGAGAGCAGTGTTTGGTAGGTGTATACGAAGGTTATGCGATAACCTCGGACATGTTATATCATCATCATTATCGCTATCATTGCATTTCACACATTATGTATCTTCTGTGTTGTACTTTCGTGTTTGAATTGATGTCTATCTATTTTGTATTTCCTTTTTGTACTCATATTTGGTGTATGTGATATATTCAGAATTATTAGTGGAGACGATGTGTGCTACTGTTTGGAATATTTTCTGATTGCAGGTGATGTGCCCGTAGTGTGTATTTATATACTTTATTTTCTACTTTGCCTAGTCGGCGTATGATACCTTTTGAGTATAAGTGGACCGTACTCATTCCTACTGTGCCCTTTTGGTGCAGATCCAAGTACGAGTGCGTCGCACGGCAGCTGAGTTTGGGTAGTGATTTGATACATCCAAGGTAGTGGTTGCTCTATGCTTCCAGAGTCGAATTCCTACCCCCATCCTATCTAGTTTTTGTCTTGTTTTGTATCAGAGACAGACTTATGTACCTTCTTAGATTATCAATTGTACTTTCAGACTTTGAGATATATTTAGATCATTCTTATACTGTAACACCAGGTTTTGGAATGGGTTATTGTATTATTGTGTTTTAGACTTTCTCTATCTTTATGTATGGCTTGACTTCGTTCTAGGAGTCTCGCCTTGGGTTTTATTTCGTAATTGTCAATTACGTATTAGTTTTGATGATTGATTTACTTATTAAGACTTAGCCGCGATAAGTGTCATCATGACCCTTAGTTTTTGAATCGTTGCACAAATAGTACATATTTTCCATTTTCATTAATAGATTGAATTATTAAAAAAAATTCTAAAATCGGTTTTTTATTTCCATAAAGTCATGTTGCTTTAAAAAAATTTACCTCATTCATTTTTTTTTTTTGAAAAATAATCAAATATACCTTTCAATACTTAAAATGATTCAGTTTTACCTCTGTAGTATTTTTTTGGCAAAAAAATGCCCTTACCGTTACATTTAGGCTCAAAGTACCTTCAACTAGCAAAATAACTCAAAAATATCCTTCTTGCTAATGGTTATTCCCAAAAAAGAAAATATATATATATAGGTTCAATTTTACCCATGAACTACTTAAAATAGGAGAACTTGCCTCCATTTAAAGTTCCGGATTACTGTGCTTAATGAATTGAGCAAAAACTTACGTTGGAGATTATGAAATACTTTGACTATTTTAGGTGGTAATTTATATGTAGTCCCAATTTTATGTTTTATATAAAGTTATAACCGTATGCATTAGTTTTTCAACTAAATATTTATTTCGTTTTTTCCTTCCAAATTATTATACAAATCCTCAACTGAAATCAATTGAAATTTGGTGTAACTTAAAAGTTATGATTAGTAATACTTCTTTCATTTCAATTTATTTATTTTACTTCTCGTTTTAGTTCATTATTAAAAAGAATAAGAGTACACAAATTTATTTCCATGCATAACTAGAAGAGAAAATGGTCAAAAGCCCCCCAACCTTTACCCCAAATCCCAACTACATACTTATACTTTGCGGGGGTCCTATGACCCCGCTGAACTATTTTAAAGTGGAATTGTTACCCCCTGAACTATTTTAAAGTGAAATTATTATCCCCCGAAAACTGACAACTAGTCATTTGAGATATGGTGTGATGCACGCACTGCCACGTTATTGACACATCATTTTTTTCTTTTTTACTCTAAAAAGGTTAATTATTTCCCATTTTGCCTTCTTCTTCCCCATTTTGCTTTCTTCTTCAACCCAATTTCATTTCCTTTTTTCTTCCCCATTTTGCTTTCTTCTTCAACCCAATTTCTTCTTCCCATGTCATTTCTTTTCTTCTTCCCCATCTCTCATTTTGCTTCATTTTCTTCTTCAACCCAATTTCATCTTCTTGGGTCAAAAATAGAATTCATGGAGAAAAAAATGGCGGATTAATGAATTCTTGGAAAAGAAAAGATCGAAAAAATGGATTGAAAATTATATATGGCATTGTGGGTTATGTTGGAATTATATATGGCATTGTGAAAATTCAAAGCTTTAAGCTCGCCATTAATGGCGGATCTTGTGCAAAAATAGAGAAAATTGGAGAAATGGGTTGAAAATTATATATAGCATTGTGGGTTATGTTGGAAATTAAATATGACATTGTGGAAATTCAAAGCTTTGAGCTCGCCATTAATGGCGATCTTGAGCAAAATGAGAGGAAATCGGAGTTCTTAAAGTTTTTCAAGTTTTTTTAATTGGAGTTCCTCATCTTTCTCATTCAAGAATTCATTAATCGGAGAAATCTTCTTGTTTCCTTAGTTCAAGTGTTTCTTGGTTTCGGTAATAACATTTTTCAAATTATCAAAAAACATCATTAATGAATCCTCGTCATTAATAAGTTCAAGAAAGATGAGAAAATGAAATTGGAGATGAGGGAGATGAGGAACTCCATTAATGAGTTCTTGAATTTTTATACTGAAAAAGAGAAGAAAAAGACATGACGTGGCAATTAGAATTCATTAAGAAAAAATAATAATTGAAATATTTATTATATTATTAAAAATAATAATATGGCAATTAGAAAATAAAGAATTTAAAGTGAAATGGAGTCAACTGACGCCCCCATGGGCGGTGTAGTCACGTTCATTGATAGGTCAGCAACTGGGGGGTAATAAATTCGGTAAAAATAAGTTTAGGGGGTAATAAATCACCTTTAAAGGTTGAGTGTGTAGTTGAAATTTCGACTAAAAGTTGGGGGGGGGGGGGGTAATAGACCATTTTCTCTAACTAGAACGTCGAAAGTGAAAGCAATATTAGGAACTATTTATTATACATAAACAAATTCTAACATGTAATGTTGATAAACAAGTAACTCAGTTCAGTCTTTTGAATAGGAACCAAAGTAGTTCCCAAATACCTAACTTTTCTATTTCGCGATTTATAGCAAATATATTTCTCATTAAAAATAGTGTGTATATATATACACACATCCTTATGTTTTTTTATGATTAATTTAATGGAATGACGTTAATGATATAAAAGAAAATTGAATGACTCTGCTACATAATTTCTATAATATGTTATGACATTTACGTAGTGTCAAAATAAAGTGATCCATCAAATATTTGAAGTTGAAAGTTGTTGGTCTTGATCATACCACAAATATGTAGCTTGACACTGAATTAATCGGGTTCCAATATACGCACCAACGCACGAAGCAAAAACCAAAATGGGACCATTTTGAACCCAGATGGGCCTCTACACAAGGCCTCAAAACGACCCGCTAACCTAACCCTGCTCCAGTTTTCCCTCCTTATAATTAGGAAAAAGTTTATAGTTGTTATAAATATATTACCATATATAGTAAATGTCTACTTTACCATATATAGTGAATGTCTACTTTACTATGTATAGTGAATGTCTATTTATGAAAAAGTTAGAAACCCCAAGATTAGTTTTTCCCTATAAATAAATGAATTTTCCTTTATTGTAATAGACACCATCAAGAGATCTCTCAAGAGAAATAAGAATTGCTCTCTATTATCTCTCTATTCTTCTTCTTCTTTGTTTTATATTTCATAACACGTTATCAGCACGAGACTCTGTCAAACAAGGTGGGATTATAAATCTAAAAGTAATTTCAAGGTTAGTAATTCTTTATGTTATTTGTCTTTTGCTACTAATAATATAATTATTGTTGGATTTGAGAAAAAATAATTGGTTTGAAACCACTTAAACTTTAAATTTGTTCATAAAGAACAATATTGTAAAAAGATATGATGATGAATTTAAGTCTCATCTCATTAAGAGGATAAGACATTGAGTTAAAAGTTTCAATGCTCCATGATAAAAAAATACGGGGATCTTTCAGAAATAGTGGCATTTTGCTATAAACTCCCCCTTCCATAGCCATATTTTATATAATTACCATTTATAGCAGTTGTATTCGATTTTTAGCCATTGTATTCACTTTTACTTAGTAATCTGTATTCATAAAAAACATAAATACACTACATATTTAGTCTCGCAAAAAATACTATCATTACTTTTTTCATTCTTTTATATTTTTTCCTTTTCGCGTTTTCTCCATTTTTTCTTTTTTTTTTCTTGCTATTTTTCTTATTTTTATTTTTTTCATTTCTTTCTTTTTGTTTTTTATTCTCTTTTTAATCCCTAACCTCTATTTCTCCTTCTTCTGTTCTTTTCTTTGATTTTTTTTGTTTTCTTTTTTGTACTTATTTTCTTTATCGTTTTTTGTTCTATTTTATATATTTTGAATTTTAGAAAAATATAACTAGTCGAACACAAGTCATAGTATGATAACGTAAATACCACAATTATTTATCGTATTCGTAGTCACACCGTCATGTATGTTTTTGTATTCATTGATACAACTGTATTGTATTTGTAGTTTAAAGTTCGCGCTTGTATTTATAGTTTATAGTTCGCATTTGTATTTGTATTTTATAGTTCACACTTGTATTTATATTTGTTAGTTTGCACCAGAATTTATATTTTATATAATTCGCACTTGTACTTTAAAGAATTGTTTTGTATTTGTATTTTATAATTAACTACATATTATATTGAATTATATTTATATTATGATTTTATTGTGTTTGTATATTTAGATTATATTTGAATTATACTTGTATTTGTATTCTATTTTTGTCGATACCTTTTTATTTTTGAAGAATTATTTTGTATTTGTATTTGTAAGTTGATTGCATATTGTATTTAGCCATGACTATGTACAATTTATCATTTATATTTGTATACAAACAAGTAAATGCATTAATTGTATTTTCTTGATTCTAAAATATTTAAATATGTAATGTATCATTTGATACAAATGTACCATTTTGTATTTATATATCAAAATTATTATTCATATTTGTAAATAAATAAATATCACTTGATACAAATACAATTACAAATAAATAAAATAAATGATTTTACAAATACAAATACAATAGGTATTTGTATAAAAAATTGATTTGTATTTATTTATATCAATAAATACAACTCGTATCAATAAATACAAATAAGTATTCGTAGAAAGAAAATCAATCGTTCCTTTTCAATAATTAAAAAATTCAAATGATAGTTTGCACTTTTATTTGTACTAGATTAGTGTACGTGTGTTGCACGTGTATCAAATATTTTTTTAGAATAAAAGTATGTAGAAAATTTATTAATTGTGCATGTGTTGTTTTATTAAATCTAAAAACGTTAACCATTCAAAATTTTCAAGATAAAAAAGTGCAGTTTATTAAAGTTGAATTTTGTCTTCATACTTATTTTTTATTTTTAAAATAGCGTATTTCTACGAAGATTTATTTTTATTCTTAGGCGTTTATATATTTATACTTTACGTAAAATAGAATTATAATGAAATGATTTATAATAACATAAAATATATAATTTAATTTAATAATAAATCATAACAATTAATTTTTTAATATTGTACTCATTTGAAATATAGTTTACATAAGTTGATAAATAGTGAGTTAAATTTATATAAAATTTTAAAATTTTATGTACGTAAACAAGCATATTCAAGAGTAAAATGGTAAAAATTATGGCCCAAACTTAAAAGGGTCCAATAATTTGAAAAATACAAAAAAAAATTAAAAAAATTAGGAAAGTAAAAATATTCGTATTGATTTTGTCTAAACTCCAAAAGTTTCTTTGAAATTCTCTCTTTCCTCACACATTTCCTCTCTTTCTATTTTGATACTCGAAAAATTGATGAATAAGGTGAAATCATGAAGCTTAAAATTGAACATTTACTTGAAGAGTATGTTCCTACTGCATCCATTGAACAACGGTATGTCCGTGTAATTTCATCTTCTTTCCCTGTTTCCTTTTTTTTTTTAGGCTTTAACTCGTTTGAATATTTGATTTTTTTTAATTACATTTTGTATGTTTTGATTCTCTTAAAACCACTGTTGCATTATATGTTCCTAGTTTGATTTTTTGTTCCTCTTTTTGCTTTGCATGTTCGAAGATTTCATTTTTAAAAGGCATTCTGATTTAATTTCTTGTTTCGGGTGTGATTTATTTGATTTATACATATAATATGTGTCCGGTGTGCTTAATGTTGTTAATTTTGAATATCCTGATGTTTGCATGTCAGCTAAGATAGTTGAATTTGAGGTATGGAATAAAAATAGAAGCAGGTAAATAGAAATATTGTGATTTGGTTTATCATTTCTGGGTTACTATTGTTATTTCTTTTTTGAAAAATTGAATTTGAGGTATGTTTGTGTTCTAAATTTAGAAATCTAATTAGTAGTACTTGAACTCGTCGTTTAAAATTTAGAACTCATAAAGTTGAAATCCCGACTCCATCCCGAACTTTGAACCCATAGAAATTGGCATAACTGGTGCCAATGGAAGTCTGTTGTTCATAGCTCTTCACTGCATTAGTGTTTGATGTTTCATTTGTAATCTAGTGTGTGTTGTGTATAGTTAGATGGATACAGATAGGAAAATGTTTAATTAGACAGATGCCAAATAAATTTTGTTCTTGAATAGTAATAGATATTTGGAATCTTTTTAAGGTATGTTTACTCAGTGGATACGAATCAGATCATGTGGGTGGGTCCCTGAATTATTGTTGTTTCTAGATATGGATATTGGTGTTATTACCTTGAATTGACTTTAATTATTATTTATGAAAGTAGTTAAGATAATGTTATAGTAATATTTTATCATGTGAGGTGTAAGGGAAATGTTATATGGTGTTAAATGAGACTTTTCCAGTATTAATGTTTATTAGCCAACAAAAGTCGTCTGAACGCTTTGCTGTGAAAGATAATTCTTCCTTTGGTGTAATGTCTAATACTGAAATTTATTAGTGTAGTACAATATCAAGGTTTATTTTTACTCAGTAATTGGTCAATTGCTATTGGTAATAAATTCACCACGACCACTCTTAATTGAGAATCCGGTGAGGACAGTAAAGTTACAATCTTTCATCCCCTTGTGAGTAGAGACAAGCAACCATGAGAGTATTTTTTGCGTTCTCTTAGACCTCCAGATCCATCCTTCTATCCATCGTTAATATTTGCACGTTTTTGGCAGACATAACTTCTATATATTCCCACGACAAGAAATTCCTGGTAGCAACCAATGCTGTGAGTTCCTTTGTCAGACAACATCACTTGATTTCTTGACAAAATACCAGTTTGATTTCAATCTGTGCATACGTGAAGGTAAGTCCTTAGCACCTTGGTTCTTCTCTTAGACAACTTAATGACATTGTATCATGTTGCAATTGGCTATTTTTATTAGCTGTTAGTTGGGTATAAGTCTGAAAGTTGAAGTTTTTATTGATTACTTGGGTAATATGGTGGAATATTATTTTGGATTTGAAATGAGTTTGTTTTGGACTTCTGGTTTTAGTAGAAAGTGTTCTGTCTGACATCAACCTGAACATTGATATATGATTGCGCTTCAAGAACAAAATAGCAAAATTTGGAGAAACAAATACGCAGAGAAGTAGTTGGCCAATCACAAGTTTCTAAAGCAAAAATATTGCAGGAGTTTAAAAGGTACTCCCTCTGTACCATTATATGTGGCACCCTTTTATAGAATCACCAACTTGATAAACAACAACAATGGTGGATCCTGAAACAACCATCATCGCCACCAACGTTACCAATATTTCTTTTTAGAAGAAACTCATAGGCAGTATGTTTTGCAATGACTTGGACAGTAATTGAATGCTGGGTGCAGTTTTGGTATTTCTTAATTGGCAAAATTTACAACCTAGAAATCTTTCCATAAAATATTATCCTTACTACATGTACATTTCCCGTAATCTGATGTCGTTTTTGTAATCTGCAATATTGTATTGTTCTGCAGATTGTGTTTTTGTTTAAATTTTGTGTGTATTACTCAATGTGTTTGGTTTCAAGGTTTGCTTGCTATTAAGGGATGTTATCTGATTTTGGTAGATGGAGTTGTCAATGGTAATGTTAAATCTGACTTAAAGAAAGAAAAGATAATTGCATAACAAGTGTGTAATTGGTCTAAATGGATACAAACTTCCGTGCAAATGGACAAAACACTGGAAATTTAATATCTATATTAAATTTCACTTATTTGATAAAACTTTAAAAAATACATTCCTTTTGAAACATTACAAAATTCTTTCTCTATTTCTCAGATTTCCTATCCAGTTAAACTGTCTATAAAAAAATCAGAGTGAGGGGTGTATAACATGTGAGATAAGGGTTGCAACTTGTGAAGTAGAAAGAAATCAAAATGTGAGTTGTAGAGTAGTCACTTCTGAGCAGTGTTGTGAGAGTGTGGGGGTGATATATGTCAGTCAGTTAGTAAAGGTGGCGGCATTCTTCTTTATCCATTCAAACCTCACTTTCTAACATAACTTGTCACTCACTAACGGATCAACGTGTCTACTTCTTTTCCCGACCCCACGCCTTTCTGAAAAAGATTTCTCCTCACATTGTTCGTCCTTCTTCTAGCTTCTGCATTCAACCAACCTTCCAATTATCCATCACTCACCAAGTAAAGCTCTTTTTTTTTCTTTTTACAAAAACTTGATCCAAAATATATGGTCAAATGGTTGCTAAATGTATATGTATGTATTTGTGATATTTTGGAAGTGCAAATTATGTATTTTTTTCTTTGTTGCATTCAGATATTTGATGTTTGTGTATTTGTTTATTTAGGCTTCTTTTTTATTGGTTTGGGTTAGTATTGAGTATTTATCAACTTTTGGCTTGATAACTTGACTGTGTTCAGTGTCTGTAATTGTTAGTCACCATTTTTTGTGGAGGACGTGGAGCGTGCATTAAGGACAATTAGTTATTTATATCAATAGTTATTTAACAGGACTTCTTCAAAGCCGTCTGAACTGATTGGGTAGCAGTGAGCTTGGGATGTTTGAATTCCTTTTGCATTCTAAGGATAAATGCCTTCAAATTTTTAAGATGAGATTTGTTGATTTTCGTAGTGCTTCCAACATTTGAGGGAACCATTTTTCTAATAATTTTTGTACATATTTTTATGTTGCAGATTAGTATGTAGTTTAAACTGGTTGACCTTGTAATGGGAATGTTCTAAATTTGTCATATTTATATGGTACTCTTATTGAAGACGGTAATTTGGTATATAAGAAGATGTCATATTTTCTGAAGGAAGTTCTTTTCCAGTTACATAAATATTAAGACATGCTATGTGGTTGCTTCTATTCAATCACATAATGCAGAAGGCTTTTCTTTCTTTAGGTTTTGAGTTATCAAAGAAGAAAATCAGAGATCAAAAATCGATGGATGATAGCTATGCGGTCTGTGGAAAAAGCCTTGATAAGTCTCCTATAGAGCTTGAGGTAGGAAGAATGTTTTCTCTGCCTGTATTTCTCGCCTTCAATTCATCTGCGATGATTTCTAATATTGTATTCTTAGATCGAGATTATCATAGATTCAGATAGATATAAGTTCTACTTCTGCAACTATTTCATTATTATGTATCTACATGGATCTTAATAGGACAAACTTATATGTATGTGTGTCAATCCATAAAATATTTATGCGAGTCTTATGTTAATCTACATGGTAGTTATATATTACCGAGCTCTGAATTGTCCTTGTACTAATAAAAGAAAAGTTTGGATTATCTTTGTGATTTCTCAATAAGATGTGCTTAGTTTCTTATAGGGTTCTTAATGGGAATATAAGTTATATACTGAAGTGGGAAGGAGAAGTTATATAGACTGAAGTTTTTAAATTTGAAATATATAATGTTCTTCTAATCTCTTTATAAATTTCTCTGAACTTTCACCTCGAGGAATTCATTTAGACTGATGGGTCATATGTGATACTATTAATTTAGTTTACAATTCACACACACACACATTATAGTTCATCTTTATGAGGTACATACAGTGGGTCATAGAGCTTATTTGTACTTCATACTTCTTGTTACAATTTGTTATAATCTTTTCTGAGATTGTGTACTGCTGCTTTGAGCAGAATAAATCATTTAAAAGTTGAGAGATCGTGGGTCGTGGAGTCAGCAGTGGTGGAGGACAAAGTTCCCTGGGTTACCTCTTTGGAGATGGCGAGGCTCCAAAACCTACCACCAAGAAGATAGAAGCTCCATAGAATCAGGGACCTATAGTAAGTTTAAGACACTTATAAGTTATAATACATTTATATTGCATTCATAATTCACTTTATATAACATCTATATTGAATTCATTATTCACTTTTAATACATAGCGTATACATCTATATTGCATGCATAATTACATCAAATCTGCGAGCATTCCCAAAGGGTACCAGCAAAGAGAGCAACTGCATATTCAACGCATAGAGAAAGAACCATATGCTCCTTACTAACACCATGGTACGCCAACTCATAGTCTCTAAGTGAAGTGCGGATGGACAAAACACTGGGAATTTCTTCACAGTAATATGCAACCCACCTTTCTTTAAAATCGGTTTTACAATGTCCTTAAGATTACTTACCCGTCCTGGATCCTACTAATTGGTTCTTTCTTTATGATTTTTATATCGTGATCAAATGAATTAGTTTTTGAAATGACTGCTTTCAGAAGGTGAATTTGACATGGAAGCAGATTTTTTAATGAAGAAATTTCTTTTTCATTCTCTATTTAGTTCGATACTATGTGTTTCTTACATTCTGGTTTCTATTACCTCCTTCGATTCCTGCTGCTTCAGTAATAGCACTTCTGATTTCCAAGTAGGTCAATCAAAGCCATCAACAGGATAGGTTCCTTTATCACCTTTTATAGATTTTCAGCAGTTTAATCAAGGATAAAAACATTTAATTTTTCTTAATGAAGTTCTTTTCCAGCTACATAAATAGCAGTTGGTTCCTTCTACATAAATAGCAGCTAATTCCTTCTACTATGATTTTTTGATCAATCTCAGATAATGGCTTAGTGTTCTGTAGTTCCTTTACCTTAGTGATTGCAGTAGTTTGCATGATCCCTTAATTGTTTTTTTTGGTTGAGCAATTGACTATTCAACACCTACATTTATCTTGCATATTCTACTATGCAGAAACTACTTTACCTTCTCTTTTTTATCATGTACTCCACAAAGATAGGGGTAAGATCTGTTGTAACCCAGTCTTCCCAGATTCCACATGTGGGACATAAAAAATTCTCATAAAAAATTCTCAAAGTCAGATTGAATGTTCATCTATCATCTGTAAATTACATGAAAACAATATAATAATAGAGATGTTGGAACAATGCGATTAAAACTAACACATTAAACTAAATTAAACTAAGCAATTTAAGTTGGCATAACAAGTAATATTGTGTTTAAATTAACAATAAAAAAAGAAAGAGATGATATAACGACCAAAAACCTGGAAATAAAATTGTTGAAACCGTGATAAGACGAAAAATAATGAAAGATGACATATGTTTATAATGATGAACAATACAATGAAAAAAGCTCAAGCGTTAATATAGAAGGAATGAAAAAGTTGTATGTTTTTGGTTGAAAGACACCAAGTAGAAATCAAATAGGATTTAAAAAACTGGAGTTAAATTTGGCAAGGATTTAATTGTAAACCAAGTAGGAACCAAATAGGTTTTTTAGAAATGGAAAACGTGTGTTTAGCTAAATCTGGAAAGGCAAATTTGACCAAAAACCGGTGGAAGGTAAGTTTTAAAAAAAAAAAAGGTGGAAGGCAAATTTTACAAAAAAAAAACGGTGGATTTAATTATAAATTTTGAGCTCTTTTTTTTTTGGAAGGAAAATTTGAGCTGTTATTTTGAGTCCTTTTTTGTTTGGGAAGGAAAATTTTGACTGTGTTTTTTTGGTTGAAAGAAGAGCTAAATTTGGGAAGATTTTAATTGTAGGAAAATTTTAATATATTTATTTTTTAGAATTTAATTGTAGGGAGAAGGGTAAAAGACGGTTTTGTCTAAAGAGAACAGTTTTAATGAAGGGCAAGAAGTTCGATTCACTTTTCTAAGAGGCTTCACACTTTTAATATATTATAGATGTTATAGTTCACATTTGTATTTAGGGGTGTGCGTAGGTCGGTTCGGTTCGATTTTATATATTATCAATTCGGTTTATCGGTTTTCGGTTTTTAAATATGCTAAATCAATAACCAAACCAATAAGATATTTTTTATCAGTTTATCAGTTTTTAGTCCTTAACAGTTCAGTTTTTGATTTAACCGATAAGTAAATACTCATAAAATAGAAATAGTAGTAACTAACATGAAAAAAAAATTGAATCTTAGTTGCAACCAAAAATCCTACATAATGTGTTTTAATTTACAAGAATCTTCAAGTTTGAACTAAATGTTGTTAAGAGAAATTAAGAGTTTGTATAATTGAAATAATAGGTTTGTTAATTGGTAGAAATTACAGAGAAATTAAGAGAAATATATAATAAGTCATACATACATACATACATACATATATACATACATACATATATACATACATACATACATGCATATATATATATATATATATATATATATATATATATATATATATATATATATATATATTCTTATTGGGTTATCGGTTAAACCGATAAACCAATAAGAAAAAATCAAACCGAATCAATAGCCCAATAATTTTTTTTTATAAAATCATTAACAAACCACTAACCCAATAACCCAATAACAATAAACCAATAATATTTTTATCGGTTCGGTTTATCGGTCGGTTCAATTTTTGCACACCCCTATTTGTATTTTATAGTGCACACTTGTATTTATATGTTATAGTTCACATTTGTATTTGTATTTTATAATTCGCATTTGTATTTGTGTTTGCTAGTTTGACAAATAAAAAGGAGAAAAAATGATGAAAAGGAAAAAAAAGAAGAAGGAGAAAAATACAAAAAAGAAGGAGAGTAGTAGAAAATAGAAAAGAAATACAAAAAAAGGAGAAAAAGTGAAAAGAAAAAAAGAAGAAGGAGAGTAATAGAAAATAGAAAAAAAATACAAAAAAAGGAGAAAAAATGAAAAGGAAAAAAAGAAAAAGAAAAAGAAAAAACGAAAAGAAAAAAGTGAAAAAAGACAAAAACAACAAAAAAAGAAAAAGAAAAAGTGAAAGAAAAAAAAAGAGAATAATAGAAAATAGAAAAAGAGAGAAAAGACATGAGAGAGGCTATGAATTGTAATTAGGAATAATTAATAGCCAAGAGGAGGCTATGAATTATAATTAATTAAAACTTATGTTAAATAGGGTAATTATGTATCTATGTTTGCTAAGATATGTAGTTATCCCAAAAAATATTGGGTTTAAATTCCATTGATTTATGCCTAAGACGCTTTTATGTGGATAAGACGTTAAGTTTGTATCTCAATGCACTGTACTGATGATATTATGATGTCTAAGGCAAAATAATAGGTATTTGATGAAAAGTCATGAAATCCAACTCATTGAATATGCTTCATTCCATGAAGTGAATGTGGTAGCAATATATGATAAGTCTGAAATATAACAACTTACTTCATTCTTGAAGAGTATGTGATAACAGTGCATAATATGTTTGAAAGAAGACAAGTGATTGAATGCACAGATATAAGCGTGGAGGGACAATATGATAATAATCATCAAAAGTGATACTATTTTCACACGCTTATCATGATTATAAGATATGTTAGAGAAAAATTCTCTACAATTATATGTATACGAAAATTTCTCTACAACTATATGTATGCCTCGATTTGCTCCTGATTTAGCAATATCTTAAAAGAGGCTATAAGCTATCATAATTTGATAGGCTTAAGGCACGATTATATTCTATTTCTGGGGAATGAGAAGCTTATTAATGCAAACGTGTACTTGATTATGATAGTATCACAACTCAACCCCAAAAGAGGCTGAATAGTTGAGAAAAGTTATTTTGAAATCTACTTCTAAAGTAGTAAATCTGAAATTTATTCGCCTAATAGTAAATCTGAAATTTACTAAAGTAAAAGGCACATGTCATGGTAAACTTGAAGTTTACTAGTACAAATAAGTTCATAAATTGACATGAACGATTATGACATTCCAAAGATGTGCATATTAAGTATTAAACATGTATTAAAGAACTAGAAAATTCTTCATGAACTTTTAATGTTGCTTGTTCTCATGATAAGTTGGTTGAACCAATTAATATTGGGATTTGGTCCTTCAAAATCTAAAAAAATATAAAAGGTGAATATGGATCCGTCCACCTGTCATGTGATCTGTCAAGATGCATTGATATAAGATGATCACTTCTACGTTTATTGTCAACCTGCAGTTTGACATTCATAAAATTGTTTACTTAATAAAATTGAGTTAAGAGCATAACTTTCAGATTGTGTAATCAAGACAACTCTTCTTGATGATGATGGTTTGACATTGAATGCCTTCGATAAATAGCTAAACCATTGCTAATGAGAACAAAGTTTCATGTATTGATCTGAAATATGATATGTTGCATACAATAACACTTGTATGCATTAGACCAATAAATTTTGATTATTTCTTCCCTCTCAATTGGTTCAAGGTCAAGAACCAACTATTCCATCTAATAGTTTTGATGTGCGGTATAAGATTAATGAATATACCATGATGCACAAAGATGGATTTCTCAAAGAAGATGGATGATGTATGTTAGTTTTTCTAACATAAGGGGAAGATTATAAGTAGCTATAAAATATGTTAGGAATTATCATCAGATCCTCATTCAAAAGATAATTCAAGTCAAATACTGAAAACATCTCATATTTAAGTTGCAAGTGCTCCTATTTTTGTGTATCTAAAAGACAAAGTCTATGCATGCGTGATGAACGATAGACTAATCGATTTCAAATGAAATAATCCTTGAAAATGATAAGGAGAAAATGATCATAATAAGAAGGCAATGTGCTTTTGAAGAGCCTGCGACATAACACTTCATGCAACCTTATGAGAGGTTCAGGTACCTGAAAATAATGAAGTGATGACATCTCAAAATGTTGTCACTTTGTGAGCCTATATGAAATGATATATCATCAATATCTTTGATACAATATTGGCGTAATATTATGAAAGATTACGAGGATTCAAATTCTGAGTTTATTTAAGCATGCTGACGTAGAAATATTTATCAAGTGACATGAAAAGATGCATCTTGGTAAGTGTAAAACTTATTTAATTTGCAGTTCATACACTTGAAGATGTCGCATATGAAATGTTGAATATTGTCACTTGACAAAAATCTATATGAAAATCCCTACAGGATTCAAAATGCCTGAAGTATATCAAAAAGTTTCTGGGAAACTTGTTTATTATCCTTATAAGGGATAAATTGATGATTTGAATATTATTGAAGCTCTTGGAGAGTTTTTAAAAGCAATAGATTATTTGCTGAAATGATAAATATACCAATTTCGATTGGTTATGAAGTACTATATCTTAGTGCAATTGGTGAATTCATGTATCTTGCAAATACTGCAAGGTCTAAAATAGCCCTTTTGGTTAATTTATTAGCAAGGTATAATTCTGCTCCTACTAGGAGTCATCGAAATAGGATAAAATACATAAGCTTATTTTATTCTAAAGATTGCAGCCTCAATCTTATTGATCATGCTGATGTTGGGTGTTTATTTAACCCGCATAAATCTTGATCTCAAACATCCAATGTGTTCACATGTAGAGATACTGCTATATCTTGGAGATATACAAAGCAGTCTATCGTAGTCACTTCATCGAACCATGCTAAGATAATAGCTATTCATGAAGCAAGCCGAAAATGAGTATGATTGAGATCCATGATACATCTCATTCAAGAAAAATATGGTGTGAAATGTGACAATGTACCCACAATTTTACATGGAGATAATGCAAAATGCATAGCACAACTTAAGGGGGGATTCATAAAAAGGAGATAGAACGAAGCACACTTCATCAAAGTTTTTCTACATACATGAGTTCCAAAAGAATGGTGATATTAACGTGCACCAGATTCGTTCAAGCGACAATGTGACTGATTTATTCACCAAGTCTTTTTTAATTGCAACTTTCAAGAAGATGGTGCACAAGATTGAGATGCAAAGGTTCAAATATGTTCTCATTAAGGGGATTTAATACGCTTTGTACTCTTTTTCCCTTACGAGGTTTTGTCCCACTGATTTTTTCTTGTAAGGTTTTTAATGAGGCAACCTATATACGTAGTGTTAGAGATGTGTGCTCTTTTTCCTTCACTATATTTTTTTTCACTGGATTTTTTCTAATAAGATTTTAACGAGACACATTATCTATCAATTCGACATTCAAGGAGGGTGTTATAAATATATTACCATATATAGTGAATGTCTACTTTACCATGTATAGTGAATGTCTACTTTACCATGTATAGTGAATGTCTATTTATGAAAAAGTTAGAAACCCCAAGGTTAGTTTTCCTCTATAAATAAAAGGATTTTCCTTCATTGTAATAGACACCATCAAGAGATCTTTCAAGAGAAATAAGAATTACTCTCTATTATCTCTCTACTCTTTTTCTTTATTCTTTGTTATTTTATAACAATAACAAATATATTTCTCATTAAAAATAGTGCATATATATATACACACATCCTAATGTTTTTTTTATGATTAATTTAATGGAATGACGTTATTGATATAAAATAAAAGTGAATGACTCTGCTACATTATTTCTATAATATGTTATGACATTTATATAGTGTCAAATTAAAGCAATCCAAGTTGAAAGTTGTTGGTCTTGATCATACCACAAATATGTAGCTTGACACTGCAATAATCGGGTTCCAATATATGCATCCACGCACGAAGTAAAAACCAAAATGGGACCATTTTGAACTCAGATGGGCCTCTACACAATGCCTCAAAACGACCCGCCAACCTAATCCTGCCCCAATTTCCCTCCTTATAATTAGGGTAAATAAATTAGGCATAAATAAACCTACAAACAATCAAATTGTCCCCTTTGAATTTCCACAGAGAAAGAAAGCGCAATGGGAAGTGAAGAGGAGAGCACAGTGAAAGAGCCATTGGATCTCATAAGGCTAAGTCTCGACGAGAGAATCTACGTCAAACTCCGTTCTGACAGAGAACTCCGTGGCAAACTTCATGTATGTTAACTGTTTTTCTACTATTCTTGCTTCTTACTCCTTTCATCCCAATTTATGTTTTGCTTTTCGGATTTTGAGATTCAAATAACTTTATCTTTTACCGTAATTTTTTTATATGTTTTTTAAATGTTTTGAATTGTTAATAATTGGGAATGACTACTTTTTAGGTAGTTTTCAAATATATAGATTTTATTTTACAAAACTTTAGATTTCATCCCCAAATTTACGGTCAAACTCAAACTTTTCGACTCTCCAAAAATGAAAAGTGACACATAAATTGGGACAAAGGTAGTATTTTTTTTGTTGATAATTTATTGGGTTGAATCGTAGAATTGAGCCTTATATTGATGCAATTTGGTGTTTTTTAAACTTTAATTTTGCTAGCTTATGTTGTACTAGTACCTATACCCCTTTTGCTTCGTTCTAGGGTTTATGATGCTTTTTGTTTTTGATTTTCTTTCATGTTCAGGATTTGTTTACTTCGTCTAAATTAATGTGACACACTTTCCTTTTTAGTCGGTCCTAAAAAGAATGTCACCTTTCTTTAATTAGATAGAACCATTATATCTCATTAGGCTAAGTCTTAACGAGAGAATCTATGTTAAACTCTGTTCCTATAGAGAAATCCGTGGCAAACTTCATGTATGTTAACTGTTTACTGCACTTTTTGTTTGTTATATCTTTTTTGTTGTTGATAATTTATCGGGTTGATTAGTTGAATTTGACCCTTATATTATGCAATTTGGTGTTTTTTAAATTTTAATTTTGCTAGCTTATGTTGTATGTGTGGCCCTTTTGCTTCGTTTTAGGGTTAGGTCCGAAGAGGGGTCACGGTAGGCCGAAGAAGTATTGGGGAGAGGTTATTAGACAGGACCTGGCGCATATTCAGGTTACCGAGGACATGATCTTAGATAGGGGATGTGGAGGACGCGCATTAGAGTAGAAGGTTAGTTAGGTATGAGTGTTGTCATGCACTAGTCGTAGTGTGGTAGTGTAATTTTAGCAGTAGATATCTGTTGTCGTTGTCATTGTGTTTTGATTATCGCACTACCCTGTTGATTATTGTTTTTAATGATAGATTTTGCAGTGTCCCGTGTTGCCATATTATCTGCACACTATGTTCCTCTTCTTTGTACCTGGATTTGCTACACTTGAGTCTAGGGTCTTTCGGAAACAACTTCTCTACCTCCTCGAGGTAGTGTTAAGATCTGCGTACGCTTTACCCACCCCAAACCTCACTTGTGGGATTTTACTGGGTATGTTGTTGTTCATTTTCGATTTTGTTTCATGTTCAAGTTTGTTGGCTTACTTCCTATATCTCAATTTATGTCACACACTTTCGTTTTTAGTACTCCCTTTGTCCAATAATACTTGTCCACTATTGACTTGACACACAACTTAGAAATAATGAATGTAAGAGTAATTTTACTATATTACCTTTTGAATATAATAAAGTAATTTTACTATATTACCTTTTGAATATAATAAATTGAATGCTTTAAAATTGGCGCAAATGGGTAAAATATCCATTGGTTTTCCAGATTGGACAAGTACTGTAAGAGGGAGTCGTTCCAAAAGGATGTCACCTTTCTATAATTAGAAAGAATGTAACTTTAAAATTCCTTCTTGTACCTTTAATGAAATTATTTATAGCCACACAAATATCTAAGGTTTGTGCCACATAAAGTGGGACGGAGGAGTAATTAGTAGCAGTTGTTAAATTGGTTGGACAATGTGTACAATATTCAGTCCCACGTACTAGAGGTTGGTCTAAGAAGTATTGCGGCAGGACATGATGCAACTTCAGTTCACCGAGGATATGATCTTTGATAGGAGGGTGTGGAGGTCGAGAATTAGGGTAGTAGGTTAGTAGGTAGTTGAGTGCTTTGCTTTTCCATTCCCGGAGTATTAGTTTTTGTCTTGTATTTTTGTTTTCTTAGATTTTTATTTCCGTGGGTTGTTTCTCTAGCCTTGATTATTGTATTTTCTTGTTGTTCTTCCTGCTTTTTGCTGCTGTTGTCTTTTTCATCCATTTTGAACGAGGATCTATAGGAAACATTCTATCTCTTCTTTTAAGGAAGAGTAAGGTCTGGGTACATACTACCTTCCATGGATCCCACTTGTGGTATTACATTGGGTATGTTGGTATTGATGTTATACTAGTAATTATAGGTGGAGCACAATTATATGAGTTGGGAAGAAACCAATGCATTGGCTGGATATGATTTCAAGCCTTGGCCAATCAACCCTTAGGTCAATTTTTCATTGGTGCCTTCCCGTTTCTGTTAACTGTTTGGCATTTTCTTGTAATATTTGCTTGCACTGTCACTTATTATTGAGATGGAAAATAAGTTCGTTGTCAGATTGTTGCATTACCAGAGAATGCTGAAGAGCAATCGCATGATGTTGCTGGAAATTACTGAGTTATGTTATGGTCTTTAGGGGATCATCTTGCTATTGCTCTGCTTTAAGATACTAGAATTTGTTTTTGTCTTCTGATTCTTGGTTAATTTCACAGGCATATTAAGTTCCAAAAATCCACTTTGATATACAAGCATACATGAATCATATTTTACCTTTGACTTCTACCAATTCCTTAAAATTGTTATGAGAATGCAGCAGAGCAGTGTTCATCTAACTAGAAATGAGAAGAAGAATTGTAGCGTAGGGTCGACTTTAAATCTTGTGAGGTGTCACTAAGCTGTCGTGTGGTTTCCTTTTCAGGCTTATGATCAGCATCTTAATATGATTCTTGGTGATGTTGAAGAAATTGTGACCACAGTTGAGATTGATGATGAAACATACGAAGAGATAGTTCGGGTATGCTTTATTTCTCTTACCTACTCTTTACTTTTTTGGGTTTGAAATTTAGATATATTTCTTCTCTCTTTTTCTGGTCATTGCAATACATTGTTTCATTAGCATCGGACCCTCAGTTGTAATATATTGGACAGTTGGACCTACTGCTCTGTACGATAAGTTGGCTTTGATGGCCACCTACTCCACGTCCATTAAAACTGTGTTTTAGAATTACCCCAACTTCCAGTATAGCTTGAAGCTCAGCAGATAATGTTTTTGATTTTTTTCCGATATATTTTTCTCCATTGTATTTTGTTCATTTCTCCTCATAGTATTCGGTGGTGATGCTCAATCATTTTGTTCATACCAAAGGACATTTGATAAGTAGGGACTAGTGGATGATAGGTGTACACAAGATTTTTTTAGGCAGTTTGTATACTTTGAAATGTCTTTGGCAAAAGAGGTATTAAGGAAATTCCTTTTCCTATCTTACGCTTCTGAAAGGATTTTTCATAGGAGATGTTCGAGTCTTGAAAAATGTAATAGTAGTTCTTAATCTAGGAGTGATCAACGGTTCTAATGTTATGCTGCTGCAGGGGTACTTGAGAAAGAGGAATGAAGGAGTGAAACAATTTGTTGTTTTTGCATAGAGAGAACATTGTTTAGCACCCAAATGGCCTAGTAGGTGAACACCTTGGAGATACTGTTCACATTCTATCATAGAAAAAGCATTAGGTGATTTTTTTTTCCCATTTGCCTTAGCCTTGGTGGACTGAGATATGTGATAGCTATGCTAGCGGAAGGTAGCAAGTACTCTGAATAGTTGAGGTGAGCACAAGTTGGCCTTGGACACACCACAAGTATAAAAAGCATTGTTTAAGACTTTAAGTAGTAGATAGTTGTTTAGTGGTGTTGATAATATAATTAAATAATAAAAGTGTGCTCTCCCTAATAGCTTAAGCTTTTAGATGATATGGTCACACACGTCAACATGGAATCTGAGCAGGCAAAGGTCCTAGGATCGAATCTCACCGCCATCCATTAGTTAAAAAAATTTCCACGTGCTTGGCCCATGAAAAAAAAAAAAAATCAGGCCCCCACGTGTGTGTGGGGGGGCTTGGGTGTGTGTGTGTGTGTGTGTGTTGAGAATATAATTAAATAATAAAAGTGTGCTCTCTCTAATAACTTAAGCTTTTAGATGAGATGGTTACACACTTCAACAAATGGAAACACAATGCGGTCTCAAAAAAGCATAGCAGTGACCAAATTTTAAGCTCTAGTTCTATTCCTTGTGCACCTACTGAATTACAAACCTAATTCAGAAGTGGAGGGCGGGGCTCCTTATCTCAAGTAAAATAGGACATTTTACAAAGCATTGCATTCCTTATGTGGCTTGAATGTAAATGAACGAGTTATATGAGTAGATGGAAACAATATGTTGCTTCTCATATGTTTACATGAACTCCGATTATATTTTAAAACAAGAATGCATGTCGGGGTGGTTGATTTCCTAGACCCCTGCGTGTGGATGCATGGATACAACTAAATGTTGGACAGTGGTGTGAGGCCATTGAGAACCAGTAACTGCAGAGTACACATTGATTTACAAGGCTGATGATTCAAATTTCTTTTCCTTTTGTTTTGTGGGAGTTAAAAAGTTTGTTTAGAATGGTCCCTTTTTGCATACTGGCTTCAGGATTAGTACAAATTTAAGTTACCCTCTTGTATTCTCCCCATTTAAACCTTCTCTCCCCGTAAACATATGTTGGCAATTGATCATCCTAGAGAAGGCCAGAGAACACATGTATGTACCGGTATTTGTTTCAGTTCTCATTCATCATGACCTGGGTGGGCTGGTTGAATCAAAGGGTAAGCCTGATTTATTTTTAGAGGAAAAGAGGACATAGTTGTCTCCCGTTTATGTCCTTTTGTACAGTAGGGTGTATTGGATTATATGTGAAAACTTACTAATATTTTTGAAAATAATAAAAATTACTCTGCCAGAGTCTTAACTTATACCAGGAGTTCTGAAACGTTAAAAACCAAAGATCAAAGGTCTGAAGTTGGACTCTGTCAAAGCCTAGCTTTAGACCTCAGGCCTGAACTTGAATTTCTTTCAAACTTTAGACCTTAGGAACGAAATTAGGGGTATGACAGAACCCAAGTTCTAACCCATAGGTTAGCGAAAACTTGATGAGTTTTTCAACTTCAGACCTGCATTCCAAACTCCGAAGTGGATTTTGAGGAGGTTAAACTATTAAAATTTTATAAATTTCAGCTGTTCTTTGAACTAGAGTGCTAAAACGGCTACGTGTGCACTTTGCCAGTAAGAATCTAAAGGTTTGAATCCATCAAATTTAAATCTTGGATTATTCATCACAGTGCACAGCACCCCATCTTCTTGAAATCCTGGATGGATTCGCCCCATGATTAGAATGTATTATACCGGATTGATTTTTACAGGAGTAGTTGTGTGTATGTTAGTTAATGCTTGTTGGGGAAGAATGATTTTCCCGTCTCTGTAAACTAATGACTGCAAAATCAGCTGACAATGGTTCTCTTGATTGTGTTTTAGGCGACAAGACGGACCATTCCTTTCCTCTTTGTTCGTGGAGATGGTGTAATTTTGGTGTCTCCTCCACTCCGGACTACTTGATCAGGAGAGGCAGGCATAATTGTGTATCCAAATCTGCAAGCACACTGTATTTGGTTTAAGGTGCTGCAGTTGAGATTCAAAAGAGTATTGTTGGGGAAGTTAGTCTGTGATTCTGTGTAGTAGTAGTACATCTGGTTTTCAAAACAGAAGACTTCTATTTTTGAAATCCTCGTCTCTTTTCTAGCATTCAATATCTGTAACCTTGTGCTTCAAATGTTTACCTAATTGAATATGGCCCGATGAATCTTAAACTGCATATTGCTGAGCTACAACTGTAAAATGTGAGAAGTTTTGCTCAATTTGTACGCACATTGATCATCAGGTACTGCTAAACTTCATGTCTGTAACTGCATATTGCTGAGCTACAGCTGTAAACTGCATGTCTCGAAGTGCTCGATATACATCTCTACGAGACTGGCTACTCCTTGCCCTTGGGCTTCGATCTAGTGGTAAATTGTAGCTTGTGATGTTAGTGAAAAAGAGTTGAGGTCCGTGCTCATTATCCATCAAATTAACAGTGCATTACTAGTCAAAAAAAAATTCGTTTTCAATACGAGTGCCCTAGTACATCTGTATTCTGAGCTACGTACCCTTGATTGTTTAAGTGACGTCAGTAAAGAATTACAAAAAATTATAGTTGTACTCACCTAAAGTAGTAGCTGTGTTCCTCGTCAAATTATCCTCCTCAAATTATTAGTACAAATAACATAAATACCAATCCTTTTGGAAGTAATTATACTCTCTTCCACCTTTTTAATTACTTTACTCTCTCTCCCTATTAATATACATAACATAGCTGACATATACATAACATTCTGTGTATATGTCTGTCGTTTTTTCCTTGCAAAACTCCTTGCAACCCGTTACTATCTTTTAAATAATTAAATCACAGGTTTAAAATTGGGTTCACTCGTACGGTGCTGGATGATCAAAAATCATAGATGGAAAAGAACATTTATCACTGTTATATGCAGTTGTTGTTTTTAAAAGATATAAAGAGTTCTCTAAAAGCATGTGTAAGACTAAATTTTGGTAAGAAGAAATTTCCTTTTCGGTTGTCTCTACTTCACATTAACTCTTATTTGTTCTCTCCTTTTCTCATTGTGATGATTTTATTTTATTCGAATTGGATGTCTAGGAATACATGCGTTTTGCTGTCGTCTAAAACCACCAATTTTTTTGGGGTCACTTGCACAAATGCTCCTATATTAGGGTGATCATTAGTTATTTTCCTTTAAAATAGTTGGTCTTCATTTTTATCTTTTAAAGCTTTAAGTAATAACAAAGTAACGAAAAATGCATCTGACAGCCAAAAAAATTGCAAGGCTTGAGTTCAATGACATAAATGAAGTGGCACAAGTTATGAGACGATATTCTTTAAAAGTCGTATCTTACAAATTAATACTATATAACTTATGTCGTCTCAGGATACATCTAAAAAATTTTATCCTGCTCTCTGCCTAACAAAATTGTATCATAATTAAGGTAATGTAACCTACAAATTTTTATTAAATAAGAGATAAAAATTAAAGATTACAAATTTAAGAAACAAAAGTTTAAGACCATCGAAAGTGGGCAGTCCGTGTAAGAACTTAATTTTTTTGAGTAACACTTCTTCTATGTCGAATTACTTGACATATTTGCTAAAAAAAATTTATGCCAAAATAGTTTACATGTTATTCAACTAATTAATCATTTTTTTTTAACTATATTCATATTAATTGAAAAAAAATTCGTCTAATTAAAGATTAAATAAGACCATATTAATCACTTTTCACCTCTTATTAATTATGCAAAAAACAAATATGTCAAGTAATTTGAGACCGAGAAAACAAAATTAATTAGATATTTCACCAAAAAAAATAAAATTACTCACTTTTAACCACCTTAAAGAGTCATACTCCCTCTGTTCCTATCAGTTGAATCACTTTCACTTATTCGATTCATAAAAAATCATAAATAAGAACTGTTTTACTAATTTATTTCTTAGGATATTTTTTAAAACTTTACAAACTCCTTTTTACACTTTTTAAAAATATTAATTGTAGAAATTAATTTATCTTGATTTAATAAGTAAATAAGTAATTTAAGATATGTATTTTTATTAAAATAATAACATGAGGCGGAGGAAATAATATATTTAACGAAATAAATATTATGAACCTACCAAACATAAAGAGAATATTTTCGTGATTTCGACAAAATCACAAAAAAGTGCAGAACTCAAGCAAAGAAAAGCAAAGCAGTGCAAGGTGTACACGAGTAGTCTCGAGCATGGGGGTGACAAAGGAGCAAGTAGAATCTTCACTAACTGCAAAGCTCAACCCTTCTCATCTGGTAATTCTCTCCATATACTTCCTATTTGTATTACTTCTGATTTTTCTCTCTTTTTATTTTTTAAAACATGATGTGTTTTTGATAAGTGCGTCTTCTTTTGATTTATTAAGAGCTCGGGTCCTCATGCAGAGCTATAAAGTACCCTCGCGGTCCGGCCCTTTCTGTGAACGCCACGCATAGCGGGGCCTTAGTACACCCTCCTGCCTTTTCTACTAGTTTATTTAATAGAAAATTCCCAGCTAAACAGGCAATTGGGTTCATCGTGATTCTAGGGTTTGTTAAAACGTAGTGAATTGCAATTGAGTTTTTTTGTTTGCATTTACTAGTCAATGTAATTGATTCTTATAGTGATTTTTGAACTAACTGAGAAAGGAAAATCAGAGATTAATCTCAACTTATTCCAAGGTAGACCTCCCACCTCCCACCTCCCACCAACAATAGGTACTAGGTAACTTTGTCCATCAAGGTTAGGACGAATGTTTTTTCATCTGTATTTAGCTTTTGATGCTGGAAACAGTTATTTGTCAGCAAAAGTTTGTAGAATGAGCGTTTCTGGGCTTATTAATTCTGTTTGATTTGCGAGTGGATTTAATCATGAAGCAGTGCCCTCGCTGCATTTAAATCTGCCTTTATTGGGGTTTTGCACTATGAAGTTGATATTTGTTGGATTTGGCACTTACCTAAACCTAGAAATAGATGATAGCCAATGAAGTCCCAGCCTGATGGTTGATCTGGACAGGGCCGGAGCCACCTTGGGCTTAGGGGGTTCATTGGAACCTCCTTTGAAGGACAATTACGCTATTTATATATTAGTAAAATTATTTTCTTGTACATATAGTAGCTGTTAAACCCCCTGTCGGCTAGTTCCTATATTTACTTGTTCATATTCTGATTTCCCTTAGTGATCAGCGGCGGAGCCGCTGGATGTGGAAGGTTGAGAGTCTTGAGACTAAGGTTTTTTAGGCGCAATGCCTGGCGAACTGGTAAATTTGTTTTCTCTTGTCCGGTATGTGCTTAAAGGTGCCAATTTCAATCAGTTGGTATTTGTAGATTTTCTAAGAGATGTATTGCTTGAAAACCGTGGATACTAAAGCACAACAGATGTCAATCTGCAACTGAAGTGTGTTAGAGTCTGGTGAGGAATTAGGCATGGTGTTGAATTTCAAAAAAGTTGAATTATGTAAAACAATTCTGAGGTGTTTAGATGAGTCTTTTTCTGGTTAGCATTAGTAATATATGCAAAAGATTTATCAACCAAATAACTTTTTTATTGTTAGTCAGATATTTTATCACACATTTCAATCTCGATAATTTTGTTGTTCAACAAGGTTTTGCTCCAATAGGTCATAAGGATGCCGGGTTATTCATCACAGATGTTGAGACCATTTCATTAAGAGTTAATAACCCACCCTCACAATTATTAGCAGTTCAAGCACTCTCTTTTAGTGCGCAGTGACAATATCGACTTATTATTTCCTATATGAACCTACTTTATGGAATCTTGAATTATATTAGGTTGGCTTTCCATTTATATCGACAATCATATCGGCCTTAACCTCAACTTTTTTGAGGTTTCAAGTATATTTTCTTCACACAGGTTTAGACAGATGATCGATCAAATTCACTTTCGACTTCACATAATCAATGGAAATTATTCCATATATCTAATTGCATAGGTTTGGTTACTATCTTCAAAGATTTATTCTTTGCAATGGCAAATGCAACTTGACAATCACTATGAATAGAAACATGAGGCAACACGTCCTTTATTAAAGGGATATTAGCTAACAAATTTCTTAGCCACTCAGCCTTAGAACTAGCCAACTTCATAGTCAATCTAGCAATGCTTGTTGTTTAGATAATTCCACAATATTGCACCCCACCAAGGGTGAACACATAACCGCTAGTGGATTTTGGCTCATCTAAATCAGAGATCCTGTTCACAACATGTTTCGACTAAGTTGCGGTCAATAAACTTATTTAAATTGGGGAAATGAGGCTATATTTGAGTCTAAAGTCTAACTATCCAAGTGTGCAAGCATGATAAGTAATAGATTAAGGAAATTAGATTTGGAAAGGAAAATTAATATGGATCCAAGTGAGTCACCTATGTTCTTGAGCTATATGCGTCACCTACTTGCTTGATCTATGTGCTTCTCTATGTTAACTACTTGCTTAGACGTCTTACTAGGTTGAGCTACTTGCTTAGGACGGTTGAGGTACTTGCTTAGGCGTCCTACTTGGTTGAACTATTGCTTGGACATCCTACTTTGTTGAGCTACTTACTTAGACGTCTTGCTTGGTTGAGCTACTTGCTTGGTTGAGCTACTTGCTTGGACGTCCTACTTGTTTGAGCTACTTAATTGACGTCTTGGTTACTTGTGCTTCTTGCTTCACATCCTACTAGCTTAACAAGGGCAATCCACATGCTTAATGAAAATTAGTGACCTACTAGTCTAAGTAACTAGTAGGTGCCTAATTAAGAACAAAGAGCCAAATTTAAAGATGTCAAGTAGGTGCATCACCTACTTTAAAACAAAGGAACAAAGATTAAAAAGGGTAGTAGGTGCATCACCTACTTAAAGGCTTATGGCCCAAGGATAAAGGCCAATAGGTGGGCTATCTTGGGTCAACACAAGCCTATTAAGACTATATAAATGTATGGCCGTTATCCAAAAATAAATAAATGTATAAGCAGTTCCACGGTTCATTTGCTTGAGCTATATGTTTCAGCCATGTGTTTCATCTACTTTTTTAGACATCCTAATTGGTAGAGCTACTTGCATGGACATCCTACTTGGTTGAACTGCTTGCTTAGACGTCCTACTTGACTGAGAGACGTATGAGAGCTGATTCATTGCAAGTATAAATGACTTGCAAATGTTTATACATTTATATAACCTTTAATGGGCTGGGGCAGATGGGTCTTGGGCTCATGGGCTGACCCAAGACAACCCACTTCTTGGCCCTTATCTTTAGGCCATAAGCCTTTAAGTAGGTGATGCACCTACTTTCTTTTTTAATCTTTGGCCTTTTATTCCTAAGTAGGTGATGCATCTATTTGACTTCTTTAAATTTTGGCCTTTGTTCTTAAATAGGGGCACCTACTAGTCACTTACTTAGACTAGTAGGTCATTAATTTTTCTTAAGCATGTGAGTCTCCCTTGTTAATCAAGTGGCTCAAGTAACTAGGATAGAGGTAGCTCAAGCAATTAGGATGTCCTAGCTAGTAGCTCAATCAAGTAGGATGTTTAAGCAAGTAGCTCAGCCAAGTAGGACATCTAAGCAAGTAGGTGAAAATGCATCAGAAAGGCAGAAAGTTGAGAATTCATGTTCCCTGTAGTGTTCATTGGTACATTCCACCGTGCATTTGTTTGAAGCTAGGTAAAGGCGAGTGAGCTATGGTTCATTTTTTGTGCAGTTTCTCTGAGTATGAGAGGAAGTGTTTCCCGATGGATAAAGGTCCAAATATATCCTTAAGACTTGTGATTTGTCTTATGTCTCTTCTCCGTTTACCTTTCGGATCAAATGTGCTCTCACCATTATCTTTTGTATTAATGGTTTCGACCTTGAAAGAATTGGTCTAGCCACGCAGGGTATATTTGACTTTTTCAATTGTTCAGGGTATATTTGGACCTTTCTAATTCTTCCCGGGCAGATTTTAAATTATTGCGAAGGGTATATATAAATTAATAGGAGCGTCCAAGGGTGTGACCTAGTGGTCAATGAAGTAGGTAGAAAATCATGAGGTCTCAGGTTTAATTTAAATTCTACCGGAGGAAAAAAAAAACTAGGTGATCTCCCCATATCTGCCCAAGCCTTGGCGGACAGAGTTCCAATACATGTGCTGGTAGGAAGTAGCAGGTATGCAGTGGAGTAGTCAAGGTATGCGCAAGGCCACAACACCATAGTCATAAAAAATAAAGTTACCATAGATGCGTCCCCGAGCGCGTTCCAAATTATGAGATGCTTTTGTTGGACGAAGATATGGCGAAGAGCACGAATCTTTTTCGTTCTCAAGATAAGAAAATTTAAGATGTTTATACAGATATCCTCTTCGAACTCACAAATTACATTGTAAAAGAACTTGGTGATAATAGTAGTCTATCTCTACTAGTGGTTATGAAGACTGATCGGAAGCTTGTGAAAAGTATTTTCATGGCCATTATAGACTAGTTTGATAGTTTAGGGGTGAATTTGGACTTTTTTTTTTTTGGGGGGGGGGTGGGTCTACGTGTCTCCATCGTGAAAAATGCTAGAGCCAAGCTGGACATCCGTTACGAGGGAGGGAAAAATATGGGACAAAATTAGTGTTTCAGGGCTTTCATGGACCGAAGTAAACGCAGGGCAAATGTAAGACAAATCGAATTTTCAATGATAAAGTTGAACCCTTTTCCTATCTTGATTTTGATCGCTAGCCACAAATTGCCAGTCTTGGAAATGAACAGGGTTTTAGTACATTTAATGTTGAAATGATTTTCTTACAAAGGAGCTAAAGCTGCTGAAGTGTTTACTAAAAACTAAAAAGCTGCTTTAGTGACTCCCTTATCTCAAAAGCATATACCATCATAGCAAGATTTCAGGTATATCGATGGCTTAAGGGAAGGAACTCAGGTGACTCCACATAAAACTTAACGTTAATATAATGTTTGGTTTCCCTTCTCCTTTCCACATCAAAACCATAGGATATTTTATAGTGCAATGTTTGTTTCCACTTCTTTTTTCGCGTAAAATATGGAATAAGAGCGGGGATTAATAATACACGGAGTAAAATTATTTGATGACAAAAATAACCCTTCATGTGGTAACCAATAGTTATTTTGTCAAAAGAACAAAAAATGTATTTTAAAATATGCAAAAAATGTATTTTAAAATATGCCTATATAAAATAATTTTAGTATAACAAATGAAACATCCATTAAAAATAATCCTTACACTACATTCTTTGTATTATGACCTTAACCTCGCATTTCAATGTCTACATTGCCATCTATCTATGCATTACTAATTCCTGCATAACTTGTTGCTAAAGCAAACGACCCATTAAAGCATTGAGGAACATGAGATAGTTGCTCTTTTCCTGGAATACATATATGAACTACCTTTATCTATGTCAATAAGAGAGACGTCATATTAAGATTTCAGGTACATCAAGGGCTAGGTGGAAGAACTTAAAGCATCGAGGGACCTGAGAGTTTTTCTTTTCCTAGAATTCATATATGAGCTACCTATTATTTTGTGGCAATAAGAGAGACCTGTTATGTAGGTTGTAAATCTCAATCTCTAAACATAAAGGTGCTACATAATAAAAGCGTCAAGCATTACTCGTTTTGAAGCATTATCATTTAACTGCACTTTCTAAAAGTGGAAAAGAATAGCGAGAAGGAAAGCAAAGAACCACTTTTTAAGTCAGGTTTAACAGAGGTATGACTCTATGAGTTTGCAGGGAGCATAATTAGAAAATCACTGAATGTAGGCTAATGAGGCAAGCATCTTTGAAGTTGATATCCTGTCCCTCATAACCAGCCACAACACTGATCATCTGTAAACTGGAGCACATGATCTTTTTATGGGATATATAATTTGTAAACTTTGATATATAAAAGCCACAGATTTGTTTCGTCACCTTAGCAGTTCTCGAGCATGCTATAGTTATTTGTCTATTATCCTTCTCTACGCTAGTTATTTATTAGCCGAATAGGATTGCTTTTCATCATCTGCTTATATATATTTTTATCTGCACATTTGGGCTCACATATTGATGTTCTTGCTTGTACTTCCTATTTTTGAGTGTTGAGATATGTAGAGTTCTATGTTTTATTCCTGGTACACTGGCCCTTCCGTGGACCCTGCATATAGCGAGAGCTATAGTGCACCAAACTGCCCTTTACACTCAAATCAATTAACTACACCTCAGTACAAATTTAGCTGGGGTTCTCTATACGAATTCTTTGTATCCATTGTTCACGTTTCAAGATCCTATTTTTGTGAATCCTTTTTTTCTTATATATTGCTTGTAAATTCTTCAGTAGCCATGATGTGAATCTTCTGGTACAAGAAAAACTTGGAAGACACGAAATTGGCTCAAAACAGTCCAAACACACTCCAAAAACAGTCCAATAATTCAAAGAACCGAGGACCCTTTTGGAGACCACTCTCGGACTAGGTGTTTGACACCTTTTGCAGCCAACAACAAACTAAGTTGACAACACAAGATGAAACAACAATGAGAACAACAACAACAACAAAAACGGCTTCACAAGACAAGATACAAAACGGATAAAAGATTACAAAAGGAAAAGGATAGATAGATAGACCACATGAAGGAATAATGTTAAGAACTCAAGAATGGTAACTCTTGGACCCTTAACACTATACACAACAATAAACCTATCTCTTGCAAAGACACAAGATCGGAATCTACCTCCCAAGCATCAATGTTTCCAAGCAAATGCAAACACAAGTGATTCTACACTTGTCTAAGCCCTAGTTCGGTTTTGGGTGCCTCAAGGAGAGAGGACTTGTTTTTCTTTGTCTTGCAAGACTTACCACATCATTCATCAACTAACTAAAGAAACCCTAGAGTGTTCCTTAAATAGTTATTACAAAATAATAGTTAAAATGACCAAATGGCCCTTCAGAAAGTGGCGCCCATGAAGTGTAATAGTGGACTTATTTTTGGTGTGTTTTGTACCTCTTTTACACTTCAATTGCACACACCAAGTCTCGGGACCAACACGCATTTTCATAAGTCCATATCCGTGGTTATTTTTATATCATCCTCTCTATCTTGAGAGGAATTTGACGACAAATTCATGGATTCACTTCATTCAATTGGCCACTTCAAAAGAAACCACTCAAACCAGCCCGCAAAACATCAAGAACCCGAGAGCTCAATATCAACAAGTCTCGGCCAAAATCTTCATTTTGAACCTCGGCTTCCTCTCCATCTTGAGACTTGGCTTCAATCTTATCCGACTCAAGTATCCTTTTATCATATAAGCATCGTCGTAGACTCCATATACTTCATGGCCCTTTCTTCCATACTCCTTTATATAGACATATCAGTTTTGCTGAAGTGTTGTTTCGGTTGAGTGGACTGTTTTGGTAATGTGGAGCTTCGGTTGTGGAGATTGGATGGTAGGGAATTGGCTTCCAAGTCCTTCTTGTTGGACTTGATCAACTTGCGGGGGAAGTGGTCTACCTTGTTCTCGGTTTTGAGGGTAATTGGTAACTTAACTCATGGCATTTTGTGGTGAACTTGGAGGATTGACTTTTGTAGGTAAAGTTTCGGGGGCAATGGTGGTGGAAGTGTGTTATGACCATGCGATATGGATCTTGTCACCGGACGATTCATTGAGAAGTCTGTGCTTAACAGATCCTTCTCCTTATTCTTATTTCGTGAGTGACCAATTTTTAATAAATAATAGCCTCGTTAAAAGGGTTGAATGATAAATTAGAGGTGTGGAGACGGACCCTTGAGTCTAAAGGGTTCAGGTTGAGCAGGAGCAAGACAGAATATTTGGAATGCAAGTTTAATGACGTGAGGCAAGAAGATGAGGTGGTAGTAAGGTTGGATTCCCAGACATTGTGTAAGAGGGATAGTTTCAAGTATCTGGGGTCCATGATTCAGGGGAATGGTGAGATTGACGAGGATGTCTCCCATCGTATTGGAGCGGGATAGATGAAGTGGAAGCTCGCCACGAGGGTGTTGTGTGATAGGAAGGTGCCGCCCAAGCTTAAAGGCAAATTCTACAAGGTGGCAGTCCGGCCGGCCATGTTGTATGGAGCGGAATGTTGGCCAGTCAAGAACTCTCACATTCTAAAATTGAAGGTGGCGGAAATGCGGATGTTGCGTTGGATGTCTGGGCTTAATAGGGGTGATAGAGTTCGAAATGAGACTATTCGGGAAAAGGTTGGAGTGACTTCGGTGGAGGACAAGATGCGGGAAGTCCGATTGAGATGGTTCGAGCATGTGATGAGGAGGGGCACGGATGCCCTGGTTCGTAGGTGTGAGAAGCTTGCTTTGGATGGTTTCAGGCAGGGTAGGGGTAGACCGAAGAAATACTGGAGAGGTGATCAGGCGGGACATGGAGCAGTTACAGCTCACTGAGGACATGACCCTAGATAGGAAGATCTGGAGGGTGCGGATTACGACAGAAGGCTAGTGCCAGTTTGAGTCGTTGGGGTAGGACATTACTTGGTAGATGTATTATTCTTGCTAGGACACTTTGTTGTATGCTTTATTACGAATGTGTTTACTATTCTTTGTTTATTATTCCTTGTGGGTGGCGTATTTTTGTCTTGACATCCTGTTCCATGCTCTATTAAGTATCTGTTTATTATTCCTTGTCTTGAGCCGGGGGTCTATCGGAAACAACCTTTCTACTTCTCCTGAAGTAATGGTATGGACTGCGTACATCTTACCCCCCAGACCCTACTATGTGGGAATACACTGGGTTTGTTGTTGTTGTTTTAATAGCCTCGTTAAAAGGGAGCCTACAACCTTAGGACTCGTTAGAGAGAGACCCAGATCTCTTGTTATTTTTGATGTAAATTCCTCTCTTTCGTCTATTACTTCCCCTCCTTATATAGAATCCTATTACAAAATATTTAAGGAAACCAAGAAACTACTAACATGGAAAAATCTATTTAAAATAAGAATTCTAGTAAAACTAAACTATTATGTATTTTTAATGCCCATAAAATCTGAAGGTTGCAAAATCTACAGATCCTTTTTGCCGTTTCTTTCCTTCTCAGCTTGAGGGCGGCCCCGCCTTGCATAAACCTTACCCACGAGCGATTCTATAACATTACCCCTTCCTCTAAGAAGAGCTTGTCCTCAAGCTCAAAGTCTGGATAGGCATCATGAAAATGTGCAGCATCCTCCCACGTAGCATCTGACAATTCAAATCCACACCAGTGCACTAAAAGTTCCCAAGTTCCTCGATTAAGTCGAGCACGTAGAACAGAACAAGGCATAGGAACCACACGACCATCCTTTACTGGAGGCAAAGTCGGAGGAACTGTTGGAGCCACACCCTTAAAAGCCTTGAGGAGGGATACATGAAACACATTATGCAACTTACTCTCGCTGGGCAGTTGTAACTGATACGCAACTTCCCCTATTCGACGTAACACAGGAAAAGGCCCAAAGAACCGAGGTGCAAGCTTATGGCGCAAATGACCCCCGACAGATTTTTGACGATAAGGATGTAAACGCAGCCAAACTAGTGAACCTGGTTCAAATGCAACCTCCCGGTGACCTTTGTCATAATATTCTTTCATTCTAACCTGAGCTTGTTGTAACTTGCTGCGAATGTCACACAAAACTGAATCACGATCAAGCAAGGCATTGTCAACAACCTCTACCCGTGAAGAACCAACTTTATAGGACAATATACGAGGAGGATCTCGACCCTAGACAACCTTAAAAGGAGTTGTTTGCAATGCGGTATGAAAGGAAGTATTATAGTAATATTCTACCCAAGGCAACCAGTCAACATATTTCTTTGGATAATCTCCCATCAAGCAACACAAATACATTTCAATAGTACGATTCACAACTTCCGTTTGGCCGTCTGTTTGAGGATGATACACATACGAGAATGCCTACTTTGTGCCACTTAGACGAAACAGTTCTCTCCAAAAGGGCTTGTAAAAACCACATCTCTGTCACAAGTAATTGATTCGGGTATCCCATGCAGCCGAACCATATGCTCAAAGAAAATGTGAGCAACACGAGTTGCATTGTAAGGATGAGACATAGGTATGAAGTGTGCATATTTGGAAAATCGATCCGCTACTACAAACAATACTGTTTTACCCCATGCCTTTGGTAAGCCATCAATAAAGTCCATTCCAATATCAGCCCAAACCTGCTCGAGGAGTGCAAGTGGTTGCAGTAACCCCGCTGGGCTTAGGTGTTCAGCCTTGTTGCGTTGGCAAACTGGACAAGCAGCCATATAATCCCCAATAACTGACTTCATCCCCTTCCAGTAGAAATCCTGTCGTATGAGATGCAATGTTTTCTGTACCATGGGAATTATCATGGTATCCGGAAAGAATTATATAGATCAATTGGGAAGAGGGCAACAAGTAGATACGACCTTTATAAAAGAGTAGACCGTCCTTAATTGACCAGGAAGCATCAAGCTCATGGCGGAGCACTTGTTGGACTAATTCTTGCGAGGAAGCATCATTAGATACCTCTTGTCTGATTGCATCTAGTAATAAAACACGCGGGTGACTAATAGCATACATCAATTCCTCTGTAGTAGGGCGACGGGACAAGGCATCAACAACCTTATTCAAGTGTCCAGCCCTATACTCCACATAAAAGTCAAACCCCATAAGCTTGCTAATCCAATGTTGTTGGGTGAAGTGGTAAGCCGTTGCCCCAATAAGTGTTTAAGGCTATAATGGTCTGTGCGAATTAAGAAGGCTCTGCCCCATAAATAAGGACGCCAATGTTGAACTGCCTTGGCTAAGCCAATCAATTCACGCTCATAGGCCGCCAATTTAAAGTGTCGTATGGCCACTTGTCTACTGAAAAAGGCAATAGGATGGCCATCTTGTTGCAACACTGCTCCTATACCACTTCCGGAGGCATCACACTAAATTATAAACTGCTTATCAAAATTTGGCTACAACTGGAGCAGTTGCAAGTGCTTCTTTGAGGGTGCAGAAAGAAGCCAAGGCTATATCATCCCACTGGAACAAGTTCTTTTTAAGCATGTTGTTTAAAGGGGTTGATAATTGACGGTATTCTTTATCTGCTAAGCCTAAGAATCTGCGCAAGGTAGTGATGGACTGTGGTTGAGGCTAATCAGTGATGGCCTGAACTTTGCTTGCATCTGCTGCCACGCCGGTTTCAGACACCACATGGCCAAGATATGTTACTTGTCTCTCACCAAAAGTGCGTTTGGACTTCTTGAGATATAGTTTATGAGCACGTAATAACTCAAAAATTATACGCACATGTGAGAGATGATTGTCCCATGTCTTGCTAAATATTAAAATGTCGTCAAAGAAAACCAACACAAACTGACGCAAATAGGGTTTAAATACCTCGTTCATAAGTGCCTGAAACGTTGACGGTGCGTTTGACAATCCAAATGGCATAACCAAGAATTCAAAGTGGCCATGATGTGTACGAAAAGCTGTCTTCTCAATATCCAGAGGATCCATACGGACCGGACCTGATGATAGCCAGATTTCAAATCCAACTTTGTGAAATATGTAGAACTATGTAATTCATCTAATAATTCATCCACCACGGGAATTGGAAATTTATCCTTCACCGTCTTGGCATTGAGCTCGCGATAATCAACACAAAAACGCCAAGTTCCATCATGTTTACGAACCAATAAAAGTGGGGATGAGAATGGTGATTTACTCGGCCGGATGATCCCTTGTTGTAACATCTCTTCACACTGTTTTTCTATCTCATCCTTTTGTAAATGAGGATAGCGGTATGGCCGGACCGCCACTAGGTTGGAACCAGGTAACAAACAAATGCGATGGTCACAATTTCTCATAGGAGGCAGCCCTGTAGGTTCTTGGAATAAGTCAGAAAATTCAACCAAGAGTTGTTCCAATTTGGAGTGGTGTTCCAATTTGGAGCGGTGCTCATCTGAATCATGCAATAAATGAAGCTTCAATTTTGAGCTGGTTTGTTGTCCATGAAAGACGACCTGTTGTCCATCTAAAGTAAAACTCATTGTGAGTGAAGCAAAGTCCCATAGGATGGGGCCCAAAGCTTGTAACCATATTACCCCTAGAACAATGTCAAAGCAATCTAAGAGAATAGCAAAGAAGTCGGCTTTAAAAGCCTGATTATCAATATTGAATGACATTGCAGGGCAAATCCCTTTGCTGTAAACTTTTTCTCCATTAGCAACTGAAACATTGGCACCTGTCCCCGGTTGTACTTGCATCCCCAAGCGTCGGGTTGATGTGCAACTGATGAAATTGTGTGTGCTGCCCGAATCAACCAAGCTCAACAATGCTTGACCCTTCATGAGTGCTCGTAATTGCATTGTTCTTGCACTTTTTTGTCCCGTGATGGCATGCAAGGAAATTTCAGGTTCTTGCACATCTTTTTGGTCAGGATTTTCATCATCTGGATCAGCTACTTCCAACCAAAACAACTTCTTACATTGATGCCCAATTGAATATAGTTCATCATAATTATAACACAATCCCTTTGCCCTTCTCTTCGCCATTTCAACCCTTGTCAATTTTTTAATAAATGGAGCGGATGAACTTACAAGTTTCGATTCACTAATACCACTTAGTGTGTTGCTGCTCTTACGAGTTGGAACTGTTGAAGTTGCGGCAGTATTCAAATAGCCTTTAGTCCCTTGCCAATTCTCTTTTCGAGAGGATGTTGCCCGAATTACTTTCTGTTTCTTCTCAAATGCTTGGGCTAAATTCATGGCATGACCCAAATCTGGTGGAATCTGCATCTCCACATCAAGACGAATAAAATCAATCAGGCCGGCAGTGAAGAGACTAACTTGTTGGTCTATGCGAACATATTTGCTTGCCCTGGCTAACAGTTCTTGAAATCGGCGCTGGTATTCTTTAACTGAGCCCGTTTGTTTCAAGTTAACCAAATCGCCTAATGGATTACTTCCCAACGGAGGCCCAAACCTGAGAGTACAATATTCTTTGAATTCCGACCAGTCAAGTGATTGATTATCTTGTTCAACCTGATGATACCATAATTGTGCCTCACCTAGAAGATGGAATGCGGCTAATCCCACCTTATCAACTTTATTTGTTCTCTGATTGGAGAAGAATTTCTCATATCGATGTAGCCAAATTAATGGGTCCTCGGATCCATCAAAGGTAGGGAAATTCAGTTTTGTGTATCTTGGCACCAAATTATTTCCCGTCAATTGATTGGATCTATTTTCGAGTTTGTAGGGTTGTTTACCTGTATTGCTACTCACTCCCGCCTCAGAATCTCTTCCTTGATTCTTGCTAAACCCCACAATGAACTCCTGCAACCGTAACGATAATTGTTCCAATTGAGAAACCATCCTTGATTCAGATTATTCCAATTGAGCAACCATTCTTGATTCAAATTGTGCCACTGCTCCCGCAATCCGTGCTTCATTCGCAGCCTGTGCCTCTTGAAGGAGAGCCTGTAACCCTTCACGTTTACTTGGATCACCCATGGTGTTTGGCTTTGATACCAAGTTGTTACAACCACGCAATATGGATCTTGTCACCGGACGATTCACTGAGAAGTCTGTGCTTAACAGATCCTTCTCCTTATTCTTATTTCGTGAGCGACCAATTTTTAATAAATAATAGGCTCGTTAAAAGGGAGCCTACAACCTTAGGACTCGTTAGAGAAAGACCCAGATCTCTTGTTATTTTTGATGTAAATTCCTCTCTTTCGTTTATTATTTCCCCTCCTTATATAGAATCCTATTACAAGATATTTAAGGAAACTAAGAAACTACTAACATGGAAAAATCTATTTAAAATAAGAATTCTAGTAAAACTAAACTACTATCTATTTTTAATGCCCACAAAATTTGAAGGTTGCAAAATCTACAGATCCTCTTTGCCGTTTCTTTCCTTTTCAGCTTGAGGGCCCCGCCTTGCATAAACCTTACCCACGAACGAGTCTATAACAAAGTGTTTTGGTCATGCCCACTTGAGGAAACATGGAGTCGAAGAGTAGAAGTACGAGAGTTCCTTCGACTCTCTATTCGATCCAACCTCTCATTCATAGTAGACATGTCTCCTTTAATTGAAGACATGTCTTCTTGGATTGAGGACATAGTCATGAGCATATTTTCCATGCTTCGGTTATTAGTTTCAAGCCCGGCCAAGATAGCACCAAGATTATTGTCCATTGTAGCCAAGATGTTACCTACAAAACAACAAACAAGTTAGTTGTACAATGAATGGTCCTTGCACTCTCTCTTTTATTCTCCTTTTTTTTCTCTCTCCGATTTCTCACTTTTGATCACACAAGTGTGGTAAGTTTGCTTGTATTCCGAGAGGCGTTGAGAGATGGACCAAGTATTACAACGACTCAAAAAAAAAGGCTAAGATACACAAAGAAACGTACACACAGAGAACGGTTTCAAAACTAACTTACAATCTAGTACTAGCTCGTAAGTTAGTAATGGAATCAATAAGCGAAACTAAAGAGACAACACAATGAAACTAAAAGATCAAAATTTGAGCTTAAAATTTTATCGTGTGAACAATAAAATGTGACGTGGCAGCATCGTATTGGTTCGGTTTTATCAAGTTGTTAATTTCAAAAGTTCAAGTCTTGGTCAATTTTCAATTTGGACCTTTGGTGAAACTTGTTCAATGGAGGGAAATACAAACTAGTCTTTGGAGCTTCTTTTCAATTCAAAATTCAAGACTCAAAAGTCTTTGACTAACTTGTACAACCCTTAAAACATGGCCCCTTGTATCATGGAAAATTGTTGGAAAGTGGTTGATAAAGTCTTTGGTGGTTGGGGTCTTTCAAGACTAACAAGTCTTTACACTTTGTCTTTCACCTTTTTAAGATCTAAGGTTCACTTTAATGTTAACAAGGTGATGAATATGGTGAAGAACTTCAAGAACACAACAACCACAACAAGAACAACCAACAACAATCTCCCAAGAACAACAACACATCCAATGGCCAACTCCAACCCACAACAACAATTCTATCGGCCAAGTCTTTAGTGTGGTATTTTCGGTTTTAACAAGAGATGAAGGTTGTGATGAGCTTCAAGAACAACAACAACATCCACCAAGAATTACAACATCCACACGGCCAACTTCAAATCCATAACAACAAGAACAACAACAATGGGCCAAGTTTATGTTCACAACAACTTTCAACAAGTTCAAGCTCAAGTTTAGATCTAGACTCAAAGTGTTAGTGAACAAGAAAACTAACATTAGAAACAACAAAACAAACAAGAACACTACTAGATCTAGACACACAACAAACAAATCTCGGCTAGGACACAAGAAGAACACAATTTTGGCCAAGAACACAAACACGGACAGATTGCTATTTTTCTGGAATTTTCAGTTTTTAACACCTTTTGTTTTCATTTTCTAAAAAGCAAGCCCAAGATTGATCTTGTAGGAACAAGATCAAGCTATGCTTTGATACCAAATGATACAAGAAAAACTTGTAAGACACGAAATTGGCTCAAAACAGTCCAAACACACTCCAAAAACAGTCCAATAATTCAAAGAACCGAGGACCCTTTTGGAGACCACTCTCGGATTCAAGAATGCAATACAAGAAGGACAATATAACTAGGTGTTTGACACCTTTTGCAGCCAACAACAAACTAAGTTAACAACACAAGATGAAACAACAATGAGAACAACAACAACAAAAACGGCTTCACAATACAAGATACAAAACGGATAAAAGATTACAAAAGGAAATGGATAGATAGATAGACCACATGAAGGTATAATGTTAAGAACCCAAGAATGGTAACTCTTGAACCCTTAACATTATACACAACAATAAACCTATCTCTTACAAAGACACAAGATCGGAATCCACCTCCCAAGCATCAATGTTTCCAAGCAAATGCAAACACAAGTGATTCTACACTTGTTTAAGCCTTAGTATCGGTTTTGGGTGCCTCAAGGAGATAGGACATGTGTTTCTTTGTCTTGCAAGACTTATCACATCATTCATCAACTAACTAAAGAAACCCTAGAGTGTTCCTTAAATAGCTATTACAAAGTAATAGTTAAAATGACCAAATGGCCCTTCAGAAAGTGGCGCCCATCAAGTGTAATAGTGGACTGATTTTTGGTGTGTTTTGGACCTCTTTTATACTTCAATTGCACATACCAAGTCTCGGGACCAACACGTTTTTTCCTAAGTCCATATCCGTGGTTATTTTTGTATCATTTTCTGTGTTTCTTTTAGCTGATGACTAACATCTACGGCTTAACATAGTCTCTTCCCCTTTCTTTCTTCTCCAAGATAATCCTGGAAAGCCAGAGAAGTTTCCTAGTCATTGTTAGTTGAAGATAAACTTAGGATGAGGTACTTATTGTGTTTGATTTAGGTATTCATCCACCCCTTTTTTTATTTGTGGTTTGTGGGGTTTTGGAAGGGCGCTAGTAGGGCAGGTTTGGAGTGGTTAACAAGGTTGTTTAACATCATTTTTAGGACGACAAAGATGCCGGAAGCGTGGAGGTGGAGTACAATGGTTCCTTTATATAAGAACAAAGGAGACATTCAGAGTTGCAACAGCTATAGAGACATTAAGTTGTTGAGTCATACTATGAAGGTTTGGGAAAGGGTGGTAGAGTTGAGGCTGAGAAGATCGTGAGTATCTATGAGAATCAATTCGGTTTCATGCCAGGTCGCTCGACCACTGAGGCCATTCGTGTCGTGAGGAGATTAGTGGAGCAGTTTCGAGAGAGGAAGAAAGACTTGCACATGGTGTTTATTGATCTAGCGAAGACGTATGACGGAGTTTTGAGGGTGATTCTGTGGAGGTGCTTAGAGGCTAGAGAAGTGCCCGTGGCGTACACTAGGTCGATCCAGGACATATATGATGGGGCGAGGACGGTAGGTGGGGATTTAGAGCACTTTTAAGTTCTGATAGGGTTGCACCAGGGATCAACTCTTAGCCCGTTTTTATTTGCCTTGGTGATGGATGTTTTGACGCGATATATTCAAGGGCAGGTGCCTTGGTGTATGTTATTTGCGGATGATGTGGTACTGATTGACGAGACTCGGGGAGGAGTTAACGATAAGTTGGAGATTTGGAGACAGACGCTTGAGTCTAAAGGATTTCGGTTGAGCAGAACCAAGACGGAGTACCTGGAGTGTAAGATTAGTGAGGTGTCGCAGGAGGATGGAGTGGTGGTGAAGCTGGACTCGCAGGTCATTCAGAAGAGAGAGAGTTTCAAGTATCTGGGGTCTATGATTTAGGGCAATAACGAGGTTGACAAGTATGTCACGCATCGTATTGGGGCAGGGTGGTTGAAATGGAGGCTTGCTTCGGGAGTCTTATGTGATAAGAAAGTGCCCCCGAAGCTTAAAGGTAAGTTCTACAGAGTGGCAGTCTGGCCGACTATGTTGTATGGAGCGGAATGTTGGCCAGTTAAGAACTCCCACATCCAAAAGTTGAAGGTGGCAGAGATGCGAATGTTGCGATGGATGTGTGGACATACCAGGAAATATAGAGTGAGGAATGAGATTATTCGGGAGAAGGTGGGAGTTGCGTTCGTGGAGGATAAGATGCGAGAAGTGAGGTTACGTTGGTTTGGGCACGTGATGAGGAGGGGCTCGGATGCTCCAGTGCGGAGGTGTGAGACACTAGCTATGGATGATTTTAGGCAGGGTAGAGGTAGACTAAAGAAATATTGGAGGTAGGTGATTAGGTATGATATGGAGCAGTTACAACTTACGGAGGACATGACCCTTGATAGGAAGGTGTGGAGGACGCGGATTAGGGTAGAGGGTTAGGGGTTGGGAGTGCGTCGGTAACAATAAAGGAGCGTTCTTTTGTGTCTGTAGTTTTTAATGCGTGGTGTTGTGTGATGTCTATGGTTTAGGTTAGATAGTTCTTATTTTTATCTTGTGGTGGTATTATTATCTTGTTGCTAGCGGTGTTAGTTTATTTTGCACTTATCTTTTGTGTTTGTTATACTGTTATCGGTTCTAAGTCGGGGGTCTATCGGAAACAGCCTCTACCTACTTCACCTGAGGTAGTGGTATGGTCTGCATACACTCTATCCTTCCCAGACCTCACTATGTGGAAATACACTGGGTATATTGTTATTGTTGGGGTTTTGGGGGTGGGTGGTGGTTGGGGGGGGTAAGGCTGGGTTGTGCACTCATACGAAACACACCTCTAAGGTAGGGAATGTACATGGGAAGGTGAAAATGCTTCTAACCGATATTATGTATTCCAAGGCCATCACACAAACAAATTTCACCAGCACTAGTGCTTTGTTTCAAAGTTTTATCTTAAAAATCCTTTTTTATTAAAAAACTGGCAATGTTGTATTCCTCTTAACTAAGGGTCAAGGATATGCTGGAGACCTCAAAAATGAGTTCACAGAGTCGTAAATCTAATTACAAGGATCCTAGCATACCTCTTTTATATCTTCCTCTTTACACCAAAAATACAAACATAAAATAAATTTCTTCATTACTTTCTGTATGGAGTTTGATTTGTTCTCAGAGCATCTTCCATTCCTTTTCTTCCATATTGACCACCATATGCAAGCTGGAATCATTCTCCACTTCTTTTGACAAAAACAAATCATTTGTCAAAAACATATCAATATATAAAGACAAATTAATAAGAATAAAATAGAAGTATTTGTAATCCCCCTGACCAAGATATTACCTTTAAATTATTTCTAGTGGAGTCCTGAGTGGGACGTAGAAGAGGTAGCTTTTTAGCATTCCATAGGTCAAATGCACGTGTTGATTAATTATATTCTTTGATCACTTCATGCACCATCTAGGTAATCATTTGAGAATCAAAAGCACTAATCCATACTTATTTTTTCTTTCAGACATTGAAAACACCTTCGTATTTTATTTGTTCAGTTATTTATTCCAGTCTGTTTGCATAGTAAACTCCGTAAGCATTTCTTTTGATTTCCTTTTTCTTCTTTGTTGTCTTTTTTTTCAGGAAGTGATTGATATGTCTGCAGGGTAAGTTCATATGCTTGGGGTGTGTTCAGGTCTACAGAATTGCTTTTAAAGTTCCATTATTGTAGGATTTCTCTTCTTACGTTGGACCTCTTCTTGTTTTTAGATGTGGTGCGAAATTCTCGGTTGTCATTGTGACAGAACAATTTGAAGGAAAAAGACTGCTGGAGAGGCACAGAATGGTTAATGGAGCACTGGCTGAAGAGATGAAGGAAATCCATGCTCTATCTATCACTAAAGCGCTCACTCCAGAGCAGTGGAAACAACAGCAGGAATCTGAAAAGTCTCAAGCAGCTGCTTAAACCTTGATATAGTTGTCTTTCTCGATGAAATACTTGATGATTCAACCATATGGCTAATACTCTCTTCTCGTTATCTATTGAGGGGTTAACTGTGTTATAGGTTAAGAAAACTGTCGTGTATCATGCTTTGATTAAACTTGCTGGATTCGAGACTCTGTGATACTTTTAACTTTTGAATAATGCAATAACTCTGTGATTCAATCCTTGGTTATTGCTTAGTTGACATGTTTGTACCTAGTCAGAGTAAGATGCAACGTAAGGACATCCGTAGCATTAGCAATAATGAGTGCGCAGTGTAAGGACACTGTACATGCCCATACGAACTGTAATACTTTGCCATAGGCTGCAGGTTTGCTGTTCGCGTGTTTACCTATAGTTTGCGAACTTGGCTATTAAGTTCTTAGGAGCCTGATACAGAGCAACACTTTGCTCTCCTTTAATACGATGAGAAGTAGGGGAGAGTGTCTCTTTTCAGTACCAATCCTTATTTACTTCGTACATCGTTTTTTAGTGTATAGCTCATCGGTAGAAATATTGAGCTATTAATTAATCTAATGGTCACAAGTTCTAACTATTTTTGCCTGAAAGATCCAGTACCTTTTGTCTGATCAAATTTTAGTGGCGACAAAATAACTAGGTGGTTTTTCCTTATTCATCCGAGCCTGGTGGCGGGCAACTTTTTGATTATCAGAGATCACGTGTTTAACTTTTTGGTTTACAAAATACTTGTGTGGTTAATGCGTCCGTCTGATTTTCTGTATAGTTACTCTGCACAGCTCCTATAACTTATAATTTGGATAGTGTAAGGTACGGGTAGGCTTCCATTGATATGTACATCTCCATAAACCACGTCTAAAAACTACTACTCTTCATCTTAAAAAATTTTGTTGCACGTTTTTTTCTTTTTTTCTTTTTATGTGTGTGGGGGTGGGGGGTTGGATAAGAAGAAGATTATTGTAATTATACTTAGATATCAAGGAATTCGTGTTAGCACGGATTCAGTGCATATTACTTTTTGTCTCAATTTATGTGACACAAATTAATTTAGATAGTAAATCATATTCTTTGATATGTTTTATGATATTTTAAATTGTTGACTATTGTAATTTATAATACTTTACGTATTTTTCAAATAATATATGTTATTCTCCCTGTCCCAACTTTTGTGGCGTTGATAAAATTTTGAGTCAATTAATTTTTTTTAAAAATATTTTAAGCTGCTAATTATTGTGATTTATTATATTTTTTCTTTTGTCCCAATTTAAGTGACACTGCTATTATTTTGAGAGTCAACCAAATTTTTTATTCTTTCAAATATTTTAAGTTGTTAATTATCATAATTTATAGTATTTTTTATATAATTTTTTAAAAATATATAACCGATTAAAAAAAAGTAAGATAAATAAATTAAAAAAAATAAAATAAAAGGGAGGCAAGGGTAGCCAAATTGTGTCAAAACAGTCATGTTGACCTACTGCTTGGACCCAAGTTCATTGGCACCTTTGCCTTTTATAAGTAGTAGTACTTGCATTGGGTTTGTGCTTGGACCCAAGTTCATTGACACCTTTGTCTTTTGTAGCACAGATTCAAACCATAATGAACTTTATATTTGTAAACTTTAATAAACTTTTTTTATCTCATTTTATGTGAAACAATTTTAAGATAAAAGAAAGAGTTCTGAAACTTATTGTGTCAAACAATTCTTATATATCTGTGTGGTTGCAAATCATTTCATTAAGAATAAGAGGAGAATTTTAAAGCTAATTGTTTCTAATTATAGTAAGGTAATATTTCTTTTAGAATGAACTAAAAAGAAAAGTATGTTACAAAAAGTGAGAAGGGGCGAATATTTTTAATCTTATTGCTATTCTTGTTTTTTTTTTTTTTTGTGACATTATATTAGGGATAAAGCTAGTTTGACAATATTTCAAAATATTAATCAAATAATTTTTTTTTGTAAAATAAAAAAAATAAATTTTTCGTAGAGTATATTTAGATTTTTTTTTTAATTTTCAAACACATGCATGCACCAATGCTCGTTTCCTTTTAATTCTACTGATAGTTTTTAAGATCAAAGCCTTTAATGATCCTTATGTTGAATTAATTTCATCACTTTTTCTCAATTAAACTTATATTGACTAACCCATTTTTCATTATGTTTTTCTCAATTAAACTTGTATTGATTAACCTATTTATTACAAGAAAAAAATTATGACATTCAAAGTAATATAGTAAATATTTAATGCACTAATTGTTGTATGATAACATCAGTAAAATTAGCTTATAGATAAAGATAAAATTTAATTTAAATAATTACAAGACATGATTCAACAAAATACCTTTGCATATGTCCCTTCATATTAAACCATACAAAAGAAATTAAAAAATTAACGATTTTCTTAAAACTTTAATATTTTTTTTTTCTAAAAATATATGTTAAGAAAATTTGCTTTTTTTCATAATTTAATTTATTTATTTAAGAAATTTATATTGATTTCTTAAACGTGTATGAAGATTTAATATTTCATGTTTAAATTAACCATTTTTCCTAATTTATATAAAATATTTATTATCCTATTTTTTGCTAAAAAAATCATTATTAAAAGGTGTGAAAGAATCACTCTCATTTTCAATTATATAATATCATAACTATTTGGATAGTTAGGTGGTATTTTTTTTAAAAAAATAATTAACTTTTCAAATAATTTTAGCTATATATAAAAAATAATTGTTAATTTAATAATAAAGCATGTATTAAGTTAGAAGGGGAAAGTCATGATACTGTGTTTACTTGTTCATCATTAATTTGTTAGAAGAAAAAAAAGACAATTTGAAATAAAACTAATAAGCATTTCCACAAAATAGAAAGACAATGAATTTTTGGATCAATTTAGCATTTGAGGATTCCTTTTGAATTTAATTGTATAACTAATTTTTTATGGTGTCACTATCACTTTTCTATGACTCATCACTTTTGTAGTATCCAAAATGGATGAAAACTTGTAGAGCAATTATAACTTAAAATAGGATAAAATTGACAAAAAAAATTATGTAAGGACTATCAAAATATCACATTCTCTCTTATATATAGTAGTAATTTGTTAGAAAAAAAATAATTTGAAATAAAACTAATAAATATTTTCACAAAATAGAAAGACAATAAAATTTTGGATCAATTTAGAATTTGAGGATCTATTTTGAATTTGATTGTATAAATAATTTTTTATCGTGTCATTATCACTTTTCTATAACTCATCACTTTATAGTATTTAATAAGCCCATATAATTGTTTAAATTTATCAAAATAGATGAAAACTTGTAGGATAATTATAACTTAAAATAGGATAAAATTAAAAAAAAACTTCAAGTGAGACTACCAAAGTTTCACATTCTCTCTTATATATAGTAATATAGTAGTAAAATAATGCATGAATGAGCTAATAAGTATAATTAGTGGAGAAAATTTATTACATGAAGATACTTGTAGATAAGTTTATGCACATATTAGTAAGAAGTAGAGTCACTTTTGGTAAGGAATCGTTTTACTTATCAAAATGGGACCTTTTGGCCAGGCCCCAACTTGGATAACTGAATACCTAAATTTTTATATCGAGCAAATAACAATAATAGCCTGGTTCAAAGAGCAAAATGTCTCAAGAAATCATGAATTTTGGATCAAAATGGTATTGAATGCGGGACAAATTCAATAAATGAATTTATCAAATTTTTCATGATCAAAATGGTAAAAATGCATGGAAAATAGAGCACTTTTAATATGCACTTTTCACGTTTAAAAATAAACTGTCTATTAAATATATTTACACTTGAGGTGCTCTATTAGTCATGAGCCTTAAATGAATTTTTTTGTATTTTGAAGAAAGACTCATTTCTAATTTAATGCACCTTCAATATTAATTTTACTATCCAAAAATTTTAAAAGACTGTCATGACAATTTTTTCACATTCTAAGTCTCATCTTCATCAATGCACCATCAAGCAAATTACGACTGTATGGAGTAATGTTTACTTTCTCTTTTGATTTTTGATTCAACTTCTTCTTTTACTCTTTGATACGAAGGTGTGATTAATTGGGATAGCAGGGCAATAAAGCGCAGTACCAACAAAATAATAACTAAATTAACAAACAAAATGAATATCAAATAATTAAAAAATAAACGCATAACCTATAAAATCAGTATTGGTACCAAAATAGTAGTAACTGATTTGTAGCACAAAGTGTTGGAAAAGGCAAGGGTACAATCAAAATACTCGACAGGATAGCAGCGAAAGAATAGTCAAGTCTAAACTTTGCTTTTCAATTTGAACCAAGAGGAGATAAGCAAATCCAATAAAAACAAAGAATATGACAACAAAAAAAAACAATCACACAAATACGATAAGACTAGAATAACAAGACACCAAATTTACGTGAAAAACCCTTTGGTGTGAAGAGTAAAAAATTACGAGACCAAAACCTCCACTATAATCACCAAGAGTTACAATATTTTTCTCTAAAATGGCCGCCAAACAAGTGTCAAACAACGAGCAACAACACAACAAGATAGCACCAAAACTAGAGAATAAAAAGGAGCACAAACACAAAAAATACAGTTGTTGTTCGGGAATGAAAAATAGGAGCTACAGACCATCAAATCCAACTCCGTTAGTTCCTAATCAAATATTTAGATGAGAGGAACAAGCTTTCCAAAAATCAGCTCAATCGGACAAGAAAGGAAGAGAAAATCGTAATTTGAAGTTGATAGTTGTGGATGGAATTTTGGACGAAAATCTGCACTCTCTCTCTTTTGTGGCTTCTAAAACTCTCTTTGTGGATGGTGAAATAAGACCTAAAAATATCTATATATATGACCCATAGTAATGGGCCTATGAACAAAAGTGGGTTGGTCCATATTGAGCTTTATTTATCCACATAGGAAGGGACAAAGACCCATATCCCAATAATTCCCCCCTCACGACTATGTGAGGAGACCGTCATCCCACCGATCATGCAAAAATATTCAAACTTCCCTCTTGGTAAAGCCTTAGTCATCATGTCAAAACCATTACCATCCGTATGAATCTTCTCAAGTTCAAGCAACTTAGAATCCAACACATTCTGAATTCAATGGTACCTCTCACATCAATATGTTTAGATCGATCATGAAATGTAGAATTCTTGCCAAGATGTATGGCACTTTGATTGTCGCAATAAAGCACGTACCTCTCTTGAGCACAATCAAGTTCCCCCAAGAATCTCTTTATCCAAAGCAATTCTTTACAAGATTCAAAGACAACAATAAACTCAGCTTTTGTAGTAGATAGAGCAACACATTTTTACAACTTGGATTGCCAAGACACAGCTTCCCCTGTAAAAGTAATCAAATACCCTGAAATAGACTTACGAGTATCAATATCACCAGGTATGTCTAAATCAGTATAACCACAAAGAATAGGCTTTCCTGTACCAAAACACTAACTCAGACTAGAAGTGCCACAAAGATATCTCATAATCCACTTCACAACATTCTAATGTTTTCTTTTCGGATTATAAAGAAAACGATTAATAATACCAACAATAGGAGAAATATTAGGTCTTGTGAAAATCATTGCATACATCAAACTACCAACGGCTGAAGCATAAAGAACTTTTTTCATATTTTCCTTCTCATCATCACTGGAAGCACACTGCTTCGTGCTCAATTGCATAGCTAAAGATGTACTGACAACTTAACCTTATCAATGTTAAACCTTCGAAGTACTTTCTGAATGCACTTCTCTTGTGATAACCACAACTTCTTGGATTTTCTGTCACAGACAATCTACATATCAAGAATTTTCCTTTCTGGTCCTAAGTCTTTCATAGAAAAAGACTTACTCAACTCTTGCTTTAATTTTTGAATCCTGCAAGCATTATGATCAACAACAAGCATGTCATCAACATAAAGCAACACAATAATAAAGCCACTATCAAAGAATTTTTGCACAAAAACACAATGGTCTGAAGTAGTCTTCTTGAAGCCCTGCTGACTCATAAAGGAACCAAACTTCCTGTACCACTGCCTGAGAGCTTGTTTCAAACCATACAAGCTTTTCTTCAATTTTCAAACATAATTCTCTTTTTTCTTGACTTCAAAACCTTTGGATTGATCCATATAAATTTCTTCATCTAAGTCACCATGGAGAAAAATAGCTTTAACATCCATTTGCTCAACCTCTAAATCTAGACGTGCAGCTAAGCCTGGAACCATACGAATGGATGGCATTTCACAACTGGAGAGAATATCTCATAAAAATCAACTCTTCTTTTTTGGTTAAATTTCTTCACAACCAATCTAGCCTTGTACCACGGAACTGAGTTACCATCTTTATGTTTCACCCCAAAAAAATACCTATTTTTCAAAGCTTTTCTATCTTTAGGCAGCTAAACCAAATCAAAGATATGATTATCATGCAAAGATTTAATCTCATCTTCCATAACATCAAACCACTTTTCTTTTTCTTCACTTTCCATGACCTCATCAAGACTCTTAGGTTCTCTACCGCCAGTCAAGAGTACATACTTATTGGGAGAATAACAAGATAAAGGTATTCTCTCTCTGATAGATTGTCTCAGAGAACTCTCTGGAGCATCAATAACTGGTTACTGATCAATCATATCAACTTGCACTGAAGCATCAATAAAATTATGCTGGTTATTCTGAACATGATCATTATCTTCATTATCAACTTGATTTTCATCATCATGAAGATTTTCTTCAAGAGCAATAGTCAAAGAAACTGGATCAACATCAACTAGGCTCTCACTACTTTGAGAATAAACCTTCTTAGCTTTGTCAAAATCTTTAATTGTTTGGTCTTTAAAGAACATAATATCACGACTTTTAACAAGTTTTTTCTTAACTGGATCATATAAACGATAGCCAAATTCATCTTGATCATAACCAATGAAGATACACTGCCTATTTTTAACATCCAATTTTGACCTCTCATCTTTAAGAACATGCATAAAAGCTTTACACCTAAAGACTCTAAGATGATTATAAGAAATATTCTTATCAGACCAAACTTTGTCAGGGACATCACTATCCAAAGCAACAGTAGGAGATATATTGATAACATAAGCAGCAGTATTAATTGTTTCTACCCAAAAGGAATCTGACAGCTTAGCATCTGAAAGCATACATTTAACCCTCTCAACTAAAGTTCTGTTCATCCTCTCTGCTAAACCATTCAATTGAGGAGTTTTCTAATGTCGAATATCCTGCTCTCTGCAATATCTATTAAAAGGACCAATATACTCACCACCATTATCTGAGCGGATGCATTTCAATTTCTTCCTTGTCTGTCTCTCAAATAAAGCCTGAAAACCCTTGAACACATCAAGTACTTAATCCTTGGACTTCAAAGGAAATACCCAAAATTTGCGAGAATGATTTTTAATAAAAGTCACAAAGTAAAGTGCACCGCCATGAGACCTTAGTTTAAAAGAACCATACAAATCAGAATGTACCAACTCCAGCAAATCAATCTTTCTTGAAGGAGAATGACTCTGAAAGGAAACACTTTTCTGTTTATCGGCTAAGCAATGAACACACTTCTTCAACTTTGCTTGTTTCACTTCGAAAAGCAAATTTTTCTTAGCCAAACTATCACTCCCCTTCTCACACATATGACTCAACCTTCTATGCCATAACTGTGATGAAGTATCATTCTCCACCAAGTTTATTAAGCCTCTAGAATTAGAGCCCTGAAATACGTACAAGTTAGAGAACTTGTCATCTCGAGCCACTATCATCGAACCTCTAGTAAGCTTTCACTGGCCAGTATCAAGGGTGTTAACATAACCCTCATCATTAAGGTTCCCTACAGAAATCAGATTCAAGCGAACATCTGGAGCATGCTTGACATTGTTGAGAACTAGTTTGGAACCATTGTTACTTTCCAAACAAACAGTGCCAATATCAAGTACTTTAACTTCATAATTATTTCCCATTTTCAACATCCCAAAATTACTTGGAGTATAAGAAGAAAATAATTCCTTCTTTGACGTAATAGGAGAAGTAGTTTCAGAATTCACAAACCAGCTAGACTCATCATGAACAAGATTAATGTCATTCTCACCACAAGCAACAAGAAGATCATAATTTGCAACAACGGCAACACGATTTTTATTATCATCTTCTTTCCTTTGTTGTCTCATATCTCTCTTATGCTTGTAATAATATTTCATGATATGCCCCTTTTTATTGCAATAGTCACATGTAACATTCTTGAATTTGGACTTCGACTTACTTCTACTTTTATCTCTATCATTCAAACCTCTGGACTTATTTCTCCCCCTTCTTCAGTAACCAAAACATCGGAGTGTGAAAATAAAAAAGATGAGGCCTGGGATTTTCTTCTCATCTCTTCATTCAAGACACCACTCTTAACATATTACATAGTTATAATGCTATTGGGAGCATAATTAGACAAAAAAACTCGAAGAGTTTCCCAAGAGTCTGACAGAGTATTAAGAAGCCAAAGTTCCTGAATTTCTTCATCAAACTTTACACCCATTCCGAGAAGCTGGTCAAGGACACCCTGAAAATTATTTATATAATTAGAAATAGGACTGCCCTCTTTATACCTGATATTCATCAATTGCTTAAGTAGGAATAACTTGTTATTGCCATTCTTTGAAACATAAAGTGTCTCAAGCTTGTCCCACAAACTTCTAGCATGTGTCTCATTCACAATATGGTTTTTAATATTATCTTCAACCCATTGTCTGATATAGCCACAAACCTGTAGGTGCTCAAATTTCTAATCCTCATCTGTCATGGATGAGGTTTAGTAGACGCAAATACAGATAGATATATTTTCTTGACAAAGAAAAGATCTTTCATCTTGCCTTTCCAAGTATGATAATTACTACCATTCAAACACACTATTTTGCTCATATTTGCCTCCATCATTCGAATCAACAATCAACAATAACCTACTCTCTGATACCACTTTGTTGGAAAGGCAAGGACATAATCAAAATGCCCAACATAGTAGCAGCGAAAGAATACCTAAGTTTAAACTTTCCCTTTCAATTTGAACCAAGAGAAGATAAGCAAATCCCAACAAATCAAAGAATATGACAACAAATAAATCAATCACACAAATACGATAAGACAAGAATAACAAGACAACAAATTTACGTGAAAACTCATTTTATGTGAAGAGTAAAAAATCATGGGACCAAAACCTCCACTATAATCACCAAGAGTTACAATATTGTTCTCCAAAATTTTCACCAAACAAGTGTCAAACAACCCTTCGGTGTGAAGAGTAAAAAATCACGGGACCAAAACCTTCACTATAATCACTAAGAGTTACAATATTGTTCTCCAAAATTTCCACCAAATAAGTGTCAAACAACAACACAACAAGATAGTACCAAAACTAGAGAATAAAAATGAGCACAAACACAAAGAATGTAATTACTGTTCGGGAATGAAAAACAGGAGCTACAGGCCACCAAATTCAGCTCCGTTAGTTCCTAATTAAAGATTGAGATGAAAGGAATAAGCTTTCCAAAAATCATCTCAATCGGACAAGAAACGAAGCAAAAATTGTAATATAAAATTGACAACTGTGACTGAAATTTTTGGACGAAAATATGCACTCTTTCTCTTTTTTTTTTGTGGCTACTAAAACTCTCTTTGTGGATGGTGAAATAAGATCTAAAAAGATTTATATATATGCCCCATAGTAATAGGCCTATGGGCAAAAATGGGTTGGTCAATATTGAACTTTATTTATCCATAAAGGAAGGGATAAAGACCCATATCCCAACACAAAGTGTCACTAATATTATTAAAGAACAAATAATTTTAAGGGAGCGGATGATCTTGAAGAACAAATAATTTTTTTGAATTTGCATTGATCTGTAGAAAAGTTGTCTCCTATTATCCCATCTGTTAAGAAAATGATAGTCTTTTCAGATTCTTAGATAGTAAAATTAATATTGAAGGTGCATTGAAAGAAATGAGTTTTTCTTCTATACGTAAAAGATTCACTAAAGACTCATGACAAATAAAGTACCTTCAGTGTAAGTGTAAATATATTTAACGGATAATTTATTTTTAAACATGAAAATTACACACTAAAAATGTTCCGTTGTTCATATGTTTTCACTTTTTGATTATGAAAAATCTGACAAACCCATTTATTAGATTTATCCCTCATTCGACACTATTTTGATTCAAAAAGGTGTTAAATAAGGGACATATCCAACACAATTCGAGGTTTCAAAAATAATTTTATACATTTTGTATTTCAACTAATCCTTCCAACACACAAAGAAATCATTTAACACTATTCACTGTTTCAAAAATAATTTTATACATTTTGTATTTCAATTGATTCTTCCAACAAAAATGCTCAAAAAGAAAATGTAAAAAGAACAACCTGAAATGTACGGTTGGCAATAGCTTTTTCTTTCTCAAAATATTAGGTAACCACTATTGAAGAATCATGTTCCTTAGAATTTCAAAAACAAAAAAAACTTATTATGAGATTTGATCTTTCACTACAATTCTTTTATTTTTTTATTTTTTTATTTTTTTATGTATTTGACTATAATTCATAAATTAACAAACAAATTTCTCATCCAAGAAGTGATGCTTGAGTGTTAAGATACTCAACTAACAAGCGTAGTTAGTTAGCGGTTAGAGACTCAAAGTGAGTCACAAGTAGTTGAGTGAGTTATAACTAACTCAACACGAGCACCATATCAAGTATTGTAAAAATCAATTACTCATTCAATATCACTGCTATGATTCTTCCTCTCTGATTTCTTTCCTTTAACTCTCAAGTTTCATGATTTACTTACATCTTGATTACCTTCATGTCATTTTCTCAATGCTTTTGGCTCACTATCATTTTTAAAACTATTAATTTATGTTTTAGAAAAAAGAAAAGAAAAAAAAGTATCATAAAATCCGGTTCGTGTTATCATTAGTTATTAGAGCACTATTATCAATTAATTGTCACATTTTAGAATATAACATTATTTCAAAATCTTTATTGTAAATAAGATAATATTCATGGTATCCTGCATTAGACTATCAATGCCGTTTATGTGGTAAGTCATAAACTTTCTTTTAACACTCGGGCCATCTTAATAAAATTAGTAGTCTAAAAGCAAACTTAAACAAGAGGTCTTGGATATATAAATTTATATAAAAAGAATAATATTATAATAATTTAGAGCTATTTTTTTGTTGTATATTAATTATTTTTGGTATAATATTTTTAAAAGATACATAATCTTTAACTTCATAGATAATATGATTATTAATAAAAGAAATATTCATTCAAGTTAATAAGATGTTAGCCATTTGTTTGCAATACATTAACTTGGATGTTATTGTTAAAACATTAATTATTAATATGAAATTTGAATTGTTCAATTCAAAGTTCTAATATATTTCTATTAAAAATTAGGTAGTTCTTTCTTTCTCTATTTTCTTAAAGATATTTTTTCTGAACGTACTTCACAATGTTCAATGAAATTGAAATTATAAAATTTACTATTAGTTTTTTGAGGCCTCAAAATTTTGAGGCGCAAAGGTTTACCTTAAGTCACCCTTGTTAATTCCTAGTTAAAAATTATTAGTATTGAGTCTACTATGGAATCTCAGAACAAGTGGCAGCGGGTATTTTTTGTTTTTGTTTTTGCTACTAATTAGAAATACGTTAAACTGTAGTAATCCTTTTTCTTAAATTTTAATACATCAACTGAGTTTCTTCCAGTACTTTGGTGCTGAAGCGGATGTAGAGTTGCAGTGTCGGTTCATCTCAACTCAGTACATTCGACGTGGAACATAAATTTATATGTAAATAATTATTTAAATTGTAATAAAAGGTAGTTCTGAACCCATAATATTAAAAAAATCTAACAAGTTCAATGCTAAAAACCTTAAAAGTTGAACTCATAGAGCTTAAATATTAGATCCCCTTCTATGGTGGAAATCCTCTTCCCAAATTTTTTTTTCAGTCAGTTCAAAATTTCTCTTCAATTTACAAAAATAGGGACAAGACTGGTCATATTAGTTGAATCAAAAATCATATTCTAAATGAGATTATATTCTTATACACTCAAAAGATGTCATTGAACATAAACCTAATCACCCTGAAAACAATTTAGAAGAAGAATTTGAAAAAGTCTTGTCTATCCATAAAGAAAGATAAAACAAAGTTTCTTCCATAGTTCTACTACCTCAACCTCTAAAAATTCATCAAGAGTACTTGTCAGTTCATATTTAATTTTTATGATGAGACATTATTGGTTCACGTTCGTTGGGTTTGAATTTTATTCTCTGTGAGATGCCCATTCTTTCTAATACTGTTGGTGATGATCCAAAAAAGATGGAGCAAACCATTTTGGTGAACAAATGCATGCAGGATCCATGCACCATAAAACATACCAAGAACACAAAAAAATATATGAAGAAGAACACAAAGATAAAGGTTTGGTAATATATATGAACAACAAACACAATATTAAAGACTTAAAAGATGTGTCAAACATTTTCATTAAAACGATATTTACTCCTTCGCTTATGTGAGATTATACGCAAACAGTTTTAGCAAATAGGACAAGTCTATGAAATTCTAAACTTAGAAAATAGGAGAATTTGAACTTGATCTTTTTGAAGAAAGAAAAGAGTTTTTGGAGAATGTTGTATAGACGTGTGTGAATGTCATTTGTGAAGTTCATAAATAACTATGAACTCCTTAATCTTTCATCAAAATTACTCTTTGGTTCATCTAATATTGATACTTTATCTAACGAATCTAGTAATTTGGTGGGAATATATTAATCTTGCCAATTTTCGTCAATCACTTCGATACTCATCTTCAATACACAATGTATATGGCAATATCGACATGACTGACCATATTAGTCTAATCGAAAATCATTTTTGTGAAAGAGATCGATCATCACTTTCTTATGAGATAAACCTAAATCGACGGAGTGAGATGAATTTGACAAAGATTGTCTTTATGCTATATAGCTCCACACTTCTTGCTCTAAAAATTCTTTTATGAGACATTGTTGGTTCATGTTCATTGGCTTCAAATTTTATTATTCTTTCTTTTGATCAGATGCCCTAATTCCTTACTGTTGAGGATGACCTAAAAAGAAGATGGAACAAATTAATTAACCCTTTGCCTGGACAAATTAATGGACCATATTTTACTTACATTGTGTTAACTTTGATATATAGAACTGCTTTTGTACATGAAGAATCGAATTTTGATGAATTTCTCTATACATCAACCATTAATTTCAATAGACACACTCATTATCTTTGTAACAAGTTCAACATTCAATTTTTTTATTATTCTTTCTTACAGAGATCAGTTAATTTCATGTGACCCCAAAATGTCTAATCAAAGAATCCTCCCCCTTTTATTTACTGTAGTATAGGCCTATAGGTGAAGAAATTTTCTTGATTAGGTCCAGAAAGCCTGTCATACATTAGTTACATTGAATAGTTGCTCTTTTTCCAATATACGAACTACTGAGAATTTGAAATCAAAATATGCCATGAAATTAAAAGAATTACCAAAATATGTCATGTATATAAAAGGTAACCATAATATACTTAACTCTTTTATTAAGAGAGTTATGTGAATTTCATTTAATGGAGTTTGCTAAACGAAGTTAAATTCTAAAAAAGTGCATAACTCTCTTTTTAAAAGAGTTATGCATTTTTTTTTTTACATAACTCAGTTAAAAAGAAAGTTATATAATAGTTGTTACATAACTCACTTTTAAAATGAGTTATGCATTTTTTATATAATAAAAGTTGCATAACTTACTTTTTGAGTTATGCATTTTTCTTACATAACTCACTTACGTCATTCACTTTTTTTTTTTACATAAATATAATAAAAATTATATAACTTACTTTATAAAAACTTACATATTATGTGAACAATCAATTTATCTTCTTAAAGTTTTAATTTTAAAAAAAAGGCCAACTAATACGAAATGAAGAGAATAAAACTCACTGATTATGTGAGTAATTCAAATATAAAATAAGTAAAAAAAATGAGTTATCCATTGAGTATAACTCTTAAAATATGTGTGATAAGTGCATAACTTTATTAATGATATGAAATATGAATATGATGCTAAAAATATATGAATTATACAAAAAGTTAACATGTTCATAAAAAATGTTTGTCAGTCATAAAAAATACTATTTAGAAAAAGTGTAAAATTCACAAAAAAATTAAACCTAACTATTAAAACAGAGATATAAAAATAATACAATTAAACCTAACTTTTACCTAAAAAAATTCTCCAAAGCCGACAACATTCATCTACCACCTGTAAATTCATCTACGACTAGTAAACTACAATAAAATAATACAATAGTGATCACAAAACTTCAGTTTTGATGAAAACAATTCTTGTTGAGTGAAAATTTTGACCCTAAAGAATGATTTGAATGAAAACAAAGAAGATATATATATAGACACACATTGAATTTTATTATGTTGGCAAACACAATGAAGAAGTTGAGGGTTAGAAAATTAAGCATCCATTAATCTAGACATGCAACCGAATCAAGTTAGATGAGCATCAATCATATTTTTCCAATAAGTAAATCGATTTCTTCGGTGGTTTAACGTGCATCTCAATATTTATAAAAGTATTTCCTTAATAGAGTTCTATTTTAGGAGTATTTTTCTAATTGATCACTACAAATGAAATAATAATTGATTCTACTTTCATATATCTTAGGAGTCTCATATATTTTAGGAGTCTAGTTAATATAATAAAAATAATTAAATAATAAATTGAAGAAAATAGTGAAAAAATAGTTTTGTCTAAAGAAGAGTCTTTTAATGAAGGACAAAAAGTTTAAATCACTTTTTTAAGGTCTTCACACTTTTAATATATTATAAATTATAGATATAGATTATAGATATGTGAGTTTTATAGAAATAAGAAGGATAACTCTTATTTTATGTGTGAATTTTACACTTTTTCTTATCGTATTTTTTATGACTGACAAACATTTTTGATGAACTTGTCAACTTTTTGCATAACTCATATATTTTTAGCACCATATTCATATTTCATATCACTATAAAGTTATGCACTTATCACACATATTTTAAGAGTTATATTCAATGGATAACTCATTTTTTTCACTTATTTTATATTTGAATACTCAAATAATCAGTGAGTTTTACTCTCTTCATTTCATTTTAGTTGGTCTTCTTTTTAAAATTAAAACTTTAAAAAGATAAATTGATTGTTCACATAATATGTAAGTTTTTATAAAGTGAGTTATATAATTTTTATTATATTTATGTAGAAAAAAAAGTGAGTGACATAAGTGAGTTATGTAGAAAAAAATGTATAACTCACTTAAAAAGTAAGTGATGCAACTTTTATTATATAAAAGTGAGTTATGTAGGAAAAAATGCATAACTCACTTTAAAAGTGAGTTATGTAACAATTATTATATAACTATTTTTTTAAGTGAGTTATGTAAAAAAAATGCATAACTCTCTTAAAAAGAGATTTATGCACTTTTTCAGAATTTAACTCAGTTTAGCAAATTACGTTAAATGAAATTCACATAACTCTCTCTAAAAAGAGAGTTAAGCATATTATGGTTACCTTTTATATACATGACACATTTTGGTAATTTTTTTAATCTCATGGCATATTTTGGTTCCGGACTCACTTACAAAGAATTTTAATTATTTATCCGACTAGTGGAGTTTCTTTTTGGGTGTTGTTAAATGACTTGAAGGAAAATAACTCGAATGACTCAAATTTTGGAAAATTACTTATTTGTCCTTTGGCTCTAAAACCGACCATTTTTCCCTCCAAAAATGCAAAATCACCTTTGATTGTTTTTTTTTTAATTATTCACAACAAACTTCTTTTATACTCTTTTACTTTACTCTTACATTTCTCTTCAGTATTTCATTCTACTTTACTCTATTAGATTTCTCTTAACTATTTCACTGTACATTCTCATTAATTATTATATCCTTTATTATATGATTGTGGCGTAATGGATCATAATGATAAGAATAGCCAATTAAGAGCAACATTAAATGACATTTTGGGGTTGGAGAAAAGTGATAGTTTGCTTCATGATAAAAATTCATATGATGGCTATGATGATGGTCCAAATCGATATTTAGACAGTGATGACGAAGACCTTCAAAACTTGATCGATGAGGAGATGAATAGGTCTCATCAATCGGATCAAGATAAATATTTAAGTATTTCCGATGGCGAGGAATATGATCATCAGGAGGATGGCGTTGACGAAGAGGAAGGCACAATACATGATGATAGCTACACCGACAACCAATATACCGCAGGCCCTGTTGTAGGTATGTCTTTTCGTAGTGTACAATCCGCATCCACATTTTACAAAGAACACAGTTGATTGACTGGTTTTGGCATTGTCAAGAAAAGTGCAAAAAAGATGGGTGGTCAAATAAAATATGTGATATTTGGGTGTGATAAGTCCCGAAAACCAAAGGCTAGGAATAAAAACAAAAGGGTGGATTGCAAAGCTAGAGTTAATTGTCATGTGATGAATGATGGTTCATGCGTTGCGAGATCGGTTATTTTAGAGCACAATCATAAAATGGATCCTGCACTGTCACATTTTTTGCCTTGCCACATGGAATTGAGAAGGACTTTGAAAAGAAGTCTTGTAGCGCACGATATTGCGGGAAGGCCTTCAAAGAGCATAAGACTCCTGGAAGTCGAAGATGGAGGCCCTGAAATAATGACGTGCACTCCCAAGGACTATCGAAATTACATTCTTCAGCAACGGAGGCTCCGAACACTTTCCACCGATGCTGCAGCATTACATAAATTATTTTTGGAAATACAGGCCAAGGATGAATTTTTTTTTATTGTATAGACTTCGATAATACTGGGAGACTTTGAAATGCGGTATGGGTGCACACACATTGCAAGGCTGCCTACCGCGACTTCAGCGATGCCATATGTTTTGATATAACCTACCTCGTGAATCAATGGCGCAGCCATTTGCTTCATTCATTGGTGTTAATCATCACAAACAATCCATACTTCTAGGATGTGCTTTGATCACAAGTGAGGACATTGAAACATATGTGTTTGTATTCAAAACTTGGCTTGCGGCCATGGGTGAAACCTCTCCAACGGCTATCCTTACAGACCAATGTGAGAGTATTAAGGTAGCCATTCGTGAGATGCTATCAAATACTGTCCACAGATATTGCATTTGGCACATCTTTACTAAGCTACCTGTAAAGCTTAGGGGGGTGCATAATTATAAGCGAGCCAAGGCTCACTTTAAAATGATTATCTTTGACAGCATTACCATTGCCAAATTTAAGGACAAATGGCATGCATTCATTGAAAAATATGATGTGGGTGGATGAATTTGGTTCTAAAGTCTTTATTCAGAGCGGTCTAAATGGGTTATCGTATTTCTCAAGCACTACTTTTGGGCTGACATGATGTCCACACAAAGGTGTGAGTCAATGCATGCCTTCTTTGATGGCTACGTCACTGGTCAAAGCTCTCTAAAGCAATTTGTTGGGCAATATGAGGTTGCCCTCAGGTTTAAATATGAGAAAGAAATGGAGAGTCAAGCTAGTGAAAGAAAGCAACTTGTACGACCTACCACCATGTTCGATTGGGATATTCAGATTTATGGCCACTATATCTGTGCTATTTATGATTTCTTTAGGGTGCATGTTGCAAGGCTACCTCATTGTGAAATAGAAAGGCATGTCGATTTTGATACGGTGGAGGGAGTTGAGGTATACAATGTGACAGATCTTTTGATACGCAGTGATTATCACGGAGATAATTTTGTCTTCACCGTGGAGTATCATCCAGACAATCCATATATTGAATACAATTGCAAGACCTTTGAAAGTGAAGGGATTGCGTGCTGCCATGTTTTGAGGAAGATGACTTTAAAAAGGATTCGCCTGTTTCACGATAGATATTTACTTCGTCGCTAGATGAGAGACATAGTACGCCCACACTTGAGTAAATTATTCCTAGGAGGGTACCCAATAATGACAGATGAGTACCGACAATACAATACGCTGAAGAAATGGTTCAATAGAAACTACGACATCGCTTTGGACTATCCCGTTAGACGTAGGGACTTGAAAATTTTTTTGAAAGCTCATTTCATAGCGTACTTGGACTGGGATGATGACATGGTTGTCCATAACATTCTTGATTTAGACTCTGATAGTGATGCAATATTCATAAGAAATCTAAGGGAAATTCACTCACGTAGAAGGCCCCAGATAAATATAAATTGATCTTCGCGTCAAAACGTCTTTCGTGGAGGTGCTAGGAGATGAGGTTCCAGATATTATGATGTATATGACGAGGATCAAAGCAGCCAAGGTAGGAGTGGCGGTGGCAGATGGGGTCGTAGAGGAAGTAAATGGGGTGGTGTGTGTGGTAGTAGGGGAGGTAGAGGTGATGATACAAATGTAAGTAATCATCCTACAGTCCATTAGTTTTTGTAGTAGGATGTTCCATCTCCTTAATTTCTCTCATATTTGGTTCTACGATGATGTATGATCTTTTTGAACCTAATCTATATGTAGAATTTTTAACCTTCTGGGAATAGGTGCCAGAAGTTGATTATTACGACTATCTTATGTTAGATAGGAGTATCATATTTAACCAAATCATATGCTATTTTATTGTATGGGCATGAGATTTTCAGCCTCATTATGCATCACATAGGAAAGAAATATATTGTTGATGTTGTAAAATCTTTAAAAAAACTCCTTAAAAGATGACAAAAGTATGCTCAATTTGGTTGCTTAATTAAGTTAACCCCCACCATTGCAATCATATGTAACTGTTTTGTAACAAGTCAAATGACAAGGGGATCCTTGTCATTTCCCATCAAATTTGAAAGAGTTAGAAGATCAAAATCAACAGAAATAATGATATCCAAGTAGACAGTTAGTGAAATTAAAGAGGGGGGATAGAAATTTTTCTTGTGTAAGTTGACTACTATCCCTTCACAGTCGACTCGCCTGTAGATTAGAACACTCTGCAAACAAAGTCAATTCAAAATAGTTAAGCAGAAAAGTAACAAGAAGTTGTCATAACTAAGCATAGAAAAAGAAAATTGTCAGAAAATAAAAATTATCTTTACAACCCAAAAACATAAGGGACAGGAAAAGTTCACAATTTACTATTTCGCCAGAAAGTAGGTGAGAGTGTTTTGCATATTTTGACAGAAGTTGCCATAAGATTTTTCAACCTTCTTAACAAAGGAAGAGTAGAAATTTTAAACACAAATAGCCAAATCATCATTCGAGGAACAGACTTGGGATTTCAAGGAGTCCATACGATAGAGCACTCGAGAAAACAACTTGACTCTTTCTTGTTTGAGCCCATCAAGCCCTAGCCTGACCACACCTATGTCGGAGCTTGTACTTTTTCCAAGGTTCATGATCTTGGCAGTAGACTCTTGGAGTTGCATGATACCTTCCTCGATAGCCTTGAACCACTGCTTAAATTCTTCAAGTTTCTTCATCAAAGAGACAGAGAGGTTAGAGACAAACTTACTTACCTTCGGAGGTTCAGCCTTCTCACGGAAAAAATCCTTCCTACACCACTCATCTTCCACCAGGACATATCCCAAGCTGCTGAAAGTTCTAGAATCATAAGTTGCAGTAACTTCTACAGAGGGGTAAGCGGAGAGATCGATGAAGTAGGACAAGAGGATCCGGATGATAAGCAGTCCATGGATTTTAAAGTGGGCTTTGAGGAAGCCAAGAAGTTTTTATCTGATTCTAACTATTCGTCAACCAACTTTGGTCCCTTGTCTCATTGTTCCAAATGTCGCATTATGGCCCATATTGTTGCCACCACTCTGATTCCCAGAAAAGGATCTCTAAACAACATCACTTGTCGTGATATTTTGTGATGTACTATATAGTCAAGAAGATCAAAATAAATTGGGCAACTTGGATACGGGAATACATGCTTGTGAGCGTAAGGGAAGCCAATACTTTGGGCAGTACAATTCTTGTGCCTAGCACAAGAGTCTTGAATTCTCCACTATCAGGAAAAAGTCAGAGATTAGCATAAAACATGCGGATAGGGTCTTCATAAACTAGAAGTCTACAGAGGGGAAAAAGTAAGGAAATTTTTTGAAATTTGAAGAAGTGATTGACCTTGAAGATGCTTCTTTTAGAACATTAAGATTGACGATGCGATCGGGAATGATGGAGCTATTTTTGTAGGAAAGGAATTTCTCTCTGTGAGGGTTTTTTCAAAATTTGTGCATCTCTTTTGGAGGAAGAGGGATAGAGGGATTAAGATGACATTTTTTTGGAGGAGATGAGGCTGGAAGTCGATCGTTGTCTCTTGAGGAGAATGGACTGAAATGAGGACTTATCAGAGGATTCTGAAAGAGGAGTGGGACTATCGGAGGAAATTCTAGAAACATTAGCCGTGAAGTGGGTTCTTGTCATGAGAGAGAGAAAAGTGAGATTTAAAAAAAAAAGAGAAGGAGATGGGAAGCCAATTAAGAAAACCTGAGAAGGCGACTGTTTGGAGGGGATAGGAATGGAGAAGTCAAGAGGCCTGAAGTGAATGATAATAGATGAAAAATATGGAGCATAGGGAAGAGTGAGGGGCGACAGAGGAGGCATGAGAAATAATGAAATAATAATGACAACCTTTTTAAAAGAGGTTTTAGTTATGGTAAAAAAATGAGACCAAAAGTAACTTACTAAAGGATTTTACTTATGGTAAAAAAATGTGACAAAAAATCATCGTACTTTTGGTCACAGAAATAATGATATTCAAGTAGACAATTAGTGAAAATTCTAGAAGGGGGGGGGGGGGTGAATTGAAATTTTTCTTCTGTGAGTTGATTATTGTCCCTTCATAGTCGACTCATTAGAAGATCAAAATCAACAAAAATAATGATATGCAAGTAGACAGTTAGATCATTAAATAGTTGAACTAATCTACTTTCAAATAAGCGAGAACCAATATGTCGGAAATAAAAACGTAAAAAGTAGACGAACAAAGCATGGCAAAATTATTTGTGGTGATATATATGGAATATTATTCAACTTTATAGTAGTAGAACTAGTATTAATTTTATGTCACCAATTTATAGGCATCACATCGTGTTTCTTCAGTTCACTGATCCTTGGCCACTTCTCTAAACAAACAGCCTTTCTTTCATTAGTCTCCACGTGAACTCCTCCAAACTGAACCCTCAGTGAAACTTCTTCCTCTTTGAAAACCACCTTTGTTGACTTTGTTTGCCAGTCAGAAAACCTTGTCCTACTCACTATTATTCTTACACTATAGAAGCAACACAATTGTCTTCCACATTTTGTACAGTGTAAGAATGATTGTGGGTGGAACGAGTTTTTTGGTCTGGCGAACAACATAAATAAAGATGGCTTTGGAATATGAAGTAGTTACAGAAAGATTTCAGTTTGGAGGAGTTCACGCGCCGACTGATGAAAGACAATCCTTTTGTTAAGAGAAGTGGTCAAGGATCAGTGGGCTGAAGAAACATGATGTGATACCTATAAATTGGAGACATAAGAAAAATAGTAGTTCTGCTACTGTAAAGTTCAATAATATTCCATATATGTCACTACAAATAATTTTACCATGCTTTGTTCGTCTACTTTTTTGTGTTTTTTAGTTTTGACATGTTGGTTGTTGCTTATTTGAAAGTTGATTAATTTAATTATTTAATGGTTTGAGTCTGTAGTTACATAGCATTAGTTCTGTTGAACAGTGATCTTATCATTCTTCTTAAATTGATGGCGAACTACAATAATCCCTTTGCCGTTCTAATTATTGCAAAATAGGTACACACGATAGCTAGCTGCACGCAGAAGTAATGAAGCATTGAAGGCCATCAATCAAATATTTGAACTTTTAGATTAAAGAGATGAAAATGGTAGGACTACCAAGAGTCATTCAGAAACATACATTTATATGACATATAATATGATATGCAAAGTTCAACAAATAATATAGAATATTGCAGATAACAGATAATTAGTCTATATTTTTTGTAATTATAAATTTCTAATTACAAAACCGTAGAGCTAAGGAGGCACAACAACAACACCCCTCTAAGTAGGATATTAACAATTTAATGTCCAACAAAGCTAATGCATATATTTGTGACCTGAAGTTGGACTTGTGAGAAAATATTTGCTCCTTTTCCATACACTCCTAATTAATTACCCTATTCCATTCCCATGCACGCCTAACTAACTGGGGGAGTCTTTTCAAATTTCTTCTCCATTTCTTAATCTCTTTTCAAAGAGTCACATCTTTTTAATTCTCTTCTTTGTCTCGTAATCTTCTTTCAAAGAGATGCCTCCCCTTTCTCTTTCTCTATTTAATAACTCCATCCCTGTTTTTAATAACTTAAGCAAGGCTAGTAACATCTAAGTGCAAGAAAATATCAAACTTATCGCAAGTATGTATGGATGACATTGATTCATGTTGCGACCTGGAGTTCAGGTGCGGCCACGACTATGTCTTGCCGATGAAGACTTGTTGGGATGCCCAAAATTTTGGAAGGAGGTATTGGGCTTGTCCGCTATACGGTGTAAGTTGTCTGTTCAAAGTTAAATTTAAGCTCATATTTTGTGTCTAGTTTTTTCCTTCCTACTTTATATGTTGATGAATTTTATTAATACTGCAGGGTCCCCAGGGTTGTAAATTTTTTCTTTGGAGAGATATGTTTGATCGCATTTCATCATCTCCAAACTTGTTGCTCGAATTAATCAGTTATAACTGCATATGAAATCTCGTAATAATGAGGGTGATCCTAATGATGAGGAGCAGGATGCAACCGTTGAGAACGGTAATGTTCAAACAAATGAATGGTATAATGTAAATGTGAACATCCAGCCGGATGACGAAAATGGTGGAGGGAGCATAGAAGTAGAGTCTATAGAGAATGAAAAGGTTGGACATGAAGAGGGGCGTAGAAGTCCAACTTAGAAGGATACATTTTATACTACTTTTTTTTCAAAGTCATGTACTCGGATAAATTCATCGATCCTTCTATTAAACATTAGTTCTTCTATGTTTGTTTCACTATCGATATACGTAATTTTTGTTTGCTATTATTTTCAAACCTGATATTTATCTGGATTAAAAAAAACAACTGATCATCATACGTGATTTGAAGGATACATTTAATGCACAAAAACTCAACATATATGTTGAGCAATATTTCGTTACGTTGAACGACTAATGCTAACTAAAACTAATGTGTTGTTGCTAATTTGCACTGATCAGACTTTAATAGAATGACTCTTCAAATTTTTTCTTCTTTGAAATCAATGTAGACATTTATTAATATAAAAAAGCATTCTTTTTTGTATTTTCAATGCACTCAACTCGTTGGGATTGATTTTTTAAGCCTGATAGGGAGTAAACCCTAAAGTAAGAAGGATAACCCGAAAAATTGAAATGCAGTACAACCAAATTATAAAAGACCAATGGTATACTAGATAGTATAGCAAATAAATTGAGAATAGAGTCTCTAAGGTTACCTAGTTCAATGCTCTTCAACACTTGAAATCCCAAATAGTGTGAAGGAGGATTAATTCTTTCTTATTTTAAAATTAATTACTCAGAATCTATAAATTTATCGGGGTAGAAGTATAAGGCTTGCTAACGACTGAGAAGCTGAAAAACTAAAGCATTATGTGTTACGGATGTCTATTTTATTTTACCTTTGTGTATAGTATTTAGCAAAGCCTAGTAATTTGAAAGGTTTATTTTTTAATCTCTTGCGGGCAGTAGTAAAAATCCTCTGAATTTCGATTTATTAGCATCACGAAGAAGACTGCGATTAGCACTTACTTTTTATTTAAAAATTAAACTAAGTATTGTGTATCGAAGAAATGAAAGGCTACGTTTAAAGAGTATTATTCTAACCTCAAAAACTTTAAAGCATATGAACAAAGAAAGTTGACAATTATCTGTTTGATGGCACTTCTGGGAGAGAGGTTGGTGGAGGTGGCTTTATCATTTTATCGATCATTATTTCCATGTAACTTATAAGTGGGTCCTGCTTGAAGCTAAAAATGTCCATACTTCTACTCAACGCATCAACCTATATTCTGACTTAGGTCATCTAAGAACATAATGATAAGAGAGGATAGAGGGAGCACAAAACCTTTGGGGGTTGGAAGAGTTTCTAGGATTGAAAGTTACAGGATTATTTTATTGGTTGCTCATTTTCACTCGCAATTCTTGATTATTTTTCTATGGCTGATTTTCTATTGATTGGTTGATTTAAATAGAAGATCATAGAAGATTTGTAAAATAAGTGAAGGCTAAGGTATTAAATTTTGTAGTTGTTCCAAGGGTCAAAGCATTCAAGAAATTGTTAGATTTTCAAGGTTTTTAATTCATTTAAGAAAATTAATACTCAGCTTGGAAGACTGAAATTTTCTCAAAAAATATAATTTAAACAATTTTCAACCTTTAATAAAGAGAAATTGAAAACTGAAATATTTTTTTTAATAATTCTTTGAGCTATTTTGTGTAGTTACGTTTTGTAGTTATTTTAAAGAATTATCAATAGAGAAAAGTTTTTTGAAAAAAAAAACACATTAGAAATTCAAAGTGATTTGCTGTAGAAAAATCAAACAAGGGTGTTCTTAATGACGTGGTCACATTTTTTGGGGTTTTCATCAGATATATGTCATTGATTGACTCATCATTTCTCTGTCATCTTTGTAATCAATGTAGACAACGGTTAGTATAACAAAGTTTTTCTCTGCAATGTTATTAGTTAGGCGTGGTTGGGCAAACCAAAAGCATTGATTTTAAATTTCATCAACTTTATAAATATTTTTGAAAAAAAAGTTAGAAACTTGAAGTAATTTATTGTAGTTATTTTGTTGATAATTCAAACATTTGATCTCAATGATTCAGATTTATTCTGTGTTGAAACATGGTTCTAATCAGACATTTGTAGTAGAATCAGTCTTAAATTTCTTTCTTCTTAGTAATCACAAGGTAGACATTTTTTAGTAATGTCAAACAATAAACATTTTGTGTTCTTCCAGTAAACACCAGTTGGCTTTGTGGGGCTAACAATCTTTACCTTATTGAAACACAGTTGACTTCGCTGTTCCTGCAGTCAACTTGCTCACATCTCATGCTGACCCTTATGCTTTGGAGCATCATTCAACTCTCATGCCTCTGCAGTCGACTTGCTCACCTTGATTTGATAGTTCCTGATGTTTGCATTTATTTTACTTTTGACATAATAAAAATAAAATGAGCAGCAGAACAAGTAAGCCAAAAAATCTTTCAAATAGAAATAACAATTAAAAGAGTGGCGGACAGTGTAAGAAATATCTTACACCCCTCCCAAAAAAGGGGCAGGACCTCCTTTTGAATAACAATTCATTATTTTACTGCCTCGCAAGAAATATGTGAGAGTGTTGTGCATGTTATAGAAGAAGCGTTCCTAGGATTTCTCGACATTCTTGGAGAAAGAGGAATAGGAGTTCTGAACAAATATGGCAAGGTCATTTTTGAGGAGTTGGTTTTAGTCTTGAGGGATTCCATGTGAGAAAATAATTTAGTAAACATCTTGATGCCTTTATGCTTAAACCCATCAATAGTCATCCGCACCTTGCCTACATCAGTGCATGTGTCCTTCCCCAGCTGCAACATCTTGACATTCGACTCCTGGATCAGCATTATCCCTTCTTCAATTGACTTTATTCGATCTTTGAGCACCTCCATTTCCTTCAGCACATGAAGCATGGGCTTAGAAAATGAACGGCTTACCTTAGGAAGTTCTGATTTTGCTTTTACAGAGTCCTTTTTGTACCATTCGTTGTCTACCAAGACGTATTCTATGCTGGCGAATGTTTTTGAATCATAAGTAGTAGAGACTTCCACCGGTAAGTATGCAGACAAGTTAATGGAGTAACATAAAAGGATTCAAGTAATCAACAATCCATACGGTAGGCTAGCAGAGGCATGAGCATCAACAATACTCTCAAGTATATACCCTCGAAACCAAACCGACCAATTTATCTTGTTTCTTTTCTCCACATAGTATAAAACAAACACATCACGACAAGTTATACGAATAAGAGAGCCTTCTCTGGGAATCAAAGTAGTGACGATGATATGAGCCATTGTGCGGGTACTTAAAACAGAAAGACTGGGGACCAAAGTTAGATGACATTGTGTCTGGGTCGGACACAACTCTTTTTGCTTCCTCAAAGCCGACTTTAAAATTTTCAGGCCAGGAGCCATGCATAAAGGGAATTACCCTAGAGAATTTTATATGAAACACCTTTTCAAACAATAAATTATTGAGTACAATCCTCGTACCAAGCACAAGAGTTTCAAGCTCGCCACTGTTGGGAGCTATGCGGAGATTTGCATAAAATATGCGAACGACATCCTCATACACCAAATATCCATAGTGATGAAAAACCAAAGACAGGTCTTGACATTTAAAAAAGGAACTTACATTGCAATGTGCTCCTTTTAATTTACAGAGATTCACTATTCGATCGAGTACGACTGAGAGATTCTTAAAGGAGGTAAACTTATCTTTTTGAGAACATGTCCAAAATTTATGCATGTCATCTTAAGGGAGAGGATCATAAGTAGTTGAAAGAAGTTTCTTGACTGAAGAGTTGGGTCTTGAGGCAGAGCATTTTTTAGAGACAGGTGTATATAAAGAATGCGAAGAGGCTTCATTAAAAGAGTCGGAGATGACCATAGGACCGCAATTATTATAGTGGTTGCCATGAGGGTTTTAGAGAGATTATCCATGGAACGAGTTCTGTTCATATGACAGGGCCAGAAACTGGACGAGGGTTTTACAGAGGCAGAGAGGGAGATAAAATGATGGATAAATGAAGAAGGGTGAATGAATGGAAAGGATGCTAAAAGGGTGTGAGGTGAATAGATGTGACTGCTGTAGTAAAAGGATGGCGGATGTGTATTGGGATAATAAATGGAAGAGTCGGTAATTAGGGTGGAGTCAATTCCTCATACTATGCAAACAAAATGACATACACAATATTAAAAATAGAAAAAATAAAAATTGAGAGATGTATAAAGTTAAGTTGAAGAGTTAATATAATTTTTTTGTCCAAATAATATCACAAGTTTAACAATAAATAATATTTGAAAACTTTAATATTTTTAAATTGCACAAAAATTATGTGAAATTTTCTAATTTTATTTGATGTAGAATTAGTTATGATATTATCATGATGTCCTTCACCAATATTATAATTTATTTTAGAATTTTTAAAAAAATATTTATATATGATTATTTTTCTATTAGGTAGACCATATCTTTTCTTTTTTATGTGGGGGGGGGGGAGGTGTCACCTTTTCTTAAAGAATATAGATTATTCCAATTCAAAAATTAACTTTAAGGACGATTTTGGTTATTTCTCTCTCAAAGAATATGGACTATTTTAGCAATTATTGGTTTGTAAGGAAAATGTGACATTATTGAAATAAAAAAAAGATAAATAAACTTAGTGAGATATTTTTAATAGTTGAGTGACAAAGGATAATGTCCGGACCGTATGATATAGGCATATGAAAGTTTTATAAGTTAAAAATAGATTTATAAAATAAAATTATTAGTGAGCTTGATAAATCAAAATAAATTTTAAAAATTATGTGACTTTTAAAAAAAACCATAAATTTAAGAAAATAAATTGAATGCTCACATAATTTTTTAGTTTTATAAAAATTCACCTAAATTATATTAGTATATTTAATTTCTATATATATTTCAAACCTCTCCTAAGCCGCCCCTTCCTAATAAACCTCTCTCATCAAACCTCATCAAACCCTAAACTACTCTAAAATGGTGACTTCTTTTTCAAGCCATGCGGACAAAGGTAGGAGGTCCTAGTCAGAATAACTCCAGCAACAAACCTTTACTTCTACCTGATCTGTATTTATCAGGAAGTAGAAGACGTAGTTTGGGAATCACTAAAATAAGAAAAGTGGAAGATAAAAAAGATACATTCTATGTTTATTTGATCGATGAAAGGAAAATAAACACTAAAGGACAAAAAGAGGACACTAAGAGAAAAGTGACATGTTGCGATGCTGGTATGCCACTTGACTGTTGGTCAAGTGTGTCAAAAAGGCCAAGGGAATATGAAGAGACTCTTAAGCTTCAGGTATTTGTGGGAGGACGAATTATTGATCCCACAATACCAGAAGCGAGAGAGGTAATCAATATGTTAAAGTTCTAAAATTGGGACCACTTGGTCCAATTAGATGCACTCTATCTTTATGAAGAAGAGGTGAAGATGTTTTTATTAAAATATGGAAATTTCTTCCAATGGTACTCTATATCTAACCTCTCTAGTAAATGGTAAGAAAATAGGTTTTAATGAAGAGATTATCGCTGAAATCCTTCGCGTCTCAACTTTAAGAATCAAATGCGTGAAGTCGATGAAGGGGTCTGCAGAGTTTTTAAATTTATGTGGTGTTCCTGAGGGATCACAACTTGAAAGATTTGACAAAAGAGTTATCAGGAGAGACTTCCAGTTGTTGTGTGAGGTGGTGAAAAATACCTTTCTTCCTAGATATGATAAGGAGACCACTCTAACTAGTGCATATCTGTTTTTAATAGAGATGTTGTTTGAGTACAAGAAGGTTAGCCTTTCGGCCATTGTTATGGCACATATGACCACTTTTATCAATGTCAGCTCTGTAAGGCATGCGATACCCTATTGGTTCTGAATGTGTAAAGTATGGGCGTACTGCAACATTGAGCGTCCAAAAGTGTATGCGGTTTTAGTGAAGGGAATGCATGGAAACTCAGATCATAAGGAAAGTAAATGCCTTCTCAGGATGGGTGATGAAGAGCCTATATCTCTAGTGCATGATCTTATGAATGAACAGAATCGACTCAAGAAAGAGATACAAACACTAACTGCTTTATTTGATCTGCGATACACAAAAATTAGTATGTTGAAGGCTACTTTAGCTAAAAAGAAGTGAAGAAGAAATGACTTCAGGACAGGATGTGTGCGCTGAAATTTCTACCCTGCAGGAAAGGGTAGAGGAGCCTGCAATTAAGAATGTTTTGTCTAAAACCTCCTTCCAAGAATGTAATCTTGGTTTTCTCTAATCCTGTTCTTTGATGGTTTTCATCAGTCATTTGTAATTGAATAACTCCATTTCCTATTAATTCTTAGTAATCAATGTAGACAACAATCAGTATAACAAAGACTTTTCACGAAATGTGATTGGTTAGGCGTGCTTAGGCAAACGAAAAACATTCATTCCTACAGTTTATTATTCTTGTGAAATTTTTGGTATTTGCAAAATTTAAATTTGAAGTTAAGTTCTTCGATGGATGGGATAAATGACTTGTCGCCTACTTAGACGAATCAGACAATAAAGGTGAAACCGAACAAAATATTTCATTAAGGCAAAAAAGTTAAAATAACATTAACACATAAAAAATTTCTTTACAAAACTTCTATTTTGTCTTTAGAAGGCGGGGTATAATGGAGGAAAATTGTGATGGAAGGGAGGATCTTGGAGGCGGCATCATTATGCTATCTATCATTTTCATCATGGACTTGATCATGACATCGTGCTTACGCTCAAAACTCTCCATGCATCGTGTTAAGACATCAATCTCTATTTTGATGTCATGAAGCTGAGAGTACAGTGCAAGAAGTAGGCCCACTTCCTCATAACTTTGTTGAGGATTGGAAGAGACTAGGACACTGGAAGAGGCAGATGGGTTAGAAGACCCTTATAGATTTAAAATGCCATGGCTGTTTGGTGGGCCATGGGTAACCGAGCTTTGAATGTTGAAAATTAAAGGAATATGTGCCATGTTGCTCAATATTTATCTTCTTATTGAAAGGTTGATTGTATACCCTTTGATTGCTGATTGTGTATATATATATATATATTATAATTTTGAACAGCGAAATGAAATTCCCCTACCCCTCCCCCTCCCCCACCCCTCCCTCAATTTTAATGCTATCATTTGAGTTGTTTTAAGATAGGTGGAAGATTGACAGTTTGTTGAAAAATAAACTTTGAACAATTTCCAACCTTTCCGAAAGGGTTATGGAAAAGTTTTACATTTTCTTTAGCGTGGAATATTGATACTTTGTCCAAGGATACCTAACGAATGAATAGTTAAAATCTTATCTAGTTGGTAACCATTTAATTTACAATGGAAGGTAAAATAGGGTTTGGCTTCCAAAGACACTCTACCATTGATTAGGCATGCTTGGGCCAAGCAAAAACATTAATTCCTGCATTGATAGTTCATGTCTTTAATTAAACCGTGACCATATAGGGATTTATGCAGATGAAATATATTCTCATTGCAGTTGTTAAAGATATGAAGGTATGAATTGAAACTATCATCCATTCCCTTAATCCCAATATTTTTGGTATTTATGTTTTGCCTTACTAATTTTGTTTTGTATTTATGTCCAGCCTACTGAAGAAATTTTTGATGGCGTTCCAAATCATACCACACAAATACTCTAAAAAATTACTGACCTAGAAGAACTAATAAGGAGGTTCGAGGACCGTGTAGAGTTTATGAGGATTCAGGTTAATGCTTAGGAAGAGAGGTTGGAGGTGATACGAAAGTGAATGTTTGATCGCTTTTGCATGGACCAAGAAAACTTATGTCATTTTACAAGTTAACCAGCACCGACTCTGTGTAATTGGAACCTCCTTTTTTTATGCTCCTTATTTCTTGGGGAGAAGTATCGAGCCATTTCCTTTTCATTTTGTTAGTATTATGTGTTGGGTTCTGAATGCATGTCCTAATGAACTATTTGGTTGTAATTTATGAAATTATTGTATCCACAATTCTATTGTTTTAAGAGAAGCATCTTAATTAAACTTTATCAAACTTTTTTTATAGAGTTTTCATTTTTATGTCTAATTTCAATGTACTCAACCTAATGGGATTGGTTAGATCGGACAAGCTTTAAACCCAAAAGTAACGAGTATAACAAAATACATGTAATTACAGTACAATCAAATTAGAAATGTGCAATGCGCAACTTTATGTTATAAGAAACCGATTAAAATCTTTCTTAATTTGAAATAATAGACCGTAAAACTGAAAACTTTGGGGGTTGGGTGGTAGGGTATTAGGTCTAACAGTATCAAATGAATGATAAGGTAAAACATTGTTTTAAGCATGTTATTTTCATGTATATTACTTATGAAAGCATAGGCATTTGGTTGATTTATTTTTCAATCTCTTGCGGGCATTAGTAAAAATTAATTATTTTTCAGATGATTAGCATATGTAAGAAGATTGCAAATTGATTTTACTTTTCAATAAATAAATCCTTAGATTAGTAATACTTCCAAAATTATAACATGAGGTACTAAACTACCTAGAACACTAGAACCCTAGAACAATCCTTCCTACTTGGTTTGCTACGTGAAGAACCATTGCTTGTCTCGCCTTGGTTGGCCCCCACGGACTATTGTGGTTCAGCAACATCGGTGTCTCTTCTAATGGAACGAGCAAGCTAGAATTCATGAAGTATCTTTTGATAGGCGTCAAAAGATTTAGTCAAGGGTTCTTGTTCATTAAGCAAGAGCTTTTCTACATAGGTGCCTCCTTTTCACATGTACAAACGCGTAATGAGCTCATCCTCAAGTACTTCACATTTCCCTTTGCGTTCTTCATAAAGTTTCTCTAGAACATATGGGCAATCACACCCCTACAAAATTCATTCCTCTAAAGGGGGTTCTCTCCATATTACGAATTAATTTTTTATTTTATGTTATGATTAGAGGACTACAAATGCATGCTTTGGAAAGTGATGTTCAACAAATATTTATAGACGGCTTGGTAATGTATTAATAACCATTGAAAGAACTCAATATTAATGTTAGTTAGAAAACGTGATTTTTTGCAGTGTTTATTTGTATTATTTGGCGGCAAAGATATGGATCACATGGTATAATCAATAATTTTTTAGTGTATTGAGATACGTGATAGATAATGTGTTGAAATTACAGTTTGAATGTAATATATTATGTAAGCTGGAATGATTCTAAATCTACCTCATAATCTTGGCAAATGTATATTTGGATCTTGCTAAAATAATAAAAAAATGCTATAAAAATACGGGTCTCTATGTTACGTATTTTCTATTGGAACCTATTGACATCGGAACAATGAAATAAACTTTAACGAGTATAGTTACATGAAACTGCAAGTTGCTGAGTGAGTAGTTGGAGGTATTAGGGACACTATGCATGTCATGATGCCTACCTTTCTAAGATCTCAACGACTGGTTGTCATAATCTCTAACTATTCAGAGGCATTAAAATAAAGTGACCCAAATCTATTCCAAGTTTTCCATTTTTAAGGAGTGGGCAATAATGCTGGGAAATTCAATCTCGCACGAAAGACTCTAAATCCACCCTATGGCCTTGAAAATTTTTGATACGGAATGGATCTTGCTGAATGAATGATTACTAAATATGATTTAAAAATTACGGGCCACTTAGTTTCATATTTTCAATTGGAACCGAGCAACATCGGCACAATGAAAATCAACTTTAATTATAGTAGTTACATGAAACCGCAGGTTGCTGAGTGAGTAGTTGGAGGTATTGAAGACCCTATGCATGTCATGATGCCTACCCCTCTAAAATCTAAATGAATAGTTGTCATAATCTGAAATATAAAAATTTTAGTTGAAAAAGGAAAATAAATAAAGGAAGGATTGGGATAATGGGCTAAACCCCTATTAAGTAGAAAAAGGAAAAAGGGAATAAAGTAATGGGCCAAGGCCATTTGTACGCCTGATTAAATACAAAAAGGGTCATGACCCCAATTTTGTTTTATATTTAAATTGAATTCAAGGTAAGGGCTTTGCCCATTTACCTGCACAAAACTTCCCTTTTAGCAAAGAAAGAGTATTCTGCCTAAGCACACACACAGCACAAAAAAATGCAGAATTGATTGTTTGTCCAGTGAAAGTCAACCAAAGGGGCGGGGTCTTGATCATAAAATTCTTTCGAGCTTAAGGTAAACCCATTTTTATATCCTTATCGTGATTTTAGTCAAGTTAATTTATTTTGGGTATTTAAAGTTAGTTACTAAAGACAAGAATTTTGGGTAATAAGATGTTGTTTTGGATACAAAGTTTGAGAAATTGAAGGTTATCAGGAAACATTGAGGGTTGGATAGTCTAATTTTATCATGAGTTAGTCTAAAATAAAAGAATTAACACAAGACTGGATATGATGTGATAATAGGTTTGATCCAAGAAAGCGATACGAATCATTCGAGGTGATAAATTGGTATTTCGACAAGAGTACTGTGAGTAGTAATCTTGCCACAATTTATGTTTCTTAAATTGCATATTTGTACCATGTTTTGATAAAAACAAGAGTTATTGAATGCTTTGAAAATTTTCACGCGGGACAAGTTCTTTACTTAATATGATATTGATATGGTTATTTGAGAGATGATATTACTATTGTAAATATTCTTCACTTACATGAGAAATAAGTATTTTTGATATATGTTTTATTCATGTTTACATGTATTATTATTGATATGAATTTTAAAGTTATGTTCTATTCTGAAAGATCTTTTCATACGAATATCCTATTATTTTCAAAGAATTTATGAATGGGAGTAGACCTTGTATTTACTGATGACAGTTACAGCCCTCGCTAGTGGGAAGGTAGAACTAGCATACGGATACTGATATGATATTTGACCCTTTTATGAAGGGTCCACTGTTATGGGTTATTCTTGATGAAGAAGAATGCCATAATAATTACATGATTCATTCTTGGAAACCTCCCAATATGTATTATTTGATATGATATAACCCTTATTGAGTTTATGACTGAACAACCAGTTCACTTTACTTATATGAAACAAATGATATTGTTTATTGTTACTGTTTTCTAAAAGAGAATTTATTTCATGATGATTTATGACTTGTCCCCATTAAAATGGTTGTAGTTAAGCGTTATTAATCACTAAGCTAGCGTTTCACTCCTTGCTATTATTTTTCAGAGAACGCAGGTGACGGTGAGGATCTTGTTGGCTAGAGGATTCGAGTAGCATATTCTTGGTGAGCCCCGCATTGTTCGAGTAGGAAAGAGTTTATTTATTTGTTATGTTCTGTAAACTTTTAGAGTTTCTCCATTGTCATGTCTTTAGATTTTTTTAGTATTCTTTTGTTATTTTGGATTTGTGGAATATTTGATTTTCTCTCATCCTTGGAGATGGTTTTCGTATTGTTAGTTGGTGGTATTGGTGCATTATTGTTGGTTTTGGTGATTGGTGCTGGTGTTTGGCGTGATGGTAGTGATGTTTGGTTGTTTTTTTGTTGAATTGAGGCAAAGAATTTGCTTGTTAGGCCCAAAAATAGGGGAAACTCTTTCCGACTTTCTATAGAATTCTAATGAGGCTTGCTTTGGAGTCCTAAATTTCTTAGCACCGGTCATGATCCTATTTTGTGTCGTGATAAAGTTGGAATCAGAGCTAGTTTAGGTTACTTCTGTGACTATGGAGCATACGATAGTAGTAGAATCTCAATTATGGTTATGTTGCCGACGATTTCTATAATCGTGATTCTGCGAGAGCGTGATAGGATGTATCTTGATCTTTTTTCTCATTTTTCCATATGTGTGTGGCATTTAGGATCAATTAGATGAATCTAACTATCTTGTTTTGTTAATCAGATGGTTCGTAGAGCAACTACTGGCAGGGGAAGAGGTAGAACCCACAAAGAGCCTGAGGTAGGGGTAGTCGTGATACCGCGGGTAATCATACTTCCACTCCAAGAAATTTAAGAGAGCCCACTCCTAAAGGAAATGCTAGTCCACCCCCACTATCTCATGCGGGTAGTACTGTTGAGGTACTTTCTTCCATGGAAAAAGCTATAGAGGGCTTGGCCGATCGACTAGATAGACAAGAGAAGGGTGGTCAACGTAGTTCTGAATAGTTCTAGGCACCTGTTCAGACTTACAACTTTGGAAACAAGGAGGTATCTTTGAAGGAGTTTCTAAAGTTGAAGTCACCAAAATTCACATGTTTAAACAGTTCAGCTGATCCTCAGAGCTTTTTGGATGGTACTTTCAAGGCGTTATGGGCATTATGATGTTTTAGTGAGAGGGATGTGGAGCTTGTATCATACAAATTGAAGGACATGTCTAACACTTGGCATGATAATTTATTGCTAAGAAGGCCTGCAGGAGAAACACCTCTGACATGGGATGAGTTCACTAAGTTCTTCATGGATACCTTCCTTCCTGATAGTCAGAAACAAAAATATGCAGTTCAGTATAAGAGATTGGTTCAGACTCCAGATATTGATGTGTCAACCTATAATACTATGTTTTGCAAGCTGGCAAGATATGCTTCATACTTGGTGTCCACAGATGAAGCTCGAGTCCAGAGGCTTGTAAATGGGCTGGTTGCTCATCTTTATAATGCAGTAGCCCCACTGATGAAAGTCTTGACCTATTATGAAATAGTGGATCTTGTTAGAATGATTGAGGAGAAGGGTCGTGCAGAGCGGGAAGCTTATGATATTTGTAAGAAGGCTAAGATGAGTGGATTTTTCAGTGGTGACTTAAGTATGAATCGGAGAACAAAAAATATGGGAAAGCATCAGGGCCATCAGGCAGGGACAAATTTGGTTTCATAGTCTGCGTATAAGCCACCTTCTAGATAGGGTACGCATGGGTCTTCTGCATCTCAGGGATATAACAGTTCGGGCTAAATATATGCCACTACTCTGTCCTGCCAGACTTGTGACAAATCACATAGAGGTTAGTGTCATGTTTTGACTGAAGAGTGTTTTCGATGTGGACAGTTAGGTCATCACAGAGTGACCTTAGCTTCAGAGAAATATTAGTCAGGGTTCTAGTCAGGTAGCTGTACCTAGACAGGCTACTCGTAATCCTGAAGGTACGGGAAATAGATATCGAGGTAATAGAGAATGGGTTGTTGAGAATCAGGCATAAGGAAATGCTGGTAGAGGACAACCGAGAGTTTTTCCACTTAGTAGACAGGATGTTCAGGCCTCGAATACAGTGGTTATAGGTATTCTTTTCGTTTGTTCTTTTGATGCATATGCTTTGATTGATTCGGGTTCTACCCACTTTTATGTGTCCTCATACTTTCCTATGAGATTTGATAGATAGCCAGAGATGTTAAATTATCCTTTTCTTATTGCTACTCTTGTGGGAGATTCCTTATTAGTTGAGTATGTGTATCGGGATTGGGAGATTATAGTGGAAGGTAGGATACCCTTGCTAACTTGATTGTACTTGATATGATTGACTTTGATGTGTTGATGGGCATGGATTGGTTAGCTCCTTGCTATGCTAACGTAGATTGTCATGCAAAGATAGTTCGATTTAAGATACCCAATGAATCTAGTTTTGTTTTCGAAGGGAGTAAAGTTCTAGAGTTTAGTAAAGTTATATCTTTTATATAGACCCAACGACTATTGAACAAAGGTTGCATGGGTCTCTTGGCTATGATAAGTGATGTTTGAGAGGAAGTCCTTAGTTTATAGGAGCTACCTGTGGTGAAGGAATTTTCTGATGTATTTCCTGAGGAGTTGCCAGGATTACCTCCAGTACGAGAGATAGACTTCGGTATTGATTTGGCATCTGACACTATGCCAATATCTATACCCCCATATTGTATGGCACCAGAAGAATTGAAGGAGCTCAAACATCAGTTGCAAGACTTGCTAGATAAGTGTTTTATCAGACCGAGTATATAGCCATGAGGTGCACATGTTTTGTTTGTAAAGAAGAAAGATGGATCTCTAAGAATGTGTATTGACTACAGGCAGCTAAACAAGGTAACAATACATATCAAGTATTCATTGCCTCGTATAGAAGACCTGTTCGATCAGTTACAAGGACTTGCTCATTTTTTAACTATAGATCTTCGATCGAGTTATCATCTGCTTAGAATCAAGGAGGAAGATATATCTAAAACAACATTTAGAACTTGATATGGGTATTATGAGTTCCTTGTGATGCCTTTCGGGTTAACCAATGCTCCTGCTGCATTCATGGACTTGATGAATAAGGTGTTCAGGCCGTTTTTAGTCAAATTTGTGATACTATTTATTGATGATATTGTGAAATATTCTCGTAGCCAGGAAGAATATGAGAATCATCTGATGACTGAATTGCAGACATTGCGGGAACATAAGCTTTATGCTAAGTTCTCAAAGTGCGAATTTTGGATCGACTCAATATTATTTTTGGGGCATGTTGTCTCAAAAGATGGTATTATGGTGGATTCTAAAAAAGATAAAAATAGTGCAAAAATGGCCTGGACCTACTTCACCTACGGAGATTCGCAGCGTTATAGGTTTGGCTAATTACTACAGGCATTTTGTGTAGGATTTCTCTAAAACTGCAGCTCCATTGATCAAGTTAACACAAAAAAATGTGAAGTTCCAGTGGGCAGAAGAATGTGAGCGAAGCTTTCAAAAACTCAAGACATGTTTAACCACCGCACCTGTATTAGCCTTACCATCAGGTTCTGGAGGATTTAAAGTATTTTGTGATGCTTTGAGGGTTGGATTAGGATGTGTTCTTATGCAAAATGATCATATTATAGCTAATGCTTCAAGACAGTTGAAGAAGCACAAGCTGAACTATCCTACACATAATTTGGAGATGGCCGCTGTGGTTTTTGCTCTTAAGATTTAGAGGCACTACTTATACGGTGAAACTTGTGAGATTTATACCGATCACGCGAGCTTGAAGTATATTTTTCAGTTGCGAGATCTAAATCTTCGACAACGTCGGTGGATGGAATTACTCAAAGATTATGATTGTGCTATCTTGTATTATCCTGGAAAAGCTAATGTTGTGGTTGATGCTTTGAGCAGGAAATCTATGAGTAGTTTGGCAGATATAGCTCCTGGAAGGAGGCAACTTGCGAAAGATTTTCAAAAACTTGAAGGAAAAAGTGTCAGTTTTGGTGTTGGAAAGTCAGGGGTGTTGTAGGCTTGTGTTCAAGCTAAATCTTCTTTAGTAGAGCGCATAAAGGCGACTCAATTTGAGGATGTAAAGTTGTGTAAAAATAGAGATGAGGTCCTATCTGATCAAAATAAGATGATGAGTATTAATTATGATGGTATCCTTCGGGTGGGTAATCGATTAAGTGTACCAATTATAGATCGGTTGAGACGAGATATTCTTGAGGAAGCTGACAACTCTAAATATACCATTCACCCTGGCTCTACTAAGATGTATCATGACCTGAAGCAGTTGTACTTATTGGAAGGTATGAAGAAAGATATTGCTAACATTTTTTGTAGTTGCTTGACCTGTCAACAGGTTAAAGCGGAGCATTAATGTACAACAAGATCATTGCAAAAGATTAGAATTCAAGATTAGAAATGGGAAAGAGTTACTATGGATTTTGTAATCGGGCTACCGCGAACCATTAATGGCCATGACTCTGTATGTGTAATTGTAGATCGACTTACTAAGTCAGCTCACTTTCTGCAAGTTAAGAAAATGTATAGTGGAGTGAAGTATGCTAAGTTATTTATGGATGAAATTGTCTGACTTCATGGAGTTTCATTGTCCATCATTCCTGAAAAAAGATCATAGTTAACTTCACACTTTTGGAGATCTTACCATGAAGTGTCGGGTATCCGAGTAGATCTTAGTACTGCATTTCATCCACAGACGGATGGACAGTCTGAGTGTACTATACAAATTTTGAAGGATATATTGAGAGCTTGTATTCTTGATTTTAGAGGTAGTTGGTTTACTTACTTATCCTTAGCTAAATTCTCTTACAATAATAGTTTTCATTCAAGCATTCAGATGGCTCCATATGAAGCTTTGTATGATAGGAAATGTCATTCTCCTATCGACTGGTTTGAAGTTGGAGAGGCTAAAGTTTTAGGACCAGACTTGGTACAGGATGCTATGGACAAGGTCCAACTGATTAGAAAAAGGTTGCTCATACCTCAAAGTAGACAAAAGTCTTATGCAGACAAGAGGAGAAGAGATTTGGTGTTCGCAGTTGGGGATAAGGTTTTTCTACGAGTCTCTCGTATGAAAGGTGTGATGTGATTTGGAAAAAGAGGTAAATAAAGCCTGAGGTATGTAGGACCTTATGAGATACTTGAGCGTATAAGAGGAGTAGCATATCGTGTGGCACTCCCTCCCGAGATATCTTTCATCCATACAGTGTTTCATGTCTCTATGCTAAGAAAGTTCATATATGATTCTTCTCGCTTACTCGAAGCACCGACCTTGCAACTTGATGAGAACTTAACTTATGAGGAGGAACCAGTGGCTATTATTGATCGACAACTAAGAAGATTAAGGTCAAAAGAGTTTATGTCCATGAAAGTCTAATGGAAGAACCATACCATTGAAGAAGCTACATTGGAGTCAGAAAAGGATATGAGAGTCAAGTACCCTAACTTGTTTCAGTCTTCAGGTATGCACTTATTCTAAATTTGGGGACCGAATTTCTTAAGGTGGGGAGAATGTAATACCCCAAATTTTAGTTGGAAAAGGAAAATAAATAAATAAATAAATAAATAAAGGATTGGGATAATGGGCTAATCCCATATTAAGTAGAAAAAGGAAAAAGGGAACAAAGTAATGGGCCAAGGCCATTTGTACTCCTGATTAAAAACAAAAAGGGTCATGACCCTAATTTTGCTTTATATTTAAATTGAATTCAAGGTAATCTCTTTGCCCATTTACCTGCACAACACTTCCCTTTTAGCAAAGAACGAGTATTCTACCTAAGCATACGCTCAACATAGAAAACACATAATTGATTGTTTGTCCGGTGAAAGTCAACCAAAGGGGTAGGGTTTTGATCATAAAATTCTTTCGAGCTTAAGATAAACCCATTTTTATATACTTATCATGATTTTAGTCAAGTTAATTTGTTTTGGGTATTGAAAATTTAGTTACTAAAGATAAGAATTATGGGTAATAAGATGTTGTTTTTTCTACAAAGTTTGAGAAACTGAAGGTTATCAGAAAACATTGAGGGTTGGGTAGTCTAATTTTATCATGAGTTAGTCTAAAATAAGAGAATTAATGCAAGACTGTATATGATGTGATAATAGGTTTGATCCAAGAAAGCGATACGAATCATTCGAGGTGAAAAAATGGTATTTCGACAAGAGTACTATGAGTAGTAATCTTGCCACAATTTATGTTTCTTAAATTACATATTTATACCATGTTTTGATGAAAACAAGAGTTATTGAATGCTTTGAAAATTTTCACGCGGGACAAGTTCTTTACTTAATATGATATTGATATGGTTATTTGAGATATGATATTACTATTGTTAATATTCTTCACTTACATGAGAAATAAGTATTTTTGGTATATGTTTTATTCAAGTTTACATGTATTATTATTGATATGAATTTTAAAGTTATGTTCTATTATGAAAGATGTTTTCATACAAACATCCTATTGTTTTCAAAGAATTTATGAATGGGAGTAGACCTTGTAATTACTAATGACTGTTACAACTCTCGCTAGTAGGAAGGTAGAACTAGGATACTGATACTGATATGATATTTGACTCTTTTATGAGGGGTCCATTGTTATGGGTTATTCTTCATAAATAAGAATGCCACAATAATTACATGATTCATACTAGGAAACCTCCCAATATGTATTATTTGATATGATATAATGCTTATTGAGTTTATGACTGAACAACTGGTTCACTTTACTTATATGAAACAAATAATATTATTTATTGCTACTGTTTTCTAAAAGAGCATTTATTTCATGATGTTTTATGACTTGTCCCCATTAAAACGGTTGTTGTTAAGCATTATTACTCACTGAGCTAGCATCTCACTCCTTGCTATTATTTTTCAGAGAACGCAAGTGACGGTAAGGATCTTGTTGGCTAGAGGATTCGAGTAGCATATTCCTGGTAAGCCCCGCATTGTTTGTGTGGGCAAGAGTTTTTCTATTTTTTATGTTCTGTTTCTTGCAAACTCTTAGAGTCGCTCCATAGTCATGTCTTTAGATTTTAGGTATCCTTTCATTATTTTGGATTTGTGTAATATTTTTTCTGTCTCATCCTTGGAGATGGTGTTCGTATTGTTAGTTTGTGGTATTGGTACATTATTCTTAGTTTTGGTGATTGCTATTGGTGTTTGGTGTGATGGTAGGGATGTTGGGTTGTTTTGTTGTTGAATTGAGATAAGGAATTTTCTTGTTAGGCCCCAAAACAAGGGAAACTCAGTCCGATTTTCTATAGAATTCTAACGAGACGTGCTTTGGAGTCCTAAACTCTTTAGCGCTGGTCATGGTCCTATTTTGGGTTGTGACAAAGTTAGTATAAGAGCTAGGTTAGGTTAATTCTGTGACTATGGAGCTCACAATAGTAGTAGAATCTCAATTATGGTTATGTTGCCGGCCATTTCTATAATCGTGATTCTACGAGAGCGTGGCAGGATGTATCTTGATCTTCTTTCTCATTCTTTCGTATGTGTGTGGCGTTTAGGATCAATTAGATAAAACTAACTATTTTATTTTGTTAATCAGATGGTTCATAGAGAAACTACTGGTAGGGGATGAGGTGGGGCCTACAGAAGGGGCTGAGGTTTTGGTAGTCATAATATCGCAAAGAATCGCACTGCCACTCTAAGAGGTTCAAGAGAGACCACTCCTAAAGGAAATGCTTGTCTACCCCCAATATCTCATGAGGGTAGTACTGCTGAGGTACTTGCTTCCATGCAAAGAGCCATAGAGGGGTTGGCCGATCGACTAGATAAATAAGAGAGGGGTGGTCAACGTAATTCTGCATAGTTCCCGGCACCTGTTCAGACTTACAACTTTGGAAACAAGGAGGTATCTTTGAAGGAGTTTCTAAAGTTGAAGTCACCAAAATTCACAGGTTCAGACAGTTCAGCTGATCCTCAGAGCTTTCTGGATGGTACTTTCAAGGCGTTATGGGAGTTAGGATGTTCTAGTGAGAGGGCTGTGTAGCTTGCATCGTACAAATTATAGGACATGGCTAACACTTGGTATGATACTTTATTGCTAAGACGGCCTGCAGGAGCAGCACCTCTGACATGTGATGAGTTCACTAAGTTCTTCATGGATACCTTCCTTCCTGATAGTCAGAAACAAAAATATACAGCTCAGTATAAGAGATTGGTTCAGACTCCAGATATTGATGTGTCAACCTATAATACTATGTTTTGCAAGCTGGCAAGATATGCTCCATACTTGGTGTCCACAGATGAAGCTCGAGTCCAGAGGCTTGTAAATGGGCTGGTTGCTCATCTTTATAATGCAGTAGCCCCACTGATGAAAGTCTTAACCTATTATGAAATAGTGGATCTTGTTAGAATGATTGAGGAGAAGGGTCGTGCAGAGCGGGCAGCTTATGATATTTGTAAGAAGGCTAAGATGAGTGGATCTTTCAGTGGTGACTTAAGTGCGAATCAAAGAATGGAAAATAAGGTAAAGCATCAGGGCAATTAGCCAGGGACAAATTTGGTTTCACAGTCTGCGTAGAATCCACCTTCTAGATAGGGTACGTAGGGGTCTTCAGCATCTTAGGGATATAATAGTTTAGGCCAAATATATGCCACTACTCTATGCTGCCAGAATTGTGGCAAATCACATATAGGTCAGTGTCGTGTTTTGACTGGAGAGTGTTTTCGATATGGATAGTTAGGTCATCGCAGATTGCCCTCAGCTTCAGAGAAATATTAGTCAGGGTTCTGGTCAGGTAGATGCACCTAGTCAGGCTTTTCGTAATCCTGCAGGTACGGGAAATAGAGGTCGAGGTAATGGAGAATGGGTTGTTGGGAATTAGGCACAAGGAAATGCTGGTAGAGGCCAACCAAGAGTTTGTGCACTTACTAGACAGGATGTTCAGGCCTCGAATGCAATGGTTACAGGTATTCTTTTCGTTTATTGTTTTGATGTATATGCTTTGATTGAGCCGGGTTTGACCCACTCTTATGTGTCCTCATACTTTCCTATGAGATTTGATACACATCCAGAGATGTTAAATTGTCCTTTTCTTTTTGCTACTCTCGTGGGAGATTCCTTATTAGTTGAGTATGTGTGCCGGGATTGGGAGTTTATAGTAGGAGGTAGGGATACCCTTGCTAACTTGATTGTACATTGTACTTGATGTGATTGACTTTTATGTGTTGATGGGCAGGGATTAGTTAGCTCCTTGCTATGCTACCGTAGATTATCATGCAAAGATAGTTCGATTTGAGATACCCACCGAATCTAGTTTTGTGTTGAAAGGGAGTCAAGTTCTAGAGGTTAGTAAAGTCATATATTTTATTAAGACACAATGATTATTGAAGAAAGGTTGCACGGGTATCTTGTCTTTGATAAGTGATGTTAGAGTGGAAGTTCTTAGTTTGGAGGAGCTACCTGTGGTGAAGGAATTTTCTGATTTATTTCCAGAGGAGTTGCCAGGATTACCTCCAGTATGAGAGATAGACTTCGGTATTGATTTGGAACCTGACACTATGCCAATATCTATACCCCCATATCGTATGGTACCAACAGAATTGAAGAAGCTCAAATACCAGTTGCAATACTTTCTAGATAAGTGTTTTATCAGACCGAGTATATCGCCATGGGGTGCACCAGTTTTGTTTGTAAAGAAGAAAGATGGATCTCTAAGAATGTGTATTGACTACAGGCAGCTAAACAAGGTAACAATACGTAACAAACATATGTTGCCTCATATAAAAGACCTGTTTGATCAGTTACAAGGAGCTGCTCATTTTTCAAAGATTGATCTTTGATCGGATTATCATCACCTTAGAATCAAGTAGTAAGATATATCCAAGATAACATTTAGAACTCGATATGGGCATTATGAGTTCCTTGTGATGCCTTTTGGGTTAACCAATACTCCTGCTGCATTCATGGACTTGATGAATAGGGTGTTTAGGCCATTTTTGGAAAAAATTGTTATAGTATTTATTAATGATATTGTGATATATTCTCGTAGCCAGGAAGACTATGAGAATCATATGATTACTGTATTGCAGACATTGCGGGAACATAAGCTTCAAGTTAAGTTCTCAAAGTGCGAATTTTGGCTCGACTTAGTATCATTTTTGGGGCATGTTGTTTCCAAAGACGGTATTATGGTGGATTCTAAAAAAGATAAAAGCAGTGCAAAAATGGCCTAGACCTACTTTGCCTACCGAGATTCGCAGCTTTATAGGTTTGGCTAATTACTACAAGCATTTTGTGTAGGATTTCTCTAAAATTGCAGCTCCATTTACCAAGTTAACACAGAAAAATGTGAAGTTCCTGTGGACAGAAGAATGTGAGCGAATCTTTCAAAAACTCAAGACATGTTTAACCACCGCACCTGTATTAGCCTTACCATCAGGTTCTGGAGGATTCAAAATTTTTTTTGTGATGCTTCGATGGTTGGATTAGGATGTGTTTTCATGCAAAATGATCATATTATAGCTTATTCTTTGAGACAGTTGAAGAAGCACAAGCTAAACTATCCTACACATGATTTGGAGATGGCCGTTGTGGTTTTTGGTCTTAAGATTTGAAGGCACCACTTATACGGTGAAATTTGTGAGATTTATACCGATCACAAGAGCTTGAAGTATATTTTTTAGCAGTGAGATCTAAATCTTCGACAATATCGATGGATAGAATTACTCAAAGATTATGATTGTGCTATCTTGTATCATCTTGGAAAAGCTAATGTTGTGGTTGATGCTTTGAGCAGGAAATCTAGTGGTAGTTTGGCAGATATAGCTCCTGGAAGGAGGCAACTTGCGAAAGATGTGCAAAAACTTGAAGGAAAAAGTGTCAGTTTTGGTGTTGGGAAGTCAGGGGTGTTGTTGACTTGTGTTCAAGCTAAATCTTCTTTAGTAGAGCACATAAAGACGACCTAATTTGAGGATGTGCAGTTGTGTAAATATCGAGATGAGGTCCTAGCTGGTCAAAATAAGACGATGAGTATTGATTGTGATGGTATCCTTCGGTTGGGTAATCGATTATGTGTACCAACTACAGATTCATTGAGACAAGCTATTCTTGAGGAAGCTCACAACTCTAAATATACCATTTACCCTGGTTCCACTAAGATGTATCATGACCTGAAGTAGTTGTACTGGTGGGAAGGTATGAAGAAAGATATTGCTAACTTTGTTTCTAGTTTCTTGACTTGTCAACAGGTTAAAATGGAGCATCAACGACCAACAAGATTATTGCAAGAGATCAAAATTCAAGATTGGAAATAGGAAAGAATTACCATGGATTTTGTAATCGGGCTACCACGAACCATTAAAGGCTATGACTCTGTATGGGTAATTGTAGATCGACTTACTAAGTCAACTCACTTTTTGCCAGTTTAGACAACGTATAGTGGAGTGAAGTATGCTAAGTTATTTATGGATGAAATTGTCTGAATTCATGAAGTTCCATTGTCCATCATTTCTGATAGAGGATCACAGTTTACTTCACACTTTTGGAGATCTTACCAAGAAGTGTTGGGTACCTGAGTAGATCTTAGTACTGCATTTCATCTGCAGACGGACGGACTGTCTAAGTGTACTATACAAATTTTGGAGGATATATTGAGAGCTTGTATTCTTGATTTTAGAGGTAGTTGGGATACTTACTTACCCTTAGCTAAATTCGCTTACAATAATAGTTTTCATTCAAGCATTCAAATGGCTCTATATGAAGCTTTGTATGATAGGCGATGTCGTTCTCCTATCAGCTGGTTTGATGTTGGAGAGGCTAAAGTTTTAGGACTAAACTTTGTACAGGATGCTATGGACAAGGTCCAATTGATTAGACAGAGGTTTCTCATATCTCAAAGTAGATAAAAGTCTTATGCAGACAAGAGGAGAAGAGATTTGGTGTTCGCAGTTAGGGATAAGGTTTTTCTATGAGTATCTCCTATGAAAGATGTGATAGGATTTGGAAAAACACGTAAATTAAGCCCGAGGTATGTAGGACCTTATGAGATACTTGAGCGTATAGAAGGAGTAGCATATCATTTGCACTCCCTCCCAAGATATCTTTCATCCATATAGTGTTTCATGTCTCTATACTAAGGAAGTGCATATCAGATTCTTCTCGCGTACTCGAAGCACCGACCTTGCATCTTGATGAGAACTTAACTTATGAGGAGGAACCAATGTCTATTATTGATCGACAAGTAAGAAGATTATGGTCAAAAGAGTTTGTGTCCGTAAAAGTCTTATAGAAGAACCATACCATCAAAGAAGCTATGCGGGGTTCAGAAAATGATACGAGAGTCAAGTATCCACACTTGTTTCAGTCTTCAGGTATGCACTTATTCTAAATTCAGAGACAAAATTTCTTAAGGTGGAAAGAATGTAATAACCCAAATTTTAGTTGGAAAAGGAAAATAAATAAATAAATAAATAAATAAAGGATTGGGATAATGGGCTAAACCCATATTAAGTAGAAAAAGGAAAAAAGGGAACAAAGTAATGGGCCAAGGCCATTTGTATGCCTGATTAAAAACAAAAAGGGTCATGTCCCCAATTTTGTTTATATTTAAATTGAATTCAAGGTAAGGGCTTTGCCCATTTACCTGATTGGAACTTCCCTTTTAGCAAAGAAAGAGTATTCTGCCTAAGCACACGCTCAACACAAAAAACACAGAATTGATTGTTTGTCCAGTGAAAGTCAACCAAAGAGGTGGGGTATTGATCATAAAATTCTTTCGAGCTTAAGGTAAACCCATTATTATATCCTTATCGTGATTTTAGTCAAGTTAATTTATTTTGGGTATTGAAATTTTGTTACTAAAGATAAGAATTTTGGGTAATAAGATGTTGTTTTGGATACGAAGTTTGAGAAATTGAAGATTATCAGGAAACATTGAGGGTTGGGTAGTCTAATTTTATCATGAGTTAGCCTAAAATAAGAGAATTAACGAAAGACTGAATATGATGTGATAATAGGTTTGATCCAAGATAGCGATACAAATCATTCGGGGTGACAAATTGGTATTTCGTCAAGAGTACTGTGAGTAGTAATCTTGCCACAATTTATGTTTCTTAAATTGCATATTTATACCATGTTTTGATGAAAACAAGAGTTATTGAATGCTTTGAAACTATGCACGTGGGACAAGTTCTTTACTTAATATGATATTGATATGGTTATTTGAGATATGATATTACTATTGTTAATATTCTTTACTTACATGAGAAATAAGTATTTTTTATATATGTTTTATTCAAGTTTACATATATTATTATTGATATGAATTTTAAAGTTATGTTCTATTCTGAAAGATATTTTCATATGAATATGCTATTGTTTTCAAAGAATTTATGAATGGGAGTATACCTTGTATTTACTGATGACAGTTATAGCCCTCGCTAGTGGGAAGGTAGAACTAGCATACTGATATGATATTTGACTCCTTTATGAGGGGTCCACTATTATGGTTTATTCTTGATGAAGAAGAATTCTACAATGATTACATGATTTATTCTTGGAAACCTCCTAATATGTATTATTTGATATGATATAACGCTTATTGAGTTTATGACTGAACAACAGGTTTACTTTACTTATATGAAATAAATGATATTGTTTATTGTTACTGTTTTGTAAAAGAGCATTTATTTCATGATGTTTTATGACTTATCCCCATTAAAACGATTGTGGTTAAGCGTTATTACTCATTGAGCTAGCGTCTCACTCCTCGCTATTATTTTTCAGAGAACGCAGGTGACGGTGAGGATCTTGTTGGCTATAGGATTCGAGTAGCATATTCCTGGTGAGCCCCGCATTATTCGCATGGGAAAGAGTTTATTTATTTGTTATGTTTTGTTTCTTGCAAACTCTTAGAGTCGCTCCATAGTCATGTCTTTAGATTTTTGAGAATTTTTTGTTATTTTGGATTTGTGGAATATTTGATTTTCTCTCATCCTTGGAGATGGTTTTCGTATTGTTAGTTGGTGGTATTAGTGCATTATTATTGGTTTTGGTGATTAGTGTTGGTGTTTGGTGTGATGGTAGTGATGTTGGATTTTTTTGTTGTTGAATTTAGACAAGGAATTTTCTTGTTAGGCCCAAAAATAGGGAAAACTCTGTCCGATTTTCTGTAGAATTCTAATGAGGCTTGCTTTAGAGTCCTAAACTCCTTAGCGCCGGTCATGATACTATTTTGGGTCATGACATAATCTCTCTCTAGTCAGAGGCATTAAAATAAAGTGACCCAAAGCTACTCCAAGTTTCCCATTTTAATGCGTGGGCAGTAATGCTGCAAAACTCAATCTTGCACGAATGACTTTAAATCCACCTTATGGCCTTAGAAATTTTTAATACGGAATGACTATTGCTGAATGAATGTATACTAAAGATGATATAAAAATTATGGGAAACTTAGTTGAGTATTTTCTATTGGAACTGATCAACATCGGCACAATGAAAATCAACTTTAACGAGTATGGTTACATGAAACCACAAGTTGCTGAGTGAGTAGTTGGGGTTATTGAGGACCCTATGCATGTCATGATGCCTACCTCTATAGAATCTCAATGACTTGTTGTCTTAATATTTCACTTGTCAGAGGCATTAAAATGAAGTGACCCAAAGCTACTTCAAGTTTCCCATTTTTAATGCGTGGGCAGTAATGCTGTGAAACTCAATCTCGCACGAATGACTCTAAATCCATTTTATGGCCTTGGAAATTTTTGATACAGAATGGCTCTTGCTGAATGAATGCATACTAAAGATGATATAAAAATTATGGGTCACTTAGTTGCATATTTTCTATTGGAACCGATCGACATCCACATAATGAAAATCAACTTTAACGAGTACAGTTACATGAAACCGTAAGTTGCTGAGTGAGTAGTTGAGGGTATTGAGGATCCTATGTAAGTCATGATGCCTACCCCTCTAAAATCTCAATGACTAGTTTTCATAATCTCTCACTAGTCAGAGGCATTAAAATAAAGTAACCCAAAGCTATTCCAAGTTTCCCACCTAATGACTCTAAATCCACCTTATGGCCTAGGAAATTTTTGATACGGTAAATGAACAACAATTACTAAATAGGAACCGATTTTATTCGAATTTAAATTAAAAATCACATTATGTGACAGATATGAACCACTAAAATCTTTAAAAAAACATACTGCATAAACATTAAACTTACTAAAAGACTACATGATAAATAATCAACGATAAAAAGATTTCAAATCATATAGAAAATCAATATAACATATAAAAACTTTCAATAGTTTCTTTTTTCACGTTCTTCATTCCATTTTCTTTTCAAAACACGATTCTCCTGCTCAGTTTCATTTAGCATATCCTTCAAATAATTTTATTTTTCTTCGGATTCTTTTAGCAATGTCCTAAGAAAATCTCTATCTTGTATGACTTCGTTGAGATTAAATAGTGTGTCAAACTTTATAGTGTTCTGTGAAGTCGCGGTATCACCATCGAATGTGGGTCTCTTCAATCGTAGTATAATGGTGTTTGTTTCATTTATTGACATACTTTCTATCCACAAAAAATAACCACATCCACTATTTTCCTAAAACAACAAAATAAGGAACAATGTTAACATACACATATTTTTTTATTTGAACAACTTAAAATTTTTACCTTAAAACGTGCACAGCTCCAAAAATTACGACCAAGATATCTTTGAGTCTTTGATGTTTTCATTTGACAATATTCATTGCATTTACATACATTCGGTTCAATTGAAAATAAAGACATTTCGGATTGTTGAGACATAATTATGAAGGGATTCTCAAAGCCCAAAATAGATAATATTAGTAGAAAATATGATAGATGAATGAGATAAAATGGTTAACAGTAACACATTTATAAGTGAAAAAGCTATACTGAAGTGACAAATCTTTCACATTTTTAGGAATCTCTTCAGCAATTCACATAACAAAAAAAGTTGAAATATTTTCAGAAATCTATCAAAACTCCGAGCTAATCTCTTCAAAAATTCACATATAGTTTATGAAATGTAGTTTGCTCATTTTTTGGGCAAACCATCATAACAATTTGTCCACCTCAAACGTTTAACAAACACCGTTAGTTGTAGTTTGCCCCAAAATGAGCAAATTGTCCGTTTTGTAACATAAATTAAAGTACTGCCCATTTTGGCTCCTGAGGCTTAAAACGTGTCTCTTTTAGCTCTGAACTTGTATTAAGGACCCTATGCATATCATGATGCCTACCCTTCTAAAATCTCAATGACTAGTTGTCATAATCCATCACTATTCAAAGGCATTAAAATGAAGTGACCCAAAGCAACAAAATCTTCCAAGTTGCTCGTGCTTATACGTTGGCAGTAATCCTATCTCAATCTCATACGAATTACTCAAAAGCCACCTTATGGCCTTGGAAATTTTTATACGGATGATCTCTTGATGGATGAATGTGTAGTAAAGACGATATATAAATTACGGGTCACTTAGTTGCGTATTTTCTATTAGAACCGAGTGATATCGGCACAATGAAAATCAACTTTAATTACTACACCTACATGAAATTACAAGTTGCTGAGTGAGTAGTTGAAGGTATTGAGGACCCTATGCACGTTATGATGCCTATGTTTTAATAAAATCTCAATGACTACTTCTCATAATCTTTCACTATTCAAAGGCATTAAAATTAAGTGACCCAAAAACAACTAAATCTTCCAAGTTTCTTTTTCTTTCAATTGGAACTGAACAAAAAATCAACCTACAGAAAAGTAATTACGTCAAAGTGCAGGTTATTGTGAGTAGCCGGAACAATTAATATGTAAGTTTAATTGAGCACAATATGTCATGATTGTGATAATCTTTCTCTAAGCAAGTCCATTAAGTAGGATGTGACCCATCAATCCTCCAACTTAATCTTCTTATGTTTGAGTGTTGACCTTACAACTCAGTTTTGCACGAATAACACAAAATTCACCTCATAAGCTTGAAAATTTTTTGTTGCGAAATAGTACTTACCTAATTAATAATCCGCAGTGAAAAATTATCATATATAATAAATCTTTAAGTATTTTCTACTGCAAACAAGCGAAATCGACATAATGAGAACTAATTTTAAAATTAAAATTTCACATTTGGGAGGCCAAATATTACCATCATTACCGACGCACAACAACTTTTTAAAGAAAAGGTTAAGAATCATAAGCAGAGCAACTGTTTTTTTGGAGTGGTAAATTCAATGACGTAAATAATTTTAAATCTCATTTTTTGAATTTCATTATGTTGTAAATAATACCTCACAATTTTGATGTAGTTGTAATATTGAGTAGTCTTGGCCTTGTTCGTTCAATGAGAATTCACCCATATGTATGAAAAACTTTGTTATTAAACCTTTACATGCTGCTGTTTGTTTAGTCGGTTATTGAATAGTTCTAAATGAATCACAACAAAATTTTCAATGCATAACTTAAACCAAGGATTGCCCCATTATAAGGCAAATCATGAAAATGAAGGAACCATCAAAGGATGGATTAGCTATTACACAAAAAAACATTTAAGAACTGCAAGAGGAAAGAAATATCACATTTACTGAAGTAAACAACCCGTTAATTGTTGAACCACAAGGAAGAAAAGTAACAAGTAATAACCCCAGCCAACCTAAGCCCTCTCTCCTACCCCCCTCCCCAACCTAAACTACAGGCGGCCGTCCTTCAGAACATTCTGGTATATATCAAAGACTTTTGTTAGGGGCCTTGGATCAAAAAACAAGAAAAATTTAATCCAGTCTTCATCCTCCTGGATGAAGAGTAGTCTGATGATTTGGGTTATCTCATCTCCAAGGACTTCGTATTGTTCTTTTTTTTGGGAATATAGCTTCTCCAGCACTTTGGGAGAGGTGGATAGATATATATTCTTTCTCGTTACACCTGTTGGGGTTCTATCTATTGTAGTTGAGGATGTAGATGGTGGTAAGATAAATAGTCAGGAATGTTTAGACAAACTGAGAAATTCCGTTCAACAAATGGCTAAGGATGCTGAGTTTTAGATGTTGTAGCCAACCTATATATAGGGCCAGATATAACGTGGGGCTGTCAATGTACACGCTTCATTCCTATTTTATTTTGATGTGAAATCATTGCATGAAACACATTTGTTTTACAATTACAGACCCTTACACTTATTTGAGTCATGTGTCAACTATATTTGAAATCGTGGTGCTTAATCTTGTTAAGGAATAGGTCTAAAAATTGGGTAGAAATGAACATCAACTAAATATGACAGATACACGTAAAAAAATATAATAGCCTACACAAAGATTTCATTCATTTAAACAACAATTACAAATAAAAAATAAGTAATACATTACTGAGGCGCAGAATTGTGTGAGCGAGGGGATGGAGATGTTGATGAAAATGGTGATGAAAAACCAACGAAGGAGGTGAAAAAGAAACACTAGGCTTGATGCCTAATCGTACAAGTATAGAACTTATCCTAGTGTGCAAGGTATCAACTTTGACATTCAAAGCCTCATGGTAACTTTTCAGTCATTCAAAGTTTTTTTGAATCATGTCGATGTGTGCAGACACTTCTTATTAAAAATTATCCAACTTGCAGTCTAGATCCATCAGCTTCGCATATATCTTTTCGATTTTGTCCTAGTAAATAAGCAAAGGGATAGGTTAGTGCTGCAAAGTGTTAGTAAATATTGAATTAATAGCGCATTATTCAATATTATGTTTACCATCGAATTGCCGCCACATATAAGTATTCTTTAACACCGAAGTTTCTTTAAATAGAACTCTCTCTTGAAATGGATATTCAATGCTTAGGAAGCCTTTTCAACAACCCATCTTAAATTATAATTTATAATTTTATCATTATTCCTATGCAAATTCTTTGAATGCCTTTCGTATTTTCATTTGATCTAATTTTTAATGTGTCTCGGCACTTGCAATAAAATATTTTTTTTGAGTTAAATTAATTTCTTTAAAATAAATTAGTTCATGAATATGCGTTATTTTCAATGTCAATGAACTAGAGGATGAATCTTTTGTTATAGTAAGATGTCAATTTATTTTGTATAACAAACTCAGCGGTGGAATGTAGGTCAATAATTTGAATGCTTAATAAGGGTTATTAAAAACTCCACCATTTTTTGTATTAAATTGTAGTGGCTCAGTTTGTTGGAAATTGAAACATTTGATCTCAACGATTTTTATTATTTTTTTCTTTTCTTTATTATGTATTTTTTAGTGTCCTCATGAAACAGTCAAGAACTTTGTTAAAAGTATGCCTGTTATTTAGAACACCGTATTCATTTGGATGAGTCATCTCTTATGAGCAGTATTAAAATAAATTTCATTTATAGATAATTAGCACCCGTAAGAACAATGCAAATCATTTCATAATATAAAATTACCACTAAGTTACATATCCAGACTAAAATCAGTACAAGCAAATATAGATCTTCTGCATCAGTAATTAAATAAAAAAAAGGTAGCCATTGAAACAGACTTGATCCGACCAAAACTAATTACATACTACTACATACAACCAAAACTACTAGATAATACGTACTATATAAAACGTAAAAAAATAACCCTAATTATTAAAATTATTATTCTCATTATCTTTCGAAAAATCATTTGGCAGACGACCCATAATTCTACTTCTCCCGAATCAACACCAGAGCACTTTTAAATAGAACTCTCTCGGTTGAAATGGTTATGAAATGATCATGAAGCCTTATCAACAACCTATCTTTAATTACAAACTTTCACTTTATTACATATTTTCTATTAGAATCGAACAATATTGACAAAATGAAAACTAACATTAATAAATTACAGTGCCTTGAAAGCTCAAGGTATTGTTGAGTGAGTAGTTGAAAGCTTTAAGGACCCTATGTTATGACACCTACGACCTGTAAAATCACACTACATTATGTCATAAAATTGAAAACTATGCAAATGAACTAAAATGAAGTTACCTGACACAAGTCAATCTTTCAACTTGCTCTTCTTTTGTGCAAGCAGTCATGTTGTAAAATTAAACTTGGATCGAATGACTCAAAATCCACCCTATGACCTTGAAAGTTTTTCATACGAAAGGCCTCTTGATAAATGACGCCGTTGAAAAAAAATCATATTAAAATACCACTTCGTTACCTAAGTTTTATTGGAACCGAACAAAATCGCAAAGCGAATAGACATTTTAAGTACAATGACTTAAAAGCGCAACTTGTTGACAGAGAGGTTGGGAGATTTGAAGACCCTATGTCATGACGTCTGCCCATGCATTAAAATGAAGTGACCTAACACAAGTCTGTAAGAAATCATACTTCAGTGATTTTGTGGAAGCCAACTAATACAACATTTGACGGGTTTTGGTGAGGCAAAAGATTAACAATCATGACTTGAGCAACACTATGTTGGAGTGGTAATTTCATCTCAATTTTATGACCATAAAACTATTTATATTCCAATGTGTACGTTTTTGGTTGTTTAATTCACGTAAATAAGTTGTTTTGCACTAATAATAGATGAATTATGAAAAAAATTCAGACTAAAATCAATAGGAGAAAATATAGATTTTTTACATTAATAATAATAACCGAAAAAAGAAAGGAACCCACTGAAACATACTGCATCCGACCAAAATAAATTACATAGTACTAGACTAGATACAGCCAAAACTAAACAAAATACTTACGATTATTAAAAAAAAAAGATAACCCTAATTATTATTATTATTATTATAATTATTATTAGTATTATTATTATTGTTCTCATTATCATCTGGAAACCCATTAGGTAGCAGACCCAAAATTCTACGTATATCAACCTTTTTCTCGTAGTGGCCAGCTCCCATCATAATTCATGCACCCTCTTCTGAAGATCCCTGACTTTGTTTATCAACACGTCCATATCCCATGATGGATCTTCGATCGCCACAAATTTGATGAACAAAAAATTTAACAGTTATTTAAAAAAAATTAAAAGTAAAATCTAAATCAGCCATGCAATACGAATAACCTAAGTCCTAAAAAAAATTCTTCAATTTTAAAAGTAAAAAAAATGGCAAATTTTACAACGAAAGGAATCCACTTTAATACTTGTCATGTTAGAACAAGAAAATTAGTTCAACTCACGTAGAAGAATTTTTTTCTTAGATTGAGAAGGGAGATTTTATTTTGTTTTTATCAAAGGAACTTGTCTGCAAATGAAGTTGGGTAGATGAGTTGTTTAGTGCAATGGTAATGCCTGTTTATATAGTGGATAAGTTAGAGTTTAGTTTATGCAATTGAAATACGTGCTTGACATTGAAAATGCAAATTTAGTGGACATGAATATGGAGTTGGAGTTACAATTGTGTTTGTCCATGAATATAAATTAGAGTTGTTTTTAATTTGATGTGATAAATTAGAATGTAAATTTAGTGGACATGAATATAAATTAGAGTTGTTTTTTAATTTATCATGACCAACCACTAACTTGAACTAGTATTTGCATTGAAATAAAGTGAAATTAATTTCCAAAAAATAAAATCTTATTTTACGTAGGCAAATTTGCAGTGTAAGTATAGACCGATTTTTAATATTTTTTGTCAATTAGGTGGTGTATTTTTTATATCTTAGATAATAACATTCAGCTGACATAAGTTTATTGTAAAAGTAAAGAGGTTCAATAGTGTGTCCTATTCAGATTGTATGGGAAATACATATGCTAATTAATGAAGACAAAGTTCACAGTACAAGAAGAGAAAATTTAAACCAAATCCATTTGAGTTTATTTTAAACTTGACGATTACTCTACCTAAGTCAAAAAATCATGACTTATAATTAATGTTGAGCCGGCCTAATAGCATGCTTAACTTGGAAAAATTGCAAATATTTATTACGTCAACTTAATGGTTGGTGATAGAAATGACATAATAAATTAATTGCCAATTATCATAGTGGGTTCGAAAGTTTTTCTTTTTTCTATGAAAAATATAGTGACGAAAAATAAACAAAACGTTGTAAACATAATAAACACAACTTAATTAATCTTCAAATTACAACAACCATACGTTCGTAATAATTCAAGGATAAGAAGATAATTTTAATTCACCATACAAATAAGTACAACACATATTCATCCATAAAGGGGTGAAGGTGGCGTCTGAATGCATTCACCAGTGTCAACGCCCAAACGATTAAGTACACCTTATAGAAGACTGTCTAATGCGTGAATTCAATCCGATAAATTTAATAATTTTTCTCTAATTCTTCTCGATTTGGTAGAGAATCAATTCTTTCCTCAAGTTCTTCTAGGCTCGCGCATATCGAATCAACAACATCCATTTTCAAGCTAATAAGACAACAAATTTGATGATGAGTGATTGCAAATTTAAGGCAGCAAAGATCGAAAAGTCAGAATATATTAACGTCTGCACAAACTTTATGTAAAACACCTTCAGAAGATGATAAATAATGGGATATCTTTGTTTGAAACTAAGGCAATGTCACCTTTAAATCGCGCAAACAAATTAAATTTCATTTCAAATTTTGATGACCACTTTCCTCTATTTTGCAAAGTATTGCTTTCACCAAAAAAATTTAAAAATATCGCCATTTTTCTCTACTACCTAATTTTAACTGAGTATTCCTTTCATTGATATTGTTTGAATTTCGTATATTATTAGTACAGGAAAACAGTCAAGTACACAAACCCTAAATTGTAGGTTGTTAAACTTGTCATTTATCTCAAAAAAATAAATCTACGTGAATACTGCCTCATCTTGAATCTTTTCTTGGCAATGAAATGAAAAGTATTTCCTGTTCATTCTTTGATTTTGGTATTAGTAATTTTCTTAAACATTAACGTGCCTAAAATAAAAAATTAAACGACAATCAAAACTTACTTGCCGATAAAAAAGAAATTAAACAACCATAACATAGCAACTACAACACAATAATTTTATTAGTCATTAACTTGTCAAAGGAAACTACCTCACAAAAATAACTATACATGGTTGGTGTAGGATACTAAGAAATCCATTTTTTTTTAAAAGGGGGGTGATGGGGGGATGATATCCTTGTTATCAAGGCCAAAAGCATGGGTTGTTGCCCTCACCAACAACTCCAAACTATTAACTTTTTCACGGAGTTGACCTTGCTGAGCCAGCATCACATCCAGCTTTCATACAAGGTCAATGCAAAGAAAGTGTAGATCAACTAGACGGTCCTTAGTCGGCTTCTTCATGAGTGCATTGGCGTACTTGTCGCTGATTTTTTCTTCCATTTATGTACGAACCAAAAAATTCAGATGACTGAACACGCGACGATAATAATCCAACATAAATAAAGAAAAATCAAGCATCATCTAATAATGAAAAGAAGATAGAGTTTGGTAGATGAACAATGACTTTCCTTTTCAATTTTTTTTGAATAATCAAGATTAATTAAACTAAAAAAAAAGTTATCAGTTCTCGAATGTTTACATACAAGTATTTGTACTACTGTCAATGACCGTAAAATAGGTCTTTCTTCAAGTTATAGCCATTTATGATACGTTGCAAGGTGCAATTTTACGAAACGGTGGAAACGTTTCAAGCACCAAAAAATTTGTATTTTCTAAGAGTATTTTTCTAGAACCACCAAAATAATTTTTTTTATCCTATTGGCCCCATAAAAAATATTTCACTTCCACTTTAGTCAAAAATAGCTGTGTTTTGCCAAAATATACTATTTCACTTTAGGAAAATTTATTTTTTAAAAAAGTAAAATTAAGTTTCACTTTTATCACTTATACTTTTTTCACAATATTTCAATAACAACTTCAATATATATTCATAACTAAACACAATAACTCCAATTTCAAGTCCAACTGTGAAGATTTTTTCTAGCCAAACAGGCTCTTAAAATTAGGTTGGGTTTTAAAAAGAGAGGTACTATTTCTATGCATGTATGCCTTGCACAAATGAATAAATTTTTGAACTGACGACTGATGGTCATCATTACTTTTTCTTTGGATAGGCAACCATGCCATTTTCCAACTTCCCATTAGGGTGTCACGCCTAATAGGATAGCATAGACTCTAGCCATCCTTTTGAGTTACTATTTCAAATCCTTCCAAAATCTTTTCAGCAAAAATCTAGCCTAACATATGATAGTATGATAGTTAGTAACAAGTTTGCAATTAAAAAGGGTTCGGTGTATAAGAAGTTCCTCGTAAATTAAAAATAAAATAACGATTAGCTAAAAATATAACATCTGTGATGCTTAGTATCTTTACCTCTCTGCGCATTTATGCAATAATTTTAATAATAATACTAGATTCTAAACACACATGTAGTACTTTTTTATAACAAAATGACCCATTAAAAATTTAAATCTTTTCATTATTTTTTGAAGGATTGAACTATATGTGCAGTTCAGTGACAATGTTGTCAAAGAAATTTTAATGAGTTATGTTAGTAACATATTACTTTGGTTGTAAACTTTTATAATTTAAGTGACAAACCGAGGAACTAACTCATTTTTGATCTACAACTATGACTTAACAAACGAATGCGTAAAATCTATTTAAATTTCAAAAATTTATCATTACCTTCCGCTTATGTTTAGTTCAAAGATAATATTATCTAAAAAATATTAAAAAATACATTACTGTGACGTTTATACAAGTATTCTGTCAACATTATCAGGAAAAAATAAAGCTTATTTTCTTATGATAATTCTATTCTATAAATTGAGTGTTAGTATGAGGATTAGACACAACATAGGCATAATCTTATTAGCTTCGTGCAATAGAACGTAAGATAAGAACAGATCACGCGTGCATTTATTTTTTTATTTCCATTCTTCTTCTTTATTTTTATTATTGTTATGTAATTACAGGTGAAAATGAGTAACCCACCCAACCCCCACATGGATCTTACCCACTGCATGCCCTCCCTCAATATAGGTATGTTGCTATTAATTCACTTCAATTATTGTACACTCAGGTTCATGAAATGCAAGTGGAGGTGGCTGCGTTAACACGCTGCGTGGACAGCTTTGGCGACAAGCAAGAGGCGATGCTCAGGCATATTGAAGCTGCTTCTTGTAGAATTGAGAGAAGGGTGCAATAAAAGCAGCTTGGTAGTTGTTCCCACCCATCCCCCGAACCCAAGTAAAATTAAGTAGTATTGTCTGTGTAGTAGCTCGTCTTAAGTTACTGTTTCATTATGAATCAGTGAAAAAATATACTATTTTCATATTTCGTAATCGTATTAAAAAGATATGTTCAAACAAAATGCTAATAAATCATGATTATAATACGTTCACAACTAATAATGGATCCTACAACTTTACTCCTACAAATTATGCTAAAAATACATGGCTTTTAAGTGAAGTAAAATAGGCACGACCATTAAATGACAATTATAAAGCCCAATTTACTAATACTTGATAATTGTCAAAGCTATTTCAAATTAATTCACCAAAATAAAGAGTCGCATTCAATAATTGTCAAAGATGTTTCGAATTAATTCATCAAAATGAAGAGTCATGTTTAACGGACGAACTTTCAGAAGGTGACCTTTGGGTTTCATAGGTTTGACGCTACATAATACAACCTTAACTCTTTATTCTACCCTAGCATTCAATTAAACTTTTCAAGTAGTTAAATAGACTTTGAAAAAAATGAAAAACTCTCGCGCCAACAATCGTGCTAACAATTTTGCACACGGCCATGCAAATGGTCGTCCACATAACCATCCTCATCACTCTTTTCATGACTTTGTTGTTGCCGGGGTTTCAATTGAAAACCTTGAAGCTGCCGATATTAGAGCAGACATGGAACTTCTAAAGGGACTTATGGATGCTCTCAGTCGAGAACATGATGAACTTCGATGAAAACTATGTTACGTTAGGCAGAAATTATTTCAGCACATGGGTGAAATCGACGGCGGGGATAGGATGGATAGATTGTGGTGAATTTTCATGTTTTGTTTATTGTTGTAAATTTTCATTTTTTGTTTAGGTATCTAAATTTGATTCGTCTGCTGTTTTTGTTTAAATTCTGTTATGCTCAATGAACATTAATTTAATTTTTCATAATTTTTCTTCTTCTCAGCACACTTTCATTTATCTTCTATTCTGCTTACTTTTTTTTTTATTATATACCTTTCATGGATTTACATATTAAGTAACTAATAAATAATAATTTATTTATCGATAAGAGATTGTGAGTATTGCAATTTAGACGTAAGGGTCATCACATAAGTATTTTACGAGATTGAATATTGCAAGTAGAAAATGCTCCCTTTGTTATGCTCTTTGTTCGTTTCAAGATACTCTTGATTCAAGTAATTAGGTTAGCGCAAACCACAGGGAAAATATTGAGTCAAGAATAAAGCAATTACCCTTCGACAATGCTTCAATAACATAGAATTACATCCATAACAGTAGAAGCTAATCACAATAACCTTAACACATATCCACCAATATTCATTACCCAAGGTGTGATGATGGAGGAGTAAGGCATTCATCAACATCGATGCCCACGCGACTGAGTAAACCCCTTAGCATACCATTCAAAGTTTGAATTTGGTCCGACAATATCGATAATCTTTATCAAAATCTTCACGATCGAGCAGATTTTCAATTCTTTCCTTTAAAGATTCAACTCGAAAATGTATCTGTTCAACTTCCATTTTAACGTTGCGTAAACAAAAATTAATCAGGAAAACTCGTAATTCTAATATAAAGAAGGATATAACAAGAAGTCGAAAAAATAGAACTATGCCTACAAATACCTTTTTTCAAGTTAACACTTTCAGAATATGAATTTCAAGTGTCCGCTATTATATAGCACAAGCAACAATGCCTTTATATAGTAGTAACAACTTAAGAATTTTCAATTCGTCAATAAAAACTTCAATTTAAAAAGTTTGAGATTTTTCTTCCCATTTTCAATTGCCAAATTTTTAATAGAATCACAAAGACTTTGGAGAGTTTCCTGCTCTTGACCAAAAAGTTAAAATCATTCACATTTGTAGAACGTAAAATTTTCAATTCATCATCAAAATAATTAAAGACTTCGCCATGACTTTCCCGCACTTAACGAATCATTCACACTTTAACATCTTCTTACATTTATTAGTTTTGTGTGGATTGATTGTTTAGAATGCTTAATATTACACCTTTTAATTAATTAATATCAAATAATAATAGATTTTATTTCAGTGAGCTTACTGATTTAACTGTAATAGATTTACCGAGCAACTCATCAAATAGTAGACTGATCTCATAGTTGATTACAACCAATAAATAGACATAATCGTTAAAGAATTTAGGAGAAGATAAATATTTTTTTCAGTTCTAGTACATCCCTATTACAAATTTTTAAAAAAATAGCACAAACACCAAAACGTACAAAACATTTTTAAGGGCATTTTCTTTTTCTTCCTGCGAAAATCAACCTTTGTTTTAGTTGATCCCTCTTCAATTCGGTTTCTTTCAGCAATCCTTTCAACTGATCCCTTCACCCTTCGGCTTCAATGAGCAGTGACTTTAGAAGATCCCTATTTTTTTGGTTTCTCAAAATTTTTGGATGAGTTCAAACTTGACAAGTCCTTGCAAATTACATGTAGAAGGGCTGATCCTCGGTGAATCCTCTTGAAGTCACTCGAAAAAAAAGCATCCGCCATTATACTAGAACAAATAAGAATAATTACATTGTATCTAACAAAACAGAATAATTATAAATTGATAAATAAAATCACCCACCTTCCCAACCGAACAGTTAAAGAACCGTCGTCCTGATTTGAATCGGTGCGCGACTTCCTCAAGACACCTGCTTTACCATAATAACAAAAATAATGCATGTTGGTTGCATTGGATGTTTGAGAGGTCTGAGACATTGTAGATCACTACAAACTGAATAAGAAAAAACTGAGTTAAAAAACCCTAAAATAATGAGGTGAGTAAGGTACATTAGTATTTTCGAAAATTAAAATGAACTTCAAATTTTGAAACAGTGGATAGGCAAAGTTGACAGTCTGGTTGCATTGAACAATCACCTCAGTGCGCAATCAACACTCTACCCCATGTCATGAGTGATTGTACTAGTAAATCTGCAGGGTTTCATAGCTCCTTTATTTTATGCAAGCTTATTAACTGATGTGAATATTGAGTAAAACATGTCATATCTCGCACCATTGTTAGATCAAAGGACTTAAACCAAAAAATACTCTATTTTATCTTTTTAGAACGTTCATGCTAATTAATATTAGGTTTTTAGAATGTTCATGTATTTTTTCAGCTATACCCTTCAATTATATTTTCTAGGTTGAGTTCCAAGAGAGTTAATTTTCTAGTTGGAATACAAATTATAATTGATTTTATTTCATTTGACATTGCAGTATGTTTTAATAAGATTTACATCGATGCAATGAAAAATTAAGCAACTCCACATATAGTCTGATTCACCTAAAAAGGCATCCCATTGACTAATTGGCCACTATATGATTTGATTACTCTGAATATATGCATGTAATAGTGTGAATGATTTGACCCATTTTTAGCATAGCTTAGCCTATCCTACCTTGATTTGGATGAAGTTTCACATCACTGCACATAAGCCACATCTCCTTAGTCAACTCTGCATGACACAAGTACGAATTGGATATTAACGACATTCATAAATGCAATCCAAACAAAACCAAGTTGTTCGTCTAACTGCGATACTACATTATAACTGTGTCAATATAATTGATTCGAGTTGGGCCCTTTTCGGTGACGTCGTAATTCATGACGTACGTTCATTCAACAATCCTTTATCATGAGCGAATTTAATAATATTTGACATAAGGTTGACAAACCGACAGTCAACGCAATTCATTACAGACGTTCATTCTACAATCCTTTGTCACGAGCAAATTTAATAATATTTGTTATAGTGTTGACAAGTCGAGAGTCGAATCAATTCATGATGTACGTTCATTCAATAATCCCTTGTAACGAGTGAATTTAATAATATTTGACATAATATTGACAAATGGAGAGTGGACGCAATTCATTATGTACGTTCATTCAAGAATACCTAGTCACAAGCGAATTTAATAAAGTTTGACATAATGTTCACAAAATGAGAATCGTCGCAATGTATGACGTACATTCATTCAACAGTTCCATGGCATGAGTTAATTTAATAATGTTTGACATAAGGCTAACAAATTGAGAGTCGACGCAATTCATTACGGATGTTCATTCAATAATTCCTTGTCACGAGTGAATTTAATAATATTTGGTATAATATTCACAAATTGAGTATCATCGTAATTCATGATGTAGGTTCGTTCAACAATCCCTTGTCACGAGCGAATTTAATAATATTTGACATAATATTGAAAAATCGAGAGTCGACGCAATTCATTATGTACATTCATTCAACAATTCCTTGTCACGGGCGAATTTAATGATGTTTGATATAATATTGATAAATTAAGAATTGATGCAATTCATGACGTACGTTCATTCAAAAATCCCTTGTCACGAGAAAATTTAATAATGTCTGATATAGTGTTGATAAATTAAGAGTCGATGCAATTCATGACGTACGCTTATTCAACAATCTCTTTTCACAAGCGAATTTAATAATGTTTGACATAAGGCTGACAAATCGAGAGTCGACGCAATTCATTACGGACGTTCATTCAACAATCCCTTGTCATGAGCGAATTTAATAATATTTGATATAATGTTGACCGGTCGAGAGTCGACTCAATTCATGACGAACGTTCATTCAACAATCCGTTGTCACAAATAAATTTAATAATGTTTGACATAATATTGAAAAATTGAGAGTTGACACAATTCATTACATACGTTCGTTCAAGAATACCTAGTCACGAGAGAATTTAATAAAGTTTGACATAATGTTCACAAATTGAGTATCATCGCAATGCATGACGTACGTTCATTCAACAATCCCATGACACGAGTTAATTTAATAATGTTTGACATAAGGCTGACAAATCGAGAGTCAACACAATTCATTACGGATATTCATTCAACAATCCCTTCTCATGAGTAAATTTAATAATGTTTGATAATCTTCACAAATCGAGAGTCGACGCAATTCATTACGTACATTTATTCAATAATTCCTTGTCACGGACGAATTTAATAATGCTTGATATAATATTGATAAATTGAGAGTCGACGCAATTCATTATGGACGTTCATTCAACAATCCCTTGTTACGAACTTATTTAATAATGTTTGATATAATATTGACAAATTGAGAATCGACGTAATTCATGACATACGTTCATTCAACAATCCCTTGTCACGAGTAAATTTAATAATGTTTGATATAGTATTGATAAATTGAGAGTCGACGCAATTCATGACGTACATTCATTCAACAATCTCTTGTAACGAGCAAATTTAATAATATTTGACATAAGGCTGACAAATCGAGAGTTGACGCAATTCATTACGGACGTTTATTCAATAATTCCCTTGTCACGAGCGAATTTAATAATATTTGATATAATGTTGACAAGTCAGAGTCGACTTAATTCATGGCGTATGTTCATTCAACAACCCCTCATCACGAACGAATTTAATAATGTTTGACATAATATTGACAAATCAATAGTCGACGCAATTCATTATGTACGTTCATTCAACAATCTCCTGAAATGAGTAAATTCATTAATGTTTGATATAACGTTGCTAAATTGAGAATCAACGAATTTCATAACGTACATTCATTCTAAAATTTCATGTCATGTATTTAGGCAAACATACAAGTTTGCTAATGGTTTGATTATTATGCCGCATGCACTGTGTTGAAAGCTTTGGTAGAAAATATGATACATATCATGTTCATATTCCTTAGGTTGCGTGTTCGATTCCCACCAGACGCATGTTTTTTTAAAGAAATAAATGCTGACCTTTCAAATACAACTACCTAGGTCACCTCCATGAGTACAAACCATCAGAATCTAAGTCATCTGTCTCATTCCTCTCGTTTTTAAAAGACTTCATAGTGCACTCTTCACCTAAACTATAAACAACCAACTATGAAATTCCTTCATACATATCTAAAAAATGGCGGTGTTCATTCTCGTTCAAATACATATAGTCCTCGCTCATCAATTTTAAGTTAATCTGCGTCGTACCTACATGACGCATGACTTACTGGTACATTTATTTATTGTTTTAAAAAATAGTTCTTTGTATGTGTCATTGTTTAATGCATTCATCACTATTTTTTGCGGTTTGTGGTGGCTGCCACTAAGCGTCACTGACTACTTTCCCCCCAAAACAGATGCCGATTAAGGAAATTCATTCAACTTATGAGGTGTATCTAGCTCAGGTTGGTCCTTCCGGCTTCAACAACCATCGTAGGATCAACAAGGGATGGAGAGAATTTATCAGGGTTATGAATTTTAGGGAAGGAGATGTTTTACATATGTTGCTCTTACACAGTTATGAAAATTATGTTAAAATTGTTATTCTTAATCGGAACCCAAACCTGCAACATCTTATTGTAAGAACAGAACCTTTTTTAATTTTTATCAGGCATTACTAATACTTTGTTGTTTTGATTTATTTTTATAAATATATTCAGTTGTTCATTTTCAACTAATTTATTTATTTTTATTTATTTTGTTTCTTCCACATTATTATCTTGAATTTTTTCAAAAGTAACTAAAATCATTTATCAATTTTCTATATGTTTTATTTATGAAAGACGACTAATGGATGCAAAACAGAAGAGACAAAATCGTGTTTCGTGAAATAAAGAGTAGCAAATACATTGGTTAGGAAAAAAGTAACTAAGTGAACCATTAATTAGTGATTGGGTAGGCTTTTAGTAAAAAAATAAAATTCTTAAAAGTCTAAAGAATCAAAAAATAAGTCAATCCAAAACACCCACTAAGCTGGTAAAAATTTGAAATTTTTTAGTTTGCAATACAACAGTTAAATTAGTAGGTCATATTATTTTGGTTTGTAAATAATGTTTGAATTTTTGGTTATGTTATGACGCGTTATTCAAAATTACAACTATCCATAAATCAACGAAATATTTACAACCATACAAGTTCTAGGTAGTAGATTAAAATTACGTTTGCAATATTTGGAAATAATAGTTCGCGATATTGTGGATAATATTCACGGTCTACGCCTATTTAGGATTGAAACTAATTTCTTAACTGTGAAAAATAATAAATTGTATCTACCTAAAACATTCATCGTGTTTTCTATGTCCATGAAAAAATAAAAATGTATTCAATTACAAACAAATGTTGAATCAACAATTACGGCTACACCAAACATAGATTGAGTCAACAATTACGATCGTGCATCAATCAAACTTGTTCACTATTTCTGATTCAATTAAAAAAATTGATTTGATCAACATTTTCATACTCTCCGCCTCAACTAATTTGGTTCACAGTTGTCATGACATGTTCATAGTCAAAGTATGAAAAAAATATATCACATCAACAACTATCGATTAAAAGTCATTCAGTTGAATTCACTATTATTTTCACGATTTACACAATTAATTAAATATTCAATCATGTCATTTATTGATTACAAACACGAAATCTACATGTTAAATATTTAAATTATGAAAACGAGTCACTTAATGAGGTTCGTTACCGATATACCTAAATAAAGCATCAATAAAATTAAAGTGCATGCAAAGTAGGAATGAATGCTATTGTAGCAAATTGGTCAACCATCAACTTTACATTACATAGGTCCCGAGTTTGAATCTGCTCTTTCCTGCTATTTTTTTCAATATTTTAAAGGTGGTTCCCCATATGTTTGGGAATTCAAAAATCATTTCAGTTAAAATATTACCTGTCTTTATTTGGCGGAAAGCTGTAAATATCTCTTTTCACTAATTTTTATAATCAACAACGCTCCACAATACACAATAAAATCTCAGCCAAAAGCCTATTCTCCTCCCCCATCCCCAAAGAAAATGACAAAATTTATTCTAGTACATTGCTACCAAACTGATGTGCAGCCAAGGTTCAGTATTAGATTGCACAGGTCGTACATCAGGCATGACGGAGTGATAATTTTTAATTTTTTCTTCAATGAAGATTCTATGTTTATTTGTTATTTTAATTTAACTTTCGTTCTCTTTCAAATTTGAGTAATTCGTCCAACTTTTCCCTCTTTTTAGTTGATACCTCGAGAGGTAAGTTGATTCTTTCCCATCGGCCCGATGCCAGTCACCATCCGTCATCATGGTACTAACAAGTTGTATAGGGCTAAAGTCGCCTGCTTTGGGGTTCAGAGAAGGAGGGGGATATATGACGGATGGAGAAATTTCATCCGTGATGCGGGTATACTGACAGGAGATGTTTTGTTCATCATGATCGCCCACAGTGTGCCAGTATATGTCTTCTAAAATGTTCAACATGTATTCAATGTGTGAAGCAATTTCCAGGTAGTACAGGTTTAAAAAAAATTTATGTTACGTGATACGTAGTTTTTTTGCTTGGATTATAGATTGGTTTGAATGTCTATTTTTTCGAACCCATATCTTTACTCTTTAGTTTACGTTTAGTTTCAATTCAACTAATCACTTTTTTATTTTTCTTTAGTTTAACTGCATTAACAGAACAATCATAATTTTATCTTTCTTTTTCTATGTATTTTCTCTCTTAATTAGTAGGGAAAAAACAATGATGACTTAAATATTATAAACGAAGTCATCCAGATTTATCGAATCTTTTTGCTAGATTTTGGATAGTAGAGGTGAGAAAACTCTTTAGATCCTCCTGCCAGATTTGGGTGATTTTTTTGATAGGATATGACAAAGAGTGGGAAACCTTTGACAATGACAGCATGCACATTATGACTGGCTTAACATTGTGCACGCCTACTGATAACGCTCAAACTACAGCTCTCGTAAGAGTGTAAGCGGTCGTTGTCAAATATAGAACCCAACTGGGTTGGGTATCGATCCCACAGAGAATACTTGGTCACTAAGTAAGCAAAGATTATTAGACTTTTGGTGCAAGTCTCGCAATAGGGGGGATTTTGTAGCTTGCAATAATGTAACAAAGTGAAAATGGCAAATAGCAAAGTAAAAAGAAAGAATGTTTAGAAAGATGTTAATCAATGAGAATTGAGAGTTGGGGTTATGTCCACCTTATGAGTTATACGTCTCTATTGGCTATGAGTTATGCGGAATTCAGACATGCATGTGCTTATAGAGAGTTGTATTCTATGGTAAATCCAGGCGTCTTTCGACCATCAAGGATTATTTCACTTTAACTCTTTTGAGCTTAAAGCGTGTCTAACGGTACAAATTCTCCAAGAGGTTAATCCAGTTACGGCACTAACTTTTTAACAGGGGTTGGTGCCCTATTACCTTGACATTATCTCTTTTCCAGACATATAACTTTTCTTTCGAACAAGTTAATGCTATACTGGAGTATTCTATATGTTTGCAACCACTAGAATTTAGATTAAGATGAAGAGAGTAATGATATAAGCAGCATACGTGTCACGAATTCACAAACTCATAGCAATAGATAGTATCTCATAAGGCTTCCATAACCCCAACAGAGAAGTTTAGCTACTCATGATTGCAACGGAGATCACAATAAACATCATCATGATCTCACGTTGGTCACAACGGCCGTGCTTTCTCTGTCAGAAAGTAACGTGAATAGTACTAAATGTCGAAGAAAATAGAAGTGAATAGAAAATAGGATGAATGAGTTGAATTGTAATGGTTGAATGAATTAATGAGTGAATGAATAAAAAATTCAGCACAATAGGGTATTTATAACACCAATATCCTATTCCTACTAAGCGACTGCATTACTTATCCTAGTCCTACTAGGTTACTGCATCATTATCCTAATCCTACTAAGTTACTGCTGATCCCCAAAGTCTTTAGAAATGCTGTTTTTGCCCGGGACAGGTTTTCCATGCATCACTTTTAGTCCCTAGGCGTCCAAGCTCTCCTTTCCTTCTTTCGTGAAGCTTCCTTGGGCGTCAAGTTATCCATAAAATTCTGAAATCTTCATCATTTATACCTGAAAACTTGCTAATCACGTTTGTTAGCTCACTTACAGGAAAAAGGACTAAAAGTGCATGAATTATATATTTTGTCCTCAAAACTTAGCTAAAATATGGGTAAATTATAGTACTTTAGGAGTGTAAATACGCCTATCATCAACACCCCACACTTAAAGCTTTGTTCGTCCTCGAATAATATATCATGTCCATATAAACATCTACTTAGGGTTTCATAGTAACAACACAAAATATTCATCAAGACAGGCACACCAATTATTAACAAAGAGTAGTTTTCTAATCACTTCTAGAAACAATTCAACCTCTAATATAGACTCGTGATGATGGTTAATTCGTATCCACAAGTTAAGCCACAAAGAATCATACAAGACTACCCAAAACTCATCAACCATGTGTGTCTCACATAAGATATTACCCATAATCACTCTCAAATATTGCATTTTTCAGAACATGGGTATAAGATTATCCTTGCTCTCACTCTCACAAAGAATTCATATGTTGAAACTGATGAACATAGGCTTGCCCTTAGTGTAATGCTCTACTAATATCAGAATGTTAAGATTAGGATCAAATAGGTCTTTACAGGTTGTAATGTAGGCTAAGGGACGGGTAGGACTATTTTGGCCAGAAATAGTGACCATGTTCCTAAGCGCTTTAATACATCACATTATGCCATTAACACTCTCTTTTAATCAACCCTGCTACCTTTCTTTCATCTATCACCCCTTTTCACCTATTTTGCCATTCAAGCATAACTATCTTTTTATTTAATCATAAACACAATTTATCATTTTGTTTTTCTATTTCTTTTTCTTTCCTTTTTTTTATAACACACCTCTATGATAGCCACTCTTTTTCATAACAAATTCAAGTACCAATACACTCTAAGGCATCACTCTCACCCAATTTCCTCTTATTTTGTCACATGACTTCACAACTTAAAGCACTTAGGAATTTGGATCAAATTATGGTCTTGAAAAAAATGGATTAGGCTTACATATGAGGTTGTCAAAGAAAATGGCTTAAAGGCTCAAAGGGGTTGACTAGGATAATGTCCATGGGTAGGTAAAACGAAGGTAAACAAGTATCAGTTGCCAAAGAAATGCCTAAATCATCTCCTAAACTCACACTCTTTATTTCGCTTTACACACAAACCAGGCAAGTTCTAGCATCAGTCACAAACACAGAATATACTATCAGCTCACACACACAAGGCACATGGTCGACTTTATTGGGAGTAGTATAGACTCTTGACCCAACAGATGAAGGATTTGAACCACACAATTATCACATAGTGAGTCACAATTAGAGCCTAAACATCTCAATAGTAATGATTTTAGCACAAACTCTTGTTCTAATACCATGCTGCCCCTCAGAACAATTTCATGCAAAGTTAGATTTTTTAAAAAAAATTTAACTACTAACAAACAAAACAAACAAACATAGATAGATGCAAATGCAGATAAAGAAGTAAAGCATACAAATACCAGCACCCCACACTTAGACGGGACACACTGCCCTCAGTGGAAAATAAATAAGAAGAACCTGGTTAGTCGGACTCCTCCTCTATGTCTGGGGTCATACCCCCTGCGTCAGAATCATCATCAGAGTCTTCATCCTCAGAAGTTCCTCATAAGTACCCCACTTTATTCCAAGAGTGCGTTGAGGTATTTGTAGCGAGGAGTATTCATCTTGCTCCTTTCTTCCCCTTTTCTGGCCTTTCTGTGAGGTGGTTGCTTTGTCTTTTCCTTGGCGTGCTTTTGGTGCCATTGTACTTGGTTGATGGCCTCGGAAGATGTTCACCTTGAACATGCAATTCTTCCAAATCAAGATTTGAACTCAATCTCCTCCTTTACACCTCTTGCACCTACATTTACTCAAAAACAACAAAAATGATTAGAACGATGGGTTGCCTCCCATCAAGCGCCTTAGTTTTGGTCGTGGCTCGACAAAATCTTAAGAAAACAAAACAATTAAAAATGATGGGTTGCCTCCCACCAAGCGCTTGATTTATTATCGCGGCACGACATAGCTATCTCGATTACTTAGATTTCATCGAGATAGATGGAGCATCGTTTTCTGAATGGATTCAGACGACGCTGATGCTTACTTGTAGGCATGCAATCTTCTTCGATATGACTCTTGTGCATACATATCCCAGGAGGGATACCAATTATATCATCAATAGTCCAACCCATAGCTCTCTTGTATCTCTTCAGAGCAGAGATGAGAGCCTCTACGTGCTGTTCACTTAAATCATCTATCACACTCACCGGAAGTGTATTTATACTTCCCAAGAATGCATACCTTAGATAATTGGGTAGCTCTTTCGATTCTAGCATTGGGGTCTCTTCAATGGAAGTCTTCGCTGTTGGTGACGGTTGATTCTTAAGATCAAGGTCCGGCTGCTTAGGAGTATGAGAATAGGACCCTATTTCTGTTAGAGCACACATAGTTTCTTTATAATCTTCATCGTCCTCATGCTCAACATTCAGCAGCGCAACAGACAATGGCTCAACAGTAAGCTATTTCTCTACAGATAATGCTTTCTTATCCTCATAATGAACATCAGCTACGGAGAACACATTCATATCGCTGGGCTGCTTCATTGCTTTGCATATATCAAAGTGGACCACTTCGTCATTCAACTGAAATAAAGGCTCATTAGCTCTCATGTCAATAAGCACACTTCCTGTTGCAAGGAAATGACGTCCCAAGATTATGGGAACTTCAGAATCCACCTCGCAATCCAAAATCACAAAGTCTGCAGGAAAAATGAAGGTAGACACCTTCACCAACACATCATTCAAGATACCCACAGGTCGTTTACCGACCTATCTGCCATCACGAGCCGCATATTAGTTGGTGTAGGGTCTCCCAACCCCAACTTTCTGTAGATGGATAGTGGCATCAAATTGATGCTAGCTCCCAAATCGCACAATGCCTTAGCAAAATTCATAGATCCAACCGTGCAAGGAATAGTGAAAGCACCAGGGTCTGCCTTCTTCTGTACTAAGGACCTTGTGGCAATTGCACTGCAATGATGAATACTATCTGCCGGCTCATAGCTTACTGCCCGCTTCTTTGTTAAAAGGTCCTTCATGAATTTAGCGTATCCGGGCATCTGCTCTAGCGCTTCCACCAAAGGAACATTAATAGTCAGCTGCTTCAACATAGTCATGAATTTACTGAACCTGGTATCATCAGTTTTCTTCTTCAGTCTCTGCGGAAAAGGTGGTGGTGGAAGGGGAATTTTTTTCTCCACCACTTCCTTTTTATCTTGCTTCCGATTATCAACCTTTTCAGGAGTGTCGTCAGCCTTCTTCTTCAGTCTCTAAGGAAAAGGTGGTGGTGGAAGGGGAATAGTTTTCTCCACCACTTTCTTTTTACCTTACTTCCAACTATCAATCTTTTCAGGCTGTAGACGTCTAGGGGTGACGTCATGAACACTCTCTTCAGCTTCTTCAGCCTCTTCACATTCTGCATCAATAACATTATCCGCTATATCATCAACCACCTGCTTGTCCTTGGATGGATTTTCCAACACTTTACCACTCCGGATAGTAATAGCCATGCATGATCCGTCATTCCTTGGGTTTTGCACCGTATCGCTGGGTAGTGTTCCAGCCTTTCTTTGGTTGAATGCCGCAGATAATTGACTCAATTGTTGCTCCAGCTGTTTTATTGAAGTGGAATGCGAGTCAACCAATTACTTCATTGAGGACAGATCATTTATTACCTCAGTTACTCATGTGCTGGTTGCCTCTACTCCTTTCAGCAGCTTAGCCATCATATCTTCCATGGACATATTTACAGAACCAGATGCAGCGGCGTCACGTTTTCCAGGAGGAACATACAAACCACTCCTGTCGGTATTGTTTTTCCAACTACCTTGATCGCGGTCCTTGTATCCAGATTTATCATAATAGATCCGACCTTGGTTTCCTTGGGCATTACCTCGGAAACCCCCCTGATTATTCAAGTAGTTGGCTTCTTTCTCGGAATCGGATTCGTCTCTTCTTTTTGATGCAACTGCTTTGACTTTTTTGGTCTTCCCTGATAATAAATGCTTGGTAAGAAGATCCATCTGTGTTTTCATGTGCGCCATATCTTGATCACGTTCCTCTTCTCTTCGCCTCTGTTCTGCAGTCATGCCAATCGATACAGTAGATCTTGCTACCTCAGAATCCCTGGTATGCCAAGCTCTACTTTGCTTTGTCATACGATCTAACATATCACTTGCCTGAATAAAAGTGAGGTCGATGAATGACCCACCTGCTGCATTATCAACCACTGGCTTAGTCACCGAATTCAAAGATCTGTATAATATCTCCATCAAGTGGACATTGGTCATATGATGGTTTGGGCACCGCATAAGCTTCGTCTTGAACCTCTCCCATGTTTCGTGGAGAGCTTCAGTTGGAAGCTGTCGAAAATTGCTTATCTCATCTCTTAATTGGGCTCTTTTGGATGACGGAAAGAATCTTTCTAGGAAAGCGTCTTTCAATTGCCTCCAATTTGTAATAGAATCAGGAGTTAGCCCGTTCAGCCATAGAGTTGCCTCCCCAGACAGAGACAATGGAAATAAGCGCAGCCGAATTGCATTCTGCCCAACTCCTGGATTGTCGAATGACTTGCATGTAGAGATGAAGTTGATCAGATGCATATTCGGATCATCGCCTGCAAGTCCACCAAATAATCCCTTGAGCTGCAATAGTTGAATCATGGTGCTGGTGATATTGAACTTTGCTTCAGGTGCCAAGGGCGGAGTAATAATAGCTCCTGTAGCACCAACTCCATCCAGATCGTCATCATCATCATCAAAAGGAGACTGCACAGCTCGGCGGTTAGGTCTCATTCTAGCTTGACGATCTCTCATATGCATAGGTGCCGCCACTTCATCAGTATGCCTAGGATTCAGTAGCTCCTCATCACCCAGGTCCTCATCATCAGGATTTGTTACACGACCTGGGTTATCAATATTCTGTTGATGTACTTGGGTAGCGGCCAATGCATCTAGTCTAGCCTGCTCCTGTTGAGCAGCCCTTTGCGCCTCCATTCTGCAAATACGGTGTGTTTCAGGATTGATAGGTAATAACGGTTGACCAGAACTTCGAGTATGGGGCATGCACTGAATAAAAACCTGTAGAAAACAAAAACAACAGCTAAAAGTAAAGTACGAGAATCTTTGACCAAAGGGTCTAGTAACTATCACAAACATAGTTGACAACTATATTCCCCGGCAACGGCGCCAATTTTTGATAACGCTCAAACTACAGCTCTCGTAAGAGTGTAAGCGGTCGTTGTCAAATATAGAACCCAACTGGGTTGGGTATCGATCCCACAGAGAATACTTGGTCACTAAGTAAGCAAAGATTATTAGACTTTTGGTGCAAGTCTCGCAATAGGGGGGATTTTGTAGCTTGCAATAATGTAACAAAGTGAAAATGGCAAATAGCAAAGTAAAAAGAAAGAATGTTTAGAAAGATGTTAATCAATGAGAATTGAGAGTTGGGGTTATGTCCACCTTATGAGTTATACGTCTCTATTGGCTATGAGTTATGCGGAATTCAGACATGCATGTGCTTATAGAGAGTTGTATTCTATGGTAAATCCAGGCGTCTTTCGACCATCAAGGATTATTTCACTTTAACTCTTTCGAGCTTAAAGCGTGTCTAACGGTACAAATTCTCCAAGAGGTTAATCCAGTTACGGCACTAACTTTTTAACAGGGGTTGGTGCCCTATTACCTTGACATTATCTCTTTTCCAGACATATAACTTTTCTTTCGAACAAGTTAATGCTATACTGGCGTATTCTCTATGTTTGCAACCACTAGAATTTAGATTAAGATGAAGAGAGTAATGATATAAGCAGCATACGTGTCACGAATTCACAAACTCATAGCAATAGATAGTATCTCATAAGGCTTCCATAACCCCAACAGAGAAGTTTAGCTACTCATGATTGCAACGGAGATCACAATAAACATCATCATGATCTCACGTTGGTCACAACGGCCGTGCTTTCTCTGTCAGAAAGTAACGTGAATAGTACTAAATGTCGAAAAAAATAGAATTGAATAGAAAATAGGATGAATGAGTTGAATTGTAATGGTTGAATGAATTAATGAGTGAATGAATAAAAAGTTCAGCACAATAGGGTATTTATAACACCCATATCCTATTCCTACTAAGCTACTGCATTACTTATCCTAGTCCTACTAGGTTACTGCATCATTATCCTAATCCTACTAAGTTACTGCTGATCCCCAAAGTCTTTAGAAATGTTGTTTTTGCTCGGGACAGGTTTTCCATGCGTCACTTTTAGTCCCTAGGCGTCCAAGATCTCCTTTCCTTCTTTCGTGAAGCTTCCTTGGGCGTCAAGTTATCCATAAAATGCTGAAATCTTCATCATTTATACCTGAAAACTTGCTAATCACGTTTTTTAGCTCACTTACAGGAACAAGGACTAAAAGTGCATGAATTATATATTTTGTCCTCAAAACTTAGCTAAAATATGGGTAAATTATAGTACTTTAGGCGTGTAAATACGCCTATCATCACCTACCTAGGTGACATTAGCAATATCTATGTTTAGGTATTGTAACTGGATGGGCTTGCTGGTAGCGAAAAGGGTGTAACAATTTAATTCTCCAATAAAAACCCTAGCCTATTTCTATTTTATTTAAATGTCCTCTTTTCTATTCAACATTGTTCATTTTTTACCATAGAGAGGCTGTTTTACAACTTTCCAAATGCCTTTTTTAAATACCAAAACAATATTTCTTCCTCAAACAATGGGAATAGTCGTGTGATCCGAAGAAGAAGACGCTATAATACTGTGTGGGAGCTTGAGCTGCTGAAAGATGAGGTGAGGGACCTTAATCAGTGTATGAAACAACTTAAGAGAGATCTGTGGTAGTTGAGGCATCGTTACCACCCCTACATATGAGAGGTTAACAACGAGAAGAATGAAGAAGGTGGTGAGTCTGCTCAGGGTGTTGATCCTACTGCCTAGGTTGTAGTTTATTTTATTTTTTTTAGTCTTTTTAAATTTAGTTTATTTTTTCCGTTGCGTGGGGATGGCCATGTTTGTACTTCTATTTTCAATTAATGAATAGATGTTTTCTTATTACACTTGCTATTATGTAAATAACGGAACACACAGATCAGTTAAAGGATTGACGATTCATACAAATTATTGAACGTTTTTGGTATAAACCCAAGATTGTACATAGAACACTATTAACATTGATCAGATTTAACTGAAGAAGTATATGAAAAAAAACACTTTTTCCAAATCACATTGTCACAACCCAAAAGGCCATGAGTGGCACCCACACTAATCTTCCTGTGGGAGAACCATCTAAAATAAACCTTTACCCAAGCACTTAGTCAATATTAAGATGATGATATCATAAAATCAACATAATACTAATAATTCAAGACTAATCGTTATTAATGCGGAAGTCAAATAAAATACTTACTAAAATCCCCAAGACCCGAAAGTCATTGTACAAGAACTACTAACAAATTATGTCTGAAGAAATCTCTAAATAAAGTAATAAGGAATGTTTCATTGTCCGAAAGATGGACAATAACAACTAAGAAGACCCATGGCAGCCTGAAGACGGAGTGTTCACCCTTCAGATCAAGATTTGCTATCAACTCTAGAGGTGAGGTCGTGTCTGAACCTCTGAAAAACTTTCTGCACTCAACAAAAGAAGAGTACAGGGTAGTATCAGTACAAACCACTATGTATTGATAGGCATCATAGGCCAACTTAACTTAATAAGATGTACACAACATAATTATAAAAACAAGTTGACAGGCATCATCAAATAACAAATTCTCAATGAATCAACAATACAACAATAGCGGGTCAATAGTGTTCACAAACAAGCCACATAACTATCAAGAGTATCAACCATACTGTAAACATCCACCAAATCCATACAAGTATGTACACACATGTTAGGGGACTTATTTTTCACAAATAGTCATGACCTGTAAGAAATAATCTATGTTCATATACCGTACCGGCATGGTACCCGATCCAACATAAATATAAACGTACCAGTGTGGTACCCGATACAACATATATATAAACAAGTATTATCAATATCAATTTACACAACCTCACAGCATACAACACAATTTACCAAGTTTACAAGTACACTTAAAGTCATAAGACAATTCCATCAAGTCAATTTTCGATAAAGATTTATACACGAATCAACAACCCAAACATCAACAATTTCAAGCATGTCCAAATACAAATCCACAAGTATCCAATTTTGGAGCATGCACACAGTTAAGTTGAGTCTAAAATCCAATTAAACCATAACCTACCTCAACCAAAGAACTCAAATATCACTAGTCCACAAGTGTCTTGTTCTTCCTCAAAATTTTGGATTGTTCAAAATCTGTTCAAACATATAATCTTCTTAAGAATACGAATTTAATAACACCCACTTATAAATTCTTACTCTAAAAGTCTCAGACCTAAACCTCAGTTTCTTAAGCCCAAAATATGAAATAGTAACAGAAGTACATAAATAATAATAATCTGTAAGTCATTGTCTTTGAATTAATTAATGGCTTTAACGCATAAAACCAATAGCACTTTCATCATTAAGTCACAGTTAACTAATTATATAACCTATCTAATATATACACTAACGCAACAGTACTATCTAATTAACTAACACTAAGGCCCAAAACCATTACAAACTACCTAGTCAAGTAATTGTCAAAATAGTGCAATATAGAGTATGTCTGTAACTAAAAAAAAAAAAAAGAAAAACCATTGTATGGTCCCTTTGGTGAGACCGATTATATTATGCAACAAGTTACTAGTTCGTTAGCAACGATGATAGGCAGCAACATAATGATTTTAAATTTTCAATTTATCTTCTTTACTTCACAAGCTTTAATCATATAAATAGACCCGTCACATGTTTTAATCACATAAATAGACCAATCTGACCAAGAGTGCGTCTGATATGAAAGAGTAGGTCATAGCCATACGCCATTTTTTTTCCTAACAGTGACAAGTTCAATTCTTTCTCCTCCAGTAAATTTGTAATAAGGCTAAAACAAATCCCATACCCATTACATATAATTGAACACTACTCAAAGTTGGGTGAATTTACCTAAAATCATGCCTCTCAAGCTGATGTGAGAAAACCTAAGCGTAACTTCTGTACCCCACTTCTTAATCTATCAGGTTTTTATTATTGATTATTAATATATAATATAAACCCTTCCACTTAAATTTTTATTCTTATACTTAGGTCTTAAGAGTTAAGAGAAATATCAATTTGACCAATAACTATAAAATGATGCCTAAAAATTATGAGATGGGTAAAAAACAGGAAAAATTTATTAAATAAATTATAGGATCGTTACATCATCCACCACTAAAACAAACGTTCGTCCTGAACGTAAAGAGAAAAAAAGTACCTGAACTATCAAAGAGATGCGGATATCTAATCCGTATATCGGACTCAATAACTTCTGAACACCTCAAGAATTGATACTACTCATCCCGTAAGTCATAAATTATGTACCAACTACGGAGAGCACTAGAACAGAGAAGATGAGAACATTTCACAAATGATCGGGAGAGTCGTTACATCAGATACCAATTAAACAACCGTTCACCCCCAAACGGGTATACATAAGACAAGAAGGGAAAATAAGATATTACTTGAATCTGCAAAAAGATGTAGATACTTGCTACGCATGTCTGCTTCGGTCTCCTAAGTGGCCTCCTCAATAGGATGGTTCTTCCACTGGACCTTCACAGACGCAATCTCCTTAGTCCTCAACTTACGGATAACTCTATCAATAATAGCAATAGGTTCCTCTTCATAAGAGAGGTTTTCATCTAACAAGACCGAAACCCAATGAATTATTAGTTACCATCACTATGAAACTTCTTTAGCATTGATACAAGAAACACAAGGTAAACTCCCGACAAACTCGGAGGCAATTCTAATCTATAGGGCCACACGGTGAAGAATCTCAAATGGTCCAATGTATCTAGGACTGAGCTTACCTCGCTTCCCAAAATGTATGACACCCTTCATGGGTGAAACCTTGAGAAACACTTGTTCTCCCTCCATAAAGTGCATATCTCTAACTTTTCGATCCGCATACTCCTTTTGCCTGCTTTGAGCTGCTATAAGTTTCTCCTGAATGAATCTGACCTTCTCTAATGAGTCCCTCAACAGATCAGTACCCCATGGTCTCACCTCAAATGCATCAAACCACCCAATGAGAGATCTAGACCTCCTCCCGTACAAAGCCTCAAACGGCGCCATATCTATACTCGAATGATAACTGTTATTATATGCGAACTCGGCCAAAGGTAGGAACTGATCCCAATGACCTCCAAAATCCATCACACATGCACGGAGCATATCCTCCAACACCTGAATCATCCGCTCGGGCTGCCCATCGGTTTGAAGGTGAAAAGTTGTGCTAAGGTTCAACCTTGTGCCCAACTCTTTATGCAATTTCTTCCAAAATATAGAGGTAAATTGAGTACCCCTATCCGAGATATTAGAATCTGGGACCCCATGCAACCGAACAATCTCCTTAAGATAAATCTTGGACAACTTTTATGCATTATAAGTCACTTGAACTGGAATGAAATATGCAGACTTCGTCAACTTATCCAAGATAACCCAAATAGAATCATACTTTTCCAAAGTCTAGGGAAGACCAACAACAAAATCCATATCTATCCTCTCTCATTTCTATTCAGGAATGGGTATCCTCTGAAGCGCATCACCAGGTTTCTGATGCTCATACTTTATCTACTGACAACTCTGACATTTAGCAACAAAATCAAATATGTCACACTTCATCCGACCCCACCAATAATGCTGCCTCAAATCACTGGACATCTTGGTTGCACTAGGATGTATAGAATACTTCAAGCAATGAGCCTCAGCTAGAATAGTAGAAATCAATTCATTAACATGAGGTACACAAACTCACCCCTTAATTCACAATACACCATCACCATCAAGAATGGTCTCCTTGGCCTCACCTTGTAAAACCTTATCTCGAATTTTGCTCAACTTAGCATCCTCAAATTGTTTAGCCTTGATTTGATCAATAAATGTGGACCTTGCCTCAATGCTGGCTAGAATCCCTCCTCTCTCAGTTACCTCAAGTCGAACAAACTTGTTAGCTAGAGTCTGAATATCTCTAGCCAACAGACGCCTGCTAGTGTTTAAATAAGCCAAGCTACCCATACTTGTCGACTTCGTATTCAGTGCATCAACAACCATATTAGCCTTCCCCGGATAGTAGAGAATGGTGATATCATAGTCTTTAAGTAATTCCATCCATCTATGCTATCTCAAATTCAAATCCCTTTGTGTGAACACATGCTGAAAACTACGGTGATCAGTAAACACTTCACAACGAGCCCCATACAAGTAATGCCTCCATATCTTAAGAGCAAAAACCACAACAGCTAACTCTAAATCGTGAGTAGGATAATTTCTCTCATTGGGCTTCAATTGCCTCGAAGCATAAGCAATGACATTCCTTTCCTGCATCAACACAACACCTAAACTAGAACGTGAGGCATCACAATAAATAATAAAATCTTTACCCTCTACCGATAAGGGAAGAATAGGAGCAGTAGTCAACAAGGTCTTGAGCTTTTAAAATCTCTTGTCACACTGATCAGACCAAATAAAAGGTACATCTTTCTGAGATAACCGCGTCATATGAGTAGCAATAGAAGCAAACCCCTTCACGAACCTGCTGTAATAACTTGCTTAGCTAACAAAGCTACGAACCTCCATCACTGAAGTAGGCCTAGCCTAATTCTTAACCGCTTCAATCTTTAGTGGGTCTACCATAACCCCTTCCTTTGAAACCACATGTCCAAAAAAGGATACAGAAGCCTACCAAAATTCACACTTAGAGAACTTTGCATAAAGTTTTTTCTCTTTTAACAAATCCAAAACAATCCTTAAGTGATTCTCATGCTCTTCTTTACTCTTAGAGTAAACCAGAATATCATCAATAAATACAATCACAAAAGAATTCAAGTAGGGTTTAAATATCCCATTCATCAAACCCATAAAAGCAGCTGGGGCATTAGTCAACCCAAAAGACATCACAAGAAACTCATAGTGCCCATACCTGGTTCCGAATGCAGTCTTAGGAATATCGTCAGGCTGAATCTTGAACTGATGATACCCAGACCTCAAATCAATCTTAGAGAATACGGATGCACCCTGCAACTGGTCAAATAAATCATCTATACTGGGCAAAGGATACTTGTTACGAATCATGACTTTGTTCAACTGCCTGTAATCTATACACATATGAAGACTACTATCCTTTTTCTTTATAAATAAGATAGGAGCACTCCATGGAGAGGTACTTGGACGAATAAAACCCTTACTCAATAAATCCTTCAACTGAGCCTTTAACTCTCTCAACTCAGCCGGAGCCATCCTATAAGGAGGAATGGAAATAGGACAAGTACTTGGCTCTAGATCAATATAGAAATCAATGTCCCGATCTGGTGGCATACTAGGAAAATCTGCAGGAAAAACCTCTTTAAACTTACACACCACAGGAACTGACTCAATAGATGGGACATCTGCGGAAGTGTCCCAAAGATGTGCTAGGAAGGCCAAACAACCTCTCATAATTAACCTCTTTGCATGTAGAAAGGAAATACGTTTCATTGGAGCAGGACTATAATCTCCCTCCCACATAAGTCTATCCATTCCCAGCATAGCTACAGACACTGTCTTAGCATGACAATCTAATATAGCATGATACGGGGACAACCAACTCATATCCAAAATTATATCAAAATCTACCATGTTTAAAATCACTAAATCTGCCCAAGTTTGATACCACATAAACATAATAGAACAAGAACTATAAAGTCTATCAACAACAACAGAATCACCAATAGGAGTAGACACGTGAATCAAAATGTCAAGCAAATCACACACCATGTCCAATCCCACAACAAAATTAGCAGACACGTATGAAAAGTAGAGCTAGGATCGAATAATAAGGTGGCCATCTGGTTACAGACAAGAATAGTACCTGTAATAATAGCATCTGATGCCTCTGCCTCGAGCCTTCCTGGAAAGACATAGATATGGGCCCTACCACCAGTCTGAACGTCACCTCTACCAAGCTGAGAACCACCTCGATTAGGCTGACTACCACCTCTACCTTCCTGATGAGCAGAATGACCACCCTATGAATGACCTCTACCATTACCACCACCTCTCCTACCTGTCGAGATGAGAGCTCCAGAAGCCTACTGCAGGCTAGACTAACCAAACTGCCTTGCATTAGGACAAAACTTCCTAATGTGACCCACTTCACCACAATCGTAACATGTACGGTCCAAGGTAGGCCGCTGAGCTGACGAAGATAAAGTAAGGTAACCACCAGAGTATAAAAATAGCTGGATAGCGTCTGACAGACCACCCACAGACAATGACATCACTGACTGAATGGGGAAGGCAGGGTATTCCAAAGAACTCTAACCCCTAGAATAAGAACTACTAAAACGGCCTCCTCTGCAGGCCTTTTTTTCTGATGCCATAGCATAAATCTCATACCTTACGCCCTCTACCTTCTTGATAAAATCAACCATCTCTTAGAAAGACCTACCTAAAGATGTCATCTGAAGAGAAAAAATCTGGAGACTGGTGTTCAACCCCTTCACAAAAAGACGGATCCTCTCCTCCTTCATTTTCAACAAGTGAGATGCATATCGAGAAAAAGAATGAAATTTGGCCTCATAGTCCACAACTGACATGTTCCCCTACTTAAGATTAACAAACTCATCCCTCTTTCTATCTCTCAAAGTATGAGGAACATACTTTTTTAGGAAAACTGAGTAAAACTATGTCCAAGTCAATGGAGGCAAAGCTGGATCCCTACACTCAACATAGGCCCTCCACCACATCTTAGCATCCCCCTAAAACTGAAAAGTAACCAGTTCTGCACCATACCTCTCATCCACCCCATCTTATGCAGCCTCTCATAAAAGTCAATAATAAACTCGTAGGCATCCTCCAACTTAGTTCCAAAAAAGACAGGAGGGTTCATCTTTGTAAACTTACAGAATAACTTATGCTCATCTCCGGTCATCACCAGACCCATAACCTGTCTTGGAAAAATATCTGCTCTTGTCGCTTCTTTTATTTGAGAGGCTACAGCAGCAGCATGATGCATCCCATGCTAGACTGCAGGTGCTATGGGAATATTCCTTGATCCTGCCAAACCACCCAGAAAACTCAAAACCTATTGAATTACAATGGGAGACATCTGAATCGGAGCTCCACCTTCCTGAGCTGGTTCAACCCCATTATGAACCGGCACTCGTTCACTCTGTACTAGCATCACTCCATTCTTAGTAGCCTCAGGAAAATCCTCATGTAGGGGAGGAGATACTGTCCTTTCTCTAGCTGGCCCCGCATCCTGAGCCCTGCCCTTGACAGGTGCTGCTCTCCTTCCTCCACCACGTCTTTCTCTTGCCCCATTTTTTTATGTTCTTACCATCTGCGAGAATAAGAGTGAAAGAATTCAGATACCAATTGGAATCGCCAGATACCAATTGAAATCAAGTAATAACACTTAAGAAAGAAGAATTTAAATTTTTCTATTGCGTGTAGCCTCTCAAAGAAAAGTACAGATGTCTCCATACCATTCCGCAAGACTCTACTAGACATATTCTTATACAACGAGATCGATGAACCTAGGTCTCTGATACCAACTCTGTTAAGACCCAAAAGTCCATGAGTGGCACCCACACTAATCTTCCAATGGGAGAACCATCTAAAATGAACCTTTACCCAAACACTTAGTCAATATTAAGATGATAATATTACAAAATCAACATAATACTAATTATTTAGGTCTAATAATTATTAATGCGGAAGTCAAATAAAATACTTACTAAAATCCCCAAGAACCGAAAGTCATCATACAAGAACTACTAATAAATCATGTTTGAAGAAATTTCTAAATAAAGTAAATAAGGAATGTTTCATTGTCCAAAAAATGGACAATACCAACTAAGATGACCCGTGGCAGCCTAAAGACGGAGTGCTCACCCTTCAGATCAAGATCTGTTATCAACTCTACAGGTGAGGTTGTGTCTGAGCCTCTGAAAAACTTTCTGCACTCAACAAAAGAAGAGTACAAGGTAGTATCAATACAAACAACTATGTACTGGCAGGCATCATAGGCAACCTCAAATTAATAAGATGTACATAACATAATTATAAGAACAAGTAGACATGCATCATCAAATAACAAATTCTCAATGAATCAACATGTAATACCCCGCATGTTTCTAAGCTAAGAGACGAACCATTTTTCCTACATATGAAATCTCCTATCCTGTGATTCATACTTGAGTACATGACTTACAATAAGTATCCTAGCAATAAGATAGCTTATGATGCATTAATCATGTTCATATGAGTCACTTAAGGTAATACAAGCTAAGAGTTTTTGAATTCATCAAGTTTTAGTGTTTGATTTCATAAGGGTCATATTTGAACGAGTATAACTCGATGTTAATGTGGTATTTCTGCATATTTATACCCACCAAATTATAGAGAGTCGAATTAGGTTTCCAACGATACCAATTTCATCAAAATCCAACACCCGAGCTAGGAGTTATGGCTTTGCGAAGTAGAGTGTGTCGCCTAACCAATCACACATGGCCACTAGAAAGCATATGCGGTGCCTATGTAAATATAGGCGATAGCATATGCGGAGACTATGTAGATATAGGCGATATCATATGCGGCGCCTATGTAAATTTAGGCGATATCATATGCGGCGCCTATGTAAATATATGCGATATCTTATGCGGCGCATATCTTATGGTTTCAAGTGACTTAAACACTCCGTTTTGAGTTATTTTGAGGGTAATTAAGTCTTTTAACACTCCTTACACGTCCCTAAACTTAACCCTATGAAATATATAACTCTTAATTACATTAAAACCCTGCTAACATTTTAAGTTCATCATCCAAGAGCATTAAAAGAGAAAAACAACTAGGGTTGTATAATTAAGCTTGAAGATCCAATTTCAAGGAAACTCCTCCATCAATCATCAAGAATGCTCCTTTTAAGGTATGTGTGAGTTGATTCATGGACTCCTTTCATCCATGAAGCTCAAGAACCATCTTCTAAATTATGTATTATGATGTTTATGTTGTTGGTGGTTGATGTTCATGTGGTTGGAGTTTGATGATGCCTAAGATGGGATCTTTGTATGTTTTGTTTGAGGATATGGTGGTATTTAATGTATAAATATGTGAAATTGGTGGTTGAATATTTGTAATATTGATAAATCCACCTATGCCTAAGATGTGTATGTAAGGTGTTTATGAAAATACCTAAGGGAATAGAAATCACGCTTTTATGACATAATAAGTCCTAAATGACTATTCCATGTTCTAAGTTTATGTTCAACGTGATCCCCATGCTATTGTCTTGAATTGAAGATGTTGTATGAGATGCTCATGATATTGTTGTGATATGGAATGACCATGTTATTGAAGCCATGTAAGTATATACATGTTGTGTGCATTCCCGATCATGTGATAGTTTGTTGAGAATCATTCTTATTATGAAATCCTCACCTATGATATTGTGAATTGTGGACTCTACTCTTATAATCAAGTCAGTCATGTGTGTTAGTTTTCTTCCATCGAGTCCTGGGGGTACTTGTACCCGAAAACTATAGCTCTGTGCCTAGAGCTAGTGTCATGTTTCAAGACATCCTCAGTCAAGCTATGCTCCATAGATTTCAGTTAGTCACGTGACTTTAAAAAACTCAGAAATCTCAGTAGTTCAGTAGTCCCAATAGTTTCAGTACTCTCAGTCAGACCTCAGATCTCAAGTAGCTTTTCTGTCAGTCAACGGAACTCAGTGAATTCAGCTTAGTTCAGCTAAGAAAATATTATCAGCTCAGTTAATCAGTTTATAAATTAGTTCAGTTTAGTTAGTCAGTTCAGCGCAGTTAATCTCTTTAGAGTCTTTCAGTTGGGATTAGGGACTAGCACCGAGCGAGTACAGGGATGGTGGTTTTTCCCATTATAAAGGCAGAGCAGTTAGCAGAAATTCCTGTACTCCAAAACTGCATAGCCAGCGCAGGACAGGATTCACCCGTCAGATTAAGGCTATACTTGACTGTTATATTGCCTTAGGCTTGATTTTCTGTTCAGGGTCACCCGTCAGAGAGACTTGACCATAGTAGAGGTCTCTACCCGTGGCAAGGTATTGACACCCTTCCAATCAGGGAAAAGATTGGACCCCACCAGTATAGTATCAGGGTATTTCGGTTAGGTTACTACCTCCCACAGTCACAGTTATAGTTACAATTTCAGTATCAGTCTTCAGAGTAGAAATTAGGAATCAGGACTGTTAGATACAGTTATCGATCTCAGTATAGAACTCAGATAATTCCATTGATTCCTGGACAATCCCGTCAGATAGGCTTGGTCCCATATTCATATGATTATTATTAGATCTAGAGGTCACCCGGCAGACAGGCTTGATCTCAATCTCAGATTCAGTTTAGTATTCTCATTATCAGGTTCAGAGATCACTCGTTAGCTAGGACTGATCTCAGACTTAGATGTTCAGATACAGTTTGGAACTCAGTTAGTTTTCCTAAAAATTAGGACTGTTAGATACAGTCATCCATATTATCAGTCATTCAGTATCTCAGTATCACGAAACTCATGTTGTCAGAGTTCAAACTCAAGTAGTCAGTATCTCCACGAGTTCAGTAGCAATTATGTATGTATGTATTTATGTATTCTCACGTTCATATTAGTCATCATGTTCATGCATATAAACCCCATGCATTTAGCCTACCCCCACGTATACTCAGTACTTTAGTTGTACTAACGCATTTGCGCTATGGTGCTTTCTTTTTATGTTACACCATAGGTTCTGAGGTGCAGATTCTAGATCAGCAGTAGAAGTTCAGTAAGAACTGAGTCCTCATCTTTCGAGGACATGATTGTTACATTTATTATTCCAGTATTTTAGTTTATTTTCAGTTTAGGGAGTTAGTTGGAGACATGTTCCTTCAACTCCTTATTCTGACAGTTTAGAGACTTTTAGACGATTATAGAGTTTTCAGATTTAGACTTTAGTATTTTCAGTTTTCTTTTGGTACTGTGATACCACCTTATTTTAGATATTTTATTATTCAAGATTGAACTTTATGCCCTCTTTGTTCATGTTTCCATATTTTATATGTATATTATGTAGTTACAGGTACAAATATTAGTCATGGGTTATCTTGTGGTCCTTTGGGGTCATGAGCACCGTGTAGCATTCCGGTTCATAAAATTGGGGCATTACAAACTTGGTATCAAAGCCTAAGGTTCAATAGAGTCCTAGGAAGTCTGAAAGCCGCATCTAGTAGTGTCTTGTATATGGGTGTGTTGCGCACCACATTTATGTAAATGAGTCTATAAGATGTTTTAGGAATAGTTTCCTTTCTTTCAGTACTCATATCGTGCCAGTGAGAAAAAGCTCAAGTTAAAATCTCAGTTTAATCCTTGTTCTTCTTCTGTTTGCAGAACATGCCTCCTAAGAAGAGAACAGGGAATCAGTCAGCCCCGCAGCCCGCAGATCCTTTGAATGAGATGTGTTACATGCAAAATTTCAGGAAGTTTTTTAGGCACTAGCCCAGGCTGTGACCACTAGTGTTCAGGGCCACCGATAGCCTGTTGTCCCACCCCAACAAGATGAGGATTCAGCTGCAGCCAGAATCAGAAATTTTATGAAAATGAACCCTCCAGAATTCTTTGGGTCAGTAACAGGTGAGGACCCACAACTATATCTAGAAGAGGTAAATAAGATCACCCAAATCATACATGTGTCATAGGAGGAGAGCGTGGAATTAACATCCTATAGGCTGAAAAATATTGCTCATGATTGGGTAGTGTTGTGGAAGAAAAGTAGAGGGGAAGATGCAACTCCTATGACTTGGTAGATATTTCAGGATGTCTTCTTATATAAGTATTTCCCGTTATAGATGAGAGAAGCTAAGGTTGAAGAGTTTATGAAACTAAGACAAGGCTCCATGATAGTGAAAGAGTATTGTTTTAAGTTCAACCAGTTAGCTAAGTATGCTCCTGACTTGATAGCTGACCCCAAAGAGAGTATGAGTAAGTTTGTGACTGGTGTGTCTGGGTTAGTATTAAAAGAGTATAGAATAGCTATGCTCAATAGAGACATAGACCTTGCTAGGTTAATGATGTATGCTCAGCAGATAGAGGCAAATAAGTCAAAAGTGAGGGAGAGATCTAATAAGAGATTCAGAACAAGTAGTTACAACTTTTCTCTGGCTGGGTCATAGGGTGGTAATCGTTCTTACCATAGTCAGAAAAATTCAGCCCCTATTCCATCTTCAGCTAGTGTGCCCACACCTAACTTTGGAGATGTTAGTCATGGTGGGGCGCCAGGCTCCAAAGCCCAGAGTAGTGTTAGAAGTGAGCGTACTTATCCGCTTTATGGAGAGTGTGGCAAGAATCATCTAGGTGCATGTAGAGCTAATTGTCAGGTATGTTTTGGGTACGGTAAGCTAGGCCATAGAATGCGGGAGTTTAGAGTGTTAGCTCAGAAAAGTAGAGATTTGCGTGAGCAGGCTGCATATCCCAGCACCAATAGTGGTCAGCGTCAGAATCGACTCTATTCACTCCAGACTCACCATGGTCCAGAAAGTTTCCCCAACCTAGATTCGGGTACGTTACAAGTTTTTCATGATCATTGTATGCATTGTTAGATATCTTGCGCTAGTTTGAGCTTATATTTCCACAGGAGTTAGTCAGTAACATTAGAAGGTCTAGTTCAGTTCATGCATCATGCATTAGTCTTAGCTCTCCAATGTTTAGTTATAATCTAGTTCGTAGATGCCCTGTGCATCACCCCAGTATCTCATCAAGGTAAACATTCCTAGAGGGACATAGTGTCCCAAGGGAGATATACCCCACCTTTTCTTGATTCTTTCATGTTCCCATTATAAATTAGTTATCAAGTTCCATGGCATAATCAGTCAAGCTTTCAAGAGTCAGCTCAGTCAGATATTCAGGCATTAGATATACGTGTTTAGTAGAGAAAGTACTATTTATCAGTATCTTCACTCATACATTTACATATCATGTCAATCATGTAATCATGCATCAGATATGCATGGATTTAGCCTTTCAGTTGTGCATCAGATATGTATTTTCATTTTAAGGAAACTCACTTCATTAGAATCCTCAGTCTTATATTCATGAATCAGCTTCCCATGCATTAGATATGTATGTTCAGTATGTTGTGCTCAACTTTCAGTCATGTCAGTCATAAACCCATGTTTTAGTAGTGTATGTATTGTACGTACTTCATCTTATCATCTCTCCCACCTCAATTAATTTCCATTCGAGGATGAATGTTCCCAAGGGGGAGATATTGTAATACCCCATATGTTTCTAAGCTAGGAGACGAACCATTTTTCCTACATATGAAATCTCCTATCCTATGATTCATACTTGAGTACATGACTTATAATGAGTATCCTAACGATAAGATAGCTTATGATGCGTTAAACATGTTCATATGAGTCACTTAAGGTAATACAAGCTAAGAGTTTTTGAATCCATCAAGTTTTAGTGTTTTATTTTGTAAGGGTTATATTTGTACGAGTATAACTCGATGTTAATGTATTATTTCTGCATATTTCTACCCACCAAATTATAGAGAATCAAATTAGCTTTCCAACTATACCAATATCATCAAAATCCAACACCCGAGCTAGGAGTGATGGCTTTGCGAAGTAGAGTGCGTCGCCTAACCAATAGCACATGGCCACTGGAAAGCATATGCGATAGCATATGCGGTGCCTATGTAAATATATGTGATAGCATATGTGGCGCCTATGTAGATATAGGCGATATCATATGCAGCGCCTATGTAAATTTAGGAGATATCATATGCGGCGCCTATGTAAATATATGCGATATCTTATGCGGCGCATATCTTATGGTTTCAAGTGACTTAAACACTCCGTTTTGAGTTATTTTGAGGGTAATTAAGTCTTTTAACACTCCTTACGCGTCCCTAAACTTAATGTAACGCCCCAAAAAATGGGTCCCGAAGCGTCACACGGTGCTTGAGGCTACGAGTAGCCCCAAGCTAACCCTTTGAGCCATTTTCATTTAGTTCAACACAAATCAACGGGGTTTTCATAAATAACCCTCAAATATCAACAGAGTAATCATCATCCAAGAATAAAAGAATTTTAGAAAGATAACAAAATATGACTTATTAGTCAACTCTCAACATCTATACTAGTCTGACAAGCCTCTAAGAAAATCAATAAAACCAGCAAGCCATTGAGACATGCCCCAACTGACTCATACTCAGTTATCAAATATAAACAATTCCGTGAAAACAACATCAGACATGCCCCAACTGACTCATACTCAGTTATCAGCTTCCCAAGTCGCACCCTCAACAGATTGGTTTCGCCACAACACCTTGACCAAGGGAACTTCTTTGTTCCTTAGTCTTCAGACACTGAAATCAAGAATCTCAACAAGAATCTCATCAAAAGAAAGATTTTCTTGAATGTCAGCACTCACAGAGGAATCCACTACCACAACATCGCTAATATGCTTTCTAAGCATGGAGACATGGAATATTGGATGAACAGAGGACAACTCGGAAGGCAACTCGACCTCATAAGCTACCTTACCAACACGGCTAAGAATTTTGTAAGGACCAACATAACGGGGACTAAGCTTTCCCTTCTTTTCGAATCTCTTCACCCCCCTCATGGGTGAAATTTTCAGATACACTAGGTCACCAACTTCAAACTCAAGGTCTCTCCTTCTAACATCTGCATATGACTTCTGACGACTCTGCACAGTTTTCAACCTTTCCCTAATCAACTTAAATTTTTCCATAGCCTCAAATACCGAATCAGGACCACTCACAGCCGCTTCACCCACCTCGAACCAACCTATAGGTGATCTACACTTCCTCCCATATAAGGCTTCAAACGGAGCCATGCCAATACTAGAGTGGAAACTGTTATTGTAAGCAAACTCTATCAACGGTAAGTGATCATCCCAACTTTCCTTAAAGTCAAGTGTACAAGCTCTCAACATATCCTCTAAGGTCTGGATGGTCCGCTCATCCTGACCATCGGTCTGCGAAGTGAACTGAGTACCCCTATCCGAAATGATAGACAAGGGAACTCCATGCAGTCTGACTAGCTCTCGGATATACAATCTAGCGTAATCCTCAGCAGTATATGAAGTATGCACAGGCAAGAAATGAGAAGACTTAGTCAACCTATCAACCACAACCCAAATGGAATCATGATGGCGTCGGGAAGGAGGTAAACCAATCACGAAATCCATATTTATCTCTTCCCACTTCCAGGTGGGAATACTAAAATCTTGCATCATACCACCAGGTCATTGGTGTTCAACCTTAACCTGTTGGCATGTTGCACACTTAGTTACAAACGCTGCTATATCTTTCTTCATGCCACTCCACCAATAGATTTCCTGCAAGTCTCGGTACATCTTGGTGGCACCAGGATGAATAGAATATTGCATCCCATGCGCTTCAGCCATAATCCTCTATCTCAGATCATCAACATTCGGGACACACAATCTACCCTGCAATCTCAACACACCATCTCCCCCTTGGGAGAAAACCTCTACTTTTTGGTCCTTGACTGACTCCTTCAGTCTGACCAAACTAGCATCTAAGTATTGCTTTTCCTTCACTTCTGAAACCAAGGAGGATTCGGAACTACTTTGAACCCTTATACTACCTTCAGCAAAGTCAAACAACCTAACCCCCAATCTAGCCAAACGATGTACATGATGAGGAAACTCTTTCTTACCTTCTACCACATGCGAAACACTACCCATGTACACTCTACTTAGGGCATCCACCACAACATTGGCCTTGCCCGGATGGTACAACACACTCATATCATAGTCCTTTAATAATTCTAACCATCGTCTCTGTCTAAGATTCAATTCTCTCTGGGTAAACACATACTGTAGACTCTTATGATCAGTGAAAACATCAACATGGACACCATACAAATAGTGTCTCCAGATTTTCAAAGCAAACACAATAGCAGCCAACTCAAGGTCATGGGTGGGGTAATTTTTCTCATGGGGTTTCAACTGTCTAGAACCATAAGCTATCACCTTACCCTTCTGCATCAATATGCAACCCAACCCAACTCTCGAAGCATCACAGTACACCATAAAACCATCAACACCATCAGGCAAAGTCAAAACAAGGGCTGAAGTGAGTCGAGTCTTCAACTCCTGAAAACTCTTCTCACAAGATTCGGACCACCAGAACTTCACTTTCTTTTGGGTCAACCGAGTCATAAGAGACGCTATAGAGGAGAAAACCTCAACAAAATGGCGGTAATAGCCAGCTAAACCCAAGAAACTTCGGATATCAGTCGGAGAAATAGGTCTAGGCTAATTTCTAACAACTTCGGTCTTTTGGGGATCAACTCTAATACCCTCGGAAGAAATGATATGACCTAGAAAGGCAACTGACCTTAGCCAAAACTCTCACTTACTGAACTTGGCAAACAACTTGTGATCTCTAAGGGTTTGCAAGACAGTTCGGAGATGATCAGAATGTTCATCCTCACTACGGGAGTACACCAGTATATCATCAATGAACACTATGACAAACATATCCAGATATGGTCTGAACACTCGATTCATGAGGTCCATGAAAGCTGCTGGGGCATTAGTTAACCCGAAAGACATAGTAAGAAACTCAAAATGGCCATAACGAGTTCGGAAAGCGGTTTTCGGGATGTCACACTCCCTAACTTTGAGTTGATGATAGCCAGAACGAAGGTCTATATTTGAGAAATAACTTGCACATTGCAATTGGTCAAACAAATCATTTATTCTCAGAAGGGGGTACTTATTTTTTACGGTGACTTTATTCAGTTGGCGGTAATCAATGCACATACGCAAAGAGCCATCTTTCTTTCTCACAAACAACACAGGAGCACCCCAAGGAGAAATATTGGGCCTTATGAAACCCTTATCTAGTAGATCTTTTAGTTGCTCTTTCAACTCCTTAAGTTCTGCAGGGGACATATGGTAAGGAGGAATATTAATGGGCTGAGTATCGGGAAGAAGATCAATCCCGAACTCTATCTCTCTAACAGGAGGTATCCCTGGGAGATCATCCGAAAAGACATCAGAAAACTCATTGACGACGTTAATAGACTGGAGAGTTGGAGTCTCAAACTTAGTGTCTTACACCCCTTGGAAATAAGTTTTCTAGCTTTGAGGTAAGAGATAAAATGACTCTTGGGTGACACAGAATTCCCAGACCATCATTATTTCTTCTCGCTTGATGTGAAGGCATATTTCTGAAAGAGGAAAGCACAAATCAATAGAAGAGAGAGACTCTTTAAGCACGATAGACTTCTGAAAGAAAGAATCACATTTTTCCCTAAAATGTCTTGTAGCCTCTTTCTCATGGATGTGGCGTGCTACACACCGATGATCAAGACTCTACTTAACGCGGCTTGTCAGACTCCCTAGGACACCTTAAAACCTTAGGCTCTGATACCAAGTTTGTAACGCCCCGAAAAACGGGTCCCGGAGCATCACACGGTGCTTGAGGCTACAAGTAGCCCCAAGCTAACCCTTTGAGCCATTTTTATTTAGTTCAACACAAATCAACGGGGTTTCCATAAATAATCCTCAAATATCAATAGAGTAATCATCATCCAAGAATAAAAGAATTTTAGAAAGATAACAAAATACGACTTATTAGTCAAGTCCCAACATCTATACTAGTCTGACAAGCCTCTAAGAAAATCAATAAAACCAGCAAGCCATTGAGACATGCCCCAACTGACTCATAATCAGTTATCAAATGCAAACAATTCTGTGAAACCAACATTAGACATCACATCCTCGGAACATGAGGACTCACCACAACAGAGGATGTAGAACAACGTGCCCGAAGAATTACTGTCGAACCTAGAACTGAGCACCGAAACCTACATTCTAAGAAAATGCATCCCACATCCGAAGATGTGGGTCAGTACCATGGAAAGGAACCGAGTATATGGGGGTGTATGCAGTTGTATAAACATCATCATCATAAATATTTATAAGAAATATACAGGATATATAAAAGACTCACATAGCCCGAAGAAAATCATCATAATCATGAGAGGATGAAATAAGTACAATAACACATATAAGTCATCATATAATTTGTCAATCACTTTCAGTTCATCAAGAATATCAATTCTCATAATGTAAATATCATTTAAATCTTTTAAAAGAATAACTTTCACAATTCCACTTTCAAATCACTTCACCATTCACCATAGACACAAGGAAACACACACACACTGGGAGATCCTATAACCGACATAAACCATGTGAGCTACATGGAGTCCAACGTACAATCTATGTTGGGGAGAGTCGTCCTATCCTTGCCATCAGAGTAGGACTATCGATATCAAATCCACACAAACTAGTGATCACTATATAAATCAGCCTCAGGCTCACTCCTACGGGGGCACGTAGTTCTAGGGAAGTAAGGCCGCTTTATACCTCCTACTCGGTGCTAAATATTTCTCCCGGACTTAGCTCAGATCATTTCAAAGACAATCCATAACAAAACAATTTCGGTAATATATAAATATACATCGGGAGCCATCATGCTTCCCATCTATCAAAATCAGCCACGTTGTGGATTTCTTTTACACTCGAGTTCAAAACAACTCCATTAAGACCAAAAGTTCTAATCATTCAAAATATCTCAAATATTCAACATCAACGTGATTATAACACATACTTTCTAAAAAACATAATTTCCAATGGGGATTCACGACCCAAATATCAAAATCATGATAAATATCGTTCAAGATCCATGCTTTATATCACCACACATGTAAATTCATCTTTCAAAATCATAAACATCAAGATTTCATAATAATCATCATAAGATATGGGTTCATGCTTCAAATTCATAAAAATCAAATAAAAATCATGCCTTTGTAAAGAAAATTACTTTTGGGCACAAGAACGAAAGAGAGTTCTTGTTGAAATACCCCACATACCTTGAATGATGAACTTTAGATCGATACTCATTTTTGAGATGTTAATCATGCCTTCGAATGATGGTTCTTGGAGTTCTTGAACTAGGAACTTGGAATCTTGAATAAATTTGCAGAATTAATGGTGAACTTTGGAGGTTCTTGAAGTTCTTGAACTAGGAACTTGGAATCTCTAATAAATTTGCAGAATTAATGGTGAACTTTGGAGGTTCTTGAAGTTGGATGTAGGAGCTTAGGGTTTTCTTTTTGAAGGAATTTGATGAAATATAATATATAATGCTTCTAATAGGCTTTAATATATGGTTTGGACGGATTTTGGGTGAGGGGGAATGACAAAAACACCCCTAAAAATCAAATAATTCTCGAATCTGTCCTTTGGTGGACTGTTTTGATAGTCTAAAGTAGATCAACCATAACGTTTTACTCCGATATCCAAATTAGATGAAACTAATTTTATTAGAAATAGGACTCCCATATCTTTCCGTTGATATATAGTATCCCATTGGAGTTTGATGATGCCTAAGATAGGATCTTTGTATGTTTTGTGTGAGGATATGGTGGTATTTAATGTATAAATATGTGAAATTGGTGGTTGAATATTTGTAATCTTGATGAATCCACCTATGCCTAAGATGTGCATGTAAGGTGTTTGTGAAAATACCTAAGGGAATAGAAATCATGCTTTTATGACATAATAAGTCCTAAATGACTATTCCATGTTCTAAGTTTATGTTCAACGTGATCCCCATGCTATTGTCTTGAATTGAAGATGTTGTATGAGATGCTCATGATATTGTTGTAATATGGAATGACCATGTTATTAAAGCCATGCAAGTATATACATGTTGTGTGCATTCCCGATCATGTGATAGTTTGTTGAGAATCATTCTTATTATGAAATTCTTACTTATGATATTGTGAATTGTGGACTCTACTCTTATGATCAAGTCAGTCATGTGTGTCAGTTTCCTTCCATCTAGTCCTGTGGGTACTTTTACCCGAAAACTATAGTTGTGTGCCTAGATCTAGTGTCATGTTTCAAGACATCCACAGTCAAGCTATGCTCCATAGATTTCAGTTAGTCACGTGACTCAAAAAAACTCAGAACTCTCAGTAGTTCAGTAGTCCCAGTAGTTTCAGTACTCTCAGTCAGACCTCAGATCTCAAGTAGCTTTTTCGTCAGTCAATGGAACTCAGTGAATTTAGCTTAGTTCAGCTAAGAAAATATTATCAGCTCATTTAATCACTTTATAAATAAGTTCAGTTCAGTTAGCAGTTTAGCGCAGTTAATCTTTTTAGAGTCTTTCAGTTGGGAGTAGGGACTAGCACCGAGCGAGTGCAGGGATGGTGGTTTTTCCCGTTATAAAGGCAGAGTCGTTAGTAGCAATCCCTGTACTCCAGAACTGTGTAGCTAGAGCAGGACAGGAGTCACCCGTCATATTAAGGCAATACTTGACTATTATATTGCCTTAGGCTTGATTTCCTGTTCAGGGTCACCCGACAGAGAGGCTTGACCATAGTAGAGGTCTCTACCCGTGGCACGGTATTGACACCCTTCCAATCAGGGCAAAGATTGGACCCCCCAGTACAATATCGGGGCATGTCGGTTAGGTTACTACCTCCCACAGTCACAGTTACAGTTACAGTTTCAGTATCAGTCTTTAGAGTAGAAATCAGGAATCAGGACTGTCAGATACAGTCATCGATCTCAGTAAGGAACTCAGACAGTTCCATTGATTCCTAGACCATCCCATCAAATAGGCTTGATCTTAATCTCAGATTCAGTCGAGTATTCTCATTATCAGTTTCAGAGATCACTTGTTAGCTAGGACTGATCTCAGACTTAGATGTTCGGATACAGTTTTGAACTCAGATAGTTTTCCCCAGAATTAGGACTGTTAGATACAGTCATCCATGTTATCAGTCATTCAGTATCTCAGTATCACGAAACTTATGTTGTCAGAGTTCAAACTCAAGTAGTCAGTATCTCCACGAGTTCAATAGCAATTACGTATATATGTATGTATGTATTCTCACGTTTATATTAGACAGAATGTTCATGCATATAAACCCCATTCATTTAGCCTACCCTCACATATACCCAGTACTTTAGCTGTACTGACGCATTTGCGCTATGGTGCTTTCTTTTTATGTTACACCATAGGTTCTGAGGTGTATATTCCAGATCAGCAGTAGCAGTTCAGTAAGCAGTGAGTCCTCATCTTTCGAGGACATGATCGTTACATTTATTATTCCTGTATTTCAGTTTATTTTCAGTTTAGAGAGTTAGTTGGAGACATGTTCCTTCAACTCCTTATTCAGACTGTTTAGAGGCTTTCGAACAATTATAGAGTTTTCAGATTTAGACTTTAGTATTTTCAGTTTTATTTTGGTACTGTGATACCACCTTATTTCAGATATTTTATTATTCAAGATTGAACCTTACGCCCTCTTTGTTCATGTTTTCGTATTTTATATGTATATTATGCAGTTACAGGTACAAATATTAGTCATGGGTTAGCTTGTGGTCCTTCGGGGTCATGAGCACCGTGTAGCATTCTGATTCAGAAAATCGGGGCGTTACACAACAATATAGCAATAGCGGGTCAATAGTGTTCACAAACAAGCCACATAACTATCACGAGTATCAACCATATTGTAAACATCCACCAAATCCATAAAAGTATGTACACACATGCTAGGGGACTTATTTTTGCCTAAATAGTCATGACCAACAGGAAATAATCTATGTTCATGTACCGTACCAGCGTGGTACCCGATCCAACATAAATATAAATGTACCGGCATGGTACCCGATCCAACATAAACATAAACAAGTATTATCAATATCAATCTATACAACCTCACAGCATACAATACAATGTACCAAGTTTACAAGTACACTTAAAGTCATAAGATAATTACATCAAGTCAATTTTTGATAAATATTTATACACGAATCAACAACCCAAAGATCAACAATTTCAAGCATGTCCGAATACCATTCCACAAGTATCCAATTTTGAAGCATGCACACAGTTAAGTTGAGTCTAAACTCCAATTAAACCATAACCTACCTCAATCGAAGAACTCAAATATCACTAGTCCACAAGTGTCTTGTTCTTCCTCAAAATTTTGGAACGTTCAAAATCTATTCAAACATATAATCTTCTTAAGAATACGAATTTAATAACACCAGCTTATGAATTCTTACTCTAAAAGTCTTAGACCTAAACTCAGTTTATTAAGCCCAAACTATGAAATATTAACAGAAGTACATAAATAATAATAATCTGTAAGTCATTGTCTTTGAATTAATTAATGACTTTAACGCACAAAATCAATAGCATTTTCATCATTAAGTCACAGTTAACTAATTATATAACCTATCTAATATATACACTAACGCAGCAGTACTATCTAATTAACTAACACTAAGGCTCAAAACCATTACAAACTACCTAGTCAAGTAATTGTCAAAATAATGCAATATACAGTATGTTTGTAACTAAAAAAAAAAACCATTGTATTGTCCCTTTGGTGGGACCGATTATATTATGCAACAAGTTACTAGTTAGTTAGCAACGGTGATAGGTAACAACATAATGCTTTTAAATTTTTAATTTATCTTCTTTACTTCACAAGCTTTAATCACATAAATAGACCCGTTACATATTTTAATCACATAAATAGACCAATCTGACCAAGAGTGCGTCTGATATGAAAGAATAGGTCATAGCCATATGCCATTTTTTTTCTAACAGTGACAAGTTCAATTCTTTCTCCTTCAATAAATTTGTAATAGGGCTAAAACACATCCCATACCCATTACATATAATTGAACACTATTGAAAGTTGAGTGAATTTACCTGAAACCGTAACTCTCTCTCTTTTTTTTCCCTGCTTATGTGAGAAAACCTAAGCATAACTTATGTACCCCACTTCTTAATCTATTAGGTTTTTATTATTGATTATTAATATATAATATAAATTCTTCCACTTACATTTTTATTCTTATACTTAGGTCTTAAGAGTTAAGAGAAATATCAATTTGACCCATAACTATAAAATGATGCCTAAAAATTATGAGATGGGTAAAAAACAGCATTAATTTATTAAATAAATTATAGGATCGTTACACACATTCAACTTTAATTATTATTTCCACTCTTCTGGTATATAAAAAAATATTCAGTTTTATCAAATTTCTAGTACAAGTTTGAACTGAACAAAGAAAAATTTTATTGGAGCCAATTACTTTTCATCAAACTCATTAAAAATGTCTTTTCTAGACTTGGATAACGAACTGCAACAAACAAATAATATGCCTACAATAGAAAGTCACTTCAAATGGAGTATTGATACAAAATAATATGAACATTGTGTTTGACGCTTCAATTGACTCTTTTAATGTCCACATCTTTAACTCTACAGGTTCTATTGTCCAAGCACTACTTGAAAAAAGTATTAAACATGGTCATACATTGGATGGCTTAACAAATACATTGATGAATAGATTAAACATGGTCATATGTTGGGTGTCTTAACAAATATATTGATGAATAAATTCTCACCTAATAGTCTTCGTAAAATTAAACAAGGGTATAAAAGTAAGCTTCAAACTATACTTGAAAATGAGTGGAGAAAATCCAAAATGGAGAAACTAAGAAAGAATGGAGGGGGCATTATTCAACACCATATCAGAAATTAACTATTTTCATAATGTAAGTGCTAATTCATACTGCAAAGATATATGTTACATAAAACTCAAATTATCCATGCTAGCATTCACTAAAATAATCACAAAACTTATTATAGAGATGTCACTACACATGGTCAAATTGAGTGTTTGCATTGTGATAAATTTAGTGAAATCACACACTTTTACAAAATTTACAATACGTTTATCCATGTCCATGCTTTCATTCACTAAATTGAAAATAATGAATAAAAGGATACAATAAACTTTGATGGGTGGAAAAATTTCACTACGCATCACAAAATAATATTGATTGCAATAATTTCATAACTTAAAACCAAATATATTGCCCTATTATTTGTACCTAATTGTCCATATTGTTAACAGTGAATGAAAAATAATGAATTACACATTAATGTATTTAATTAATAAAGTCGATGAGTGTTATTTGAGACATGATCCTAACTTGTACATTGACACTTCAACAAATTTTTTTCTACGTAGATTTTTTCTCATATTAAGAAAAACTTCACCACAATCTTAATTACTATTTTAGGCCCAAGAAATGGCCCCTGAAAATTTTTCATATACACATCAAATTGGTCCCAACATGAGGACAATTGTAACAATTTTCTACTAAGAAATGGGCCCAAATTTGAGGGTTTCAAAACATGGTTATAAAAGAAATGGGACCAAAAAAATTATTCTCACTTTCTTCAACAACGGACCCTAAAACACCCAAATAAAATAAAATAAAATAAAATGGGGAAGAGAAAAAGACTAAGGGGTTGTTTGGTTGGGAAATTATTATCCTCGGATAACTAATACCGGGATTAGTTATCGTGTGATTTCCCGGGATAACTTATCGCACCATGTATATGGTATAAGTTATCCCATCACTAAGGAAAAAATGGGGAGATAAGTTATCCCGGGTTGGATTAATCCCTCCAACCAAACAAGGGATTAAGTGATCTTTTATTTTATCCCGGGATAACTTATTCCTTGGATTTTTTATACCTCAAACCAAACAACCCCTAAGGGGAAGGAGAAAGTGAGGGACAAGAAATGACATTGTCAACCTATTTTTAGGTGTGTGGAATAATGATTTTATCAAAATTGGGTGGTTTTTCAATTGGGGGGTTAATTTGGGTATGAAAAAAATGTGAAAAGACAATATCACCATCCCTTGTCACTTTAATTACGAAATTATTGACCAAAAAATGTAATTTCAGTCATTCGAGTCTTTTTTTGTCCAGTTGCTTATATTTTTCATTTCATTTTTACACCGATTTTGAATGCCAACATTAGGGTTTGATTGAATTCATCATTGTAGAGTATATTTCTGGGTTTGATTAAATCATCATTGTAGAGTACATTTCTGGGGGTGATACATTCTACAGTATTCTTTTTATTTTTGAAGGATCGAATATGAGATGTTTGATTAAAAGTAGAGGTATGTCAACTATTCACTACAATTCATGTTTATGACTAGTAGAGTTATCTAGAGGTAGGATTTTTTGTGTGATAGTAGAAGCGTGAGAGGTATTTGAAAAGAATGAAATGCATATGAAGGTAATTTCGTTCATATATTAGGTACTATGGAAGACCGTTTATGTATAGAATTTTTACAGAACGGGAACATTAAATATTGAATTTAGAGGGTGTATTTGAAATACATATTATAAGGCTGTTTAGCATAAATTTTACCTAGATCAAAACCCTCTCCCAATTAAAGTATAGGGTGTAGCCTTTTGAAAATTTAAATTATATTATAACTTTGGTAGCATAGTAAAATAAATATCAAATACGACAAAGTGACAAACTAGAAGCCTTTTTCTTTTTGTAAATAATAATATTTATTTTAAGGTCCAATCTGTACACACATGACACCGGTGACTAACTAGTGAAGAAGAACAATGCCACTTATATAAAGCTCTTCCGCTGAATGCATCATGATAGGGACTCGAGAAAGACTTCCCGAACTCTACCAGCATTCACAATAAAAGGGAAAGTGTTCTTTAGAATCACCGAGCAAAGGACATGTAGACATAAAATTGGGTTGAAAGTGAAAGTAGTAAAAAAGTAATGGAATGCTTATGAAATCAATTCACTTTAGTGAGACCTAGGAGAGAAATTTTGTGTGTAGGGGTCATGAAATTCGGGGATCCGAGAAGGGATGCCAAAAGTGAGGACAGTTCTCTGGGTTCCTACCAATACTGAGATGCAAAAGTGTAGGGAGCAAACATGATTAAATGATCAGATAGTTCACGCAGTAAACAATGAGTGTTCACCTTTGGGCTGATTTAACGCGTGAAACACTCTAGCTTGTTAGAATAAATGAATTTTTGTAGGATCCTTAGACTTAATTTTTTACAGTTTATGAAATATCTTTTTCTTTATTTATGTGCATCTTTTTTTCATTTATATGTTCCGAGATCTGCCTTCTCACCCCTTAATAATACGCTAGCTACCTTTGATAAAGATTATATCTTTTACTAATTATTTTGTTTCTATATCTGTGTCTTTTTCTCTCTACACTTAATAATTGTACTCATGTTAATGATTTATTTACGGGTATGATAACAATAAAGATCATCAATTGACAGTTGAAACCTATACAAATAATCTACAAATAGTCATTTTCTCGTTTATAAATTCTCATTATTTATACTGCTCTAACATTTTGGTTTTAAAAAATCCTTAAGAAACTTGTCAGTTAAAAAATATACGGATAATATTTTTTTGTGAATTTATTCATGCCTCGAAGTTTTCTACTAATTTTTTTATCTGATCAGCACCTCCATCTTAACTCAATAATAAATTAAGTTGATGATTTACTGATGACATAGGCTTCCAGTATAATTTCATTTGTAATTTGAATTCAATCTTATCAAAGATCGAAAACCAGCCATCTTGGTCCATTAGAAACTCGGTCTAGACCCGTTGAATAGTGAAAAAAATAATAAAACTAGTTTCTTGTTTTTGAATAGGTTCAAAATAATGCTTTAAATAGAATGAACAATAACTTTTAAGTTTGTCAAAACCACAAAATTAAACCACCATACTACATGTTAATTAACAAACTTTATCGGTTAAATTTCAGGAAACTATAAAAACAATAAATTTAACTGAAAATAATAGAAAAGTCATATTAAATCCTAGAAAGGACAACACAAAAAATCTTAAATATAGACATAAAAATAAATAAAAGATGGCAAAAGTTGCACCTCAAAAAGTTGCACTAAATTCTAAACTTTTTTTTAAACTTAACAATCCATCCAACTAATGGAGGAGTTTAGGCATAACTCTGACCTGTATATTTCCAAAAAATTAAGATTATACGGAGGAGGACATAAACCTTAGCCTCCAGAGCATTGTGGAAAAAAGAAACAGACAACTTTTGATGAAGAAAATGTACACAATTTTGAGTTGTAAAGAGCATTAAATTGACTTTCCAATTAAAATTTGAAGAAAAGCAAAAGGAGATCGACTTCCAGAAGAGAAAATGCAACATGTAGATTGTTGCTTTCACTGATCACAAGAAGCAATTTCTTTTGTGTCTGAATCTGAAGTTTGACATTTCTTTTGCCTCCAACTTCATTGAGGTTCTGACATTCAAAGGTAATGAAACAACATCAGTGAATATAGTCATAACTTTGGAACTTTCACCTAGATTAGCTAGACTGTCATCATTATTGTTATCTTCTCTTGGAGTGTGGTAAAAGATAGAATTTACTTTATTTAACATCTTCGTAATCTCCTCAATAGTATCCTCTAACTCCCATAGTGGTTTCTTAATCCTTTTGACTAGGATAAGGATGATCATCGAATCATATTTCACAATAATATTGGTAAGACCTTTAATTATACATAATAAAATACCTTTTTTCAAATTCTTTGCTTTATCTAAATTGTTATGATAACTTCCATAATAATCTGCAAACGCACAGATAAAGGCCCCGTTGTGATCTCTAATTATTCCACCCCCTCCTGCGTTGCCTGAATTGCCTTTACAACTTCCATCCACATTGAATTTAACCTATCCCACTTGAGGTTTAGTCCACACCACGGGTTGAGATTGTTTAATAGGTTGCAGGTTTTCCACTCCTCTGATGAAGTCATGCCAATGGTCAAATGGTTGTAGACCTGGAAATTGATAAAGGATAAGCATGTATATCATCTTAATAACTTGCTGGTTGATCAACAAGTGAGACATTTTTTTGTTATCAAATCAAGCAGCATATCCGTTCTTCCATATTTGCCAACAGATGACATTATGCAAGTAAAGCAAGATCATTTTCTGAACCTCATTCTTGGCTTTAGTAATCCACCACTTCATAGCCCTTTGTCTCACTTGACCTTGATTCATATTGATACCGCAAGGATTATTAAAGAAAGACCAAACCTTATTGGCAATATAACCACCACTAATTAAGTGATTGGTATTTTTCTCATGGTGATTACTCTGCTGCAGCTACAAATAAAAGAGAGGTTCACTCCCAATTTTTTCACAGCAATATCAATAGCAATCTTATCTAGTAACACCCTCATAATGAAAAAGTATATTTTAAAAGGGATTTTTTTATCCCAAATACATCTACCTGGAAGAGTAGTGTCTTTTTTTTGTCTAAAGATTTGCCAGGCTTTTTTACAACTGAAGTATCCTAATTGTTCAGGTTTCCAGACTGGACGATCTTTTTTTTTGCATCGTATGGTGTAGTCATGATGGTAGTGATCACATGATGAGGGAAGATCCTTAATATTTTATTTCTTTTCCAGGTATCATTGGAGTAAAATTCCTTAACTCGTGTGTTCTTAGGGATCCTCCTATTTTGAGCCACGTAAGACAATGGTCTGAAATCAGTTCAAGAGTCCCACCAAAAGAAATATCACCTTTTACCAACCTCCAAATAATAGATGATTCCACCCTATCTTTGATGTCCATCATTCTCCTCCAAGTATGTGATTGACCAGGACCTTGCTTCTTTGTTATCGAGTGAAATCTTTTACAATATTTGGTGAGCAGGAAATTATTAAGGAGGGACATTTTTTATCTAAACTTCCACCACATCTTAGCCGAAAAGACATCACATGTATCTGATAAAGATTTAAAACCACCACTACCTTCCTCTACAGGATAACAAAGGTCTTCCCATGTAATCCAGTGTTTTTTATTCTTATTACCATCCATATCCCAGAAAAAATCAGTGATGATCTTCTCAAATTGATTAAGAGTAGTTTTGGGAGGGTTAATAACAGATAACATATGAAGGGGAAGGGTCTGTAGAATCGATTTGATGAGCACATCCTTACCCCCGTAAGAGAGAAGTTTTGCTTGCCATCCTTGCATTCTTTTGGAAATCTTGGCCACCATATTATTAAAATAAATAGTTTATTTTGCACCTATATATATAGAGCAACCTAAGTATTGCATAGAAAATTGAAAGTGTTTGAAGCCGGTGATCTGATTGATCAAGTTGATTCTTGGGTCATCTTCTTTAAAGTTAACATAGAACATGATTTGGATTTGTTAACTAGCTGCCCTGAGATCTTTTCATATGTGTTCAACTTCTCTATCATGATCTTTAGAGAGTCCGCATCACCTGAGAAAAACAAAATAGTATCATCAACATAGCATAAATGAGATATTATAGGACTATTATTATGTAACGCTCCAAAAATCTGTCCCGGATCGTCACACGGTGATTAGGACCACAAGTGATACCAAGTTAACCCTTCTAATGTCATACTACTAAGCAACTAATTAAATATGAATGAATGAATGAGTTTACTGTGCGGAAACATAGAGAAATGCTAAAATCTATAAAACACAATATTGATACCATTTTTACATTCTAATAAAGTCTAAAAAGAGGGACTGAAATTACAATACTGACTCTAACTGACATCTGTGAAGCCTCTACTATACTGAATACAAATAGTTGGGAAGCTACTCCAACAATCACTAATCAATACATATGAATAAGAAAAAGACACAACATAAATAAATCCAACTGAAGTCCCCAAAGTAGGAGGACTTATCACCTTGCTGGTTGGAATCTGCAACTTTCTGAGTCTGAATGTGCCTACTAGATCTTGTACCTATATTATGAGACATTGTAGCACATAGACATATATATGGATCAGTACTTTGAGGATGTACTGAGTATATGGAGGTGTATGCATTAAGTCAACAATATCATTACTCTTATAAAACCATGCATGCTGATATAAATGACTCACATAGCTTGAATAAATTTGAAATCAAAATCTCATAAATCATGAATAATGAAACTTGTAGCATAAATCTCGTGAGTCATTATACTTAATTCTAAAATCTGTATTCTTTTCTTATTCTCAAAGTTTGTAAGCAAAAAGGAATCTTAAAATAATAACTTTCAAAACTTATGCTTTTATCTTGAGGAGGATAGGACTTTGGGAACACAAGGACTTGGGAACTTTAGGACTATAAAACTTTGGAGACTTGGAGACTCTGGGAACTTGGGAAATCTTAAAATAATAGCTTTCAAAACATATATATTCATCTTAAGGAGAATAGGGGACTTCTTTTGAAACTTAGGGATTGTAGATCTTTGGGAGTTTCTTCTAATCGACATAAACCATGTGAGCTGACATGGAGTTCAACGTCTTGCCCATGTTGGGGAGAGCTGTTCTACCCTTGCCATCATAATAGAACCTTAACTTTAGTGATCACTATCTTAGCCCGCTATGGGCAAATTAGAAACCTATGGTGACACGTAGTTCTGGGGCATGAGACCTTGGAATCATACCCAACTCAGTGCTAAATACTACTCCCATACTTACGCTCAGAACTTTAGAAAAATCCACTTTAAATTAGCATAAAGGTTTGCAAGAAAACCAATTATGCTCTTTTCTTTTCTTTAAATCTCAAGTCATATGAACAAAGTGGATTCTTTATCTTAGTTTAGGACCCAAAAGGGTCAAATCTTTATCTAAAATCTAAAAATAATCTAGTCATGGGGTGCTTATAGCACAAATAATCTTGAAGCAACAATCTCTAATTGGGATCTAATGACCCAAGCATCAAACTCATGTTAAAGCGTCTTAAAATTCATACTTGATAATGCAAAAATTCATAAATCATCTTAAAATCTGGAAATTTCATCACTATACATGGAAGTATAATCATAATCATGTAATTCAACTTTTTAAATCATGGAAAATCTCATAAACTTGCAAATAATGATAACGGGCATAAACCCTAACTTGAAATTCATAGAAAATCATATAATTTGCAGTAAATTTGTATTCGAAATAAAGATTTGGGCACAAGGATGAAAGAATTATCCTTGTTCAAACCCCACATACCTTATTTGGCTTGATTTAATGGAACAAGTTGACTTTTGAAGCCTTGAGAATGTTCTTGGAGGCTTTTCTTGAAGGTTCTTGAATGATGATGTTTTTATTCTTGAATTTTCTTGAAGAAGTGTTTGAACCTTGTTCTTGAGGGTTGATCTTGAAAGAAACCCTAATTTTGATGCTATGGATGAATATAAAGTTATGTGCTTTGATTTGATGTAATTAGGTGTTAAAAAGGGTGGAAAAGACCCAAAAATCCTTTTAAAATGGCTTAAAATCACTAAACGGAGGTCCCCGATGGTTTGGGCGACGAACCGTCGCCCTAGGAACGGACCGTCCCTTTAACCCATCACTTTTTGGCCAGAAAATAGGCTTACTGCCTTAGTTGCGATGGTTCGTAGCAGGCGCGACGGTCCATCGGCCTTCCCGTCGCACTTTGGCAGTTCTGATAGCTCACTGTAAAACGGTCATAACTTTTTACCTCAATACCAGATTTTGATAAAATTGGTATTGTTGGAAATATAATTCAATTATCTATCTGTTGGTGGGTCATGAGCTCAAAATTTCATAGTATAATAAAATATATTCTTGTTTGAAGTTGACTATACCAAAATCCTTCTCAAGAATTCAATCGGTAAGGGATGTTTTGATTCGCCTAGTAGATAGGACATATTTGAGGCCTTAATATGCATCAAACTTGATCATAAAACTACCAAATCCCTAAAATTTATTTTTCATGGGCTTGAATCATGATTCTACTATCGGTTGAAATTCTCGGGGTATTACATACTATCCATGGAAAAAATGGATAAAAGCAGTTTAGTTTAAAGAATTTGTTAATCTAGATAGAAGATCTACTTCTATAAGGAAAAGATATTGGGACAAAGGGTCTCTCTGTCTTAATCCTCTCGTGGAACTAAAAAAGCCATGTCTAGTACCATTGATATTAATAGAATACCATACATTAGATATGAGTCTCCAAATCATATCAATCCACTTCTCACTAAAACCAAAATGTCTAAGAGTTTCACAAAGGTACTCCTAAGATACCCTATCATAGGCCTTATACACGTCAAGTTTCAATACCACATTTCGTTGAGGAGGAGCTTTAGAAATATTATGGACCATATTCTGAGTTAGCATAATTTTTTTGTTAATGGATCTTTCTTTGATAAAACCTGTTTGGTTCGGAGAGATTAATTTATTCATAAGACAACTCAAACTTTTTTTAATTATGGAAGAAATGATCTTACAAGAGAAATTGCTTAGGCTAATTGGTCTGAGATCAGTGAAAGCTTGGGGATTATCCACTTTAGGAATAAGGATGATGCAAGTGTGAGTGATAGCACTTGGGATTTGGTTTCTTGCAAAAAAAGTCAGAAATCATTAGTAAAAAGTCATCTTTAATGATATCCCAACAAGAGTGGTAGAATTTCCCTAAGAGACCATCAGGTCTGAGAGAACTATTTAAGCTCATGAAAAATACAATATCTTTTAATTCATCTACAGAAGGTGTAACTGTGAGACTGCCATTATCCATGTGAGTGATCACTCTTGGGATATAATTTAAACTAGATAAATTGGTATCAATGTGTTCTCTAGTGAACTGTTTTTGAAAAAAGATATAGCTTCATTGGCTATATCTTCTTCTCCTTGAATCCATCAGTCATCTTCGATCTTGATCTTCTTAAGAGATAACCTATTTTTCTTTTCTTTAATAATAGAGTGAAAGAATTTGGAATTCACCTCACCCTCCGCTAGCCATTTAATACCTGATTTTTGTCTCCAGATAGCTTCCTCTTTCTTATAAACCATAATAAGATGAGCATTAGCTTCATTTAGTTCAGCTCTATTGGTCTCAGAGTTGTCATTAATGATCCTATTTTCAAGGTATTTGACTCTCTTCTCCAAGTCTTGAATGATGTTAAAAACATTCCCTATGGTGTTTTGGATCAAAGGAAAACCTTTTTACAAGTATTTTTAAGCTTAAGATGAAACCTCCACATAGGTAAGCCTTGAACCTCAATATCCTAGGCTTGTTTCACAATCTCCTTAAAGTTCTCGTCACCAGTCCAAAAGTCCAAAAACTTAAAGTATTTGATGGTGGTATGATGACTAGAAGTAACAATAGAGAGCAAAGAAGAATGGTCGGATCCTGTACTAATAAGGTTGTCCATACTTGTGGAATCAAAAGTTCTCTTACATTAGTGATTGACTAGGACCCTATCAAGTCTTTTTCGTACTCTTTTCTTAGGTAACCATCCATTACAACAAGTGAAATTTGATCCAGAATAACTAGGATCAATAAGGCCACAATCCATAATACACTGGATAAAAGACGTACTCTTAGACATTCTGTAAGGATTGCCCCCTGCTTCTCATTAGGGTTAATAATAATGTTAAAATCCCCGGCTATAAACCACGGCATATTGAAGGTCTGAGAGATGTCTCTCAAACTGTCCCACAGCTCTTCCCTCAAAGTGACATCACATTTTGCATAAACAGAAGTAACAGAGATATTTGTGTTCATCCAGTCAATGATGCATGTAATATGTTGATCAGATTCCTTAACTACTTTACACATTGTACGATCATCCCAAAAGAGTCAAATTTGGCTATTGCAATTTGCATAAGCTTTAGTATAGCCCAGGAGTCTTTTGAACCTATCCAGGTGATCAGAACTATGAAAAGGTTCACTAATAGCTATGAAAGAAAGCTTTTGAAGTCTGATGATCGATCTGCTTGAGTCTATCAAAAGCACCACTGGAGGTGATGCTTTTAATATTTCAATATAAGGACTTAAACATCATAAGTTAATCGGAGTTTATTTGATCCTATGGTTGTCCCACAGCTAGTTGGTTAGTGATTCTTCCACCTTTTCCCCGTGTGTTATGTCTACCCCTTGTTTTGTTTTTTCCCCTTCCTCTTGCTTTTGCCCTTGGGGTTAAGTGAGTTTTGTCTATCATATTGTCAAAATCAGCATAGACATTGACGTCCACCAGATTTTGAGGTCTAAAAGTAAGAGCTTCAACCAGTTGAGCAGCTTGTTCATCGATCGTATGGGCTATATTAGTGTCTGGTTTGTTCTGGTGATCCTCCTCTTGCAGGCCCTCACTACCCAAATAGTAAAAATTGAACAAACTAAATTCTAAATGTGAATCAAACAAACTAAATTCCAAATATGAGTTTAATTCCCGCTAATTTTATTGTTTTCATTGGAGGGGTACGATCTTTTTCCCGAAAATAATATTTCACAATATTTTTCCAAATATATATAGTCCAAAGGAATGTGTATTGTCTTGCCTTTCTTGAACTATATTAATTGACCTTTTTTCGGTTTGGCCATTATTATTTGCCAACAATAAAACATTGAAATGACCAAAGCTATGGATCAAGGGGTCACACCGGCCAGCAGCAATAATAATCTTTGGATATTTTGTTTTGGTAGATAAAAATGATAAACATTTTCTATTTTCCTTCCCAACTTCTAATACTACATCCACCCCCACAACCCAATTTTTATCGTGTTTGTAAATTACATATAAATATTTTTTGGGATTCAGTATATTCTATAAATAAAAATTTCTTTTGAGAAAATGTATTTCTCAATATAACAATATTTTCATAGAAAATACTTTTCTTTGTACCAAAGAGATCCTTAATTCAAAATACATGTTTTTTTATACGAGAGATCATGTATGTCGTTGTCTTGGACTCTCAATACCCTTTTTTTTTTCATAAGCCATCACCGTTAAGTTGTGAGTCTAAAGGTGTTGGAGGTTTGGCTTTGACGACTCTCAAGACCTCCATATATATTATCTTGATACAGACACAAGTTGACCTAAAAAAATGTTTTCTTCCTCTAAAGTTAATAGGAATATTGTTACGTAATTATATTAAGGAACCTAAAGTATATATGTTCAGTCAACAAAGAGGGGCACTAAATTACTAATCATTCATGAATTCTAAGGAACCACATTATACTATGACTATGTTTAAAGTCAAAAAAGATGGCCCAAACCCAATAATTATTGTAGAGTTTTTGACTGTAATGTTTACTCCTATAATATCTTCCAATTAGTTTACTTGCTCTTATTAAAATGCAAAATAATTTAAGAAAATGTGTACTGATAAGATAAAATTAATTATTTAAAAGTGTACTTTTTAAATGCAGTGACTTTTTAAATGCAGTGATCACACTATATAATATGGAACAAATCAGGAATAGATCCTCGATTTAAATGTCAAGTGTACTTTTTAAATAAGGTAATCACACTATATCAGAAAGTAAAGATTAGCAATAGGTCCTCGATTTAAATCTCACTATCTTTCAAAAAGCATAAGATAAGAAAAAGGAAATTTCTTCAAGGATCCTTCTATCACATTTTGCATTTGGATATTTAGTGTTAATCAGTCAATAATGCGTGATGTCGAATTAAATTGTCTTTTTATCACGTATATCAGTGTATATAAATTTTATCTGATTTCCTTTCATATACCTAACAAATGTTTAATTAAAGTGAATAAAGGGACCACTTGTCTTCTTCATCTAAAAAGAAGAAGAAATCCCTTTTGTGTTTTTTAGATCTTGCTTCTCCTGTTTGCTCAAATTTGAGTGCTCTCCAACATAAGAGTGTCCCATCTTGTCTTTTTTTTTTTTTTTTTTTTTTCAGCTTGTTCCTACTGCCATTGATTAAATGACAAATAATCTTCAACTAAGATTACATCACTTTTCTTTTAATCACATCATTGAGGAATCTTAAATAGTGAATTAGCTAAATGGAGATCGATATGAGAAGCGGATATTTTTGATATATCATTTCATAGAGATTTTTTAACTGTTCTATTAAGCATTAACATGTGCAAGAATGTGCAAAACTAGAAAAGAAAAAAAGATTCAAATTGCCTATTTCCCCCTTTTTATTTGTGGGACTACTTCCTTTTAATCACATGTCTGACTAATTAATTGGTAGAACTTAAAGTTAATCGACAATTCGTAGTGTTGCATTTCTTTGAGTCTGGAACCTAATTTTATTCTGATTTCTGCTCCTTCCATACTTTAATCTACTAATGTACGGTAACATTAGTCGTTGCGGCTTGAGTATCAAATGGTGTATTTCTTTTCTCGTAGACTCGTACCTTTGAATTCAAAAGTATCAGCGAAGGACCAAAACACTACTCGATTCAGTATATTTATATTAGTGACAATGGTATTATTAACTTTGATACAGATTTAATAATAATTGATCTATTTAATATTGAAGGGGTTACAGCTGTATATATAGAGAACTGAAGAATAACTAATTACAGAATAACCCAGATGTATTTAATAATTATATATGTAGTCTATTATCCCCCCGCAAGCTGATCAGCGGTAACGAGGGGCAGCTTGGAGCAGAGAGACTGAAAAGGCTGTAACGGAAGAGGCTTGGTGAGAATATCAGCAAGCTGGTCAGTAGATGAGACATAGTGCGTGGCCATCGCTCCTGCAAGTACCTCATCGCGAACAAAGTGACAGTCAGACCCAACATGCTTCATACGATCATGAAGGACTGGATTTTTGGTAACACAAATAGTGGACTGATTGTCACAATAAATCTGTGGTTTCGTCGGGGGAATGCCAAGTGCATCCGTAAGGTATCGTAACCACATGGCTTCAGCAACACCCGCAGCCATGGCACGATATTCTGCTTCTGTGGAGGAACGGGACACTCGCGTTTGCTTCTTGGTGCACCAGGAAATCAGATTCGGTCCCATCATAACAATATATCCAGTAGTGGACTTTCGATCATCTTTGTCGTTAGCCCAATCCGAATCAGAAAAAACAGATATATCAAACGAGCCCTTTTGAAATAAAATTCCACAGTGAAGAGTACCTTGAAGATAGCGCAGAATGCGTTTCAAGGCCTGAAAGTGTTGTTCTGTGGGAGCATGCATTGATTGGGAGACTCGATTGACTGCATATTGGATGTCCGGACGAGTAACAGCAAGATAATGAAGTCCACCGACGAGGCTCCGATATAGTGTAGGATCGGCAAAGGGAGTATTCGGCCCTGGGGATTGGCGGACTGCCATGGGAGTGACCGCGGGTTTGCAGTCTGTCATTCCAGCCCGATTTAGAAGTTCAAGGGTATATTTTGTCTGATGCATCAATATGGTTCCCGATTTGCGGATGAGTTCGAGGCCAAGAAAGAACTCCAGAGGACCGAGGTCCTTAAGTTTGAAGTCACGATGCATAGCTTCAGTAATTTCAGTGATGAGTGATGACGAGCTGCCTGTAATAACAATATCATCCACATAGATAAGAATGATGACTGTCCCTCGAGAACAGTGAAGGGTGAAGAGGCTGTTGTCATGATGGTAGGTGCGAAAACCAAGACCCTGCAGAAAAGTAGAGAGACGTGTGTACCAGGCACGAGGGGCCTGTTTCAGGCCATACAGTGATTTGCGAAGCTTGCAAACATAGTGAGGACGGTTGGGATTAACATATCCCGGTGGCTGAACCATATAGATTTCTTCCTCAAGATGACCATGAAGAAAGGCATTGCTGACGTCTAGCTGATGAAGCGGCCAATCATAGTGAAGAGCAAGAGACAAGACCAGACGAATAGTCTGTTGCTTAACAACAGGGCTGAAGGTCTCCTTATAATCCACACCATACTCCTGATGATACCCTTTTGCAACCAGACGTGCTTTATAGCGAGAAAGAGATCCATCTGAATTTCGTTTGATGCGAAACACCCATTTGCACCCAATAGACTTTCGGTTACTAGGCAGAGGTACCAAATCCCATGTACGTTGTTCATTCAGAGCCTGAAATTCCTCATCCATAGCTTGGCACCAGAAACTATTTTTGGAGGCTTGGTTGTAGGTAGTGGGCTCAGTTGTGGGATGTGCATCAAAGGGTATTTGAGTGTGGTAGGCTTTGGGTTTGAAGGTACCGGCCTTGGCTCGGGTTGTCATAGGATGAGTGTTGAGTGGAGGGTGATTAGGAAGGGGTGGTGGAGTTGTATGATGTGTGAGCGGGGGTTGGGTGGGGCTGCCGTGGGAGCTGGGATGTGCAGCGGTGGATGGGGTGGCTGTATGTGTGTTAGGAGTATGATGTAGGGAAGTGGTGGGTTGTGTGGCAGTCGGCTGGGTGTTCGGGTGGGAGGTTTGGGGTTTCGGGTGGGTAGTGGTGTAGTTGGGTACCGGGTTAGGTGCCGAGTGAGCCGGAGCATGAGCGTGAGAAAAGGACGAAAATAATGGCACAACGCCAAGTGGATTGGGGGAGTATGGAGTAGAGGAAAGACTTGTGTAAGGAAATTGTTCCTCCACAAAACGAACATGACGGGAAACATATGTTTTCTGAGATACAGGATCGAAACATTTGTAACCTTTGATAGTGGGATGATAGCCTAGAAAGACACAAGGGGTGGACCGAGGTTGAAGTTTATGTTGAGTGTGCGGACGCAACCAGGGATAAACTAGACATCCAAACGGGCGGAGATGGATATAGTCGGGTGGATGATTGTAGAGACGGGCATATGGAGTGGAGTTGGAGAGAGTGTGAGTGGGCATGCGATTTATGAGGTAGTTGGCAGTAGCAAGGGCATCAACCCAAAAGGAAACAGGTAAGGTGGAATCATGGAGGAGCGCAACAACTGTTTCTATTAGGTGACGGTGTTTGCGCTCAGCAACGCCATTTTGTTCAGGGGTATATGGACATGAAGTGTGATGAAGAGCCCCTAGATTTTGAAGAAAAACACCAAATGCATTGTTGACAAATTCTTTGCCATTGTCACTTCGAAAAATTTTGATTTTGGCATTAAATTGATTTTGAACCATTCGGTCAAAGTTTACAAAAACAGTATAAGCTTCGGATTTAAATTTCAGAGGATAAAGCCAAGTGAATTTACTGTAATCATCAACAAAACAGATATAATAACGAAAACCTTGAACAGAAGGAACTGAGGTTGGACCCCAAACATCAGAATGAATTAATTGAAATGGCGCAGTGGCCTTGTGTTCAGACAGTGAAAAAGGTAAACGACAAGATTTAGACACTGAACAGGACTCGCAATGTAATTTTTCTGAAAAATTAAAACCTAAGGAAGATAAAATGGATTTGGTGATGGCGGATGATGGGTGCCCAAGCCGGCGATGCCAGGTTGACGAGAGAATGGCTTGACTCACAACAGACGGAGACCTGGATGGAAGAGTGTATAGCCCATGCTCACAGCGGCCCGTGTACCGCACCCGGTTCGTGGTATTGTCCACTATCTGGAAATTGGTGTCATTAAAAATGAGGGTGCAGTTATTTTCTTTAGTAAAGCGATAAACAGATAAAAGATTGGATGTGAGGGAAGGGACGTGGTGAAGGGTTGAGAGATGAAATTTACCATTTGGGGTATAGACATACCCAGAGCCTGTGTTTGTGATGGGAAGGGATTGACCATTGCCTACTGTAATAGTTTCTGAGCCATGATACGGATGAGGAGCTTGAAGTTGTGAATAATCCGACGTCACATGGGTGTTAGCACCTGTGTCTAGATACCAATCGCCAGATTGAGCGTTTGTGGACGCATGCATCGCCCTTGATCCTCCGGACTGGCTATTTACATTCTGCGAGTCATCATAACGATACCAGCAATTAGCCGCAGAATGGCCCCGTTTAGCAAAAATTTGGCACGTCGGAAGATCTTGTGTGGGCATCCGCTGGTTTCCTCGTCCCTGTCCGCGGCCTGACTGGAAGCCGTCCCTCGGTGGAGGCCCGCCTCTGCCTTGCTGCCCGGTGTTTCGACGGTCACCGCCGCCGCTGCCTCGCCCTTGGTTACGGCGATCGTCACCGCGACCCCTGGCCGAGCCTCCGCTGCCAGCCGAGTAAAGAGCCGTGACGCCAGGGGTGGAACTGGCTTCTCCGAGCAGTAATTTGTGTTCCATGTCTAGATTTAATTCTTCTGCATTAAGCCATCCAGACAGTTGATTCAGAGTGATTTCGACAGGCGAGAGGCGAATATGCTGTTTGAGAGAGGAATAGCCAGCCGGAAGACCACGTATCACGGCATTCACCACGTCTCGTTCAGGAATAATCTCGTTCACAGCATCTAGGTCAGACAGAATAGAGGCCACATCATCAAGGTATTGAGTCATCGTCTTCGTTCCCTTCCGAAGAGTATGCAATTTGTCACGCAACTGAAAAATATGAGCCGTGGACACAGAGTTGTACCTTGTGGCTAGTGCGTCCCAAAGTGAAGCCGATGTGAGAAAACCCCGGGCGTGTTTGTGCACAGAGGGGCTAATAACTGCGAGAAGACAGGCTCGGATCTGAGTGTCTACGATCATCCACGGAAGGTAGTCGGGATTTGGGAGCTTGACGCCGTCCTTCTCGGCTGTCTCGGGCTGCGGCTTCTCCGCACCGTCAATCCATCCGAGCAGCAAGTTGGCTGCGAGGGCGGTGCGGACGTTAAGTGCCCAGGCCGGGTAGTTGTTGTCAGATAATTTTTCGGGGATGAGATTGTGGAGATTCCTGAGCAGTAATTTTACTCCAGACGGTAATTTTGACAGAGGATCAATAACCTTGTCCATGGCGCCGACCTACGGCGGAGGAGGGAGGCCGTGCGGCGTGGTGTAGACGGTGGCGGCGGCGCACACACGTCGGAAAAGAGGAGAGATTAGGGTTTGGGCGGAAGAAGAAACCCTAGCTTTGATACCATGATACAGATTTAATAATAATTGATCTATTTAATATTGAAGGGGTTACAGCTGTATATATAGAGAACTGAAGAATAACTAATTACAGAATAACCCAGATGTATTTAATAATTATATATGTAGTCTATTAAACTTTACTAAGGCTGCTTGACTTGATAGTATGTGAACAAATTAAAGCAAGTCATTCCATCCAAGCTATTTAAGTTCTATGAACCTAATATCTTTAGGCTGTACCAACTAATTAAACCTGAGCTTTTGGGAAAGAGCTGGAAGGATAAATAATTAGCTAGTCCCTACTTGCATGTATTGTCCAATTAAAAGCACCAAAAGTGACCCACTTCACATGTTTTGCAGAAGCCCCTTGTGGTGATAGTATCTTGTTTGAGTTCCACTTTGACTCTTGTAACCAAAAATTATATGATTGGAACACTAAAAGCTATAAGTACAAAAATACCTACATCAACCTTTTATGTAAACAAAGATAAGCGAAATTAGTGTCGAAATACGAATAGTTATTCCCTCCGTCACATATTAATTGTTAATACTTGAAATGTTCACCTCAAAATGCTTAAAATCAAGGTAGAATCAATCAATCTTTTGTCATTTTGCTTTTAATATTAATTATTTTTTAGAAGTGGATAATACTGTTAAGAAAGACGGGCACACAATCAAAAAGCCCGACAGGGTAGCAGTAGAAAATACCCAAGACTAAACTTTCCCTTTAAACTTGAACCAAGAGGAGACAAATAAACCCAAACAAAATAGAGTAATATACATCAAACAACTCAACCAAATGAAACAAGACAAGAATAAAGGCAATCACACGAGATACAAGATTTATGTGGAAAACCCTTCAGTGTGAAGAGTAAAAAGCCACGGGACCAAAACCTCCACTATAATCACCAAAGAGTTACAATATTGTCCTCCAAAATGGCTACCCAAAAAGTGCCAAACAACAAAAAACAATACATAATCCACAACACCAAACACTAGAGAAATAAAGGGGTGAAAGCACAAAAAACGCAGCTACTATTCGGAAATGAAGAACGGGAGCTACAGGCCACCAAATCAAGATTTGTCAGTTTCTAATCAAAGATTGAGATGAGAGGAACAAGCAGTTCAAAAATCAGCTCAATCGGACAAGAAACGAAGCGGGAATCGCAATTTGAATTTGACAGCTGTGGCTGAAATTTAGGTGCGAAAATCAGCTTTGTTTTCTCTTTTTGGCTGCTGAAAACTCTCTTTTGTGATTGTAAAGAAGACCTAAAAAGATCAATATATATGCCCCATAGTAATGGGCCTATGGGCAAAATTGGGTTGGTCCAAATTGGGCTTCATTTATCCACATAGGAAGGGAAAAAGACCCAATAACCCAACAATTCTCCCCCTCCCAACTATGTGGAGGAGACCGCCATCCCGGCGATCATGCAAAAATCTTCAAACTTCCATCTTGGAAAAGCTTTAGTCATCATGTCGGAACCATTATCATCCGTATGAATCTTCTCAAGTTCAAGCAACTTAGAATCCAACATATCCCGAATCCAATGGTATCTCACATCAATGTGTTTAGACCGACCATGAAATGTAGAATTCTTGCCAAGATGTATGGCACTTTGACTGTCGCAATAGAGCATATACCTCTCTTTACAACCAAGTTCCCCCAAGAATCTCTTCATCCAAAACAATTCTTTACAAGCTTCAACGGCAGCAATAAGCTCAGCTTCTGTAGTAGATAGAGCAACACATTTTTGCAACCTAAATTGGCAAGACACAGCTCCCCCTGCAAAAGTAACCAAATATCCTGAAGTAGACTTGCGAGTATCAACATCACCGGCCATATCTGAATCAGTATAGCCACAAATATTAGGCTTCCCTGTATCAAAACACAAACTCAGACTAGAAGTGCCACAAAGATATCTCATAATCCACTTCACAACATTCCAATGTTCTCTTCCCGGATTAGAAAGAAAACGACTAACAACACCAACAACATGAGCAATATCTGGTCTTGTGCAAACCACTGCATACATCAAACTACCAACAGCTGAAGCATAAGGAACTTTCTTTATATTTTCCTTCTCATCATCACTGGAAGGACACTGTTTCGTGCTCAACTTGAAGTGCACAGCTAAAGGTGTACTGACAACCTTAGCCTTGTCCATGTTAAACCTTCGAAGTACTTTCTGAATGTACTTCTCTTGTGATAACCACAACTTCTTGGCCTTTCTGTCACGGACAATCTGCATGCCAAGAATCTGCTTTGTTGGTCCTAAGTCTTTCATAGAAAAAGACTTACTCAACTCTTGCTTCAACTTTTGAATCCTGCAAGCATTATGACCAACAACAAGCATGCCATCAACATAAAGCAACACAATAATAAAGTCACCATCAGAGAATTTTTGCACAAAAACACAATGGTCTGAAGTAGTCTTCTTGAAGCCCTGCTGACTCATAAAGGAACCAAACTTCCTGTACCACTGCCTAGGAGCTTGTTTCAAACCATACAAGCTCTTCTTCAATTTACAAATATAATTCTCTTTTCCCTTGACTTCAAAACCTTCGAGTTACTCCATAAAAATTTCTTCATCTAAGTCACCATGGAGAAAAACAGTTTTAACATCCATTTGCTCAACCTCTAAATCTAAACTTGCATCTAAGCCTAGAACTACATGAATGGATGACATCTTTACAATCGGAGAAAATATCTCATCAAAATCAACTCTCTTTTTCTGGTTAAATCCCTTCACAACCAATCTAGCTTTGTATCGTGGAATTGGATTACCATCTTCATGCTTCACCCGAAAAACCCACCTATTTTTTAAAGTTTTTCTGTCTTTAGGCAGCTTAACCAAATCAAAGGTGTGATTATCTTGCAAAGATTTAATTTCATCTTTCATAGCATCAAACCACTTTTCTTTTTCTTCCCTTTTGATGGACTCATCAAGACTCTCATGTTCTCCCCTGTCAGTCAAGAGTGCATACTCACTGGGTGAATAATGAGATGAAGGTATTCTCTCTCTTGTAGATCGTCTGAGAGAACTCTCTGGAGCATCAACAACTGGTTGCTGATCAATCATATCAACTTGCACTGAAGCATCAAAAACTTCTTGTTGGTCATTCTGAACATGATCATCATCTTCATTATCAACTTGATTTTCATCATCATGAAGATTTTCTTCTGGAGTAGTAGTCAAAGGAACTGGATCAACATCAACTAGGTTCTCACTACTCTGAGAATCAACCTTCTCAGCTTTGTCAAAATCTTCAATTGTTTGGTCTTCAAAGAACACAACATCGCGGCTTCTAACAAGTTTCTTCTCAACTGGATCATAGAAACGATAGCCAAATTTATCTTGACCATAACCAATAAAGATACACTGTCTAGTTTTAATATCCAACTTTGACCTTTCATTCTTAGGAACATGAACAGAATATTTACACCCAAAGACTCTAAGATGATCATAAGAAACATTCTTACCAGACCAAACTCTGTCAGGAACATAACTATTCAAAGCAACAGTAGATAAATTGATAACATAAACAGCAGTATTAAGTGTTTCTGCCCAAAAGGAATCTGGCAGCTTAGCATCTGAAAGCATACATCTAACCCTCTCAACTAGTGTTTTGTTCATCCTCTCTGCTAAACCATTCAACTGAGGAGTCTTTGGAGGATTTTTCTGATGTCGAATACCCTGCTCTCTGCAATATCTATCAAAAAGACCAATATACTCACCACCATTATCTGAATAGATGTATTTCAATTTCTTCCATGTCTGTCTTTCAACCAAGGCCTGAAAATTCTTGAACACAACAAGTACTTAATCCTTGAATTTAAAGAAAATACCTAGAGTTTGCGAGAATGATCATCAATAAAAGTCACAAAGTAAAGTGCACCACCATGAGACCTTACTTTAAAAGGACCGCACAAATCAGAATGCACCAACTCCAGCAAATCGAGCTTTCTTGAAGGCGGTTGACTCTGAAAAGAAACTCTTTTCTGTTTACCGACTAAACAATGAACACACTTCTTCAACTTTGCTTGTTTTACTCCAGAAAACAAATTTTTCTTAGCCAAACTATAAATCCCCTTCTCACTCATATGACTCAACCTTCTATGCCACAACTCTGTTGAAGTATCATTCTCTACCAAGTTTATCAAGCCTCTAGAAGTAGAGCCCTGAAATACGTACAAGTTAGACAACTTGTCACCTCGAGCCTCAATCATCGAACCTCTAGTAAGCTTCCACTGGCCAGCACCAAAGGTATTAACATAACCCTCATCATCAAGACTTCCTACAGAAATCAAATTCAGGCGAACATCTGGAGCATGCTTGACATTATTGAGAACTAGTTTGGAACCATTGTTACTTTTCAAAAAAATTATACCAATGCCAAGTACTTTAACTTTATCATTATTTCCCATTTTCAACATCCCAAAATTACCTGAAGTATAAGAAGAAAATAATTCCTTCTTTGGCGTAACATGAGAAGTAGCACCAGAATCCACAAACCAACTAGACTTATCGCGAACAAAATTAATGGCATTCTCACCACAAGAAACAAGAAGATAATCATTAGCAACAACAGCAACACAATTTTCATTATCTCCTTCTTTCTTTTGCCGTCTTATATCTCTCTTATGCTTGTAACAATATTTCATGATATGCTCTTTTTTGTTGTAATAGTCACATGTAACATTCTTGAATTTAGACCTTGACTTGCTTCTACTTTTATCTTTATCATCTGAATCTCTGGACTTGTTTCTCCCCCTCTCTTCAGTAACCAAAACATCAGAGTGTGAAGATGAAGAAGATGAGGCCTGAGATCTTCTTCTTATCTCTTTATTCAATACACCACTCTTAACATATTCCCTAGTTACAATACCACCGGGAGCAAAATTAGTCAAAGAAACTCAAAGAGTTTCCCAAGAGTCAGGCAGAGTATTAAGAAGCCAAAGTCCCTGAATTTCTTCATCGAACTTTACGCCCATTCCGGACAGCTGGTCAAGGACACCCTGAAAATCATTTATATGATCAGAAATAGGATTGCCCTCTTTATACCTGATATTCATCAATTGCTTAAGCAGAAACAACTTGTTATTGCCACTCTTCGAAGCATAAAGTGTCTCGAGCTTGTCCCACAAACTTCTAGCATGTGTCTCTTTCACAATATGATTTCTAACATTATTTTCAACCCATTGTATGATATAGCCACAAACCTGTAAGTGCTCAAATTACCAATCCTCATCTGTCATGAATTCAGGTTTAGTAGATGCAAACACAGGTAGATGCACTTTCTTGACAAATAGAAGATCTTTCATCTTGCCTTTCCAAGTATGATAGTTACTACTATTCAAACACACCATCTTGCTCATATTTTCCTCCATAATTCAAATCTACAATCAACAACAACAACACTCTGATACCACTTGTTAGGAAAGACGGACACACAATCAAAGAGCCCGACAGGGTAGCAGCGAAAAATACCCAAGACTAAACTTTTCCTTTCAACTTGAACCAAGAGGAGACAAATAAACTCAAGCAAAATAGAGTAATATACAGCAAAAAACTCAACCAAATGAAACAAGAAAAGAATAAAGGCAATCACACGAGACACAAGATTTACGTGGAAAACCCTTCAGTGTGAAGAGTAAAGAATCACGAGACCAAAACCTCCACTATAATCACCAAAGAGTTACAATATTGTCCTCCAAAATGGCCACCAAACAAGTGTCAAACAACAAGAAATAATACATAATCCACAGCACCAAACACTAGAGAAATAAAAGAGTGAAAGCACCAAAAATGCAGTTACTGTTCGAGAATGAAGAACAAGAGCTACAGGCCACCAAATCAAGTTCCGTCAGTTCCTAATCAAATATTGAGATGAGAGGAACAAACAGTCCAAAAATCAGCTCAATCGGATAAGAAATGAAGCAGGAATCGCAATTTGAAGTTGACAACTGTGGCTGAAATTTAGGTGCGAAAATCAGTTTTGTTTTTCTCTCTTTGGCTGCTGAAAACTCTCTTTTTGTGATTGTGAATAAGACCTAAAAAGATCAATATATATGCCCCATAGTAATGGGCCTATGGGCAAACGTGGGTTGGTCCAAATTGGACTTCATTTATCCACATAGGAAGGGAAAAAGACCCAATAACCCAACAAATACTCCCTCCGTTTTGGAATAAGTGAATTGTTGGGGTATTTATTGGTGTTTCAAAATAAGTGAATCATTGAATTTTTTTTCAAAGTTACCCTTATGATTTGACAATCAATTAATTTTCGAAAAGGTATTAAAGGTCAACTTTTGCTTTTTGGAGGGTAAAAATAAAAAGTTGTGTTAAATTTATGTCGTTATTATTTTTTTCTTAATCTGTGTGTCAAAATCCAACAATTTATTTATTATGAAACGGAGGGAGTATTGATTACATTGATCGAAGAGAGTTAAGAGTAAATTAATAAAAACAATTCTTGCTTTTGTAATTTCTTAAAGGACGTGAAAGGGAAATGTGACAACTAATATGTGACGAACGAAGTATTTTCTCCGTTCTATTTTATGGGTTGTCATTTGATCAAGCACAAAGTTTAAGAAATAAATGATGATTTATCAAGTTTACAAAATTGACTATCTTAAAGTTTATTTTTTAAGTGTTTTTTCTTATAAAGTGGGATCCACTAAGAATAAAATGAGGATGATGCCATTAAATAGTTACCAAATAAGAAAATATGATATTCTTTTTAAAACGGACCAAAAAAAAATAACGACACATAAAATAAAACGGAGAAAGTATTATACATACTCAAGTGAAGAAACAAAATCATGAAGACTTCGAAATGTTACTTCCGTTAGAGAAAGCATAGATTAGCAAAGATTATAATCCACGCTATTATTTGCCAGAGCTCCAATGATAAACAGAGGTGGAGCCACACCATTTGAGTTATAAGTTTGGTAGAATCAAATAACTTTAATTTAAATTTTATATTTGTATTTAAAAGTTTATTTAATATGTAATATTGTAATTAATCTATCTGAAATTCAGAAAGTATACGTAAAAATTGTAATTTAAAATTTATTGATTGAAAATTTTGATTCCGCCTCTAAGCATGTCAATGGTTGTTGCAACTATATAGTCTCATGTAGCTGGCCAGATGGCTGCAAAGTGCATGCTGCATTATCTCTTGACCATATTTCATGCAGGTGGCCAATTTGGAAAGTGCTGAACTACATTGGAAGCAATAGCACTTCCATGTCATTTCTCAAATGGTTCCCATGATTTGATTGTAGCACTTGTCATAACTTGTCACCAAACCAAAGGCACCCTATTATATTCAAACTTCACTCAACAGTCAACATTGCTTGAAGTTCTTCCATTTTAATTTTAATTTTTTTAATTTTGGTGTGCTGTTGCTCCATATCAAGAATAAAGGTGAACTTTCAAAGATGGTTTACTCAAGCCATAAAGAAAGAGAACAATGAAAATATCAAAAGGGAGTAAGACTACACTTTATATAATCTTCAATATTAAAAGAAAACGGTAACATCTACATTAACCAATTTCGATAATATTTGATCTCGAATCAGATTAAAGATGGCATCTCTGTCAAAAAAAGAATATGTATGTGCATGGTATAATAAATTAGATTACTAAATAAAATTGAAATGAGTAACTAAAATTTTTGAAAGATATTTTCTCTAGAAAAATAAGTTTCTCAAAAATGAGTAAAAGTAGGAAAAACAAGTTTCATAAGTGACATCCGCATTGATTGTGCCCTTCAACACACCTCATCTTCACCCTATCCCCACCATCCCACACCCTACCTCTCATTGTATTTGTCTAAATTACATGTAAATATTTTTTGGATAATTTTTTTTTATTGTATCGAACAGAAGAAAATAAGTAAGAAATTCACTTATTTTTCAAAAAAATTATCTTCCAAGCAAACATTTCCCTTGGTAAACCTTTTTTGTTCGTAAGTCGTAACTAATAGTCTAATACACCCTTAAAAGAGAATCTCTAAGCCATTCTTGTGACATTTGTGACCTTATAGGTTGCTATTATTTACTCACAAACCAAAAAAGTTGGAAATTTAAATTTTAAAAAATTAAATACAATGGGAAAGGTAAGGCCGCGTGTAGATTATTTAATTATTTTTTACCTAAGAATAAAATTAGAAAGAAAGTTATAGATAAAAAAGGGGTAGAATTAGATCCCATGTAATTTTTGTGGGAGTATACGTTTCAAACTTACCTTTTAGAAAGTGAATATTTTATAAAAACACACTGAAAAGGAATTGAAAGGCGAACACTCAATTTGGAAGACACAAATTGTGGATGCAAAGTGAGATTCTTAGGTTGAAGTCTAGGCATAAATGAGTCACATCTTTAGGATATATCAATATTTTTTTGAAAAGGAATAAGAGAAAGAATCAAAATTAAAGCTAAAAGGTTGTCACCTTTTAGCGAAAAACTTACTCGGATCAAATGTTTACATCAAACTTATGTTCCTTAATCACGAAAGATAAGGAGAAATACAAGCAAGAACATTTCTCGAAGGCTAAGATTGTATTGATCTCTCATATTCTCCATAAGTAGGAGGTTGGTATTCATTGTTAAACGTACGAACGTTCATTCTTCTCAAGTTTAATGTCAAATAATTTAACTCTTTGGAACCTACCCTCGCATGAAATTTACATTTGGATTCATTAGCTATTATGAGGAACTTAAATAAGCTTAGCAATTCTTTTCATGGTAGAACGTTTTTACAATTTCAATATTAACTCAAAATAATATTTTCATTGTATATATTGTTACTTAAATATGCTGATTGAGGCTTTTTTTAAAAAAAATAAAGTAAAATCTCTTACTAGGTACAAGTCTCATTAAAAAGCATTTAAAAAAAGACAACATATTTTCATAGACTCAAAAAATAGGAATAAAGTTAACGTATGAAACGAGAAGATTTTCGTTCAAGTTCAGTGGATGACCTTAATATAACATGTTATGTATTTCAAGTTCAATTCACAATTCTTATGTATTTCAAGTTCAATCCACAATTCATTCCTTAACTCCCCTAGCTAGCTATAGTAATATACTGTTTGGTATAGGTAAAAAACTGTTTATATATGACCCCAAATTGTCTAGTCATAGATTCCTCCTCCTTTATTTTAATTTACTGTTCCAATAAAGGAAATAAATACATGTAAAGGAAGAATTTGTTACGAAAATTAAAATAGAGAGAAAGAGAGTAATTATTATTTCTCTTCAAGGATTCTTGTGGGTCTTTTACAATGAAGGAAACTCTTCCATTTATAGGAAAAATTACTCCTAGTTTCTCTCTAAAAGATAGATACTTTATATCCTAATAGATATCAAATAGATCTTGATAGATCTTATCTATATTCTTGATAGACATTCTCTATAATGTAATTACATTTATAACACTCCCCCTTGAATGGCTAACTGAAAGATAATGTGTCTCGTTAAAATCTTACTAGAAAAAACCCAGTGGAAAAAAAATCTATTGAAGAAAAAAGAGTACGCATCTCTAATAATACGCATTTCAACTGCCTCATTAAAAACCTTACAAGGAAAATCCAGTGAGACAAAACCTCGTAAGGAAAAAAGAGTACAACGCGTATTAACTCCCCCTAATGAGAACATCCTTGAATCTTTGCATCCCGATCTTGTACACCATCTTGTTGAAAGTTGCAATTGGAGGAGACTTAGTGAATAAATCAGCCACATTGTCACTTGAACGAATCTGTTGCACGTTAATATCACCATTCTTTTTGTAGCTCATGTGTTTAGAAAAGCTTTAGCAAAATGTACTTTGTTCTATCTCTTTTTTATGCATCCTCCCTTAAGTTGTGCTATACATGCTGCATTATTTTCATATAAAATCATGGATACTTTGTCACATTTCAAACCATATTTTTCTCAAATGAGATGTATCATAGACTGGACCTTAACCACACACATTCTCGGTTTGCTTCATGAATAACTATTATCTCAGCATGATTCGATGAAGTGGCTACGATAGACTGCTTTGTATATCTCCAAGATATGGCAGTACCACCACATATGAACACATAGCTTGTTTGAGACCGAACTTTATATGAGTTAGGTAAGTACCCAACATTAGCATGACTAATAAAATCGAGACTACAATCTTTAGAATAAAATAAGCTCATGTCTTTTATCCTATTTCGATGTCTCTAGAAGGAAGAGAAATATACCTGGTTAACAAATTGACTAAAAAGGCTAAATCAGGCCTTGTTGTATCTGCAAGATACACCAGTGCACCACTTGCACTAAGATATGTTACTTCATAACCAATTTAATTCTGTATATTTCTCATTTCAGCAAATAATCTATTGCTTTTGAAAACTCTCCAAGAGTTCCAACAATTTTCAAGCTATAAGCTTATATAATATAAGGATTCTAAATAAGTTTTTCAGAAACTTTTATATGCTTCAAACATTTTGAATCCTTCAAAAGTTTTCGTATAAGTTTTGTCAAGTGACAACATTCAGCATATCATGTGCGACATCTTCAAGTGTCTGGACTGTAAATCAAATAAGTTTTATGTTTATCAAGATGCATCCTTTCATGTCATTTGATAAATGTTTCTACGTCATCATGCTTAAATAAACGTAGAATTCGAATCCTCGTAATCTTTCACAATATTGCGCCAATATTGTCTCAAAGATATTGATGATATATCATTTCGTATCGGTTCACACTGTGACATAACATTTTGAGATCTTATCAATTCATTATTTTCAGGTACCTGAACCTTTCATAAGGTTTCATGAAGCGTTATGTCGTAGGCTCTTCAAGAGCACATTGCCTTCTTATTATGATTATTTGCTCGTTATCCTTTTCAAGGATTATTTCATTTGAAATCGATTGGTCTACGCATGCATAGACTTTGTCCTTTAGGATACAAAATAGGAGCACTTGTAGCTTAATGAGATGTTTTCGGCATTTGACTTGAACTATCTTTTGAATGAGGATCTGATGATAATTCCTAACATATTTCATAGCTACTTATAATCTCCCCCTCATGTTAGGAAAACTAACATACATCCTCCATTTTCTTTGAGGAATCCACTTTTGTGCACATGGTATATTTATTAATCGTATACCGCAAATCAAAACTATTAGATGGAATAGTTAGTTCCTAACCTTGAACCAATTGAGAGGGAAGAAATAATCATAATTTATTGGTCTAATGCATACAAGTATTATTGTATGCAACATATTATATTTCAGACCAACACATGAAGTTTTGTTCTCATTTATAATGGTTTAGCTATTTATCAAAGGCATTCAATGCCAAACCATCATCATCAAGATGAATTGTCTTGATTACACAATCTGAAAGTTATGCTCTTAACTCAATTTTATTGAGAAAGTAACTTTATGAATGTTAAACTGCAGGTTGACAATAAGTGTACAAGTGATCATCTTATATCGATGCATCTTAATAGATCACATGACTGGTGAACGGGCCTATATTCACCTTTTATGCTTTTCAGATTTTGAGGGATCAAATCCCAACATTAGTTGATCCAACCAACTTATCATGAGAACAAGCGAAATAAATAATTCTTGAAGAATCTTCTAGTTCTTCAATACATGTCTAATATTCAATATACACATCTTCGAGATGTCACAATTGTTCATATCAACTTATGAACTCATTTATAGTAGTAAACACAAGTTTACCATGACATGTATTTTTTTTCATTTAGTACATTTCAAATTTACTATTATTTGAATAAATTTCAAATTTACTACTTTAGAAGTAGATTTCAAAATAACTTTTCTCAGTTATTCTGCCTTTTTCGGAGATGAGTTGTGATACCATCACAATCAAGTGCCCGTTTGTATTGATAAACTTCACTAAATATTATCACATTCACCCAAGTAAATGAATTTGTGCTTATAATAATTAAAATTCCCATTCTCCTGGAATGAAATATAATCATGCCCTAAGTCTATCAAATTTTGATAGCTTAAAATCTCTTTCATGATATTGCTATTTCAGGAGCACATCGAGGCATACATATCATATATTGCTACCACATTCACTTCAAGAATGGATCTAATCGCCATTTTTCAGACTTATCATATATTACTACCACATTCACTTTATGGAATAGAGCATATTTAATGGACAGGTTTCATGGCTTTCATAAAAAACACATTATTTTATCTTAGCCATCATAATATCATGAATATGGTGCATTGAGATTCGAACTCAACGTCTTATCCATATAAAGACGTCTTAGGCATAAATCGATGAGATTTAAACCCAATATCTTATTAATCATGATGCATCAGGACTCGAATCCGATGTCTTATTCTTTTGATGCGATCAGTGCACGCGATCGATGTATTAAATAGAGATTTCTTTCTATTTTATTTATAATCGCAATAAATTAATAACATAGATCCACTTTCGGTGATCAATTTTAATTTGCTGCACACTTCGCCGAGTTGCAAGCAAATTATTGCTATTGCATAATAACACATAATCTAACAAATAATAATTAAAATATTAATAAATCAAGAATAGGTAAAAGATTTTAATCACTTTCCTGTGTTTGTGTATGTGCAAAGATAATTATTTCACATTATTGCAGCTACTACAATTAATAACATAAGTTCTAAATAAATACAATACTATTAATATCTGAGATTCATACTCACAGTAAGGCAACACCTGGCTTTGTCAATTCGACGTTGCCATGACCTCGTGTGATGACTAATACCTCAGATGATTCTTCAATTCTTGTCTTTTGTTAATTTCTTTAATATAATAAATTAAAGAATTGTGCTGATAACGTGTTATGAAAAAAAAAAGTAGAGAAGAGCAAGAGCAGAGAGAAGAGAGAGTAATTATTATTTCTCTTGAAGGATTCTTGTGGGTCTTTTACAATGAAGAAACCCTTCTATTTATAGAGGAAATTACTCATAATTTCTCTTTAAAAGATAGATACTTAATATCATAATAGATATCAAATAAATCTTGATAGATCTTATCTATATTCTTTATAGACATTCACTATAATGTAATTACATATATAACAAAATTGATTTTGTAAGCCACTTATTATTATTTATTCTTTTATGACTTTTACATGAGAATTCATTTTTACACAGAGAGGTCTGAAAAGGATCATTTCTTATGAGATTAACTAAAATCCAGTAATCCACTGATGATGTAAAATTTTTTTTACAGCTTTATGTAAATTTAAAGTCTATTAAAGGTAAATTTTGAAATATTAATTTATTTTCTTTAAAAGATAAGCTATAAATAAGGAAAATAACACTACATTAATATTTACTTAGTTAATGATGAATTTGTTTACCAAAAATATAAAATATTTCTATGTGTTTTTTGTTTTCATCATCATTGGCCAGTTTATAATTTACATGTTCTGTTTCTCTAACACAATTGAAATATTTAGCATCATACCTTAGGGAAGCAGTCACCATTGTTGTGATTAAGAGTAACAAACTATTTTTAAACTGCTAATCCAACATACAAAATTATTTGTGATTATTCATTCTTTTACAATCACGTTAAAGAAAAAATAACGTTTTTCATCTTTTTTCATCATATTACTATTAGAAAGATCGTAACTTATAAAATTTTTCGTATAATTTTTGAACATTCAAATTTTATATTTAAAATATTAAATTAATCTAATTCAATTAACTTTGAAAATTAATCAACTTCACTCTCATAAAATAAAATGTGACAAGTAAAAATGAATGAATGAGGTAACAAATAGAGCTTAGGAAAGAGGGTGAATGAGATAGAAAGAAATAAGAAGAGTTTGAAGGGAGAGAGGAAATTGAGGAGATGAGTATTTATTACCAAAGTAACAATTACTAAAAGGTTCGTCTTACAGGAATCAAGGGGATGACTCGACTAAAAGGTACGTCTTTTAGGAATCACGAGGAGTGACTCGACTAAAAGGTTCGTCTTATAGAAATCACGAAGATGAGTCGACTAAAAGGTACGTCTTATAGGAATCACGAGGAGTGGCTCGACTAAAAGGTTCGTCTTATAGGAATCAAGGAAAATGACTCAACTAAAAGGTACGTCTTATAGGAATCAAATGAGATGACTCAACTAAAAGGTACGTCTTATAGGAATCAAGGGAATGACTCGACTAAAAGGTACGTCTTATAGGAATCAAGGGAGTGACTCAACTAAAAGGTTCATCTTATAGGAATCAAGGGGATGACTCGACTAAAAGGTATGTTTTATAGAAATCAAAGGGAATGACTCGACTAAAAGGTACGTCTTATAGGAATCAAGGGAGATGACTCGACTAAAAGGTACGTCTTATAGGAATCAAGGGAGTGACTCAACTAAAAGGTTCGTCTTATAGGAATCAAAGGGATGACTCGACTAAAAGGTACGTCTTATAGGAATCACGAGGAGTGACTACACTAAAAGGTTCGTCTTATAGGAATCAAGGAGATGAGTCGACTAAAAGGTAAGTCTTATAGGAATCACGAAGAGTGGCTCGACTAAAAGGTTCCTGAAGATCTTCATCTATCTATCAAAATGACTCAAGTAAATGTAATTTTGCAGTAAAATTCACCCTCTAATATTTTTTGAGAAAAAAAAAAGGAAAAAAAAAAGAAAAGGAGAAATTTTGGTTTGAAATTTTAATATTAGCCTAGGTAAGAATTCAATAATTTTTTTTTAATGCTAATAGGTACCTACGCAAGATTAACCAAAAAAGATTAATTTTAATTAACGATATATATTACTCCCTCAGGCCAGCAATGCGTGTCTACGTTACTAAAAATAGATGTCCAACAATACTTATTCAATTTGAAAAATACTTATCCAGTTTGACAAATTAATGGATAATTTATCCAAGCTTACCCTTAGTTATTAATTGTAGTTATTAGCCATTACATTTTTTAAAATATTGAATTAATTATATTCAAAGAGTGATATAATAAAATTACCCATATTATTTATTGTTTCTTAGCCTATATGTCAAGTAGGGGTGACAATTTGAGCCCATATTAGTGAAAGGAGTCCATTTAATCCATATTTTTTGAGGTGGATCACTCATATTTTAAAGTGTAAATGACATAAATATCAACCCTTTTGAAAGTAATTACATTCCCTCCCACTTTTTTAATTACTTTACTCTCTCTCCCTATTAATATACATAACATAGCCGACATATACATAGGATTCTATGTATATGTTGGGATTTTTGTAATATATTTAGGGAGTTGAAATTTTTTATAATATTGGAAACATAAGTTGTGTATTTGTGTAATTTTTAGTATTTTAAATGAGTAAATATGGATTTCAACTCATTTTAAAAACTCCTACAAATGTGAATAAAATTAAAGGTAAATAACATAAAACTCAGATTTTTTAATTACCTTCTCTTTCGGATTTGTTATTTAGTTTTTCTCTCTCCTGGATTATAAATGTTGATATACATTCCTCCACATTATTATACATTATAACCTACGCATATGAGTTAACCATTTTAACGATATTTAAAATAATAAATCAAGTCTAATAATTATCCAAGATTGTACCTTATTAATGTATAATTAATGAATCCCTTAATTATGTAAATTTCCCCCCAAAAAAATATACTCCTAAATAAAAATTTACCACATAAATCACCTAGAAAATTTTAGAACCAAAGAAAAAATACTCGTATAAAGAGAACATGGCAACAGTAATGCATAAAACGTATTCTTATACATAGCATGCTTATGTATAATGTAAATATGGTGAAACATAACTGCAGTAATGTATAATGTATAAGGTAAACCTATACATAAAAAGGTAATATGAAATGTATAAGGTAAAAAATAGTAGCAGTAATCTATATACTTTTACATAACACGCCCAATTATAAGGTGAAACAAAATTGCAAGGGAAAATCTGAAAAATGGGTTAAACCATATAAATTGCATAACACGGACAACCCTTATACATAATCCTTACATGTATAAGATTAGAATACTTCAAGCCATATACTGTCACGGCCCAAAAACGAGGGTCATGATGGCACTTGTCGCGGCGTACCTTGACAAGTAAGCCTATCACCTAAATTGATGGAAAAAGAGAAAAAGACAAAAATACCCTAAGGTAAGGCTTCTAGAACGAAGTCGAACTATACAAGTAATCATAACAATGCAGAAAGAACTTACCCAAAATATCAATCATGCCCAAAATCAGGTGTTAATAGTGTAAGAACTATTAATACAATCTAAGAGTCAAATTTATCAGAAAAATAACCAAAAAAGAATAATATTTGTCTCTGAATACTAATGAATACATAACTACTATAGAAAGATAGAGGTGAATTTTGGACGCATAAATATCCAACCACTACCTTGAAAGCTTAAAAATTTATCCGAGTCAAGCGAGCTGAGGCGCACTCGAGCTAGGACCTGCACCAAAAGGGCGCAGTAGGTATGGGTATGGTTCACTTGTACTCAGTAGGTATCATAGGCTGACCAAGCAAAGCAGTAAATAAAGCATACAAAATATACACTAAGGGCACGTCACCTGCAATTAGAAATATCCCACAACGGTAGCCCACACCGCTTGCATTAACAGTTCTACAATATCCACATATAATATAACAACACACTAGATAGGGATACAAATACACACAATGTCACATACAAGTAGAACAAAGAGGAACATGTATTGTCATGACCCAAATGGCCATGAGTGACACCCACCCTAATCTTCTTGTGAGAGAACCATCTAAACCGAACCACTACCCAAACACTTAATCAATATTAGATGATATTATTATAAAATTCAACATAATAACAAATATTCAGGACTAATTATTATTAATGCGGAAATTCAAATAAACTACTTACTAAAATTCCCAAGACCCGAAAGTCATCGTACAAGAACTACTAACAAAGATCATATCTAAAGTGATATCCAAAAATAAAGTAAATAAAACATGTTTCATTGCCCGAAAGATGGACAAGAACAAATAAGATGACCCATGGCAGCCTGGAGACGGAGTGCTCACCCTTGGATCAAGATATGCTATCAAACTCTGGAGGTGAGGTCATGTCTGAGCCTAAAGCACTTTCTGCACTCAATAAAAGAAGAGTACAGGGTAGTATCAGTACAAACCACTATGTACTGGTAGGTATCATAGGCCAACTCAATTTAATAGCATGTACACAACATAAATCAAATAACAAGTAGACAGGCATCATCACACAACAAATATTCAATGAATCAACAATACGGCAACAACAGGTCAAATTGTGCTAACAAACAAGCCACATAACCATCAAGAGTATCAACCATACAGTAAACATCCATAGAAATAACACAAATATGTACACACATGCTATGAGACTTATTTTTGCCCAAATAGTCATGACTTGCAGGGAACAATCTATGTTCATGTACCGTACTAGCGTTGTACTAGATCCAACATAAATATAAGTGTACCGGCGTGGTACCCGATCCAACATAAATATAAACGTACCGGCGTGGTACCCGATTCAATATAAATATAAATGTACCGGCATGGTACCCGATCCAACATAAATATAAACGTACTGGCATGGTACCCGATCCAACATAAATATAAAAGTACCGGCATGGTACTCGATCCAACATAAATATAAACGTACAAGCGTGGTACCCGATTCAACATAAATATAAACGTACCGGCGTGGTACCTGATCCAACATAAACATAAATAAGTATTATCAATATCAATTTACACAACCTCACAGCATGCCACACAATGTACCAAGTTTACAAGTACACTTAAAGTCATAAGACAATTCCATCAAGTCAATTTTCAATAAACATTCATACACGAATCAACAATCCAAATATCAATAATTTCAAGCATGTCCGAATACCAATCCACAAGTATTCAATTTAGGAGCATACACACAATTAAGTCGAGTCTAAACTCTAATTAAACCATAACCTACCTCACTCGAAGAACTCAAATATTACTAGTCCACAAGTGTCTTGTCCTTCCCCAATTTTTTGAAACGTTCAAAATCTATTCAAACATATAATCCTCTTAAGAATATGAATTTAATAACACCCGTTTATAAATTTTTACTCTAAAATAAATCCTAGACCTAGTCTTTAATTCCTTATCCCTGAAACATGAGCAGTTACAAAATAAATAAACAAACCATAATCTATTAATGCCAATAAGTGGCTCATCATTACTTAAAATATAACTAATATTTTAAAATTCCAACTAACTAGATGTAAACAAGAACATTAATGCAACATTATGCCATCTGAAGGCAACTAAATGTAAACAAGAACATCTGACAACAACATTAATAAATTATTTACGTTAATGACGGCAACATTAAACAATTATTGATACTTTAGGCGTTAATAACCTCTTCCACACGGTGATTAGAATAATCATAAAAAGAGTAATAGTTGATTATATAAACCCTGTCATTTAAAATTCAATTTCCACCTCTATCCCTCACATGGATTTTTCAATAACTTAGCACCATCCTCGATACAATTCCCACAAAATTCAACCCTTTTTTTTCCAACATAACAGTGAACGACTCACCTTAGCAGTAGTTGAAATGGAGAACTGCCACTAGTGCGTTCGTGCCTTCCTCTTTGCCCTAAGTATCTGATAATGTTATTGTTAATATAAATATAATGAATCCTTTTCACTTAATTCAATTCTTATACATTAGTCTCAATAAATAAGAAAATATTAGTTTGGTCCATAACCATCAACAAAAATAATATCTAAAATACCCAATAGATCCTCGGATATTATTCAAAACCTCAAGAAAATAAATCAAATATGTATATTGACTAAAAAGTACGTTTCAGACCTATTGAAAAATATTAAAATATCATATCGAGGTTGTCTTGACCAAAGATTGACTGTGATCAAGCTTAAATTTATTAAATCTCAATAATCCAACTAATGACTTCAATAACTTTCGAACACCTCAAGAATTGGTACTACTCATTCCGTGAGTCATAATTCACGTACACCAACTACGAGGAGAGCTAAAATAGAAAAGATGAGAAAATTTCACAAACGATCGAGAGGATCGTTACATTAAATACCAATTAAACAATTGTTCATCCCCGAACGGGAAAACACAAGACAAGAAGGAAAAATAAAGAATTAGCTGACTCTGCAAAAAAGATTTGGACACTTTCTACGTAGGTCCGCTTCGGTCTCTCAAGTGGCCTCCTCAATAGGACGATTCTTTCACTGGACCTCCACATACGCAATCTTCTTAGTCCACAACTTACAGGCAACTAAATACCTAGCCGAGTCGATGCATACCCCCACTGCCCCAGACTCGGAAAGTTCAATTAGTATACAATAACACAAGACATATTCTTCACCCATATATATGCAACCGTCCTATACTGGCTGATAACTATAGGTGCATATTGGTGATAGGTGATGTGCATGCAGGAATGAATGCAAAGTACACAATTAATATCACAACTCATCATAACTGTCCTCATCAGGACCATCATATCATAATCAAGCCTTACTGTATATCAACACATCATCAATTGTATTTTCCATCCTTATCGGGTATCACTATATCATCATAATAGTCATTACCGAATAACATATACTAAAATAATCATAAAAAACTAGACATACCACCATAGAATATCTATATAGTCAATACTTCCCAACTACTTGTTATTAGCTAACCAACATTTATTATAATAGGATCACTAGTTCGCTAGTCATCACATAACCTCTAGCTATTAGCCTAAACATTATCCTTCACATAATCCTTATTCACAGGATAGCAACTAACCACTATTTATTTAATAACCAACACCTAACATCTAGTCAAGGTTCATCATTAGACCAAATCTATCATTTATCTACCATTCATTATTATCAATTAATCATACTATATCCGTTAATCAATACTAGACAACACATTACTACTTGTCGCCTAACTATCTTTTATTAACTGATACCATTCATTATCTAACCATCGTTTTCCAAATAATCCTTGCTTAACTATTCATTAGTTAACCACTTAGAAAATATTCAAAGTTATTAACTAGTTGACTCTTATTACCTAACCTTATTAACACACAACTCCTCGTTTATCGACTAATCGACATCACGAATTCAGACATCAATACCAACTAATCTTCACATATGCTAGACCATACCTCACCATAAGTCACGCATTAACCATCGTTAGCCACCATGTTTCAACTAAACAAGATTCATTAACTAATATATTAGATTCCTAGCCATCACCAATATCCAATCAATAAAGTCATAAGCAACACACCGCATCTTCCTCTGTCCCATACCAGAGAGATGTGTATACAAACATATATGTATTAATAAAATGTAAATGTATCCTTTACACTGATAAACACTCCTCGAATATTCAATCATTATCATAACACAGCTCTTGACCCGTTAATTTATCCGAAATAGTCACAACATCATAATCACAGCCTTAGGCCCATATACATATCCGAAACTTATATCGATAATCATATTTATAATCCGTAGCATATCTCTAATCATCTCACATATAGGAGGTATAATATAGATAAACATGTAATCGTCTGTAGGATATCTTATATCGATAGGTCATACGTTATGACTATGAGAAATATCACCTCTCTAGGCCAATTTGCATATCTAAGAGGAAATAACATATCTACGGGCCAACTGTCAAGTCTAAGAAGAAATAGCATCTCTATAGACCACATAACATATCTAGGAGGAATATCATCTCTAAATGCCCAATATCACTTCCACATGAAGTATCATAACTATAACTTAAAACTCATAATCCGGGAACATCAATACGAGTTACTAATTTACGAAGTAACCTTATTCTAAGGTTTACTAGCCTCATCTATGTCTAACATCTGCAACTAAGTCCACAAGACTTAACAAAAGTTTAGGCCTAAGTGGGTCAAGCGATCCCACTTCTAATCCTCAATTTCCATAATTAGGCACACTATGCCCCGAACTAGGCTACGGTATCTAGTTCATCTTCTAAATGTCAAGTAAGCCATATTAAAGCCTAAGATAACAACTTCGACTAGAATCAAGGTACTCAAGTCAACTCTACCCAACTTATGATTTCAAGACTACCACACTAGCCCAATAAGGCTAAATATACAAATCATGCTTCAATTACTAAAACCACATCCCAAACATAGGTTTACTCATAGTCACGCTACAACTAATCTAAACTAGAGAGAAAAAGCAATAGGATTCAAAAGAGGTAGAAACATGCCATTTTATGGGTCCCACATAATTAGAGCCTACAACACATTATCCTCCACAGTATTGTTAATATCCATCTAATCATCATACCTTAACCACTCAACAAGAAATATCCACTAAGTATCACTCAAGGAAAGATCAATCATGACATTTAATAATTCATTTATTCTCCCATTCAGGATCATCCTTAATTATTTTATGAAAGTAACTAAGCCATTTGATTTTGCATTGCCACTATCATGAAAATTACTATCCTCTAAAAGTGTCATATATCAGCCAACTTTATGGGACATGTAAATGTATAATTCAGCCACAAGGTCAAGCCAATAATAATTTATCTTCTCAAAATTTTTCCTAATGCATAAATCCACAGCTACAACTTATGTCCTGACAATCACTAACTCAATATTTTTCAATGACAAATACTTCATGGTCAAGCCAAACCTCTATTATATCACTAACACCAATTTAAGATATACAGAGTCATTCTTATTTCTACCTAATAATATTTTTATTACGGACTTTACTTAACTCTTAATCACCTCAAGAGTGGTTCCCACACCACTAGCACATAAGCAAGGCCAAACAAAATAAATCAATTATAGGTCATTGACAATCTCATCACCAATATCACATTCCAGACAAGTCAACAATCACATTTCGTAAGTATCAACAACCTCTACTAGTTTTTGTCACTTTTATTTAAATCTCATTATTTTGCCAAGCATTAAGAATTCGTTCACATAAGGAACTCAAAGATAATGTCACTTAGCTAGTCCTCACAAGGAATCCATTATAATTTCAATAATAGAACTGCACAAAAATTCTAAATACGGTCTCAATGGTCGAACCACACAAGGATCCCTAAATAATATCAAATAATCGAACTACACAAGGGTCTATCCACAACATCATTAACAAGAACCTCTCATTATGGAAAACACATATCATCTCAGTCTTTTATTCATGTCACTTTTTCACCATTTTTTCTTGACATTATATTCTCATATCATCCTCTCAATTCTCATACCATCAATCTCATCAATATAATAGTACCAAAATAAGTAAGTATCATAGAATTTCTAGTTTCACAATAACAAGAAATCAAATAATCCCATCACATTTATCAACAAAAATAACTTAGTTAATTGTCATCACTTAACAAAAATAATTCACAACAATGACAATCTAGCAACACAAGTTTAGCCAAATATCAAACACAAGCAATCAATAATTTCACAACTTTCACAAGTCTTTACCTATTAACAATAACTTTTAGACCTTATTAACATATGCCAATTGAAATCTCCTAGATTTTTATTCAAAAATATTAAGATACCAATTGGAATTGTCTAGATACCAATTGGATTCAATCTAATAGTCCAAGATTAGGATGACACGATGGAGAGAAAGACAGGAAAATGACTTCTACATGCCTCATAGCCTTACGAAGATTGGGTGTAGGGGCTCTACACACCAATCTATGGAACTCAATGTGACATTGGTCTTATTAATAGTACCAATTGGAATCGCCAGATACCAATTGAATTCAAGTAATAACATGTAAGAAAGAAGAATTTTGAATTTTCCTAGTGTCCTAGTATCTGATATTGTTAATGTTAATATAAATATAATGAATCCTTTTCACTTAATTCAATTCTTATACATTGGCCTCAATAAATAAGAAAATGTTAGTTTGGTCCATAACCATCAACTAAAATAATATCTAAAATACCCAATAGATCCTCGGATATTATTCAAAACCTCAAGAAAATAAATCAAATATGTATATTGACTAAAACGTATGTTTCAGACCTATTGAAAACATTAAAATATCATATCGAGGTCGTCTTGACCAAAGATTGACCGTGATCAAGCTTAAATTTATTAAATCTCAATAATCCAACTAATGACTTCAATAACTTCCGAACACCTCAAAAATTGGTAATAGTCATCCCGTGAGTCATAATTCACGTACACAAACTAAGAGGAGAGCTAAAATAGAAAATATGAGAAAATTTCACAAACGATTGGGAGGATCGTTATATGTATACTCAAAATCATTATGTACAAATAAAGAAAGATAGGACAATTAGACATTAACAAGTCAAGATATAGAACAAATAGATAGATGACAAGTCAATATGACAATACAAGCACAACATAACACAATAAAGAAAGTGCAATGTATATGATGATGTTAATGATGATGCACGAGGTCATTGCACAACCTCTGAGATCATCGCATAATCCCCGTATACAACTACGGAGGCAAGCCTCTCAATGTAAGACCCACGGGGGGTTCGTTAACCCATATACAATTCACATATCTCATATCTTCTTTTCGACACATCCCTCAGAAAGGTGTTACCAGGTATTGCTAGTATTTCCCAGATGTTGCCACTGTGGTACCAATGTTTCGTGAATGAGTATGATATGAAGATGTAATGCTCACAACCAATCACAATGAGTATTTTCACGACCAACCACATGATATATTTCCATAACCAACCACATGACATATTTCCACAACCAACTACAATGATACATTTCCACAACCACGTGAGCCAATATTCACTCATTATTTTCGTTTCATCCATGAATTTCCACATGTCTCATATGTCAATAAAGTATGAATATAATCACAATACACCAATGATACCACATTAAGCATTTTAACAACACAATACAAATTATTCACATGTATTCAAGGCTATCAATATCACATAGGACCCCACACGATAACACATATCACATAGTATCTCAATTTTGACAATTACATCACATATAGGACCCCACACGGGCACAACACATAGATAGATATTTTTCATGATTAGTTCTCACGCATAAAATGCATTTTGTATCATCATTTACTACCTAACACGGTATGAAAGATTTAAGCCATAACCTACCTCAAAAATCGAAACCGGTCCGCAACATTTTGAACCCACGACCTTAATTTTCACAAACAATCTCGAACTCCACTAAAAGCATTAAATATGAAATCTATGCATCAAAACAAAACCAACGACACCCATATTGACTATTTTTTATTCGGGATCAAAACAGACTCCAAAACGTGTTTTCAAAAAAGAAGGATAAAATCGTAACTTTACTTCAAAATTGTGTTCTCCATATTTATAGGAATCTACAGTTGAAAACCTAAGTCAAGTAAAGTCAAAAATAAAGTTTGAATTGAAGAAAACCCATTTTTAAGCTTTATCGGGTAAAATCTTTGAAATCTGAATTAAAATCAAGAATTAGAGTTTTTTTTAAGGTTAAATTGATGAAAAACTAGTAATTATAAGATAAAAATATTATTCGAGTTAAATTTGAGTTTAAAATCAAGCCTTAAGATTTTTGAGTTTTTGAGAAATTTATCAAGAAGTTACTAAGAAAATGTTGAATTCTTACCTTAAATCCGTAATAAAATCAAGAAATAGGTGTTAATCTAGCTATCCAAGCTCCCACAAGCTTCACTTTTAAGCTCTCATACTATTTTAGGGTTTAACTCTCAAGAGACAAGATGAAAAATGAGCAAAAAGGATCCAAAAATTGCTATAAATAGTGCAGATTTTCTGTTTTTTGCACCAGATTTTCCCCCTCAAATTCACCCCGAATTTCGACGGGGTGCCCGAGATTTGTTCGTGATTCGATATACACAAACAAACTATGAAACCATACTAAATTCGACGTTCCGGACGCGTTGGCGAAGTCAGATTTTTGAAAAAAATATCATTTTCACAAAGTTGCCCCCCGAAATCTGAAATTATAATTTTCCAAATCGAGGGTCGAAATGAGATTTAAAATCCGTAAAATCATGCCAAACATGATAAAATCCTAAAATTGATATTTCAGATCTGTTGTCTAAGTCGGATTTTTTATCTGAGATAATTTTGACAAAATGTGGGTTCCACACTCATATTTCTAATTTTTCCAACTTTCCGACCAATAGTCAAAATGAGCTTGGGTGCATAGGACCCGAACCAAAGGTCCATCCAGCGTAAATTGATATTTCGGAGCTGCTAGTGCAATCCGTTCAGCCATCCATTGCACAGATCAACAGATATCCACATAAGTCCAACATAAGGCTCTCAAAGCCATCAAAAATCACAATATCGCATAAATGATACCAAAATGCATCGAAAATTATGTCAATCACTTCCACACCCCAAAAATACCATAATACAACTACGGGAAGAGGTAAAAGAGTCAAATCACACAAAATCATAAATTTCACAAATTTCATCTAATTTTTAAGTCATTACATATACATATCACTGACAACCCTTAAGCATAACCCTTGCATGTATAAATTGGATAATTGATCAATCATATACTTTGTGTATCAATATATATGGAGTAGAAATTACATCAAATTTCCCAATAAGTTGCGTCTTTAATCTTATACATAACATAGCTATGTATAACTGTAACGCTCCGAGAGTATACCCTGGATGAGACACGGTGCTTACGGTCCCGTAAGACAACAAACTAACCCATAACTGGTATCTTCTATGAGTATTGAGTACAACTAATATCAAAAGATCATATGCAGAATTTAACTAAAAAATGCCATAAGATTTTAAAACATAGTTCTGATAATGTCTGTAAAATAATACTGACAATACTGATAAAATGACTGAAAACTGACTAACTGTTTGTACAAATCTGAAAAGCCTCTACTAATTGACTCTGGAGCTGATGGAACAAAACCCCAACTAACTCTGACTGAATAGAAAATACTGAACCGATAAGGTAAACTGAGATAAATAAACCATGTCCTAAAAGTATGAGGACTCACCACTGCTACAGCTGATAAATTTGTATGTCTATGAGCGATCAGGGAACTAAGCATACGAACCTATGATATTAAATATCATAGTGCAAGAAATGAGTATACGATCAGTACTTTGAATGTATTGGTATGCTAACTAAGGTTAGGCTAATATGCATAGTTTTATGTGCATGAGTAATAACTGACTAAATGAATAGCATGAAGTACTGAGTAAGAATGCGTGAAAATTGTAAAGACTGAGAACGCATGATCAAGTATAAAACATGATTTTGAAATAGTCTGTGAACTAAAAATATTGAACTACTAATAACTGAATAACTGATATTGTATGATATGGTCTAGCAAACCTAAAACTGATTTCTAGACTGAGACTGTGGGAGCTAGCTATAACCGACATGCCCTAATATACTATCGGGGTCCAACCTGTAACCCCAGTTGGAAGGGTATTAGTACCGTACCAAGGGTACCAACAATGGTTGCGTGGATCCACTAAGCTACTGAAGAACCAGGGTATCAAGCCTAAACTGACGGGTGATTCCTGGGTGGAGTCAAGACTAATCTGATGGGTGACCCTTGGAAGGAAGTCAAGCCTAAACTGATGGGTGACCCCTCATCCTACGCTGGCTACGTAGTTTTGGAATACAGAGACTGCTACTAACGACTCTGCCTAACTGACGGGGAAGCCGCCATCCTTGCACTCGTTCAGTGCTAAATCCTACTCCCAACTGAAAGACACTGAATACTGGACTGAACTAGGTTTAACTATTTATGGTTACTGATTGAACTGATAACACTCATATCTATTCTAAAACCATTTTGTAGATATTGAAAAAAACTAGGTAAGAAACTAAATTTTGGGTATTCAAAACCCCCAGGACTTGATAGCAATAACAACAAGATCATACTAAAACTTTGAGGACATGATAGGTAGTCATTATTCAATACTCATTCTCTCAAACATTTCATCAAACACATGAGGGGTCATGATTTAAAGCATGAGGATAGTTTAAAACATATGATAATCACATGGCTATAATGCTAAACCATAAATTAGGGATTTAACATGAAAAAAATCATCAATACAACGGGTAAAGTTTAATTTCAATAACAACTCCTTATAAACATCATGTATAATAAAAAACCATACAGTTTCATGAGATAGTTTATTGTAAACATGTAAATTCATTATTTAAACCTTAAAAATGGATTTTTGGACTCCATCGGTGAAAAGGGCCCATGGATGAACATGAAACATACCTTAACACCTTGATCTTGAAAGAGAATTAACTTTTCTTGAACGTTCTTGTATTGGGAACCTTAAATTCTTGATTATCTTGAAGAGAGTGTAATAGAGTCTTGAAGTTCTTGGGAGATTACCTTAAGAAGAAACCCTAATTTTTTTGTTGTTCTTGAGAGTAGAGAGAGTTAATGGCATCTAAAACTGATAAGTGATGGCTAATAACGTATAATGATGCTTTAAGTCGTGGGAGAGGTAGGATTTGAGGTAAGGAAAAGACCAAAATACCCCTCCAAAGTTAAATAAGAATTATCTAAAAAAATTTAGTTGATGACTTGAGTTGATAACTTATCAACTAGTTGATGACTTATCAACTTAAGTCATCAACTCATTGTTGGATTTGGGCCCTTGCTGGTCATGGGTGACGACTTGGGTTGATAAGTCGTCACTAATTTGATGACTTATCACCTCAAGTCGTCACTTTGGAGCTGAAATTGATCATTTACTGGTTATGGGTGACGATTTGGTTTGATAAGCCGTCACTAGGTTGATGACTTATCACCTCAGGTCGTCATTTTGAAGTTGAAGTTGATGACTTTTTGGTTTGGATGACGACTTGGCTTGATAAGTCGTCACTTAGTTGACGGCTTATCACCTCAGGTCGTCACTTTGTTGACAGACAGACATGTTGAGGTGAAATAAGTATAACTTTCCACTCCGATATGGGATTAAGGTGAAACAAAATATATTGGAAATAAGATTCAAAGATCTTTCTTTTGGTATATAGTAGGCCACATAATTAATTATGTACAAGGAGTAATGGTCATTAAAAGTTGGCCACATAATTAATTATGTACAAGGAGTAATGGTCATTAAAAGTTGACCCAAGCTGAAATATTCGTTCAAACTTAATCAATAGAAGCGTTCTCAACTTGTCTTTGAGTAATGAGTTTTTTATGACCTCGAATGATATAAAAAGATATTTTCACACTATATAATTGATCATTACACACATAGAGAGATAAAATTATTGGGTTCAGGTCTGTTAACTTAGGAACAATGATTTGAATTCTAGCCCAAAAATATGAGGTGTTACAATAACAATATATAAGAGTGCATAAAATCGAGAAAAAATACAGATTAAAAAAATCATATAATCTTAGATTTGGTAAAGTTGAAAAAAAATAAAAAACAAGAAGATGATTAGGTAAAGTTGAAAAAAACCTTAGATTAAGAAATCATAGATTTTTGATTTGGTAAAGTTGAAAAAAAATAAACAAACCTCAAAAATAAATTGAAGAAGATGATGAAGTTGAGCAATCTATTAAGATATCTTTTGAAATTTGAAATTTGAAATCTTGTGTAGGAAGTAAATTTTGTCCCTCCCGAAAGCTGAATTTTTACTATTTATCTCGTCTTGACATGCACCCTCAATCATGTGATAATCCCTTCACTAAAGGCCAAATAAACAAATTCATAACCATTTTTTTACACCTCAACCTAACAAATATAATCTCATCCTAACAACCACTACCCTATCCACCCCACCACCCACTTACCCCCTTCCCTTCACATTTTGATTCCTCCATTTAATAGAATTGCGCGCACATACAGGGGGAGCTCACCATTCTTCCAATTTTATATACATACACCAACACATATATAATAGAGGAACAATTCACTCACACAACTCACACACTACACCCATATACAGAATACACACATACTCTCACGGATTACATACTGACTATTTTTTATAGAGCACACATAGTAACAAACACGCACAGCTTCACTGGAAAATAAAAACACACATAGATTCACACACACCATCACACATATGCACACATACTATACTGGTATATATACACAAAAATTGAAGGAGATGGAATAGGGTGAATAGTCAGAGGTTCATGAAAGAGAGAGAGTAGAATTATGAAAAAAACAAGAGGACGAATGAGGAAGTGAATGGAAAGGGAGTAAACGAAATCGACGGTTTGTGTTGAGTTTTTCGGCGAGCAAATCCTTACTGGATTTCGTCACCTAGACCCGAAATCAGCTCCACCAGCCGAAGACAGACATAAACCAACCGAAATCCAGTAACCGCGACCCCATTTTAGTTCTTTTTCGGTGAAGTTTTGGCAAAAAATGTATACGAGTTTTCTCGATTTTTTGATCTTTTGTGGGTTTTTCTGTTCGAATCGAGAAGAATTTTTGTGGTTGCAATTTCTTAATATCGAGATGATTTTATCGTTCTGAGGTTTGATTTGAGGTTCCATTTGTGTTTTCAGTCAAAATGAGCAATTTTAATTGAAAGCAACATTATGGTCCATTCTTCATCTCATTCTCGATTCATCTTAATTGTTGGATACTTTGTGTGGTAAATTTATTGGTGTGTAAATTTTGTTTTCATTGATTTTCATGTGTTTGGATCATCGTAAGTGATTGTTAATATTGATGGTTTGATTATTTGAATTGAATGATTGTATGATTTAAACCTAATTGGAAATAAGTGGAAAAAAATTGAAAGTTGATGAAGTGAATATTGTTGAATTTTGATTCATTGATTGCTATTGGATTTGAAATGAATATTAGTGTTATCAAACTCAAAAGTATCATGTGTTAGGTAGAGATTCGATAGGAAAATCTTAGGTTTGGGTAGGCAAATTTAGAACTTGTGGACTATTGAATGTTTGAAATGTTTGTCAAATGGTTTGTCTTATCACATTTGGATCAATTGTATTCATTTGGTCGGGAAATGCCCCAAGAAAAACTGTATTCATTCACCGGGGAATGCCCCGAAGTATCATGTATGCAAAGGAGGTTCGTGATCAAGGCTCGAGGCATCGGGTAAAGCATAGTGAGGATAGTTAGAATAGTTTAGGTTTTTATTTCAACATTTTTGTTTCGGTTTGTAATAAATTGGACTGGACTGGACTGGACATTATTTTTTGATTTTTGATGTATTTGGTTATTTGTTTTCTTGTTTGTGTGTTTTAGTGATTTATACATTTCATAGTATCATACTAGCCGATATACTCTACGAATCGACCTTGGTCGAACCACAAGATCGTGGGATGCCTAACACTTTCCTCTAAGTCAACAGAATTCCTTAACTAGAATCTGTGTTCATGGATTGGTTTTGAAAGAGTCAAAAAATCATTTTGAAAAAGAATTTTTAAAGGTGACTTGGCACACCAAATTATGCCAAGTGGTGACCCTGAATTTCAATTGTTAAAAGTCCTTTTTGAAACAAATTATTTTCTTTTGTCACATAATAATAAAACCCTTTTCAAACTTTAAATGAATTTCTTTTTGTAAAGTGGGGTGTGACAGCTCTGGCGACTCTGCTGGGAATTTTTCATAATTTGTGATTATTTTTTGAGTTGTATCATCTTAGTGTGACACTATAGGTGTATAAACGCCTTGTTTGTGTTATTTTGTGTTTAGTTAATCATTTTTGAGTGCCCACGTGCTACGTGTTTACAGTTTTTATCTTATGTGTTACCGTTTTATATTTGTCATCATTTATATAATTCGAGTTATTTTTTCGCAACAAGTCCCCTGTACACGTGTGTACACGACCTCTAGTTGAGTCATCCTTATTTTAGGAGGGGGAGCCATTGGGTGTATGGAGTAGGTGGAAATCTATCGCAGCCACTATCGATCATACACCCCCCCCCCCAACAACCTTGTTAGTGGACCCCAACCAAGATCAGCCTTTAGGTCATGCTTATTTGCATCATATTGAGACCTAGCGGGACCCACTTAGTCCTTTGTAGGAGACTCAGCCCTAAAGCATCCTTACGTCCTAATTGTTGCATCTTTAAGGATAACAGGGTCATTTAACTGATTTATTTGGGAAAAGAATATGCTAGAATTAAAAAAAAGTGTGCAGGCAAGGAAAAATTCAAAAAAAAAGGGAAAAAGAAGAAAAGTGAGTAAAAAAAAAGTGTTTCATAGTTCTTAGAGTTCTTTATGACTTTTATTTTTCACAATTCAAAAATTCAAAAAGATTTTATGAACTTTTGCAGTCATTTCCCAAAAACATCAAAAAGATTTTCTTTTGTTTTCTTTAACAAGCATTCATAATTCAAAATTTCCAAAAAAAAAAAAAATTCAATAGGAGCTTTTATAAAAGAAAAATTCAAAAAAGATGATAGAAGTTGTGTACTTTTCATATAATGAAAATACCAAAAAGATTTATCTTTCATGCTTATTTCTTATGTTAAGTGTCAAATGAAAAACTCAAAAAAGATTTTATTAACGTTTTTCATCTTCTGTTTGTGGCCGTGTCTCTTAAGTCAAGGTTCAATTGGTTTTTGATCTTTAATTGTCCAATCTGGATGAACTACGCACACCAGATTCTCCTATCTTGGGAGTGAGCTATGTAGACAGCCTTTCTAGGATTCGGTGATCTTATTTCAAAAATTCAAAAAAAGATTTTCTTCACTCTTCATTTAGAGTAAGTGTTTCTTATACATCTTTAAAAGAAAACTAAAAAAAGATTTTCCTTTAATAGTTTCAAGTTTCAGTTTCATATTAAATTCAAAATCGAAAACCCAAAAAGATTTTTCTTAAGTAGTCACAGGTTTCATTTTGTATTGGGAGTTTAAAATTGAAAAATTCAAAAAAGATTTTCATTAATTCTTTTGATAATTTATTATTTTCTTTTCTTCTCAAAGTTTTTTTTTAAAAAAAAAAAGAAAAAAAAAAGAGTTTGATCGGTCATGTTGTGCCAAAACTTCACGAACTATGCACACCTGATTATCCTCTCTCGGGAGTGAGATACGTAGGCTCCCTTCTTAGGTTCGGTGATATTTTCCAAAGAAAAGGTAAAAAGACAAAAGGTTTTTAGAAAGTGTTAAACTCTAACACGGTTGTTATCTCTTTTTCAGTTAGTTTAAGGTGGTTGGTTTGTGGCATTGTAGCATTGTAGCTGGTCCTCCACATCACACCAAATTCAAGAAAGGATTAGTTGTGTCTAACAAGGATATAGAGAGCGACATCATGGATCAAATAAATAATCAAGAAAATAAGAGTTTAAAGCAAAGAGATTTTGGGAATGAGGCTACAAATGACGGAAATGCATCAAGCTTGGGTCAGTGGGTTGCCTTCTCTATTCCCCACTATTGACCCCAAAAATACCCTGAGTTTTCCATCACAATTGCAAGATCCATTTACTAATGTTGTTGATGCACTGCAACATGCCTCAGAATTCATTCCAAGCGAAAATAATCCCAATGCTTCCATCACTCATTCTCTAGCTCGTCATTATAAATCTACCACATTGACAGCACCACCTATTGTCTGTGCTTTTGTTGCTCAACCTTCTACTGAGGCTTCCACTTTGGCTATCAATCTAACAATTGTGCTGCCCCAATCTTCTTGTGGACCCATGTTCAATACTCTTGATGATCATTACTACACTTTAGAGCCTACATCAATGTTAATTAGACCACCAAAATTTCTTAATAAGAAGTCTAGTATGCCAGAAGAGCCAGAGAAAATGGTTGAAAAAAATGAAAAGTGTGAAAAATGCTATGAAAAATTCCCTAGGACTTGCAGGTAAAGAAGATGTTTCATACAAAGACTGGGGCATGTCTTCAAGTATTAACCTTCCTCCAATCCTTGAGATGTCAAAATTTGAGGAGCAAGATGGGCATGAGGAATTCGTGAAACATTTGGGACAATATTGAAATCAATTAAGGGAAACTGGAGGGAAGAATCATGAGAAAGATGCAGGTGCTATTGTAGTTGAACAACGAGCACGTCTAAGAAGACAACGACGTCATTACCCTCAGTCTCAAGCCCAAGTTCATACCCAAACTCTCTATAATCACTCCCAAAATCCATTATATTCTATTTACCCACCTCCATATCTAGTATATTGCGCACAACCATATGTTCAACTCCCTTCTTACTCACAATGGTGCGCACCAATGCCTCATAGTCACCCTCCAACTCCACAAACATATCAAAGCCCTTATAGGACCGATGTTTGATTCAAGTCAAACAATGACAAGAGGCAGAAGCCTAAAGATAGTTTCACGTCAATTGAAGAATCATATGCCAATATATTCTAGTGATTAATACAATAGGGCATGATCACTCCTTTCCTTGGGTATACTCTTGACCTGCATTCAAGAAATTTTAATCCTCATGTACGTTGTGCATATCATTCTGATGTTCAGGGTCACAGTATTGAGGATTTTCGTGCTTTGAAAAGAGAAATAAAAAGGATGATTCAAGAAAAATTGATTGTAGTGCAAAATATTGGCACTATGAGTGTCACACGAAATCTTTTACCAACACACAATAATGCATAATACGTGGGAAACAATGAGTTAAGAATGGGGATTCAAAACTTATCTATTGAAGGAAATATGTTGGATAGTTGTGGAAACTCTAGTCATGCTAATATGCAAACCAGTGGCTAAGATGTCAAGATCAGCAATTAGGAAGACACTCCTCTCCTTACTTGGAAGGGGTTTTGGTAGTTTCTTTTGTTTTCCTTTTTATTTTTTAAATTATTTCAGGGTTGTAGTTCAGAATCTATCTTGTTTTATTTCTCTTTCATTTTAGTTTAAACCCTTCTATCTTTTCTTTTAATAAAATGTGGTGTCCTTGTTATTTTGTCCAATTTTAAGTTGTTTGTTTGTTTTCTTTACACAGTTCATTTTATGTTGGTTCTAGTGATATGGCATGTTGTCTGAATTGTTAGCTAGATCTTAAAATCCAGTTTAAGCATGAACTTTGAATCAGAGGGCTAAAGTTAGAAAAAAAAGACATCTGAAAAATTAATAGAGTGTTGAGACATTTGGTGACCATGTTGAAGCCTTCTTTCAAAATTTAGGCAGTTATTTTGAGAATCACAAGAATAACTTAGTTATCAATTGAAAGGCATATCTCAATTAGGTCAAAAAGTGGATGCGCGATCCTATGTCAAGAGGAACAGAAAGAAAATCATCTCCACAAAATCATGAGTCATTTAATATTAGGAATATACAACAAAAGTGGAGTTGTATATTGAACAAACACAGAAGTAATGATGCACATGCTCAGTTATAGTTAGTGTTGTTAAAGTGTCACAAATGATCTTAATCTTTCACTTCATATTGTATGATGTGGACTTGCATTTTCAAGGATTGATATGATGAAGGCATTTCATTCTACGATCCAAATATTGTGTCATCCTTTGTTTACTCCATTTGAGCTTTAGTGTTATTTTCATTCATACCCCTCTTTTGGAATCAAGATAGAGTCAACAAAGTTTAAGAAAAGTGTCAAGTAAAAGAATAGTGTCAGAAAAGTTTCAGAAAAAAAGGGGAAAAGAGAGAAAATGTTTCCAAGAAGAAAGAAAGAAAAAAGTGTCAAAAATAGAGTCAAAAAAGTCCCAAAGAGAAAAAAAGTCAATAAAAAAAGAAAAAACAAAATCAAGCAATAGAATAAGTTGTCGAAACTACATGTGACCTGATTATCCTCTCTCAGGGGTGAGAGACGTAGGCTGCACTACTCTGGGCTCGGTCCAACCAAATAAAAAATTTAGAATTACCCAGTCAAAAGAAACTGGGGCATGGGTTAATTTTTATTGTTTGAGTCGATTCCAAAAGTTGTAAGTCTCACCCCACTTCAAGTGTCATTTGGTCCTCATGTCATTCTTTCTTTCTAATCTTATCCCAAAGCCAAGTTACATCCAAAGAATGACCCAGATCAATCTTTGAGAATGATAAGGCTAAGCATACAATGTATATGATGACGCATTTTGAGTACTACTTATTTTCCTCAGCATATGGAATCAAGAGAGAAAGAAAAATGAGATAGTCTTATTGGTGAAAACCCTCAGGGGCACCATAAGGCGATAGTAATCTTAGAGAGATAAAAATGAGAGAGTCTTATCAGTGAAAACCTTCACGGGCACCGTAAGATGATTGTGAGTTGAGAGATACGAAAATGAGAAAGTCTCATAAAATCTTATGGATGAAAAGTCTCACAGGCACCATAAGGTGATGCTAAGTTGAGAGAAATAAAAATGAGAGAGTCTTATTGGTGAAAACCCTCACGGGAACCATAAAGCGATGGTAAGGTAAGATAAATGTAAATGAGAGTCTCATTGGTGAAAATCCTCACAGACACTCAGATTAAAAGAAATAAAAATAAGGGAGTCTCATTACCTTAGGGCAATGATGAGCTGAGAGAAAGAAAATAAGAGAGGTTTGTTGGCAAAAACCCTTCAAGGTGTCACTAGCCAAATGAGGTCCATAAGTGCAATTGACCTAAGGAAGAAACTCAGTTTCAAGAATATTAATTCAACAACAATTGGGGAACAGTTTGAATGAAAAGATCAGGCAACTTAATCCAAAATGCATGGCATAATCATTAGAATTGATTCTCATTTTCAGATAAATCTTTTCTTTTCTTTATTTTTGAAAATGGACAAACAATGTATTTTCTTTCCTCTTTATTTTTATTTTTGTCCTTTTGACTCTGTCATTCGAACAAAAAATCATTTTCTCATGTCTTTGAGTCAAGTCATGTCAAAACAAGTGACAAAGGATCTCAAAACTTGTTACCAACTTCTTCAATTGCACAAAGCAAGACAAAAGGCCGGCACTTGAAAGAAACAAAATAGCAAGTCAGAACCAGGCATGTAAAAGATTGTTGTCAACTGAGAAATTGGGTGATGTGGGGAAATACCAAGGTTTAAAGGGGATTATCTAAGAAACATAGCAAAATAGAGATTTTGTGTTTGTTTGAGAGTTACTCTCAATATTTTGAGTTTGGATCAATGGTGCAACAAGGCAATAAAAAATGTTAATGATTGGAAGCAAGATTTAAATATGACAAGTGCAAGAGAAATAGCCTCAAAAGCCAGAGCCGCAAGCCAACCACCCTGTTTTAAACTCACAAGTTTTCTTTGTATGAAACAGGAACAATTGCTACCTTCTAATTAAAGGCTTCAAAGTGCAAATATCCAGAGATGCAATTCCTCATTTCTGCAAATGTAAGAGAAGTGTTGTTGTACATGTTTGGTAATCACAATTATGGTGAAACTCATCATCTTGTGCCCCTAAGAGACACACTCTCTAGTTTGGGTCTTTCATGTCTCATGGCTAGGAGGTGCACTTCCTAATTTAAGCCTTTAATTCTAAAAGATGCACTTTTAGTAAGAATCTTTCACTTTTACTCTTAAGAGAGGGACTTGTTGGTCTCAGTCATTCAACTTCAACCTCAAGAGGTGCATTTGTTGATTAGAAGCTTGATTCATTTTTGCATTATGCATTGTTGCAAGTAGTTGTGATTGAGTTTGACAACCATAAAAGCTTTTGATGATAAACTGGGGCAAAACGAAAATATAATTCCCGTTATTTGGAACTTCATTTCATGACGCTCTTGGAAAATGAGAATTTACTTTAAGTTTAGGACACTCCAGGAAAATAGGAATTTACTTTATGTTCAGGACCCTCCTGGAAAATGAAAATTTATTTTATGTTCAGGACCCTCCTGGAAAATGGAAATTTACATTATGATCAGGACCCTCCTGAAAAATGAGAATTTACTTTATGTTCAGGACCCTCCTGGAAAATGGAAATTTACTTTATGTTCAGGACCCTCTTGAAAAATGGGGATTTACTTTATGTTCAGGACCCTCTTGGAAAATGGGGATTTACTTTATGTACAGGACCCTCCTGAAAAATGGGAATTTACTTTATGTTTAGGACCCTCCAGGAAAATGGAAATTTACATTATGTTCAGGACCCTCCTGGAAAATGAGAATTCACTTTCTGATCAGGACCCTTCTGAAAAATAGAAATTTACTTTTTGTTCAGGACCCTCATGAAAAATAGGAATTTACTTTATGTTCAGGACCCTCCTGAAAAATGGGGATTTAATTTATGTTCAGGACCCTCCTGGAAAATGGAAATTTACTTCTGTTCAGTACCCTCCTGGAAAATGGGACTTTACTTTATGTTCAGGACCCTCCTGGAGATGGGAATTTACTTTATGTTCAGGACCCTCCTGGAAAATGGGAATTTACCTTATGTTCAGGACCCTCCTGAAAAATGGAAATTTACTTTATGATCAGGACACTCCTAGAAAATGGAAATTTACTTCATTTTTAAGACCCTCCTGGAAAAAATGGGAATTCGTTTTCTGATCAGGACCCTCCTGAAAAATGAGAATTTACTTTATGTTCAGGACCCTTCTGAAAAATGAGAATTTACTTTATGTTCAAGACCCTCCTGGAAAATGGAAATTTACTTCATGTTCAGAACCCTCCTGGAAAATGGGAATTTACTTTCTGTTCAGGACCCTCCTAGAAAATGGGACATTATTTTTCTATTCAGGACCCTCCTGGAAATGGGACTTTGTTTTCAGAAAAATGGAATTTTTCTTTATCATAATCTTTGTTTGGGATAATTTTTGTTCTATTTTTTATTTTAATTTCAGGACCCCGCCTGAATAATAGGGTAATGAAATTGCAAGTCAGGAACCCATTTGAAAAATAGGGTGATGAAATAGAGAGTCAGGAGCCCGCCTGAAGAATAGGGTGATGAAATAGCAAGTCAGGAGTCCGCCTGAAGAACAAAGTAATGAAATTGAAAGTCAGGAGCCTGCCTGAAGAACAGGATGATGAAATTGAAAGTCAGGAGCCCGCCTGAAGAACAGGGTGATAAAATGGAAAGTCAGGAGCCCCACCTGGATAACAGGGTGATGAAATTGAAAGTCAAGAGTCCGCCTGAAGAACAGGGTGATGAAATTGAAAGTCAGGAGCCCACCTGGAAAACAGGGTAATGAAATTATATGTCAAGAGCCCGCTTGGAGAACAGGGCGATGAAATTAAAATTCAAGAGCCCGCCTGATGAATAGGGTGATGAAATTGCAAGTCATGAGCCCTCCTGAAGAACAGGATGAAGAAATTGAAAATCAAGAAATAAGTTAAAGAAGTTAAAAGTTAACAGATTGAAGAAATAGCAAGTTAGGATCCCGTTTGAAGAATAGGGTGAAAATTGAATGTTAAGCAAAAAGGTGAAGAAATTGTAAGATAGGAGCCCGCCTAGAGAATTTGGTGGAGATTTTAAAATTCAAGATCAAGGTTCAGAAGTACCATTAATAGGACATAGTTAGTTTTTGAGTTCATCTCCAACATTAAATTTTGTATGGGGACCAAAGAAGATCAGATCATTTATCAATTTTGAAAGCATCAAAAAGTCAAGAGTCCAAAAAAAGCTGCATAGATAGTACTTTTGTAATTTCAGTTATCTTTTAAACTTGTAATATTCATTTTTGATGTAATGACAGAGCCGCGGACCAAAACCTCGACAAGGCCTCACTCAAATATTCAACTCGGTATAGTCCCTTCTTTTCAATCCTTGAACCACATGTGACTTGATTCCCCTCATAATTTAGATAAGTAGGATATCCAAAATCAAGAATCGGTTGCATTCTTTCCTTCTGTTTTCTTCCTTTGAATAATGGTCGGGTCAAAATTCAGTTTCATTGTCTACTTCTTTGTTTGAAAAAACTTTGTGTTTACATCCAAAGAGGGGCATGATGTAGACACCTAATTTTGTCCCTCCCAGAAGCTGAATTTTCACCATTTACCCCGTCTTGCCATGCACCCTTAATCATGTGATAATCCCCCCACTAAAAGCCAAATAAATAAATTCATAACCATTTTTTGACACATCAACATAACAAATTTATTCTCATCCTAACAACCACGACCTTACCTACCCCACCACCCACTTAGCCCCTTCTTTTCACATTTTGATTCCCCCTTTAACAGAATTGCGTGCACACACAGGGGGGAGAGCTCACCATTCTTCAATTTTTATATACATACACCAACACATATACAACAGAGGAATAATTCACTCACAAAGCACACAACTTACACAACACACCCACATACAAATTACACACATACTCTTATAGATTACACACCAACCATTTTTTTATAGAGTACACACAATAACAAACACGTACAGCTTCACTAAAAAACAAAAAACACACACAGATTCACACACACCATGGCACATACACATACTCTATAATGGTATGCACACACACAGAAATCGAAGAAGATGGAATAGGGGGAACAGTGAGAAGTTTGTGAAAGAGAGAGTAGAATTGTGAAAAAGGAGAAAGAGGACAAACAGAGAAGTGATCGGAAAGGGAGTAAACAAAATCGATGGTTTGTGTTGAGCTTTCTGGCGAGCAAATCCTCGCTGGATTTTGTCACCTAGACCCAAAATCAGCCCCACCATCCGAAGACCGACAAAATCCAACCGAAATCCAGTAACTGCGGTCCTATTTCAGTTCTTTTTCTGGCGAAGTTTTGGCAGAGATCGTATACTTGATTTGTTCGATCTTTTGTGGGTTTTTTTGTTTGAATTGGGGAGAATTTTTGTGGTTGCAATTTCTTGATATCGAGTTGATTTCATCGTTGTAAGGTTCGATTCAAGTTTTCATTTGCGTTTTCAGTCAGAAGGAGAAATTTTAATTGAAAGCGATATTATGGTCCATTCTTTATCTCATTCTCGATTAATCTTAATTATTGGACACTTTGTGTGGTAAATTTATTGGTGTGTGAATTTTATTTTTATTGATTTTGATGTGTTTGGATCATCATATGTGATTTTTAATATTGATGGTTTGATTGTTTGAATTGAATGATTATATGATGTAAACCCAATTGAAAATAAGTGGGTCAAAAATTGAAAGTTGATGTAGTTAATATTGTTGAGTTTTGATTCATCGATTGTTGTTGGATTTGAAATAAGTATTAATGTTATCAAACTCGAAAGTACCATGTGTTAGGCTGAGAATCGATAGGCAAATCTTAGATTTGGGTAGGCAAATTTAGAACTTGTGGACTATTAAATGTTTGTCGAATGATTTGTCTTATCGCATTTTGATCAATTGTATTCATTTATTCCAGGAATTCCCCAAGAGAAACTGTATTCATTCACCCGGGAATGCCCCGAAGTATCATGTAAGCAAAGGAGGTTCGTGATCAAGGCCCAAAGCATTGAGTAAGCTTAGTGAGAATAGTTAGAATAGTTTAAGTTTTAATTTCAGCATTTTTGTTTCGGTTTGTAATAAAGTGAACTGGATTGGACATTATTTTTGGATTTTTGATATTTTTGGTTGTTTGTTTTATTGTTTGCATGTTTTGTTTATTTATACATTTCATAGTGTCATACTAGCCGATATACTCTACAAACCGACCATGGTCGAACCACAGGATCGAGGGATGCCTAATACCTTTCCCTCGGTCATCAGAATTCCTTAACTGAAATCTCTGTTTGTGGATCAGATTTGAATGAATCAAAAAAACTATTTTGAAAAAGAATTTCCAAAGGTGACTTGGCACACCAGATTATACCAAGTGGCGACTTTGAATTTCGATTGTTAAAAGTCCTTTTCGAAACAAATTATTTTCTTTTGTCACTTAATAATAAAACCCTTCAAACTTATAATGGATTCTTTTTGGTAAAAAGAGGTGTGACATCTTGAAACCGCCAGATAATACTAACTTCATTTAGGCATATATTGTGGAGCATTAACCGATCTAAAAGAGATGTTTTGTTATGTATGAGAATTTTGGAGAGGGAAAGTATATAAATGAAATATCTGTAATTAGATTTGACAAATGGAATTTTATGTAATAATTATAATTTAAGATATATTTTTATGTAAATTTTAGTAAAATTAAATGGATAAGATATGGGTATTCATTTAAACACAGAGATTATCCACTTATACTTAAAATTTCTAGGAAAAATTGCTCGGAGGAGCCTTGTACTTGGTTTGGTTTGTAAAGTGGATACTCCTACTTATACATTTGTCATCTGGACCCTTGAACCCCTTTAAACCAATTTTTTAAACCCTTTTTCGGTTTATTCATCTGAACGTGTTGAACAATCGTGGACACATCATTAAAAAATTTTAAAATAATTTTCACATATAAAATAATGTGTACAGGGTACCAATACATAGGGACACCGATTTTTTATGGCGTTTCAGACCCTTACACTTCGTCCCTTCATTCGTACTTCAAAATTTCACGAAATTCACTGATTTTTGCTTGATTGTTGTTGATGGTTATTGAAATCAATGTAAGTGTTTAAACTTTTGTGGTAGTTATAGTATTTTGGAGTTGGTTTCAAACCTTTGTTCAAGTTAATGGAGTCCGTTTTAGAGGTTTTATGGATTTTCGCAATTCACAATTTTTTTCTTCAATTTTTTTGGGGATTTTTCTCTATGTTTTTTTTAATGGTGTTGTAGGTAGTATATGTAGTAGTGATATGCCTTCAATGGCATATTTTGAAATTTTGATCAGAATTTAGGATTTACGATAAAATCATAATTGTGTCTGATTTTTTAGGGCTTTTATATTTTTCATATTTAACGCTTCTATCACACCTATATATAGCAATTTTGTTCCTTCAATGACATGTTTTGTTATTTTAATTAGATTTTAGGTTTTTTGGGGTAAAATCCAAATTAGGGTCAAAATTTTTGGGGCTTTTGCTCTTTTTGGTGTCTAATGCTCCTATTAGACATATTTGTAGAAGTTTTGTGCCTTCAATGACATACTTTGTGATTTCGATAAAATTCTAGAATTTCTTTGGTAAAATTAGAATTGGATTTTCTTTTCATTTATTTTTTCTTTAAAAATTAGGGCTTTCTACATAATTGACTAATTGTATATGTTATCTTGTCCTTGTATAGATTTTGTAACTAAATGGATACAATAGTAACACTTCAATTCACCTATGGGGGTATTTTTTTCAGACCATGTTCTAATGTTTGTAAATGGAGTTTGTGATTCTGAAAAAATTAGAGTAGATGTAGATGAGCTTCATATTATGTTATTTCATAACTTAGCACTAGAATTAGGTGTGGAAAAAGTTAAAACTTTTGGGTGTAGAGTTAACAAAAAGGGTTGTTATTATATGTTAAATAGTGATGCTAATGTTTTTAGATTTATCAACAGTTTAAAAGCTGGAGATTTTGTTGATGTATATGTTGTTCACCAAATTAGTGAACCTTTAGTTGTTGAAAATGAAAATGAGATTGAAATTGCAAGAAAATTAACCTTGGAAATAGGAAAATCTAGTGTTTCTAGTGCTGATGTGGTAGCCACTCCACCATTATTACTACTTTGTAATGGTGATGTAACAACCCCTTTTAAAACTGATAGGGCTAATGTGACTTCCCCTTAACCATTGAATGTTAATGAAAATGAGTATATAAATGAAAATCAGCCTCCTAAGGCAGACACAGGAAAAACTAAGGTTTCTTTCGAAGAATTACATGATGGCCAAGTTAATGATTTCTCCACATACCATCTTCAAACATCTAATTCTGAAGTAGATTTAGATATCAGTGATTCTGATGGTGATTCACTTTATAATGTTGATGAAAACATTGAAGATTTGAGTGATTTTGATGAAAAGTTGCTTCAAGCTAGGAAGTGTAACATTGAAAAATAAGTAAAAGAAAAGGCCGATAGGGTGAATCTACATGAGTTACCATCTGGATCAGTAGGTATAGATGTTGATTTTGAGGAAATTTGTAAGAACAAGGGGGCTAGATATGATGGTAAATTGGGTGGGAATGACCTTTATTTTGATAGTTCAGATCCGGGTAGTGACATTAGTGAAGAGGAAGGAGACCTTGTTGATGATGATGAAGTGGTAGATCCACCACCTAAAACTTTATCTACCAAGATCTACTTTGATAAAACTGCAAAGAAGGTATTTTTTCAGTTGTATATGATTTTTTAAAATTATGTGGAGTTTAGAGAGGCATTGCAGACTTACTCTATTCACAAAGGTGTGAACCTTAAGTTGAAACCTAATAAGAAGGAAATGGTAAGGGTAAAGTGTAAGCAGAAGGGTTGTCATTGGGTTATTCTTGAAAGTATTGATAGCATATAAAATTTTAGGGTAAAGACTTGCTTTTGTGTCCATAAGTATTCTAAAAGGACAAGAAATAAGTTGTGTAACCCTTGGTGGATTAGTAAGCATTAATAGAACGGTATTATGAGTGATCATTCAATAAAATTGCATTAGATTCAAGCTCTTTTAAGAGAGGACTATGGATTGTATGTTAGTAAAACAACCTATAGAAAGGCAAAAATCAGAGTTATGAATGAAAATTTTGGTGATTTCATGGAAGAGTATGCTAGGTTGTATGATTATGTTGAAGAGTTGAGGACCACCAATCCTGGTGCAACAGTATCTATTCAGAAATTCATGAATTAAATTCCAGGAAAAGAGGTATTTATGGATATTTACATTTGTCTTGGGGCCTTAAAAAGTGGATGGAAAGAGGGTTGAAGAATAAAAATTAATTTAGATGGTTCATTTCTCAAGGGTGTATGTAAAGGTATCTTGTTGTCTTGCATTTCCAAAGATGAAAATAATCAAATGTACCCTGTAGCATGGGAAATTGTTGATAAAGAAACCAAGGACACATGGTTTTGGTTTCCTAGGTGCGTCACCCATGATTTGGAACTTAAAGAAAATGGAGGTGAAGGCTTGATAGTGATGTCTGATATACAGAAGGTATGAACTTTCATATTTTTTAGTTTTTTTTTCAAATTGCTGTAGTAGTGTAATTAATGTTTAACTACTATTTTATATGATTTGATAGGGTCTTCATTTGATACTTACTAATCTACTGCCAAATGCTGAGCATAAATGGTGCGTTAGACATATATGGGCCAACTGGAAACAAGTTTGGAGAGGTGAAGAAAGGAGGAAAAAATTCTGGCAAGTTGCAAGGGAATCATTTGAAGTGTATTTTCAACTAAAACATAATGAAATGAGTTAGTTGGGTGATGGAATTGTGGAAGATTTGCTCAAGTACAACAAAGAGGCATGGTGTAGGGCTTTTTTTAAAGACCATAATAGGTGTGGTGTGGTTGAGAACAACATATGTGAGACTTTCAATAATTGGATTGTAGGTGCTAGGTTCAAAACAATTATCACTATATTGGAGGAAATAAGAAGCAAAGTCCTGAAAAGGATGAAATTAATAAGAGATTTTTCAGAAAGATGGATCAGTGATGTATCACCAATGACTATGGAAGTTCTAGTAGAAAATGGTGAATATGCATCCAAGTGTAAGGTGAGGTTTAATGGTGATTTTGGCTTTGAGGTTGGTGATCCACCATATACACATGTTGTTAATGTGAAGAGGAAGCAATGTAGTTGTAGGTCATGGCAACTCAAGGAAATTCCTTGTGCACATGCAATTGTTGCAATGCATTACAAGGAATGGAATATGGAGTGATTTGTTGATCACTGGTATAAAAAAGAAAACATATCTAAAGGCATATTATAAGTATATTCAATCAATGACAAACATAAAGATATGTCCAAGAAGCACAAGACCAGTAATTGAGCCACCTGAGATTACTCCCATGCCAAGAAGCCAAGTAAAAATTGAAAGAAAGCTAAGGATGAGCCTGTTAAGAAAAAGTTTGAAATGGTTGTAGAAAGAGAAGAAAAATGACATGTTCTGTGTGTAAGTCTATTGGACACAACAAGAAATGATGTCCAACTTTAATAAGCTAAATATTTTCTTATTGATGAATTTTACTCTTTTTGAATGTGTTTTTGACCTTTACATATTTTTTTGTAGAAAACAAATTTCACTGGTAGATGTGACTGTCAACCAAGTGTTTTACCCAGCACTAGTACTTCAACTGTTGCTGAGAGACCTACAAATGCTTCAACGGGTGTTGACATGCCTGCAAATGCTACATCAATCAAAAAAAGACCTCATAGTGCAACAACAGCTGCAAGAAGGCATGTAAATGCTGCATCAATTGGTGATGTGAGGCCTGCAACTACCTCAACAACTGATATAAGGTATGCAGCTGATGTGATGCCTACAACCACTTCTGCAGTAGGTGATAATACAACACAATCTACAACTCAGCAGTCTACTAATAGTGTTGGTACCCAAAAGAGGAAGACTAGTACAGCTTTGAGAGGTGGTGCAAATCTTGCATATAAAAGACCAAAACAAAAGAAGGCAAAAGATGTTGGTTTGGTGTGTTGTTTGGACCAAGTGGCAATGTAGTGAAAAGGGTAAGTTTTCTATCATCTAATTACATTTAAATGGTATTAATTAGTGCATCTATAATTAATTTTTTTATTTTTCAGTCTGAAAATATTGATAGAGTGTTACATAGTTCAACACTTATTAGTTCAGTTCCAGCCAATATTAACTTGGGTTTCAAACCAAATGAACTAAGATGGAAAGATGAAGCTGGAGGAACTCAAAGACAGCTACAGGAATAGTGTTACAAAAGATCAAAGGAAAAATCTTCTACAACCACTCAAGCCACATCAAGCACTCAAGCCAGCAAGAATCAGTCCACACCAAGTACTCAAGGCATACAATAGTAGAATTCTCTTTCTGTATTGCTAGTTTTTTATTTCAATTGCTCTCAAATGTTGTTAAGATAAGTATTTTATGACTTCTAGTGCATTTCTCATTAAAGATGTTGTTAAGACAAGTTTTTGGGTGTCAACTTTTGTTAAGACATTATATATTGAAGATTTTTATGTTGGAAAAATGGTGTTTGTCATTAAATTTCAATTTCATTATCATTGCACATTGCAACTACAAAGATCAAGTCATGTTAAATACAATAGATAGAAACCAAGTGACAACAGTGACGATAACAGTGATATCAATACTGGTTCTTGATCTCTCATGTCTTCCATGCCTTCCATTTCTTCCCAAATCTTCTTTTCTTCGTTGCCTTTTATGTCTGCCTTTATTTCCTTTTTCTGAATTTGTTGATGGATTGTTTACTTAGTATTGTTCTCTTACATCAGTCCATCAAAAAAATCCAGAATCATTACCAGCTTTATATTTTTTATAGCCCGAAAACATTCTTTCGGGATTAGTTGGTATTCTTGACATCTTAAGTTCAACATAAAGTCCACAATAACAAACTCGAATTGTCATGGTGTTGCGAAAAATTACAGAAAAAATGGACTTTCCAAGATTAAGAACACAGCAGGAAAATTAAGGTACAAGAACTTAGAGAGAGAAAATAGAGAAGAAGGGAAGAAAAAAAACTCAAATTGCTCTAACAATGGTGTTGGAAGCAAATAAGGAAGAAGGAATCGTTCAAGGGCTTATAAATGCCCTTTTGGGACCGTTGGGGCCCTTTTTTCCGTGTGACGCATGTTTGGAGTTTAAAATAGACGCTCTTATGTGGTCTCAGCCACATAGGATACCAGGTCAAAAAAGAATTTAAAAAATTAATTTTAAATGGGTTCAATGGTCTAGATGACAAATGCATAAGTAAGAGTATCCACTTTACAAACCAGACCATGTACAAGGGTCCACCGCGCTATTTTACCAATTTTATAATTACACTATTAAACTTTAATCTTTTTTTAAGAAAAAATTAGGAGTATAGTGGAGGTGGGCTGGGTGGAGAAAATTGGGAGGGGAGAGGGAGGGAGGCAGGAGGTGCAATTTTTCTTTTAAGTTTTTTGTTTTTTTTTTTATTTTTTTGAATTTTTTCAAAAAATATTTTTTGGGGGTGGAGATGGGCTGGGGAGTGCGGTATGATGGGGGTAGATTTTTTTTTTAATTTTCATTTTAATTTTTTTAATTCTTTTCTTTAAAAATTTAGGGGTTGGGGGTAGATGGTAGGGGGGGTGATTTTTGGGGGAGGGGGGCTAGGGAGATAAAAAAAATGAGGGTGAGGGTAAGAACTTAATTTTTAAAAGAAAAATTAGTTTATTTAAAAAAAAAAATGGGGGGAAGGTAGGGGGACGAGAGTGGGGTAGGAGATAAAAAATGTCAAATTATATGCATATAGAAGTTTTAAGCTTTTGGCTTTAGAAGTTAAAGTGAGTTAGAATCATTTTTATCCAATTTATATTTGATCAAATTCATATTTATCTATATGTTATATGGACGGATTACAATCAAACTCATTTAAGCTCGATCTTTTAATTCATACAAATTCGATCCCGCCCATTTGTCATCCCTAATGTCAAATTAATAGTGGACAAATATTATTGAACGGAAAAATAGTAACTGTGTAATACAGTTTACTACTATGTTTATAATCGTTCACTTTTAAATTTTGACTTTTCACACAATAATTTCACAATTGATTACTCTGCTGTTCACTAACTTATGTGATTAATAATCTAACTATAATGTAAGAAAAGGAATAAGATTAAAATGATCACCAAACAACCAAAATTAGTTTCCATATGACCCCTTATTATTTGGATCCCAATAATTTAGGACGTGACACTTATTTTATATATATATTCTAGATATGCACAATATTTTTTTATTGCGGGTGAAAGGAACATAAATCCAAGAGTGGATAAATCACAATTCGTCCTAAGATGATTAATTAATTAGAATTAGAATTAGAATTACGGCCACAATTCATTTTTTTTCATGTCTACTTTGATTAATTTGGGATCCCTGGTATTCTCCAAGAAATATTTTGTTGGGATTGAAAAAAGTTGATTAAGATTTCATTGGGTTTTGTTGGAATGCGTTGAGGCTTTCTATATTGATTCAACATTGAATTTAATTTGGTTCCACATTATTAAAAAATTGGGTTAGGTGTTAATTAATGTGTTGCTATCTGTTGGAACCTTGAAGTTTTGATGAATGACAATATGAATGAAACAAGTTGATATGAGTTAATTTAGTGCAACTGAAAACTTCAATTTACTGATCTCATGGGGAATAGAAAAAATTGAATTTGATTCAAACACTTGATGATAAGGGAAAGCAAGTTGATTTGAAAAAGGAGTCCTGCGTAAAGAAGGAGTTTCACTTCTGAGCATATCCTGAAGAGTCCTATGTGTAGAAGGAGAAAGATTTTGCAGATTGAAGATGTCTACGCAAGATAGAAAACATATAAATTGAAGGACTCTTTGTTAGATCAATGAAGTTTTTGATGACTGACACATGAATGGAATATGTTACTTGACCTGGTCCAAGCATAGGAAGACAGGTTTCAGGTTTTACTGATAGATGCAGACAAAGATTGTTGAAAGTCAGGAATGAATGAGCAACCCTAATTCTGATATACTCAAGCTACTGATCACGTGAGAAATTGAAGAAGTTGTTGTTGAGTAAAATACTTGAAGATAAGTTGATTTAAAGAGTTGAATATTGACTACAACACTAAGGAGACAAGAGTTGGAATTGAAGAAGGAGTCTCACTTGAAGTAGAACTCTATGTAATGAGAGTTTTGATTAAAGGAGGAGTTTAAAATAAAGAATGACTCTTTGGAGACCTGTGCTTAAATAGAAGATGCATCATTCAGAGTAATTCACGCACTTGCAAAGCAGAAAAACACAATCGACAAATTGACTTCACGAAGTACTATTCAATCACTGAAAAAACACATTGAAGAACTAGGTCCTAAGTATAGAATCTAGCTAAGAGTTTTAGCTTTAATTTTTAGAATTGTTCATTGTGTTTGAGCTATTGATGTAATATTAGTTTCAGTGTGTTATAAACTGAATTAGAAGATAGTCTTCACGTTGAGGAAAACTCAGAGTCTTTGGGAACGCTTACCTTGGAATGTATGTGTGTAGTTAGGAATTAGAGTTTATAATTCCTAGTTGTTGAGATATAGGGATCAGAGTTTATGATTCCTATTTGTTGGTTACAAGAGTCTTGTAATCAGTCGTTGTCAAGGCTCAGAGTTATTTAGTGAAGTTGGGGTTAAATTCAGTAGAGGTGCAGGTCGTGATTTTTTACACCTTTTGAGCCGGGTGTTTTCCACGTAAAAATCATTGTTCCTTGAAAAACATCAGTGGAACACATTAGGTAACCCGTTCCATCGATAAGCAACAGTTAGGCGAAAATAAGATAATCAGTAGGGCACGAACTCTAACAAGTGGTATCAGAGAAAGGCTGTCTTAAAAAGGTCTAGCACCTAAGACAAAGATCAATATGATGAATTTCGCACTACCTACTGGTCACAGTAAAGGTCAATCCACTATTAGACCTCCACTCTTTGATGGTTCTCACTTCATTTGGTGGAAAGATAGGATGGAAACATTCATTCAAGGGGAAGACTACGAGTTATGGGATGGGATCACTGATGGTCCTACTATTCCAATGAAGTTAGAAGATGGGAAACAGGTCAAGAAAGTAAGAAGTGAATTCACTCCTGATGACTTATTGACATTAAAGAAAAATGCTAAGGCCAAAAATATTTTGGTCTGTGGATTAGGACCTGCTGAATACAACAGGGTATCAACATGCACCACTGTTAAGCAAATTTGGAATGCTCTAGTAAATTCTCATGAAGGCACATCTTAAGTAAGAAAATTAAGAATTTCTTTTCTTTTCACTGAGTATGAGGCATTTAAGATTAAGAAGAATGAAACATTGCATGAGATGATGACAAGGCTTACTGCCTTAACAAATGAGCTGACCTCCTTAGGAAAAGCTATATCTGAAGAAGAACAAGTCGAGAAGGTACTGAGGGTATTACCAAAATCAAAGTGGAATATTAAGGTGACTGCAATTAGGGAAGCAAATAAGGATCTTATAGGCATGACCCTGGATGAATTAGTAGGGAATTTAAGAACTTATGAAATGGAAATTGATGGAACTAAAGTGATAGAAGCCCCAGAGGATACCTTAGCTCTGAAAGCATCTTACAGTGATGAAGAAATTGAACTTGATAAAGAACAAGTTGCCTTTATAGATAAGAACTTCAGCAAATTCTTCAAAAAGAAGAAGGGAACAGGTAGCAAGAAATGGTCAAATGACAATCTAAATGGATGCTACAAGTGTGGTAAGACTGATCATCATATCAAGAATTGTCCTGTCTGGGAAATAGAATTGAGAAAGGAAAGGGCTGAAAAGGAATTGAAAGAAAAAACAAAAAAAGGGAAGAATATGCAATAGTAGTAGCTTGGGGATTTGACTCAGATGATAATGAAGTTGATGAAGCAGCACTCATGGCTCTTGGAGATTCAGACTTGGAGGAAGAAGATGATGCATCTTAGGTAAGTATACTTGAACTTAAAGAAAAGTTGCATTTATTTTCTAAAACAAAACTTATTTTATTAATGAGTGCACTAATTGATGACTTCCAAGAATCAACTTCTGATAGGGATGAGCTGTTCAACAGTCTTGCAAGAATCAAATTTGATTTTATTGATTTAGAAGCTTGCAAGAACACTGTTGCATAGGAAAACTGCTCTCTCAAGATACAGGTTGAGCAACTTGATTCTTCGAATAATAATCTTAAGTCTAAAGTTCTAAAATTTATACTCTCTAAAAAATGAAAAAACACCAAGAGTAAAGAACAAGAAAAAGTTGAACTTGAATTGGTCAAGTACAAAGAAGAGTGCAATAATACAACAGAAATGGCGAATAAACTAAGTCAAGAAGTCTCTAAACTAAAACTTGACCTTGAAAGAGAAAACAAGTGGACAAATTCCTCAAGAATTGTTCATAAGTTGAGTGAAATATATCACAGTGAAAAAGCTGGTTTGGATTTTCACAAAAGTCTTGATGTTTATCAAGACTTATGCTATATCTGTGGAAACCTTGGACATCCAACCACTGAATGTCTAGTTGCTGCCAAAAGCAGATCCTGCAGTATAAATCTGGCAAATAAACTATCTCAGACCAAGAAAAGGATAACTAAACTTGGTCAGAGAAACAGGTCATGTAACATGTTGGCTGCATGGGCTAAAAGAAATCCGATTCATCCATTTACTCATAAGAAAGGACCCAAGCTTTTCTAGGTACCTAAAGTTAACCCCTAATTTATTTTGCAGGTGAGAGTGAAAGAAGGCAAGAAAAATTTGTGCATAAATAAAGCTTGCTCAAGGCATAAGACTAGAAGAAAATAATGTTTCTTTTACTTACCATATTTAAAGGGGGAATGGATCATTTGAAAGATGGCCAAATTTGTAGTGCTCGTGTAAGGGGGAAGAAGGGAGATTTAAAAAAAATGAGAAAAGAAGATGACTGTGAAACTGATGAGTATGCACAGGAACATGTTGTACCACCTGGTTCAACTGTTGTAGAAACTGAGGGCATATTGACAGGGGGAACAACAAATAAAGAAATGAATGCATCAATAAAACCAACACAAGTTGCTGGTAATTTTGTTGGTAGTTCATAAAAATTGGTGTTGTCAAAAGAATCTTGAGATATCTCATAGGAATCAATTGCTTGAGAGTATGATATTAAAAGGAAAGCAATTTCATTCTTGAGGGCTATAAAAATATTGACTATGTGGGTTACTTAATTGACCGGAGAAGCACCAAAGACACTAAGTAGAGAGCATTTTGAAAGTAATAAGTTAGACCTGGGGATGATTAAAATGGCATGAACTCCCCTCAATGATTGACGAGAATAATTATTTTTCTTTTTAATCTTATTAGCTAAAAAGTTATTCTATTCAGTCTTGCACATTTAGTTGTGTGTCCCAGTTCCAAATTTTTAACTTTTCTAACCTAATTTTGTATTAGATTGTGCAGCAAAATAGGTACAAGCAAGCAATTGTGATAACAAAGTTCTTCTTATCAGGTATGTTCTACACTGACATAAGCATAGTTTGTCTAAGTTGAAACAGTTTAGCACACATGTTCAATTCCACACACTTCATCCTCTCATTGTCTAATAAAGCTAATGAATTATTGACCAAATTTTCTTTGATTCTCTCCAAATGGGTGTGCACAAATGTGTTAATCCTATACCAGAAATTCTTTCTTCTTTCTCAACCAAAATATCAGTTGTGTACCATGGATTTGCCAAGCTTGATCATCAATCACATGCAACATATGTTTCTGAAGAATGAAAAGGGACATGCTTTCCCTTTTAGTTCCTAATTGGTTATTTTTTTGGGACTTCTCAGTCCTAAATAAGGTTTGACTTATAAAAAAAATAGATGTTCTTGAACAGATGAATCACGTTGCTCTACCTGTTTCAATAAGGAGGGATAACACTCATTTGAAAAAAAAATTGAACTAGAAGTTGCACAAGACAGTCATGAAGTGGAATAAGAGGTCCTTAAGGCTAGGATCATGACTTTGAAGTTTGACCTTGATTGAGAGAGGGACGAAAATGTTGAATTCATTCATCAATTGACACAGTTGATATCACTTATTCCACCTACCTCATCAGCTCCTCACTATTTATATCCTTAGCCATGTCCCACTTTTATACCATATGTTTTTAATGCTCAATTGTTTTCCATTGTTCAGTACTAGCTTAGGTTTAATGTGGAACATGCTCGGTCAGTAAAATAGAATGGTTATCTTTACTAAATTGACTCATATTTTTGCTCTCTTTAATACATTACTAGGTTGGCAAAAGTCTTTGTCTGATTGTTTTGGTGATAGCCCAGTGGCTATGAATAGCATAACAAATCATTTTGGCTAGTATATTATTGCATTGAAATGGTTTTTCATTGATGCCAAAGGGGGGAAGATAAGAAGGTTGTGTAATGTTTATAACCCATTGACTAACTTGTTTCATTATAGTGTTTTATACTTTAGTTCCTACAGGTGAACATATTTGAATGCACAAAGACAAGAGGTTTGTCATCATCAAAAAGGGGGAATTTGTTGGAACCTTGAAGTTTTGATGAATGACAATATGAATGAAACAAGTTGATATGAGTTAATTCAGTGCAACTGGAAACTTCAACTTACTGATCACGTGGGGAATATAACAAGTTGAATTTGATTCAAATACTTGATGATAAGGGAAAGCAAGTTGATTTGAAAAAGGAGTTCTACATAAAGAAGGAGTTTCACTTCTGAGCATATCCTGAAGAGTCCTATGTGTAGAAGGAGAAAGATTCAGCAGATTGAAGATGTCTACGCAAGAAAGAAAATATATAAATTGAAGGACTCTTTGTTAGATCAATGAAGTTTTTTATGACTGACACATGAATGGAACATGTTACTTGACCTGGTCCAAGCATAGGAAGACAGGTTTCAGGTTTTACTGATAGATGCAGACAAAGATTGTTGAAAGTCAGGAATGAATGAGCAACCCTAATTCTGATATACTCAAGCTACTGATCACGTGAGAAATTGAAGAAGTTGTTGTTGAGTAAAATACTTGAAGATAAGTTGATTTAAAGAGTTGAATATTGACTACAACACTAAGGAGACAAGAGTTGGAATTGAAGAAGGAGTCTCACTTGAAGTAGAACTCTATGTAATGAGAGTTTTGATTAAAAGAGGAGTTTAAAATAAAAAATGACTCTTTGGAGAGCTGTGCTTAAATAGAAGATGCATCATTCAGATCAGTAATTCACGCACTTACAAAGCAGAAAAGCACATTCGACAAATTGACTTCACGAAGTGCTATTCAATCACTGAAGAAACACATTGAAGAACCAGGTCCTAAGTATAGAATCCAGCTAAGAGTTTTAGCTTTGATTTTTAGAGTTATTCATTGTGTTTGAGCTATTGATGTAATATTAGCTTCAGTGTGTTATAAACTGAATTAGGAGATAGTCTTCGAGTTGGGGAAAACTCAGAGACTTTGGGAACGCATACCTTGGGAGGTGTGTGTGTAGTTAGGATAAAAAGTTTATAATTCCTAGTCGTTGAGTTATAAGAATTAGAGTTTATAATTCCTAGTTTTTGAGATATAGGGATCAGAGTTTATAATTCCTATTTATTGGTTACAAGAGTTTTGTAATCAGTCGTTGTTGAGGCTCAGAGTTATTTAGTGAAGTTGGGGTTAAATCCTATAGAGGTGCAGGTCGTGGTTTTTTACACCTTTTGAGTCGGGTGTTTTCCACAAAAAAAATCATTGTGTTCTTTACTTTCTGTTTTACTGCTTCCTTGAAACACATCAGTGGAACACGTCAGGCAACCCATTCCATCGATAAGCAACAGTTAGGCGAAAATAAGATAATCAGTAGGGCACGAATTCTAACACTATCATTTTCTTTGTATGCAAAAAGTGAAAAAGCTTATAATTTTTTAAGATCTTTTTCTGTGGTTGATTTATTGATGAAAAAGTTCAACTTATGTATACCGATATTATATACACTTCTTCCATTTTAAAATAAATAATTTTTTGAAATGTGGAAAATTAACTAAAACGGTTAATTAAAAAATAATTTACCAATATCACTCTTTTACTTGTTTCCAAAGTAGATGTCCACATCGGATGGGCCTATCCTTAATTTTAACTAAAAATTACATATATATACAAGGTAACTATTAGTTATTACATAAAATATCTATTTTGAAAAGTAATTACAAAAATCTCATATTAATTACATAAAATTTCTTCCCTTTAGTTTTTCTCTCTCTTCCGCCTCATACATTCCAAAACACTCGTATTGTGCTTCGTATCTGTCCGACTTTTGCTCCACTATTGCACTCCTTATTATACGCCTAAAATCAAGCTAACATGATTTGGGGGGTTTCAAATTTTTCAGTTATCAAGCATTAACTGAATAAAGTGATTAAATTCATCACATTCTTCATTTAATTTTGAGATTTTTTTCTTCAACTTTACCAAATCAAAATTAGTTTCGATCTTTTCTTTGTTGCATTTATGTAGTTATCAAATTATCTGCTTTTGTAATGTCATACCATTGTGACAGTTGAATTTTTTCGTATTTTTTCATATATTCCAAGTTAGATCTTTGAATTTTTTATTATTTATTTGCAAGTGGTTAATGTAGACACGAGATTTTTGATCTTTCTCGAATTTTAACTTATTTTTTGATATTAAATATTTATATCTGATCTGATATTATTTAAATTATTATTTCTATTTTAATAAATTTTTAATTAAAAAATAAATAATTAAATAAAGTTAATTTTGAGATTTTTTATTTTTATTTTTATAATTTTGAGATATTTTATTTTTATTTTATTCTAGTTTTAAAATAATACAAAATGTTTTTTTTAAATAATAATAATAATAATATATTTTTGTTTTCTGAATTTCAATAAATTAGTAGTTTTAGTACTATTTTATTTATTCTTGGCTGTTTATAAATATATATTTTATTTTCTTAAAATATAAAAATTAATTAGTTATATTTATATTTATTATTATTTTTATTCTCTAATCTTATTTATTTATTGATTTATTTTTATTTATAATTTATCTTTATTTATTATAATTAATAAAAAAAATTATTTTTAAAACTCCCCTATCAGATAATAATTATTTCCTCCCCTACTTTTCCCTCAAGATTTTTTGTATTTAAGGAATCTTTCACCATCAGAAAAAGGGATCTACGTATTATTCTGCCTAGACTGTATAAAAAAATTACAGAAAGAAACACAAAGTAAAAATAAAGACAGTGAAGAAAAACTCAAAAACATCAGACAATAAAGAGAGAAAGAGTGGAGATTCAAAATTTCGCTTGAAGATTCCGATGACGACTTCGTGTTTCTGTTTAACTTGACACAGATTTTATTATAATCCTATGTAATTTATTGCATAAACTTTATTATGAATCATAAATATGAATAAAGTTGTTTAAGAAATTTTCATGTATTGTTCATAATGTGTTGTTGATTTATTAGGTGAATGTATATAGTATTATGTGTTGTATATTAAATTACTAAGTGTTTATATATATAATGCTAAGTTAAATTAGGAATAGAAAGAAAAAGCAGAGAAAAGAAAAATGGGCAAGTTACAATTTCACACACTATTACCTGCATACTTACATTCACCAGAAACATACACTGCACACATATAAATTACTGCAACATACACTGTTTTGCACAACAACACTATTTCAACCCCATCATCTTCTCCATCAAAATACATACACACGCTGAACATACCCATTTAAAAAAAAAATACACAATCACAGTTCAATCACAGACTGCACATATAGATTCGTACACGCGTGGAAATTAGGTAAAATCAGTAGAATAAAAGGGGCAGATCGGAGGAAGAAACAGTAAAAATTAAGTTAAAAATGAAGAAATCACTGAAATAGAGGGAAGCAAATATCAGAGAATAAGAGAAAAACAGAGAATTTGAGGGAGTAGATGAACAGAGAGATATAGATCAGAAACAGTGAAAAGAAAGTGTGATACTAAGAAAATACATTGATTTTCCCGGCGAATTCTTTCTGAAAAATGACTAAAATTAACCTCTCAAATCTACCTCGTTGGAAACTCCAAAAGTCCGGCCAAGACAATCCAAATCCACGCCGCCACAACGGCAAACCAACCAGCGAAACCTCCAAAATTGTCGTGTCGCAACCCACTTCGCCGAAAAACTCATAAAATCGGCGATAAACGCCGAATTCACGATCTGTCGGCACTCCCATTCGGCCAATACACCAGATCTGGCCGGAATCGCCACAGTAGCAAACCAATCGGACCCGCGCTGTCGACCCTTTCTTCCCCTTCCCGTCACCGGAAAAATCCCCTCTTCGGCCAATCCCTCACCGGATTCGCACCACCAGCGCCGGCGACCCATTTCCATCCCTCTCCCTTTTTCGTCGTTGCTTCGCCAGCCGGCCAACACCAACGCCAGCGACCCTTCCTTTTTCTCCTTTTTTCGGCAACCTTTCGCTAGAAAATATATACTGGTTTGCGTAAATTCACTGACAAGTATAACTTGGCGTATTTTTATAGATCCTTGGAGTCAAAATGTTTTATATTAGTTATTTATTGTTTATGTATGTATTTTAATTTTTTTTATTTTTTTTATTATTATTATTATTTAAATTTGGAGGTCATCTAATAAAAGTAATACAATAGAATTATATTTTGTATATTTATATTATTTTATTATTATTATTATTTATTTATTTTAAATTTTTATTTATTATTTTATTTTTATTCATATTAATAAAACTTAATAATTATTTTAATTTTAATTTACTAATCACCTTAAATGAATTTATTCAAATCTATTGTTAAAATTAGGTAACATTTCAAATAAGCAAGCTTTGAAATATTAGACAAAATATAGGATAATTAAATCCTGTCTCAAATAAGAATATGGCGTACGCATCTTTTCAAAATATTTAAAAACGTTTCAAGGATGCAATAATGCACCTTGATAAATATTTTTCTAAAGATTAATTTTCACTAGTTTAATATAAGATTATAGACAGGTTTTAGATATTAAAATATGAGTGAAAATAGGCTTTAACATAATTTATCAAATAGTTTAAGTTAAGATAAGTCAATAAAAGCGACCGTGCTAGAACCACGGGATTCGAGAGATGCCTCACATCTTTCCCTTGGTCAACAGAATTTCTTAACCAATCTTCTGTTTTCGCAGACCAACAAAGAGTCATTTTCTTTTGACTAGGGATTCAAAAAGGTGACTTGGAACACCATAACTCAATTCCAAGTGACGACTCTAAAAATAAATAAATTAATCCTTATTCAAAACCATCACTTTAATTAGAAAAATTCTTCGACTTTGATTTTCTCGAGCGAAAAATGGGTGTGACATCTCTGGCGACTCTGCTGGGGAAGAACATAAGAATTTGAGCTTGTAATATTGACTATACTTGCTTTAATTATTTTTTATTTTGTGTTTGTTGGCCTTATGTGCTAATTATCGCTCATTTACTGCTTTGATATTGTTGAACTGTATTATAAATTGTCTTCTCTTGCGCACCCCTTCTGAGTCTCTGAAATCGGATAGAAGAAATGCAGCATATGCATCCTACTTTCTTCTTGAGATAGCCGGAGTGTCAAGGCACTCGGTGACGGATTATAGTCACACATGTTAGGCGGGGTTCGAATCGACAATGAAGGCGGAGTAGCACTGCTACCGAACAAGTTGTCCCTCCCCGACTCGAGTGTCCGCTCGGGTAAGCCAGTCTAGACACCTATCCTTATTAGGCTAAACCCAGAAGAATTGAAACTCAGAATCTGGTTATCCTTATTAGGTTTCACTTTATTTGTATTATGTGGATTTGACTTAGCGGTACTCGACACGGGGGCCGGATTTGTCTAGAACAGGTGTGCCTTTGATAATGACCAACATGTGCATCCTACGTGCTCTTTGACATTTGTTTGGAAGGCTATCTGATTGTTGACCGACTTTTAGGCAACTTTAAAATGCAAAAGATTATATAATCCTCAAATTTAGTGAATCATTTTTAAAGAAAGAATTTTTTTTAAATATATAGTAACATAGTTTTACTGTCTTCATGAACTACGTGAGTCTGATTCTCACTCTTTTTTTAGATACGTAGAAAGCCCTCTTCGGGGTACGACCCTATCTTTTAAAAATTATTGATAGATTTATTGGGGAATGTTTTGAAAATATGATTACTTTCATAACTATTTTTCTTATCCTCAAGTTCAATTTTTATATATACGTATCTTAATAGCCCTGAATCTTTAGGGATCATGAGGCCAAGTTTTAAAAAATAAACAACAACAACAACAGACCCAGTATATTCTCACAAAGTGAGGTCTGGGGAGGGTAAAATGTACGCAGTCCATACCACTACCTCCGAGGAAGTAGAGAGGTTGTTTCTGATAGACCCTCGGCTAAAGATAGAGAATAATATACCAAGGTCGTAATGAGACATGAAACAGGATGTATAGCATAACAGAGATAAGAGATAAGAAATAATAACCCTAAGTATCAGAGAAATAGGAAATAAGAGGAATACGAACAATACAGAATAGGGGAAAAGAAAACGGATACCCATGTAATAGTAACATAGACTCACAGACCTAATACACCCACCATACCCAAACTCTCCTAGCACCTAGCCACAACCTACACACTCACACTAGTCATCTACCCTAATTTGCACCCTCCATACCTTCCTGTCTAGGGTTATGTCCTCAGTAATCTGAAGCAGCTCCATTTCATGCCTAATCACCTCCCTCCATTATTTCTTTGGCCTACCCCTACTCCTCCTGAAGCTATCCAAAGATAGCCTCTCACACCTCCAAACTGGGTTATCCGTGCCCCTCCTCATCACATGCCCAAACCATCTCAACATTCCCTCTCGCATCTTTTTCTCCACTGAGGCCACTCCTACCTTCTCCCGGATAACCTCATTCCTAACTTTATCCCCTCTAGTAAGGCCACACATCCAATGCAACATTCTCATTTCCGCCATCTTCAATCTTTGAATATGAGAGTTCTTGACTGGCCAACACTCCACTCCATACAGCATGGCTGGATGAACTACCACTCTGTAGAATTTGCCTTTAAGCTTAAGGGGAACCTTCTTACACACAACACTCCTGAGGCGAGCCTCCACTTCATCCAACCTGCTCCAATACGTTTAGAGATATCCTCATCAATCTCACTATTTCCCTGAATCATAGACCCCAGATACTTAAAACTATATTTCTTACAAACATCCTGAGAATCCAACCTCACCACCACACCATCCTCATGACTCGAGTCACTAAACTTCCATTCTAAATACTCCGTCTTGGACCTACTCAACCTGAACCCCTTATATTCCAGGGTTTGCCTCCAAACCTCCAATTTCTCATTCACATACACCCAGCGTCTCATCAATCAGCACTACATCATCCGCAAATAATATATTTTGGTGTACTTGCGAGGTCCCAATTTGTAATAGCCCTAAATCTTTAGGGATCATAAGGCTAAGTTTTTACAAAAATTATATATATAAATCTTCATAGCCCTGAACCTTTAGAGGTCCTGAGGCTGAGTTTTATACGACATATAATTCAAGAACTACGCACACCTGATTCTCATCTTAATGAGATACGCAGGAAGTCCTTCATGGATTTGGTGATTTTGAAGAAACAAAATATATATATTTGTGTTTCCTTCTAAACAAACAATGAAGAGAGTTTTTGATCGGAATATAAATAAATTAATTTATTTTCAAGAATAAAATAAAAAATGTGTTTTTATCATTATTAATAAATTCATAAAAAAAAAATCTCATTTTTCAAATCAACAGAAAATATGTTTCTTAATATCTCCTGCTTCAACAACTACGCACACCTGATTCTCACATTGATGAGATACGTAGGCAGTCCTTCATGGATTCGGTGATTTTAAAGAAAGAAAAAATATATTTGTGTTTCCTTCTAAACAAATAAAGAAGAGAGTTTTTGATTAGTATATAAAAATAAATAAATTTATTTTTGAAAATAAAAAATATGTTTTTATCATTATTAATTTCAAAAATAAAATCTTTCTCTTCTTCAAATTAAAAGAAAAATGTGTTTCTTCATATCTCCAGTTTTCACGAACTATGCACACCTGATTCTCATCTTAATGAGATACGTAAGCGCCCTTTTAGGGTTCGGTGATCTTTTCTAAATAAAAAAAAGGATAAAAGAAAAGAGTTTTTGAAAAAGTGTTGCATTATAACGCCTTTATTATTTCTTAACAGTAAGTTAGAGGTAGTTGGTTTGTGGCATTTTGGCTGGTCCTCCATATTACACCAAATTCAGGGAAGAAAGTCATGTCCAGCAAGAATATAGAGAGTAAAATCATGGATCAGACAAAGAGTCAGGAAAATGAGAGGTTAAAGCAAGAGATTGTGAGTTCGAGGAAACAAATGTTGGAAATGTATCGAGCTTGGGCCAGTGGGTTGCCTCCTCCTCCATTTTCCACTATTGACCCTACAAATACCTTGAGTTTTTCACCAAAATTGCAAGGTCAGTTTTCTGTTGTTGGTTATGCGTCATAACATGCCTCAAAATCTACTCCAATCCAAAAGAACCCCAATGTTTCAATCATTCATTCTCTAGATCTTCAGTATAAATCGACCACATTGATCGAACCACCTATAGTCTTTGCTTCTGTTGCTCAACCCTCTATTGTGGTTTCCACCTTAGCTTTTGATCCGGCGATTGTGCCTCCCCAATCTACTAGTAAGTCGATGTTCAACACTCTTGATGATCACTATTATACTCCTGAGCCCACATCTATGTTAGTTGAACCACCAAAATTTCTTACTACGAAGTCTAACATGGCAGAAAAGCAAGAGAAAATGGCTAGGAAAATGAAGAGCACAAAAAAGGCTATGAAAAATTCTCAGAGAATTGCAAATTATAAAGATGTGGCATATAAAGACTGGGGCATGTCTTCAAGTGTTAACCTTTACCCAAGCTTTGAGATATCAAAATTTGAGGAACATGATGGGTACGAGGATTCTGTAAAACACTTGAGATGATATTGTCATCAGTTGGGAGGGACTGAATAGAAGAAAAAAAAAACATACCTATTGTCGTTACTGGGGAAAAGCAGAGCTTAAGAGGTCCAACTCATCAATATTGTCAGTCTCAATCCCGAACTAGAGTATCAAATTCATATGCTCACATGCAACAAGGTTCCTCTTTGCAAAATCTAAGATATTTCGTTCCACTTCCTCAGTATCCTTTAAACAATGCACAGTTGAATGCTCATCCGTTTCCTTATCCACAATGGAATACACCGGTCTCTCGACATCATCCACGACCCCCACATATTTATCAAGGAATTTCTAAGTCCAAGTTTCAATCGAGGCTGAAATTTGCAAAGAGGAGAAAGTCAAAGAATAATTTTAAACCAACTGAGGAGTCGTATGCCAGTTTATTCCAGAGATTGAGAAAGTTAGGCATAATCACTCCCCTGCTTGAGTGTACTCCTAATCTACATTCAAGAAATTTTGATCCTCATGTATGATATACATATCATTCTGATATTCAGGGTCACAGTATTGAGGATTGTCGTGCTTTGAAAAGAGGAATAGAAAGAATGATTCATGAAAAATTGATTGTAGTGCAAAACATTGACACTACGAGCATCACAAGGAATTCTTCACCAACACATGATAATGCACAATACGTGGGAAATAATGAATCAAACATGGAGATCCAGAATTTATTTATTGAAAGAAATATGTTGGACAGTGATGGAAGCTCTAGTCATGTCGATATGCAAACCAGTAGCTAAGATGTCAAGCTCAATAATTGGGAAGTTACTCCTCCCCTTACTTGGAAGGATTGTTGGTATTTTGTTTTGTTTTTCTTTCTGTTTTTCAAATTATTTTAGGATTTTAGTTCGAAATCTATCTTGTTTTGTCTGTTTGTCGTTTTTATTTAAACCCTTCTATCTTTTCTTTTAATGAAATATGGTGTCCTTGTTGTTTTGTCTTATTTTTAAGTTGTTTGTTTGTCTTTTTTACACAATACATTTTATGTTGATTCTAGTGTTATGACATGCCTGCAAAATTTTCCATCGGATCTTAAAATTCGGTTTAATCATGAAATATTGAATCAGAGAGCTAAAGTTTGAGAAAAAAGACTGCTGGAAAAATAGGTAGTGTTGAGGCATTTGGTGATCAAGTTGAAGCCTTCTTTGAAAATTAAGGAAATTATTTTGAGAATCACAAGAATAACTTGGTTATCAATTGTAAGACATGTCTCAATTAGGTCAAATAGTAAATGTGAGATCCCTATTCAAGAGAAACAAGAAGATAATCAGCTCCACAAAAGCATGAGTCATTCGATAGGAGGGATGTACAACAAAGATAGAGTTGTAGGTTTGACAAGTGTAAAATAAGAAGTGTCACACATGCTCAGTTAAAGTTAATGTTGTTAAAGTGTCACACACGATATTTATCTCTCACTTTCATATTGCATGTTATGTACTTGTATTTTTAAGGACTGGTATGACGAAGACATTTTATTCTGCTATCCAAACATTGTGTCATCCTTTGTTTACCTCATTTGAGCTTTAGTGTTATTTTCTTTCATACCCCTCTTTTGGAATCAAGATAGAGTTAGCAAAGCATGAAAGAAAAGTGTCGAGCAAAAGACTAAAGTCAGAAAAGTTTCAAAAAAAACTGAAGAAAAATATGGCAAAAAGAAAGAAAGGAGAAAAAGAGTCAATAACAACTGGAGAAAAAATCAGAATCAAGAAAAAGAATAAGTTTTCTGAACTACATTTGACCTAATTCTTGTTATGACAAGATACGTAGGCAGCCCTACTCTGGGGTTCGGTCCAACCAAAAAAAAATTCAAATTACCCAGAATGAAATAAAATTGGGGCAAAGTTTACTTCCTTAAAAGAGTCGATTCCAAAAGTTGTATGTTTCACCCAATATTATGTAAATTGTTGAGCCTCATGCCTCCCTTTCTTTCTAACCTTTTCCAAAATCCAAGTTACAACCAAAGAAAGACCTTAAGATCAATCTTTGACAATGTCAAGGCTAAACATGTTATGGCGCATGATGTTTCGTATGTTGGACATTATTTTCAAAAAGACAAAAATGAAAAAAAAAATGAATGAATAAGTAAAAATGAGAGAGTCTTATTGGTGAAAATCCTTTTGGGCACCATAAGGCGACAGTAAGCTGAGAAAGAAATGAAAATAAGATAGGCTTTGGCTTAAACCCATAGAGGTACCACTAGCCGAAGGAGGATTGTGATCTAGAGGGAGCATATTCAAGATTGATTCCATTTCAAACTCAATAAGTGGACAAGAGTTGTAATGATTAGTGTGGGGAGATCAGATTGTTTAATTCAAAATGCATGTCATGATTGCTGGAATCGGCTATCACACCCAGATAAGTTTTCTTTCGTTGTTTCCAAAAAAAGATGCATATTGTTTTTTCCTTCTTCTTTTATTTTTCTATTTTTGATTTTTTGGTATCTTTGTCCTCAAATAAAAATTATTGTCATTTTTCTCGTGTCTTTGAGTCAAGTCCGTGTCATAACAAGTGAGAAAAGATTTCAAAATTGGCTAATAGGATTTCAAAATTGGCTACTAGCTTCTTCAATTGCACAAAATAAGACAAAAAGCCAACACATGAAAGAGACATGATTGTGAGCTAAAATAAGGCATGCAGAAAGTTTTGTCAATAAAATGAGTCTGGGAACTCATGGAAATACCAAGGTTCAAAGGGTTTATTTTAGAAGCATGGCAAAGCAGAGATACTGTGTTTGTTTCAGGGTTACTTTTAATAGTCTGAGTTTGGGTCAACAATGCAGCAAGTCGGTGACAGTTTCTAATAGTTGGAAGCAAGGTTAAATGTGACGAGGGCAAGAGTGATTGCCACGGAAGCTAAAGCCACAAACCTTCCACCAAGTTTTTTAAACTCATAAGTTCTCTTTGATGAAACAGGAAACATGTTACCTTTAAATCAAGGACTTCAGAGCATAAATATCAAGGGTTGCATTGCCTTATTTCTACAAATGCAGAAAGCAATGTTGCTACATAGGTTTGATAATCAAATTATGATAAAAATTCATCATCCTATATCCCACAGAGACATACTTCTTTGTCCAGATATTTCAGTTTTCAATTGCTAGGTGATATACTTCTAAAATTGTACCTTGATTCCTAGAAGATGTACCTTTTAGTCTAGTCATTCCCTTGATTCCTATAAGACGTACCTTTTAGTCGAGTCATTCTCCTTGATTCCTATAAGACGTACCTTTTAGTCGAGTCACTCCCCTTGGTTCCTGTAAGACGTACCTTTTAATCAAGTCATTCCCCGTGATTCCTATAAGATGTACCTTTAGTCGAGTCATTCCCCTTGATTCCTATAAGACGTACCTTTTAGTCGAGTCATCCCCTTGATTTCTATAAGACGTACCTTTTAGTCGAGTCACTCCCCTTGATTCCTATAAGATGTAACTTTTAGTCAAGTCATTGCCCTTGATTCCTATAAGACGTACCTTTTAGTTGAGTTATTCCCTGTGATTCCCATAAGACGTACCTTTTAGTCGAGTCATTCCCCTTGATTCCTATAAGACATACCTTTTAGTCGAGTAATCCCCGTGATTCCTATAAGATGTACCTTTTAGTCGAGTCATTCCCCTTGATTCCTAGAAGATGTACTTCTTAGTCGAGTCATTTCTCTTTATTCTTAGAAAATATACTTTCTTGTCAAGTCATTCCCTTTGACTTCTAGAAAATGCACTTTCTAGTCGAATTATTCCAATTAACCCATAGAAGATGCATTTGTTTGTTCGGGTTTTTCAAGTAGTTATGATGTGACTTTTACAAAAGTTCTCTGACGATAAACCGGGGCAAAAATTTAATTCCTGTTGTTTGGAACTTTACTTTTTCAGAAAATGGAATATCTCTTTATAATAATCTTTGTTTGGGATAATTTTCTTTTTAGTTTTGATGTGAGTCCAGGAGCCTGCCTGAAGAACAGGGTGAAGAAAAATAAAGTCCAGGAGCCCGCCTAAAGAACAGGGTGAAAGAAAAAAAAAGTCCAGGAGCCCGCCTGAAGAACAGGGTAAAAGAAAAAGAAAGTTCAAGAGCCCGCCTGAAGAATAGGGTGAAAGAAAAAGAAAGTCCAGGAGCCTGCCTGAAGAACATAGTGAAGAAAAGAAAGACTAGGAGCCTACCTGAAGAACAGGGTAAAGAAAAAGAAAGTCCAGGAGCCCACCTGAAGAATAGGGTAGAGGAAATGTAAGTCCAGGAGCCCGCCTGAAGAATAGGGTGAAGAAGTTGTAAGTCCAGGAGCCCGCCTGAAGAATAGGGTGAAGAAAAAAAAAGTCCAGGAGCCCGCCTGAAGAACAAGGTGAAAGAAAAAGGAAGTCCAGGAGCCCGCCTGAAGAACAGAGTGAAGAAAAAAGAAGTCCAGGAGCCCGCCTGAAGAACAGGGTGAAAGAAAAAGAAAGTCCAAGAGTCCGCCTGAAGAACAAGATGAAACAAAAAGAAAGTTCAGGAGCCTGCCTGAAGCACAGGGTGAAAGAAAAAGAAAGTACTGGAACCCGCCTGAAGAATAGGGTGAAGAAAAAGCAAGCCATGAAGGAGCCTGCATGAAGAACAGGATGAAGAGAAAAAAAAGCAAGTCAGCAGCCCCCCTGAAGAATAGGGTGAATTTTCAAGTTCAAGTTATGATGATTCAAATCAAGATTCTATAGAAATTGCATCTTTCACTTGTATTTTTAATTTTTGATTTTTGTTATTCATGTGGATGTAAAAGGTAGAAGTCGTGAACCGAAAACTCGACGGAATCTCACTCGACGTCTAACTCATTTTCTCACCATGTTACCTTTGAACTACTCGTAACCTGATTCCTTTATAACCCGGGATAGGTAGGAAGTTCAAAACCAGAATTCGGTCACATTTTTTCTTTTATTTTAATTTTATTTTATCCTTACCTTACAAATAATTAGAGGGTCAAAAATCATATCTTGTCTACTTCTTTGTATGAAAACTCATCGAAATTCCACACAAAGAGGGGCAAAAATGTAGACACGTGATTTTTTATCCTCCTCGAATTTTAACTTATTTTTCGATATTAAATATTTATATTTGGCCTGATATTATTTAAATTTTTATATTTATTTTAATAAATTTTTAATTAAAAAATAAATAATTAAATAATGTTAATTTTGAGATATTTTATTTTTATTTTTATTTTATTCTAGTTTTAAAAATAATACAAAATGTTTTTTTAAATAATAATAATAATATATTTTTGTTTTCTAAATTTCAATAAATTAGCAGTTTTAGTACTATTTTATTTATTCTTGGCAATTTATAAATATATATTTTATTTTCTTAAAATGTAAAAATTAATTAGTTATATTTATATTTATTATTATTTTTATTCTATTATCTTATTTATTTATTTTTATTTATTATTTGTCTTTAATTATTATTATTAATAAAAAAAATAAAAAAGGAAGAAGAAGAAAAAGAAAAATTTTATTTTTAAAATTTAAAACTCCCCTATCAGATAATAACTATTTCCTTCCCCTACATTTTCCCCCAAGATTTCTTGTATTTAAGGAATCTTTCACCATCAGAACTGTTTTGCACAACAACACTATTTCAACCCCATCATCTTTTCCATCAATTTACATACACATGCTGAACATACCCATTTTAAAAAAAATACACAACCATAGTTCAATCACACACTGCACATATAGATTAGTACACGCGTTGAAATTAAGTAAAATCAGTAGAATAAAAGGGGCAGATCGAGGGAAGAAACCGTAAAAATTAAGTAAAAAATGAAGAAATCACTGAAATAGAGGGAAGCAAAAATTAGCGAATAAGAGTAAACAGAAAATTTGAGGGAGGAGATGAACGAAGAGATATAGATCGGAAGTAGTGAAAAGAAAGTGTGATTCTAAGCAAATACATTGATTTTCCTGGCGAATTTTTTCTGGTACACGACTAAAATTAACCCCTCAAAATTATCTCGTTGGAAACTCCAAAAGTCCGGCCAAGACAATCCAAATCCACGCCGCCACAACGGCGAACCAACCGGCGAAGCCCCCAAAACCGTTGTGTCGCAACCCACTTCGCCGAAAAACTCATAAAACCGATGATGAACGCCGGATTCGCGATCTGCCGGCACTCCCATCCGGCCTACACACCAGATCTGACCGGAACCACCACAGTGGCGAACCAATCGGACCCACGCTGTCGACCCTCTCTTCTCCTTTCTGTTGCCTGAAAACTTCCCTTTTCGGCCAATCCCTCACCAGATTCGCGCCACCAGCGCCGGTGACCCATTTTCATCCCTCTCTCTTTTTTTGTCGTTGTTCCGCCAGTCGGGCTACACCAACACCGGCGACCCTTCCTTTTTCTCCTTTTTTCAGTAACCTTCCGCTAGAAAATATATACTGGTTTGCGTAAATTCACTGACAAGTATAACTTGCGTATTGTTACAGATCCTTGGAGTCAAAATGTTTTATATTAGTTATTTATTGTTTATGTATGTATTTTAATTTATTATTATTATTTGGAGGTCATCTAATAAAAATAATACAATAGAATTATATTTTGTATATTTATATTATTTTATTATTATTATTATTTATTTATTTTAAATTTTTATTTATTATTTAATTTTTATTAATATTAATAAAACTTAATAATTATTTTATTTTTAATTTACTAATCACCTTAAATGAATTTATTCAAATATATTGTTAGAATTAGGTATCATTTCAAATAAGCAAGCTTTGAAATATTAGACAAATATAGGATAATTAAATCCTGTCTCAAATAAAAATGCGGTGTACGCATCTTTCTAAAATATTTAAAAACAATTCAGGGATGCAATAATGTACCTTGATAAATATTTTTTTAAAGATTAATTTTCACTAGTTTAATATAAGATTATATACAGGTTTTAGATATTAAAATATGAGCGAAAATAGGCCTTAACATAATTTATCAAATAGTTTAAGTTAAGATAAGTCAATAAAAGCAACCGTGCTAGAACCATAGGATTCGAGGGGTGCCTCACACCTTTCCCTCAATCAACAGAATTTCTTACCCGGTTTTCCGTTTTCGCAGACCAATAAAGAGTCATTTTCTTTTGACTAGGGATTCAAAAAGGTGACTTGAAACACCATAACTCAATTCCAAGAGGCAACTCTAAAAATAAGTAAATTAAACTCTATTCAAAACCGTCACTTTAATTGGAAAAATCTTTCTACTTTGATTTTCTCGGGCGAAAAAGGGGTATGACAGTTAATCCATAAAGTACTAACTTTGTAATGGAGTCTGCCCCGAGTTTTAGTCCAGGACTTAGTCAGTTAGATGGTCAAGAACAAACTATTTTTGTTGTTGATTTTGTTCGTGGTACTTTTGATTATGAAGAACCCAATTTCACAGAGAACCGATCGAAGCACCGAAACGACCCAGTAACAATGAAGAAATTGAGGGAAGTTGTCCGTTCAAGTTTAAACAAGACACCTAAAAAATTATCAAGAAAGAAAAAGGTTGATGATTCAGGACGACCACGTCTACCAAAGGTATAGTTTTTATATTACTTTATTTACTTCAGTAAATGGGTTCTTATAAGTTGATAAATATTTTGGTAAAGCATACATGGTAATGAAAATATTATACAGTAGAATTGTAGTATAAATTACATTAACAATGTTAAACTCATACATTAGATCAAGTATACTATGCATTAGTTTGGGTACAATATAGTTTACGATTATAAACTTATACAACAGAATTATAATACATTGTAAGGCTACTGTATTAATCCCATACATTTATGCTGACATTAGACATTAGTTAGTTTTCATTATACATTAAGAAGTTTATACTAAACGTTAATATTTTTTGACATACCTTTTTGTTATGTATACCTTTTTTATTGTACATTGTAGTATATTTACATTATGTATAAGGCTACATTATATATTTGACAAGATTATATTCTAATATGTATAAGGTGTATACATACATGTAAAACTATTGTATCAGGTTATCTTTTACTATGTATAAGGTTGCTTCTATGTTTATCCTTTTTTTTGTGTTTGCTATTATTGCCTCAGGGCATGAAATATCGTATTGACAAAGTTTTGACTTACCCATTGCATATTGGTAGCTCATGTAACCAGGAATTTGGAGAAGATATAAAGAATTATTTTGGAGAAGAAATTATTGGGACATTTAGAAATACAATCCTCATTGTATTCCTCAACATGCCTTAGTGCAACTGGATAAGGCAAATATCCAAATGCCTTCTGATGCTAGAAATCCAACAGGACAAACATGATGAGATTCATGTTTTTGTACAGGGTAATATACAAAATTTTCTATGCTTGAGTTTGCCATAATTACCTGTATTAAATATACTAATAATATTGATTAATATAGGTATACTTCATCGCCCAAATCAACTTTGTTGCCGAAGTATTTCCCCAATGTTAAAGCTGGAATATCTAAAACATTGATTCAGTGTGTGAAGATGAAAAACTTTGATAACTCTCAGATGCGCTGAACATTTTCATACTATACTTTGTTCATACATTCTTGTTTCACAATATCGTGAATCACCAATTAGTTTAGCCCACTTCCATATGGTTGAGGATGGTCGTTACAGATATTTTCATGAGGAAATATTACATTTAAGAAGTTGATGAATTCATGGTGATAGGATTTCTTCATCGCAAAATAGTTATACTCTTTGGGTGGAATGTGACACATACTCAATGTTTGGATGTTTGAGTGTTGCTCTTAAGTCGATAAAAAAATTATGGTCCGTTAGAGAAATGTCATTTCAAGAATATTCAACTGGTTTGTAGAGTTTTTGAGGCCTAAATATGAGTTTTTTACGGTTGGAATGTTCAGTAAGGTTTATGTATATCCTTTTCTTTATTTTTTCGTTCAATTCATTTTCTTGTAGTTCTAATACTTTTATGTGGGTTTTACTTTAACTGTTTGCTTACAAGAATTTACAATCTACATATGAAGAAGTTCAGAGGTTGAATTTGTATTTTACGGAGGATTTTGAGATATGTGATAGACTTACAACATCCGATGCTACCACTTTTGCTGATCGCAAGTTAAAAAGGGTGGCTCAAGATTTTGATGATTCAAGCACTATACCACCGTAAAAAATTTTATTAAGGCCGGATTATCTTTAGATTTATCAGTTGAACAAGCATCAAAGAGAAAAAAGACAGTAATGTTCGAGGAAGAGAGTTCAGATGTGAAAGATTATGAGATTTCTACGCGTGCTCATTCATTAGGATATGTATCGAGATCTTTTTCAAAAATACAAGATGCTTCAATAGATAAGGCATCAATTTAATTTGAACATGGTCAGTAAGGACAAACAGTTGTGACTCTAAAGCGTGAGCACGTCAAGACTTTTCCTTTATCTTCCACAATGCCTCATAAGACTTCTAAGTTGAATTCAGACATGGATGAGATAAAGTCGTACATCAAGTATTATTTAAGTTAACTTTCTTATTGATATTTTTGTTTTAATAATATAGTGTTGTTACTAATATTTGATTTTGTGTACGTACTAAGGTTGATAAAAAGATTGCTGACCTGATAACAGTAATATCAAATATACCTGCCGAGGTTGTGAAAGCTTTGAAGCAAGAAGCAAATAAAGAATCACTGGTATAAAATTTTTATACATTTATTTTTTATTAGTTTGAAAAAATATTCATACAACCGTATAGTGATTTTATATAGGATGAGAAAGTAGATGATAAGGAAGATGGTGGCGAACAAAAAAAGAAAAGAACAGTCCAATCATGGAAGAGTTTTCATTATTTTTTTTCAATAGATATGTTTGTTAGTATAAGTATATATTTCTGCCATCTTTAAACATTCTTCTTTAGTTCTTAAACAAAATAAAGATGAGGGCAAGGGTCCACTGAGTGACATCTCAAATTATGATTCTGTTGAAATTCAATTCGTGGACATGAATTTTTAAGGATGTATCAACAAAAATACTGAATGTACAACAACAAGTGATGTTCAAAGCCAACAGAAGGTATTTTGAAGATATTATTCTACATTTATATGGGAGAACTGATATGTATGGGAGATCTGTGCCTACTTTAGAATTATAGAGCTTTGATTTTTTGTCTTTTGATCCTATATAATAGATTTTTCAACTTTTTATACATATTTATTTTATGTATGAGACCTGCATAATCAGATATATGTTATGTATTACTGATTTGATGTAGCTAATTAAACATACTTTACTACTGTGTATGAAACAACTTATACAATTGTATGTTATGTATAGAAAAATTCTATACATATATTTGTTATGTAGTACAGGCAATTTCTTATGATTTTTAAGTACTTATACTTGAAACTGTTATGTATGAAAGATTTGCAACTGTTTCATAAATAATATGTTTTGCAACTACTTATACTTATATATGTTGTGTATGGGAATTTTATGTTTTTAAGTACCAATGATTTATTATGCATTTAGAATATGTTGATAGTACGATTAAAAATAATGCATTAAAAAAGAATTTACATCTGTATATGAACTATGGAAAATCTGATTGCTATATTTTTTTTATTAACGCTTCTAAGAAATTCATTTATCACTACATAACACATTATGAACCTTGTATGTAGGATGATTTCAGTGGTACGATAACAAATTTAGTTCAAGACGTTGTTGATGCACTCATATAAGGATTGAAAACACAATCAACTACAAAGCCTCTGAATGTTGGTACTCCAACTACAATGATTGAGATCCAACGAATGCTTTCCAACAGTCAGTTTTCACCTGATCTCTCAGATACTCAAGTTCAAAATCATGATGCCATGAAAGCACCAGTAAAAAGGGATCGAAAGAAGTCCAGGATTTTTAGGTCACCATACCTAACAAAATTTGATTCAAGTTCAAAGAGAGAAGAAAGTTATGATAAGGAAGAGAAGCAGAAGTATGCCTTCGAGAGTTGTACCAGTGCTCAAGAGTTGCCTACTGAATTAATGTTGGATTACTCTAAATGAATTGCGGAAGGTTTATTGAAAAATCATGCTAGCAAGTAAGAAATTTGAAACCTTTTTTTAAAAACAAAATAGTACGTCAACATGATCACTTATAACATTTATACATTGTTAATGGTACATGAAACAGAACGACAATCACTACCTAAAAAATTATTTCGGCCTAGTTTATTTAGAGTTGAATTTCATCGTTGCAAATTCACAGTCAAAGAATTGGTTCTACATGATGTCGCAATCTAACACATGCTAGAACGACGAGGTAAATTAAACTAACTTTTATACAATAATGTGTACATAAATATCCTAGACATACTATTGTTGGAGTGTAAATCCATTGTTAGTTGTGTATATTTCATAGACGATGACAAAATATCATACATAATGGGTAATGTATTAGACTCACTCATACAATAGAGTGAAAGGTTTTTACTTAAATCTAAAAATGAATACACTGACATCATACATAGAAAGTAAAGTATAATACCTTCTCATACATATAAAGTAAAGTATAACACTAGCTGGAACGCCTAGGTAAATTAAACTAAATTTCATACAATAGTGTAAATAGTATCCTAGACATACTGTTGTTAGGGTAAAAATCTAATTTTTGTTGTGTAAATTTCATAAACGATGACAAAACATCATACATAATGGGTAATGTATTATACATTCTCATACAATAGTGTGAAAGATTTTTTTACTTAAAGCTAAAAACGAATACACTAGCATCATACATAGAAAGTAAAGTGTAATGCCTTCTCATACATTAATGTTCCAATTACTGTAAATTATCAAACTGTTTATTAATGTGATTTTTTTATCTGCTATGCATATGGTCTTATTACGTATCATCATATTTTATCTCTTTTCCGGTTTGTATACGTAATATTTAGATGTGATCTTCTACCATTTGAGAAAAAAATCGAAGTTGCAGCTAGGTAAAAATTATAGATATACAACAACAAGTTGCTTCTCAAAACTTATATTGAGAAAACATATCACAGATATTATCCGGATGCTTTAAACGTTCAGACCTCTACTCAAGAGAACAATGCGGAATCATGTGTTGTGGCTAGAAATGAAGAATCAATCACCAACACAATTAATGAATTATGTATTCTTGATGAGGTCTATGTTCCAGTTAACTGTGGCGAAGAGTTTCACTGGGTGTTGGCTGTAATTATGATAAAGGAGAGAGTGACACGTGTCTATGACTTATTATTAAGTACAAGGAAAAGGGATCCATAAAATAAAATACACAAGTTGGCAGTGATGTTACCTACTTACTTGTCAGACAGTGAATTTTTTGAAAGGACAGAACGTACCGACTGGGCGATACTAAATGAGTACAAAGACAAGCTTGATCAGCGCACTCAACTTTTCAATTAAAACCCATTTGATGTTCACTATGTGCAAAACATACCATATCAAGTGTGTGCTAGTCTATAAGTGCATTTGTTTAAATCTTTTACATGTATACACATGTAATAATTTTTGAATGGCTTGTTAAATCATAATTTTTTTTATTTCAGGAACTGTGGTATTTTTGTTACTGCATATGCAAAAATCTTAAGTGAGGACTGGGAGTGCCTTCATGTGGGTTTGACACACAAACTCAATGTACAAGCTATGTATCTTTACTCTGAAATTACGGAGTGATCAAGACAATTGAAGGATACACAGGTGATAATGACTATCCTTCGCGTCCCAGGAATAGTTATCTCCAAACAATTGACGAAAGTGCAATAGTTACTTTAGAGTAGCACAGTTTTTAAACCTTCTGCATGAAAACATTTAAATTCTTGTTTTAGTAATGGATGTTAAGAAATTATAATACTTGTTAGTTTTTTATGTTGGTTTGGATTTTAGTTTTTATTGTTCTATTGGAACTACTTATACATACATATGTTATTTATAGTTAGCAACGTAGTTTACTAGGATCATGTTTCGATTTTAATTCAGTGTATTGCAATGACGTAAAATTTATTATATTGGTACTTCTCAAACATTAGAATGTTATGTATAAATTGCAATAACTTATATATATTATCTTAGACATTAAATTTAAAATATATCCATATTATCATTGTTAAAAAAATTATATACTTAAATTGTTTAATTATACCTTATACATAAATATGTTAATTACTATCTATATTTGCAGCTAATACATCACACTATTATTTATAACTAATGTATAAGAAACAATTATACATTAATATTTTTTAATACGACCTTACAATTACATGTAACATATGACAAAAAGTTATACACTAAATTATACATTTGATTGAATAATATTTGTAAGAGAAAATACATCATCCTCCCCTCCCCGAACTTATCTCCATAACTTACTTTAGACCCTAAATTAATCGGGCAATTATATACCCCTCTTAACAACTTTCAAGTGAATTTTATACCACCCTAATAATATTATATCACTCTCACTACAGAGAGTGCAGTACACCTGTGCCACGTTTGCGCCACGTCAACAAAAACAACGACAACAACATACTCAGTGTATTCCCACAGAGTGGTAGTCCATCCGGCTATGTTGTATAGAGCGGAGTGTTGTTCAGTTAAGAACTTCCACACCTAAAAGTTGAAGGTAGCAAAAATGCGAATATTGCGATGAATGTGTGGACATACCAGAAAATATAGGGTGAGGAATGAGATTATTTGGGAAAAGGTGGGAGTTGCCTCAGTGGAGGACAATATGTGAGATGTGAGATTACGTTGGTTCGGTCACGTGATGAGGAGGGGCTCTGATGCTCCAGTGCGGAGGTGCGAGACACAGGCTATGGATGGTTTTAGGCGGGGTAAAGGTAGACCGAAGAAATATTGGAAGGAGGTGATTAGGCATGATATGGAATAATTACAACTTACGGAAGACATGACCGTTGATAGGAAAGTGTGGAGGAAGTGGATTAGGGTAGAGGGTTAGGGGGTGGAAGTGTGTTGGTAATAGTAGGGGATCGTTCTTTTGTGTCTGGAGTTTCTTGTTCGTGGTGTTGTGGATGTAGTATTATCGTGTGGCTATTTTGCATACCATACTAGTTTATATGTACTTATCTTTGGTGTTTGTTATACTGTTAGTTTATTTTACGTACCGTACTAGTTTATATGCACTTATCTTTTGTGTTTGGTATACTATTATCGGTCCTAAGCCAGGGGTCTATCGAAAACAGCCTCTCTACTTCACCTGAGGTAGTGGTATGGTGTACGTACACTCTACCCTCCCCATACCCCACTTTGTGCCACATCAGTGCCACGTAAATAATTTTAAAAAAAATCCCTCAAACCAATATATATATATATATATATATATATATATATATAAAAAAAAAAAAAATATTCCTAACCTTTCTTCTCCACCGCCCCTACCCCCCACCCCCACCCCCAACCTTTCCTCTTCTTTTCTTGAATATGTGATTCCACCCCACCCCACCCCCCAAACTCATCCATCCCATGTCCATTATACGTAACTCTTCCTGTAACCTGAAAATGAATAAATTTATCGTCTTCCAACGCAAAATTCTTCATTGTTTATGTCTAATTATGATTCTTGCTTTGAGATCTTTATCAAGTTTCCCAGCCAAACCTAACAACAATCAAAAGTTAATTAACTATCTATGTCTAATTATGGCAACACAAGTTAATTTGTTTATGGCAAGAGAATTGCAAACGTTTTTTGAGAAATCAAAAGTTGCTACAAGTTTTTCAGTGATTTTCTCCATGATTTTTGTCATGATTATTTTCCATTGTTGCAACCTTTCAGTGAGTTTTTTTTCTTCATCAAATGAAAGTTTACTTGAATTAACTTGAGAAAATCCAACAATGGACTAAATAAAAGTAAATAATCATAAAAACATACCAATACACAAAATTTTAAATCCAAATTCCTTCACATTAATCAAAACCCCAAATCCTAAAACTCTCAAATTCTCAATCTTTTACTCAAAAATATCAACAAAAATGGCACAAACAGAGCCAAAAGGCATTGATGGTATTCGCATGACATGAAATTCTTGGCCAAGAACCAAACTTGAATCATCCAAATGCATTATCCCTATTGCTTCATCAATTCAATTGCTTAGACCTTTTCTTGATTTACCTACTTTACCTTATACACCTCTAAGATCAGTTGGGACTAGGTAGGAAGGGGGTTATGAAGTAGATGAAGAAACGGGGTGGGGGTACTAAGAAGATGAAAAATTGGGTGTTGGGGGGTGGGGTGGGGTAGGGTGTTACGAAGAAGATGAAGTTGGGTTTCTTATTTTTTTTAATTATATATATATATATATATATATATAATAAAGTGGACCCTTTTTTAAAAAAAATAAAACTCACGCATTTTTTTTTCCACGTCAGTCATAGGGGTTGAATTTAATTCACTTGAAAGTTGTTAAGGGGGGTATATAATTGCCTGATTAGTTTAGACTCTAAAGTAAGTTTTTCTGACAAGTTGAGGGGGGATTTGATGTATTTTCTCTTTTTCCTCTATTTGTAAAGTATGACAAATAATTATACACTAAATTATATGTAAGATATCATTATCTTTTCAACTATTTAAAAATAGATATTAAAATCGCATACAGTTAACATGTATAATACATTAAATAGGTACCTTCATCAAATTTTAACATTTTACTGACTATATAATATAATAACATTATATATTACTTATGTCATTATACATTGAAATACATGTATAATGAATCCTCATACAAAAAATATTATAAGGATATGTTGGAGATAACAGTATAATATATGAAACAGTTATGTATGAAACATCTTATATATATGTATGTAACATAATTTAATCTAAATACTTAATCAATATTTTATCAAATTTCATACTTCAAATACATTAATCATTTTACTAACCATAGAATGAGATATGATAATACATTACATATGTGATTATGAAATAATTACCTTTCATCAATTTTTAAGAATTACTGACTATATAATGTAATATTATATAGTCAGTTATGTCATTATACAGTGATATAACATCAATATTATACATCACTGCGATTAAAATCACTTATCAATCCGACATAACGTGGACTCTGCAACATATATTAAACAGACACACACTACCAAATGTATGTACCATAAAACTACCAATCTCACATTCGGATCAATGAAAACACGAACTGGCAATCTCAAACTATTATTAATAACTGAATTTGAAATAACAATATTAAAAATAGCTCAAATTTTTTTTAGATTATTTACATGAATAAAGTAAACTGTTTATTCAAACGAAATCAAACTATGGGTCATCACATGGATAAACAAATTATCTTTTTTCATGTTTTCTTTGAAAAAAAATTGCGAGAGCGTCAGTTGTGACCTGCACGCTCGCATTTACCGCAACAGTTTGAGCTTGAAGAAAGTGATTCACTTGATTTTAAATGCCTACCCTTTTTTGACCTACCTGTAGGTCTTCTGTATTTTGATGGTACTACTTATTCATCTTCAACAAATTGAGGAACATTTCAATCCTTCATGTCTGTCATTGAAATTATCAAAAGTTCATATGTCTTAACAATGATGTTTTGCCTGTAGAATTTTGAGCAGTATGGACCATAATCTTCTACATTTTTACTCTTCAATACAACAATTGAGTGTGGATAGAAAATTTCATCAATTTGATATCGTCTACAGTTGAATATGCCACGTTTAATATCGCTAATGTACCTCCTTCCGAATTGATATACACAATAAAGATTACTTGTGGCTGCCTTAACCTGTTAGACACACACGCTTCAATATATATGGTAAAATAAAAATTACTAACGACTAAAATAAAAATTTATTTTCCTAAACATCCAAATACATATCTTCATCCATAAAGCTTTCGTGCTATTAAGAGTCAGAATATCTTCAAATCTTCTTCCTAATGTTTTATTGGTATAAGATGCAATTTCACTGTTCTTATAATTTTATGCCGCAAATAAAATTCTAACTTCTTCAAGAAATCTTGAAATAGGAAGTTCTCTAGCCTCTACCAAGCAACTATTAATACATTCGGCTATAGTTGAGATCATCATTCTACCTTATTAGCAGGTGAGTAACTTCAAGATCATTTCTTATATCCAGCTTCTTCCAGGTATTCCTTAACCCTATGATCAATCTTAGCAACCTTTGACATAATGTAATCAAAATTTTCTTTTCTATAAGTTTTAGTCATATAATAATACAGGTCACTAAGTCTGTTTTTGCTTCCTAAAATATGTGCAAATATTTTTTCATAAATACCAAATACATGCTGGGACATTAGAATACACAATGCTCAAACCTTTTATGATACCCTCGTTTCGATCCAATACAATACACATGTTATCTTATTCGTCAAATGCTTTTCTAAACTGATGAAAAAAATCAAGTCCACGAACTGTCATTCTCAGAATCCACAACCCCGTAAGCTAATGGCAGAATACAACCTAGTTTTAAAAAAAAAAATAAGCAAGGATAAATATATATATATATATTAAGCTAAAACATATATATTTTAATTAAGCATTTATAGAAAGCATATTCATAACAGACTAATGTATAAGAAGATCCAATACATAAATATATGCATATGTTAACAAGGATATAAAAGAAAAGAATAATACCTGCACCATCAAGTGTGCTTGCCGATTGAAAGGTTCCTTTGTATGGTCCGCTTAAACGGACACCATCAACTACTACAACATGTCGGCAAAACTAGAAACCAATTATCATGAGATTTAAGGCAATAAAAAAGTATTTAAACTCATTATCCGTTGCCTTATGTATCCTAGTGTGGGAGTCATGATACACTTTGTTTAGCATAAAAATATATCGCAACGTTTTTCGATATCCATCAGCTGGACCACCTCTAAGAATCGTAATTACCCTTTCTTTTGCACGCAATGCCTTCATGTAGTTAATATCAATGCCATAAACGACATTTATCTCTTCAATTATGTCTGTCGGTGTGTATATTCTGTTGTGATTAACTAATTTTGATGCTGTAAATTCACTCACAAAAACTGTTGTAGCAACCAAGTTTTTCAGTACTCTGTCACTAAGACGGTAAGTATGTTCTGAATCAAATCGATGAATTACAAAAACATCTGATTCATTCATACAAGATACCTTGAGGATCCATTTACAATCATTGTTACGATAGTGAAGGACATAGCTGCATCAAATATAAACAGAGAAAAAATGTATGATAATATAGATATAAAATTCATGTTCTATTTACATGCTAAATTATCATGTCACAAGTTTCCTTTCCTCATACATACGTTTGTTAATGTATGAGGTATTAAAATACATTACTACTTCCAGTAATGGCAGTACCACAATTCTTTATGAAATTCTTTGTAAACGAAAACAATCAAATCTTCTTATACATATCTATTCAAAGTATAATATAATACGATACATGGCAGTAACACCTTAATAGAACTTAACAAATCTAAAAATGGTGAGTTCAACCCAACTTGGGCTGGGCATATTTTAGTTCAAATAAAAAAAATCAAAAAATCAAATCAAAATTTAATTTTGATATTTCAGTTTTTTCGGATCGATTTTGATTTCAAATTTTAGAAATTTGATTAAACAGTTCAATTTTTTAAAAATAATATTGGTTAAATAAAAAATAAAATTATATAAATAATATATATATATATATATATTATATATAAATTATATATATATTATTATATATTCAGTATAAATAATATTTTTTAATTATTTCATTTCATCCTTGTTGAGTTATTTATATTTGGAAATGAAAAATAGATTTGAAAAAAAAATATTTTTTCTAAAAAGATAACCAATTTTAAATACCCAGTTATGACAAAAAAAAAAGCTCACTATTTAAATATTCCAAATCGAAATAAAAATTCAAAATAATCGAATTGAATTTGTAGAAATCGTACCAAGTTAAATTTATTTTGATTTGATTACGGTTGTCATTTTCGTCAATTAGAAAATCAAAAAATCAACTCGATATTAAAGGACCGAATTGAAAAAATCGAATATCCACCGCTAAACCCAGCCTTAAAAGTGTTTGTGATCGAGGTGGACTAGTCCTTTTTCTTGATTTTTTATGTAAGAAAATAAGTTTTCAATCTACATTTAATTTAAACTTATGAGCATTACGATTTGTTAATATTTCTAACAGATGATTATATGAAAATATATAATTTTATAATAACCTATAATATATTCAACACCAATATACATCGACAAGCACGTTTAAATTTATTGAAAAAGTTATCTTAATTATCATCTTCATTATCGTCAACATTCATGTGCAAATTTAATTAGTTACATATAATCAAATATATATATATATATATATATATATATATATAATATTTATTTTCACTTAATATATTATCACTTTAAATTTGGATAAAGTCCTACAATTAATTACAAGTAGCAATAAGTGTTTGGACATTTTCATGATGGATGCAATTTTTGTACTTGGTGATTAGAAATTTTAGTATTAGGGATTTAATGCCAAAGTAAAATATTAATGTGTGCAACTTCTATGACAGGTGACTAAGAATTAACGCTAAATGAGTAAAAGTATTGTGTAAACACCTATTTGGATAATTACTATTCTAAGTTTTTATTGTTTTTTTTCATAATTTTTTTTTAAATTCTTAATTTAAAATAAATAATCTTTTGACCCATAAACTGACTTGGGGGTTTGGGTTGTAGGTGACAAAAGAGTTTTAAAATGAGGTGTAGGTGACACAAGTCTTAATTATTGAGTTGAGGTGACAATTACTTTATTATGGATTAAGAAAGTTGGGGAAGTTTGAAAATAGCCCAGAAGTTTTTAAATTTATACTTTGATCCAAATGTTAGTTAATATAACAGAAAATGGAGGAAAAAAAGGCACGTTTCTCTCTTTTCTCATCCGTTGTTGTTTTCTCTCTCTTCACGATTATTGTTGTTCATTCTTACTGCTACTTTATTCATCATCTTCTGCTTCATTATCATCATCTTCTACTTCATTATCGTCTTCATCTTCTTCTTGTCAACCATTGTTGTTGTTGTTGTTGTTGTTACCGCTACTGCTTCTATCTAACCAATTTCTTAGGTCAAATTTTATTTCCTACGTCACTTTTCACTTTAGTATTACTTCATATGTGACTTTGGTAAGTAAAATTATGATTTTTATTCGAATTTGTCAAGGAGGTACACCAGTTACTGCTGTTTTTTCAACAATGGATAAAATCCGATCATGAATCCAACATAAGTGTCTACAATTTAAACAGATCACTCATCTGATGCATCAGATAAGTAATCTGTTGTAACAGAATATTTATCTGTTGCATCAGACTAGTTATCTGTTGCATCATACTGATTATGTGTTGCACCAGACTGATTATCTGTTGCATCAGACTTCATATCTGTTGCAACAGATGATTAATCTTTTTGGAACAACCCAAATCAACCCCTGCCACAAACCCAACAGATAACCAATATATTTCAACTCTTGCTATTGCTACTGGATTCAAAATTATTCCTTACGTCCAATTACCCGTCCCTAATTTCTTAATTTGATTTCTTATTTTACTTGTCTCTTTTCATTAATCAAGAAAAGATTAAAAAAAATCCATGTTTTACCCTTTGCATTAATCACTTTTTCTTCAAATTAAAATGTAAACATCATTCAATAGGGAGACTATACGCAGACCCACATTAAAAGTTTTCTTCTCTTATGAAATTTCGATTGAGTAGCAAACAATGGTTATTTCAAACACCATCTACTGTCCCACCAACTGATCATCCCCTGCCACAAACCCAACAGATAAATCTTGTTATTGCTACTGCATTCTAAATTATTCCTTTTTACGTTCAATTGTCGACATGTTTGTTGAGAAGATAATAGATAGAATGAAAATTAAATATGAATTAAAACGTCAAAGTTGTTCAAACATAATTTTTTTATTAAACAAAAAAAATACATATACATATACTAAAAGAAAAAATAATCTAATTATTATTATTATCATCATTGTCAGCCGGTCAATCTTCAACCGGAAATAGCAAGGCCCTCCTCAGCCTGCGGATCTCACGGAGCATTCTTGCTCTAAATGCTCCCAGTTCCCATTGCAGGTCACGAACCTGATTCCGAAGTTCATTCACGGCGTCTTGCAGAAAAGCAACATCCCACACTGGATCAGCTATAATCTAGAACACATATGAATTGCCAAAACACTTAAAAACAAAAGTAACGATTTTAAGAATATCCGAATGTAATACAATGTATACTACAAATTGGTAAGAAAAAAACTTACCTTAGTCAGGGAAGAGAAAGTGGTGGAAGTCCAGGTGTAATATGAAAGACGAGATATAATAAATAAATAGAGTGTAGTTGAATGAACGATTGAGTAAGGAGGGACCTATTTATAGAGGATTGAATTTGAATTAGAGGCAAAAAGCGTGATTGTTCACCTCCATTTATTAATTTTATTTTTTATTTTGATTACTGTGAATAGTTATGACTTAATTAATTTAAGAAAAGAAATATTGTGATAATTCATGCCTTTTCAGATTATTATTATTAATTAGTTCTTTCCAAGAACCATTTTTATTGAGTTGTGACAACAGATTCTATATTTGTTGCATCAGATAATTCATCTGTGACAACAGATATTTCATCTGTTGCAACAAATATAAAACCTATTTCATCAAATAACCTATCTGTTGCAACATATAATCTAACTGTTCACCTCCATTTATTAATTATATTTTTTATTACTGTAAAAAGTCATGACTTAATTAAATTAAGAAATATTGTGATAAGTCATGACTTTTCAGATTATTATTATTAATTAGTTCTTTTCAAGAACTATTTTTATTGAGTTGGGACAACATATTCTATATTTGTTGCATCTGATAACTCATCTGTGACAACAAATATATCATTTGTTGCAACAATAGAGAACCTGTTGCATCAGATAATATATCTGTTGCAACATATAATATATCTTTTTCAAAAAAAAAAAAAACCATCATCATATCATTAATCCAAATTTGCTAACTTTTTTATTATATAAATTAAAAAAAAATACTTTTTCAATAATCGTTTCTTTAATAAAATAATACTCTCTCCGTTTTAAAAAGAATGACCTACTTTTCTTTTTAGTCCGTTTAAAAAAGAATGACCTCTTTCCTTTTTTGGCAATACTTTAATTTCAAATTTTCACATGGTATGTTTAGGACCACAAGATTAAAGGGCATTTTAGTACATTTGACACAACTTTAATTTAAGGCCACAAGATTCAAAAGTCTTCTTTATTTTCTTAAACTTTGTGTCAAGTCAAAGTAGATCTTTTTTTTTAAACAGAGGGAGTAACTATTTTAATTTTCTGGCAACAGATAGAATGGACGATCTGTTTTAATTGCTTTTTTTGTTTCTTCTAACAGCTGATACATCAGTCGCAACAAATGGGGAATTTGATGCATCGGCAACATTGTTGAATGTATGTGTTTTTGTTTTAGACAAAAAATCATGACTCTTCACTTTTTTCTTAACAATCATCATATAACTTAATTAATTCAACGTTGAGACTTTTTTTTAAATTAAATAATCTTTCTTTTACGGTTATAAATAGTGCATATCATTTAGTTCCTTATTATTTATTAACGAACCGTTTTAGGAGAATCATGACTTTTCACCACCTTCTGTTGCCTCAAGTTCTCAATCCCTACCTCCAAGCGTCGACATGTTGAGAACAGAGAATAAATAGAATGATAATTAAATATTAAATAAGAATTAAAAATGCAGAGTCGACCAAACCAAACCAAACAAAACATATACATAGATTTTTTAATCCCTTATAGGTAGATCCGATATAAAAAAGGAAAATACATACGCTAAAAGAAAGAAAAAACACAACCTAATTATTATTACTACTATTATTATTATTATCATTACTATTATTATTATTACTATTATTATCGTCAATCGAACAATTTTCATCCGACAGCAGCAGGGCCGCCCTCCTCAGCCTTGCTCCGAAGTCGGCCAAATTCCTCTGGAGTTCATCAAACTGCCTTTGAAGTTCCCACAAGGACTCAATATGAATCTTCTTGTACGAATCTGGATCAGCCATACTTGTACTGTAAGTGTAGTAGAATGAATGATTGAGAGTAAGGAAAGAAGGCCTGAGGGACATATTTATAAATGATTGAATTGGAAGGGGTAGTCAAACAAAAAGCCATGACTGTTCATATATCCCTTAATTAAATAAAACTGGTGACATTTTAAATATGTAAATTAAAAAAACGGATCTAAATATAATATTTTATCTATTTATTGTATTTCGAAAAGAAAAGAAAATTGCTTTAAAATAAATCTAACAGATGGGTAATCTGTTGCAAAATATATTCCATCTATCAGATAACTTACAACATATTGACAATTGTTGCAACAGGTGGATATATCAATTTGTTTTTCCAACAGATGTGGCATCTATTGCAACTTGCTAGTCATCTGTTTATTCAATTTAAGTCGGAAATGGGCTAGGAGAAATAAGGTGCGTGCAGATGGATCCACTATCATATGTGTGTGAGTTAAGAAGTATTACTGATAAGGTCACAGGGACAACACACACAAAGTATAATGTTTTTGTGAATGTTGTTTTTAACCAATTAGGCACTGATCATTCAAACAAGATCCTGCATTGTACATTTAAGTTTGATGGGTTCGAATTGACAAGGTTAAGGGCCTCATAAAGATGGTGTAGATACCCTATTAGGAATTACTGACGGTTGTTGCTCGTGTTTATCCGTGTCAAGTTTTGACAAGGGGTCAATATTTAGTGTCATTGCAGAGAACCAATAGCAACTGGACTTAACTTTAAGTGTGCATTGGACTTTGAGAACACCTTTGAAGCCTCGCACTGCATCAAACAAGAACATAAAATCAATAGAAATTCCCTTGGACCAAATTTATATGGAAGGGTTGATCGAGAAGATGATTATATGCCGGAAGGAGTCGAAGGAGAATGCCTGCGAGGGAAAGGGGAGTTGATGATAGACTATATCATCTGAGAGCTAATTGGAGAGGATACATGGGGTAGAAAGTAACTTCTAGCGAATTTGGCCGATGGAATTATCTTAAAACAACATGAGAAATCTGAATCAAATGCAAATATAAAAGTGTATCCGGCAATGTAAATTCGTCTGTTGTCTCTCTAAAAGAAAAATAATGCAAATGGACACTTTGCTAGGGAGCTGTGACTAGGTAGCGTGGTTAGGATTATCATCTAGATAAAAAATAACAAAAGACCAAGAGATCAGCCTTACGAGCATCGAGGGTTGAAATGATGTACAGTAAGTCTAGATAACTTCCGCCAACAGCAACTGCAGTTAAAGTAAGGAATCTAAGCAGCTCATTTTAACCCTCGATGATCGTAAGGCTACTTTTTTGGTCTTCTGTTATTTTCTATCTAGGTGATAATCCCGACCACGCTACCTAGTCGCAGTTCCCTAGCAAAGTGTCCATCTGCACTATTTTTCTTTCAAAGAGACAACAGATGAATTTACAATGTCGGATACACTTTTATATTTGCACTTGATTCAGATTTCTCATGTTGTTTTAAGATAATTTCATCGGCCAGATTCTCTAGAAGTTACTTTCTACCCTATGTCCTCTTTTCAATTAATGCTCAAATGATATAATCTTTCATCAACCACCCATTTTCCCTCGAAGGCATTCTCCTAACGCACCTACTGGCGTAAAATCATCACCCCGAGCAACCCAACCATATAAATTTGGGCTAGGGCAATAACTATATTGGTTTCCCATTCTTGTTAGATGCAGTGCTAGGCTTCGAAGGCATTCTCAGAGGCCAATGCACCCTAAAAGTTAGTTCAATCGCTATTGAATCTCTTTACAACGACACCAAAACTAGATCCCTTTGCAGTGCTTGATAAATAAATATGAGCAACAACCGACATTAAATCTTAACAGGGTATCAAAACCATATTCATGGTCCCTCAGCCTTATCAGTTCAGACCTACCAAACTTAACTGTAAAATTACAGATATCTTATTTGAATTATCTATGACTAATCGGTAAAAAAACATTCACAAAATCAGTGTATTCTATGTGTGTTTCCACGATAAAATTATCAGTATTACATACCTCCCACATATGAAGTGGTTCCATCTGCATGCAACTTATTCCTCCAAACCCATCTTTATTCCTCAGCTTCTTGTGATGGTCGGGTAAAAGTTAATTAACTGTCAGTTCCTTATATCTACAAAGAAGAGGAAAAAAATTAATCACAGAAAGAACATTATTCCTCTGTTCAACAGATGTAGAGTTCGTTGCATCACATGTGAAGTCTGTTGCAACAGATGTGGAGTCTGTTGGAATACATCAAACCAGCCTTGCTGGTGGTTTGATTTGTTCCAACAGTTGCTTCATCTATTGCAACGTCAACAACAACATAAACTACAAACAAACAACAAATAAAAAACATCAACAACAAAAAAAAAACATTTGTTCCAACATTAGCAACAACAAAGAAGCAACATCCTTTGTTCCAACACCATCGAAAACACCACACCACAACTTCCAACAACGCCAACCCCACCAACAACATCAATAACAGCATAAACAACAAAGAAACAAATAAAATACATACCAAAAAAATGATAATGTCAACAAGGCTTTTTAACTTCTCCCAACAGAATACTTTTTTCGCATATTGTAATAAAAATTCTCGATTTGTTTATTCAACACTTAAAGGTTCCTTCAAATTTTTTAAATAAATATCATATGGGTAAATGGTAATTAAATAAAAAAACAGATATAAATAACTTGCAAAGAATAAGACGAGAATGAAAGAGAAACAATAAATCATACCTTAACGTCAAAACGGGATCAAAACAACAATTTCAGTCGAGGAAAAATATGAATCGATTTAGATCTGAAAGGATTTTTATGAGAAAGAGAAGAGAAAAGAGAGAAGACAGAAAAAAGGTTGTGATAATTCTAAGCTAAAGAGGAGAGAAAGAAAAAGATAAGAGATGAATAAAATAATTTTAGGGCTAAAGCTGAAGTTGAGGAGAGATGAGATAATTCTAGATGTATCGTGTACGTAGACGTGGGTTTCAATATCCATTAATTAATATAATTAATATTCATTAATAATTTGAGGGGCACGAGGAAGACTAGTTAACATTGAAAAGACAAGATAAGACTACTCAATGAACACATTTTTGAGTTATCCAAGAAAAAAAATTCTTCCATTTTTACCGCATTTTGTAGTACCTACTACTTTATCTACTCGGACAGAAGCTTGCTTTAAAATTGAAAGAAAAAAAAGATTTTCAAACAGATATGTCATCTATTGCAATAGATTGCAATATCTGTTTAAAAATCCCAACAGCAAATTCATCTGTTACAACAGATACAAATATTCTTTTACTAAACCCTTCCATTTGATAATTAAATATGTCAACTGTTACAACAGATATCAATATCTGTTTAAATATCCCAATAGCTCAGTCATCTATGACGACAGATGTAATTATCCATTTGATAATTAAATATCTGTTGGTATTTGTTGTAACAGATGACTTGTGACATTGAAAAGAAAACATAAGACAACTCAATGAACACATTTTTGAGTATCCAAGAAAAAGAAACTCTTCATTTTTTACCACATTTTGTAGTACTTACTACTTTATCTACTCGGGCAGAAGCTTTCTTTAAAATTAAAAGGAAAAAAGATTTTCAAACAGATATGTCATCTGTTGCAACAGAAAGCAATATCTGTTTAAAAATCCCAACAGCACAGTCATCTTTTACAACAACTACAAATATCTATTTAAAAAAACACTTTCCATTTGATAATTAAATATGTTAACTATTACAATAGATATCAATATTTGTTTAAATATCCCAACAGCTCAATCATTTGTGACAACAGATGTAAATGTCCATTTGATAATTAAATCAGATATATTATCTGTTACAACAGATACCAATATCTGTTTGAAAATTTCCAACAGCTCAGTCATCCGTCACAGCAGATTCAAATGTCTATTTGTTAATTAAATCAGATATGTCATCTGTTGCACCAGATGTGAATATCTGTTAGAAATTTCCACCAGCTCGGTCGTTTGTTCCAACAGATTTTATTACAATTGATTTAGGTGGAACTAGGGATGAATGAATGAGCTTATAAGGTCAACTACAACTTCAATTGAGTCATTGCATTTGGCGTTATTATTGCGTTTATCCCGACCCAGGTCGTCAATCGATCACTCTGAGTTGAAATGAGCTCTCATTAAATTAATGTTAGGATTAATATTACCTAAATTGATTTAGGTGGAACTAGGGATGAATGAATTATCTTATAGGGTCAACTACAACTTTAATTGAGTCTTTATAATTGGCGTTGGTATTGCGTTCATCCCGACCTGGATCGTCAATCGATCACTCTGAGTAGAAATAAGCTCTCATTAACTTAATGTTAGGATTAATATTATCTAAATTGATTTAGGTGGAACTAGGGATAAATGAATGAGCTCATAGGGTCAACTACAACTTTAATTGAGTCTTTGCAATTGGCGTTGGTATTGCGTTCATCCAGACCCAGGTCGTTGATCGATCACTCTGAGTTGAAATGAGCTCTCATTAACTTAATGTTAGGATTAATATTACCTAAATTGATTTAGGTGGAACTAGAGATGAATTAATGAGCTCATAGGGTCAGCTACAATTTCAGTTGAGTCTTTGTAATTGGCGTTAGTATTGCGGTCATCCCAACTCGGGTCGTCGATCGATCACACTGAGTTGAAATGAGTTCTCATTAACTTAATGTTAGGATTAATATTACCTAAATTAATTTAGGTATAACTAGGGATGAATGAATGAGCTCATAGGGTTAATTACAACTCCAATTGAGTCTTTGTAATTGGCGTTGGTATTGCGTTCATCCCAACCCGGGTCGTCGATCGATCACTTTGAGTTGAAATGAGCTCTCATTAACTTAATGTTTTAAGAACTAGTATATTTTTTGAAATTTTAAAAATTAATTAAGATCAATTCGGACCAAATTAACAATTTCAAAACTTGTCATTCTTATCCAAAATTACAAATCAACCCATACAAATCATTCATTTGTGGAAAAAACTTTTCCTCATTTCAAATCTCAAGTTATCGCTCCTCTCTCTCTCTCAATAATACAGACAACAACTACAATATATTGCTCAACCCTTCAAAACACATCGATTTTCTTTCCATTTTCGACCACATAGTTGTTATTTTTTACTTCATTCTCGCTTGTATCCATCATTTTCTCTGTCTTCGCAGGTAACAGAGTTTGAAAAGAGTTCTACATCTGTTCTTTATTCTAAGAATTAGGGATTTTTAGTTAATGATGAAAAAGAAGACTTTTAGTTGTATTATCTACGAGAATGAGTTAACAATTTTTTGTTTTGATGCTAAAAAAATAGGAAGCACCCGAGAAAACCCTAGTTTTTATCTTAGTGTTTTGTTGACTATCGTGGGATTATTTGATGGTGTTTGTGGTGTTGTTGGTGGATGTTGTTGTTGGTGTTGGTATTTGAGTTTTTGGTGGTGGTGTCAATGGTCTTGGTGTTGGTATTGGTGGCATTGGTGGTGGTCTTGGTGGCATTGGTTGTTGTGTTGGCGGTCCATCTGTTGCAACAGGTGAAATATCTGTTGGGAGATATTAAATAGGTCTTCAAACAGATTCCCCATCTATTCCAACTGATGGCTTATCTGTTGGAGTATTTTTTTAATAATATGGCGTAGAATAATTTATTGAAATTTGTTTTACCTTTTTTTAAAAAAAAATTAAGCAAATATCAAATGCAATGTATTTTTTATTTTTCTATTGTTTGTAGTTAAAAGATGTCTCCCAAAATAAAAGAAACTAAAAGTGAATCAACTTCTGACCACCCACCAAAAAATTGCTAGAGTACAGATAGATTCGGAGGAACTTCCTGAACAATCTCAATCAGGGCAAAATGAAGCCGAGGAAAGTGATAAATCCTTCTCACCAATGGGGCGTGAAATAATATTGAAATTACAGCATGATTCTGTCAAAACCATTAGTATCAACAGGTTTTGAGTTGCGATGCCGATGGATAGCCCTGAAAAATTACCTATTGATCTTGTACTTAAATGTCAGTTGGGGAAATATTTTGATGAATTAAGGAAAATTATGAAGAATAAAAACATTGATGGACTTTTTAACAAGAGTTGCTTTGCATAATTTCTCGAGCTTCCTAAGGACTGCACTCTCCGTTTCCCAATGTTCATGGTACATGGTCTTCTCAAGCGCAGGATCAAGTACGCGGGGGATGATAAAGATTCAGAGGGAAAAAAAGGATGGGTGAAATCTGGATCAACTACCGTGGCATGCCAGTTTGTTTTGGGTTGAAAGAGTTTGCCATAGGGACGGGCTTGAGATGTGATCGTCCAGAAGAACCTCTCATCAAGGAAACACCCCACAAAGGGTCTAACAAATGCAAGGAAAAAAATGGGTTGTTAGGCATTGTTGTACGTAGTAGCTACAAAGCAACAGATCTAATGGCAGATCTCGAGGATAAAGACATACCAAAGCACTGGGAGAAATTGTGCTTAGTTTGGTTTGTCCATTCCATTTTATTGGCAAGAGACGTCAGGAAAGTCATAGAAGATGATTTGTTGGCTCTTGCTGATGATTTTGACAAATTCAACAACTATCACTGAGGATATGACAGCTACTACTTGACTGGCCAATATTTACTGACAATGCTATCCACAGGGACGATCATATTATACGGCTTTCCCTGGGCTTTCATGGTAAAATTGATCACTATTTGTACTCATCCATTAGTTTATAAAGAATATACTTATTATGACTTTTTTTTGCTTACTTCCTGTTTACATTTTTTAGGATTGGGCATGTGAAGCCATTCCTCCCTTCCGAAAGTAGTTCAAGGATTACCCGGATGAGGTTTCTCATCCAAGGATCCTTAGGTGGTGGGCGGCTGCAAAGGGTGGCAAAAAAAAATATTAAGGAGCAGGACGCTGATCTATTTAACCCTTCGGATGATACAGTACATCTTCTTTCAACTAAAATAATTTGCCTCTAAGAAAGATATTGAAACAAATATTCTATTTGTTGCGATAAATGGGTCGTCTGTTGCAATAGATTACTCGTCAACTGCAACTGGTGCAACAGATGGGTAATCTGTTGCGATAGACGATCCATATTTTGCAACAGATTAACCATCTGTTTCTCTGGTTCTCTAAACCCGACTCAATAGATTACCCATCTGATGCAAATTATGCAACAGAAGTGTAATCTAATACACCATATTACCAATCTATTGTGACATACAGATCAGTTTTTGTGGCAGCTAAATCGTCTGTTGCATAAGTTGGCTTTGTTAACATCTATTTAACCCAATTGACTGCAAATTATTGTTATATGATTTAAATGCCTCTTGTCTTTTTTATAGGTTGTGCATCCTTGGATCGTTCCTACCGATGATGAGTTGGGGATGACTTCTTTTCTTACTCTGGGTCTTGTTAATACAAAAGAAAACCCAACAGTGGAGTTAATAAAGAAGGAATTGGCTGGAGCAACATCCATAAGAAGAGCAGTTAGGCAAGGTTAGCCTAATGTTGAAGCTCTTCCCGACCAACCTCAAACTGCAACAGATTCGGGTGCTTCTTTTGGGGGTGTTGGTGGTGGAGTTGTTTTTTATGGTGGCAGCCATCCTGATGCTACTACTGCTGTCAGTCGTGATTATGAGCATGTTGGTGCTTAGCAAAAAATAAATACTTTTGAAAATACCCCTTGCACAAGTCTCTTTCACCCCTATACCCATCCCTCCCACCTTTACAGTGGTCCCTCTCACCCCTCCTCACTCTCATGTTCTCATTATAAATGCAAGTGTCCAAGGACAGAGAGAATAAACTCCTTGAAAATCTAGAGGCTATTACTGAAGCTACCGAGGAGTTAAAATCCAGGAGGGGTGTCATACCATCCAATGAGGTGAGGGAGCCATGCGCTTCTACAGTGTGGTTAGGAGAAAGAGAAGAAAAATTAGATAAATTCTCTCTGTTCTGAAAATAGCAAAAACTGCAACTCTTCCGGCTCCAAGAGTTATTGAAGTTCAGGGGCTGCTGAAGAAGGTGGACATATTCGCGGCGCTTGGCAAGGAGAAGAAGAAGGAACTGCAAGAAATTATGAATAGCAAGATGAAGGTTCAAAAAGAATACACCATGCATTCATTTACCGCCAAAGATTTCAAGAATATGACAAATATGCGTGTGTGGTATGAGGATAATGTAAGTTTACTTTTGCTAACCTAGCCTTCCAATCTACTCCATGAAGAAGAATCTACGCAGAAGATGTGTAATCTGTTGCAACAGCTTGGTATTCTGTTGCAACATAATACACATCTGTTGCATAAGTTGCATTGGCTAGGTAATTTATGAACTGATTCAGAGAACACTCTGCATCGGATTCTTTCCACTGTGTTTTTATTCTTTACAATTACTAACCTATTTAAAAATTGTTTTTATACCACAGTATATTGATGAAATTCTCTGTCTCATGAGGGGCAGGCAATTAGCGTACCCGAATGCTTATGATGCTGCTGATAGGATAATGGACCTCAACTTCTACAATAATTTCAAGGATAGGTATGTTGATCTCCGTAAGCTATCTGATTCCGGTAGCCCAAAATTTGAAAAGTTAGTTTCTATATTCCAATGGGAGGAAAAAAAGATTAAATATGTTAAAGAGTAGAGGCCATATCCACACGGCAAGAGATGGACCAAGGCAAAGAGAATCCTTGAAGTCATGAACGTGGAAGTCAAATATTTTCTCGATGTTGAGATACTACTCTACGAGAGAAAGATTAATGTTTATGACTGCAACTTACCTGTCTTCAGCGAGGACATATTTTTAGCCCACATGCAGCTACTCTTGAAGTTGTTGCCCAAGTTGTTGACGCAGAGTAAGTTGATGGATCATTTGCCATCTGAAGTCTTGACGAAGGAATCATGTAATTTTGAAGGTTGAAATAAGAACATCGATCTCCCAACAAATAAAATCGGTGCAGCATGCAGGCCGTACTCGCTTGCATACATTGAGTGTTTGCTGACTGACACAGAAATGACCGGTATGTGCAACGCCATTATGGGAAAGATGCAATGGGTCTGGGATTATGGGGTACTAACTAAATGGTTGGAGCCCGTGTATAAAAAAACATATGTACAAAGAAGGAACGAACACGATAAAAAATTTTCATTTCAAGCCACTTTACTTTACTTTACATGTAGTGGCAATAATTTTTATGTCTACGGATAGTTGAATTTTTATAATGCAACAGATAGTATATCTGTTGTAACAGATATAATACTTGTTGTAACAGATTGAATATCTGTTGGAATAGGTTGGTCATCTATTGCATTAATAAATATTTTCCAGTCTGTATGTCGCAACAGATATCCAATCTATTGCAACATATAATCTATTTGTTGCAACTGATAGGTAATCTGTTAGAAAAAATAAGAAAGTAGAAAGACCTGTTATATAATTTACAGCAGATGACCTAACTAAATGGTTGGAGCCCATGTATAAATAAGAATATGTACAAAGACGGAGACGAACACGATAACATTTTTTTATTTCAAGCCACCTCACTTTACATGTAGTGACACTAATTTTTATGTATGTGGATAGTTGACTTTTTATAATGCAACAGATAGTATATCTGTTGTAACAGATATAGTACCTGTTGTGACAGATTGATTATCTGTTGGAATAGGTTGGTCATCTATTGCATTATGCAGATATTTCCCAGTTTGTCTGTCACAACAGATATCCAATCTGTTGCAACATATAATCTATTTGTTGCAACTGATAGGTAATCTGTTGGAACAAATCAAGAAAGTAGGAAGACTTGTTATATAATTTCTAGCAGATGACGTACGTGTTGCATCTCATGTTGCAACATATGTCTAAATCTGTTTGATAAGATAAATCGTCAGTTGCAACATATGTATTATCTGTTGCGATATTTGAATCTAGTATTCCATTTCAATTAACATGTTCAAAACTAAGGATTAAATTAAATTCATAGACAACATAAAATAAGTTGAAGCCTTCGAAAATTACATGAAATAACTCAACAAATAAATAAAATGTAAAAAAATTATTATGGGTACAAATGATCTACTCTACAAATAAATCAACAAGTTAAACCAAGGAGAATAGGTTATTAATTTGATGGACTCAAGCTATAAAGATCTACTCAATATGGACAAGTTGTTCTTCATCCGGTGCTGTGAAATTCAGCTTTGGTCATCGTGGATCTTAAATATCGCTTGTGTATGACTTCTGAGCTTTCGTTTCTTCGTATTTCCATAAAAGAGCAGCATATCTTTTGTGGAGTAGTCCGAAATCAAGTCCATCATTTGGTACTTATAATCCATCGCTCAAATACTCAGCGTACGCAACAACAAAAAGACCACAATCTCTGTGTTTTGAAATTTAAAACTAAATCATGACACTTAAACTTACAGGCTACCAATGATTTGTTGAGCAATCCCTTCAACATATTGTACATCAAATAGATTACCCATTTAATCCAGGTATGCTTCAATCATCGACCAATCAGTACGAACCTCTTGGTCCAAAAAGACACTCATATCAAGGTAAGTAGGAAATATTTTGGCCAGCTTTTGTATCTCAGACGACGGTTCGGAATGTCTCCTTCGCGACATCGAGTCATAAACTCGGATGCGCCTCTCTTTTAGAATGACGACAGTCATCACCCAATGGAATTCATCACCACAATTGATTGGGATGTACACTTCGTTGACCAAATGCCAAGGTAAGCCAGCCGGAATGCAAAAACCATTGATGATGTTGATTAAGCATTCCTCATTTTGGAAAACTTTCGGTTGTTGTTGACAATACCTATCATAGGCATTATTGATGTAAACTTTATACAAACAATTGTCTGTTGTATATCTGTATTGTTCTTGTGTTTGCAACTTGGCCTTCTTTCGGAGGTAGTAAAAAATGTCATCGATATGTTGTGCATATTATCAAATATTTTGGATTACGTGATGAAAAAATTAATATGTGAATGCAATTAAATAAAGTATTAATTAATAGTAATATGTATGACATTTAAATCTTATCATTCCAGCAAGTTTGGGGCTATGACATCAAATTGAACCAATTCTTCATTTCGGGATGTGCGATAACAAAGTCGAACATATCAAAACCAAGACTTGATTCGTTCACTTTGTAGCGTTCGTCATTTTGTTTTCTACATGATGATTTATATGTGTTAATGTCACGTTCTTACAATAAGAATCGTATAAACCAATATCTATAAAAATTACTTTATGTACCTATCGGCATGATGCTTTAACAGCCCATCGACAATCCATTCTGAATAGTCGTTTATCAATTGTGTTAGATTTTTTGGAGCCTCGTCCGAGATGTTGAACTCTTCAAATGGGTAATTATTTTGTTCTCCCGAACTGACAAGATTCACTTTTTCTTCTTCTTTGGAAGCAGTTGATGGATTATCAACTATGATATTATGCTCTTCAGCAGTGGCTTCTACTGTGTCATCCATCTAGAAAGCCAGAATAATCAATGCTAATTACTGATATACAACAGATTATCCATTTGTTGCAATAATGAGCCTTATGTTGCAACAAATGGATCATCTGTTGGGATGAATTCGAATAGGTAAATCAGAGCAGTACGATAATTTTGAATAGATGACCCATCTTTTGCAACATAAGACTCATCTGTTGCAACAAATAATGCATCTGATGCAACAGTTAGACAACAGTTGCAACAGATGTATATATTTGTTTGATAATTTTTAACAGATGCATCATCTGTTGAAATAGATATGTGTCTGTTTGTTTGTTGGAACAAGTGATGTACATTCACCTTTTTCGGCTCATGCTACTCCCCTGTGGCCCTTGCACACTGAACATCGATGCATGACAAAGACAGAGGCGTTGCAATTTTGCTTTTTATAATGCTTTATGATGCCTTGGAAGTATCTTTCCTTCTCCTCTTATCCGTCTTGATCCCTAGTAGAGTGTATGGATATGAAATTCTCTTTGATGGAATGACACCCCTCTTAGATGTTATTTCTTTTACAGAAGCAGTTACTGCATTAATAGCATTAATCACTCCATCATGTTTTGCCTTGCAGTCTTGATATTTGCATGCAGAACATTCGCTAGATGTGGCAAAATCTAGAGAAAAATCTGTACAACCAGTATGATTATAATCATAATGGCTTGTTGTTTCAAAAAATTATAAGAGGAGCATCATTAGCCCCAACAATAGCACCACTACCACTACCACTACCATTGTCAACAGCAACAAGCCCACCCTCCAAAATTATTTTTCTTGTGATGGTTGTTGCTCCAAACAATTCCATTTTTATTCTATCAACGACCTGAGGGTCCGATAAAGTTTATACAGATCGTAAAGTAAGAAAAAATGACATCTTCAACTCTCGATTGGTCGGAATAAGCCACGGATGGACAGTCTAAAATAAATCGGTAAATATATTAGAATGATGATGAAATCATTTAAAATAATCATTCATTAAAATAAAAACTTGATTAGAATTGAACTTACTGCTTCCTTGGGGGGTTGAAAAGATCAAGAAATTTTGTATTTCTATCGGTTTTGGCCGACAACCATATCAGGATTCTTGGACAGAAAACTTCTTCCTAATAGTTCACTTGTTGTCTCAAATAAGGAATGGCTTCAAATGCCCAAGCATATAACATAACGCCAATAAATCAAAAGCATTATTGAATAAAAAAATGATGAATCATATCATGATAAAAGAAATATTTACCATGAAGGCCCATGGAAAGCCATATAAGTTGACTGTATTTGGCATTAACGGAGTCAACAAATATTGGACAATTATTTTGAAGATTTCATAACCCCAAGGATAGTTGTTAAATCCCTCAAGATCCTCGGAGAGCTTTATTAAACCAACGCTTATGTTGTTGTTAACGTCTCTCGCCCAAAGAATATTATGTACAAACCAAACCAAGCACAATGATTGCTTGTTCTTCTTTGAGAATCTTTTACCTTTCAACGCTTCTATCAAATTTTTATTTTTGAAGCTTGGACCAACAATTGACACCAAGTCTTCATGATTACTCAACTTTCCTTTGCCTTTTTTGGGTGTGCAGGGTATTTTTTTGGGGCCAGAGTAGGTATAACTTGAGAAGGAGAAGAAGGATAACATTTTAGTCCGGTAACTATGGCAAACTCCTTCCAACCAAAACAAACAGGCATGCCACAGTAATTTATCCACACCTCATCCATCTTGTCTTTATTTTCATACATAAACCTACGCTTGAGAAGATCATATACCATTTTCATCTAGAAACGAGCATTGTTGTCCTCCGGCAAATTAAGATATTGCCCAAAGCAGCTTTCCCTGAAATAAGCATCCAATTATTATTCTCGAAGTATTTTCTGAAGGCGTCGAAAGATTTTCCCATGGATGACTTAACCACGAAATCACCCGTTAAATCTGTGGCACCATCGCACTGTATTCTCACAGGATAACGATCAATGCTGACGATTTTGACCCACTCTTCGGCGGAAGGGATATTAGCATTTAGATCATCTCTTTTGAGACATTTCTCCTCCCCGTGTTCATTATCTTCTTCTCTTGATTGAGATAACGCTTGTAAAGCAAGCTCATAGAGTGTGGATGTAGCCGAGTTGTTGTACTTGTTCCTTTACTTGGACTTGATTTGGTTTCTTTTCCTTTAGGAGCCATATTATCTTAAATTAATAGGAACATAAAATAGATTATAACTGATTAATGCATTGTTAAAAAGGGATAACCGTAAATCTAACATGCACAACGATAAAATAATAGTTTCAACAGACCACCCATCTGTTACACCAGGTATGTTATCTGTTGCAACAAATAACTGATCTGTTGCAATGGATGAGTAAACCATTAGATATAATAAAAATAAATCTCTAATCTGTCACACCAGGTAGTTTATTTGTTGTAACATACAACCAACCTGTTGTAAGAATGAGTAATCCGTTGAAAACAGTAAAAACAAATCACTAATCTGTTGCACCAGGTAGTTTATCTGTTGCAATATATAACCAACCTGTTGCAACGGATGAGTAATCCATTGGAAACAGTAAAAACAGATCACACATCTGTTGCACCAGGTATGTTATCTTTTGCAATATATAACCGACCTGTTGCAACGGATGAGTAAACTGTTGGAAACAATAAAAATAGATCATTAATCTGTTGCACTAGGTAGTTATCTGTTGCAACATATAACCAACCTGTTGCAATGGATGAGTAATTTGTTGGAAACCATAAAAATAGATCACTAATATATTGCACCAGGTATGTTATCTGTTGCAACATATAACTGACCTGTTGCAACGGATGAGTAAACCATTGGAAATAATAAAAATAGATCACTAATTTTTTGAAACATATCACTCATCTGTTGCGAAATAAGTTATCTATTGGATCAATATCGTTTAGATTTCTTCCAAATAGAAGAGTTGTCTGTCGCAACAGATGAATGATCTGTTAGATTATTCATCTGTTGCATTAGATTTTCATAGTTGCATCAGATATTTTCATCTGCTACATTAGATGTCTTTATCTATTGCATCAGATGTTTCATATGTTGCAACACCATTTTTACCAAGACAAACAACAAATCAACCCAGCAACACCAACATATCATACACGCACACACACTAAGAAGGGGTCTCCACTAAGAACATCAACTGTGAACAAAAATTATCAACAAATCCGAATCAATAGTACAACAAGAAGAAGAATCAACAGTACAACAGACTCATTTTACTGCTATGTTTATAAACACCCAAAAATGTATTGGTCTTGATATTTAATTTGCATAAAAAAAGTCGAGCATCTTAGTAATTAGGCAATATTAAAATATACATTGTTAATTTTTAGCCAAAAATTTATTATATCAGTTATAGCCAAATCTTTATTACCATATTAGCATAACCATATTAAATAGCTAAAAACAATTGTGCACCTAAAAAATAAAAGACGGAAAAAATATATATCCTTTAAATGTGGCCTGTTAAATGAATCTTTTCATATTATTTGATAATAAGATCCCAATTAATTAAGGAGTGTTCCATATTTAAAAAAAAAAAAAAAAAAATCGTTTTTAGTGCCGTTTTATTTTTCTATATTAGAACTTCTTTGATCTTTTCCTGTTCCTAGTGTTCCTTTTTTAAAAAATTATTTGTTAATACATTTTTGTTTCTCTTTTGAATTTTAAACATAAATATCATCGATATTATATTAACATATTGCCAATTAAATTATTGTTCTTGACTCTTTATATATATATATATAAACACGTGTATGCGGACACACACGCGTCACACACACATATATGAATTAATATTATAATTATTCAAAATAATTATATATAATCATTTAATATAGTTACATATATTGCATATACAATTTATATAGTTGATGTACTACATGTATGATAGTATATATTACAAATATATAAGCGAAATGTATTTAAAATATTTTTAAAAAAATGTCAGCATAAAAATAATATTAAAGAAAAAGTATAGAAAATTATGTGTGTGTGAGAGAGAGTAAATGCAATAAAAGTGTATTGATGGAAATAAATTCTTTAATTAATAAAATTTATGAGAGAGAAAGAAGTTTAGTTATTATACAAATTATTATGTAAATGACAAAACTGAAATAAAAAATGATATTTATGAAATGATGCAATAGCTAGACTATAATTATATGAATATGTACTGCCGCGTAAAATTCTCAAAAAAGTCTTGCAAAAATGACCTCTATAAGGGTGATTTTGATATTTTGACTCCATTTAATGAATTTTGTACATAAGCCAGATGTTCGAGTTCTTACCCATAAGACAGACATACGTTCATGATATTTCAAGACCATGAACTTGCACACTTAGCTAGAAGTTTTGCCTTAAAAGCAAAGGATAGAACTTAGATATATTGTCCATAAGACACAGACGTTTTAATTCTTGCCCATAAGGCAGACATTTAGAATATTTTAAATAATGAACTTGCTCAATTAATCGTAGGTTCTGCCTTATAGGCAAATATTAGAACTTATTTAGCGGAAATAAAAATTCAAAACCACACACTTTAAGAAATAAAAATTCAAAATCGAACATTTTATACTACGGGTATGTTTGGTATGAAGGAAAATGTTTCCATGGAAAATATTTTCCTAGAAAATGTTTTCCTGGAAAACAAGTTGATTTCTTACTTGTTTTCTTATGTTTGATTGGTGGATGGAAAATATTTTTCGAAAAATATTTTCTTGTATTTGGTTGGTGAATGAAGAAATATTTTTCAAAAAATACATTTTAGTGTTTAGCTAAAGAGTAAAAATACATTTTAGAATCTTTTTTTAAAAAATAAATTTAAAAAAAAAAATCTTTTTTGGGGGAGGGGTTGGTTAGCGGGTGGGTGGGTGGGGGTATCAAAATAGGTAGTAGGGGTGGGGTAAGAAAAAGTTTTGAATTTTTTTTGTTAAAAAAAAAATTAAAAATTGGCGGGAGGGGGGGATGGAGTTAGTAGGAGCTAGGGGTCAGGGGAGGGGAGTGAGGAGGAAGGGGAAAGAAAGAAACTGAAAACTCTTTAAAAATATTTTATTTTATTTAGGTTTGGGGGAGAGAAGGGATGGGAGAGGGGGAGGGAGGGTATGGGTGTGGGGTAAGAGAAAAATTTGAATTTTTTAATAAAATGTAGATATTATTTTCGGAAGGGGGACTGGTAGGGGTAGGGGTGGGGTGGGGTGGGGGTAGGAGATGGACTAAGAAAAAAATTTGAAATACTTTTTAAAACAATTGAATTTTGAGAGTAGGGGTAGGGGTAGAGGGTGGGGTGGGGGTAGGGGTAGGGGTGTGTTGGGGTGATAGGGTATTGGGGGCGGGGTAGATGATTTTGAGAATTGTATGAACATTTCAACTTTAAAGTGAGGTTGAAAGAGAGTTTTGGAAAATGTTTCCTTACTTTTTTAAGGAAAGTTATTTTCCTTAGATTTAAGGAAAATAAGTTAAATTGGACAACATTTATCAAAACATATAAGTCAACCAAACATAAGAAAACTGGAAAACATTTTCCTTTGTACCAAACACACCCTACATTAGGCATAATTTTCTGCTACTTATTCATGTCAACTAGTTTTATCTCAAGTCATGCCAAATTTGACACTAATTGCTACCTAATTGGCAATTGAAACCTCAATTTTTTCATGAAATTTTTTTATAATTAGACTAACCCTTCTAGCAACACATTGAATTATATAGATTTCTAGCTAAAATAACGTAACATGACTCTTTAAACTAATCACATCATAACCAAATATCTAAGGATCACAACTTAGTCCAATTTATTTTTTTCTTTCATATTTTAACATTATTATATCCAATACTAGCTTAATTAAAAAAACCAAGAAGATTCCAAAGCAAAAGTCGCAGGATTCTTTCCCATTAAGCATACAGAGAACATGGGATACTTAGAATCTTTCCTACATTAGTTCATGTCTTGTGTTCACATTTTATTTCACTTAAAAAAAAAAAGTGTTACGTAATAGTGGCGAAGTTAGAATTTTTATTAAAGAGATTCAAAATATAAATAAGTAAATACGTGAATTAATGAATGAGATTTAACAGCTACTGTATATCCATAAAAATAAAAATCAACTATATATAATTAGTATAATTTTCTGTCAGGAAAATTCACCTGAACCCCTTTGACTCCAAGCTAGCTCCGCCCCTACTTATGTCGACATACTTGAGACAAAATATATCCATTTTGCCACTATCTCCCCTACCCACGCACCCCCAACCCCCATCACACACTTCGCTCCCTCCCACTATCCTTTTTTTGTTGTGCACTCTCTATCAACTACTAGTGCTATCAAAACATGATGCTACAAATTATTGGTACCATGAAGAAAATTCCGAAAAAGAACTCTGTTCAATGTATGCTCCAAGTAGACATAAATCTGTATCTTCTTCTTAATTCTTTCTATTTCTTTAGATTAGGCATTCTAACAATTCTTTGTCTTAAGTAATAAATATAGAATTTTTAAAAAAAGATATCGGACGTGACCTCAAATTTCTAAAATTAAAACGTCTAACTTGGTAAAGAATTCAATTGTTGACGAAAAAGGTCCACAAATGAAATTCCCTAGTCAAGGTTTACCATTTGACCAAAAGAAAAACAAACAAAAAACACATTAAGGAAAAGAGTTTAAATGATATGCAAAGAATGTTGGGTTCGAAATCGAGAGGGCGTCATGCGGAAGCATAAAATTTGCAAACCAACGGTGATAATTCAGATGACAAATAAAAATATATATTAAAAAGACATATTATTAATATGATTCGGTCAAACGACCTACATATTAAGAACAATATTAAAAAAATAAAACCTATGAAAAAACATAAACCTATGGGAGAAATCTCCCCCTAAACCAGACTCTTTTAACGACTACATTGTGGATGTTATTGTGTTATTGTATGAGAAGAGGGGACTTCTACTTATAGATGTTCAAAATCTTTTCTCCAAGAAAGAGGTTTGCCAAATAAGGAAAAAATTTATATTTTTCTTTCAAGAAAAGTAAAAGTATTCATGGTTACTTTTATTTTCCTTACAAGAAAAAGTAAAACTTAATTTTTGTAAGAAAATCAGGGCAAAAACCCTAACAAATCTCCCCTTTTTGGCTTGATTTTTTACGTGATCCGTCTTCTTCACATCTTTGATCTTTGTTCTTCATATAGTCTTCATCGTTGCTGCTTGGCATGCTTAAAAATGGAGCTTTTGGATTAAAAATATATAAGCCCCTTATAGGGTTAAAAGTGAACTTTATTTTTAAATATGTGATAGCAGGATTGTTGAAAATATGATTGACAATTATCTACACATGTAGCTTTTGAATATATATCTTCATTATCATCAAATTGATTGCAACTTTGTTCAACAATTGGACCATCGATTTATTGAACCGTGGGCTCTGATACCACTTGTTGGGTTTGAAATCGAGAGGGTGTCATGCGGAAGCTTAAAGTTTGCAAACCAACGGTGATAATTCAGATGACAAATAAAAACATATATTAAAAAGACATATTATTAATATGATTCGGTCAAACGACCTACATATTAAGAACAATATTAAAAAAATAAAACCTATGAAAAAGCATAAACCTAGAGGAGAAATCTCCTCCTAAACCAGACTCTTTTAACGACTACATTGTGGATGTTATTGTGTTATTGTATGAGAAGAGGGGACTTCTATTTATAGATGTTCAAAATCTTTCCTCCAAAATAGAGATTTGCCAAATAAGGAAAAGTTTTATATTTTTCTTTCAGGAAAAGTAAAAGTATTCATGGTTACTTTTATTTTCCTTACAAAAAAAAGTAAAACTTAATTTTTGTAAGAAAATCAGGGTAAAAATCCTAACAAAGAAGTGTAAAAAGGTTTACAAGTCATTCTCATATATTTAAAAATAAAATGTAAAATTTATAATTAAAAATAAGATAAATTATTTGTTAGGGTACGTATGGATAACATGTGAATAGGTCTCAATCTTATCGTTCATTTATTTGTACTTAAGAAAGGTCTTCATCTTAAGTGTTTAGATCTCAACCACTAAGTTCGTTCTTCGGCCTACTTCTATCTTTTTCTCCTATCAACTATATCCAACATCTCGCATCTAGGTTGTGTACCGGCATAAAAATTTGTTTCTTCAATTACTTTTTTTCTTTCACTTCTATTATCTATAAAATTTATCCCAACAACATGATAGAATACATTGACAATCTATTCAAACAGAAGCAAAAACTCAATTAGAGTAATGAGATGGATCATTGATTGAATCAAATTAAACTCAAATTCGTAAAGCTTGAATTAACCAAAATTAACTTAGATCAATACTAATTATTAGATCAAATTCGCATGTAGCTAGCAAAGTGTGCATGTTGAACCTAATTAGCATTTTTGGTGATGCAAAATTAACATTATTATAAATAAAGCATAAACCCTTAGTATATTTATAACCAATTGGAATGAATAAGTAATGTTGTCCTATAAATGATTTAAGAATAACAACAACATACTCAGTATAGTTATTTGAATAATTTCATAATACATGCGCACAATATTCAATATAAATTACAGAAACATGGATAATCATGATCAGTGATGAATTTTTCTTTAAATAAATGTAACATAATTTTATGTATTAAATTGGTTAGATGTTTCTTGGTTATATATGACCTCTTTCAAGAATATGAAAACTGAGATAAAACTGTCGATGACGAAAAAAATATATAATTGGCATGATTTTTATAGGAATTGGAAAAGACTGTAAAATTCTATTTTACTTGGGGAAGAATTTTTTGTCGATTTTTTTTTAATGCTGAAAATAGGATTTTTGGTATTTTTTTGGACCAAATCTATTTTAATTGGAAAAGATTTGCTTTGTCAAATTTTATTTGGGCACTGGAAAGTCCGATTTTTGTCAGGAAAGATTTTTATTTTTTAATAGGGTGAAAATCATTTTCCCCCATCAACTTTACTTTAAAAATCAACCCCCCTCAACTTTAAACAATAATTATTCTGCCCCCTTTTTCCTACTTGTCTTTTTTAAATATCTATTTTACCCTTACACTATTAATCTTTATTTTCTTTACCTCTTTAAAATTATTATATTTTTTATTTTTAATATATATAGTAAATTTTGTAAATAAAAAGAAAATTATTTTCTAGACAAAAAACGTGAGAAACATATATTAAGTATATAAGTTAGTGATGTTCTAAATGAAATAAATGACCATGATATGGAAATTTATTTATTAATAATAATTAAAACAGTAATATCTATTTATACTAGTGAAAATAACAAATAAAAAAAAATCATAAACATATTTCAATGCATGTAATATATAACATATAACAAAAATGGAGATATATTTAATACTAAATTAATTCAAAAGTTTACTTATATTTAAATATATACTCCCTCTGTTCACTTTTACTTGTCATTATTTCGCTTTTTGAGGTCAACCTGCATGAAATTTGACCAACATTTTAAGATGTATAATTTAATATTTAAATTTAAAATTTAGATAATCAGAAAATATATGAAAAATGCTATAAGTTGCAATCCTTCTTCATATTAATAAAATGAAACAATATATATCTTAAAATATTTGTCAAAATTTATGCAGGTTGACCTGAAAAAAAGAAAAGTGACAAGTAAAAAAGAACCTAGGGAGTATATCGAAACTCATGTGCATAAACTATATCTGAAGTTGTTATGACACACTTAAACTTTAAGGGAGACCTATTACCACCTAAACTCATTTTTGTTGATCTGACCGTCAAGTATCAGAATATTTTTGTACTTCTTTTGGGGGAGACGAAAAATACTTGTGCGTTATCTCAATAAAATAACAATCATAAAAAATAATATTATGTTTTGTGACAAGTTCATTAAAAAGGTTATACTAAAAAATTTAAATAAAAATATATAAATACTTGACTGAAATAAATAATGTATACTATAAGAAGATATTGTTAATGCAAAGGTTAAAATAGACATTGTCAAGGTAAAAGAGGGGAGAATGTTTATTATTCAAAGTAGAGGGGGGAGTTTAATTTTTAAAGTAAACTTGAGGGGGGAAATGATTTTCACCCTTTTTTAATATAATCAATATTTAATATCATTACATAAAATAAAATAGTGAAAAAACGATTTTGTCTGATGTGGAGCTTTTCTAACGAAGAACAAAAGTTTAAATCACTTTTATAAGAGTCTTCACAATTTTAATAAATAGTAGAAATAGATATAAATACTTGTATCTAACTTACAATGTACTTTTTAATATTCAAAGAATTATTCAGATTCAAACCTCTTAATCTATATATATAATAAAGCAAAGAAGTTAGTCTAAAATTAAGCCAAGCGGCATATTGAGAACTAGCCACTTGTATTTTGGCAACAAAATTTATTTTGGTGATTATTTTGGTGAATAACCAATTAGTAATCAAGCAACTTATATGAAAAAATTTACTATGACCAAAAAGTCATTCCAAAATAAAAAATATTTCAATAGAGATGTCATTCCTTAAAATATGTGAACAATTAATTTAAACAACATAAATAATAATATTATAAAAAGTAAATATTTATGATTTTACTACAATTGAGTAAATCAAGAAAATGTTACAAAAAATCACTTAGTAAATTGTAATCATGTAACTTATATGAATAAGATTATAATAATCAAAAAGTCGTTTCAAAATAAAAAAATATTATGAAAAAGATGTTATCCCTCGAAAAATATACACAATTAATTTAAATAATAATATTATTTAAAAAATATTTATGAATTCACTATAATTTAGTAAATCAAGAAAGTATTACAAAAAAATCAATTAGAGAATAACTGATTAATAATCAAGTAACTTATATGAAAAAGATTATTATGACAAATGAGTCCTTCCAAAATTAAAAATATTATGAAAAAGATGTCATCACTCAAAATGTGTATATAATTAATTTAAATAATAATACTATATAAAAATAAACATTTATGATTTGATTACAATTGACTAAATCAAGAAAGTGTCAAAAGATATCAATTAAGAGAATAACCAATTAGTAATCAAAGAACTTAGATGGAAAAAAAATATAATAATCAAAAATTTATTTCAAAGTTAAAAATATTATGAAAAAGATGTGATCACTCAAATGGTAACTTTGGACTACAAAATGGAAGAAATTTATTTTAATATATTTCAAATAATTTTATTAAAAATATATGCATTCATATTTATTGGAAGAATTTTCATTCGATATATTTTAAGTAATTTAAATTTAAAACAATATGCATTCATATTTAATGAAAGGATTTTCATAATTAAGAATAACTATCAATGAGTAACTACACTATCATTCTATATTAGGAAATGAATAAATAATAGTCTTAAATTTAAAAGGAGGGTAGATTGAAAATAAATAAATATTAAAAAAAATTAAAATGAATATTACTGCACAGAAAAAATTGCATAATATTTATCGAAAATAACTATTAAAATTACATAGTCCTAATTAATATTCGAAGTCAAATACAATTTTGCCTTACAAAGTTATTCTTTAATTGACCAATTATATAACCTTATATATGTCTGTAAGAATAATTTTGGATTTTAAAATAATCAAATTTAAAAAAGATACTTCGTTTTGATGAACCAAAATTAATTAAAAAGATTAAATTATCTTATATAAAACTTTAAACGTGCAGATCAATAAAATGAATTAGGAATAAATATTTCTTAATAACAAAAATATCAATAAAAATTTATAATAATTTTTATATGATGAAATGCAGGTGTGAGTTACTAATAAATTAGAATATATGCAATTGAAGTATTATCACAAAATGAATATTTATATGACAAAAAGTATTTATGATTTCATTCAATGTAAGTCAATTAAGGAAGCACCACAAAATTGATTGAGAAATATAAATAGAAAATGAATAATCAATTAACAATTATATACATATACATGGAAAAGAATATTGTACCAACTGCAATTAATCTAGAAGTTCTAATGCCATAACAATAAAATCAATAACTTATATGAATAAGATTATAATAATCAAAAAGTCATTTCAAAATAAAAAAAATATTATGAAACAGATGTTATCCCTCAAAAAATATACACAATTAATTTAAATAATAATATTATTTAAAAAACATTTATGATTTCACTACAATTTATTAAATCAAGAAAGTATTACAAAAAAATCAATTAGAGAATAACTAATTAATAATCAAGTAACTTATATGAAAAAGATTATTATAACAAATGAGTCCTTAAAAAATTTAAAATATTATGAAAAGGATGTCATCACTCAAAATGTGTATATAATTAATTTAAGTAACAATACTATATATAAAAAAATATTTATGATGTGATTACAATTGACTAAATCAAGAAAGTATAAAGAAATATCAATAAAGAGAATAACCAATTAGGAATCAAACAACTTATATGAAAAAAATAGTAATCAAAGAGTTATTCCAAAATTAAAAATATTATGAAAAAGATGTAATCACTCAAATGGTAACTTTGGACTACAAAATGGAAGAAATTTATTTCAATATATTTCAAGAAATTTTATTTAAAAATTATGCATTTATATTTATTGGAAGAATTTTCATTCGATATATTTTAAGTAATCTATATTTTAAACAATATGCATTCATATTTAATGAAAAGATTTTCATAATTAAGAATAACTATCAATGAGTAATTACACTATCATTCTATATTAGGAAATGAATAAATGATAGTCTTGAATTTAAAAGGAGGGTAGATTGAAAATAAATAAATATTAAAAAGTTTTAAAAGTGAATATTACTACACATAAAATATTGCATAACGTTTATCGAAAATAACTACTAAAATTACATAGTCCTAATAGTCAAATAAAATTTTACTTTACAAAGTTATTCTTTAATTGACCAATTATATAACCTTATATATGTCTGTAAGAATAATTTTGGATTTTAAAATAATTAAATTTGAAAAAAATACTTCGGTTTGATGAACAAAAATTAATTAAAAAAGATTAAATTATCTTATATAAAAATTTAAACGTACAGATCAATAAAATAAATTAGGAATAAATATTTTTTAATAATAAAAATATCAATAAAAATTTATAATAATTTTTATATGATGAAATGTAGTTGTGAGTTACTAATAAATTAGAATATATGCAATTGAAGTATTACCATAAAAAGAATATTTATATGACAAAAAGTATTTATGATTTCATTCAATGTAAGTCAATTAAGAAAGCGTGACAAAATTGATTGAGAAATATAAATAGAAAATGAATAATCAATTAACAATTATATACATATATATGGAAGAGAATATTGTATCAACTTCAATTAATCTAGAAGTTCTAATGTCATAACAATTTACCACTATATAAGACGGCTACACTCAGTAAATGCTAATTAATTTCTGTCATAACATGTTGGAGAAGATGGATTGTGCAAGTGATTTTTGCCACAACTTATCTTGTCGTGATAATTGCTAGAATCTCAATTTACTGTGAATATTATTTTAAAATAGTTTTTTCTTGATTTATCAAGTCAACTAAATATACAAGTTACGTTGCATATTCATTTTATTTTCTACATGTTTGGTGAAAATTTTATGAGTCAGTATTCATGTACTTTATGTTTTATAAAAAAAAAGAAGATAATTTGTACTCTTTGAAAATTTAAGTTAGTGATCTTTTAATATGTCATACATTCTTAAAGACTTATAAAAATTTATCTTGGTCAAAATGTGCAATGAGAATTTTAGCAATAACATATAAATTTATAAGTTATATATTAAATATGAAGAAACTAATATTGTTATTAGATAGTTGATTTTCTTGCATTGCAAATATTGTTGCTTTAGATGTTAGTGAGATGATAATATGATTTAAAAAATTAATAAACAATGATATAAAATTACTAATCTGTTATATTTCTATATATTAGGATTAACACTTGATTTGTCTATACTGTATTTCTATATGTTATGATTAACAATTAATATGTAAATTAGATTGTGTGATTTTAATAGTATATTAAAAGTTTTGTGATATTGTAGTAGGAAAGATAGTTAAGTGACCTTAGTAAAAAAATGATAGTTGTATAACTATCTATGAAATTTACCCGACACTAGGATTACTATCTCATAAGCTACATATCGAAGATCAAAATTTGGGTGAGTATCTCGTGGTTGATGCTCAATGGGCAATGCTCAAATTCAATAAATCAAATACTTATGAATATTGATTTTTTCAAATTCATCATATTTAAATTCTTACTGCAAATTGTCACACCCCTTTTTCGCTCGAAGGGATCGAGTCGAAGGATTTTTCCAGTTAAAGTGACGATTTTGAATAGGGATTAGTTTATTAACAGAGTCGCTACTTGAAATTGAGTTATGGTGTTCCAAGTCACCTTTTGAATCCCTAATAAAAAGAAAATGACTCTTTGTTATGGTCTGCGAAAACAGAAATTGGGTAAGGAATTCTGTTGACCGAGGGGAAGGTGTTAGGCACCCCTCGAGTCTCGTGGTTCTAGCACGGTCGCTTTTATTGACTTATCTTCACTTAAACTATTTTGAATAAATGTATTTACGCCTAAATTCGCTCGTTTTTTATTATTTAAAAATCTGTCTAAAACCTCGTATTAACTCAATGAAAATTTTTTTTTTAGAAAAATATTTGTCAAGGTGCATTGTTGCATCCTTGAATTTTAAATGTATCGGAAAGATGCGTATGCCACATTCTTAATTGAGACGATTATTTTAAACCTATCTAAAATTTATCTAATATTTAAAAGAGGATTAAATCAAAACCTTTACCATTATTAATTTCATCAATAAATAATTATTAAATTTTGTTGAAAATAAAGTAAAATAAAAATACACAAATCTACCTATGTTATACTAAATTTAATATTATCCTAAAATTTAATTTCTTTAAATTCATACTAACCTCAAATCATATTTTTAAAGATAAATTAGACATAAAAATTCCAATAATTGATTTAAATATAAATTAATGAATAAATTGAGAAACTCGAAAACAAAGATACATAAACTCTAAATAAAATATAATTGTTTAAAATAATGAAGGTTTAAATTAATATTATATTTTTAAATTATGAGTTGCTTTTTGATGGGACATTGCCACATAAGAGAAATAAAATAGTTTCTTATAAAGTAAAAGACAAATTTCTAAAAAAAAAAATAAAAAAAAAATATTCAAAATTAACATTTAATAGCCTGCATAAACAAAGAAAAACAGATAGCGTCATATATATATATATATATATATATATATATATATATATATATATATATAATTTTCTAACAGAGATGGTCACTGACCGGAATTATTAACGACAGCTATGCTCGCCTCTCCGGTGGAAAGTGACGGCATGGCTGGTGAGGTTTTTCGGTGAGTTGGTTCGCCGGAACTGACGCGAAATGGGTCAGTTTTTGAATTACTTTCCAACGGATTTTTGCGTCAAGGACTCGAGGTTGCGATTCCAACGAGAGGAAAGGCTGGTTCCGACGAATAAAGAGGGCTCCAGTCAGAATATGATAGTCTTGGACATTTAGTCATCAAAAAATGATGATTCCGGCGAACATATCACCGGAAAAGAAATCCCCTGTTTTGTTCACTCTTTCCGTTTTCTCTCTCGATCTCTCGATTTTTATCTGTTTCTCCTATTTCTTGCTGATTTTTATACTCTTTCCAGTGTGTGCGCGCTACTGTGTATGTATGAGAATTTGTCAATATGTGTGTGGTGCTGTATATTGTTGTGTGAAACAGTGTGGATGTATGAATATATTATTTTCTGGGTACAAACATATAAATATTTAGCAATTTAAAATACAACATCTAATAACGAATAAATTTAGGTAATAGATCATATACACATATTGAATAATCCATGAAAACTATTTAAACAAACTTCATTCATGTTTTGATTTCTAATAAAATTTTATACAACAAATAATGTAAGATTAAAGAGAAACCTGTAAGGAATTAAATTGAATAATACAGCAAGAAACTTTCACCGAATACTTCAAACGGATCTCAAATTCACTTCCTTTTTCTTTCTTTTGACTGATGATTTTCTCTGACTGACTTTTTTTTTCTCTGTGTATTTTTGTTTTCTGATACTGTCTGATGGTCAAAGTACGTTGTCTCTGGTATTTTCTATATCTGATAGTGATAAAAATACGTAATCTCTGGTTTTTCTTTGACTGGTTGAGAAGTCTTTAAATATGGCGACTTTTGGGGGGAACCGTTACTTTTTTAGGGGAGTAATTTTTAACAGATAAGGCAAAAGGGGAGGAAAGATTTAAAATTTAAATTAATAATAATTTTTTTTTGTTTATTTATTTAAAAATAGAAAGTAATAATAATAATAATAATAAATGAATAAAAATAAAAAATAAATAAAATAATAATAATAATGATTATATATATATATGTGTGTGTGTGTGTGTGTATATATATATAATTTTTGAAATTTTTGTATTAATTTCAAAATTAGAATAAAATAAAATAAAAATATTTCAAAATTAATCTTATTTAGTTATTTATTTTTTAACTAAAACTTTATCAAAATTAAAATAAAAAATAAGAAATTAAATAATACTATATCAAATATAAATATTTAATATCAAAAGTAAATTAAAATTTAGGGAGGATCAAAAATCACGTGTCTACATTTTTGCCCCTCTTTGTGTGAAATCTCGAAGAGTTTTCATAAAAAGAAGTTGACAAGATTGATTTTTGACCCTCCAATTATTTGAAAGGTAAGGGTAAAATAAAATATAAAAAAAAATGTGACCGAATCCTGGTTTTGAACTTCCTAACTATCCCGGGTTATAAGGGAATTAGGTCACGAGTAGTTCAAAGATGATATAGAGAGAGAAAGAGTTAAAATTCGAATGAGATTCCGTCGAGTTTTCAGTTAACGACTTCTGCCTTTTACATTCAAATGCCTAATAAAAAATGAAAAATTACAAATGAAAATTGCAATCTCTAGAATCTTGATTTGAATTTTCATGACTTGAACTTGAAAATTCACCCTGTTCTTCAGGCGGGTCCCTGACTTGTTATTTCTTCACCCTATTCTTCAGGCGGACTCCTGAACTTACAACTTCTTCACCCTGTTTTTCAGGCGGGCTCCTGGACTTACAATTTCTTCACCCTGTTCTTCAGGCGGGCTCCTGGACTTACAATTTCTTCACCTTATTCTTCAGGAGGGCTCCTGGACTTACTTTTTCTTCACCCTGTTCTTCAGGCGGGCTTCTGGACTTGCAATTTCTTCACTCTATTTTTCAGGCGGGCTCCTGGACTTACAATTTCTTCACCCTGTTCTTCAGGCGGGCTCCTGGACTTACAATCTCTTCACCCTGTTCTTCAGGCGGGCTCCTGGACTTACTTTTTCTTCACCCTGTTCTTCAGGCGGGCTCCTAGACTTACAATTTCTTTACCCTGTTCTTCAGGCGAGCTCCTAGACTTACTTTTTCTTCACCCTGTTCTTCAGGAGGGATCCTGGATTTGCTACTTCCTCACCCTGTTCTTCAGGCAAGCTCCTGGATTTGCTACTTCCTCACCCTGTTCTTCAGGAGGGCTCTTGGACTTGCAATTTCTTCACCCTATTCTTCAGGCTGGCTCCTGGATTTGCTACTTCTTCACCCTGTTCTTCAGGCGGGCTCCTGGATTTGCTACTTCTTCACCCTGTTCTTCAGACGGTCTTCTGGACTTGCAATTTCTTCACCCTGTTCTTCAGGAGGGCTCCTAGACTTCCAATTTCTTCACCCTGTTCTTCAAGCGGGCTCCTTGACTTCCTTTTTCTGATTTTCAAATATGTTCCTGAACTCAAAATAAAAGGTGAAACAGAAAAATAATATCCCATTTTTCAGGAGGGTCCTGAGCAAAAGTAAATTCTCATTCTTCAGGAGGGTCCTGTGGAAAAGAATAAATTCCATACAACACACAAAATTTTGCAAAAGTTTGTACTTGAAAAAATTTGTGTCTCTGGATCTTAATATATCTCACAAAATATAAAGTTTACCATGACCGAGATCCATAATCAGATACTGTAACCATGCTTCTTGCGTTGGCAGAAATGTGGAATTGCATCCTTTATTTGAAAACTTTAGTGTAAAAAAAGAATATCCCATCTCTGTTTCAAACAAAGAAGAATTGTGAGTTTTAAAACATGTGGTGGTTGGATTGTGGCATTTGGCTTTTGAAGTAGCTGCTCTCGCACTTGCCATGCTCAACTCTTTTCCAATCCATGATAATATTCATTGAATTGTCATACTTCTAACTCAGAATTCTGACTACTGAGATCCTCAACTCAAATCATGTTTCTGTTGTATGATGCTTCAGAGTTTAGCTTCCAATACATCCCTTAGATTTTCACGAGTTTAAAATGGTCAAACCACCATCATCTTGAGTACCTTACTTTTACTTTGAAATGTTGTCTCCGTGCATCGACCCTTTGTCTTGCTTTGTACCCTTAAAGGAGTTGGTAACGAGTTTGGAGTCTTTTCTCACTCGACCTGGCGTAAATTTGACTCAAAAGACAAAAAAAAAAATTCATTTGACGACAAGGACACAAAAAAATAAAAATTAAAATAAAACAAAAAGAAAAAGACAATAGGCATCTCTTTCTCAAAACAAAGAGAAAACTTATCTAAATGTGGAAACCGATTCTGGTGATTATGTCATGTATTTTGAATCAAACAGCCAGATCTACCCACACCAATCATTTGTTAATTTTTTTTATTGAATTTGAAACTGAGCCATTGTTGAATTTATTCACTGTAAATTACTATCCTCCTTCGGCTTGTGGCACCTCAATGAGTTTTTGCCATCGAGCCTATCTCATTTTCATCTCTTTCTCAACTCACTGTCGTCTTATGGTGCCCGAAAGGGTTTTCACTAATAAAACTCTCTTATTTTCATTTTCCTTTTTTTTTCCTTTTAGAAAATAACATCCAAAATATGAAATATCATGCACTCATAACATGTTTAGCCTTGACATTCTCAAAGATTGATCTGAAGGTCTTTCTTTGATTGTAACTTGGCTTTTGGATCGGGATAGAAAGAAAGGGCGACATGAGGCTCAAAAATTTACATAATCATTGGGTAACACATACAACTTTTGGAATTGACTCTTATTAAGGAAATAAACTTTTTGCCCCAGTTTTATCTCATTCTGGGTAACTTAAATTTTCTTTTGATTAGACCGAACCCCAGAGTAGGGCTGCCTACGTATCTTGTCATAGCAATAATCAGGTCAAACATAGTTCAGGCATCTAAATTCTTTTTCTTGATTTTAAATTATTGATTTGATTGATTTATTTTTTCAACTTTTTTTTCTCACTTTATTTGATTCCGAAAGAGGGGTACGAAGAAAGATAAGAGCTCAAAAGGGGTAAGCAAAAGTTAATATATTATTCGAATAGTAGAAAAAAATGTCTTCATCATTTCAATCTTTTAAAATGCAAGTACAAAACATACATAATATAATTGTACATGAATATCATACATAATATCTTCTAACTGCATCAGCATTGACCGACATTCTTTCCATTTTTCCTTCTATATCAGTCAGATATAATGCACCATTAGGTAACACTTTCTTCACCATGAATGGTCCATGCCAATTAGGAGAAAAATTTCCTTTGGCTTCAATCTGATGGGGTAGGATGCGTCTTAGTACTAACTGACCAACTTCAAAGTGTCTATGATGCACCTTTTTGTTATATGCTCGTGACATCTCTTCTGGTATAGTTGTCCATGACATACTGATGTTAATTTTTTTTCATCAATCAAGCTTAATTGCTCTAAACGAGTCTTGACCCATTGATCATCATCAATTTCAGCTTCTACAACTACTCGAAGAGATAAAATTTCAATCTCTGCAGGTATAAATGCTTCATTTCCGTACACTAACAAGTAAGGAGTTGCACCGATTGAAGTTCGAACTGTAGAACGATAACCCAACAAAGCAAAAGGTAACTTTTCATGCCATTGTCGGGAACCCTGCACCATCTTGTGAAGTATTTTCTTTAGGTTCTTATTAGCAGCTTTTACAACTCCGTTCGCTTTTGGGCGATAAGGATTTAAATTTCGATGCATAATCTTAAATTATTGACACACTTCTTGCATCAAATGACTGTTGATATTTGCAGCATTATCCGTGATAATTATCTTTGGAATGTCAAATCGACAAATGATGTTGGAGTGAATAAAATCAACAACCACTTTTTGGTCACAGACTTGAAAGTCGTTGCTTCCACCCACTTTGTGAAATAATCAATGGCTACCAAGATGAACCTATGTCCATTCGAGGCCTTTGGTTCAATTGGTCCAATTATGTCCATTCCTCAAGCCACAAAAGGCCATGGAGCAGTCATTGTATGCAACTCAGATGGAGGGAAATGTATCAAGTCCCCGTGTACTTGACATTCATGACATTTATGAACAAAATTGATGGAATCTCGCTCCATGGTGAGCCAATAATAACCTGCTCGGAGTATTTTCTTTGTCAAAACATACCCACTCATGTGTGGTCCACAAATCCCAGAATGTACTTTAGTCATGATTTTTGAAGCTTCTTTAGTATCTACACACCTCAAAAGTCCCAAATCAGGAGTCCTCATATACAAGATTCCTCCACTTAAGAAAAATCCACTAGACAAACGTCGAATGGTTCTCTTTTGATTAGCATCAGCATGTACAGGATATTTCCCAATCTTAATATATTCTTTGATATCATGGAACGATGGCTCCCCATCAAGTTCTTCCTCAACCATATTACAATATGCATGTTGATCATGAATCTGTATATGCAAAGCATCAATATAAGTTTTGTCGGGATGTTAAAGCATCGAAGATAAGGTCGCCAAAGCATCAGCAATCTCATTATGAGCTCTGGGAATGTGTTTGAACTTTATTGATACAAATCGTTGACAAAGATCTTGCAAACAACCTCTATATGGTAGGAGTTTCGAATCACGAGTCTCCCAATCTCCTTAGATTTGGTGGACTAATAAATCTGAATCTCCTAATACCAACAGTTCTTGGATCCCCATGTCAATGGCTAATCTCAATCCCAGAATGCAAGCTTCGTATTCTGCTATATTATTGGTACAGTAGAATCGAAGTTGGGCTGTTATAGGATAATATTATCCTGATTCAGAAATAAGAACCGCTCTTATCCCCACTCTTTTTACATTAACAGCTCCATCAAAGAACAACTTCCATCCTGAATGATAATCATCAGAAATAACTTCATCAATATACAATACCTCTTAATCTGGAAAATAAGTCTTCAATGGATCATACTCCTCATCAATAGGATTTTCAGCCAAATGATCCGCCAAGGCTTGAGCTTTCATTGCAGTTCGTGTCACATAAACAATATCAAACTCTGTGAGCAACATCTGCTATTTCGCGAGTCTGCCTGTAGGCATAGGCTTATGAAAAATATACTTTAAAGGATCCATACAAGAGATGAGGTAAGTAGTATAAGATGACAAGTAATGTTTCGGCTTTTGGGCTACCCAAGTTAAAGTGCAGCACGTCTTCTCAAGAAGAGTGTACTTAGCCTCATAAGTGGTAAACTTTTTGCTGAGGTAGTAAATGGCTTATTTTTTTCTGCCTGTAACATCATGTTGACCTAATACACAACCAAAAGAATTGTCTAACATAGACATGTACAATATCAAAGGTCTGCCCGGCTCTGGAGAAACCAAAATAGGTGGATTCGACAAGTATCTCTTAATTCTGTCAAATGCCCCTTGACATTCTTCAGTCCATTCAACTTTAGCATTCTTCTTTAACAATTTGAATATTGGTTCGCAGGTTGTTGTAAGTTGAGCAATAAATCTACTGATATAATTCAACCTTCCAAGTAAGCTCATCACCTCCGATTTATTTTTTGGTGGAGGCAGATCTTGAATAGCTTTTATTTTTAAAGGATCTAACTCAATGCCACGTCGACTGACTATAAAACCCAAGAATTTTTCTGATGGAACTCCAAATACACATTTTACTGGGTTAAGTTTGAGATCATACCTCCGAAGCCTTTCAAAGAATTTTCTTAAATCTTTGACATGATCAGATTGCTTTCTCGACTTAATGATCACGTCGTTCACATAAACTTCAATCTCTTTGTGCATTATGTCATGAAACATTGTGGTCATTGCCCTCATGTAAGTTTCCCCAGTATTCTTTAGTCCAAAAGGCATGATCAATAACAATATGTCCCCCATGGCGTAATAAATGATGTTTTTTCCGCATCTTCTGGATCCATAATGATCTGGTGATACCCCGCATAACAATCCACAAAAGACGCAAGATCATGTTTGGCATAATTGTCCAACAAAATATGGATATTGGAAAGTGGAAAATTATCTTTCGGACTCGCCTTATTTAGATCACGATAATCAACAAACATCCGAACTTTGTCGTCCTTCTTTGGAACAGGGATAATATTTGCCAACCAAATAGGATACTGGGCCACTCGAATGACTTTAGCCTCAAGTTGCTTCGTGATTTCCTCTTTAATTTTTACACTCATGTCAGTTTTGAGCTTTCTTAGCTTTTGCTTGACAGGAGGAAAAACAGGATCAATTGGCAACTTGTGAACTTCCAAATCAGTGCTCAAACTGGGCATATCATCATAAGACCACGCAAAAATATCTTTATACTCATAAAAAGCTTCAATTATAGATTTATTTTGTTGTGGTTGAACATGTACAAGTCTCCCTAATATTTTCATGATCTCCTAAATTAATCGCCTCAGTTTCTTCCAAATTGGAATTTGTCTTATTCTCAAACTGTTTGAAATCTTTACTTATATCCTCAAATGCTTCTCCTTCATCATATTCAACTTCTTTATTCATTATTTCATAATTAGATTGAGTTTTTAAATCTGGTTGACAATTCTTCATGCATATTATATCATTAGAATCGGCATAGAAAGAACTGTATGATAGAAAATAAATAAATAAAAATCAGACTCAAAATAAAATGAAGGGAAACTACGCTTTGTTAAAAATATAGATATAAAGAGTTTTAACCTAAAATACCAAGTTTAAAGTTCTGAATTACAGCCCTAGAATGATTCAAATTACAGGAGTAAAAATAAATAAACTACTAAGACTGTAAGAAAAACAAACAAACTACCAAAACTCCTTTATAATAGGGAGAAGAGTGGGCTCTCAATTGTTAAGCTGGACATCAGGGCTGATAAACTGCACATCTGCATTGCTGGTACCTTCTCCAATTTAAATCATATCAGCTTCAATAAACATATTCTGAAAAGGGCTAATCAACTCTGTATCATCATCATTCATTGATTCTGCAACAGGTAACTTGGAGGATCCAACAACACTGAATTTGATGAAAGACTCGTGAAGTGGAGGTATCGGCTTGGTAAGTGACTATGACTCTTTCTTACGCTTTTTAGCCTTCTTTATATCTTCAGCAGTAGGCTCGTATCCCAAACCAAAAGTACCAAAGTTCTCATAGAGGCTTACCAGATGAACTATGCCTTGCAAAAACATCCCTAAACCTTTTCCTGGTTCGAAACAATGCTTCAACATTTCATTCACTACCATAACAGATACAGAGGATGATTGTGGTCCTGCAATGAGATTCCCCACGAGGATATGCTCAACAGCCACTACCTCAGAAGCTTGATGAATTAACACATTATCTGCAGTATCTTCTTCGATGAAGGAAACGAAGTAGTCTTTATACATGGATAAATCTCCTTCACCATGAATAATTATTTCTTGTCTGTCGTGTTCAAATTTGACCATTTAATGCAATGTTGATGCGACTGTTTTAGCCCTATGAATCCATGACCTTCCCAATAACATATTATATGAAGTTTCAATGTTCAGCACTTGGAAATCCATAGCAAACTCCACAGGTCCAATTGTCAATATGAACTCTATTTCACCAATGGCATCAGTTTTTTATTCGTTAAAACCTTTGACGCATACATTATTAGGTCGGATCATTTCCACATTAACATTCAACTTTTGAAAAGTTGACATAGACCAAATATTAGCGCCTCATCCTCCATCAATTAACACTCGAGTGACGATGGAATCTTCATATTTCACAGAAATGTACAAACCTTTGTTTTGCTCAGTACCTTTCATAGGCAATTCATCATCTGAGAAAGTAATTTTATTTGCTTCAAGGATTCTTCCAACAACTTTTTCCAGCTGATTCACTCTAATATCACTGGGAACACATGCTTCATTAAGAATCTTCATTATAGCCTTGCGGTGTTCCTCTGAATGTATCAATAAAAACAACAAAGAAATCTGCATTGGTGTCTTCTTCAACTGTTCTACAACAGAATGTTCTAGCAATTTCATTTTCTTTAAGAATTCTTCAGCTTTTTTATCAGTGACAGGCCTCTTGACTGTCATTCGTTCTTCACCACCTTGTTTATTCTTTCTTAACTCTACTGGAGCATATTATCTTCCAGATCGAGTTAATCTCCCTACTTCATCTACATCTTCAGTCACTTCTTTCTCCTTGTGCATCACTACAACGCGATCATAATTCCAAGGGACTGCCTTGGTATCAACCATAGGCAGCTGTGACACTGTTTTAATAACAATAGGAGCTACGGGAACTCCTTTTATGATTAAAAAAGGCTTATTAGATCTTCCGGGGAAAATGAGTTTCGACTTTATTTGATTGACCCAATATTTTCTGAAATCTCTTTCCCCACCACCAAGGGAGCATTCGATGATTTGGGTTTTGTTATCACTACCTCCGCTTTTGTAGCTTTTTTTGTCAAATCCACAGCATTTGCTGATTTTTCTGAATCAATTTTAATTTTAATAATCAGTTTAAAGAAAATTGTAGCATCTTCACCACTGAGTATCACTTCAAGCATGTTTGTTTTATTATGATCTGGCAACGGATTTTGATTGATATTTGGAGCGTATGGACTTTCTACCATGATCTGTTGGGTATTGATCAACTCTTGAATGGGTCTTTTCAGATACCAAGATTTCTCTATGTCGTGCCCTGGGGCATCATAACAGTATTCACATCTTCTAGAATAGTCCAAGTTCTTCGAAGGAGTATTCGGGATCCTTCTCTCAATTGGGTTTAAAACATTCATTTTTCTCAGCCTATGAAATAAACTGGTGTAAGATATTCCAATAGGAGTGAAATTATATTTTACCATGTTATCCCTTTTGAATTCTGCTCTAGGCCAAAAATTAGACCTAGGAGGGCCTCTTTGAATTTGCGGGGCCATTGGAAAATTTTGGATTGCTGGTGCACGCCACTACGAGTAAGAAGGAGCCCGAGCATATGGTTGTGCATTGTAAATAGGATATTGGGGGGATGGAATAAAATATAATAGATTCTGTGCGTATGGTTGACGCGCACCTCTCCAATTTTGTCGTGGACCTGTCACGACAGTTGCTACATCCTCTTTTCTTTTCTTTCCCCCGAAACTTCCTGTACCACTTTGAATTGCCTGTGTTGTTGCTTTCAAAGTGGACTGGCTAATAATCTTTCCAGATTTGATTCCTTTTTCTATCATCTCTCCAACTTTAATAACTTCGGCAAATGTGCTTCCGATAGTAGAGAGCAAATAATGGAAATAACGAGGCTCTTGTGCTTGCAGAAAAATATCAATCATTTCAGATTCTTTTATTGATGGTCTGACTCTTGAAGCCAGATCTCTCCATCTGACGGCATATTCTTGAAAACTTTCGATCATCTTATTTCTCATGTTGGCAAGCGTAGTGCAATCTGGCACTATCTCAATGTTATATTGAAATTGTTGAACGAAATCCCAAGCCATGTCATCCCATACGTGCCAACGGGAAATGTCTTGATCAATAAACCATTCAGAAGCTATCCCTGTAAGGTTTTCTCCAAAGTAAGCCATCAATAATTCTTATTTTCCTCCTGCACCCCTTCATTGATTGCAAAACTTTTTCAAATGAGCTACAGGATTGTTGTGTCCTTCATATTTGTCAAACTTTGGCATTTTGAACCCTATCGACAAATAGACATCAGGAAACATACACAAATCCTTGTATGAAACACTTTTTGGTCTACTTAATCCTTTCATATTTCTTATACTCTGCTCCGAGCTTCTAACTTTTCTAGCCATCTCCTTCTGTTCCTCATTCTTAGCAATCTTCTCAATCACGATAGGAGTATCATGTTGATGAACATAATAAGATGGATTTTGGGATTTAAAAGTCATTTCAGGAGGATATAACATATCATGACTTGGTTTTCCCATTTTCTTCGGCACTATCAGTTGAGTACCCGCAGTAGATGGTGCTACAGAAGTAAACAGCGGGTTATTTGTGACAGACGGATTCAGTGGGTGCATGGTAGAAGTACCATCAACTCCAGACATATTAGCAAATGGGCCAAATCCTGGTGGGTAAAATGGATCACTAGTTCGAGCTGGGTCAGAATTTGGATCATTCGAAGTCGAAAGTCCAGGGATTAAAGATGGCGGGGCTTGTCCATTCAACCAAGCTTGGTACATCTCTGCCATTATTTGTTTCAATGACTTTATTTCTTCCATTGATGCTACTTCCTGTGAAATCAACTGATTTTGCTCTTCTTCACTGTCAGACCCTATACCTTCTCTACGGGTTATTTTTTGTTTACCCTTGTATCTGGTATTATACGGATGTGATGCCAGTTTATACAATAAACCAACCACCAATTACTTTATCTTTCTGTAACCAAGTTGCAAACGGCTGAGTGTTATATTTTTAACACATTATAATGCCAAGTTATATGTCATATTTCTATATGCATTTTCCAACCTATCATGGAAGACTTTGTGTTTCATCTCGGCTTTTCTAGGCATATTTTTTTTCAAAAGTTATGATCGAACCCTTTGGAGGGTTGCCTACGTATCATGCTAGGACATGAAACAGATCTTGCGTAGTTCGGGAGGAATTTAACAAAATGATTGTCTTTTTTTTTCATTGAAGAAAATATTTAAAGTAAGTGAAGTAAAACAGATGTAATATATATATAAATAAACAGTCAACTTCATTACATTCTATAATATAAATACGACAAAATAACTGATCCAACTCCTAAAATAAAACCTACTAACTGACATCTGAAAACTAAGACATAATATCTAAACAAGAATTTTTAAAACTGAAAATGAAAAACTATGACAAAGAAAACAACTATCCATTCAAGGAGACTTCGGCTTAATATGTCCTCCCAAACTCAAATATATGTCCTCCAATGAAGTAGTGAGACGTTGTGCGAAAACTGGTACATATGCCAAAAAGTCCTCACTATCCAACTGCTGATAATCGAAACCCATTCTGGCAGTATCTTGTGCTACACGGCGGACCTTCCCTCGAAGGGAACTAAAGGCCTAATCCCATTCCTGGGCCTATCGATCTTGAAAATCAACCATCTCTCTTGCACGCTGTTCACGAGCAGAAGCAACCTCCAACTGTTCTCGCAATATTCCTCTTTCACGGATCCACTGAGATCTCTCTCGATCAAATTCTTCTTGCATGTTCTTTTCAACTTCTTGCAGTTGTTGTCGGCAAGATACAACGAGTTCTATAACGTGTGACCCTCTAGTGGTACCCAGTTTGATTTGTCCCCGAAGTGCAACCTCAATATCTACTGATTTAGCTTTCTCTTCAGTAAATTCCCTTTGTTGTTCGACTATTTTTGCCCTGGCATGCTCTAATTCTGCTCTCAAAGCTTGGTTGGCCTCATGATGTTCTCTCATGTCTCTCTCAATTGCTATCCTGATTGCAGTTTCCTGATCTATAGGTCCCCTAACCGATATTTTTGGTCTGACTGGCGGACTCGATTGTTCTTCAAACCATTCACGGTAATCTGGGTGCACTTGAATTTTCTCACGCTCTATGACCATCGTTTCAATCCCCATAATACGACAAATCTCCTAAATCTGTTGGGCCAATTCTTCTGGAAGTGGGATCTCTAGTCTGACCTCAAATATAAACTCGGTCATATTTTTCGTAATGGGAATTATTTGACGTCTTCCTAGCTGACGTAAAACTCTCAATGGAACATACGGTTGAACACCCTTAATACCCATTAATAACAAGAACGGTCGAATGACAGAACTATGTATAACTTGTCTCCAAGGGAACCAAGGGAGATTCCAAGTGATTTTATCTGCTGTCAGAGAACGAAAAAGCTTATCCCAATCTCTAACTCCTTCTGGGAATTTATATTTCTCTAACCTCTCTTCGTAATCTTTGATGCGATTGAATCTTTCTGGATTAAATCTTTCCATTGTAAGACGTCGGTAGAGATGCTCCACAATCCACATCTGTAACAAGATATTACATCCTTCGAAAAAACTCTTTCCTTTCTGACAAACAGTCAAAGCACGTTAGATATCAGCCAGGATCATTGGCACCATAGTGTAATCTTTCTTAATCAGTATCTTTACCACTCCTGCTAAACGAATGTTAATTTTTTGTTCTCTCCTTGGGAAGACCATAGTGCCTAAAAAGGCTACCATGAATGCAAATCGTCTGTGAACCTTCGAGGCCTCAAAATTCCCCTTATTACAGAGCTGCTTACCATACTTTTTGAACCCCTCTTGCCTTCCGTATCTATCATACAAACACTGCAAGAAAACCCAATCTTTTTTCATCAATTCTTCTTTTGAGTTCCTTCTGTTCATGAGTTTGCAGAATTTGTTTATTGAAATGAGTCTCGGGGCTATGAGTTTCTTCCGATGCATATCCCCATATCCAACATAGGCCGCTATCTCCTCTACAGTAGAAGTCAACTCAAAATCCAAAAAATGAAACACATTGTTCTTCAGGTCCCAGAAGGTTCGTAACGCATCAATCACCTCCCTATTAGGCTTTATTGTCATAATACTCATAAAAAAACTCAAATACTTATGTATCTCGTCATAATCGAATGTATCCATTTCGTTCCACCACAACCAAAGCTACAAAGGGGTACAATCCATAACCTAAAGCGGTACACTCCCATCTCCCTTCCTCTTTGGACGTTTTCCATGAACAGGGGGAGACATTTTATACCTATTGACAAGGACATGAAATTAATAAATGTCTAGATTTAGGCTGAACTTAATTCATTAATTTTTAAAAGAATTTTTAATTTGTCTTATGAGAACTAGTGCGACTCTTAAATTGAGACTTAAATGTAAAGACAATTTTATCAAAAATCAAAGCGAGAGAAACAAGACTGATAATATTTTTAAGAAAAACACTTATTTAAATTGACTCTATCAAAAACTTTGCAATAACAGACTTCTAGACAATTTTACCTATATGTTTGAAGACAATACTCCCTAAGTACATTTAAAAGAACAAAAATAAAATAAAAGGACTCAGAAATAAAGAAAAATAGAATGATCGTTTTATGTATGAAGTTGTATAAAAATTTGAGTCTCATGACCCCTAAAGGTTCAGCACTGTTAAAATATATGTTTACATATTTTATTACTTTATAAAAATTCAGCTCACGACCCCTAAAGGTTCAGACTATTATGATTTTTATGTTAAAATTAATTTTGAAAAATAAAAAGAAAAAGTAAAATAAAGATAATAATATTCATGAAAATAATTATTTTTTCCTTCTTATTATTATTTTTTCAAAAATATCCTCCAATAAATTTGTGAATAAATATATTATTTTATTTTTTTCAAAACCAGGGTCATATCCCGGATAGGACTTCCTACGTATCCCACTAAAAAGTGAAAATCAGACCCTCGTAGTTCGTAAAGATTGTAAAAACTATGTTGTTGTATATTTAAAAATAAAAATTTTCTTTCAAAATTTGAGGATAAATTAATCTCTCGCATTTTAAAATTGCCTAAAGCCGGTCAACAAATAAATAGCCTTCCAAGCAAATGTCAAAGAGCACGTAGGATGCACATGTTGGTCTTTATAAATTAGGTCACCTGTCCTAGACAGACCCGGCCCCTGTGCCGAGTCCCGCTAAGTCAAATGCATATGATGCAAATAAAGCGGCACCTAATAGGGATAACCAGATTTTGAGTTTTCAATTTTTCTAAGTTTTAAGCCTAATAGGGATAGGTGTCTAGACTGGCTTACCCGAGCGGACACTCGAGCCGGGGAGGGACAACCTGGTCGGTAGCAGGGCAACACCGCCTTCGTTGTCGATCCGAACCCCGCTTAACATGTGTGACTATATTCTTCACCAGGTGCCTTGACACTCCGGATATCTCAAAAAAGAAGGTAGGATGTATATGTTGCATTCCCTCTATCCTATTTCAGAGACTTAGAGGGAATACGCGAGAGAAGACAATACATAATACAGTTCAAATAATATCAAAGCAGTAAATGAGCGACAAGTAGCACATAAGGCCAATAAACACATTATAAAATAATTAAAGCAAGTAAAGTCAATATCAAAAGCTTGAATTCTTATTTATTCCCCAGCAGAGTCGCTAGAGATGTCACACCCCTTTTTCGCTCGAAGGGATCGAGTCGAAGGGTTTTGTCAGTTAAAGTGACGATTTTGAATAGGAATTAGTTTATTAACAGAGTCGCCACTTGGAATTAAGTTATGGTGTTCCAAGTCACCTTCTGAATCCCTAATAAAAAGAAAATGACTCTTTGTTATGGTCTGCGAAAACAGAAATTGGGTAAGGAATTCTGTTGACCGAGGAAAAGGTGTTAGGCACCCCTCGAGTCCCGTGGTTCTAGCACGGTCGCTTTTATTGACTTATCTTCACTTAAACTATTTTAAATAAACGTATTTACGCCTAAATTCGCTCTTATTTTATTATTTAAAAATCTGTCTAAAACCTCGTATTAACTCAATGAAAAATTATGTTTTAGAAAAATATTTGTCAAGGTGCATTATTGCATCCTTTAATTTTAAATGTCTCGAAAAGATGCGTATGCCGCATTCTTAATTGAGACGATTATTTTAAACCTGTCTAAAATTTATCTAATATTTAAAAGCGGATTAAATCAAAACCTTTAACATTATTAATTTCATCAATAAATAATTATTAAATTTTGTTGAAAATAAAGTAAAATAAAAATATACAAATCTACCAATGTTATACTAAATTTAATATTATCCTAAAATTTAATTTCTTTAAATTCATACTAACCTCAAATCATATTTTTAAAGATAAATTAGACATAAAATTTTCAATAATTGATTTAAATATAAATTCAAGAAGAAATTGAGAAACTCAAAAACAAAGATACATAAACTCTAAATAAAATATAATTGTTAAAAATAATGAAGGTTTAAATTAATACTATATTTTTAAATTATGAGTTGCTTTTTGATGGGACATTGCCACATAAGAGAAATAAAATAGTTTCTTATAAAGTAAACGACAAATTTCTAGAAAAAAAGAAAAAAAAAACTATTCAAAATTAACATTTAATAGCCTGCATAAACAAAGAAAAACAGATAGCGTCATATATATATATATATATATATATATATATATATATATATATTTTATTTTATTTTTCTAACGGAGATGGTCACTGGCCGGAATTATTAACGACAGCTATGCTCGGCTCTCCAGTGGAAAGTGACGGCATGGCTGGTGAGGTTTTTCTGCGAGTTGGTTCGCCGGAACTGACGCGAAATGGGTCTGTTTTTTAATTACTTTCCAACGGATTTTTGCGTCAAGGACTCAAGGTTGCGATTCCAACAAGAGAAAAAGCTGGTTCCGGCGAATAAAGGGGGCTCCAATCAGAATATGATAGTCTTGGACATTTAGTCATTAAAAAATGATGATTCCGGCGAACATATCACAGAAAAAGAAATCTCTTATTTTGTTCACTCTTTCCGTTTTCTCTCTCGATCTCTCGATTTTTATCTGTTTCTCCTATTTCTTGCTGATTTTTATACTCTTTTCAGTGTGTGTGCGCTACTATGTATGTATGAGAATTTGTGAATATGTGTGTGGTGATGTATATTTGATGATTGGCGAATTTACACGCCTATAGCACTATATTTTGTCCATATTTTAGCCTAGTTTTGAGAACAAATTATATATTTCATGCACTTTTAGTCCATTTTCCTGTAAGTGAGCTAACGAACATGATTAGCAAAGTTTCAGGTATAAATGATGCAGAATTCAGCATTTCATGGATAACTTGACGCCAAAGAAAGCTTCACGAAAGGAGAAAAGCCAATCTTGGACGCCAAGGACTAAAGATGGCGCATGGAAATTCTGTCCCGGGCTAAAACAACATTTCTGAAGTCTTTGGGGACTAGCAGTAACTTATTAGGATTAGGATAATGATACATTAACCTAGTACAATTGGGTTAAGTATTACATTAGCTTGTTAGGATTAGGATAATGATACATTAACCTAGTACAATTGGGTTAAGTATTTCATTAGCTTAGTAGGATTTGGTTAAGCATTTCATTAGCTTAGTAGGAATAGGATATGGGTATTATAAATACCCTATCTTGCTAGAGATTTTGGGAAATCTTCTTACATTCAATTCTATTCTATTCTACTTCTAAGACATTCTTGTTCTAAACAATTATTTTGCCATTGATTCTATTTTTCTTCTTCTATTCATCTATTCTTAAATTCCACAACAAGAGAAACGTTACTTTGCTAAGGGATTCACGCCTAACGCCTACCACACCATTACAAACGTGAAATCTTTATTGTGGTATAACAACAATGTCAATTGTGATTTCCTTCGCACTCATGGGTAACTAAATTTCTCTGTTGGGGTTATGCAAGCCGAATGAGATACTATCTATTGCTGTGAGTTTGTGAGTTCGTGACACGTATGTTGCTTATATCATTATTCTCTTCATCTTAATCTAAATTCTTTGTGGTTGCAAACGCAAGAATACGCCAGTATAACATTTAACTTGTTCGAAAGAAAGGTTATCTGTCTGGAAAAGAGATAATGTCAAGGTAGTAGGGTCCCATCCCCTATTAAAAAGTTAGTGCCGTAACTGGATTAACCTCTTGGAGAATTCGTACCATTAGACACGCTTTAAGCTCGAAAGAGTTAAAGTGAAGTAATCCTCGAATAGGTCGAAAGACGCTTCGATTTACCATCGAATACAATTCTCTATAAGCGCACGCATGTCTGAATTCCGCACAACTCATAGCCAATAGAGACGTACAACTCAGAAGGTGGACATAACCCCAACTCCTCAATTCTCATTGTTTAACAACCTACTAAACATTCTTTTTTTTTACTTTGCTATTTTCAGTTTTTGCTTTAATAATTTGGTTACACATTACAAACCCCCCTTCTTACGAGACTTGCACTAAAAGTCTAGTAATCGTTGCTTACTTGTTGACCAAGCTATTCCCTGTGGGATCGATACCCAACCCAGGTTGGGTTCTATATTTGACAAACGACCGCTTTACACTCCTACGAGAGCTGTAGATTGAGCGTTATCAAAAATTGGCGCCGCTGCCGGGGAATACAAGTGTCAATTAAGTTCGTAATAATTACTAGACCCTTTGGTCAAAGATTCTCGTACTTTTACTTTTAGTTTTTGTTTTTGTTTACTACAGGTTTTTATTCAGTGCATGCCCCATACCCGAAGTTCTGGTCAACCGTTATTACCTATCAATCCTGAACCACAACGTATTCGCAGAATGGAGGCACAACACGCAATTGAAAAGATGGCTGCTCAACAGGAACAGGCAAGACTAGCTGCGCTAGCCACCGCTCAAGTGTATCAACAGAATATTGATAACCCTGGGCGAGCAACAAATCCTGACGATGAAGATCTAGGTGATGACGAGCTACTAAACCCTAGGCATGCCGTTGAGATCGCAACACCTGCCAACAGAAGAGATCGTCAATCTAGGTTTAGGCCTGAACGCCAAGATATGCAACCAGCTTTTGACGATGATGATGATGATCTTGATGGAGCCGGAGCCACAGGAGTCATTATTCCTCCACCATTGGCACCTGGAGCCAAGTTCAACATCACAAGCACCATGATTCAGTTATTGCAACTCAAGGGATTATTTGGTGGACTAGCAGGCGATGATCCGAATATGCATCTCATCAACTTTATTTCTACATGCAAGTCATTTGACAATCCTGGCGTTGGTCAGAATACAATTCGATTACGTCTATTTCCATTGTCGTTGTCTGGGCAGGCAACTCTATGGTTGAATGGGCTGACTCCTGATTCTATTACAAATTGGAGGCAATTGAGAGACGCTTTCCTAGAAAGATTCTTTCCGCCATCCAAAAGAGCACAAATGAGAGATAAAATCAGCAACTTTCGTCAGCTTCCAACTGAAGCCCTTCATGAAACATGGGAGAGGTTCAAGACGAAGCTAATGAGGTGCCCAAACCATCACATGACTAATGTTCACCTAATGGAGATACTTTACAGAGCCTTGAATTCAATAACTAAACCAGTTGTGGATAATGCGGCCGGAGGATCTTTTATGGATCTCACCTTTGGTCAGGCAAGCAATATGCTAGATCGTATGACGAAGCAAAGTAGAGCTTGGCATACCAGGGATTCTGTGGTAGCAAGCCCCACTTTTTCTATTGGCATGACTGCAGACCAAAGGAGACGAGCAGAAGAACGTGATCAAGATATGGCGCACATGAAAACACAAGTGGATCTTCTTTCAAAGCATCTATTATCAGGGAAGACCAAGAAAGTCAAAGTTGTTGCGTCAAAAGGAAGAAACGAATCTGATTCGGAAGAAGAAGCCAACTACTTGAACAATCAGGGGGGTTTCCGAGGCAATGCCCAAGGAAACCAAGGTCGAAACTATTATGGTAAATCTGGAAACATGGACCTAGGTAGTTGGAAGAACAAGAATGACAGTAGTGGTTTGTATGTTCCCCCTGGAAGACGTGACGCCACCACATCAAGTTCTGGAAGTATGGAAGACATGATGGCTAAACTATTGAAAGGAGTGGAAGCAACTAGCGCGGGAGTAACGGAGGTAATAAATGATTTGTCCGCCATGAAGCAATTAGTTGATTCACATTCCACTTCAATCAAGCAAATAGAGCAGCAATTGAGCCAACTTTCAGCAGCACTCAATCAAAGAAAGGCCGGCACTCTACCTACCAACACTGTGCAAAATCCAAGGAACGACGGATCATGCATGGCTATTACCACCAGGAGTGGTAAGGTGCTGGAAAATTCATCCCAAAGCAAGCAAGTGGCCGAACATAAGGAAGATGATGACGCCATAGAAGCTGACCATGAAGTCCATGACGTCACCCCTAGTACTTTGAAGCTTGAAAAGACCAAAATACGGAAGCAAGAGGAGAAGAAAGCTGTGGAGAGAACACTTCCCTATCCACCACCACCTTTTCCTCAAAGATTAAAGAAGCAGGCGGATGATACAAGGTTCAGTAAATTCATGGTAATGTTAAAACAACTGACCATTAATGTTCCGTTGGTGGAGGCACTAGAACAAATGCCCGGATACGCTAAATTCATGAAGGACCTTTTAACAAAGAAGCGGGCAGTAAGTTATGAGCCGGCAGATAATATTCATCATTGCAGTGCAATTGCCATAAGGTCCTTAGTACAAAAGAAGGCAGACCCTGGTGCTTTCACTATTCCTTGCACGGTTGGATCTATGAATTTTGTCAAAGCATTGTGTGATTTGGGAGCTAGCATCAATTTGATGCCACTATCCATCTACAGAAAGTTGGGGTTGGGCGACCCTACACCAACCAATATGCGGCTCGTGATGGCGGATAAGTCAGTAAAACGACCTGTGGGTATCTTGAATGATGTGTTGGTGAAGGTGTCTACCTTCATTTTTCCTGCAGACTTTGTGATTTTGGATTGCGAGGTGGATTCTGAAGTACCCATAATCTTGGGACGTCCTTTCCTTGCAACGGGAAGTGTTCTTATTGACATGAGAGCTAATGAGCTTTTATTTCGGTTGAATGACGAAGTGGTCCGCTTTGATATACGCAAAGCAATGAAGCAGCCCAGCGATATGAATGTGTTCTCTGTAGCTGATGTTCATCATGAGGATAAGAAAGCATTATCTGTAGAGAAACAGCTTACTGTTGAGCCATTGTCTGTTGCGCCACTGAATGTTGAGCATGAGGACGATGAAGATTATGAAGAACTTATGGGTGCTCTAACAGAAATAGAGTCATATTCCCATACTCCTAAGCAACCGGACCATGATCTTAAGAATCAACCGTCACCAATAGCGAAGACTTCCCTTGAAGAGCCACCAATGCTAGAATCGAAAGAGCTCCCCGATTATCTAAGGTATGTGTTCTTGGAAAGTATAAATATACTTCCGGTGAGTGCGGATGATTTAAGTAAATAGCACGTAGAGGCTCCCATCTCTGCTCTGAAGAGATACATGAGAGCTATGGGTTGGACTATTGATGATATAATTGGTATCCCTCCTGGGATAGGCATGCACAAGGGTCATCTCGAAGAAGATTGCATGCCTATAAGTAAGCCTCATTATCGTCTGAATCCATTCAGAAAACGATCCACCATCTATCTCGACGAAGTCTAAGTACTCGAGGTAACTATGTCGTGCCGCGACAATAAATCAAGCGCTAGATGGGAGGCAACCCATCGTTTATCGTTTTTCATTTTTCTTTCGCTCTATTACGTGTTTGCTTTTGATAAATAAAAATCCAAAAATAAGAGTCGTGCCACGACCAAAACTAAGGCGCTTGGTGGGAGGCAACCCATCGTACTAATCGTTTTTATTGGTTTTGAGCAAATGTAGGTGCAAGAGATATTCAATGAGGAGATCGGTTTCAAATTTTGATTTGGACGTATTGCATGGTAAAGGTGGTAAGTTAGGCATGAAGATGCAAAAGGCTATGGATTGAGCATTGCTCATGAAAATATAGGCATCGAGCAAGGCTAGGCCTAGGTAAAACTAGGCCACGAACAAGGCAAGGCCTATACTATGGCCCAAGGTCTCGGAATCTAGTGTGCCATAGCATAGGCGCCGCCCATACTCAAGTATGCCATAGCATAGGCAAAGCTAAAGGCGCCGCCTATGGTCACTTTATGTCTCCAAATCCGATTTTAAATGGGTCAAAACCCGACCCAATCTTTTTCTATAAATAGGAGACTTAGTCTTGAGGCACAAACACATTGAAAACCTAACATAGGCGCCGCACATAGCATCCAAATCTTCTCAAAACTTTTCTTTTTGCTCTTCCACTTCACAAGAACATCTCCAAAGGCTTCAATCACGTAAGTACACTTGTGTTCTTCATCTATTTTTCGTAAGTACTACGTTACTATGTCTATTATGAATTGCTAAATCTTGAAGAAGTATTGAAGATGTGAATATGTTTGAATTACAACCAAGTGAGTGAACATATACGTTAGGACGATCTTAACTTGTTTCCGACTTCAATTCGATTTTGATGCATACTACTTGCGGAATTGCTATAGTCATGAACATTGCATACTCTTGTCACTTGAATACTTACATGTTGGGATGTCTCGTTCATCAGAATAAGACTTATAGTTGCCTACCGACATAGGAGATTGTGATTATTGATAGAAACTATACCATGATGTAATCCCTATGTAGAAGTCTTGATATACCTAACATGAAAGTATTGCAAAGATTGCAAGAAGTGTTACATCTCTGAATTTCCTGTTGGAATATATCCCCTAAAACGTATGTCGATGAAGCCTAAGTAATCGACCACTTTCACTTCACTAATTTGTGCCAACAAACTAAGTGTGGGGTGGTACCCCTACTGCTTGTGTATAGATTGTATCCATTGAGCTGATGCTAACATGAACATTGTTCTAAGTCTCAGGTACAATGGCACCCAAAGCAAGACAAGGCAAAGATAAGGCTACCACTTCACAAAAAGGCAAGAAAAGAGGCCGAAAAGAGCAAGGAGAACCCTCCTCGCTGCAAATACCTCGACTCACTCTTGGAATTAAGTGGGATACTTATGAGGAACTTCTGAGGATGGCGACTCTGATGATGATTCCGACGAAAGGGGTATGACCCCAGACATAGAGGATGAGTCCGACTAACCAAGTTCTTCTTATTTATTTTCCACTGAGGACAGTGTGTCCCATCTAAGTGTGGGGTACTGGTATTTGCATGCTATACTTCTCTATCCACATTTGCATTTATTTATGTTTGTTTGTTTTGTTAGTAGTTAATTGTTTTTTTTAGTAGTTAAATTATTTTTTTTAACTTAGCTTCGCATGAAATTATTCTAATAGGCAGCATGAGATTATGACAAGAGTTTGTGCTAAAATCATGACTATTGAGACGTTTAGGCTCTAATTGTGATTCACTATGTGATATTGTTTGATTTAATTCCTTCATCTGTTGGGTCAAGAGTCTATACTACTCCCAATAAAGTCGACCATGTGCCTTGTGTGTGTGAGATAATAGTATATTCTGTGCTTGTGGCTGATGCTAGAACTTGCCTGGTATGTATGTAAAGCGAAAATAAAGAGTGAAAGTCTAGGAGATGATTTAGGCATTTCTTTGGCAACCTATGATTATTTACCTTCTTTTTACCTACCCATGGACATTATCCTAGTCAACCCCTTTTGAGCCTTTAGCCTATTTTCTTTGACAACCTCATATGAAAGCCTAATCCATTTTTTTTCAAGACCATAATTTGATCCAAATTCCTAAGTGCTTTAAAGTGTAAAGTCATGTGACAAAATAAGAGGAGATTGATAATTTGATCCAAATTCCTAAGTGCTTTAAAGTGTAAAGTCATGTGACAAAATAAGAGGAGATTGGGTGAATATGATGCTTTAGAATGTATGGGTGCTTGAATTCATTATGAAAAAGAAGTGCTATCATAAGAGGTATGTTATGAAAAGAAAAAAAGAAAGGAAAACTAAAAAGTTGGTTATGTTTAAAATTGAAAAACAAAAGAGGAGAAAAAGGGTGGTAGATTAAAAGAAAGTAGAGAGGTTGTTTGAAAGAAAAGTGTTAATGATATAATGTGATGTATTAAAGAGCTTAGGAACATAGTCACTATTTCTGGCCAAAATAGTCCTACCCGTCCCTTAGCCTACATTACAACCATCAAAAGACCTATTTGATTCTAAGCTTAGCATTCTGACATTTAGTGGAGCATTACACTAAGGGCAAGCCTATGGTCATCAGTTGCTGCATATGAATTCTTTGTGAGAGTGAGAGCAAGGATATTTTGATACCCATGTTTGAAAAATATGCTATACTTGTGAGTGATTATGGGTAATATATTGTGAGACACACATGGTTGATGAGTTTTAGGTAGTTGTGTATGATTCTTTGTGCCTTAACTTTTGAATATGAGTTGACCACCATCACGAGTCTATGTTGGAGGCTAAATGGTCTCTACTAATGATCGGAAAACTACTCTTTGTTGATAATTGTTGTGCTTGTCTTGACGAATATTTTATGTTGTTGCTGTGAAACCCTAAGTTGATGTTTAGAGGGACATGATATTTTGTTCGAGGACGAACAAAGCTTTAAGTGTGGGGTGTTGATGATAGGCGAATTTACACGCCTATAGCACTATATTTTGCCCATATTTTAGTCTAGTTTTGAGAAAAAATTATATATTTCATGCACTTTTAGTCCATTTTCCTGTAAGTGAGCTAACGAACATGATTAGCAAAGTTTCAGGTATAAATGATGCAGAATTCAGCATTTCATGGATAACTTGACGCCAAAGAAAGCTTCACGAAAGGAGAAAAGCCAATCTTGGACGCCAAGGACTAAAGATGGCGCATGGAAATTCTGTCCCGGGCTAACGCAACATTTCTGAAGACTTTGGGGACTAGCAGTAACTTATTAGGATTAGGATAATGATACATTAACCTAGTACAATTGGGTTAAGTATTACATTAGCTTGTTAGGATTAGGATAATGATACATTAACCTAGTACAATTGGGTTAAGTATTTCATTAGCTTAGTAGGATTTGGTTAAGCATTTCATTAGCTTAGTAGGAATAGGATATGGGTATTATAAATACCCTATCTTGCTAGAGATTTTGGGAAATCTTCTTACATTCAATTCTATTCTATTCTACTTCTAAGACATTCTAGTTCTAAACAATCATTCTTCCATTGATTCTATTTTTCTTCTTCTATTCATCTATTCTTAAATTCCACAACAAGAGAAACGTTACTTTGCTAAGGGATTCACGCCTAATGCCTACCACACCATTACAAACGTGAAATCTTTATTGTGGTATAACAACAATGTCAATTGTGATTTCTTTCGCACTTATGGGTAACTAAATTTCTCTGTTGGGGTTATGCAAGCCGAATGAGATACTATCTATTGCTGTGAGTTTGTGAGTTCGTGACACGTATGTTGCTTATATCATTATTCTCTTCATCTTAATCTAAATTCTTTGTGGTTGCAAATGCAAGAATACGCCAGTATAACATTTAACTTGTTCGAAAGAAAGGTTATCTGTCTGGAAAAGAGATAATGTCAAGGTAGTAGGGTCCCATCCCCTATTAAAAAGTTAGTGCCGTAACTGGATTAACCTCTTGGAGAATTCGTACCGTTAGACACGCTTTAAGCTCGAAAGAGTTAAAGTGAAGTAATCCTCGAATAGGTCAAAAGACGCTTGGATTTACCATCGAATACAATTCTCTATAAGCGCACGCATGTCTGAATTCCGCACAACTCATAGCCAATAGAGACGTACAACTCAGAAGGTGGACATAACCCCAACTCCTCAATTCTCATTGTTTCACAACCTACTAAACATTCTTTCTTTTTACTTTGCTATTTTCAGTTTTTGCTTTAATAATTTGGTTACACATTACAAACCCCCCTTCTTACGAGACTTGCACTAAAAGTCTAGTAATCGTTGCTTACTTGTTGACCAAGCTATTCCCTGTGGGATCGATACCCAACCCAGGTTGGGTTCTATATTTGACAAACGACCGCTTTACACTCCTACGAGAGCTGTAGATTGAGCGTTATCAATATTGTTGGGTGAAACAGTGTGGATGTATGAATATATTATTTTCTGTGTACAAACATATAAATATTTAGCAATTTAAAATACAATATCTAATAACGAATAAATTTAGGTAATAAATCATATACACATATTGAATAATCCATGAGAACTATTTAAACAAACTTCATTCATGTTTTGATTTCTAATAAAATTTTATACAGCAAACAATGTAGGATTAAAGAGAAACCTGTAAGGAATTAAATTGAATAATACAGCAAGAAACTTTCACCGGATACTTCAAACGGATCTCAAATTCACTTCCTTTTTCTTTCTTTTGACTGATGATTTTCTCTGACTGACTTTTTTTTTCTCTGTGTATTTTTGTTTTCTGATACTGTCTGATGGTCAAAGTACGTTGTCTCTGGTATTTTCTATATTTGATAGTGATAAAAATATGTAATCTCTGGTTTTTCTTTGACTGGTTGAGAAGTCTTTAAATATGTGGACTTTTGGGGAGAACCGTTACTTTTTGGGGGGAGTAGTTTTTAACAGATAAGGCAAAAGGGGAGGAAAGATTTAAAATTTAAATTAATAATAATTTTTTTTTAATTAATTTATTTAAAAATAGAAAGTAATAATAATAATAATAATAATAAATGAATAAAAATAAAAAATAAATAAAATAATAATAATAATGATTTTATATATATATATATATATATATAAATACAATTTTTGAATTTTTTTATTTATTTCAAAATTAGAATAAAATAAAATAAAAATATTTCAAAATTAATCTTATTTAGTTATTTATTTTTTAACTAAAACTTTATCAAAATTAAAATAAAAAATAAGAAATTAAATAATACTATAAAAAATATAAATATTTAATATCAAAAATAAATTAAAATTTAGGGAGGATCAAAAATCACGTGTCTACACAAATATTATTGTACTTTTACGTTGCATATTGTACTAATGTGAAAGTAAAGGTCATTTATCATTTGTTATTTATAAACATTATGCTACAAACTTTCTTATTTTTTTGTTTTAGTTGATATAAACAGACAATGAGTTCAATCATGTTTATATTTATATTTGTAACTTCAATTTTAAAATATTGTAGATATTTTGGTGCAATAATTATTTTGATCTACTTTGTACAATATAAAGGATAAAATGAATAAGATTAGTATCTTATTGTACTGATGAACATGAGGGGTTAAGTATTAGTTGAATGTTCTAAGATGAAAGAAAATTCACTTTCGATAGTGATTAATATTTATAATTTCATTCAAATTGAGTAAATTGAGAAAGTATGATAAGGTTGATCGAAAATAGAGTTGAAGAGTGAATATTCAAACCTATGAAGGACTAAACCATTTATTCAAAAAAAAAATATACAATAAGATTCATTAATATTTGTTGGTCCATTATCATAAGAGAATAAGTGAATATTGTGAAATCGTGCAAACATGTTAGGACTTTAGATAATGTTATAAGTTATTTGTTGAAAAAATGATAATAAAAAATATGAGAGAGGGAAAATTGACTATTATTGAGACTTTACTCAAAATATTTGTCTTGACGCAAAAATATTTTAAATTTATTAAAAAATATACTATGACTAAGATCGTGCAAAGGAATACAAAATTTACTTTGAAAGAAAATCTAGTAAGACAAGAAAAGAGAAGGGGAAACTTCTTTCTTCCTTTTGATAAGAAGGTACAAATTAAAATATTTAATATAAACGAATTTAAATTTCAAGTTAAAATTTTACACAGAATTCTCATGTGCATAACTCTAAAACATATCTTTCATTAGTTCTTTATTTTTCTAAGCAAATTTAGAAGTAAGTCACTTAACTAATCATAATTATGTTAAATATGCATTTTCTTTTGTAATTCTATGATTTCTTACAAAATAAATCAATATAGATTACAATATTATCTAATATTCTCAAATAATTATATTACAATATAATATTATTTGCTTCCGGATACTAATTTTCGAAAAAAAAATATTTAAGTTTTATGTAATTAATGATATTAAGTTCAATATTTTAATAGTTATTTTTCGTATTGCATAACTTTATTAATTTCAAGTATGTGAATGATATTGAATAAATTTTTCATTATATAAAATTAATAAGATAATAATTTCTATAATTAATTTCATTTAAAATTGACCGCGCATTGCGCGGGTACTAATACTAGTTTAATAAAAACACAATTACTTGTAAAGTGGGAGAGGGATCATCCTTTTCTTCTGACAAAAGATGTATAGAATCTTCCCAATTAATGTTGATGATAACTTGACAACTTATAATTTTCAATTATTGATCACAATATGCAACTGCAATTATAAAAAAACCACATTCATTGCTGTCTGGCTCATCGTAATCCCATTTCTTCTTGGGATGTTCTTGCTTTCTAGCTACGTGCTTGTCAGCTGCCAGGAATTTGCCTTCTTGTGTTCTACTATCAACTAAATTATTGTTCTTTTATAAAGTTGTTCCCTATTCACCCACCACTCAAATTGAAGTTAATAAATCTGTAAAGTTACCTGATAATATGTATCTTTTAATTTACTACTCGTTACTCGATACTATTCTTCTTTATCTGTCCACTATTAATTTGACACACGGTAAGAAATAATAAATAATACGGGCAATTTTATAATATCACTTTTGAATGATGAATAGAGTTTAATAGCAAATTATTCATTGATAGTATTAGACATCTATTTTTAATATAATAAACAATTAAAGATGAATATAAGAAAGCATGCACCAAATCAAGAGATATCCATCCAACTGCGCCAAACTTTTGAAAGGATCACCCAAAGAAGATACGGGATCATACTGAAAATTTGTGCTTTTAAGGGCTACCAACATACCCAATGTCTAAAAAGATGTCCATGTATTTATTTATTTTTCCTTTCTTTTTGGGCTCTAAATCATTTAAACTAATTATATAACCAGATAAAAATGAAAAAGAATTATACTACTAGATTACTTTAAAATCTTGAGTATCTATTTGTTTATATTAAATGTAGATCGATAATATACTAGGGTAAATCAGCGGCGCCATGCCATTGCATTTGTTATGGGTTCGTCCATAAACATTACGGATTGACGGACCCATATATGTGTTCACTAAATTATGAATATACACATTCCAAAATCAATAAACTAAATAGTTCATTCGTTTCATTTAGTTGATTCAGGTTTACTTGACATACTTCGTAAGAAAATTTTAATTAGAGGTGTATTTTACTAAACTAACTTTATTGATAATATTTTAGAATTCTAAATTTGACTATTAATAATTTATGTAGTTGTTTAATACTAAGGTAGTACGAAAAAAATGTAATAAAAGTTAAAATTCTATTGATTTGTGAAAATGTTATCTATATTTAATATAAGGGTCAAGTAAATGAAATTCAAATCCAAAATACACCTCAAAAGTAAATATTCAATTAGTACTCGTTCGATTTCATTTTAGCCCCTACACTAAAAAGGAAAAATAAGTGTTTCATTATACTTATTTATTTTAACAAATGAAGAGAATTTTATTTTTCTTTCCTATACTATCTTTAGTATGGACTTGTCTCTCCTCTATTAACACATCTCCATTTCCACAAGTGCATACTTAAGATAATTTACGCTTATTTATTTTAAATTTTAAATTTTACAGGCTTAAATTCAATTAACTTAAGCAAAAACATATAAACTGCAGTTCACAAGATATATTTTAGGACTGCATTCCTAACTTTGGTAAGAAAATTCCCAATTATCTTAAACTTTGGAAATCGCACCTTAAACTTCATTTTATTTATTTACTTACAAGCTAGAATCAATTCTTACATTTTATATTCAAATACATAAAAATTATTTAATAAATGGAACTATGCATCTAATATTTGATTGAACCTTTTTTGTTTTAAGCAATATTTGGTTGGATGGAATTTTTGATCTTATACTATCTCAAAATAATTAATTAGTCGCTTTTTAATTTACACTCAAAGTCGATAATATCAATTTTTTGGTTAAAAAACATATGTATATAACTAATCTTTAATCTTTTCGTACATAATAATCTCATTTATTGAGATTTCAATGAATCTTATATATGTGATTGTGGATATAAAAATATTTAATTATAATGATATTAATGTGTCCAAAATTTGGGGAAATTGTGATTTGTATGGAGGCTAATTCCTCAAAATAAACGGTCAACTATAGTTACTCTATTCGTTCTATATTAGTCAAACACTTTTCATTTTTTAAGAAATATCAATTTTACTACTATATCATTTGTCCATATTAATGGACATAAAGATAAATAATGAAAAATATTTATAGGGACTTTCAAAGTGTATATTAATTGTAAAGATAAAATGAAAAAAATGATTAATTTTATTAAGTGATCAAATAACTTGAGATATATATTTCCAGTAAGATAACTAACTTATATTAGACCGAGTGAGCAATCTCTCTCTCTATATATATATATATAAAGGAAGAATGTGGGGATGGTTGTGTGGCATGTCTCGCAAGTAAGTATTCATATTTATCTTTTTTCTCAAAATTTTGAGGTTTTCTCTATTTTTAAAATTTTATCTATTCATTTTAAGATAAACAGCATTTAATAATACAAATAATGAATTGTTGTAACTCTCCTTTTTATTAGGTCACAATAATTGTGAAATGTTATTAATTAGTTTTAACTCCACCTCTTCATCTTTCCTCCCCTCATTCACCCTCTTATAAATAATAACCCTTCTACTAGAAATCTCAATGGGCTATCCAAAAATAATGACCCTTCTACTAGAAATCTCAATGGGTTATCCAAAAAATGAAAGTAATATGTTGTTTTATAGTATTATTTTCTTTGTTAGTGAAATAGTTTTGATCAATTTATGATGAAAGCAATTTTTTTTATATTATACTATTAGTGCCCTTAATAAAAAAAATATAAAATAGTTTCATGTTATTTATATCATTGATTGAAGAAGTTTATTTGTGTCTAATTCATTTTAATTTATCTTTTCTGGACAAATGAAATTTGCATCTATTTGGATTCATAATGTGGGTGTGTGCAACAACTGTAAGAACACTCAAGTCGATATACTTCAAGAGATTTTGTCATCCTTGAAAGATTAGAAATCTCAACGGGCTATCCAAAAAATGAAAGTAATATGTTGTTTTGTAGTATTATTTTCTTTTTTAGTGAATGTGCAACAACACTCAAGTCAATATACTTCAAGAGATTTTGCCGTCCTTGAAAGATTAGAAATCTCAACGGGCTATCCAAAACATGAAAGTAATATAATGTTTTGTAGTATTATTTTCTTTGTTAGTGAATGTGCAACAACTGTAAGAACACTCAAGTCGATATACTTCAAGAGATTTTGACGTCCTTGAAAGATTAGAAATCTCAATGGGCTATCCAAAAGATGAAAGTAATATGTTGTTTTGTAGTATTATTTTCTTTGTTAGTGAAATAGTTTTTGTCAATTTATGATGAAAGTAATTTTTTTTTTCATATTATACTATTAGTGTCCCTCATTAAAAAATGTAAAATAGTTTCATGTTATTTATGTCATTGATTGAAGAAGTTTATTTGTGTCTAATTCATTTTAATTTATCTTTTCAGGATAAATGAAATTTTCATCTATTTGAATTCACAATGTGGGTGTGTACAACAACTGTAAGAACACTCGAGTCGATATACTTCAAGAGATTTTGTCGTCCTTGAAAGAGTAATTATTGTATAATTTGTGTGTATTATACACTTTGTGATAAATATATTATAATTTTCTTTGGTGATTTGATAAGCGATACATGATTTAAGTAGTTTACAAATGGTAAGTTTGAGATATAAAAATATGACTTATTTTTATTTAAAAATTCTCTCAATAATAATATTATATGATCATATTACTCCTCTTATGAGTAAATTTTTATGATCATGTATGTAAAATAAAAGAAAGAAAAAGAGAAAGAAAAATAAATGTACCAATATCAAAAAGATTCATAGAATTTGATTCAGTGGATTTGGGGAAAAAGAACTCAACTTTGTGTTTTTCAATTTATATATTTTTACTTTTCTTTTGGTAATTTTGTCTTTTAAAATTTAGAAAAGAAAAAGTTAAAAGATTAAATTCAAAGGTAGATACTTGTATTATATTCTAAAATTAGTAAGGGTACTACTTAGGGAAGTAATTGCAGAAGGAGTCATAATTATTTAAATATTAAATCATTAATAATTTCTATCATAAGTGAAGTATAATATGTAGATGAAGTAAGTAACTGATTAAAAAAATGACGATCTGGTGCACTAAATCTTTCATTATATACGATATTCGGAAAAGAGTCTAACCACAATATTTTTTTGATTTATGTTAGTTAATGCCTTTGTTAATAATTTCATACTATAAGTTTTCTAGCTTTTAAGGTTGTCATTCAACTTTTAAAAAATTTCATAATTTGACAACCACTCGGAAGGAATATATTAATTCTACAATATCTTTTTGAGACAAAATTTTTAATGGTTTAAATATTTTTTTAATGATTTTAGCATTTTATTATATAAGCTAGAATTGATGAAATCATTGATAAGTGATGTGGTGGAGTGGTAAGTAGCTTTTCATGTCGAAGGTTTGAATTTTGAGTATGGAAACGTCATAGTTAGAAAACAACACTTAATCAGGTACAAATATGAACATTAGATATCAAACAAAAAATAAAAAAATGATAATAATTTCAACGATATTTTCTTTATGACCGTGCGAAGCGCGACTATGTTGACTAGTTTCTTAGAAGAATTTAATTTGAATAGTGGAATATGGTGACACAGAGAAGATAGGGACCAAAATTTGTAGAGCTATGGAGTAGGAAGACAGTTGAAGGATCAAAATGTTTCTCCTAATACTCAAGAAATCATATTTGTCTTTGAATTGAGACTTACAAGATAGACATTTTTTAGACTAAAAAACTAGACAGCTAGTAAGAAAAATAATAAATAAGGAAAAAATTATTTGCAGACTTTGAATTGGTCAAGGATTGTTCCATGAAGTCCTATTCTTTAGGGTTGTTAGACGTTTTTTTAATTTTTCATTATCCTAACTACTTAACAGTTTTTGTGGTCTATTATTTCTCTTCTTGTTAAGTGTAGGTTTATATTAAGTCAAGAGTTTTCTCAATAAAACTATCACTTAAAATCCTAATTGTTTGTGTTTCTCTTTTCAGCTATCTTTGTTGTAGATCTTTACAATTAGCATTAGAGCCCAGACTGAATTTGTAGAAAAGGAAGTAGCAATCTTCAAGTGATCAAACACTGAGAAAATGAGTGACGACAAAACTCTGACAAAGATCCCTCACTTTGATGGTCACTATGATCAGTGGAGTGAACTGATGAAAAATTTGCTTAGGGCAAAAGGACTATGGAGTTTGGTGGAGATTGATTTCGAGGAGCCAATACAAGGGACAAGACTAACTGAAGCACAACAGGCACAATTTGACGATGCTAGAATCAAGGATCTTTAAGTCAAACATTATTTTTTTCAGGCAATTGATCGAACTATTTTTGAACAAATCTTGGACCGTCGCACAACCAAGATTGTTTAAGACTCAATGAAGCGGAAGTTTGGAGGAAAATTGAAGGTAAAAAAATCTCTTCTTAACTCATTAAGAAGAGAGTTTGAAATGCTAGCAATGAAGAGAGATGAAACCATCATCGAGTATTTCGCAAGAGTGATGATGGTCTCAAATAAAATGGAGCAATGGAGAAGATATGTCTGATAGAAAAATTGTTGAAAAAGTTCTTCGAACTCTAACTGACAAGTTCACATATGTTGTAGTATCCATCAAAGAATAAAAAGATACTGACAACATGTCCATTGATGAACTACAAAGTTTGTTAGTGGTGCATGAAGAAAAAATCCACCGACCAAGCAATGATGATGAGAATCAAGCTCTGAAAGTAGAAGGCCGCTCAGGAACAAACGACAGAGGAAGAGCACCCTACAGAGAAAGAGGACGAGGAAGAGGAAGAAAAACTTTCAACAAAGCAACTGTTGAATGTTATAAATGCCATGACTTAGGACATTTTCAATATGAATGTCTAAAGTCGTACAAGGAAGCAAATTATGCAGAATTAGAAGAAGATGATGAGTTGTTGTTAATGGCCTACATAGAACAACATAAAGCAAAGAGGAGCGATGTATGGTTCTTGGATTCTGGATGCTCAAATCACATGTATGGAAATCAAGGTCTATTTTCATGCTTGGACACAACTTTCTCTCACACTGTCAAGCTTTGAAATAATATAAGAATGAAGGTTACTGGAAAAGGAACTGTGAAATTATTCTTGCAGTGAGTTTGTTATTCCGTTGGTGGTATATATTGGGTTCCTGAACTCACAAATAATCTCTTGAGCATCGGGCAACTTCAAGAAAAGAGATTAGCTGTGTTATTTAAAGATGGTGTTTGCAGTGCTTATCATCCACAAAGAGAAAAGATGGCAGAATCCATAATGAGTGTAAATCGAATGTTTATTTTGCTTGCTGAGCACTTATCCAAAAATATTGAAGCAAGATGTATCCAAATCAATAATATGGATCAGTCAACTTTATGGCACTACCGTTATGGCCATCTCAGTTACAAAGGCCTTCGCACCTTGAAATACAAAAATATGGTGAAAGGTTTGCCACAAATTGAAGCACCAAATACCACTTGTGAGGCATACATGAAAGGCAAGCAACATCGAACTCCGATTTCTAAAAAGAGTCAGTGGAGAGCAACTAAAAAATTGGGTCTCATTCATTCGGATCTTTATGGTCCGATTACACCAGCTTCAAGTAACCAGAAGAGGTACTTATTGTGTTTTATAGATGATTTTTCTAGAAAAGCATGGACTTATTTTCTTTTAGAAAAAACAGAAATATTTTATCACTTTAAATGTTTCAAAATACTTGTGGAAAAGGAAATTAAGATGCCTATTAAATTCTTAAGAACAGATAGAGGAGGAGAATTCAATTCTGCAGAATTCAACGATTTTTGCAAACAACATGGAGTAAGGAGACAATTGACCACAACCTATACTCCACAACAAAACGGAGTGGCTAAACGCAAAAATCGTACAGTAATGAATTTGGTAAGAGCTATGCTGATAGAGAAGAAAGTACCTAAGATTTGTTTGCCAGAAGCAGTTAGGTGGACGATTCATGTCTTGAAGCGATCACCTACTCTAGCTGTAAAGGATATGACCCCAGAAGAGGAATAAAGTGAAGAGAAACCATTAGTTGATTATTTTTGAATGTTTGGATGCATGGGACATGTTCATATTCCAGATGTCAGGAGAACCAAACTTGAAGATAAAAGTGTGAGTTATGTTCTATTCGGGGTTAGTGGTGAATCCAAAGGGTACAAAATGTTTGATCCGATTGTCAAAAGAATTATAGTTAGCCATGATGTAATTTTTAAAGAAGATCTTATGTGGGATTGGAATGCGAATTCTGAAGGAGAACAACTGATGGAATTAGATTGGGGAGATAACACTGAAGAAGAGAACAAAGCTCAAGAAGAAGAAGTTTCAGAAGCCAACACAAATTCACCGATCAAAAATAACTCATCAACTGCTGCTCCAGAGTTAGTAGCAAGGGAGAGTAAAAATCGACGTCCACCTGTGTGGTCGGCAGATTATACTTCCTACGAAGAATTATCTGAAGAAGATGAAGCAAACATCATTTTTTTAATGATATCAGATCCTACAAGATTTGAGGAAGTTATCAAAAGCCCAAAATGGAAACTAGCCATAGATGAAGAAATCAAATCCATTGAAAGAAATCAGACCTGGCAGTTGATGGAACTACCTGTCGATGCAAAGAAAATAGGAGTAAAATGGGTTTGTAAAACCAAGCTAAATGAGTTTGGTGAAGTTGACAAATACAAAGCAAGATTGGTGGTTAAAGGCTATACTTAGGAATATGGGATTGATTATACTGAAGTTTTTGCACCTGTGGCCAAAATGGATAAAGTAAGAATGATCATAGCCTTTGCGGCTCAAAGGGGTTGAAAATTATATCAATTAGATGTCAAATCAACTTTTCTATATGGTGAGTTGAAGGAAGATGTTTTTGTAGAACAACCAAAAGGTTATGAAAAAAAAAGTGAACTAGTGTATAAGCTACAAAAGACACTTTATGGACTAAAACAAGCACCTAGAGCTTAGTTTAGTCGAACAGAGTCCTATTTCATCAAGGAGGGATTCAAAAGAAGCTCCAGTGAACAAACACTCTTTGTTAAAAGAAAGAGAGGTAAAATTCTCATTGTGAGTATTTATGTTGATGATCTTTTATTTACTGGCGATGATGAAGAGATGTTGGGTGAATTTAAATGTTCCATGAAAAAAGAGTTTGATATGACGGACTTGGATCAGATGAGGCTCTTTCTTGGAATTGAGGTGATACAAAGACCTGATGGTGTCTTCATATGCTAAAGAAAGTATGCAGCTGAAGTTTTAAGCTGATTTGGAATAGAAAATTACAATTCAGTTTGTAATCCTATCGTTTCAGAACAAAAGATTAGAAAAGATGAAGATGGCATAAAGGTGGATGCAACTCAATACAAGCAGATAGTGAGGAGTCTGATGTAACTCACAGCCACTCATCCTGATCTCATTTTTGTTGTAAGTCTTATTAGTCGTTTTATGGCATGCCCAACACAACAACACTTTGCAACAGCAAAAAGAGTAGTAAGGTACTTAAAAGGTACTGTGAACTATGGTGTGTTTTACAAAATGGGGGGTGCTAGTGAGCTGGTTGGATTCACTGATAGTGACTATGCTGGCGACATGGACGATAGCAAAAGTACTTCAACCTACGTGTTTATGATGAGTGGAGGAGCAGTAGCTTGGTCGTCCCGAAAGCAACCTATCGTTACCTTGTCAACTACAGAGGCTGAGTTTGTTGCAGCTGTTGCATGTGCTTGTCAAGCTATTTGGATGAGGAGGATCCTAAAAGAAATTGGTCATTTGCAGGAAGCTGGTACAAAGTTAATGTGTGATAATGCTTCAACTATTAAGGTGTCCAAGAATTTGGTTTTACATGGTCGTTCTAAGCACATAAGGGTAAGATTTCATTTCCTAATGGATCTTAATAGAGAAGGAGTTGTTAACTTGTTGTTTTGCGGTACTCGAGATCAACTTGCAGACCTGCTGACAAAACCTCTCAAAGTGAAAGCATTTCAAAAACTGCGTGAAGAGCTTGGCATGTGCACAAATTCAGATTTGAACTAATTCTTGACAAGAGGAATGTGTTCAAGGGAGGGATTGTTAGTAGACTTTGAATTGGTCAAGGATTGTTCCATGAAATCCTATTCTTTAGGGTTGTTACAAGTTTTTTTATTTTTTATTATCCTAACTACTTATCAGTTTTTGTGGTCTATTATTTCTCTTCTTGTTAAGTGTAGGTCTATATTAAGTCAAGAGTCTGCTCAATAAAACTATTACTTAAAATCTCAATTGTTTGTGTTTCTCTTTTCAACTATCTTTGGTGTAGATCTTTACAAAAATCTCACTCCAAATTTCATTTTTTCTTCTAATAATACTGGACGAGGAAATCACATACACATCATATTCTACCTGTTGAGTATAATCTTTAAGCAATTTCAGAAAATCTACAGAAAAAACAAAATACATAAATAAGTATTCCTTCTATAAAATTTAAACTTTTTATTTAATTTTATCTCAGATGAAATATAAATAAGTTTATTTAAAAATTTTATTTCTTTTTTAAAATTTCATGCTCAATTAAATCGTATCAAATAAATTGAGACAACGAAAATACGTAAATGGGGATTGAATTTGATCACGTATCTATAAGGTTCTTAAATAAGGAAAAATGACATGTTTGGTGTTACACGTTTTTCTGGTAAATATCTTACTTGTACTAATTACTCTACTTTTTCTCTTAGAGAATTTGACATCCATCAAATTGTAGAAATACATGATGTATAGTGAAACAAGGAAGCCAAAAGTAGAAATACATGATGTAAGTGAACAAGGAAGACAAAAAGTGCACAATTTCCGGACTTTGCTGGTAGGGAGAAAAACTTTTTTTTTGGACTTTTTTTTTTCTTGTCACGATTTTGAAAAAATATTTTCTCTACAGAATAATTTTCTTAAAAATAAGAAAAACTACCTTCCTAGTGAAAATGGAAAAACAAGTTTCAAAAGTGATATTAAATATTTATTATTTCCCAGTCTTCGAACACACTTCATCTTTCTCCCACCCTCGTAGCCTTCATCCTCACAACCCCACACCCTAAACCCAGGCCCAACTTCACCTCTCATAATATTTGTCTAGATTATATATAGATATTTTAAAATAATATTATTTGTTTATGTATCGAACACCAAAAAGATGCGTGAAATTTGAAAAACCCTAGTTATTTTCTACAAAATATTTAGAAAAAAATATTTGTCCCATTCACGAAAGTAATATTTTCCTTTTTTCTTTATGAATGTTTATGTAACGGGATTAACAAAGAAGGAATTTAGTTTCCTGGTAATTAAATAGGAGTATTTTATTTTTCCTCTTCTTTCCCTCTAAATGTGTCAAGGAAAATTAAATGCTCGAGTAAAAACCGTAAACTAATTATAAAGTTAATCAAGAACTTAGTAACTCTCATACATGTAATTAGCGCTGTTTTAAGAAGAGACGCAAGAGGATTACGTACAATAATTTGCTTGCAACTATATACGCTCCATCTGCAGTAGGAAGTCATAAATTTCACTAAGAATATTTAGGAATTAATATAAATACATGAAAGGTAATCTATGACATATATATTTCATATAATTTTCTATATACAATATAACTTTTAGATGAAGGGTGTTCGACAGACCACCTTCATTGCATGTGGCTACGCTACTATTCATCCGTCCATATTTATTTGTTCATATTTGATTTGACACCCACTCAAAAAATAATAAATAAAATAATAATTTTACCATATCATCCTTATTTGTTATAGGTCATTTCTCTCATTTGGAAATAAATAATTAATATGTTTGCTTAGGTTAATTGAATTGAAGCCTTTAAAATTGACCAGCGCCAATCATCTAAGTATGCACTTGAGAAAATGAAGTGAAAATGTAAAGAAGTATTAAATATTATCTTCGTCTCAAATTACTTGATATGTTTGATTTTTGCACAACTTTTAAAGACAAATTAATAAGCGGCGCAAATTGACTAATATGACCCTATTTAATCTTGATTAGATGAGTTTTTTCAATTAATATGAAAATAGTCTTTACTATTAAGGGTAGAGTTGAAAAAAAATAGTTAATTATCTCTCGATCATTTAAAGATTTTAATTATTTTGAGATAATTTTTTAACAAACATACCAAATAATAGTAACTACAAAAAGTAGTACAATAGTCAAAGTTTTAAAATATCATTAATAATTGTAGGTTAATTTGATTAAAAAAATATATATTTTAATAAAAAAATTCTTCAAGTGGTATGTCAAATTAACATGTACTCCCTCCATCCCAAAGTATCCATTTCAAATTGAGATAGTATATTTATTAAGAAAAATAATTAATAATATGATTAATTTATCATAATAACTCTATTAAATGATGTTTACATTTTAATTTGAAGAAAAAATAATTAATGTAAAGGGTAAAATATGAAAAAAAAAAAAATTGTCTCTTCTTGATTAATGAAAAAAGACAAGTAAAATGCGAAATCAAATTAGAAAATTTGGAACGGGTAATTTGGGACGATGGGAGTAATATAAAATTAATTAACCTCGTGAAACGGTGACATTTGCCGCCAGAAACGGCTAACTATTACCGGCCACGGGCCGCCTATGGTCAATTAACAAAGAAAACATGTGCATTGAAATATGAAAAATTAACAGAAAAAAAAAGTACTTTACACCCAAAAAGGAGGGGGAGGTGGGGAAGTTCATATATTATTTATTTGAATAATACTATTATTATCAAATAAGTAATTAGTAAAGGCTTTAGAGAGGGACAGTACAAGAGGATGGAGTGGCCCTCCAAACATGTTTGTGTATTGAACTTAAATAGTGTTAAAAGATCCCTTCGAAAAGACTTAGCTATTTCACCATAAAGCTTTTTGCTTATTAAATGTTTGGAAAAAAATAAAAATTAAAGTAGAATAAGAAATGACTTGTCTACAAGATGGTGCATGCATGCAATAAAAAGTAGCAGTAAAATTGTGCTGCATGAACACGCAATTTCGCTAATAAAAAGGGCCAAACAATTGCTCATTTGGTACAATTACTCTTAAGTACTACTAACTCTCTCAAAAAAATATACTTCACTCTTCTTCATATTCTTCTTTTTGTTGTTGTTCTATTCTGTGTTCCAATATGGTTGTAATTGAGAATTATACAGGATTTGAAAGAGTGAAACATGTAGGAGCAATGACTTTGGCAGCAGTGTTGCTGGGAGGAAATATTGTATTGTCAAAAGTGGCAGCAGATGATGGGATGACTATGAGAGTTATGGTTGCTTATAGATGGATCTTTGCTACTGCCTTTCTTGGTCCAATTGCTATCGTTGTTGAATGGTAATAATTAACTTGGCTTTCTTTCATCTTCTTGCTTTCATTCAATCAAAATTCTTGAGAAATCAGACTTGTCAGATGCCTCAAATGGTGGTGCTAGTACTAGCTAAAGAAATGCCACCAATTGGCTCGTTCTCAATCAAACATGTTTAGTTTCTGGTGAAGAAAACTTCATATTTTCGATGGCTTTCCGATCCTACGAGAACGTTGATAAGAAAATTCGCATATTTTTAGTGGAAACAAGAACTCATTCCCACGATTAGCATTCCACATTGATTGTTTCTTCAAATCCTCCAACAAACACCTCATCCTCATCCTCATCTCCACCCCAATAGCCCCCATCACACCTGTACCCACCACACCCATTTCTTATACTACTTATCCAAATTATATATAAATGCTTTTAGAATAATATTTTTGATCATGTATCAAACACACACAAAAAATAAAAGAACCCATATTTTTCTCCGAAAGTATTTTTCTTTGTACGGACACACCCATAAACTTGCTCATTTGTGGTTGGTGAGTATGTCTCGTCTTATGATATGTTCGTGTTATTTCACAATAACTTTAGTCATAATTAATTAACTGGGCATAAAGACAACTTTAAGTACGATATCAATCAATGGAAGTAAAATTTCAAGAAAGATAATTACACTCTTCCACCCCCATCCCATGTGACACTACTACAATTGTAAAAGTTACTAATGAGAATTTTATGTGAGCACAAAATTTTAAGAATTTTTGAATTAAATATGTAAAAAGGTGAAGAGTTTATATCTCCATCATATATAGTTGGCAAAGTTATTTGGTATTTGCATTGGTGGAAAATAGAAGATATCTAATAAAATAGTTGAGATGATGCAAATGGCCTCAATACCATTCTAGTTCATCCTAAAGAAAAAGGACACCTAAATTCTTTCCGAAAATTGAATAATTTGACTATTGATGGTACTTGACTCTACCACATAAATGGAACAGAAGAAATAGTTGTTAAAAGAGAAAGCAAAAATAAAAGATTCTAAAACAATCTTTTCCAAGTTGAATAAGTTTTAAACTAGTGATACTTAACAGTACAAAATAAAAACTTATGGGTAAATATGTTCATCAACATGACTTGTTTTAGAAAAGAATACTTGCGCCTATCTTTCCGAGTGTCGCTTTTGACCCCACCAAGTCTATTATATGCACTTTTAATTATTGCTTTTGCTCCACCATATTATGTTTTGTGTCCTTTTTATTCTTTTATTTTGTCAATTCCAAAAATACTTCTCTTTCCCTTTTTATTGAGACTTTGACGACTTGAGACTTCTTGGAATAGTCATATCTCATAAATTTTAGAGTCACACATTGCAAGATTCATTTTTGGAGATGATGCTACCAATAAAGTTTCTTTTCCATTCCCTTGAATTGAAAATAAAAAATCTTTGATTAAGATGGAGAGATCTCGAACCATCCCATCATATACGATCCATATTGATGTCAACGAGATACTCACACTCCATTTACCTAACACTTTTATTTTTCTTGTATTATACATGATTTAGCTTTTAGTTTATTAAGCAGTAAGTTTTTAAAAATTATGTATAATTGTGAGTTACAATGCAAAATATTTTATTTGACAAGAATTGATTTTGGTTACCTGTTTTTGTAGGAATAAGCGGCCAAAACTAACTTGGACTGTTGTTGTGCAAGCATTTCTCTCAGGGCTACTAGGGTAAGTTACATGCAACTAATATGACTTCCAACCAGAGGCGGAGCTAGAGGGTATTTGGGGTTCGGTCGAACCCAATAATTTTTACGTATATCTTGTATTTATATTATAAAATTTAGAAATAATATATAAAATATATAGTTGCGAACCCACATACAAACATGGGATACTGGTACATTAACGGAGGAGAGGTGAGAGTAAAACGTCTTCCACCCTAGAGACGTGGATTCAAACCCTTTTTATTCTTTGCCTTAAAATTCTAAGCTCATAGACCTAAAATCTTGGCTTTGCCTCTGCTTCCAACAAGCCTAATCTCAAATTATTAAGGTAGAAAATTGTGATAAAGATAACTAAAAGAGAGATTAACATAGGCAGAATACTTAAAGTTCCTCTAAATTTGACGTTTTTATTCAAATCTCTCTTAAATTATATCAGATTCTAATTACCTCCATATATAAATCCAATTATTATTTGAGGGGGTAACGATTATAGAAAAGCTAAGTACCAGGAATAATTAGGATCAAATATAGTTTAAGGAAGACTTGAATAAAACGTATCAAATTTAGGAGGTTTTGGTTATTCTGCCAATTAATAATTTCATTCAAACAATTGGGATCCAAATCAGTAACTCCTTAATGCAAGGTTAAGCAATAGAACTTTATCAACAAACTGCAGGAAGTGAAAATTTGTTTTTAATTAAGATGACTATAATAAAAGATTTGCTAGAGGAGAATCTAAAACCATGGGACTTAAATTACATAAAAAGACTAGATGATCAACTTTAAAAGGCGATCAATCTATTTAGGTAGGATAAAACTATAGATATCTTGGAAATAACGCTCACGTTCCCAATTCCCAAAAACATTGCCACTAGCAAGAATTACAATTCAATTTATTTAATTTGCCAAGAATCTACTTGTGATATTTAAAACAATGTCTCGTTAGACGAATATTTAACTTTTAAGAGATACAATTATTGTATTTTTAGAACAATTATTAACGTCTTATCATATTATATCCAAATCCAATTGATATTCGTTGTTAACTCTCTTTTCAAGATTCTCTAGACAAAATTCAGATTAGTACCCTCTTGGATAGGCATAATACCCAATATGACAATGCTTTTGGTATGATGCATATTTAAGGAGTATATAACACATTGTCAACTTTATTTGAACAAAGAAAGAGGTCTTTTTTATTTCAAGATTCTTATCTCTCAGAACAAATTGAAAAGAGACACCAACTAATGAAAGAAAGCTTTAATTGCATAGCTAATTAGTTATCTTCAGGTGGTTTCCACAAAAATATCTTCTATAGAAAACAATTTTTATGCTAAAAGTTGATTTGAGAAATTATTTTTTAAATGTATGATTGAAAAAGATCGACATATGATTATATTGAGAATACGGTAAGTTATGTAAACATAATATACTAGGATTACGTTTTGAGCTTACTTCCACAATTGAGGAAAAGCAATTAGTTTCTTTTATTGCACAATGATTTTGATACCACAACTTTATATTTATTTTTGGTTACTAGAAGAAAGTGATATCATGTAATTGTTGTATTTCAGGGGTTCACTATTTTCGATTTTATTTTATACAAGTGTGATAATGACATCCGCAACATTTGCAACTGCAATATACAATATTATCCCAGCTATGACTTTTGTCATTGCAGTCCTTCTCAGGTACATATATAATATGATCTATTCTTTTTTATGTGTGTAGATTCTCAACATTCAAAGGAGGAAGAAAAATGTGCCTCCTTCTATATTCGTCAATTGCGATTGCCCGCTTATAAAATTTCAACTCTAATGAAATATTTTATACAACTTTTGTTTAGTTATTTGTTCCCCATTTTGACGTTCACCAACTAGTAGATCAATTGTATCCCTTCATCCAACCATTATATTATGCAAATAAAGTAAAAATAAAAATTTGAAATTTACAAATAAAATGTTGAATCCTTTGAACATAAGAGGAAAATCTAGTAGTGATAGAGGAGGTTCAAAAGTTACTTTAGATCATAAGTTCAAATCCCAATTTCCTTCAAGTAATATAAAATACCCCACCTATTGGGATTTGACTGGAAAAAGAAAAAAAAAAAAAAGCAATTGGATGTTAAATGTGACTTTTTTTTATATAATTTTCTTGACAACACGTAAAATTTTATTTTTCCCCTTTTTCATAATGTTCATAGGTTTGAGAACTTGTCATTTGACAAAGTAAGTGGGAAAGCAAAGGTAATGGGAACAATGATATGTGTTGGTGGAGCAATGTTGTTGACATTATACAAAGGATTCGAGGTTCATATGTGGCCTATCAAAATTAATTTACTACATCATGCTAACGAAGCAACAGCTCATAAGAAATTGGTTGGTGAATCTGGCACTTTTGCTTTAGGAATTGTACTGGCTGTCACCTCTTGCATTTGTTATTCACTATGGATAGTACTACTGGTAAGTAGTATGGATATTTCAGTTTTCTCTACCCTTTTCACTTCCACTAATAAATAGCATATATCATCGCTTGTGTTTAGAAGTGAAGTTAAGATTCGAAGTTCATGGGTCAAGATTGTAGTTTTTTTATATATATATTTTTTTTTTCTTGCATATTCAATGAATTTCTGTAGACAACTAACACAAAGTTTGGATGAAAAGTTACCGGATTTTGTCGAACCGTAACCAACACACTGGCTCATACTTATGTTAGAATATTTGAGAATATAGTTATCTAAGGTGGCATGTATGTGTTTGGCAGGATGGAAGTCATTTTTCGATAAATATTTTCAAGAAAATGGCGTAATTTTGGAAAATGTTTTCTTGTTCTCAATTGGTCAATGAAAAATACTCACTAATGTTTTCATGAAAACTTCTTAGAAGTGGTGAAATGTAATAAAAGAATTGAAACAATTTGGAAGGAAAATGACTTGTGCACATTGTACATGAGAGAGGTCATTTCCCCCGTTTAGTATGAAAATGTTTTCTACCAACCAAACACCAATAAATGAGTGGAATGAATTTCTCAAGCACTTGGTTTGCAATTATGTTTCTTTGACTGATTATTGTGCTTTTGTTGGGTCAATAATAGGCAAAGGTAAGCAAAAACTACCCATGCCACTACTCAAGCACAGCTTTGATGAGCGTAATGGGATCCATTCAGTCAGTCCTATTTGCACTATGCTTCGATAGAGAAGTTTCTCAATGGAGGCTTGGTTGGGACAGAAGATTATTCGTTGTTCTCTATCTTGTAAGTCGTCAATGTTAATTTATAAGTTGTCAATGTATATGTAAAACAACAACAACAAACTCAATATAACCCTACGAATCGGATCAGGGAAGGGAAGGATGTATGATACATCTTTATAGGATAGAGAGGTTATTTTTGATAGACCTAGACACAACGACACATTATCAAGTCGGGGAAGAAAGCAAAATAATTGCAGCAAAGTGGCAAGATATACACATCTAGTGTAATCCCAGAAGTGAGGTCGGGGGAGGTTTTTTTTGCTAGGCCTTACCTTTACCTTTGTAGGGTAAAGAGACTCTTTCAGGTAGACCCTTGGCACAATGATACATTACCAAATCAGGCTAGCAAAACAACGGTAACAAAGTGGCAAGATAAACACACCCAGTGTAATTTGTGAAGGATTGGATATACACAAAACTTATTCCTACCTCTATGGGATAGAGAGATTGTATATGATAGATAGTAGGCGGGCATGCACGACGACATATGACGATCAACATATATATATGTAGAATTTTATATATTAATAAAATGTTTATGTTATTAGACAATTTGATAGTGCTATGTTGCTAATTATATGTAGTATACTCTTTTTATGCAGGGAATTTTAGGGTCTGGCATTGTGGTGATTTTGATGACATGGTGCTCTCAGAAAAGAGGCCCTCTATTTGTTTCAGTCTTCAACCCTTTAATACTTGTTTTCGTGGCACTAGCTAGTTCATTGGTTCTTGATGAGACCCTTTATCTAGGAAGGTAATTCAATTCTTCTATGTTTAATACATCTACGTTTCACATTATTAAGATATTACGATAAATGCTTGAATATTTAGTTTCAACATACTTGTAAGTTGGTATAAGTGATCTAGACGTGGTAGTTCAATTTGTAGTTGACGTTGGTGTATACTCAATGTATAGTAAGAGTATAATGTAGATGTAATGATTGTATGCAAATTATACATTGTTATACACTGTAAAGTTACTACTTTTTTGTTATGGACATTGTTGGACTGTTGTATAGTGTGAAAATCACCAGGAATTTTGTGATATATCATCTCATTTGGGTTAATTTGTTCTTCCTGGACAGTATATTAGGTGGATTTCTTATAATAATGGGCTTATATGTGGTGCTATGGGGGAAAGGAAAAGACATGAAGGCCTCAAGGGCCATTATATTATCGAAGGGAGCCTTGCAGAAAAATGATTTAGAAGCTCCTAATCAAGATCAAGGTAAAATTATTTAACTTCAAATTTTATTAATTTATTTGTCTAAACTTTACAAGTGTTGGTTGAAAAATTAAATTCTTTCATATAATGGCCGGCATAATAATACAATTGCACTACTGTTTATCATCTCAAAAGTATGATGCTCATAATTTCTTACATGACAATAATTGTGTAACGTAATTCTCCCTCAATTCCAAAATAAGTGTTGGCTTAGCTAAAACAAACTGTCCCAAAACAAGTATTGCTATAAGAATTTAAGACAAAAAATAGTAATTGTTTTCAAGTATACCCTTTTATTAAAGAACTACTTCTGTTTAATGTTGCTTAATTCTCAAGAAACATCTAACAAATAGAGATAACTTAGGGCCCATTTGGCCATGGAAATTTTTTCCTTTTTTTCAAAAAAATTTTGGAGTTGGAAATTGTGGTGTTTGGCCATGAAAATTCGAAAAATAATTCCGGAAAACAGATTTCTGTTGTTTTCACAATTTTCCAACTCCAATTCTAACTTTTATTATTATTACATATAACCACATTCTTTTAAATTTTTACATAAAACTCTCCTTATAACATTATTTTTTCAATATTACGTATATAACAGTTTTAAAGAATAAGATAATTATAATTTCAAACTTAATGTTATCCTAATTAATAAATATCTCTTTTTCTCTCTCATCATTATTTTTATCCCTTATTTAATTTTCTCCCTTATTTAAGACATTATTTTACTGCTAATTTATATTTATACCCATAAATATATAAAGTATTATATTTATACCCATAAATATATAAAGTATTATATTTATACTCATAAATATATAAAGTATTATATTTATAATATAAATATACAAAGTATGTTATATATAAAGTTTATACCATGTATATACCATATACACACATATATACATATACAAAGTATTAAGAAACATATTAAGCATATTTATAATATAAATATACAAAGTATGTTATATATGAAGTTTATACCATGTATATATCATGTACACACATATATAAAAATACAAAGTATAAAGAAACATACGAAGCATATTTATATATTTATGGTATATGATATAATATACCATAAATATGCAAAGCATGTTTTACATAGAAATAATTTATTCACACACAGTAAAATCTTTCATGTATAAGAAAATTAAAGAAAAAAATTAGCGGCACCCTAAAATTTAATAACAACTCATCATTTCCTATTTTTTAGGAACGGAAAATGAAGGAAATAAATTAAATAAATTCCTAAAAAAATAAATTTGTTTGAAAGATAACATTTGTTACCTAAAAAACAGGAAGCAGTGATCTGTTAATATAACATCCATATTTAAAATTTTCAAATATGAGAAAACGGCTATTAATGTAAATATTATATATGTCATAATTGAAATTCATTAAATATGGCCATGTATATGTAATTATTTTTATAATATTGGCTAATTGTGTTCTTTTTCCATTAGTAGGTAAATTTTAGTTGGGTGATTTTGATAGTTTGTAAAAGTTAGGGCATAAAATCATATTTAAAAAAGTTTTTTCAAAAGTCAAAAAAGAAAATCAAACAAGACATGGTCAAACACAACTCCAACTCCAATTTCAACTCCAACTTCAACTCCAACTCCGGAAAATTTTAGTTTTCATGGCCAAACAGCTACTTAATAAACTATATCTTATACATTTATTAAATTTTTAGTGGATGTGGGAAGAGTTGACACTTATTTTGGTACAGAGAGAGTAGTTTTTTTAACAAGCAAGTAATTTAAATGGCTATATATGAAAATCACACAATCATAGTTCATTTTACTCCTCAACTTCTTGTTAATGAGCTATATTTTGTGACTTTATTGTACAGGCCCTTCTTCAACAATAAAGTAAGGCATGACCCAATAAGACTTTGAATGTGTTTATGGCTGTTTCTTCCACAAAATTAAAGGAGTGCCAACAGGTCCAACACCATGCAAATGAAGAAAAAAGTTCCATTTTTTGTCATTTGATATAAATGTGGAACTATCAACATTATATATTACATATATAGCCACCTCTTGTGATTGTAACATGTAAGGCAGTATGCGTATACCCATTAATGGGCATTCGAAAATAGTATACATAATGATCATCATCAATAAGCCTTCCAATGTTCAATTTTGTAAATTGTCAATCATTTGCCGAGAAACATTTGAAGTTGACTACAAAGTTTACACTTCATTAAATTTTCACAAAAATAAATAAATAAATAAAAGAATTAATGAAGACCTATTTCTAGCATATACTCTTCCGTTTCAAAATAGTTGGTTCTTGTTGACTTGACACTCCTCTTAAGAAAAAATTTATTAGAGGTTTATTTTACCAAATTAACCTTATGAATTATGTTTTGAAAATATAAATGGAGTATATACACTTTATTTAGTCACTTAATGATATGGGTATTATTAAAAGAACATAATAATATTCTCTTATTTCATAAAGGGGACAACTATGGCTAGGGCTGGGCATTCGGTTAATTCGGTTTGATATTTAAATATCGGTTCGGTTTTTCAATTTTTGGATTGACAAAAATGACAACCGTAATCAAACCAAAATAGATTCGGTTCGGTTCGATTTTACAAATTCGGTTCGGTTATTTCGACTTTGAAGCTCTCTTTCTCATGAGACTGGATATTTAAAATTGATGATTTTTTTACAAAAATATTTTTTTTCAAACCTAATTTTCATAGTGGCATTTGACTGGGCAGTAGACTAAAGAAATTAAAGAAGGCTGGGCGGTTTCATCTGAACAGTTTAAAGAAACCAATTTTAACAACGTCATGTTACTCTTAATCCAGATATCTTAACAACAGTAAGCATTTCAACAAATTAAAGAAACCAAGTTGTAACATATGATAGAATAACTTCGATAAAAGCAAGTTGTAACCTCATTTGCTTATTGACACCGCCGGAAAGTAGTTTATCAATGATCGTCGCCGGAAAGTGATTTAATAGACGCCTTGCTGCCGGAAAGACCACGATCGAATGGTTGTCGTATGATCGACTGGTCGTCGGCGATCTATGGACTGATATAGTGATGTATGTTGTAAGGCGGACGGCGGATGGAGGACGTGGTAGCTTCGTAAATTGTAGCTGTAGGGTTGTGGCGTGCCTGTATAGTATGAATGTTTAGGGTTGCGGCTACTTGGTTGCTGCTTACTAATGCCTAACTTTACTATTATATATTTATATATATTATATTATTAATTTATTATATATATAATATATATATATATATATTATTAATTATTTATAGAATTTCGGTTAATCGGTTTATCCAAATTATTTTTCTCAAAAATCGAACACCGAACTGTATAATCAAATTTTAAAAATCAAAAATCGAAACCGATCCGAAAAACTGAAAAAACAAATCAAAATTGAAATTTTGGTTCGATTTTTCAGTTTTTTTTATTTTTTCGATTTAAACCAAAATATGCCCAACCCTAATTATGGCTGGGCATAAAATACCGAAAGCCAAATTACCGAGTCGAATCAAAAAATTTGGTAATTGGTATTCGGTAATTCGGTATTTGGTATGATATTTGGAGTAAAATTTCGACATTTCGATATTCGGGATTGGATTTGGTACAAGATATTAATACCGTTTGGTATTCGGTATTTACCAAATTACCGTTTGATTTTTTGTTAGGTCTCCTGAACATTCCTTGGGACGGGTCGGATAGCGGGTCGGACAATGGGTCGGTTCGTGGAATTTAATTTGGGTTAATTTAATTATTTGAGATAAATAAAATTTTAAAAAGGGTCAACGAATAAGATCTTGACACGTTTCCCGTTGTTAGGGTCAGTGGCAAATACAACTCAAATCATTAACGACAAGGATATATTTGTACCCAAAGTATAATGAGGGGTATATATGTACCATTTATCATAGTTTAGGGGTATATTTGTACCTTTTTCGTTTTATAATTGACATTTCTTGACTTTTTTAATTTATTTTTTTATATTCTGACATTTCTAGTGAAATTCTAACGCCGAAAATTTTTATTTGGTTGTATACAGCTTAAAGGTTTCGTCATGTACTTGAAAAAGTTAAAGATGATTTTTTAGAATATCATAGTTTCTTCTAGATCTTCCGATTTTAGTTAACGATTTTGGGCTAGCAGAAGGTCTCTCCTATTACACCTTTCTTCTACTATTCTCTACATGGTATCAGAACCATAGTCACACGTTGGCTTCTGGGCTTTATTCAAGATCATCTTAGTGATAGATTCAACTAATTTCTCTCTATGGATTTTAACAATCGTGGTAATGGACTGAGAATGAAGTTGTTAAATCAGTCCAATTACAAGGTATGAAAGACATGTATAGAATCATACCTTGTGGGTGAGGACTTGTGGGATATTGTCAACGGAAGTAACACAAGTCCTCCTGACGACGGACCAGAAAATGATCGTGCATATAAGAAGTGGAAGCAGACTAACGCGAAGGCGGAGTTCATCTTGAAAAGATCCATATCCTCTAGCTTATTTGATCATATTATAAGGTGCTAACCAACTCATGAAATATGGAGGACCCTCGATCAGTTATTCAATAAGAAGAATGAAGCTCGGCCACAGATATTGGAGAATGAATTGGCTAACGCCAACCAAGGTAATCTTTCTATTGTTAAGTATTTCTTAAGGATTAAGAATTTATGTTCTGGGATCTCTTTATTAAATTCGGATGAGGCTATCTCTGAATCACGAATAAGAAGAAATATTATTCGTGGTTAGAAGCCAAAATATATTTCCTTTGTGACATCGATTCAAGGATGGACTCAACAACTATCCTTGGAGGAGTTTGAAAATTTATTATCGTCACAAAGTTACTAGCCAAACAAATGGCTGGGGTATCAATCAAAGAAGGAGAAGGAAATGCTCTTGTAGCTGGCAAGAGGAATTTTAAAGGAAAAACAACAAGAGATATGTCGCATTCTCAATCCACAGGTGGTTCAAGATCACCAAAAAAGGAGGAAGAGTCTACAAATAACTATATGACTCTCAAATGTTATCGGTGTGGCAAAATGGGATACATAAAAAGATATTGTCGAGTCAAAGAAATTAATATAACTCAAACTAAGAAGGATGTTAAAGAAAAAGAAGGCTGGGGAAAGTGTTTCATAGCTGAGAGTCGGGCAATTAGCGCCATGACTTTCATAAATTTTGAAAGAGAGTAGATCGTGGATTCAGGATGTGGCATCATTCCACTGGAGATAGATCTAAATTTTTTAATTTTCGAGAATACAATGATCGTGATGTCATTATAACAACAAATAATACGGTTCATCACGTGGAAAAGGAAGGCACAATTGTCACCAACGAGAAGCAAGAAGACTCAATTATTCTTAACTGTGTCTTTCATGTTCCAGGGATAAGGAAATATATATTTTCAGTTGCAAATGTCGTAGATGCAAGAAGTTATCTTTTATTTGACCCATATGATGTGAAGTTCCTTCGAAATATCAAAGAATTCAAGGCAGATATCATTCATATCGGTACGAGAGTTAATAATGTATATGTCGTATCTGCCTCTAACTCATATATTGAAAAACTGAGTAGTAATGATATCACATATATATATGACATGCTAGACTTAGACATATTAATATAGATAAGAACTCGAAATCAAAATAAGCCAAGAAATAAATAAAGTGATCAAAATAGACCACTTATTTAATAAGTTAACAAAATAGGTTAAACGTAATGATTTATCACGGTTTATCTTTTCTTTTTAACGGTCAACTAACGGAGTTGAACAGTAAAAAGACTGTTTAAAAACATAATAAATTGTTACGTTTTGTAAAAAGTAAGGTAAGACGTAATAATTTATTACGTTTTACATGAAAATTAAAAAAAAATCAATGTTTTGTTCCGTTGTGCCTTATGTCAGCTTTTTATCAAATTGAGTAAATCGTAAAAAAAAATTACATTTTTATCAACTTTATGTCAAATTGCAAGTTGGAATTGCAATATCAAATTGCAACATCCAATTGCAACACACTTTATGTCAAATGGTCAACTCGCAATCTTATTCACTACTCACCCGAATCACTAATCTTTTCTTTTTGTAATAAATATTTAGGTTTTACACAAAAATTTAAAAAATAAAAAAGGTGTATTATTCCATCAAAATTTTTGTAATTATGTTTTACAATTATTACTACGTTTTATACAAAAATTTAAAAAATAAAAAATAGTGTATTGTTCCATCAAAATTTTTATAAAACGTAATAAATTATTATGTTTAACAAAAAGTTTAGTAAAACGTAATATTTATTACGTTTTATATAAAAATTCAAAAAATAAAAAACAGTATATTGTCCCATCAAAAGTTTTATAAATCGTAATAAATTAGTACATTTTACAAAAAGTATAGTAAAGCGTACAAAAGTATTACGTTTTACACAAAAATTCAAAAAAAAAATAGTGTATTGTCCCATCAAAAGTTTTGTAAATTGAAATAAATTATTACGTTTTACAAAAAATTTAGTAAAATGTAAAAAATTATTATGTTTTACACAAAAATTAAAAAACATAGTGTATTGTCCCATCACCAGCTTTATCTCAACAGTCAAATCAACAGTTTTATCATCCGGTCCAATTACTTTACATTTCTCTCTTAAATTCTATAAATTGTCTAAAATTATAAAGAAGATTTTTTTGGGATATTTTTTAGGACTCCACCAACTAACATGGTTTAAACATTATGAATTATTTATAAATTAAAATTTTTTATTACAATTTTAAAATTATAACTTTTTATTTCGTTTTTTAGCAAGAAAAATAAAAATTAAATTGTTTCTTCATTTTGTTAATTCAAGTACCACATAGCCGACTTTTTTGACTTTTTCTTTCATAATTAGTATTAAAAAATAACTTTTATAAATAAAAAAAATAAAAATGCGTAATTAAAAATTTTATTTTATAAAACGTAGTAAAAAATTACATTCTTTTCTAAATTTGTTAGGTGAATGTATAATTATTGATGTGACCTCTCATGGAAACGAACTGAATAATTAAGGATGCGTAATTGAAAAATATTTTATATTTTTTTCTAAATTTGTCAATCCTGAATTTATAATTTCTTATGTGACATGTCACAAAAAAGTAGTAAATAATTAGGTGATATATTATATATTTGTTTCATTTTATTTTTGGCTCCCAAACTCTTGCAAACACTATATAAGAAGGCCTTCAACATATAGTTTCATCATTTTAACATTTTCTTTTGGGATGGTGACATTATTTATGATGGAAACACCATATATTATAATTGTTCCCCCGAAATACAATGTCAAGTATTCACTTAATCTTCAATTTAAAAAATTATATGATTCACTTTATAAAAGAATGGGTTTGAACAGTTCCTGTGATAAATTGATTATAATTGAAAAATATCCAAAATCATTTTTAGCTCAAGGACAAGTAAATTTTAGGGAATCAACGATGACGATTCATTGAGTGACTTTTTGAGAGCTCTGAATGACTATATAGATCAAATCAAGCTATCCGTGCTTGAAGTGTATGTTAGGAAGGAGCCTAAGTCTAGCTGTCGTCGTTCTCCATTATCGAATGATGTCTTTCCTCAATTGAAAAATCATAAAAGCTCAGAGATAGTCCCTGTAACTCAGTCTAGTGATTTTTCTCACATGACTCAATATCAAAATATTCTTACCGGCAGATATGATTTTGATTTGAACAAAACTATTAATGAAAATAATTGGTAATTCATTAATTTGTGCTATTTTTATTTAAAAAAGTTGACAATTTTTTTTTTTTGTGTTTGATTATTATTTATCTTTGTAGGTCTTTAGCACAGAATGAGATGAATATTGCTCCAAGTTATGAACAAGATCATTATTTTGAACAGACCTCACAGTTTGGATCGATGAAAAGTGTTGAAACATTCTCTAATGTGCATGTGTCATCTAATTTTGGTGCAGATGACAATTATCGCTACATTCACCATTTGAAATTTAATTTAAGTAGTTTTAATTAATGTGATAAACATATATATTTTTATATTTATTTTTCATATTTAGGAAAAATATTACACAAGATCAGCCCAATGTTTCTGCGAATATCTACGATATTGATCAGTCAAATTATCGATGAAGCTCAAAGAGTGATAGTGATTATTTGCCTAACGCTGATGAATCTAAAGATGAACTCTCATTTGTAGCATCGTCGAGTGATGATGAATGTATGACTCCCAATCGCTCAGCAAGACCAATGTCCATGAGTCCTACTCACGTTGAAGAAACTTTGCCACCACAAAATCTATAGTTAGTAGTCAGGTCATCATCAGTGCATTTTTTTAAATTTTATCATCGTGAAATTTCTTTTCTTGACCACCCTTTAGATGGTCCAAATGTGTTATGGATACTCACGATGATAAATATACGTGGCGTGAACCACAAGATTTTATGAAAAGTAATTTTTATGTTGAAGAAGGCATGTTGTTCAAGTAAAAAAAAAAAGGTGCAAAGAGCGTTTAATTTTTTACATTACAAGTGGGCGAGAGAGTACCATGTCAATAAGTCAACAAAAACGTCATGGCGAATTTGTTGCAGGCGTGCAGATCAAGGGTATGGATTTAAGGTCACTACTCATAAGTCTAAAGATACTAATATGTGGACAATCGGGACATACCATGATGAACATACATGTAATATGGGTACGTGTCGTGAAGGTCACTTCAACTTAAATGTCTAGATGATTGCTTCTGTTCTCCTCACTAATATAAAAAAAATGCCAAGGCATTAAATTATCCTTGGATTTTTTTTTTACTTTAATAAAAAAATACGTATTTTGTTTGAAAATTAATATGATTTGAACATGCCAGGTTTTCCATCAAAGACTTTCAAACAGTTGTCCTTAAAGCATATGATAAAACGGTAAGTAGAAGAAAGACCTATCTTGAACGCAAGCATGCTTTTGAAAAAATTTATGGTCCTTGAAAAGGTTCTTTTAATCAATTGTCGAGGTACATGCATGCTTTGAACTGCTACAATCCAGGCACTGTAGTTGAAGGAAAGTTGGAGTGACATAATGATGTCGATGAAAATGTATTCAATTATGTGTTCTGTACTTTCAAGCCATGTGTTGATGGATTTTTTTACTGTCATCCCGTGATATCGATTGACAAAACACATGCATACGGTAAATATGACATCAAAATATTGATTACAGTTGGAACGAACAGTAACAACTCAATTTTTCCCTTGGCCTTTGTTATAGGTGAGAACGAGAACAAAGAGACTTGGACTTTATTTTTTGATCATTTGCATCAACATGTTGTCAGGAATCATAGAGGCGTAACATTGATATTGGATAAGCAGCAGGAAATACTTTCAACTCTATATAGCTCACCTAATTGGATGGCCCCATTTGCTTTCCACCGATATTGTTTAAGGCATCTCAAGGCTAATTTTCAAAGACAATTTAAAAATTCTAAGCTAAACAATCTTCTATGTACACTGCAATACATCATCAGGAGAAAAAGTTTTTGAAAAAAATACAGGAGATCAAAGAGATTAGAGTGGAAGCCTATGCATAGTTAATGAGGTTTGATCTTGACAAATGAAAAGTGCACAAAGACGGTGGTAGGAGGTGGGGAATGATGACAACAAACAGCTTTGAGTCCCTTAATGGGATCCTGAAGTCAGCAAGGGGCCTACCAGTTATCGTGATGATAAGATTTACTTATAAACAGGTTGTGGATCAATTTGTTACAAGATTGGCTTGTGCTGTGCGGTTAATATCGTAAAATCAGAAATGAATGTCAAATCCATTCAAGTATTTTGAGGATAATCGTATAAAATCATAGGGCCACACGCTCATCAACTATCACCAGCAAAAGAATAATATATTTGAGGTGCTGACACGTACGTACCGTGATCGTGATGGTAATAAGCACATCATTAATGCATCGCAAGAAATATGTCAATGTTGTAAATGAAAATCATATTACCTTCTATGTTCTCATGACATTAGGGGCTTTGATCAAATTGGATACCAAGCATGGGATCATATTGTATAAGAATATAGTGTGTGCAACTATTAAAAAGCCTACTCCGGACAATTTAATCCACTTGACGATGAGGCATATTGGCCTCCAAGTTCTTTTACTATGATAGCAAATAAAAGATTTCTATGAAAATTGGGCTCCAAGAAAACAACTCACATACTTAATGAAATGGACTTTCTAGTAAGTACGCTCTCTCAAAAGTGCTCACTGTGTAAACATAATGGTCATGATAAGTGCAAGTGTTCCCCGCGAGATCGCAACGCTAGTTTATCTCGAGTTAAAAATGCCTCATGTGGTGTTAGTACTTATCAGAGTTAATTTTACTGTAGAAATTTTTACCATTTGTTGAGCGCATTGTTAGTACTAATGTATGAACTTTTTGTTTCATGTATGTGAAAATTTTATATTATGAAAGATTTTTTTTTTGTGCTTATAATAAATAATTTTATGACCAATAAATTTTTCATAATAATCATTCATGCGGAGTTTCTGCAACTAAATCGACGTCATCATCATAACTACTATTTCGATTCGAATCTTCATTCATTTTTTGCATAGACTTATCACAAGCACTAAATTGATTTAGACAACAATATGATACCCCAAAATCTAATGTTTGTAGTAAATATTTTTTTCTACCTAACCACTCGTTAACAATTGGATGTACAAGATAAGAAGCATCTCTATGTAAGTTTGAATTTTTCAGGAGTTGCCATTGTTCATCTTCATCAGCTCCTTGATAGTCATTTAATGCATGAGAGGTTTCTAATGCTTTTTTCATTTAAGATATTTTCTTATTCAAGTGTTCAATAACTCCCGTTTCATCCTTGAATTTATATGTTTGAAAAGTTGGGGAGATTGCCTGTGGTACCGTCAAATCGTGACATCGATATGAGACTTCACAATCATATCTTTTTGAATATAATTTGGGCCATTGAAGTCTTTCACCCCAAATTAACACATTTTTTTATTTTGAGGATTATGCCTCTCCCTCGATAATATGTCCGGCAATATCTAAATCATAATAGATGGAATTAAGTTCATTCAGAAGTGGACGAAGTAATTCATACCACTGTTTACTTGTTATGTCGGTGTAGCAATCAAAATATTTTTTTGGGGTGTAAGAGTTTCCCTCTCCCTTCTGGGCTCTTAATACAGACCAACTTTTCAATCGATCATTTTTATGCATTGTGAATGAATGAAATAATTTTGTGGTGTTATCACTGATGTATTTGCGGTATTTAAGAGAAAATAAATATTACGTTTTCGTAATAATTAATTTTATTTTTTATTATTTTTTATTATTTTTCTTCTTTGGTAATGGGATGTGTCATATAAAGAAAAAGTTATGTTTGACCGGTCATTAATACAATGACATATCAGAGATATTAATGTGACAACATGTCATATAAAGAATTTTTTTCATCTAAGTTGTCTATCATGCAGTGACATATTGAAGATATTTCTTTCTTTTTTGAAAATTATCATACTACGTAATAATTAATTTTGTTCTTCATTGATATTCTTCATCGGTGATGTGACAACATGTCATATAAAGAAAAAATTAAATCTAATCGATCAATATTTTTCACAATACATATTTGATCGATAACAATCTCAGTGGTGCGAGAATATTTTTTTAAGTAAGATACTCCATCATTTCTTATTAACATACCAAAAGAAAATGAAACAACAATATTACATGAAATTTTGAGGCCTAACCAAGGGTATAAAATTTTCAAAATAAAAGAGATGCCAAAGTCACACAAATAACTCTCAAAGTATTGATTACATTGGCCTTCTCATTTACTTTTTCTCGTAGCAGGTCTCTCTCACGAAGGATGTCCCTTAACAAAAATCTAAGTAAATCTTAATCTTCTCCCATTTCATCGAAATTGTTGCGTGAGCTGTTGGGATCATTTATCATCATGGGCCTTCTATTTGTTGGAAAATCGTCCTCCCAAAGAAAATAATCACATCCATCGTTAGCCTAAAAAAATTAAACATAAAAAGTTATATTAACATAATTTTTCACTTACTCCCTTCTAAAGAGGTAGCAAACAATAATCTTACCTGAGAAACTTTGCAACCCCAGAATAAAGGATCTGAATTTTTTGCAGTCCTTGATGTTTTAATTCTACAATAATCTCCTCAGAAATAAGCGTCTGATTGGACAGAGGACATCGATGCTCTAGACACTTGAGACATGATTAATGACTCACGGAGTATGAATAAGGCATAGTTGTTTATATAACCTACTAACTATAGATCATAATAATTTAGTAAGTTTTATAATTAGGTACAAGTAAAAAACTATCAGTCACTTACATAGACTATCGTGAAACGCATAAATTATTTTCGTTTTGCATCATTCCTCATAAAATTGCTTTTCACATTTCATTTTTTGAGAGCCAAGTTAAATGAACTTTAATCAATGCTTTAAATAACAACTTTGAATTATAAAATAAAATATACATATGATTAAGTATCTATTTGACAAAATAAATATACAAATGATATTTTCTAAATGAAACATTCCCCCCTTTAAATTTGACTTTATAAAACTTCAAGTTTCATTAGTTTTATTTATTCATCTGATTTTCATTTAGCACCAAGTAATTCACTATCAAACAAATATAGAGAGCACCATCTAAATGAAAGAATTCCCTTAAATATTATTTTTGGGGAGTTCTAAAATTCAACAAAAGAAACTCCACCCTAATAGAGCTTTTGTAATTTTTTCCTTTACAATCATTATGTAAACATGTCAATCAAGTTCATCATACAGACATGAAAATTGCACCTGCAAATCTATTCATCACATACAATATTCTAGTGTTCAGTAATAGGAACATACGCATAGCAAGGCTGTTTTAAAAAGCAACATCCAAGTTCCTATACATCATTCCTTTTCATTGTCGATGATAAATGATTCGAAGTGGCGTTGGATGTAGTATCCATGGTATAGCTGGCCTTTCATTCTTCTGTTTTCTATGTTCTTCACATCTTCAAAGAGTAATGTCTCACAATGATTTAAACTGGGCTCAATACATAAGGTCATCTATTATGGAGATGCTCCTCGAGGTCCTAGCTTTCCATAGCCTAGGCTGATAAAATTTTGCACTAATTTTCCACAGCAGCTGCCTGTAAATCAAGAAAATGAAAATCACAATCACACTAACAACTGTCTGTATCAGAAAGAATTTTTTTTGTTCATCTCAGAACATTGACATCTGCTAAGGTGAAAAATATCAGGCCCCCAACAAAGAGCACAGCGGAGACATATTCTTGAACCGGGTATTTTCTCCTCAAGCTACGCATAAAGGTTGTATGCCCCAAAGCATCGGTATAAAAAAAACGACCCCAAAACATCGGCACAAAAGCTGAAGTTACGAAACTAAAAACCCATTTAACACACAAAATTCAAACGAATCTTCACATTTAACCGAACCTGTACAATAAACACAAATATAATAAAAACATAATAGCAACCAACATGTTAAGACAAAATTGAGAAAGATGAGAAACCAAATGCAGCAGATCAACCAAATGAACCACAATGACATCTAAATGCTCATCACCACAATAATTTTTCAGCAGTTGCTAAGATTAGTTAGGTTTTTCAATTTCATTTTAATACTAGAAATAATTTGTATTCTCAAGTAAATTCAAGATTCTCTATATCTCAATAGAATTAGCACTTAAAAGCTTATCACGCATGACAACTATTTAACATTTGCCAATCCCATTTCATAACAATACCATTCACAATCAGAAAGAACCCAGATAAATCAAAACAAGTTTAAAAAAAAATTCTATTTGGTGAATTCAATTGAAGGCAAGATATCATCTTCTCTATTCTTGGTTAGTAGAAATGCTTACAAATTTATCATATAATAAACAAACATAATTGGTGGACAAATATTTTTATTTTGATTTGAGAAAATACTAGACCCTTTTTTAATCAACTGTGGTGTTCGGGACAGCTTCACACACCTCAAATAAATTTACAAGATAATTGTCAAGTCCAAAACCGACGTATAAAACTCAAAAGTATAAATCTTTTCTTTCTTAAAATCCACGTCCAGTTAAATAGGCTCATATAAATTAAAACAGATGAATTATTCAGCAAGAAAAAAATAAAATGACACTTACTTGATACTCTCCAACTTCTTCAACACCTATAGTGCATCTTTCATAATAAATAAATATTTGCCATAGAAACTAGCTATATTGATAAATTCAAGTGCACAAGCAACTATTTTATGATGCTAACTATATTGATAAATTCAAGTGCACAAGCAACTAGTTTATGATGTTCTCTCCCCCTCTCCCCTTTTCCCCCTCCCCAACCCCTAAGGGTCACAGACAACTAAAATATGAAACATTTTATCCCTAGTTAGGAAACCCTAATATAGCGCCGTCTCGAGCATCACCTTTCTAATTCTCATCAATCAGGCACACTAGAAATACGATATACAAACAAAAGTATTACTATAGAAATATCAAATAAAAGAGAGATAACATTTGCACCATGGTAGTATCATTGACATGGTGAATGTTGGCAAGACCTCTGGACAAAATTATCCCATTTTTATCTAAATTCATCATATTCTGAAAACGAAAGTAGTCATAACTCTCTTCTTTCTATTCCCTTTGGTTGCAAAACAACTAATAAATGTATATGATTTCAAAGAAAAATATCTACTAAATATCTATGCATGTTTCAAATTTTCACCAATGACTTTCAAAGTAAAGAGTCCACGCAAATAAGTACTCAAAGGAAGTACCTACGGATGAATACTATGTTCTACAATTCTTTGACTTGCGTAGAGCATCAAAAGATCGAAAGCCATCATCGTCCTTCCTTGTCTTAGTTGGAAGAATCTCCTTTCATTTTTTTGCCCTTATAACAGCTAGTTTCATCCCGGGTGGGTGAGCCATGTGCGCATCTACTGTAATGAACTCGTCTTTGCCTGGAGATGAGACTGTTGAAGAGGAACCGTCAATCTGAACAAAGAAAATAATATCAACATCCATATTAGTAGACCGGTATTAATGTTAACAAAAAATTATAACAGAAATAATATAGTAAATTAAACCTGTGTGTTTAAAGGACCTCCAACCAATGCCGACAGCATATCACTCTGGCTTGTCAAACCATGCATTCCTGTAAATGAAATAGGGCATGAAATTTGAATCTAATACCGAAATTAAACAAAAGTTAACTGAAACAACTTAACATTATTTATTAAGGCAATATACAACGAACTAATAATTAAAATAATAAAAAATTATACATGCATGCCGATGGATGGTCTGATCCATGTGGGGAGGATATCACCCTAGTCTGTTTGTCTGGCTTGGCAAGTGGAGGTATGAAGAGACGGACTATCAAGCTAATAACAAAATTAACCAAAAGTTAACTATATAGTATAAAAAATATTTATAAAACAAATACAGAGCGAAGTTTAAACTATAAAATTAAGTTAAGATGTGTCTCAACATGAACGTCGCTGAATTTTGGCCTAGCATAACCCAACAACGTCTCAAAGCTACGACCAAACATCAACACATCAAACATCTCATTGGTATTACCAAACAGAGAATTACTTTTATCGCCAAAAGTAGTATGCTGCGTGAATTTTGTCCCAGCATTTTGTGTACCATAGAGGCCCTACAATAAGACATACTCTATTATGGCATGATAATAATACATAACTATTTAGTTAGAAAAAATATTGGATTACTTACCGGCATATCTAACATATAACCATCGCCGATAGTTGATTCATAACTCAGACGAACTACCTCCACATCTCGTCTAGGTGTCCCGCATGCAGACCTAGATGGTGTTCCATATAACTCATGCTATAGAGTTCGACTATGTATGGAATGGTCTCAGATGGAATGGCAAGAGTAGACGGTGATGGCTCATCAAGCATATCATGTACAATGGTGTTGCATGGTCTTTCCCTGGGATGACTATGTCATCATCCTCTACCTCGGCCTTCACCACGTCGCCGAGTATTTACATTATAATACAACGGTTCAGCCTCACAAAATGAACCATTTGGCGGTATAGAATCGTGAGTCTCCTCTAGTGTCTGCGTTACCATACTATGTAATTTAAGTACACACAAAGCACGTTCAAGATCCTTTTGCCAGTCTAAAGAAAGCTTGAGGATCTTCCGAAGTCCCCTAGACAACGCAACAACACTACCAGCAGAATGAACAAATCTAGGTGCGTTAAGTTCCTGTAGATTAATGTACGGATAATAAGATTATTAAATTGTAGTATATTACTATAATCTAGAAATTACTTTTTCATGGATCGTCCCTTGAAGTCCTTTAGAAAATCCAAACTTCAAAATGAAAATATTAATTTATCCTTATTTATCTAACATAAATCAAACAAATATAAACTCTTGCATCATATAAGTATGTTTTGTAACAGGAATATTATAAAATTATAAGTACCTTTAGAGTAAGGTTGTCTATCAGCAACAGTCCGTGCTTCAAGAACCACAGTGTATAATCTCTCAGTACAACACTATGGACCGACACAACCAATTTACCATGTCGATCCTCCCAATCATCAAAATAATCATCTAATAATTCAATCCCCAACTGATCCAACCTACTACACAAATCAACAGTAAAGAACATGGGATCTCACTCTGGGGGCTGGGGTATGTGTTGAGGCAGACCAAATTATCGCATCACGCGATCAGACATGTGGTACTCACCTATCTCTAAGAAAAGCAAAGGCACTCATGCAGTTTATACACACTCATCAATCTTGGAACACTGGGACAGTGTATGCAATATCACATCGTACGGTGTCCACAAGAACTACGTTACATAAAGACAATTAAATGGATTAATAAGAGCAATCATAAGCTTTAACAACCACCTCAACATATCCTTCTTAACTACCATATCAACATAAAGACAATCAAATGGATTAATAAGAGTAATCATATCCTTCTTATGCATAATGCAACCAGAAGATTTAACCATTACATTAAAAAAATTTAAACATTATAATAATTCATTTTTATACTTGAAAATTATAATAAAAGTAACAAGCAATCACTATAATTAACAACTTCAAATATTCTTATATAAATTAACTAGTCTTGCTAGCATACAAACATCACTATCACTTATATCATAAGGTTCACTTTATTACTTATTTTACGGTCCTACTTGAGTGAATCATAACAGCTAATAATAGAAAGGATAATTATACTAAAGGCCTCTTAGTACATCAATCCACTAACATCTCATATTTAGCATGAGTTGGTAAGACTTACTTGCTCCTCCGCCATGTGATCTATCTGATCTCTAATAGGGATGAGAGTGTGATGTGACTCGGTGTTTCTTTCAACAACCCTTATCCATCTTCTTGCATATGGTAGGGTTGCGTCATCATCCCCCAACTCATTTAGTCTTGGTTGTAGGGATAACATCCTCTCCCAACACCTTATCTTAAAGTGAAAACATAAATTAGTTAACAAATCATACAAATATTATATTTGAACACTATTATAACATAATCCATTTAATTACTTGAATCAATGAAAGAAATTTGTATAGGACAACTGTATTTTTATATGACGCACCGCATAGTGACCTGTATAAGTATGCCAATACTGTAGTGCCCCAACTGTAGCTACCAACAACACCAATGGGGTCTAGGACGAAGAGTTTGGGAATGAGATACCCCCAAGAATCACAAGTATGTATAATCGGTCAATCTTCTCAACCCTATCAACTGGTGTGTCTTCTCCAATGGGATCAATCTCTACCTCATCTTTAATGAATTCGGTTAGAAGCTTCATACTCATAAAACTCTTGCCCCTAATGGGCCCAACATATCCAGTGAGTGCCTCTAGCATAGTACGCCACTGCCGATCCCTCCTGAAAATATTCGCTAGATAAATTGAGTGGCCATCGACACGCAAACCAAATAGGACTTGTACATCTTGAAGTGTGATCGTCGCCTCACCGAAATAAAGGTAAAAGCAATGACTTTTTGGCATTCATCTATTAACCATGGTCGTAAGTAGATGTCGATGATACTGCATTCTACCTACTCTTATGACATGATATAATCTCGCATTAGATAAATATTCTACAATACGCTGATGCGGCAGGTGTGAGGTCCAAGTCATATCGATCCTGATAGGTTTGACACATAAATTGAATGGTATCCATTCATTCTAGAACCACTCCGACCGATGATCACTCTGTAGTCTAAGTAGTGTACATCAATAGGACTGAGTACACGACACGCTCCATTTTATGTAACAACCTGCACCCATAATTATATTCAAAGATTATTATATCTACATATCAAAATCCACCATCGTCTATTATTGTTAAAAGATAAAAATCATTGTTTTAGTTTTCTCAATGAGTTTAAATAATATAATTATGACCATGTAAATGATGATTAATGTCAGTCCATACGAATTAATTTTAAATTAAATTTACACGTCAGATAAACCTACTTTATATTTTCGTTACTAAGATAAGTAAATCAAATCAACCGACATATAAGCTTTTTTTAGCTTTTACATGCCAACAAAAACAAACAAACAGCTGATGTTTCTTAAAATAATAAAATCGTTTAATTTAACACACATTCGAAATTCAAAATACGATCTACTACAATAATTAATGTGAAATTCTTACATCGGAAGGGTTCCAAGCTTACTTCTCTAGTGAATTTATTCATTCGAGTTTCTATAACAATAATGCAGCAGCACATGACATCAAATTGATGTCAACTGTAATAAACATAGTATTCTCTCCGACACGTTTTTAGTTGTTAATTATTAAGTTGACACATCCAAATAAAATGATAATTTATTATAATAATTTTTAAATATAATAGATTTCATATTTTTAAAAAATTTATCAATGTGTTATTGTAAAATATTTTATTCTACTCATTTTTATGATGAAATAAAATTAACTTGGATGTTTGATTTAATGGTCTTGGTCCAATTACCAAGATATTATTTGTTTTAGATTCACAACCACACGAGCTTGACCCTTAGATATAACTCAACAAACTTGTCAATGGTAGATTCTCACTCCATTCTTATAAAATTCCTATCTTATCTCATTCCGATACTAAAAGTTGAGTCTTTGAAACTTAAGCTTCGAATTTTTAATAATTATCAACTTCTTTTTCTTTGACTAAGTCGAGTTCATGCTATCAAGTATCTCGTGTCAACCAAAATTAAAAAATACATATAGTTTCACTTTTTTCGACAAAGACAACATGGGTCCTAGTTCCTACATACCACATAATGAAATACTTTAATCCGAAAACGTTAAAATAAAATAGGTCCAACCTTAATTTTTTCAGTTCATCCATTCTAATGGGTTCACAAAAATTAAGTTCATTGATTCTAATGGGTCCAAAAAAAATTCTTACAACGAAATAAAAAATAAAATATAGATAAATATGTGTCAACACCAGTAACAGTTTAAATAAAACTTATAATGAAATTATAAAAATATACCTAACTTGATGTTGTTAGATCTAGATTCTTCAATCGATTTTGAAGAATAACTGACAAAAATAAGAACAAGGAGGTTATGGAAATGAGGGGGGGCGGGGGGGGGGGACCGCCAAAAAATTTGAAAGAGGAATGGTGCTGGGAGAACAGAAGGGAACTTGTTGAACGTGAAAAGGATAAGTTCAACGAGTAAAGCTAGCATGTGGGGTGGGGAGACCTCTGGAAAGAAAAGTAAAGGAATGGGTAGGTGAAGACAATTAATGTAATTTGACTTAAATATTTGTCAGATTTGACTTAAAGTTGACAGAAAGGAAGTTGACATAAAGGCGGTGATGTGACAATATACTAATTTTTTTAAAAAAATTGTGTAAAACGTAATAAATTATTACGCTTTACAAAAAGTTTAATAAAACGTAATAAATTATTACGTTTTACAAATCTTTTTATAAAACATAATAATTTATTACGTTTTTTAAACAGTCTTTTTATTGTTCAACTCCGTTAATTGACCGTTAAAAAGAAAAGGTAAAAAGTAATAATTTATTATGTTTAGCCTATTTGGTAACTTATTAAATAGGTGGCCTATTTTGGTCACTTTATTCATAACTTGTTTTTTTTTTTAAATTTCGAGTTCTATAGATAAATTAAAAGTCATGGTAAAATTGAATCTAGTAAAAGAATTATTTAACTTAAGCAACTTTGGTGGAGGAGAGATTTGTGAAGGATGTCAATATGAAAAGGTACATCATCTTTCATTTGATAGATCCTTGACAAGAAGCAAAGCTCCTCTAGAACTAATTCATAGTGATTTGATGGGGTCAACAAGAACTCCTTCGTTCTCCGGCTACTCTTATATGCTATTTTTCGTTGATGATTTTACTAGATTCATATGAGTTTATTTTGTGAAGCACAAGTCAGTAGTATTCAATAAGTTTCAGGAGTTCAAGAAAACTCTGGAAGGCGAGCTTGGTTAGGGATAAGACGATTGCAAATAGATAACGGTGGTGAGTTCTCTTCTGAAAATTTCCTCTCTTTTTATCATCAATATGGCATTAGAAGAGAACTTACTTGTGTTGATACGCCATAACAAAATGGAGTGGCTGGAAGAAAAATTCTCCACTTGATAGAGACATGTAAGAGATGGATTCATGCCCAAAAATTACCTGGAGTCCTATGGGTTGAAGGTATGAAATGTGCAACGTATGTGGTCAACAAGATGCCTCTTTCTCCAAACAACATGAAGTCACCTTATGAATTGATGTTTAGAGAAAAGTCTAACATTAAACACCTTAGAGTCTTTGTCTCTATCTGTTATTGCTGGTGAATTTACAATAAACTTACAATTGAAAATTACAAGTGAAGAAAATAAAAAGAATATCTTCTTCGGCTGAGGCGCGAATATGTCGCTCTCTTTAAGGAGATTCAAGCCCACTACAATAAATATTTCACCGGTTCAGCAGTAATCTTCTTGACTTGTCCCCTCCAGTATATAACAGTCTTCTCTCAAAGAACAACTCAACAACTCTAGACAAGAGTTGAGTTCAAAGCTTCACAAAAAGAACACCTCCATTCAATTAATGAACTCTTTTTTTTACTAATTTTTGTGAAATCTATATTATCTTGTGCGTACCAAAATCATGCAAGACCATCTCTATTTATAGGCGAGAAATCTTTCATGTAATGAATAAGAAAAATAAATGGGAAGATTAATATAATAGAGGTTACAATGATTACAATAGTGACAACACATAAAGATTAGGGTAATGGAGGAATAAAAAGCGAAAATTACAAGAGTTACATGAAACTTATGTCTACATCTTTACCACCACTAACTATGTGTTAAAGACAAATGAATAGGAAAAGGAAGCTGAAAACGCAGCCATACAACATGCACTTAGTGGCCAAATAAAACTTAAATGACCCATAACAACAATTGGCATAAACTGCCATAGTGACTTAATACTCAATTGTTGCTAAGTACCTATCAAACGATTAATGTTAATGGTCATAAATCACCCATTTTATGAGAGTAAAGAGGCAGCCAATATATGATAGAATTTAAGGAACATAGACTTCAAAACTATGTATACTAATATTAAATAATAATAATATTAAAATGCTATAAAAACAACATCAGTTATGTTCATATCTCAAATTCTCAGCGAGCAAATTGGATCCTAAGGCAAGAAAATGCACATTTATTGAATATGATGAAAGAAAAATGGTTGGAAGTGTATGGTCCCGAAAACTCATCGTTTCATTATTTCTCAAGATATCGTATTTGATGAAATTTTCTTGTATTATGGAGTTGCAATTGAAGGAGAGGGTTCTACATCATTGAATCCTGGAGTTTCAAACTTGCCCATCACAAGTGTTTCTCCAGAGAATTAAATTACTAAGGAGCTAAGCGAAAAGGGAAGCCCAGAGACTCAACAACATGAAACTCAACAAGAAGATGATTTACTTAGTTCACAAAGACCAAGTAGAACTATTGTTAAGCCAGCCTGCTTCAAAGATGAAAACCTTATTAGTACGTATTCTTATTTTTTTGCAGAGCCAATTGATGATGAAAAGCCTTTATCCTTTGAAGAAACTAAATGAGTCAATGAATGGGAGCTTGCCATGGATGACGAAATGAAGGCTCTAGTGAAAATCAAACTTGGAACCTTATTCCAAAGACAAAAAATGTACAACCCATATCTTGCAAATGAGTTTACAAAATTAAAAGAAAAGCATATGACAGCATAGACAGGTATAAAAGCAAAGCTGGTTGCTCGAGGGTTTTCTCAAAATTATGGTGAAGACTACGAACAAACCTTCAGCCCGGTAGCTAAAATGATCTCAGTTCGAGTTGTACTAGCCATGGCAGTCTCACATTGTTGGAAATTATGGTAACTTGACATAAAAATTATCTTCTTGTACGGAGAACTTGACAAAGATATTTATATGGAGCAACCTCTCGGGTATGTCTCTAACTTGCATCCTAATTATGTCTGCAAACTTAAAAAGGCACTTTATGGACTAAAGCAGGTTCCACGAGCATGGTATGAAAAAATTGCTCAATATTTAAATTTTTGTGGCTATGTTGCATCACATTCAGATCCTAGTCTGTTTGTTAAGAAACAAAGAAACTTGCATGTAGTTGTTCTCTTATATGTGGATGACATGATAATAAAGGAAACAATGATGATGAAGTTACAAGACTTCAAGAAAATCTTGCCATAAGATTTGAAATTAAGAAACTGGAAGACCTATATCATTTTCTTGGATTAGAGGTGACAAACACTGAAAAAGAAATCTTTGTTACTCAAGAAGGGTATGCCAAAAAATTTGTTGACAGGTTTGGGATGAAACAAAGCAAGAAATTTTCTACTCCTCTTGCGACATGTACGAGGTTAAGGCGTGAAGAAGGCTCACTTCTTGTAGATCCCAAATCCTTTCAAGCTCTGGTTGAAAGTCTTCTGTATTTGACTATTACAAGGTCAGACATTGATTTTTCGGTTGAATATGTCAGCAGATTTATGCAATCTCCAAGAAAGCCATACTTGAAAGCTGCAAAGATGATTCTAAAATATATCAACGCAATATTAGATATGGACCTATTCTTTCAAAAGAAGAAAGATTTGATATTAGTGGGTTATACTGATGTTGATTTTTGTAGCGATATGAATGACCGAAGATCTGCATCGGGCTATATTTTTGTCTGTGGTGAAACAGGTATTTATTGGTGCAGTAAGAAGCAAGATTATGTTTCTTTATCAACTACGGAGGCATAATATAAAACAACAACCCTTATTGCTCAAGAATGTGTATGGCTCCAAGGACTTGCAGAAGATTTGCAACTATCTATATCAAAGCCAACTGCAGTTTTTGGAGACAATCAAAGTGTCATCAAGCGCGTAAATAATCCAGTATTTCATGCAAGAACTAAGCACATTGAGATGGAACATCACTTCATCCGAGAAAAAGCTCTTAATGGAACTATAAGTACTTTGAAAGTACGAAGTCAGGAGAATATTGTCGATATCTTCACCAAGTCACTTCCTAAATCTTCATTTGAGTTCTTCCGTGAAAAGCTTGGGGTAGCTTTCAAAAAATAACTTTAAGGGGGAGTGTGAAAAAAGTTAAAGATGATTTTTGAAATATCATAGATTCTTCTAAAATATCCTAGTGTAGTATCTTGAATAAATATTTTGTAGAATTATCTAGTTATTCTAGAGGAGTGGTAGAAAATAAAGATCACTAGATATTTATCTCGTAGAATTATCTAGATATTCTAGAGTTGTAGAAGATAAAGATCACAAAAATTGTTCTTGTAGAAGTGTCTACAAGATTTTCTAGAATGATCCATAAACAATTATAAATAGGGACAACCCTGTACATTTGTAGCCATCCAAAAATAAATCCAATACAAAGCATATAAAGCAGTCTTCTTCTATACCCAAGCTCTCTTATTCAATATTTTCCTTCTGCTTTCATAGCTTCCTCTTCTTTAGTTGAATCTTCTGATATTAGTTAACGATTTTGGGCTAGCAGAAGGTCTACAAGTCGAAACCAATTCTAGACTGTTTGAATATGTTAGTACTCTCTAGGATATTGAGATTTACTAATTTCTATGTTTTTTTTGAAAAAAATTTGCGAAAAATATCTGTACTTAGGCGAAATTTGTAGTTACGCACCCTGAACTTTGTGGGGATCCTATGACCCCCCTAGACTATTTTTTACCGTATTTAACTGACATAGATTTGCCCCTTATCGAATATTTTTTTCTTACGCGCTCAATGTGCGTGAAATACACGCAGTGGTCCAAGTGTCAAATATATTCCAGTTAAATATGGCAAAAAATAGTCTGGGGGTCATAGGATCCCCGCAAAGTTCAGGATGCGTAACTGCAAATTTTATCAAAATATAGGTATTTTTCGCACTTTTATTTTTTTTCAATAAGAGAATAAGGAAATGAGAAGGGGGTAATTGGTTATGTCACCCTGAGAATAATAAGTGTTTGGTCATGAAATTTTTTTATTTTTTTTTCAAAAAGCTATTTCACTTTAGTGAAAACGATAGTGTTTGACCATAAAAATTTCAAATTATATTTGAAAAGATGAAAACAAAAGAAACTTGTTTCCATTTTTTCACTTTCATTTCTCTCACAAAAAGTCAAAAACAATTTCAATTTATATTCACGTCAAACAGAACTCCAAACTTCAATTTCAATTTCACTTCCAACTTCATTTTTTTTTTTTTTTTCACGGTCAAACATCTACAAATTTCTTTCTAAAATAAACTCCAAAAATCTTAGATCAATCCTATCAAATTACAAGCTACACAAAACCGACTCAATGGATCAAGCGGAGCTCCACTGCCAATGACCAAAATAAATAATTAATATGTAACACTAGAAAAAAATTATCTTTTATAGTTTTTTCCCACCACAGAAAAGCAAAATAAGTATTTAAAAGAGACCAGTCAAGTTTAAATTTTAAAATGTACTGGTCAGAATTAAATAAGGATGTAGTCTAGCACAATATCTTTGTTTAATTCTTGGGAAATCCAAAACTCAGATAAGAAAGAAAAAACAAATACAAGTAATTTAATGTATTCAATGATAATATAACAATCAATAATGAACTATAGATATATCTGCTAGTGAAAGATAATTACATTATAAAATAAAATTATCGAAATATGCGCGTCTGATACCATTATAATTTTCTTAAAAAGAATACTCTCTCTGTCTCAAATTACTTAATATATTTAATAAAAAATTATCTTAAAATAACTAATATGTTTAAAAATTTAAGAAATAATTAATTATTTTTTATCAATTATATCCATATTTATTGAAGATGATTCATCTAATTAAGATTAAACAAGGTCATATTAGTTAATTTATACTCTTTATTAATTTCTCCTTAAGAATTATGTAAAAAGCAAACATGTCAAGTAATTTAAAACATAGGTAATAATACTTTTTCTGTCTCAAATAATACGACCAATCTCATATTTAGTTAGTCCTAAAAATAGTGAATAATTTTATGTATATAGCAATAATTTAACTTTAAAATATTTATTTTAATCTTAATAAAATAATTTTATGTTACACAAACATATATTAACTTATTTTAAAGGAAAAGTTATTAGTCTTCGTATCTAGTTAAACTGCATCAATATAGCCCATAGTTTAATTTTAAAATATTTACTTTAATCGTAATAAAATAATTTAATGTTATACAAATTTATATTAACTTATATTTTATATTCAAAGTTGTTAATTTTCTTATCTAGTTAAACTACATCAATTGAAAAGAATGAAGTACAAGAAGATGAAGTTAGGTATTGCAAACATAACCACAAGGACAAGATAGACATATCTCATGTCTTCTTCATAAAAACTTGAAAAAGCCTAAAATTTAAAAAGGAAGAGCAACATAGAGCTCCTCCATCAGATTGGTCCCATGGCCACAAGGCTTTTAATGAAGACTCAAATGACAGCTTCACAACTGTCTCCACCATTGCCAAATACCATTGAGATTTCAAGAAGTAATATTTCAGCCACTAATATTAATAATCCAAGAAACTTTAATAAGATTTCAAGATTTGGACAGCAAAGGACTATTTTTTGTGCTGCTGCTGAACAACAGAATGTTGAGGTTTCACAATCAACTGCTTCTTCCCAAGTCAAGATTCAACTCTATGATGCCCTCCAAGGTATTATTTCTTCATTTCATTCACCTTCCTTCTGCCTTTAACACCCCCCTCTCAATTCCTCTACCCCGGCATCTCTGTTTATCTAGCTCTACGTTTGATAGTCATTTGGTATGAGATATAAAGTGAGTATAATAATTTCAAGATAAAATGCAGGATTATTGCGTTTGATTGAAGGTTTCAATAGTCCCAAAATTATTTGTCTCGACATGTATATCGTATTAATGGGATAAGTTATTTTATATACATGGTGGGATAAATTATTCAAAGATAGTTAATTCTGAGATAACTTGTTTCTAACTAAACGATCCCTTAGTCTTGTCTAGTATTTTAGGTACGTGAAAAAAGATAATAATTTTAAGATAAAATTTGGGTATGTTTGATCGTAGGTAGACCTAACCTCACTTTTTGAGAATTCACTGAATATATTGTTATTGTTAGTATAAGGTACTAATTAATTTTAAAATTATTTTATTATGCCATTTCTATTAAAATGGTGAAATTATTATCCATATAAAAGGTGGATAGAATAATTTGATGGGATATTCATTTTTCTCTTATTACCAAACAACCCCTTACATTATTAATATTCGGTAGAACACTAGGCACCGTTTTAAAACTTCCTAACAAATTTCATTTAGATATTCAAATTACATGTTGTTTTAACTGAACACTTGAGCTGTTGAGCACATGATAAAGTGTTTCTGTTAGACATTTTTTTTATTCAAAATTTTGGGGAAAAAAATTGCACGTATTTTCAAGAATTCATTATATAAATAGATTAATTACTTAAAATATATCATCTTCTTTGTATTATATACATTAACCTCAATAAGCCATAAAGCCGCAAGTCTATTTCAATTGATGTTAAAATATATAATAAAAAAGATGATATATTTTATATGATTAATTACCTGCTTAACGACATTCAAGAACATGTGTAGAAATGTTTTCAAGATATAGTTGAAAATGCCTAAGAGGAGCACTTCATCATATATTCAAGCGCCCAATTAAAATAGACGGATAATTTAAATGTCTAAATACAAATTTAAAACATTATCAATATATTTAACAGTAATTTTACTTATTATTTTAAAATTCTGTGAGAATTATAATTGAGGAATTATTTATATTATAGTGATTAAAAACGAAAGGATCTTGTTTTTTAGATCGTTTAATCCTCGCATTGTTAATACATATATTCTTATTTTGTACCCTATTATCAGAGGCGGATCCAAGATTTGGAGTCTCAGGGTGCCAAGTAGACTTATCGATTCAATCAATCGAAGACTTCAAATTCTGGATTCGCCTCCAAGGCCAGAACCAACTTGTGATCAAAGTGTTCATCTTGACCTTCTTCGTCAGAAAACTGTACTATTTATTTATAGTTAAAAAAAAATAAAATTGATATATACTAATGTTGAAACCCCTTCGACTAGTTCGTGCATTTTTTTTTTTCGATTTTAAACCTCTCTAATAAAAATTCTGACTTCACCACTATCTCTTAACAGGAAGTGGTTAAGAAAAGGAATGCTTCAACTTTTTATCTATTTATTTTTTTAAAAAATAAAAAATATGACTTTCGCAATTTGGCCTCAATGTTGTGTGCAAGGTTTTATTATAATAATTAAGAATTAAAATTCATTATATATTCAAAATTTACAATTTGGTATTTTGAAATAGAGTTAGAACTCAAGCATTAAAGTGAAAATAGAATTAGTTTCTCTTTAAAAATAAAATAAAATAAAATAGCAAGTTAGTAACATATAAAGAACTTAAACCCAATCCCTTCTTCTTCCTAAACTTGCTATTTCAGTCAAAAATAAATGAATTAATATAAGTCAACAATAATTAAAAATATATTCAGTGAAGAGGAAGAAAAAGAATTTTTTCAATTATAAGATCAGGTTATTATTATAGACCAACTTAATTTGATAAGATTAATCTATATACTTTACATAAAATTTAAATCTTATTTATGTTGGAAGGACAAGTCAAACAATGGATTCTAATTGTATGAAATTTGATGTATTAAGATTCTGCATAGTTGGATACAATTGATTGAAATAACCAAAAAAGGTTTGCCGAGATTCGATCCTGCATGCTCCAGGCAAAATATATGCACCTTTCACACTGGTGCTACAAAGCACTTTGGTACATTGTGTGGCACTACTATTATATATCTATACTCTGTATATATATAGAGAGAGAGAGTTTACGTCGAAGCTTATGGATAACGTGGCACCCCCACGGGCCTTAATAGATCCGCCCCTGCTATTATATACAATGCATATTTAATTCAACTATATAATTTTGTGTATTTATGTTAATTTGTTTGTTGAAAATATTGTTTAGGAATTAACAGAGGGATTTTTGGAGTATCATCAGAGAAGAAATCTGAAATAGAAGAGCTGGTCAGGCAATTGGAATCTCAAAATCCAACTCCTGAACCAACCTTATCTCTAGATAAGGTGATGTGGTATTGTGCCATACCACTATTTTATTGGCCGCTTTTATTTTTATTTGTCACATTTCACTTTATAAAGGTCAATTTGATTAAATTTCAAAGCTAAATTGAAGTTGATTAATCTAATATTTTAAATTTATAATTTAATTGTTCGAAAATTATACGAAAAAATGTTATAAGTTGTAATCGTTCTCGTATTAATATGATAAAAAATATATCTTAAAATATTAATCAAAATTCATACAGTTTGACTCCCGATAAGCGAAAAGTGATAAATAAAAATGAATAAAAAAATATTTTAATACTTTAAATTAATGGTTGTATATTTCTGATTAGATTAAATGATTTGGTATATGTGTAGGTGGCTGGAAATTGGAAGCTTATATACAGTACGATAAGTATTTTAGGATCAAAAAGAACAAAATTAGGATTGAGAGATTTTATCGCACTGGGGGATTTATATCAGAATATTGATACTTCTGAGGTATGTTTTATTTTCTCCTGTGGTATGTTATATATATTTAGGGGTTGTTTGGTTGTTGCTTTCCGGTTAGAAAATATTTTATTTTTTTCTTTGCGTTATATAAATTTAGGGGTCGTTTGGTTTTTGTTTACTGGTCAGAAAATGTTCTATTTCCTCCTTTGGTATGTTATATAAATTTAGGGGTTGTTTGGTTGTTGCTTACTGGTTAGAAAATGTTTTATTTTCTTCTTTACGTTATATAAATTTAGGGGTCGTTTAGTTGTTGTTTACTGGTTAGAAAATGTTCTATTTTCTCCTTTGGTATGTTATATATATTTAGTGGTTGTTTGGTTGTTGCTTACTGGTTAGAAAATGTTCTATTTTCTTCTTTACGTAATATAAATTTAGGGGTCGTTTGATTGTTGTTTACCGGTCAGAAAATGTTCTATGTTCTATTTTCTTCTTTGGTATGTTATATATATTTAGGGGTCGTTTGATTGTTGCTTACCGGTTAGGAAATGTTCTATTTTCTCCTTTAATATGTTATATACAAATTAAGAATAATGGTCACCATTTTATGCTATTTCTCCTTCCCCGAAATTGTGCTAAAAAATTATCAAGAAACTTTACATCACAAGTGGTTCCAGCTACCGTGGCTAACCATTATTACTCTATGATTTAATTATCATCGAAACGTATTTTTCGCAGAAAAAAATGATGGTTAACAAATCATTTTCTTCTTCAATTTTTCTTTTTACCTCTTCATCATTTCTATTAGAAAATAAACGCCATCAAAGATGAATCTCACCATCAATAGTCCAATAATGAAGAAGAAGAAAGGGAGAAACAAAAAGAATAGAAGACGAAAATAAGTAAAATAAAAAGGTAAAGTAAAGAAAAATTTATCAGAATAATTTTTTTCATTGTTACTGACTATGCCAGGTGACCAAAAATGATATATTTAGATCAGTTTAAAATTATTTAGGGGGGGCCATAGGATCCCCGCAAACTGAAAGTGTTTTTAAAAATTTGAGAAAACTTTTATTGTGTTTTTATGTGTTGTTTCAAAATGAAACAAAGGCAGTATTATATTGCATAATATTACGTACTATATACTATTTGTTATTTTATTTTTTTGTTGTACTAATTGAAACATTTAAATGGTGATATAAATGGAGGGAAAAGCTGTGAATGTGATCAAGTTTAATGTAAGAGGATTAAGTTTATTGAGCGGAGAGTTATGGATTGAAGCCACCTTCAGAATTGCATCCAAATCAGTTGAGATTTCTCTTCCATTATTATTATTTTTTTATAAAATTGATGATAACTTATTAGAATTCACAATTTTGTTTATTTCCTCCTCTTGATCTTTTATTTGACTTTTTTTTTTTTTTTTTTTTTTTTAATGTAGAGAGTTGACATTTCTTACAACAGTTCTGAAATAACCCCAGATCAGGTATGAATAAATTGTGTTTCCTGCATTGCAAAAAGTTGCTATTCCAATTAGCTTTCTAATCAGTGTAAAATAAAGGGATAATATCCACGAAAATACCTGAAGTTTGATCGGATTACCAATTAAGCATACTGAACTTTGCCGGGGTCCTATTACCCACCCAGATTTTTTTTCCATATTTTAATGGCATATATCTGCCACTTGGCACACTGCGTGTGATTCACGCGCATTGAGCGCGTGAACAGTATGAAAAACGTTTTAAAACTCTTTTTTTTTTGTCAAACAGCCCCTTAATTTTATAATTTTTTAAAGTTTTATAATTTTTTTTTAATTCTTCTTTCTTCTTTCTTCTTTCTTCTTTCTTCAACAATGGTTGCTCTATTGTTGAATTGAAATTTAATGAAACTCAATGATTATAATTTAATGGAACTCGCTAATTAAAACTCAATGGATGATTCGGAAGATTCAAACTCGAAAACTCGCTAATTTAATTTCGAGTTTCATTAATGAAAATTGAATCTTCCGAGTTCCATTAACGGAAGATTAAATAGCTTCATACATGAAATTAAATTTTCTGAATCTTTCGAGTTCCATTAATGAAAATTGAATCATGAAATTAAATTTTTCGAATCATTCGAATCTTTCGAATCTTTCGAGTTCCATTAATGAATTTTTCGAATCTTCCGAGTTTCATGAATGAAAATTGAATCTTCCATTGAGTTTTCAATTAGCGAGTTCCATTCAATTAGCGAGTTTCATTGAATCTTCCATTAATGGAACTCACTAATTGAATCTTTCGAGTTTCAATGGAAAATTAATGTAAGATTCCATTCAATTATTTAAAAAAACTTTATGGAATCATTTGGAATATTTAATATGGTTGTAATGGTGAAAAAATGTTGAAAAGTGATAAAATGAAGAAGAAACGACGCGTGTACCACACTTTCCACCGAAAAAACTGGGTATACGTTTTGAGGGGGGATTAATTCCACTTTAAAAAAGTCCGGGGGAATTAATTTCAATTAAAAAAGTATACGAGGGTAATAGAACCCCCGCAAAGTTCAATATGCTCCACTGAAAATTTGGTTAAACTTCAGGTATTTTCGTGGGTATTATCCCTTAAATAAAACAGGTATGAATTAATTTTGTTTCCTGCATTGCAAAAGGTTGCTATTCCAATTAACTTTCTAGTTAGTGTAAAATAAAACTATCCTAGTCCATTGTTCATTTTTCCTTTGTAATTAAAATGAAATTGATAAAGCAAACAGTTAAAAAAACAGAACATGCGCATGTGGTTATGCCAGGGTTAAAGTAGATCTAAAGAATAATTACCACCTTATATATTAATATCAAATATTAGGATGATATTTTTTTGGATGGATATCTATATACATTGATTTAGCTTGTTTGTTTGCTTGATATTTACAAAATGAAAGTCTTTTATACGATTTTAGATGGAGAGTTCTGCCTATCTCTTTAAAGTCTATGACTAGTGCGAAGAACTTTACAACTTTTTCCAAAAAAAAAAGAAAAAAACTAAGAAAGTTTCATGGTTGACATTGAAGCAGTTGATGAACGTGTTTCAAAAAAATTACAATCTTCTTCTTGGCATCTTCAACCCGGAAGGTTGGCTCGAGATTACGTATCCTTTATACGCTGATTAATTTTAATTTTTTATTGAGTAAAAAGGTTCTTTTTTAACTTTTTATGTTGTACTTAAAATTAAAATGGACATAGAGTAAAAAAATCTATTATCCTTAATCTGAAAAATGCAGATATGTCGATGAGAATTTGAGGATAGGCAGAGATAACAAGGGCAACATTTTTGTCTTGGAGAGGGTTAACTAATTTTCATGCCCTTTTCCCCCTTATTTATGTGTAAAGTTCAATACATAGAAGAAATAGTCCCACTTATATTGGTTATGTTGTAACATTCACAATAAAATATAATAGTGCATAATTCATCAATTAAAATGAAATGCTAACGATACGTATTGAATTTATTGGTTGGTGGTTCTTAATTGTGAATTTATACATTTAACTCTTTTAACTTAACTATTTAGAACATCATATAGTATATAATTAGTCTTATTCACACTTAGCAATTCAAGGATACTATCTAACCACACAAGACATTTAATAGTCTTAGAAAATAATGCAACCACATGCTATCTTGGGTACATCTTTATATCATACCTACACCATCATATTTAATTGTGAATGAATAAACATAAATCCTTGCATACATTATTTCAAACCTACTAGATTACCTTCCATATAACTAGCATCACTATTTCAAGTAATCATTATTTCCATCTTGGTGATCATTCACCGTTGAAACCTAGTGCCTAATACTAGACATGATTAACAACACAACTTCACATATGACAGCTACATTAAAAAACGTGAAGAAACTCTAGCCCACCGTCACATATTTCTTTATCGGAAAGGATTAATATTTTTTAAGTTCGAAAGGATTTTATTATTAAAGTGACTAAAATTAAAACTTTGTTTCGAAAAGAATTTTTACGTTTAAACTCAGAGTCGAACTTGGCATAAATCTAGTGTGTTAAGTCATCTTTGGAAATCCTTTTTCAAAATAATTTTTGACTCTTTAAAACTGATCCACGAACAGAGATTTCGGTTAAGGAATTCTGTTGACCAAGGAGAAGCTGTTAGGCATCCCTCGGGCCCGTGGTTCGACCACGGTCGCGTCGTGGAGTATATTGACTAGTATGACACTATGAAATGCATAAACCAATAAAACACACAATAAGAAAACAAACAATCCAAACAGTCAAAACTCCGAAAAAATAGTGTCCAGACCAATTTAATACGTACTAAAGTAAAAATGCTGAAATGAAAATCTAAACTATCCTAACTATCCTAAGCTATGCTTTACCCGATGCCTTGGTCTTTGATCACGATTGGCCTTTCGATTACAGAGTGTCACGGGCCATTCCCCAATGAATATATAAATGTGACCTCAGGGCATCCCCCGGTGGATAAATACATTTGATAGAAAATGCGATATAAAGAGAAAAATCATTTAAAACAAACATTCACACATTTGATGACAAAGAATCCTACGATTTGCTTACTCAAAACCTAAGATTTGCCTATTAATCCTTGGCCTAAATATGACACTATCGAGGTTAACCAAAATTGATGCCTATTCCAAATTAAACAATTATCAATGAACCAAAACAACCAACATTCGCTTTTATTAATTTTTCAATTCCCGCCTCAAATTCATTTTTAACACAAACATCCTACGTGGAATTAGTTATCCAAGTCCACATTGTCATCAAAATTTTACCATCAATATCAATTATTCACCACAAACGAGCATCAAGCAAAAATCACCCAACAAATAGAACAACAATATCAAATCACAACTACAATCACATAAAAATTAAGGAAATAGATTTGGAAATTGGACCTTAGAAGAAGCTTTCGGAATCAAAGTGTTGCTCGATTAAAAGATAGAATCCGCGTTCGATAATCCTGACTTGATCTCAATACGAATCTCAAAATCTCAACTATGAGTCAACTCAACCACGAAACTCCTCAAAATATGATTAAAAAAGAAATCCACAAAGAAAAATGAGCAACCCATAAAAACGATACACAAATCCAAATGAAATATGAACACTAACACGATTCTGGGTTAGTTTTTGGAAAGAGCGGAGCTGGAAAGTGAAACCTTACCCCTTTTCTGGCGAGTTTGTCGCTGGAAAACACAGAAGGGAATGATTTCAGGGTTTGGTGGGTTTCTAATGAGTTTTCGACGAAGGGTAGGTCAGTTTTGGGATTTTTTGATGAGTTTCGGGGTTGTCTTGGTTGGATTTTTTAGATGGTGGTCGGTCTCTATGATGGAGTTGTAATTTTGATGAAAATTTTGCTGGAAAAATCTATTTTACCCTATTTCTTTCATCCCTCTCTCATCTTTTTTCTATCGCACAAGTCTCTATACTGGTTTTCTCTCCATTTTTCTCTATCTTCCCTCTCCCACGGCTATCTCCGATCACCCTTCTTTTTCTATGCTTTCTATCAATCCCTATTTTTCTACTTTATTTTTTGTTGTTCAGCTCTGTGTGTGCGTGAAAATCAGCGTGTAAGTGTGTGTACTTTTCACTATGTAAAGCTATGCATGAGTGAATCCGTAGAAGTAGATGAGTCTACCTATCTCCTCTATCTGTGTGTAGTGTGGTGCTTATATAGTTCTGTGTGTGTATTTCACCTTTTACTGTTATGTGAGTATGTGAGTGTATATACAGAGAGAAAAATGTGAGGTGAGATGGAAAGGGGTACGTGGGATGGGGTAGGGGGTTGTGGTGGTTAAGATGACGTAAGGTGTGCATATTTAAATGAGTGAAGTGGTTATATTTGTTATTTTGTCTTTTTCTGAGGAAGTATCAAATAGGGTGGGATGCGTGGTATGGGTGCGAGGGAATGGGATAAATTGACGTTTAAAAGAAGTCAAATTTATGTGCCTACATCATGCCCCTCTTTGTCTATAAACACAAAGTATTTTTAGGGAAAGAAGTAGACAATGAGACAGAATTTGACCCGACCATTATTCTAAAGAAAGGAAAAGAAAGATAGAATGCAACCGAAACTTGATTTTTGGCATCCTACCTATCCCAGGTTATGTAGGAATCAGGTCAAATCTAGTATTGTAGTTAAGCTCAAAAATTGAACATGTTCTGGAAGTTGTACTTCTGAATTTGGACTTGAACTTGAAAATCTTCACCCTATTCTCTAGGAAGGTTCCTGACTTGTAATTTCTTCACCCCGTTCTCCAGGCAGACAATTGATTTGTTATTTTATCACCCTATTCTTTGGGTGGGCTCCCGACTTGAAATTTTATCACCTTGTCTAGGCGGGCTCCCGACTTGCAATTTTCTCACCCTGTTCTTCAGGCGGGCTCCTGACTTTCAATTTCATTACCCTATTCTCCAGGCGGTCTCCCGACTTGCTATTTCAACACCATATTCTTCAGGCAAACTCTTAACTTTCAATTTCACCACCCTATTCTCCAGACGGGCTCCTGACTTACAATTTCACCACCCTGTTTTTTGAGTGGGCTCTCGACTTACAATTTCCTCACCCTGTTCTCCAGGTGGGCTCCTGACTTTCAATTTCATCATCCTATTCTCTGTGTGGGCTCCCAACTTGCAATTTTCTCACCTTGTTCTTCAGATGAGCTCTTGACTTTTAATTTCATCATCCTATTCTCTAGGCGGACTCCTGACTTGCAATTTCTCCATCATGTTCTCCATGCTGGCTCCTGACTTTCAATTTCATCACCCTGTTCTCTGGGCGGGCTCCCAACTTGCAATTTCCTTACCTTATTCTCTAGGCGGGCTCTTGAATTTTATCACCCTGTTCTCTAAGCGGGCTCTCGACTTGCGATGTTATCACCCTATTCTCTGGGCGGGCTCTCGACTTACAATTTTCTCATCCTGTTCTCCAGGCGGGTTCCTAACTTTTAATTTCGTAACCCAGTTCTACAAGTGGGCTCCTGACTTTTAATTTCATCACCATGTTCTTCGGGCGGGCTTCTGACTTGCAATTTCTTCACCCCATTCTCTAAGCGGGCTCCAAACTTTCAATTTCATCACCCTGTTCTCCGAGCGTGCTCTCGACTTTTAATTTTCTCACCCTGTTCTCTAGGCATCTCCTGACTTTCAATTTCATCACCCTGTTCTCCGGGCAGACTCCTGATTTGCAATTTCATTGCCCTGTTCTCCGGGCAGACTCTCGACTTATAATTTCATCACCCTGTTCTCTGGGCAAGCTTCTGACTTACAATTTTCTCACCCTGTTCTCCAGGCGGGCTCCTGAAATCAAAATTAAAACTAAAATAAAAATTATCCCAAACAAAGATTATGATAAAGAAAGATTCCATTTTCCAAAAAAATAAAGTCTGATTTTCTAAAAGGGTCCTAAGTAAAGTTTCAAATAACATGAATTAAATTTTTTGCCCCAGTTTATCATCAGAAAACTTTGTGGGTGTCAAAACCAATCACAACTATTTGCAAAATGCATAATGCAAAGGTGAATCAAGACTCTAATCAATAAATGCATCTCTTGAAGATAAAATTAAATGACCAAGACCAACATGTGATCTCGTAAGAGTAAAAGTGAAATATTCTGACTAAAAGGTGCATCTTTTAGGATTAACAGCTTAAATTAGGAAGTGTATCTCCTAGCCACGAAACATGAAAGACCCAAATTAGAAAGTGTGTCTCCTAGAGGTACAACATGATGAGTTTTACCACAAGTGTGATTATCAAATTTGTGCAGCAACATTGTCTCTTGTATTTACAGAAGTGAAGAATTGCAGCCTTTGATATTTAGTCTCTGAAGTTCTTGATTTGAAGGTAACATGTGTTTTTGTTTCAAGCAAAGAAAACTTGTGAGTGTAAAGACATGGTGGCTAGTTTATGGCTTTAGCTTTTGAGGCAATCGCTCTTGTATTTGTCACATTTAATATTGCTTCTGACTATTGGCATATGTCATTGTCTTATAGCACCATTAATCCAAACTCAGATTATTAAGGGTGGTTTTGAAATAAACACAGTAGCTTCGTTTTGCTATGTCTCTTAGATAAACCCTTTGAACATTAGTATCTTCACAAATCCCCAAACTTGTATATTGACAAAGCTTTTTGTAGGCCTTGTTTTGACTTACAATCATGTTTTTTTATGTGATGGCCTTTTGTCTTGCTTTGTGCAATTGAAGAAGTTAATAGCAAGTTTGAAAATCTTTTCTTATTTATTTTGACATGGATTTGACTCAAAGACATGAGAAAAATGACAAAGATTTTTCATTTGGATAACAGAGTCATCAGAACAAAAATAGAAATATAGAAAATAAAGAAAAGGCAATGAATGTCCCCATTTTGAAAATGAAGAAAAGGAAAACTTATCTGAAAATGAATGTCGGTTCTAATAATTATGACATGCGTTTCAGATTAAGCTGCCTTATCTTTCCATCCAAACTTTATCAATTATTATTGAGTTAATGACCTTGAAACTGAGTTGCTTCTTTAAGTTCATTGCACTCATAGACCTTATTCTGCTAGTGATGCCTCGAAGGATTTTCGCCAACAAACCTTTCTCATTTTTATTGCTCTTAGCTCACCATTTTCCTACGGTGTCTGTGAGGTCTTTTTCAATAAGACTCTTATTTTCATTACTCTCAGCTTACCATCACCTTACGATGCTCGTGGGGTTGTCACCCATAAGGCTTTCATTTTATTTCCACAGTCATCTTACGGTGCTCGTGAGGGTTCTCACCAATAAGACTCTCTTATTTTTATTTTTCTCAACTTACCATCGCCTTACCGTGCCCCTGAGGTTTTCACCAATAAGCCTCTCTTTTTCTTATTTCTCTTAACTCACAATCATTTTACGATGCCCATGAGGGTTGTCACCAATAAGGCTCTCTCATTTTATTTCTCCTAATTTCTTGTATTGATGAAGACAAGTAATACCCAAAATGCATCATTATATTCATTGCATGCTTAGCCTCAAAAATTGATTTGAAGGTCTTTCTTTGGTTGAAACATGGCTTTTGGATATGGTGAGGAAAAAAAAGACGGCATGAGACTCAAACGACACTTTAAATGGGTAAGATTTATAACTTTTGAAATCGAATCAAACAATGAAAATTAACACATGCCCAGTTTATTTGGTTGGGTAATTCAAAACTATTTATTTAGTTGGACCAAACCCAGAGTAGGGCTACCTACGTATCTCACCCTCGAAAGAGGAGAATCAAGTCAAACGTAGTTCCGGCAACTCGTTCTTTTGCTTGATTTTTATTTCATTTCTTCTCTTTTTTTCTCTTTAATGGACTCTTTTTCTCTTTAGGGCTTTTTTTACTCTAATTTTCTTGACACTCTTCTCTCTCTTTCTTTTTTTCTTATGGACCCTTTCTGACTTTATTCTTTTGCCCAACACCTTTTCTTTTGAACTTTGCTGACTCTATCTTGATTCCAAATAAGGGGTATGAAACAAAATAGAACTAAAACTCAAACAGGGTAAACAAAGAAAGACACAATGTTCGTATAGCGGAATGAAATGACCTTGTCATATCAATCCATAAAAATGCAAGTACATAACATGCAATTTGAAAATGGACAATAAAGATCATTTATAACATTTTTTCCAACACTAACTTGAACTGAGCATATGTGTCACTTCTTCCTCCACGCTTGTCAAACATACAACTCCACCTTTGTTGTACACACCATACATCGAATGACTCATAGTTTAGTGGAGCAAATTTTCCATTTGTCTCTCTTAATAGGATATCATGCATCCATCGTTTGATCCAATTCAAAATATTTGAGATGTGTCTTTCAGTAGATAAGCAGGTTATTCTTGTGATTCTCAAAGTAATTGCTTCAATCTATCCAAGTGAGGCTTCAACTCGGTCATGAGATATCTCAACTCTCTACCTATTTTCCCAAATGCTCTTTTTCTAACTTTGACATTCAAATTCTAAGTTTCATGATTAAACTGGATTTTAAGATCTAGCTGAAAATTACGCCAACATGCCATATCACTAGAACCAACATAAAATATATTGTGTAAAGAAACAAACAAACAACACACATTAACAAAATAAAAAGGGACATTACATTTAGTTGCAATAAAAGATAGAAGGGTTTGAACATAAATGACATAGGAACAATACAAGATAGACCCCGAACTACAACCCTAAAATAATTTGGATAACAGAAAAGAAAACAAAACAAACTACCAAAACCCCTTCCTAGTAAGGAAAGGAGTGTCTTCCCAATTGTTGAGCTTGACATCTTAGCCTCCGGTTTGAACATCAGCATGACTAGAGCTTTTATCACCGTCAAATACATTTTCTTTAATAAATAAATTCTAAATTCCCGTGCTTAACTAATTGTTTCCCACTATTGTGGAATACCATGTGTTGGTGAAGGATTCTGTGTGACGCTCGTAGTGTCAATGTTTTGTACTACGATCAATTTTTCTTGAATCATCCTTTCTATTTCTCTTTTCAAAATACGATGAACTTCAGTATTGTGACCTTGAACATCAGAATGAAATGCACACCATACATTAAGATTAAAATTTCTTAAATGTGGGTCAGGAGTATACCCGGGGAGAGGAGTAAACATGCCCCTTTGTGTCAATTTCTGGAACAAAATGGTATAGGATTCCCCGGTTAGTGTGAATTTATCCTTTGACTTCCTCTTCTTTGCAAACTCTGTCCTAGGTTGAAACTTGAATTTAGAGGTACCTTGATGAATATGTGGGGGTCGAGGATGATTTTGAGGGATCAGTGCATGCGATTGTGGATAAGAAGATGGATGAATATACAATTATGCATTGTTCAAAGGATACTGAGGAAGGGGATTGAAATATCTTTGATTTTGGAAAGAGGAACTTTATGACGGGTGTGTATGCGAATCTGATGTATAAGCTTGAGGTTGAGGCTGAAAGTATTGGTGAGTTGGCCCTCGCAATCATTGTTGTGGCCCCGACATAATAATAGCTATATTTTTCTGCTTCTTTCCTTCAGTTTCCCTCAAATGATTGCAATATCGTCCCAAGTGTTTCACTGAATCTGTATGCCCATCATGCCCCTCAAATTTTGATATCTTAAAGCTAGGAAAAAGGTTAACACTTGAAGACATGCCTCAGTCCTTAAATAAAACATCTTTATAACCTACAATTCCCAAAGAATAGTTCATAACCTTTTCAACACTTTTCATTTCTCTAGCCATTTTCTCTTACTCTTCTGTCATGTCGGGTTTCTTAGTAAGAAATTTTGGTGGTCCAATTAACTTAGTTGTGGGCGCAGGAGTATAATAGTGATCATCAAGAGCATTGAACATAGATACGCTAGCATATTGGGGAAGCACAACCATTGGGTTTATAGCCAAGGTGGGAGCCTCAACAAAGGATTGAGCAACAAAAACACATACGGTATGTAGTGTTGTAAATGTGGTAGGCTTATACTCAGGAGCTAAGGAATAAGTGCTGGAAGCATTGGGATATTGTTAGCTTGGAGTAAATTTTGATACATGTTGTGGTTCATCAACAACAATAGGAAACTGAGTTTGCGACATTGGTGAAAAATCAAAGGTATTTGTCGGTTCAATAGCGGGGAATGGGGGAGGAGGCAACCTACTGACCCAAGTTCGATGCATTTCTATCATTTGTTGCCTTAGTCTCATAATCTCTTGCTTTAAACTCTCAATTTTCTGACTCTTTGTTTGATCCATGATGTCACTCTTAATATCCTAGTTTGATATAACTAAACTCTTCATTTGACTTGCTGTAATATGGAGGACGAATTAGAATGTCACAAACCAACCACCTCAAACTAACTGAACAATAGAGATAACAAATGAGTTAGAGTTCAACACATTCTCAAAATTCTCTTTTTTTCTTTAAAAAGATCACTGAATCCTAGAAAAGCGCATACATATCTCACCCCTGAGAGAGGAGAATCAGGTGCGCGTATTTCGTGAAATTTTGACACAAAATAAAGAGCTTTCACAAGAAGTTAGTGAAAGTCTTTTAAAAATTTTCAAATTTGAATCTCTGATTAAGAATGAAGCGTGTGATTATCAAAGAAAATCTTTTTGGGGTTTTCATATTGAAGAAATGCGTGAAACAACTAATCTAAAATGAAGAGAAAATAAAATCTCTTTTTTCTTTTATTATTTTTCAAAAGATATTGACAATTTTTTTTTGAATGTTTTATTTTAAACATCATACACAAATGAAAGCTAAAACTACTAAAGGATAATCTTTTTGTATTTTCTTTTTAAATGCGTATGTGAAACACCGATTCTAAATGAAGCATGAAGAGAAAAAAAAGTCATTTTGAATTTTTTTTTAAGATAATCGAATCCAAGATGGGCGCCTACATATCTCACCTCGAAAGAGGAGAATCAAGTGTGCGTAGTTCATGAAGTTTTGCCACAAAATGACCAATCAAACTCTTTTTCTTTTGTTTTTCTTCTTAAAACTTTAAAAGAAAAGAAAATAACAAATTGTCAAAAGAATTGACAAACATCTTTTAATTTATTTTTTATTTTAAAACCCCTATACAAAATGAAACCTATGATTACCAAAGAAAAATCTTTTTATATTTTCCATATGGAGAAATGCGTGAAGCAACAAATCTGAAATGAAGAATAAAAGAATTTTTCTATTCTTTTTTTTCCTCAAAAAATATTGACAAAAATCTTTTTGAATTTTCAATTCTAAATTTCAGAAAAAATTGAAACCTAAAATTATCAAAGAAAAAAAATTATATTTTTTTTATATTTTCCATATGAGGCAACACGTGAAACAATTAATGGAGAGTAAGAAATTTTTTTCTTTTATTATTATTTTTCAAAAGACATTGACAAAAATCTTTTTAGATTTTCGATTTTTAATTTCATACAAAAATTAAACTTGAAACTATTAAAGGAAAATCTTTTTGTAGTTTTCTCTTAAAGATATACATGAAACACCTACTCTAAATGAAGAGTGAAGAAAATCTTTTTGAATTTTTTTAAATAAGATCACCGAACCCACAAAGGGTTGCCTATGTATCTCACTCTCGAAAAAAGAGAATCAGGTGTGCGTAGTTCGTCCAAATTGGACAGTTAAAGATTTTAAGTAACAGACAAGACCTCAACTTAAGGCATGCCCAAAACAAATAAGGAAACACTCAAATAAAATCTTTTTTTATTTTTCGATTTTGAAACTTCACATAAAAATGACACCAACAATTATGAAAGAATTTTTTATTTAATATTTTCAGATGAAGTTATTCAAAATAAAGCACCACAGAAAATTAAATATTTATTTTATTTTTTAATAGAATTTCGACGTAGAAAAACATGACACTAATAAAAGTAAAATCTTTTTCGCATTTTCGTTATATGAAATGTACAAAACTTCTACCATCTTTTTGAATTTTCTTTTGTAAAACTCTCCTATTAAAAAAAAATATTTTTAAAATTTTTGATTTATGAATGCATGCTAAAGGAAACAAAGAAAAAATCTTTTTGGTCTTTTTTTTTGAGAAAAAGGCGTGCAAAAGGTAAAAAAATCTTTTTGAATTTTTTATTGTGGAAAACAAAAATCATAAAGAACTCGTAAAAATTACAAGAATCTTTTCTTTTTTACTTTTTTTTCCTTGCCTAAACACACATTTTCCCTTAATTTTAGCAAATGCCTCTCCCAAATCAGTCTATCAAATGACCATGTTACCCTTAAAGAGATGCAACAATTAGCACGTAGGGATGCTTTAGGAGTGAGTCTCTTACAAAGGACCAGGCGAGTCCCGCAAGGTCTTAATATGTTGTAAATAAGCATGACCTAAAAGCTAACCTAGGCTGGTGTTCCACTAAGAAGACTGTTCATGGGAGTGTATGGTCGATAGTGGCTGCGACAGCTTTCCACCCACTTCATACACCCGACGGATCCCCCTCCTATAATAAAAGCGACTCATTGAATGTTCGTATACACATGTGTACTACGGGACTTGTTGCGAAAGAAATGACTCGGGGTAATGCATATGATGACTGACATAAAGCGGTAACACATAAGAAAAAGTTGTAAGCAAAGAGCACCTAGGTATCCAATAATGATAAAATAATAACACAAACAGAATGTCTATACACCTATAGTTCCAAACTAAGCCGATACAACTCAACATTGAAGCTTGAATTCTACAAATCCCCAGCAGAGTCGCCAGACCTGTCACACCCCTTTTTTTACCAAAAAATGATTAATATTTTTTAAGTTTGAAAGGGTTTGATTATTAAAGTGACTAAAAGTGAAAATTTGTTACGAAAAAATTTATTACGTTTAAACTCAAAGTCAACCACTTGACATAAATCTAGTGTAAAAAGTCACCTTTGAAAATTCTTTTTTAAAATAATTTGACTCTTAAAACTGGTCCACTAACAGAGATCTCGATTACGAAATTCTATTGATTGAGGGAAAGGTGTTAGACATCTCTCGATCTCGTGGTTCGACCACGATCGATTTGTGGAGTATATCGACTAGTATGATACTATGAAATACATAAATCAACAAAACACACAACAAGAAAACAAACAACCCAAATAGTCAAAACTCCAAAAAAAATAGCGTCCAGTCCAATTTAATACAAACCAAAGTAAAAAATGTTGAAATGAAAATCTAAACTATCCTAACTATCCTACGTTATGCTTTATCCGATGCCTCGAGATTTGATCACAATCGATCTTACGAATACAGAGTGTCGCGGGGCATTCCTCAATGATTATATACATCTGAGCTCGGGGCATCACCCGGTGAATAAATACATTTGATACAAAATGTGATATAAAGAGAAAAATCACTCAAAACAACCATTCACAAATTCGATGATATAGAGTCCTATGATTTGCCTACCCAAAATCTAAGATTTGCCTATCAATCCTCGGCCTAAACATGATATTATCGAGTTTAACCAAATCGATGCCTATTCCAAACTAAACAATCATCAATGAACCAAAACAACCAACATTCGCCTTTATCAATTTTTCAACTCCCGCCCCAAATTCATTTTTAACACAAATTTCCTACGTGAAATTAGTTATCCAAATTCACATTGTCATCGAATTTGTACCATCAATATCAATTATTCACCACAAACGAGCATCAAACAAAAATCACCCAACAAATAATACAACAATATCAAATCACAACCACAATGGCATAAAATTTAAGAAAATTGAGTTGGAAATTGGACCTTAGAAGAAGCTTTTGAAATCAAAGTATTTTTCGATTAAAAGATAAAATTCGTTTTCGATAACCCCGACTCGACCTCAATACAAATCTCAAAATCTCAACTATGAGCCAACTCAACCACAAAAATGCCCCAAATCTAATTTGAACAGAAATCTACAAAGAAAAATGAGCAACCTAAAATAATGATACACAAATCCAAATGAAATACGAACACTAACACGATTCTAGGTCGATTTTTGGGAGGAGTGAAGCTGGACTATTAAACCTTACCTTTTTTTCTGGCAAGTTTATCACTAAAAAAACACAGAAGGAAATTATTTCAGGGTTTGGTGGCTTCCTAATGAGTTTACGATGAAGGGTGGGTCAGTTTTGGGATTTTTCTGTGGTTTTTGGGGTTGTCTTGGTCGAATTTTGGAGATGGTAGCTGGACTCTATGACTGAGCTGTAATTTCAACAAAAAATTCGTCAGAAAAAAACTATTTTTCCCTATTTCGTTCACCCCTCTCTCATTTTTTTCTCTCTCGCGCGTCTCTCTACTAGTTTTCTCTCTGTTTCTCTCTACCTCTCCTCTCTCGTATCTCTCTCCGATCACCCTTTTTTGCTCTACCTTCTCTCTTAATCCCTATTTTTCTACTCTATTTTTTGTTGTTCAGCTCTGTGTGTGTGTGTGAAAATTAATGTATGAGTGTGTGTATTTTGTGTGAGAGTGTGTGCCTTTTTCAATGTGTAAAGCTATGTGTGAGTGAATCCATGGAGATGGAGGAGTCTGCCTATCTCCTCTATCTATGTGTAATGTGGTGTTTATTGAGTTTTGTGTGTGTATTTCCCCTTATTCTGTTCTGTGAGTATGTGAATGTATATACAGAGAGAAAAATATGAGGTGAGATGGGTAGGGGTTTGGGTGGTTAGAATGAGGTGAGGTGTGCACATTTGTATGGGTGAAGTGGTTGTATTTGTTATGTTGTCTTTTAGTGGAAAAGTATCAAATGGGGTGTGATGTGTGGTATGGGTGCGGGGGAATAGGTTAAATTGACATCTAAAAAGGGTCAAATTACATGTCTACACTCACTAGAGCCTCATAATAACAATAATATATCATAATCATATGGTCTATCTTATACAATCCATTAGCATATCTTCCTTTCACACATCACTACTACTTATCCAGCCATACGTCCAAATTATATTCATGGCTCTATAAGCATCAATCAATTTTCTTTTCAGAATCACAAAGGAAAGTCTATATTAACAATTCTTAACAATCTAATACTTTCATTAATGACATATACTTTTCTAACACCAAGAAATGCCATTAAGAACTCCTTTCCTAGTTCAAGCATACTTTCAGTTACCTTAACTAGTAAGTCCTTCTCTACCTTCCTCCATAAAATCTGCACCACACTCATTACCCTTTAGTTAACACCCAAAAACATATCACCTCAATCATAACTTAAAAGCAGACATAGATCCATCTATACACTTTTAACTAATTGTTATTCCTAGATTTCTTGTCACTACACTTCTCCTACATTATACCATCCTTGAACTACTTGATAGGAATCAAGGAAATATTAATCGCCAAAATTTAGAATTACGCCATAGTCAATTTTAATCAAGTCTCTTATCTAACTTTAGTGTACACACATATTCTTCTTTAATAGACTTACTAGTTATTCTTATGACCATATAATACATTATACACCTATTTATTCATAAGATATTGTCTATACCTATCAATTTTCAAACCACACTACAAAAGGTACACTTTTATACTCACACTTGTAACGTAGGGATTAATTTATCATAGAATTTGAGAATGGGTCTAGGAGCATATCATACCTTGGCTTAAACGCATGACTTTCATGAATAAGAGTGGTTACTTTTGAATAACTGGACTTAAAATAAATTGAATAGCTCCTTTCAAGCCCATTGTACGATTTTTGAAGTTTTTAATAGTTAAATCTGAGAGCATCATATCAATAGGAATTGAGATTTACTACTCATATTATCTCAAGGATGATGTAGTAGGAGAGATTTGGTGTAACGCACGAATCAACAAAAGTTTCTAAAAGGACAACTTTACTGCATAATCTAGAGTATGGAAAAAGAAAAGTATTTATTAAATACCTAATAGCCTCTCAAAGAAAAGTAGACGTCTCCGTATCATTCTGTAAGACTCTACTAAATACGAATTTAAAGACACCCTAGGACACTTGAACTCTGTGCTCTGATGCCAAGTCTATAACGTCCTAAGACTACCCTCTAAATGTCACACGGTGCTTAGAATCACAAGTGATCCCAAGCTAACCCATGATACTGGCATACTTCATGGATAATTGAATAAAATACATAAAATTAAAAATAATAAGCGAAAAAGATGTCATTAGCTGAACTTTTTTTATGCAATACTGTCTAAAATATTTACAACACTAGTTATACAAAAAAAACTGAAACTGAATATATAAACTTTGACTGACTATCTATGAAACTTCTACTAATACTGACTGTAGGTTGTCGGGACATGACCCCCAACTATCCCTAATCAATACAAATAATTAAAAATAAAATACCGAATCTACAAAATGACTGGAGTCCTCGAATAAAAAGAATTTGTCACCTGCTGGCTGGAAGCAGCTAACTGCTTGATCATGATGTTGTGGGCTACAACTGATACCTACATTATGAAATAATGTAGCCACACAGGTGTATATGTGGTTAGTACTTTAAAATATATTAGGTATGCGAGGTGAATGCAAAAAATAAGACTGATATACGTCATAACTAAAAACATCCATGTTGAGTGTAAATAGACTCAACAAGATACTAAAATAAATCGAAACTGAAATATCATAAACATGAATAACAAAGCATAATTTGATAAACTAGGTGAGTCACTACACTTAGTTTCTGAAACTGTCTTTTTTGTGAGAAATTCTTATAACTGACATAAATCATGTGAGCTAGCATGGAGCGCAACATCTGATCCACGTTGAGGAGGGTTGTTCTATCCTTGTCATTGATATAGAACCTGAACTGAACCAGAATGATTACTAAACTGAGCTTCTTGGGGCAAGGATACACTCTCTGGTGAGGCCCCTTAAACCTACGATGGCACGTAGTTTCTGAGAATAGGATGAGCTGAACCCACATTCCCCTCTCGATGCTAAATATTACTCCTAAAATATATATACTGGTGCTCATAATATATGAAATTCACCTTCAAATTAAGCATATGAGTTTATAAATATGAAAATCAATTATGCTTCTGTTAATAAATTATACTCGTGAATAACTGTGTGAGTTTCATATCATGTATGAGATCATAAGATCAAAGCTGAAATGAATCATACTGTAATATAAAATAGTAAGTTTGAACTCTAATAAACTGAGAAAATCAAATTAAAATCACACACTCTTACTTGTAAACTGACTGAATCATACTGAAAGTTATGTACATTTATCAACTCATGGAACTTCATGTCAAAATACTAAAATTCATGTCATTATAACAATCATGTAAGCAAAAACATGAGTAAAGGTAAATTCTTGTGCTAACTGAACTTTAAATCACATGATAATGTCATAATTTCAAAAAACATGAAAATTAGGTGTGAACCCTAGCCATCAAATTTTTAAAATTCATGTACAAATACTTGGGCACAAGAATGGAAGATTATCCGTTTCCAAACTCCATATACCTGAACTTGATGAACTTTCTTATGAAAAACTTGAATTGGAGACTTAGAATCTTGAATTTTGGAGAAGAACCCTTATTTGGATTCTCTTGAGAGTATAGGAGAAGAGAAATAATTTATTTGGGTTATGGAATGAGAGAAAACACGTTAGTATTAGTTATAGGACGATTTAGGACGTAAATGACTTGTTTACCCATAAGAACTGAAGATAACATGAGTTTAGCAGCTCTGGGACCATAAGCGTGGCACTTTCATAACGCAGTGCACACAGGATGAGCCATTCTCTTATTGCAGAGCACACAAGGCATACCATGCCCTTATTACAGACCCTCACTGGTTTTCTCACGAAAATGCTCACAACTTTTTGCTCGGTATCAGATTAAGGCGAAATCAAATGTGATAGAAAGAGGACTCAATTATCTTTCATTTGATGGATCTTGAGCTCCAACAATTAATATATTATAGAAGTTATACACGTTAAAAGCTGACCCTTGTATGATTGAATATCAAAACTCAATCGATAACAATAGTTCTCAAATCAAATTTGCTCTAAGTGTTTCCTATGAAACATTCGTCACATCAAAAACACTTTATACACTAGGTAAAAGACCATGACATTTATAAATAATTGAAATAATTATTTTTTGAACCTACAAACATATGACAAATGGTTAGAAGCTTAGCTAAAAAATTTTGGGGGTATTACAAGAGATGAGTCTAAGCAATAACAAGAATTGCATATACTGTAAGTAATTAAATCAAAACATACAATCTAATAATCTTATCACTTTTTGAAAATTTGAGATAACTGATTAAGCACATCTACATAATTAAATTCTTTATTAAATTCATTATGAAATGAAAAGCTAGTAGTTTGAAAACTAGAATTACTAGTTGGTGCAAACATAAATGCTTGAATTTTATATCTAGGCGATATTTCAAACATGTCACCTAAATTTTTCTAGCTAAGTTCTTAACTTAAGAAAAAAGTTCACCTTAACTTTCAATCAACTATCCAAGCCTTCTCTCACCAGTCTCACATTCAAGACTTCATAATCTACATATATGGAGTTTAAAATGATTACTACAATGACCCATTCAACCCGATTCTCCCATCTAAGTCTTATATAGCCTTTTATGGATTGTCATTCGTTTTCATCTTTGAATCTCATAAATTTTACATTAATAATCGTTATCTATCATAAATTTATCACAATTAACATGAAATAGTAGTGAAACTTTGAGGAAAAGCCTCACAATATCTAGATTTTGAGCCTCGAAGAACTTTTTTTTATCCTTTCATGGAAATTTTTAGGATTTTGAAATTAGTAAGTGATATTTTAGGATTGCAGGTTAAACTTAACTCGTTAGTTTTCTCCTTTAAAATATTTTCAAGGATGTATAGAAATACTGTATTTTTTTTTAATAAAAAAATCATTGAATTTCTATAGTTTTTTTTGGGTAAATTAACAGATTTTATTAATTACCAAAAGTGACAACATTACAAAGTTAAACAGGTTAGACAACTTGTTTCGCACTATCTCTAAAGCTTAGTCCTACTGCTCAAAATAAGCTACAAGAAAAGCTAAGACAAGAGGCTAATACTAGACAAATAACCAGGAAAAAAAACACCATAACAATCTAACACCCTATGATCTTTATATAGTCCTACTTCAGGGCATCTGGCTTAGCTGCTGGAGACATACTTGTCGTTTCTTAAGTATCACCCCTCTAGTGTGTTTGTGGATTGATATCTCTGTAGTTACTCTATCAATTTGGAATTGGCCTCCCTGAAATCTCATTAAATTTATTTTTCTTTAGAGCACTATCACTATCATTGAAAAAATACTGCAGAAGATGTACCATTTACCTGAATTCTTCTTAGCCCAGTCGACAGCATGAGCAACCTCCTCTTGCCAATTATCTATTGTTATGTTTTCACATACCCAAATGAGTATCCTACTCTATAATATTTTGATCACTGGATATTCAAATAAGAGATGATGTATGGTCTCAGCAAGGGCAACACAAAAACCACAAGCCTCTGGAATATCAATACCAAACTTTTTCATCCTGTCTATTGTGGCTAATCTTTGATGCAGAGCCAACTATAAACAAAACATATGTTGTGGATGTATTGTAAGGTTTTTTCCTTGTATTTTTTAGTACTATAGCCTCAAATATTTATACACGAGTCTGAAGTTGAATCTGTTGTTGTGAACTATAGCCTTCAATTTATCACACAGGCTTCCTTAATCAGGATTAATAACCATGATATACCTCCTTGCCTCTACTATATTTTTTATGACTCATGTTGCATTATTAGGCACTTGACAAGTATTTATATCTTCCTTCTTCATATAATAAATGTGCACCCACTTAACCCATAAACAGACCTTCTTAGTGGCCAGTGCTCCATAATTGCTTGAGTATTGCTGCCCTATTCCGGCCACACAAATGCATTACATTGAGACCACCTACACCAATGGGTTGATAAACTTTTTCTCAAGATACCAAGGCTCGTTTGGAATTTTTAATGGATCCTTTTCAAAAGAAGGTTCTATAGACTTGTTCAATTAACTTCATGCTCTTTTTGGGTAGAACAAAAATTCGGGCCTAGTATGTTTGCATGCCAAACACCATACCTTTTCTATAGTTTTTACGTAAGTGCTACCCAACCCCTAATGCACCCAAGGTCAATATCCAGGTGGGTGTTGCACACTCTTAATGCGCTAGCAAGGTGTCTCAATATTCGTGTGCTGGTAGGCACGACACAAAGCTAAAAAAACAAACAACCCTTAGTTTTTATCGAGCTACATAACTCAACTCGCCACCTGTGACACTCAGACCTGTAGTTTGTTACTTGATCTTATTTTCGTATTTTTCTTTTAGCATCCCTTTCCAGGTCCATATCTATATAGACTATTTTAACTTAGAGTAAATTAAAGGTCACAAGATGTCACATTCTTTTTCCTTATGTGATATTCATCCTTTGAACTAGATTTTGGTCATTCATAACTCATCAAAAGAAGAGAACTCTTAATTTAAAATTTTTAACTCGTTGAAAAGTTTTGAATAGCTCTATTTGTAAATGGACTATTCACACCTTCGAATTTGTCTCATCGACTCATCCATACTCCACAAGGTGTTCAACTGCACAACTAACAACAAACTGAAGCACAAAATGGCAACATTAACTATTCTGACTATTACCTGTCTCAATTATTTCATGCTAATTTTATACCTAAAATCTCGAAAGAAATATTTGGTTCTTATATCCTGCTCTGATTTCTAGGCATCCTGCTCGGCGGGATAGTTACTCTACATAACTTTTATCAAAGCAATACCTTTAATTACGAGCATGTTCTTCTACTATGACTACATGGACCTCCTCGTAGAACAATATTTTTTCATCAACTTTTATTTCTCATACCTCAATCGCATGTGAGTATCGTCAAAGTATTATTACAACATAACACATGAAATATTGTGTGTATCGATGATAACTTTGGGGCTAGTACTGACCGATATGCCGCGAACCCTTGTTAATACTCTCTCATACTCAGGTGGTGATATGTGATGAAATCTCTGTCTATGTTACATAATATCCAGATATTTATGTAACACGTGGCGAGGTAAATACATTCGAATAATATATGCATTGTGAAGATTTATCATGAAATTGACTAGTTTAACACTAGCAATAACCTATTGCAACCCTCTTTCTTAATATAGAATTGAGGCCAACAATGTGAATAGTGTAGTAATTTTTTAATTATCTTTTGAAAGTTACATGTTATGAAAAATTACCATTTGACTTGGCTCAAATTTAAAAAGAAAGAAAAACTTATAAAATTTGCGATTTAATATATTTCTTGATCCATTTGTGTAGCTATAAATTATTTGTGTAAAAATTTTAAAGTTAATGTTTTTTCGATTATAGAAAAGGGATAAATTAATAAAGAAAATGAGCCATATTTATTGAGATGGAGAGAGGAAAAGAACTTAAAAATCAACAACTCTTCGAACAAGCCTTTATGACATTAGTGTTAAAATTACATAAATATATATATGAGTATTTTTTTTATTACATTAATACAATAATAATAATTACACATAAAATAAATCAAATAAATATACATGATATCTTATAAATAAAAGTTGAACTCAACAGAAAAAGAGGGCGGGGGGTTCAATGTGGAAGGTGGTAGAACCAACGGCTGAGATCAAATGGAACACGTCAAAAGAAGGTGCTTGAAAGGTTGTCAATGACAGGTCATACACATTCCTATCTTCCCTGTAATAATAATGGTTGAAATTATTCCCACACCCATAAGCCATTTAAATAATTCAATAAAACAAATAGTATAAAAAAAGGTTTCTATTTTTAGCCCTCAGAAAATTCAGAAAATATTCTTGCCGGAATTTATAGTTGTCATTCAATGATGAGTTCACCTGCTTTCTCATTGGTACTGAATTAACTAAAATTATTTAATTACTTTCTGCGTTTTTAAATAAATTGTTCTTTAACGTTTTATTTTATTTTTAAATGAGTAATATTTTAAATAATTAACAAGATATTAATGATATTTTTCAATGTTATCCTTCTTTATACAAAAAGAGTTTCATCTAACCAATTATGAAAAATTTACATCTTTATAAAGTATTTATTAAGAATAAATTAGTAAAATACTTTTTTTTTTCAGAATGAATAATTTCTTAAAATATGTGTCTAAGCTAAAACAATCACTTTAATAAAAATAGAAGAGTACTTTTTATTGATGTCTTATTTTAGGGTTTCCCTTTTGATAGGTAAATATTTTATTTGTACAAATATATGACGAACTCTTGAAGTAATAAGTCCTGCTTATAAAAAGTGTTTTTTTTTACAAAAGGTTGGTTCATAAATTAGTTGTAATATCAGTTGAAAATCGAAATCTTCACATGGAAATATTCCAATGTCTAAATTCATAGGCTAAGGCAATTTGAAAACTAATGATTCCAAAAATAATAACTTATCCACATTTAGAGTTTACTCCAACTTAATAATTGTATTTACACCAATAATAAGAATATATTTTGTTTAGCTTCACAAATAGGGGAGAGTAGGAGTGGGCATGGTATGGTATGATACGGTATTTTAAATTTCGATACGGTAACTTTGATTTTTGGTATAATATCCTTATCATATCAAATTCGTTAGGTATGATTTGGTATTTTTAAATTCAATTTCGATATTTTACGGTATGATAATTCAGTAATCATACGTTATTTGATTTCAACTTATATATATTCATATAAAAACATTATAACTTTAAACTTTAAAAACGTCTCAATATCATACTAACAACTATCTTTGTTAATCAATTACACAAAAAAACATTTCAATCACGATTGAGTAGTTCAAGATGCAAACTCTGAACAACATTACCTAAACTTAAGCATAGTACTCCTAAATAATAACCTTCCCAAAAAATTTATTTATGATAAAAGTTATTTTTATATTCAATTGGCTAATGGATGATATATAAATATATTTAATAATCTTAAATATAATATATATGAGTTGTATATATTATTAAAAAACTTCAGTGCAGTATACATTATTTCGATATTTATTACATAAATACCAAATACCGTATCAAATACCAAAATAATTTACCACTCCTACCAAATACCATAACATTCATACCGCAGTATAAAAAATTTTGATTTCGATATATTATTCGGTATATACCATAGCATACCCACCCCTAGTTGAGAGAGAGTAGTGGTAGTTAGTTTCCTATAGATTATCTGTATAAAATAAATGTAATCTTTTCTTTTAAAAAAATGGGACAAGAAAAGAGGAAATAGATAGGAATCAAAAGGTGGAAATCAAATCCTTATCAAAAAAAGTAAAATTTGGAATAGCTAACCATCTAAGCTACTGCTTCTCCAAACAAATGTAATCAATGGAAGTTCCTACCCTGGGAATATTGATATACGATCTTTCCGAATTAGGGAACAAACATATTATAAAGAAGAAAAATCGATAACAAAATAGTAAGATAAAACAAATCAATCAATAGATAATAGTGAAAATTAGGAGAATAAAATAATACATGTATACTAAATAATATACTACAACTTTTGTGTACCTATTAGCCCTCCGTTCTTATCATCGTCCTCTTATTTAGATCATGTCTTTAATAAATGGGAGATGTGCCATGTCTTGTTTACTTACTTTCCTTGGTTCTTCTTTTTTCTACCAATGTTGCTCCTAAAACCTACTATACCCAATCTCTCATACCTCTTTATTGGTGTATCTACACTCTTGATCTTCACATACTCAAATCATTTCAGCCTCGCTTTTCTCATCTAATTACACCACAAAGGTCACTCCAACCTTGTCTCATATAACCTCGCTCCTAAGCTTATTTCTAGTCCGCTCATATGCTCATATATTCATTTGAACATTCTTATCTCCGCTATGTTTATCTTTCGATAAGTGCGTTCTTCTCTAATAAACACTCTCCCATGTGGAATAAAGTGAGGGTCCATTTGACTTGCGAGGTGAAATCGTGCTTTAAAATCATGATATGAGATCATTTGATGAGATAAAGTTAAAGTTTTATTTGGACATGCAATTTGAATTTGCGTTGTAATTTTTCTCATGGACATAAAAAAAAATGCATAAGCTATGAAAACTATCAAATTTCTTCAATTCTTATACAATCTTACCAAATAAACAAAAATATCATACATTATCTCAAAGTTATTCTGAAAAAAAATACAAGATTTATTAATCTAGTTTTTGCTAAAAATAAAATGTACTACTCTTTAATATAATCCTCTTATATAATATGAACAATCTTTTCACATTAAGCAGACATTTCTCAATCAGATGATTGAGAAGACAAACCAACATTATTACTTGCAGTATAGGTTGGCAAATATCAAGAACTATAATAGCAACTACAAATTAATTATTTAAATCTTAAATAAATGATTGGTGGATATAAAATGATTTTTTGTATATATAAATTATAAATTTGTGTGTCAATTTTTGTATTTGAAAAAAGTGAAATCATAATATAAAATTTCTAATAAAGATTTTCGGAGAATTTGAGATTTCATCTCATGATTTCAAAAATCATGAGATGAAATTACATGCCTAAACACTGATTTTACCTCATGATTCCAAATCATGAGATGAAATGGCATGTGCAAACACGTATTAATTTTGATCATCACTCCATAAAACTTATCTTTAAATATTGATCAAGGGCTTCTTAACCATATCGGGTGTCTAAGGTGAAACTTTAATGAGGGACTTTATCTTAAACATTTATATATATAAAAAATCCAATATATCTTGTATATTATATTTTGATTCTTTTTCGCTCTTATAATGACATTTGATCAATTGATTTTGAGCCTATGAAGAATAAAGATTAAAGAATAAAATAGTGAAGAAAAACTAAGAAACAGTGAAATTAAGAATTTAAGTTGTAATTTTTTTCATGGACATAAAAAATGCATAAGTTATGAAAATTATCAAATTTCCTCAATACTTAAACAATCTTACCAAATAAATAAAAGTATAATAGACTATCACAAAGTTATTCTAAAACAAAATACAAGATTTATTAATCTAGTTTTGGGTAAAAATAAAATACACAACTCTTTAATATAATCCTCTTATATAGTATGGACAATCTTTTCACATTGAGCATGCATTTTTCAATCGGATGATCGAAAGGACAAACCAACATTATTACTTGGAGTCATAGGTCGGAAAATATCAAGAGCAATAATAGCAACTACAAATTAATTATTTAAATCTAAAATAAATGGTTGGTGGATATAAAATGATATTTTTTTATATAAATTATAAATTTGTGTGTTGATTTTTGTATTTGAAAAAAATGAAATCATAATATAAAATTTATAATCAAGATTTTTGGAGAATTCGAGATCTCATCTCATGAATCATGAGATTGAATCACTTGTCCAAACACTGATTTTATCTCATGATTTCAAATTATGAGATGAAATGGCATGTGCAAAAACCTATTAATTTTGACCATCACTAAGTAAAACTTATCTTTAAGTATTGATCAAGGGCTTCTTAACCATATCGAGTGCCTAAGGTGAAACTCTAATGAGGGACTTTATCTTAAATATTTATATATATAAAAAATTTAATATATCTTGTATCATATATTTTGAATTTTTTTCGCTCTTATAATAATATTTGGTCAAATGGTTGAACGTTTCTCTCTCCAACGCTCACCTTCTTTCTCCAACGGTCACTTTTAACATTTAACGCTCACCTTCACGCTCCACCCCGACTGACCGGCAGCTTCTGACGCAGACGACAGCGTCGATTGAGCCGGAAAAGGTAAGGTTGAACCTCTCTCCCACCCCAGATCTCCCTCACCCCCAGTTCCTCTTTGTACTCACCCCCTCCCCCCCTCCCCTTTCCCCCTAAATTTCCTTCTGGTTCCGTCGCTCTGGTCGCCGGTGGAACTACGATTCCCGTTGACTCGACGCCGGCAACAATGAGGGATTTCACCTGCGGCAAAATAGGTAGGTCAAACAGGTGGTTCGAGTCAGAAGACGTTTAGATCCCGGCAAGATTGCAGAAGGCTCTCCGGCGTTACTCCAGCGACTCTCCAGCGATACTCCGAAAATGTACCAGCAGTACTTTTACCAGCGACCTTACTCCGGCAACGATTTTTGACATCAAATTGACGGAACCAGCAGCTAGCAGGCGTACCGGTGACATCTACACTTTTAGGCATTTAGCTACTTCAGTCAGTTTTTGATTTCCTGTATATTATTTTGCTGTCGTATCCCTGTCTCTTGTTACGGCTTCTGTTTCACTTTTTTGCACCCTTCATGTTGCTTGTGTGGGTAGTAGTGTCTGGCTGCTTTGTTTGGAGATTGTTGTTGAGTTGTGTTCCGGATTAGTACATCGCTTGACTTAGTATTAATTTGTGGGGTAGACTTTTTCCACGATTATTCCATCTACTTTACTTGTACCTTCCTTTTTCTTGTTGCTGCTTTATTACTGTCACCTCTTATGTTGTTTCATATTATTTATCGTACTATCTCCTGTATCTTGACTTGTGTGTCTGCTGTAGTATATTCGTGACTTGCACCGCCCCTTATTATTTGTTTGCCTGTCCTTGCTGCCAGGCCATTAGTGTGCTCTATTTTTCTTACTGTTAGTTTTGTCCTTACCTTGGTTTTGTTTTTTCTCCCTATTTGAGTTTAGTTTTGTTTCTTCATTATTTCTTCTAATTTGTGCGAGCCTTGTATTTCCTGCTGCTGCTTTGTTACTACCATTGTTTATATTTTCTTATATTTTCTTGTAGTAGTGGCGGTGGGCGTTGATGGTTGGATAGGGTCATGTCTGAGGGGGTTGGGGCGGGGGGCTGTTGTGGGGGCGGGGGTGGGAGGGAGGCCAAGGTTTGGCCTCAGGGGCGGTAGAGGAAGACGTGTGGATAGAGATGGTAGGCTGAGGGTTGGGTCTTGGAATATAGGGACTCTTCAGGGTAAGTCCATAGAGCTTATGAAGATTCTTAGAAAGAGGATGATTAATATTGCGTGTGTTCAAGAGACCAAGTGGGTAGGGTCTAAGGCTAGGGATGTGGATGGTTACAAGCTTTGGTACTCTGGGATCGAGAGGCGTAGGAATGGAGTTGGCATCTTAGTAGATGAAGAGCTTAGAGGTCAGGTAGTAGAGGTAAAAAGAATCAACGATAGGTTGATGACTATTAAGTTGGTCATTGGGGGGTTTACCCTGAACGTGTGTAGTGCTTATGCGCCGCAAGTGGGCTTGGATGGGGAGGAGAAGATGCGGTTTTGGGAGGCTTTGGATGAGGTGGTGAGAGACGTGCCTAGCTCGGAGAAGATTGTTGTAGTAGGAGATTTCAATGGGCATATCGGGACGTTACCGGGAGGCTTTGGTGATGTGCATGGTGGTTTTGGTTTTGGGGAAAGAAATGAAGAGGGGGCTACTCTATTGGATTTTGCGAGGTCCTTTGGGCTGGTGGTGGTGAACTCGGGCTTCCCGAAGAAGGATGATCACCTGATCACCTTCCAAAGCGCGATAGCCAAAACCCAAATTGACTTTTTGTTGCTTAGGAAAAGAGATAGGGTGTTGTGTAAGGACTGTAAGGTCATCCCGAGTGAGAATCTTTCGACCCAACATAGGCTTTTGGTTATGGATTTGGGTATAAAGAAGGATAAGAAGAGAAGGGGTGACGAGTGTAGACCTAGAATTAAGTGGGGCGGCTTGACACCAGTGAATGCGTGGGAGATAGGGGAGAAGTTGGCGGGAATGTGGGTGTAGAAGTGTAGGGGGGACGTGGATAGTATGTGGGATAGGGTGGCTAGGTGCATCAGGGATAATACTAGTGAGGTGTTGGGGGTTTCTAGGGGCTGGGCCGGGCATCATCGTGGGGATTGGTGGTGGAATGAAGAGGTTAAGAAGAAAGTGAAGACCAAGAAAGGGGCGTATGCAAAGTTGGTTGAGAGTAAGGATGTAGAAGAGAAGTGGGTAAACAGGAAAGAGTACAAGTTAGCTAGGAAGGAGGCTAAGTTAGTAGTTACGGCGGCTAAGACGACAGCTTTTGAGAGCTTGTATGCGGGGTTACAGGAGAAAGGAGGGGAAAAAAGTTGTTTAGACTCGCTAAGGCTAGGGAGAGGAAGGGTCGTGACCTCGACCAGGTAAAGTGCATTAAGGGGGAGGACGACCATATTAAGAATAGATGGCAGTCGTATTTTCATAGGCTCTTGAATGACGAAGGGGATAGAGCTATTGTGTTAGGGGAGCTGGAGCACTCAGAGGAGTGTCGGGATTTTAGTTATTGTAGACGTTTTAAGGTAGAGTAGGTTAGAGAGGATGTTCGCAGGATGCGAAGGGGTAGGGCGATGGGTCCTGATGAGATACCGGTGGATTTTTGGAAGTTTTCTGGCGAGGCTGGTTTAAGGTGGTTGACTGGATTGTTTAACGAAATTTTCAAGACGACGAAAATGCCCGAGGCTTGGAGGCGGATTACTATGATCCCTCTTTATAAGAATAAGGGTGACATTCAGAGTTGCAATAACTATAGGGGTATTAAGTTATTGAGTCACTCTATGAAGATTTGGGAGAGAGTGGTCGAGGTGAGGCTGAGACGGATAGTGTCTATTTTGGAGAACCAGTTTGGATTTATGCCTGGCCGCTCGACGACGGAGGCAGTTCACCTGGTACGGAGGCTTGTGGAACAGTATAGGGAAAGAAAGAAGGACCTGCACATGGTGTTTATCGACTTGGAGAAGGCATACGACAAAGTCCCCAAGGAGGTGCTTTGGAGATGCTTGGAGGTGAGTGGAGTCCCGGTGGCATATATCAGAGCAATTAAGGACATGTATGATGGAGCTAAAACTCAGGTGAGGACGGCGGGAGGAGACTCAGAGCATTTCACTGTCTTGACAGGATTGCATCAGGGATCTACTCTTAGTCCCTTTTTGTTTGCTTTGGTGATGGATGTGTTGACGCGGCGTATTCAAGGAGAGGTGCCTTGGTGTATGCTTTTTGCAGATGATGTAGTTTTAATTGATGAGACGCGGGGGGGAAGGGGGGTGAATGATAAATTAGAGGTGTGTAGACAAACTCATGAGTCTAAAGGGTTCAGGTTGAGTAGGAGCAAGACAGAGTATTTGGAATGCAAGTTTAATGACGTGAGGCTGGAGAATGAGGTGGTAGTGAAGTTGGAATCACAGGTGGTATGTAAGAGGGATAGTTTCAAGTATCTCGGGTCCGTGATTCAGGGTAACGGTGAGATTGACGAGGATGTCTCGCACCGTATTGGGGCGGGATGGATGAAGTGGAAGCTCTCTTCGGGGGTGTTGTGTGATAAGAAGGTACCGCCCAAGCTTAAAGGCAAATTCTACAGGGTGGCAGTCCGTCCGGCCATGTTGTATGGAGCGGAGTGTTGGTCAGTTAAGAACTCCCACATTCAAAAAATGAAGGTGGCAGAAATGCGGATGTTGCGTTGGATGTGTGGGCTGACTAGGGGAGATAGAGTTCGGAATGAGACTATCAGGGGGAAGGTTGGTGTGACTTCAGTGGAGAATAAGATGCGGGAAGTTCGATTAAGATGGTTCGGATATGTGATGAGGAGGGGCATGGATGCCCCGGTTCGTAGGTGTGAGAGGCTAGCTTTGGATGGTTTTAGGCGAGGTAGGGGTAGGCCGAAGAAGTACTGGAGAGAGGTGATTAGGCAGGACATGGAGCAGTTATAGCTCACTGAGGACATGACCCTAGATAGGAAGATCTGGAGGACGCGAATTAGGGCAGAAGGTTAGGGTCAGTTTGGGTCGCTAGTGTAGGGAATTACTTGGTGGAGGTATTATTCTTGTTATGAGACCTTGTTTCATGCTTTATTACGAATCTGTTTACTTTTCTCTATTTTCTATTACTTGTGGGTGTCGTATTTATGTTATGCCATCTTGTTCCATGCTTTACCATGAATTTGTTTAGTATTCCGTGTCTCGAGCCGGGGGTCTATCGAAAACAACCTTTCTATTTCTTTAGAGGTAGAGGTATGACCTGCGTACATCTTACCCTCCCCAGACCTCATTATGTGGGAATACACTGGGTTTGTTGTTGTTGTTGTAATAATATTTGGTCAATTGATTTTGAGCCTATAAAGAATAAGGATTAAAGAATGAAATATCGAAGAAAAACTAACAGTGATATGAGAGTGTCTTTTTTCCTCAAGTGGTAAACAACTAGTGTTGAGAAAAAGCTAAAAGAACAAATATAAAATAAAAAATAATGAATCATTTAGTAGAGTGTAAGAATAATGCAAAATATGATTTATTAATAATGCTTGTATTAATAAGGTTTGTATTAGCTAAGCTTGCGTTAGTTATGCTTGCATTTTTCTTATGCAGTATTTGATTTGGTGTATTAAAAATACATGAACTGTATAATTTTTTTAAAATTTTTTTTTTTTATAAAAATACCCTCCATATATATAGTGGCGGGTGTACAAAAGATTTGAAGAAATAATTGTGTCTTTAATCGCGATAATGCATGCATTAGAATTTATTGCATTACTAATACCATTGATTTTGAAATATTAGTATAATACACCCATCAATACATAATAAACTAAAAAATATACCAAACAAAATATTAGCAGTAGACATTAACTAATACATGCATTATATTTTTCAATACACTCTACCAAACGATCCCAAAATTTAGTAATTATATTTTTGATATATGATCTCAAAAAGTTGCATTTTTCATTTTTTTTCTCAATTAATTCTTTTATTTTTCAAGTTCCATATAGTGACAATATCATAGTAATAGTACCTTTTTTTTGTGCTACTAAAAATTTCATGTAATCTTCTATTTGGATTTTCTTTTTTCTTTTTTTTGAAAATATGAGTTCATTTCTTTTTATGCTAATAAAAGATGTATACATATATATAATTATTTTTACATGAAAATATGGTATCTCCGTAATCATGGAGCCCAATGCTTAAGTGACCTAATGAACGAGACAATCCTAATATTGATGACACATTTTTTAAGATTTAACATTATTTTAAAACACCTTTAGATGAAAAATAACGACAAAGAGAAAGAAAATTCATTATTACTTAAAATTCTGTAAATTAATTATAAATTTATGGATCAAAAAATTTGATTTGGAAAAGATCCACATTTTTCTTGTGATCCCTTAATTATTTAAGGGCAAAATTCAGAAATAACATATTTAACCCTTTAATTATGAGATTCATAGCAATACTTTCATAATTGCATATTATAGCAACTTTTGATATGTATTTTTGCAAAGTGTTGCTATAAAAATACAAATACAATTTTTTTTACTGCATTAATTATCTGATCTAAATATGGTAATAATTTCATAAATTAACAATTAAAGATTACAATCCCATTAAAAGCTCACTAATCACCCTTTTTTTATTACCTTCCAACAACCCTATTCAAATTCAAAAGAAAAAAAATTGTATTATCCACTCGCTATATGCGTGATTCTTCTTCAAAAAATAAATAAAAATGCAATTCAATTTTTCAGTTGCTAAACGCACGATCCTTCAAAAAAAAATCAATTCAAATTTTTGTTGAAGCTTCAAATTCGCTGTAATTGAACAATCAAATTCAATTGTACTTGTTGATGTTCAAAAAAAATTTCGTAAAGTTCAACTATCAACATTACCTTGTTCTCGATAACACTTTGGAATTCAATTATCTTCTACGAATTAGTGCTTAAGTGTTGTTTCAGGTATTACCATATTTTTTTTTTGAGTATATTTTGTTTTTGCCGATCGTTTTTTTTCAATTACTCAATTTGTGATGCATCGTAGATTTATTTACTGATGCTCCTATCTAGTTTTTTGTTGTCGCCGTTAAATTTTGTATGAATAATTTCTAAACGAATTTCGAGTTATAAGCAATGAAGGAGTAAATTCAACATATATAACAAAAACCTTCAGAATTCAACTATTTGTTGCCAAATTTCAGTTTAGAAGTTGTTTCAGGTATTAAAATTTCATTGTTCGACTATTTATTTGATGATCGTTTGTTGTTATTTTGATCGGTTTAACAATTGAACAAATTGTGAAGCTTTCTAGAATTTCGATTATGAACATAATTTAAACAAATTTTGATTTGAATTTTATTCAATTATTTTCTGAAATTCTAGATCAATGAATGATCGAATTCAGCTGTTGAATATGATGAAATTCTATTGACACATATCAAAATACAAATTAGGTATGCTCCCAGATGTATTTTTTTGTGTTTAATGTTAAAACTGCATATGTATTTTTGCTATGCTTAGTGTTAACACTGCATATGTATTTTTAATTTTTTTGTCGGAATTTCAGAATATAACTGTATATGTGAAAATATATGTTATACGTGTTTTACTTCTGTTCGATTCAGTAGTTTCTGTATTTGGTTGAAAACTTTGGTTGTGTTTGTATTTTACTTCAAACAAATTTTATTTTAATGTATTTTTTGAACAAATTGTGAAGCTTTGTAGAATTTCAATTATGAACATAATTTAAACAAATTTCTATTTGAATTTTATTCAATTATTTTCTGAAATCTTAGATTAATGAATGATCGAATTCAGTTGTTGAATGTGATGAATTTCTATTGACCCATATCAAAATACAAATTAGGTATGCTCCCAGATGAATGAGACGTCTATAACAATTGTACTGCCACCTAAGTACAAATGCCCTCCTGGAAGACCTCCTGCAAAGAAGGATCCTGGAAAATCGAGTCGAGATATGTTTGGAAAAAAGAACATCAACTCATGCACTGGATGTGGGGCTAAGGGTCACAACAGACATTCTTGTAGGAAATATCATAAATAATACATTTTTTCTTCTGTATTATTTTTTAATACTTTCTTCTGCACTTTTTATAATAATGAACTCATTTTTATGGTTCTAAACATTTATTTAGCATTTGCGATCTAAGCACTGTTTAATATGAATGTTGCATTTGTATATAATGCAAAATCTGAACATTGCTTATGTATTTTGAATCTACATATCATATGTATTTTGAACACTGTATATGTATTTTTAGTACAAATTTAGTAACTTTGGTTAACCTCATATGACTGTTAGCTTTAGAATGAAGAAAAATTAAAATAAATATGATGTATATTGCATATGTATTTTTAATGCAGTTTCATATGATTTTAATAAAATTTTAAAATAAATTAATTTCATGCATTTTTCTAAATTAGTTAGTTTGAATCACTTCATATTTATTTTGAAACTATTGAACAAAGGATAAATACATATGATATATTCTGCATATGTATTTATTTAATGCAAAATTTAAACACTGTATATGTATTTTTGATCTCTAAATCTCACAGCAAAAAAAAAAAACTGCATAAAATACTTAAATGAATTTCTTTCATTCAATTCACAAACTTAAAGTTGAATTCATCTCATATGTATTTTGAAAATAAATGAACACAAATTAGAATATATATGAAGGTAAGTGCATATGTATTTTTATTGAAAATTTCAAGACTGCATATGTATTTCAGAGGTCAATCGCACTGCAACCAATATTATTGAACACTGGAGTAAAACACATAGTACAAAATTGTTGAAAACATATTCAACTTATACAACAGAAATGAATTACTTTCATTCACTTCAAAATAAGTAACATTTAAACACTTCAAAACATGAAATAAGTTTGTACAAAAAAAAACAACATCCATACATCAGTTTGTCGACTATCCAATGTAATAAATTCAACAATCATCATATTTCTAAAACTTCAGTGACACTAGTTATTCGACTTTGCCTGCCAGGCCTCAAGGGTGCTTCGACATCGCTATGAGCATTTGCTTCTTGTTTTCTCATGCCATATATAGTTCCACAATAGTGCAGCATAACATGTACGAAGCGTGTTGGAGTTGAACTCAATCAAAGGAACTCTTTTACCATAAGAAAGACACTCTACGTATGTTACCATATACAGACCACAGTCCCTACAAAAAAAAAATTGAATAATAAAATTTAATTTCTACAAACGATATTGGTAAATGTATATTAAAGTACTTACAAGCTTTCACTTGATTGTTGAACCAATTCATCTGCAAATAACACATCAAAAAGTTCTGACAAGTTTTTATCTTTGTATATTGGATGGTTATGGAGATCAATACCCTTATTTTCGTAGAAATTACAAGCTTGGGACACAATGGGATAATCTCAGCTAATTTTTGTATCTCAGCCAGAACAACTGCATGGTGACCAGAGAATTCATATGAATTATATAAGAATATGCACCTCTCGGAGAATGATAAAACTGCGAGAACCCAATGATGTTTCTCAAATCTAACAAAACTGTAAAAACAACAACAAAACACATTAAAACTACACCTTAAACTGTATAAATCAACAAAATACAACCAACACATCAAAAAATACATATAACATGCATATGTATTTTTAACAGAATAAGTCACCTCACTGCAATTCCTAAATACATATCAGGAGAAACATAAAATACATATTAACTCACTAAAAAAATACATATTACTCCAATTGATAAAGCTTTACAGAAATCCCTAAATATATAACAGTAAATAAAAATACATATACAACGAAAAAATACCCCTTCCTCCATGTCTTCTTCAGATTCATTAGCACAAAGAGTTCTCAACATCGTTATCAACATTGTTTGACTTTTCAATTTCTTTTGCTTTTCTTTTCTTCTCATATTTTTTTTTAATTTGTTCGTCTTTTTGAGAAGAAACTTTTTTCAACCACTTTTTTCTTCTAAATATCAACTATCTTTGAAAAATTCAACCAACAACAACAACATCAAATCAACCCAAAATCATCTACAATATTCATTCAACTCCGATTATCCTCCATTTATCGCAACAAAACAAAACCCAGTTCCAATTCTCATCCAAAATTTATTTTTTTCAACTATATCAACTCATAAAACATCAAATTTAACTGAAAAACAAACAAAACAAAATTCAGCAAATTCGATGACCTTGATTCTCCGTTAACAACTACAAAAATCAAAATCTTAAAGATGAAACGGAGAAATTGTTTACAGTACAAAATTTTTTAAAAAATATATTGAGAAATTGATAACATGCAATAACTGAATTAATTATTTACCTGAAATTGTGGAACAATAATCGTGGAAAAGATATTAAGAAGGAAATTTTTTGAAAGAGAAAATTTGATAAGAAGCATGAAAAATGGTAAAGTATAAAACAATTAAAGAAAAGAGAAAGTTTTAAGCGTAAATAATGAAACCTGCTTTTAAGATGCGGTAATTATGGTCCCCCACTTAAAATAATACTAAAAAAGATAATTAGAAAAAAATATTACTATTTTTTATAATTTAGTACCTAAGTATACTAACATATGTATTTTTCCCAATAATTAACTAGTCTAACAAATTGCCACTATAATAAATGGGCCATAAAATATGATTTCAAAAGCCTGTTTTTTTGACAACTTTAGCATCTTAACGTTGAAGGCAAATTTGTCATTTTGGTTTTGTTGCACTTTTAAATTTCAAATTCAAATTCAAAATTCCAACAATCCAAATATTTACTGCAGTAATAAATTATTACTCCTATATTCATTATTAAAAAAGAATAACTAAATAAATAAACAAATTTAAATTGATAGCCCCTCTTTTTCTCTTTGTATATAATATGCTTCCCCTCGTCTTAAGATTCCTCATTTTGTGTTCTCCAAGCATTTTTCTTCGAAGCAGCCGCCGGCCATCGTCTCCGGTTGCTTTGCTCATTTTTCGGCGACCACTTTCCGATCTACTCTCAGTTCCCCGGTAATTCAAGATCTGCCTTTTATTATATAATGGGTATTTTTTATTTCTTTGTAAAATTGTTTGATGTAATGAATCGTGGGTAATTGAAGTTTGAACAAATATAATTCTGGATCTGATGAAGTGGATCTGTTGTGAAGTTAATCTGTTATGGATTTTTCTTGATCTACTCTTTGATTTCAGTTCAAATGGTTTTGTAGCTTTCATGTTGTGATTTATGTATAAATCTTGTAAAAAGATAAAGAAGAAAAAGGTTTGTTTTTTGTTGGAACTGAAATTGATTATGTGCTTTAGTTTTTTTGTTGGATTTGTTGATACTGTATGTATCAGTGAGATGTAGCTGAGCTGAATATGAGTGTTGAGTGTGAACAAAAAGTGATTTAAGCTGAGGGTCTATTTGAAACTGCCTTTCTGTCTCTGCGAGGTAGGGGTAAGGGCTAAGGTATGCGTTCACTCTACAATTGCACTGGTTTTATGTGAGCCAAAAAGTGATTTAAGCTGAGGGTCTATTGGAAACTGCCTCTCTATCTCTACAAGGTAGGGGTAAGGTTTAAGGTATGTGTTCGCTCTACAATTGCACTGGTTTTGTGTGAGCAAGAATTGATTTATGTGATTTGATTTAGGAGTTTTGCTTTTTCGGTGTTTCTTCTCCTCTTGGATTTAAGCCTTAAGGAGAAGCTAAGTTATAGAGTGATGTGATGTACTGTCATTTAGATCTGCTGGATTGATAGGTTAAATGTCCGAGTTTTAAGATACTTTGTGGAGTTCTCTCTTAGCTATATTGGGATGTTAATTGAGAAGTATGCAATGTATTGTCATTTAGTTTTGCTTGAGTGATAGGTTAAAAACCCTAGTTTTAAGATGTCTTCACTTTGGATTCCACTCTTATCTATATTAGGACGTTAATTGAGAAGTATGCAATGTATTGCGATTTGCATATGCTTGATTGATAGGTTAAAGTCCGAGGTTTAAGATATATTTAATTTTGATTCCCCTTTCGTTCATATTGGGATGTTATCTTATTCTAATGCCTACATGTACTTATTTTTCTGACTGTGGTCTATTACCGCATCTGGATTTAGGATTGCTTATTAATGATCTGTTTGTGTTGGCAGTTGAACAGAAAATGGCCGACGGTGAGGATATTCAGCCCCTTGTTTGTGACAATGGAACTGGAATGGTGAAGGTCAGTTCTTATTTTCTTACTTTAATGTTTTTCAAAGATGGATTCATGATAGTTGAACACTTCATTTACGATGTTTCTTGTTATAGTCTTGAAATGTTTCTGATATTTTGGTTGAACAATTTGTTTTTTTTTTAAATGTAGGCTGGATTTGCCGGTGATGATGCTCCTAGAGCAGTGTTCCCTAGTATTGTTGGTCGTCCTCGCCACACTGGTGTTATGGTTGGAATGGGACAGAAGGATGCATATGTTGGTGATGAAGCTCAATCCAAGAGGGGTATCTTGACCTTGAAATACCCAATTGAGCATGGTATTGTCAGCAACTGGGATGATATGGAGAAGATATGGCATCATACTTTCTACAATGAGCTTCGTGTTGCCCCGGAAGAGCACCCTGTCCTGCTCACTGAAGCACCTCTCAACCCTAAGGCCAACAGAGAGAAAATGACCCAGATTATGTTCGAGACCTTCAATGTTCCGGCCATGTATGTTGCTATTCAGGCTGTTCTTTCCTTGTATGCTAGTGGTCGTACAACTGGTAAGTATCAGTACTCTCATGATCCAAATCTTCCCCTTGATGGAATTTTGTTTTTGATCTGACATCATGAGTATCTTTGACAGGTATTGTGTTGGACTCTGGTGATGGTGTGAGTCACACTGTCCCTATCTATGAGGGTTATGCTTTGCCGCATGCCATTCTTCGTTTGGATCTTGCTGGACGTGACCTAACTGATAACCTGATGAAGATCCTCACTGAGAGAGGTTACATGTTCACCACCACTGCTGAACGGGAAATTGTCCGTGACATGAAGGAAAAGCTTGCCTATGTGGCTCTTGACTATGAGCAGGAGCTTGAAACTGCCAGGAGCAGCTCCTCCATTGAAAAGAACTATGAATTACCTGATGGACAAGTTATTACCATTGGTGCTGAGAGATTCCGTTGCCCAGAGGTCCTCTTCCAACCATCCATGATTGGTATGGAAGCTGCAGGTATCCATGAGACCACATACAACTCCATTATGAAGTGTGATGTTGATATCAGGAAGGACCTCTACGGTAACATTGTGCTCAGTGGTGGCTCAACCATGTTCCCTGGTATTGCTGATCGTATGAGCAAGGAAATTACTGCTTTGGCTCCCAGCAGCATGAAGATTAAGGTTGTTGCACCACCGGAGAGAAAGTACAGTGTCTGGATTGGAGGATCCATCCTCGCATCACTTAGCACCTTCCAGCAGGTGAGCCTATGTTTTTATCTTCTCTTGCATATATATAATATTTTTTGTCATTATAAACTGCTTTTTGAACTGTGTTGTGGCTAACTTAAAATTGTTCTGTACTTAAATCAGATGTGGATTTCCAAGGGCGAGTACGATGAGTCTGGTCCATCCATTGTCCACAGGAAATGCTTCTAAGGTGCTGCTGCTATTTTTACTTCTGTTGCGATTTCCTTTTTTTTTTTTTTCCCTGCTAAAGCTATTATGTCGTCTACAGTGAACTCAGGTCTGCTGTTACAGGCAAGTCTTTGAGAATGGGCTATGAATGAAGGGCAATTTTAAAACATTGTACTGCTCTGATACTATTTCATGCTTCCAATGCAGTTGAAAGTGATTGGAAATATTCCTTCTTGAACTTGAACTCTTTAGGTTGTTTGTAGTTGGGGAGATTGATTGTGTTGCTGTTGTTTATTATTTTGGGGTCTTTTCTTTCGTTTTCCTTGTTTTGCTATTCTATGGTACTTTTATTTATCTTGGGAGCAAATATGTCAATATTTATTGAATGAGAATTTTTGTAGTATTTTCAGACTTTGGAAATCAGTTGTGTAGTTCTATGTGGATGTGGTGGGGATTGAAATTTCTGTGGTGAAGCGTTATTTTCATTTCTGCTCTTTTATCGCAATGAATGTCTCTCCTATTCTTCATGGCGTTTTCAGCAAACGTCTCGAGGCTATACCAAAGAATCAGAAAGGTTTTGCCCTTTTGTTTGGTATACCAAATTTTGCCCTCATACATACAATATGTGGTAATGCTGCATGCAATAAACCCCCTATGGTTTGGTCCTTCCTTGATCCCCACGCATAGCTTTAGCGCAGTTTTTTTTTACACGAGTGTGTGGTTTCATAAGAATTCGAGGGAATTAATTGAGTTTGGCTTTTGTTTCGATGGGACAAACTGGCATATCAATTTTGTCGACTATAACAGGTTTTGGCAAAGAAATGTTGGGCTAGGCTGCAAATAGGGAGTTTCGAATCCTATTTTGGACCTTGAAAAGGATTATCAGATATAATATAATTTTTTCACCTGTTCCTTTCAGTGTCACTATACATAAGATACAACAACAACAAACCCAGTGTATTCCCACCTAGTGGGGTCTGGGGGGTAAGATGTACGCAGTTCATACCTCTACCTCTAAAGAAGTAGAAAGACTTTGGAACCTCTACCTCTAAAGAAGTAGAAAGACTTTGGAAATCAGTTGTGTAGTTCAAGTGAAATTTAGTATCAATTGTGTTCACAAAGACTTTGGAAATCAGTTGTGTAGTTCAAGTGAAATTTAGTATCAATTGTGTTCACAAATATTTAACTCTCTCAATTAAAGTTAATAATCAAACACTACTTGTTAAATACAATAATATTCTGGAAGATGCTTGAATCATAAATACAATAATATATTTATGTCTTGTTAGGTGATCATGTGGAGAAGTTGCAATCCTTTTCCTTTTTTAAAAAGGCATTATTTAATCAAAGTAAACAAAAGGTTTGATTTAATACTAGTACTAATTAAAGATTAAACAGCTGTACATGACACAAGCTTTTCCCGTGCTCTTTAGATCTTTGGTCCACTCATAAAAAAGCAGCTCTCCATATCGAATTAGACGCACGTTACGGGTTCTAATTATGTGTCACTAATACTCACAAATATTAAAGAAAGGGGTTTATGTTATAGAATAATAAAAAATAAAGAACAAGAGTAAAGAGAGTAGAGGGAGTAATTGTAATTTCTCGTAAGAGATTCTTGAGGGGTTGAATTATAACGAAGGAAAACTCTTTATTTATAGGGGAAAACTAACCTTGGGGTTTCTACCTTTTCCATAAATAGACATTCACTATATATGGAATATGTTATAATATATTTATAACCCCCCTTGAATGTCTAATTGATAGATAATGTGCCTCGTTAAAACCTTACTCGGAAAAACCCAATGGGAAAAAAATGTAGTGAAGGAAAAAGAGTACACATCTCTAACAATACGCATATAGGCTGCCTCATTAAAAACCTTACAAGGAAAATTCAGTGGGACAAAATCTCGTAAGGGAAAAAGAGTACAACGCGTATTAACTCTACCTAATGAGAACATCTTTGAACCTTTGCATCCTGATCTTGTGCAACATCTTCTTGAAAGTTGCAGCTGGAGGAGACTTGGTGAATAAATCAACTACATTGTCGCTTGAAAAAATATGTTGAATATTAATATCACCATTTTTTTTGGAGATCATGTGTATAGAAAAGCCTTGACGAAATATGTTTCATTCTATCTCCTTTTAGGAATCCTCCATTAAGTTGTGCTATGCATGTTGCATTATCTTCATAAAAATTATGGATACTTTGTCACATTTCAAATCATATTTTTCTCGAATTAGATGTATCATGGACCTCAACCATACACATTCTCGGATAGCTTCATGAATAACTATTATCTCAGCATTGTTCATTGAAGTGGCTAGATAGACTGCTTTGTATATCTCTAAGATATGACAGTATCCCCACATGTGAACACATTGCATATTTGAGACCAAGATTTATACGGGTCAGATAAGTACGTAACATCAGCATGACCAATAAGATCGGGACTACAATCTTGCTAACAAATTAACTGAAAAGGCTATATCAAGCCTTGTAGTATTTGCAATATTCACGAGTACACCAATTGCACTAAGGTATGGTATTTCATAACCAATTCAATTCGGTATATTTTTCATGTCAGCAAATAATCTATTGCTTTTGAAAACTCTCTAAGAGTTCCAACAATTTTCAAGTTATAAGCTTATACAATATAAGGATTCTAAAAAAGTTTTCCAGAAACTTTTATATGCTTCAAACATTTTGAATTCTTAGAAAGTTTTCATTAAAATTTTTTCAAGTGACAATAGTCAACATTTTATATGTGACATCTTCAAGTGTCTGGACTGCAAATCAAATAAGTTTTACACTTACCAAGATGCATCCTTTCATGTCACTTGATAAATATTTCTACGCCAGCATACTTAAATAAACGTAGAATTTAGATCCTCGTAATTTTTAACAATATTGCGCCAATATTGTATCAAAGATATTGATGATACATCATTTCGTATTGGTTCACAGTGTGACATAACATTTTGAGATCTCATCACTTCATTATTCTCAGGTACCTGAACCTCTCATAAGGTTTCATGAAGTGTTATGTCGTAGGCTCTTCAAGAGCACATTGCCTTCTTATTATGAATATTTGCTCCGTATCCTTTTCAAGGATTATTTTATTTGAAACCTATTGATCTATCACACTTCATATGTGCATAGACTTTGTCCTTTAGAGACATAAAATATGAGCACTTGCAGCTTAAATATTTGACTTGAATTATCTTTTGAATGAGGATCTGATGATAATTTCTAACATATTTCATTGCCGTTTATAATCTCCTCCTTATATTAGGAAAACTAACATACATCCTCCATTTTTTTTTGAGGAATCCATCTTTGTGCATCATGGTATATTCATTAATCGTATACCGCACATCAAAATCATTAGATGAAATAGTTGGTTCCTGGCCTTGAACCAATCAAGAGGGAAGAAATAATCAAAATTTATTGGTCTAATGTGTACAAGTGATATTGTATACAAATCATATTTCAGACCAACACATGAAGTTTTGTTCTCATTAGTAATGGTTTAGCTATTTATCGAAGGTATTCCATGCCAAACCATCATTATCAAGATGAATTATTTTGATTACACAATCTGAAAATTATGTTCTTAACTCAATTTTATTGAGCAAACAACTTTATGAATGTCAAGCTGTAGGTTGACAATGAATGTACATATGATCATCTTATTGATGCATCTTTTCAACATATCACATGATAGGTGAACGGGCCCATATCCACCTTTTATATTTTTTCAGATTTTGAGGGATCCAATTTCAATATTAGTTGATCCAACCAACTTATCTCGAGAACAGACAACATTAAAGTTCATGAAGAATTTTTGAATTCTTCAATATATGTTTAATACTTAATATGCACATCCTTAAGATATCACAATCGTTTATGTCAACTTATGAACTTTTATTCTAGAAAACTCCAAGTTTACCATGACATGTACCTTTTACTTTAGTAAATTTCTGATTTACCATTACATGAATAAATTTCAGATTTACTACTTTAGAAGTAGATTTCAAAATAACTCTTCTCAGTTATTCTACCTATTTCGGAGGTGAGTTGTGATACCATCATAATCAAGTGCACGTTTACATTAATAAGTTTTTCATTCCCCAGGAATGAAATATAATCGTGTCTTAAGTTTTTGATAGCTTATAACCTCTTTCGTGATATTGCTATTTTCAGGAGCACATCGAGGCAAAGTATATCATATATTGCTACCACATTCACTTCAAGAATGAAGCAAATTGTCATCTTTCGGACTTATCATATATTACTACCACATTCACTTCTTGGAATGGAGCATATTCAATGGCACAGATTTCATGTCTTTTTATCAAAAAGACATTATTTCGCCTTAGCCATCATAATATCATCAATATGGTGCGTTGAGATTCAAACTCAACGTTTTATCCATATAAAAACGTCTTAGGCATAAATCGATGGGACTTGAACCCAACATATTATCATCCCTTTTGATAATATTGTTCTTGAGGAATAAATATAAAACATAAATGGTTCCAAACCAATTATATTTTCTCAAATCCAAAAAGTCCAATAGAATTGTATTAATTTAGTGACAAATTCTTGATGTCCAATATATTTAAACTCGTCAAAATTGAGTAGGACAAAATAAAAAAAAAGATTAGTAAGATAAATCCCAAAAATATAAATTACAGTATTTCACATAAAACATACTTAATGAGATCTGCTAAGTTACTAACAATTAATGATAAGAATATAAAATTAAGAACAAGTAAAAAGGATACCTTTACCTGTATTGCGGACCTTACCGTTTGTCACATACTAATACAACTCAATAATGCTACAAACCTCCTTTTAAAGGATTAATGTAAATATACTATGCAGTAATATTGACGACAGTACTATTTGTGGCTCAATTCAGAAGTTTACTAAACCATATATTGATAATATATGGTGGAGAATCACACTTATAACAAGTAAGCAATTTTTTTTTTTTTTTTTTTCTAAATCTCAACACATAAACAGAAGATAGTCCTTTATAACTAGAATTCTAACATTAGTTCAATAATCATTATCATCACACCCATCTGCGGTTAAGAGGAACGTACCTTTGATCTTTTCAAAATACTAGTGTAATCGCACGTGTAACGCTTGATTAATTAAATTTAAATAATTTTAATTAATCAAACAATATTTTTAAGACCCTTTACACTTTTAATAATAACCAGTTAAACCGCCACTGCCTCGTACGTGTAATTTTACCTATTACGAAGATTTTTAATTAATTGCTCAAACCACTTCTCAAAAATCCTTTACCTTTTAATATAACAATGTAAACATAACATATACCACCAGAAGTTTAAGTAGTTAATGGATGCCACTTTTACGTTTGTCATGCAGTACCTCTTTTCCTAGCTGCTAGAGGTTAAGAGAGACGCATCGATTAGAACCATATTCGTAGTATGATTAATTTTTCTATATTTAAAATCTTTTCTTATTTTTAAAGTTAATCTTTATAAAATCTTTGATTACTTACTTAAAACTTTTTAAAATGTGATACTTCTTATATTTTTCTTATTCAAACGCTTTCATATTTATTTGTTGATTATTCAAATATTCTTAAAATCCACTTTAGTTGATTAAAGTTGATTTAGAATTCTTAAACTAATGAAAAAGATATTAGTTGTCATTAATTCTGATGACTTCTAATAAAGAAATGTTTTACTATAAATATTTAATTAATTTTCAACTCTTAAATATTAGAAAAATAGTAAAATGACGATTTTGTCTAAAGCAAAGACTTTTAATAAAAGTTTTTGAACTAAAATAAATATATAATAAATAGAAATACTATACCTTTTACGGTTTTGTTATTCTAGTGTAGGACAACGTCTTATTATAACAATAACTTGGCTAGTGTGTGTACCCTCACTAAGTGAGATTTGTGGAGAGAAGAGTGTACGTAGACATTATCTCTACCTCAATAGTAAAGCTATTATTCTCGATAGAATCTTAGAATAAAAAAAACATTTTCAATTATCTTGAGTTCTCGATAAATTGAAATTATGTAAAGCATAAGATGACAACTTGAAGTTGGGGTGGAGAAACACCATAAGACCAAACCAATTTCAATTGGTACGTCACGTATATAATTTAGTAAAATTGTTATTCTATGGGTGAAAAAAATGGAAAGACATTTTTACAAAAAGGCATCACAACATTGTAATATTTTCAATTTAAGGGATGTCTTTAGTCCCGCAATTATAATACACGATAATAGACAATGCACTCAGATTCCTACAAATCTAAGCCTATCGAACATTAACTCAAAACATAACTATCCAACCTTTTACCCTAATCTGTGACCTTCATACCCTCCTATCTAATATATTTGTATAAAAAAAAATCACAAATTTCTTAAAACAAATATATTATGGACATGCAACAATATTATAGTTAAATTACACATAAAAACTACGATGTTATAAAAATAAATAATTTATAATAAAAAATATTTTAATCTTCTATCCTAATCTGTAACTTTCACACCCTCATATCTAATGCACATGTATAACAAAGAATCACAAATTTTTGAAAATAGATATACTAATTTACTATGGACCTGCAACAATATTAGAACTAAATTATTCACAAAATCTACGAGATTCTACCCTTCTATCTAATGCAGCCGTATAAAAAAGAATTATAAATTTTTTAAAACAAATATACTACGGGTTTGCAATAACATTGTAACTAAATTACACATAAAATTACGATATTATAAAAAAAATATGATTCATAAATCAAAAGAATTTAACCTTCTTCCCAAATCTGTGCACACAAAATTTACGACATTGTAAAAATATGATTCATAAATAAAAAAGAATTTAACCTTCTATTCTAATTTGTGATCTCCATCCCCTCCTATCTAATGCACATGTATAAAAAATCCACAAATTTCTGAAAATAAATATACTATCGACATGTAATAATCTTAGAACTAAATTGCACATAAAAACTACGATATTATAAAAAACATGATTCATAAATAAAAAAAATTTAATCTTCTTTCCTAATTTATGACCTTTATACCCGTGTGGTCCGAAAGAGAGAAACCTATGGCCTATGATTTAACAACTACAACTAATTAAACTATAATACTTCAAAATTTACCTGATTAAGCTAATGCAACACCTCCCACAAATTTCTGAAAATAAATATACTACCGACATGTAATAATCTTAGAACTAAATTGCACATAAATGCTACGATATTATAAAAAACATGATTCATAAATTAAAAAAATTTAATCTTCTTCCCTAATTTATGACCTTTATACCCGTGTGGTCCAAAAGAGAGAAACCTATGGCCTATAATTTAACAACTACAACTAATTAAACTATAATACTTTAAAATTTACCTGATAAAGCTAATGCAACACCTCTTCTTTCCTTAGTGTTTGTTCCTCGCTCTCATACAACTAACTTTGATTTCTTCAAAAACTAAATAATCATAATAATTAAAATCAGTCCAAATTCATAGGCAAAATTGAGTTCAAATACATAAATCAAGAAACTGGTCTCTTCAAAAACAAAAAGAATAATCAAAATCATACTAATTCATAGGCAAAATTGATTCAAATACAATGTAAACCAAGAAAAAAAAAAGAAAAAGTTGCTACCTTTCTAATTGCCCAACAAGAGACAATGACCTCGTGACTCCCATATTCATGGTTGCAAGACCACATATTCATTATATAAATTTAGGGTATAAAATAAACTAATAACTTAAAAACCTAAACCAAATTAAAGACACGTGTTAGGATATCATTATGGTCTAATTTTTTATTTAATTTTTTATACATATATTATAATCAATAGTTAATATTATAAATTGAAGAAAAATAGTGAAAAGACTATTTTATCTATTATGGAGTGTTTAATGAAGAACAAAAAAATCAAACAATATTTCTAAGGTTCTTCACACTTTTAATATATTATAGATTATAGATATAGATTATAGATAAGGTGAAATTCTAATCAATTTAGAGTTATTAAATATTATGATTTCTTACCTACATAAAATAAAGACTTTAATTAATTAAAAACCTAAATAATGTTTAATGTTGATTTATTTTTTCAAAAAAAATAATCCTAAACCAACTTTGATTTTAAAAAAGAAAGTCCATAATAGAAGTCCTTAAAAATAGTTTTTTTTTTAAAAATAAATCCTAGTTAAACATCACTCGTACTATACTATATCTGGAAAACTTTTACTATATTAATACTTGGACAACTTTTCAAAAATTAAATTTTAATTGGTTTGAGTGAAAGTTTAGTTTGAGTTGGTTTTAGTTGTGTATGACAGTAGAATTAATAATTAAGAAATTCTAAAATATTAAAAATAGTTTTTTTTTTTTTTTAAAATCCTAGTTAAACATCACACGAAACTATACTATATTTGGACAACTTTTACTATATTAATATTTGAACAACTTTTCAAAAATTAAATTTTAATTGGTTTGAATGAAACTTTAGTTTGAGTTGGTTTTGGTTGTGTATAATAGTAGAATTAATAATTAAGGATTTCTAAAATATATGGTAAGAAGTCCTAAAATATATGATAAAGATTCTAATCCTAGCAAAATTCGTATAAGAAAAACAAATTTAATGAATTGTATAAATTTAAAAGTCTTTCTATATATTAATAATAATTTAAGAAAAAAGTGAAAAAATAATTTTATCTATCGAGGAAACTTTCAATGAAGGGTAAAAAGTTCAAATCACTTTTTTAAGGGTCTTTACACTTTTAATATATTATAGATTATAGATTTGTGTTAAATAATAGAGACTCGTGTTGACAATGTGTTATGAAATAATAAATAATAAAGAATAAGAGTAGAGAGAGAAGAGAGAGTAATTGCTATTTCTCTTGAGGGATTCTTGAGGGGTTGAATTATAATGAGGGAAATTCCTTTATTTACAGGGGAAAACTAACGTTGAGTTTTTTACCTTTTTCATAAATAGACATTCACTATATATGATAAAGTAGACATTCACTATATATGATAATATATTTATAACAGTTTACTATCAATTGAATTTTAAATAGAAAATTTCATAAGCAGTGGTTTTAGCATCTATTATTACAAAATATAATGAGAGTAGGCTATATTTTCCTTTTTCAGAAGGTGGCGAAAACACATTATGTTTCACACAAAGTTTAATTCTAACTGAAATTGCACGAATACAACACGTGACTGTAAATAATATCATAAATAAAAGTAATACACATTATGTGGCTAATTGAAACGCCGATGAACTCTGATGACAACAAATAAGTAAAGTTAGGTGAACAGTAACAACTAGATACATGTATATTTATGGGCTACTATAAAATTAAATAATCTCGTCATCTTTTGTAATTATTTAAAAATATCATAAATAAAAGTAATAAAGAAATAAAATACACTACATCGGTTATTTTTTCTAATTTTAAACATGTGCCCTGATACAAAAAAAAAATGTTTCGAACTACTAAAAAGTAACTATCTTTTTATTGAAAGGTCCCACTGATCGTTCGGTGGCTGTTTCCAAATATATATTTTGATTGAATTGAATTAATATGGAAACGAAAAAGTAATTGTGTAAATTAGTGAGCTTTTCAATATTCAGAAGCAAATGTTCAATGAATTGATTCGGTGAAAATAAAATCATATTTTATAATACAAAATTTTCATTAAATATAATTAAAAAAAATGAGAAAATTGAAGGAAATGTGTCTTTTAAGTCTTGAATGAAGGATGATGACATTGACCAACTTAAAGGGTCAAACATCATTAGGAAACTTGATTAAGTTAATCGTGGACTTGATTAGTATTTTCAAAACTTTCTAATCTTTTCAAAAATACAAATCAACCCAACCCACACCCTTCTTCAATCCAAATCAACCACTCTCTCTCTCCAGCTTCTCTCAACTCTCTTCCAACCAACAGTTCTGCAAAATTTCTCTCTTAAACCTCCGGCGACAAATAGTCAGGCGAGTTCCTTTTCGATTTTCAACCATCAATCGACGTGAAGACTTCTCCGGCGACAACAACTTCGAGTTCTTCGCTGTCCCATTACCTTTTTTCACTGGTAAAAAATTATGAAAAAACAAAGGAACTTGAGCCAACTACTCTTCTAGTATTGAAATGTGGACTGAATAAAATTCTAATTTCTGGCATTTCTTCTTCTTGTTGTCGTACTGTTGATTTGAATTTGTTGGTGATTTTTGATTAGAGTTGATGTTCTTAGTGTGTGTGTGTGTGATGTGTTGGTGTTACTGGGTTGATTTATTGTTTATCTTGTTAAAAATGGTATTGCAACAGATGAAACATCTGATTTAACAGATGAAACATATGATGCAACAGATGAAAATATGATGCAACAGGTGAAAATCTGATGCAACTATGAAAATCTGATGCAACAGGTGAACAATCTAACAAATCATTCATCTGTTGCGACAGACGACTCTTCTGTTTGGAAGAAATCTAAACAATATTGATCAAACAGATAACTGATTAGTGATCTGTTTTTATTCTTTCCAATGGTTTACTCTTCATTTTGCAACAGATTAGGACTATTTTTATTCTTTCCAATGGTTTACTCATTCGTTGCAACAAGTCGGTTATATGTTGCAATAGATAACATACTTGATGCAACAGATTAGTGATCCGTTTTTATTCTTTCCAACGGTTTACTCATCCATTGCAACATGTCGGTTGTATGTTGCAACAGATAAAATACCTGGTGCAACAAATTAGTGATCTGTTTTTATGGTTTCTAATGGATTACTCATCGTTGCAACGGGTCTGTTATATGTTGCATCAGATAAAATATCAGGTGCAACAGATTAGTGCTGTTTTTATGGTTCTCACGAATTACTCATCCGTTGCAACAGGTCGGTTATATGTTGCAACAGATAACATACCTGGTGCAACAAATTAGTTGTCTGTTGGAACTGCTATATTACTGTTATGCATTAATCAATTATAATCTATGTTATGTTCCTGTTAATTTAAGATAACATGACTCCCAAAAGAAAAGAAATCGAATCAAGCCCAAGTAAAGGAACAAGTGCAGGAGCTCAACTACATCCACCACTCTATGAGCTTGCTTTACAAACGTTATCTCAATCAAGAGCAGAAGATAATGAACACGGGGAAGAGGAATCTTTCAAAAGAGATGATCCAAATGCTAATAGCCCTTCCGTCGAAGAGTTGGTCAAAACCTTCAGCATTGATCGTTATCCTGTGAGAATGCAGTGCGATGGTGACACAGATTTAACGGGTGATCTCGTGGTTAAGTCAGTCATGGGAAAATATTTCGACGCCTTCAGAAAAATACTTCGAGAACAAAAATTGGATTCTTATTTCAGGGAAAGCCGCTTTGGGCAATATCTTGATTTGTCAGAGGATAACAATGCTCGTTTCCAGATGAAAATGGTATATGATCTTCTCAAGCGCAGGTTTATGTATTAAAACAAAGATAAGATGGATGAGGTGTGGATAAATTACTTTGGCATAACTGTTTGTTTTGGTTGGAAGGAGTTTGTTATAGTTACCGGACTAAAATGTTATCCTCCTCCTTCTCAAGTTATACCTACTCTGACCCAAAAAAAGCACCCCGCACACCCAAAGAAGGAAAAGACAAGTCGAGTGATCGTGATGACCTGGTGTCCATTGTTGGTCCAAGCTTTAAAAACAAAAATCTGATAGAAGCGTTGAAAGGTAAATGACTTTCAAAGAAGCACAAACAATCATTGTGCTTGGTTTGGTTTGTACATAATGTTCTTTGGGCGAGAGACGTTAACAACAATATAAGCCTCCGTTTAATAAATCTCTCCGAGGATCTTGAGGCATTTAACAGCTATCCGTGGGATTATGAAAACTTCAAAATGACTGTCGAATATTTGTTGACTCCGTTAACGCAAAAAATAGTCAACTTATATGGCTTTCCATGGGCCTTCATGTAAATATTTCTTTTATCATGATATGATTCATCATTTTTTTATTCAATAATGCTTTTGATTTATTGGCATTGTGTTATAGACTTGGGCTTTTGAAGCCATTCCTTATTTGAGACAACAAGTGAACTACTATGAAGAAGTTTCCAATCCAAGAATTCTGAGATGGTTGTCAGCCAAAACCGATAAAAATGTAAAATTTCTTGATCTTTTCAACCCCCCCAAGGAAACAGTAAGTCCAATTCTAATCAATTTTTTATTTTAATTATGATTAAATGATTTCATCATCATTCTTAATATATGTACCGATTTATTTTAGATTGTCCATCCGCGGCTTGTTCCGACCAACCGAGAGTTGAAGATGCCATTTTTTCTTACTTTACGGTCTGTGCAAAATTTATCAGACCCTAAGGTCGTTGATGGAATAAAAATGGAATTGTTTGGAGCAGCAACCATCACAAGAAAAATAATTTTGGAGGGTGGGGCTAGTGCTGCTCCTTTTATAGTTTCGAAACAACAAGCCATTATGATTATGATCATAATGGTTGTACAATTTTTTTTCCAGATTTTGCCGCATCTAGCGAATGTTCTTCATGCAAATGTCAAGACTGCAAGGCAAAACACGATGGAGTGATTAATGCTATTAATGCACTAACTGCTTCTGTAAAAAAAAAAATATCTAAGAGGGGTGTCATTCCATCAAAGAGGATTTCATAACCAGACACTCCACTAGAGATCAAGGCGGCTAAGAGAAGAATAAAAGACACTTCCAATGCATCATCAATCATAAAAAAAAGTAAGATTGCAACACCTTTGTCTTTGTCTTGCACCGATGTTCAGTGTGCAAGGGCCACAGAAGAGCAACATGAGCTAAAGAAGGTGAATGTACATCATTTGTTCCAAAAAACAAACAAGCACATATCTATTTCAACAGATGATACATCTGTTAAAAATTATCAAAAAAATATATACATCTGTTGCAACTGTTGTCTAACCTGTTGCATCAGATTCGTTATCTGTTTCAACAGATGAGTCTTATGTTGCAACAGATGGGTCATCTGTTTGAAATTATCGTAATGCTCTGCTTTACTTGTTTGAATTTGTCCCAACAGATAATCTATCTGATGCAACATAAGACTCATCTGTTGTAACAAATGGTAAATCTGTTGTATATCTCTACTTAACATTGACAATTCTGGCTTTCCAAGTAGATGTCACAGCTATTGCCGAAGAGCATAATATCACAGTTAATAATCCATCAACTGCTTCCAAAGATGAAGAAAAAGTGGAGCCTGTCAGTTTGGGAGAACGGAAGAATTACCCATTTGAAGGGTTCAACATCTCAGATGAGGCTCCAAAAAAACTAACACAGTTGATCAACGACTATTTAGAATGGATTGCTGATGGGTTGTTAAAGCATTATACCGGCAGGTACATAAATCAATTTTATAGATATTGATTTATACAATTCTTGTTGTAAGAACCAAACATTAACACATATAAATCATCATGTAGAAAACAAAATGATGAGCGCTACAAAGTGAACGAATCGAGTCTTGGTTTTGATATGTTCGACTTTGTTTTTGCACATCTTGAAGTGAAGAATTGGTTCTATTTGAGGTCACAACCCCAAACTTGCTAGAATGATGAGGTTTAAATGCCATACATATTACTATTAATTAATACTTTATTTAATTACATCTGCGTATTGATATTTTTGTCATGTAATTCGAAATATTTGATAATATGTGCAGCACATCGATGTCATTTTTTACTACCTCCGAAAGAAGGCCAAGTTGCAAACATAAGAACCATACAGATACACAACAAGCAATTATTTGTACAAAGTTTACATCAATAATGCCTACGATAGGTATTATCAACAGCAGCCGAAAGTTTTCCGAAACAAGGAATGCTCAATCAATATCATCAAAGGTTTTAACATTCGGCTGGCTTACCTTGGCATTTGGTCGACGAAGTGTACATCCCAATCAATTGTGGTGATGAATTCCATTGGGTGTTGGCTGTCGTCGTTTTAAAAGAGAGGCGCATCCGAGTTTATGAGTCGATGTCGCGAAGGAGACGTTTTGGGCCGTCGTTTGAGATACAAAATCTGACCAAAATATTGCTTACTTACCTTGATATGAGTGGCTTTTTGGACCAAAAGATTCGTACTGATTGGTCGATGATTGAAGCATACCAGGATAAAATGGCTAATCTATTTGATGTACAATATGTTGACGAAATTGCTCAACAAACCATTGGTAGCCTATAAGTTTAAGTGTCATGATTTAGTTTTATTTCACAAATTTCACAACGCTTGTATGAACTGAAAGATATGGATTATCTGTTTTTTTATAACGCAGGGATTACAGTCCTTTTATTGCCGCCTATACCGAGTATTTGAGCGATGGATTACAAGTACCAAATGATGGACTTGATGCTGGATTACTCCGCAAAAGATATGCTGCTCTTTTATGGAAATATGGAGAAACGAAAGCTCAGAAGCCGTACACAACCGACGTTAAAGATCCACGATGACCAAAGCCGAATTCCATAGCACCGGATGAAGAACAACAACTTGTCCATATTGATTAGATCTTTATAACTTGAGTCCATCAATGTAATAACCTATCCTCCTTGGTTTAACTTGTTGATTTATTTGTAGAGTAGATCGTTTGTACCCATAATATTTTTTTTACATTTCATTTATTTGTTGAGTTATTTCATGTAATTTTTGAAGGCTTCGATTTATTTTATTCTGTCTATGAATATAATTAATTCTTAGTTTTGAACATGTTAATTGAAATGGAGTACTAGATTCAAATATCCCAACAGATAATAGATTTGCTGCAACATACGACATATCTTATCAGATAGATTTAGATATATGTTGCAACATGAGATGCAATACGTAGGTCATCTACTGGAAATTATATAACAGGTCTTCCTAATTTTTGGATTTGCTCCAATAAATTACCGATCAGTTGCAACAAATAAGTTATATGTTGCAACAGATCATAAATCTGTTGCGACAGACAGACTGGGAACATTTGCATAACACAACAGATGATCAACCTATTCCAACAGATAATCAATCTGTCACAACAGGTACTATATCTGTTACGACAAATATAAAATCTGTTGCATTATAAAATTCAACTTGGCCAGACATAAAAATTATTGTCACTACATGTAAAGTGAATTGGCTTGAAATAAAAATTTGTTATCGTGTTCATCTCTGTCTTTGTACATGTTTTTTTATATACACGGGCTCCAACCATTTAGTTAGTACCCCAAATGCCCAGACTCATTGCATCTTTCCCACAACGGTGTCGCACACACCAGTTATTTATGTGTTGGTTAGCAAACACTCGATGTATGCAAGAGAGTACGACCCGCACGCTGCACCGGTTGTATTTCTTGGGAGCTGGATGTTCTTATTTCGACCTTCAAAATCCCATGATTCCTTCTCCAAGATTTCAGCCGGTAAATGATCCATCATCTTACTTTGCGTCAGCAACTTGGGCAACAACTTCAAGAGTGGCTGCATGTGGGTTAAAAATGTCTTCTCGCTGAAGACAGGTAAGTTGCAGTCATAAACCTTAATCTTTCCCTCGTATAGTAGTATCTCAATAGTGAGAAAATGCATGACATCCACATTCATGATTGGAAGGATTCTCTTTGCCTTGGTCCAGCTCTTGCTGTGTGGATATGACCTCTTTCCTCTAACATATTTAATCGCTTCTTCATCCCATTGGAACGTAGAAACTAACTGATCAAATCTCGGGCTACCGAAATCAGCTATCTTACAGAGTTTAGCGTACTATCCTTGAAATTGTTATTGAAGTTGAGGTCCATTATCCTATCGGCAGCATCATAAGCATCTGGGTAGGCTAATTGCCTGACCCTCATGAGGCAGAGAATTTTATCAACATACTGTGGTATAAGAAGATAATTTTTAAATAGGTTAGTAATTGTAAAGAATAAAAACACAGTCGAAAGAATCCGATGCAGAGGGTTCTCTGAATCAGTTCACAGATTACCCAGCCAACGTAACTTATGCAACAGATGTGTATTATGTTGCAACAGAATACCAAGTTTTTGCAACAGATTACACATCTGCTGCGTAGATTCTTCTTCATGGAGTATATTGAAAGAGTAGGTTAGCAAAAGTAAACTTACCTTGTCCTCGTACCACACACACATATTTGTCATATTCGAGAAGTCTTTGGCGGTAAATAAATACATGGTGTATTCTTTTTGAACCTTCATCTTGATGAATTCTTCCAGTTCCTTCTTCTTCTTCTTGCCATGCGCCGTGAATATGTCCACCTTCTTCGGCGCCCCCTGAACTTCAACAACTATTGGAGCGGGGAGAGTTATAATTTTTGCTGATTTCAGAACAAAGAGATTTTGTCTAATTTTTCTTCACTTCCTCCTAACCTCCATTGTAGGAGTGCATGGCTCCCTCACCTCGTTGGATGGTATGACACCCCTCCTGGATTTCAACTCCTAGACAACTTCAACAATAGCCTCTAGCTTGTCGAGGAGTTTATCCTCTTTGTCCTTGCACACTTTGAATTTGCAATGAGAACATGTGGGTGAGGAAGGGTAAGAGAGACCACTGTAAGGGTAGAAAGAATCGGTGTAGGGGTGAGAGGGAGGACCTGTGCAAGGGGTGTTTTCAAACATATTTATTTTTCGCTGAGAACCAACATACTCATAATCAAGGATGGAAGTAGAAGCAGCAGCAGGATGGCTGCCGCCATCACAAACAACTCCACCAACAACACCCCCAGAAGAAGCACCCGGATCTGTTGCAGTTTGAGTTTGGTGGTGAAGAGCTTCAACATTAGACTGACTTTGCCTAACTGCTCTTCTTATGGATGTTACTCCATCCAATTCCTTCTTTATTAACTCCACCGTTGGGTCTTCTTTTGTATTAACAAAACCCAGAGTAAGAAAAAGTCATCCCCAGCTCATCAATGGTAGGCATGATCCAAGAATGCACAACCTATAAAAAAAAGATGAGGAATTTAAATCATATAATAATAATTTGCAGTTAGTTGGGTTACATGAGGCTCGGGTTATGTTAACACAACCAACTTATGCAACAGACGATCCAGCTACCGTAACAACTGATCTGTATATTGAAACAGATTGATAATATGTTGCATCAGATTACCCATCTATTACATAATTTGTAGTAGATGGGTAATCTGTTGAGTATGGTTCATAGACCAGAGCAAAATATGGTTAATCTATTGCGAAATATGGATCGTCTGTCGCAACAGATTACTCATCTGTTACACCAGTTGCAGTTGACGGGTAAACTGTTGCAACAGAAGACCCATCTGTCGCAACAGATGGAACATCTGTTTCAATATCTTTCTTTAAGTCAAATTATTTTAGTTGAAAGAAGATGTACTGCATCATTCGAAGGGTTAAAGAGATCAGCCTCGTTAATATTTATTTTGCTGCTCTCTACTGCAGCCAATCACCTAAGGATCCTCGGATGAGAAACCTTCTCCGGGTAATCCTTGAAATGCTTTCAGAAGGGAGGAATGGATTCACATGCCCAAGCCTAAAAATTATAAACAGGAAGCAAGCAAAAAAAAGGGTCACAAGTATATTCAATATAAATTAATGAATGAGTAAAAATAGTAATCAATTTTACCATGAAAGCCCAAGGAAAACTGTATAATATGGTCGTCTTTGGCTTTATCTCTTTCAGTAAATATTTGATAGTCAAGTAGTAGCTGTCGTATCCCCAGGGATAATCGTTGAATTTCCCAAAATTATCAGCAAGCTCCAACAAATCACGTTCTATGACTTTCCTGACATCTTTTGCCAATAAAACGGAATGGACAAACCAAACTAAGCATAATTTCTCCCTGTAGTGCTTTGGTATGTCTTTATTTTTGAGATCCGCCATCAAATCCTTCACTTTGTAGCTAGGTCCAACAACGCCCAACAACCCATCTTTTTTTACCTTACATTTGTTGGACCCTTTGTGGGGTGTTTTCTTGATGGGAGGTTCTTCTGGACGATCGCATCTTAAGCCCGTCACAATGGCAAACTCTTTTAATACAAAACAAATCGGCATGCCACAGTAGTTGATCCAGACTTTATCCATCTTTTTCCGCCCTCATTCGAACCTCCATTATCCCCTACATACATGATCCTGCGCTTGAGAAGGCCATATACTAAGATCATTGGGAAACTGAGAGGGTGGGGCCCAGACAACTCAAGAAAGTGTGCAAAGCAGCTCTTCTTAAAAAGTCCATCTATGTTTTCCTTCTTCATAATACTCCTAAGTTCGTCAAAAGGTTTACCCAACTGACATTTAAGTACAAGATCACCAAATGCTGCTTTAGGGTTATTCATTGGCATCACAACTCAAAACTTGTCAATGCTAATGGTTTTGACAGAATCATGCTGGAATTTCGATATTATTTCACGCCCCATTGGTGAGGAGGAGTTATCACTTTTCTCGGCTTCATTTTACCCAGATTGAGATTGTTCTGAAAGTTCCTTCGAATCTATCTGTACTCTAGCCTTTTTTGTTTGGTGATCGAAAGTTGATCCACTTTCTCCACTTTCAGTTTCTTTTCTTTTGGGAGATATTTTTTAACTACAAACAAAAGAAAAATAAAAAATACATTGTATTTGATGTCTGCATAATTTTTTTAAAAAATGTGAGACAAATTTCAATAAACTATTCTTACCACATAACCAAAAAAAATACTCCAACGGACAACCCATCTGTTGGAACAGATGGGGAACCCAAATTTGTTTGAAGACCTATTTAATATCTCCCAACAGATATTCCACCTGATGCAACAGGTGGACAAATTTCAACAAATTATTCTACACCACATTACAAGAAAATACTCCAACAGATAACCCATCAGTTGGAACAGATGGGGAATCTGTTTGAAGACCTATTTAATATTTTCCAACAGATCTTCCATCCGTTGCAACAGATGGACCACCACCACCACAACCAATGCCACCAATACCAATACCAAGACCACCGACACCTCCACCAAAAAACACAAATACCAACACCACCAACAGCAGCCACCAACAACACAACAAATACCATCCAACAATACCACGACAGTCAATAAAATACTGAGAGAAAAACTAGGATTTTCTCGGGTGCTTCCTACTTTTTTAGCATCAAAACTCAAAATTGGTAACCAATTCTCGAAGATAATACAACTAAAAGTCTTTTTTTTCATCATTAACTATAAAGCCCTATTTTTTAAAATAAAGAAAAAATGTAGTACTCTTCTCAAACTCTGTTACATACGAAAACAGAGAAAACGACGGATACAAGCGGGAATGACGTCGAAAAAACAACCATATGAAGTCGTAAATTGGAAGAAAATCGACTTGTTTTGAAGGGTTGAGCAATATATTGAGTAGTTGTTGTTTGTATTGTTGAGAGGGAGAGGATACCCCAAGAAAGAGAGAGAGAGATAAGAGTGAGAACTTAAGATTTGAAATGAAAAGTTTTTCGCGCAAATAGATGATTTGTATGGGTTGATTTGTAATTTTGGAAAAGAATGACAAGTTTTAAAATTGCTAATTTGGTCCAAATTGATCTTAATTAATTTTAATTTTTTTAAAAGATATAGTTTTTAAAACATTGAGTTGATGAGAACTCATTTCAACTCAGAGTGATCGATCGCGACTCGGGTCGGGATGAACACAATACCAACGCCATGTAATTGCAAAGACTCGATTGGTTTTGTAGTTGACCCTGCAATCTCATTAATTCATCCCTAGTTCCACCTAAATCAAATTAGGTACTATCACTATCCTAATATTGAGTTGATGAGAACTCATTTCAACTCAGAGTGATCGATCGATGACTCGGATCGGGATAAACGCAATACCAATGCCATGCAATTGTAAAAACTCAATTGGATTTATGGTTGACCCTGCGAGCTCATTCATTCATCCCTAGTTCCACCTAAATCAACTTAGGTACTATCACTATCCTATCATTGAGTTTATGAGAACTTATTTCAACTCAGAGTGATCGATCGACGACTCGGGTCAAGATGAACGCAATACCAATGCCATGCAATTACAAAGACTCGATTGGATTTATAGTTGACCCTGTGAGATTATTCATTCATCTCTAGTTTCACCTAAATCAACTTAGGTACTATCACTATCCTAACATTGAGTTGATGAGAACTTATTTGAACTTATAGTGATCGATCGACGACTCGGGTCGGGATGAACGCAATACCAACGTCATGCAATTGCAAAGACTCGATTCGATTTATAGTTGATGCTGCGAGCTTATTCATTCATCCCTAGTTCTACCTAAATCAACTTAGGTACTATCACTATCCTAACATTGAGTTGATGAGAACTCATTTCAACTCAGAGTGATTGATCGATGACTTGGGGCGGGATGAACGCAATACCAATGCCATGCAATTGAAAAGACTCAATTGGATTTGTAGTTGACCCTGCGAGGTCATTCATTCATCCCTAGTTCCACCTAAATGAATTATAATAAAATCTGTTGCAATAAACGACTGAGCTGTTGAAAATTTTCAAACAGGTATTCATATCTGTTGCAGCAGATGACATATCTAATTTAATTATTAAATAGAAATTTGCATCTGTTGTGACAGATGACTGAGCTGTTGGAAATTTTCAAACAAATATTTATATCTGTTGTAACAGATGACATATCTGATTTAATTAATTATCAAATGAACATTTTCATCTGTTGTCACAGATGACTGAGCTATTGGGATTTTTAAACAGATATTTATATCTGTTGTAACAGATGACTGAGCTGTTCGGATTTCTAAACAGATATTTATATATGTTGCAACATATGAAATATCTGTTTGAAAATCTTTTTTTCTCTTCTAATTTTAAAGCAAGCTTCTGGTCCGAGTAGATAATATCAAGTAGTAGTACTTACTACTAAAGGTGGTAAAAAATATTTCTTGGATATCTCAAAAGTGAATTCATTGAGCAGTATTGTCTTGTCTTTTCAATGTCAGTAGTCTTAGTCTTCCTCGTGCCCCTCAAATTATTAATGAAATTAATAAATATTAATTAATGAATATTGAAAACCACCATGTCTACGTACACATACATATATACATCTATAAAAATTAGAAATTATCTCATAATTATCTCATCTCTTCCTTCAGCTGCAGTTTATTTTATTCAACTCTCATCTTTTTATTTCTCTCCTTTTTAGGGTCACAACCTTTTTTCTCTCTTTTCTCTTCACTTCTCATAAAGAAGATCTTTTCGTATCAAAACCGATCTATATCTTTCCTCGATTTAAATTTCTATTTTGATCCCCTTTTTGATATTAAGGTATGGTTCATTATTGCTCTTTCATTCTCGCCTTTTTGTTTGCAAGTTATTTACATTTTTTTTATTTAATTACTATTTACCCATATCATATTTATTAAAAAAATTTGAAGAAACTTGTAAGTGTTGAATAAGCAAATAGAGAATTTTTATTACAATATTAAAAAAAAGTCATCTGTTGGGAGAAGTTTAAAAGCCTTGTTGGCAGTATCATTTTTTATATGTATTTTGTATGTTTCTTTATTGTTGATGCAGTTATTAATGTTGTTGGTGGGTTTGGAATTGTTGGAACTTGTGGTGTGCTGTTGTTGATAGTTCTGGAACAAAAGATGTTGCTTCTTTGTTGTTGATGATGTTGTTGGAACAAATATTATTATTTCTTTGTTGTTGATGTTTATGTTGTTGTTGATATTGCAACAGATGAAGAAACTATTAGAACAAATAAAACCACCAGAAAGGCTGGTTTGATGTGTTCCATCGAACTCCACACCTGTTGCAACAGGCTCTACATCTGTTGCAACAGACTCCACATTTGTTGCAACAGACTCCACATCTAATGAAACAGATGGATAATGTTCTTTTTGTGACATCAATTTTTTCCCTCTTTTTTGTAGATATAAGGAACTGACAATTGATCAACTTTAGAGGGACTATCGCAAGAGGCTGCAATAAAGATGGGTTTGGAGGAATAAGCTGCTTGCAGATGGAACCACTTTATATATGGAAGATATGTATTACTGATAATGTTATTGTGGAAACACACATAGAGTGCATTGATTTTGTGAATGCTGTTTTAACTGATTAGTCATAGATCGTTCAAACAAGATGTCTGCAATTTTACAGTTAAGTTTGGTAGGTCCGAACTAATAAGGATGATGGACCATGAATATGGTTCTGATCCCCTGTTAAGATTTAATATCGGTTGTTGCTCATGTTTATTTGTCAAGCATTGTGAAAGGATCTAGTTTTGGTGTCATTGTAAAGAGATTCAATAGCGATTGGACTAACTTTTAGGGTGCATTGGACCCTTAGAGGGCCTTCGAAGCTTAGTACTGCATCTATCAAGAACGGAAAACCAATATAGTTATTGCCCTGACCAAAATTTATATGGTTGGGTTGCTCGCTCGGGGTGATGATTATATGCTAGAAGGTGTGGTAGGAGAATGCCTTCGAGGGAAAATGGGTGGTTGATGGAAAACTATATCATCTGAGATCTAATTGAAGAAGAAACATAGGGTAGAAAGTAACTTCTAGCAAATCTAGCCGATGGAATTATCTTAACAGATGTGAAAATCTGAATCAAGTGCAAATATGAAAGTGCATCCGGTAATGTAATTTCATTTGTTGTGTCTCTGAAAGAAAAACAATGAATATGGACACTTTGCTAGGGAGATGCGTGGTTGGGATTATCACCTAGATAGAAAATAGGAGAAGACCAACAAAGAAGACTCACGGGCATCGAGGGTTGAAATGATGTACAACAAGTCTAGAAAACTTACGCCAACAACAACTTCAGTTAAAATAAGAAATCTAAACGAAGGCGGCAATTTTTGAATTTTAAATTTCATCCCATGCTTTCTTGTTTGTGTTTCCTATCAGGTCCACTGTCATTGACCTGATCGGAACCACAAACGATATTGAAAGGCAAATAGAGTATCATTGCTTCCTTAGCAATATGGTTATAATTGATTGTATTTTCTTGCCTTGACATGCTTTCAACATTCCTTGAAGAAGATCAAATGTTTGCTGTAGTATATGAATCCCGATAATTTTTAAGCTTACCTCCAGCTTGTTGATTTTGTATTCAAGCTGGTCATAGCCATCTTCGAAGTTAGTAGGGAGTTCCTCGTCTCTTGTGAGCTCGATCAGGAACACTACCTTCAAAGTTGTGGCACTCTAGAAGCCCTTCAGAACACTTTCTTCAGAAGCCTTAAAGGATACATGAAGGGTCTCTGTGTTTGTTTTAGGTCAAAATGTGTTGATGCACGTTGAAGATGTAGTCCCAAAAGTTGAACAACACACTTTTATCGAGCGTTACTCCATGCATCTTTCTTAACCAATTTGATAAATTAGTAAGCATGGATTTACGTAGCATGTGATCTAAACCGTCTCTACCAAGCCTATCAAATGTTACGTAACTCCAAGTTCATTACCCTATCAAAAAAATATGACCGAGTTAGTGCACAAATCGAACAAGCTCAGTCTCTCAGCCTTTCTACTTATTGCTCTTCTCCAATATAGATGACAAGGTATCTGCTATGCAAAAGTCTACACTGTCGCCAGACATGTTTTTTTGGGAGCAATTTTTTGAAGATATCTGTTAATGTCTTCTGAAGAATTGCTCCCAGGCAAGCATGTCTGGCAATGGTGTAGACTTTTTCATAGCAGATATCTTGTCATCTATATTGGAGAAGAGTGATCAGCAGAAAGGCTGACAGATTGGGCTTGTTTGATTTGTGCACTAACTCGGGCATATTTTTTGATAGGGTAGTGAGATCGGAGTTACGTAACGTTTGATAGGCTTGGTAGATCCGGTTTAGATCACACGCAACGTAACTCTATGCTTACTAATTTATCAAATTGGTTGAGCAAGATGAATGGAGCAACACTTGATAAAAGTGTGTTGCTCAACTGTTGGGACCACATCGTCAATGTGCATCAATACATTTTGACCTAAAACAAACACAGCGACCCTCTATGTATCCTTTAAGGCTTCTGAAGAAAGTGTTTTGAAGGGCTTCTAGAATGCCACAACTTTGAAGATAGTGTTCCTAATCGAGCTCACAAGAGACGAGGAACTCCCTACTAACTTCGAAGATGGCTATGACCAGCTTGAATACAAAATCAACAAGCTGGAGGTAAGCTTAAAAATTATCGGGATTCATATACTACAACAAACATTTGATCTTCTTCAAGGAATGTTGAAAGCATGTCGAGGCAAGAAAATACAATCAATTATAACCATATTGCTAAGGAAGCAATGATACTCTATTTGCCTTTCAATGTCATTTGTGGTTCCGACCAGGTCAATGACAGTGGACCTGATAGGAAACACAAACAAGAAAGCATGGGATGAAATTTAAAATTCAAAAATTGCCGCCTTCGTTTAGATTTCTTATTTTAACTGAAGTTGTTGTTGGCGTAAGTTTTCTAGACTTGTTGTACATCATTTCAACCCTCGATGCCCGTGAGTCTTCTTTGTTGGTCTTCTCCTATTTTCTATCTAGGAGATAATCCCAACCACGTAGCTCCCTAGCAAAGTGTCCATCTGTATTGCTTTTCTTATAGAGACATAACAGATGAAATTACATTACCGGATACACTTTCATATTTGCACTTGATTCAGATTTCGCATCTGTTAAGATAATTCCATCGGCCAGATTCATTAGAAGTTACTTTCTATCCTATGTCTCTTTTTCAATTAGATCTCAAATTATATAGTCTTCCATCAACCACCCATTTTCCCTCGAAAGCATTCTCCTACCGCACCTTCTGGCATATAATCATCACCCCAAGCAAGCAACCCAACCATATAAATTTTGGCTAGGGCAATAACTATATTGGTTTTTCATTCTTGTTTGATGCAGTGCGAGGCTTCGAGGGCCCTCTAAGTGTCCAATGCACACTTAAAGTTAAGTCCAATCACTAATGGTTCTCTGCAGTGATGACAAATATTGATCCCTTCTCAAAACTTGACACGCATAAACACGAGCAACAACCGTCAGTAATTCGTAACAGGGTATCTGCACCATCTTCATGAGGTCCTCAGCCTTATCAATTTCGAACCCATCAAACTTAATGGTACAATGCAGGATCTTGTTTGAATGATCAATGCCTAATCAGTTAAAAACTGCATTCACAAAAATATTATACTTTGTGTGTGTTGTCCCGGTGACCTTATCAGTAATACATACTTAACTCCCACACATATGATAGTGGATCCATTTGCACGCACCTTATTCTTCATATCCCATATATGGCTTAAATTGAATAAACAGATGACTAGCTTGTTGCAACAGATGACACATCTGTTTATATTGTCAAACAATTGGAGACATCTGTTACGACAGTTGATCAACCTGTTGTAGAAATCAAACAGATATATATATCTGTTGTAAGAGATTGTAGTATGTTGTAAGTTATCTAACAGAAAGAATATATTTTGCAACAGATTACCATTTGTTAGATTTATTTTGAAGCAATTTTCTTTTCTTTCTGAGATACAATAATTTATAAATAGGTCCCTCCTTACAAATATAGATGATCCAGATTCGTACAAGAATATTCATATCGAGTCTTTGCGTGAACTTCAAAGGCAGTTTTATGAACTCCAGAGAGATTTGGCTGACTTCGGAGCAAGGCTGCCGGATGAAAAATGTCCGATTGATAATAATAATAATAATAATAATAATATAATGATAATTAGGTAATATTTTTTATTTTAGCGGTTATTTTCCTCCTTTTGTATATCGAATCTACCCAAGGAATTCAAAAGTCTATGAACATTCATTTCATTTTGTTGTCGACTTGGAATTTTTAATTCTTATTTAGTATTTAATAATAATCATTCTGTTTATTCCTTGTTCTCAACATGTCGACGGTTGGTGGTAGGGATTGAGCAACAATTTGTGTCAACAGTTAGAGGTTAATCTGCTATGGCAGATCGATCATATGTTGCACCTGGCGGTTATTAATAAAAAAAGAGTTATTGTTGTTATTGAAAGGGTGTAAATAAAAAAATATGACTTTCCGATTATTCAATATGAAAAATATTTCGTAAATAAATAATAAGGAAATAAATGATAAACACAATTTATAACCACAATTTTAATAACTGATCGTGACTTTTCACCATTTTTATTTTTGAATTTATTTTTTAAATTATTTATTATATAATAAAATGGTTATTATTTTATTAAGGAATTTGAAAAGGTATTTTTTTTAATTTATAAAATAAAAGTAAGCAAATTTGGATTAATGATATGATGATAGTTATTTTTTTTTAAAAGTAGATTATATATATCAACAAACAAATTATCTGATGCAACAGGTTCACTATGGTTGCAACAGATGATATATCTGTTGTCACAGATGATTTATCTGATGCAACCTATATCGAGTCACAACTTAATAAAAACGATTCTTGGAAAGAACTAATTAATAATAATAATCTGAAAAGTCATGACTTATCACAATATTTCTTAATTTAATTAAGTCATTACTTTTCACATTAATAAAAAATGTAATTAATAAATGGAGGTGAACTGTTAGATTATATGTTGCAACAGGTATGTTATCTTATGCAACATATTTTATATTTGTTGCAACAGATAATATATCTGTTGTCACAGATGTGTTATCTGATGCAACAGATATAGAATCTGTTGCCACAACTCAATAAAAATGGTTCTTCAAAAGAACTAATTAATATTAATAATCTGAAAAGTCATGACTTATATCACAATATTTGTTTTCTTAATTTAATAAAAAATATAATTAATGTATGGAGGTGAATAGTCGCGCCTTTTTGCCTCTCATTCAGATTCAATCCTCTATAAATAGGTCCCTCTTTACTCAATTGTTCATTCAACTACACTCTATTTATTTATTGCATCTCGTCTTTCATATTACAAACTAGAAGATAAGATTATGGTTGACCCAGTGTGGGACGTTGCTTTTCTGCAAGACGCCGTGAATTAACTTCGGAATCAAGTTCGTGACCTGCAATGGGAACTGAAAGGAGTTAGAGGAAGAATGCCCCGTGAGATACGCAGACTGAGGAGGGCCTTGCTACTTCCGGTTGAAGATTGGCCGGCTGACGATGATGATGGTGATAATAATAATAATTAAATTATTATTTTTCTTTTAGTCTATTATATGTATTTTTATTTGTTTTTGTTTAATAAATAAATTGTGTTTAATCTTTGACGTTTTAATCCATATTTAATTTTCATTCTGTTTATTATCTTCTCAACAAACATGTCGACAATTCGACGTAAAAAGGAATAATTTAGAATCCAGTAGCAATAGCAATATTTATCTGTTGGGTTTGTGGCAGGGGTTGATGTGTTGTTCAAAACAGATTACTCATGTTGCAACAGATAAGAAGTTGATTTAATAGATAAATAGTTTGTTTCAACAGATGACTAGTTTATTGCTTTGCTTAGCTCTGACGTTTTAATTCGTACTCCCTTCGTCTCAAATTACCTACCCCAAATTGAGATGCCACATTGATTAAGAAAAATAATTAATAACATGTCTAGTTTACCATAACCCACTGATCAGTTGGTGGGTCAGTAGACTTGTTTGAAATAACCATTGTTTGCTATTCAATCAATTTCATAAGAGAAGAAAGCTTTTAACGTCGATCGGTGTATAGTCCCCCTATTAAATGATGTTTCCATTTTAATTTGAAGAAAAAATGATTAATGCAAAGGATAAAACATGGATTTTTTGAATCTTTTCTTGATTAATGAAAAAGACAAGTAAAATGAGAAATCGAATTAGGAAATTTGGGACGGGACGTAAGGAATAATTTTGAATCCAGTAGCAATAGCAAGAGTTGAAAACATATTGGTTTTCTGTTGGGTTTGTGGAAGGGGTTGATTTGTGTTGTTTCAAACAGATTAATCATTCGTTGCAACAGATAATTAGTCTGGTGCAACAGATAAACATACTGATACAACAGATAATACGTCTGATGCAATAGATAATGCGTCTGATGCAACAGATAAACAGTCTAATGCAACAGATAAATCTTCTGATGCAACAGATTACTCATCTGATGCACCAGATGATATGCTGGATTCATGATCGGGGTTCTAACCATTGTTGGAAAAATAGAAGTGTACCCAGATGACAAATACGAATAAAAATCATAATTTTACTTACCAAAGTCACCTATGAAGTAATGCCAGAGTGGAAAGTGATGTAGTAAACAAAATTTGACCTAAAAAATTGATCAGATCGCAGCAGTAGTGCTGTACCAACAACAACAACAACAACAAATGGTCGACAAGAAGAAGATGAAGATGATAATGAAGTAGAAAATGATGATAATGAAGCAGAAAATGATGAATAAAGCAGCAGAAACAGAAACAATGAACAACAAAAATCGCTAAGAGAGAGAAAACAACAATGGATGAGAAGAGAGAGAAATACGCCTTTTTTTTCCTCCGTTTCCTGTTATTTTAGGTATACATTGAGATCAAAGTGTAAATTTAAAAACTTGTGGGTTATTTTCAAACTTCCCCAGCTTTCTTAATCCATAATAAAGTAATTGTCACCTCCAACTAATAATTAAGACTTGTGTCACCTACATCTCATTTTAAAACTCTTTTGTCATCTGTGGCCCAAACCCCCGAAAAAAATCCTCTAATTTTAATAATATAATTATTTAAAAAAAATGATACGACCCCCTTTTCCCCTCCCTTTAGTAATTGGCATCAATAAAAAGCAGGGTAAACTTCAATTTTTTTTAAAAAGTAGGAGTAAACTTGAGTCTATCCAGTTGGCAAATCAGTGGGTAACTCTTCTTTATAGACATGCTCAACACATTTTGATAATCTTTAACAGAATATCAAAGCTAAATAAATCCACTTATTGACTTCTTCATGTACTTTGTTAATTAAACATTAGCATTTGAACATTTCAACAAACTAATAGTATACTGCCAAATAAGAGTTTGGGACCATGAGCTTCTATATACTACACTAAATTAATGTATATAATATATGATATATCAGTTTTTTTTTTACTTGCGTATCAGTGAGCATAATACGTATTTTAAATATTTTGTAATTTTTACACATATAAGATTGTCACACATTAAAATTTATCTAAAACCTCAAAAAAAGTTTAAATACTTGTATAACTTTGTCGATAATAATTTGTTTAATTTGGCCATGTTCAAAATTATAACAGAACACCAATAAAAGAGCATACAATAATGACAATTCGATGACCCCGAAAAGTTGGACCACAAGAGACTTTCACGAATAAGATTAAATTTCAAAATATATAACTTGAAATAGTTGCACGTGTCTAGAAATTAGTAACTTGATAAATCAATCATGAATTCTTCCTCCGCTGCATTTTACGTAGATCTCATTTCCTCCAAATCATAACAAGATAAATCAATTATACATTTCCCCTCTTTCGCATTTGATATAGGTCTCATTTCCTCCAAATCATAACTAGATGAATCAATCATAATTTCTCCTTAGCCGTATTCAATGTAGGTTTGATTTCCTCCAAATATATATTAATATTTAATCTCCTGATGAAATTGGAGTCGTTTGGTTTGAAAATGGTTATCCCAGGATAACTTATCCCACCATGTATAAGGGGACTAAGGGGAAAATGGTGGGATAAGTTATCCCGGGTTGGATTAATCCCTCCAACCAAACAAAAAAAAATGTGTTCTTTTATTTTATCCCGGGATAACCATTTTCAAACCAAACGATCCTTAGTTCTATTGTCCATTCCTTTTCCTTTTCACCCACACAAATTCTTTAAAACAGAGGCATCCGTTGAATTCATGTTGCGGCTGAGCCAAAATACACAATTTTCTTGATCAAACCTATTAGAACACTAGAAAAAAATTTGAGTTAATAATCCAAATGGTCACTCAACTTATGATTTTTTTCTCAGAAAGTCACTCAACTTTAATTTTTATTCTAAAAGTCACTCAACTATGACTGTTTTACTTTCAAAATCACTCAAGCTATTTAATTGATATTTTTCATTAAAATTTGCTAACATGTAAATTTTTTTAAACAAAAAATTCAAGAAACAAAATAGATTTTTATTTAAACAATCAATTTAATGACCCGTCCATATCCAAAATTCATTTAAATAGTTTAAATGAATATCTTTTTTATTTCTTAGAATTTTGATTTTATGACTATTTTTCGCGATGTTCTTGTCCAATGATTACTCTATACTCTAAAGTATTTATAGTCATATAGATCTTCAATTAATATCCTAAAATCACAATCATTTGATTGTACAATTTTTACTGCTAATTTTATCTTGTTGTAATGTATATATTATAATGTTAATAATGTTTAATAACATTTGCTAATATTTTATATCATATCATTTTAGTTTAAAATCTACGACGTTCCCTTTTATCAACTTATTAGAAATATAATTTATTGTATTTATTTCATGCATATGTATATTACACAAGTGATAATACAAAAACTTGCATTATGATTGGAAAATCAATTCTGTAAATAAGTTTACATTGAAAGTTATTTAAATCTAATCAGCTAAATGAATATGATTATGAAAATCTTAAAAATTAATTTTAACATTATAAGTGAATTGATATAAACTATTTAGGATATTTTAAAATTTCAGAGGGTTAAATATAAAGTAAACATGTAATAATATGATTCAAATATTTTTTTTTTTTTTTAAATTTTGATTTTAAATAAAATTTCATGTTAGCAAATTTAACAAAAAATAATTAATTAAATAGGTTGTGTGACTTTGTAAGTAAAATATCCATGTTAAGTGATTTTTGAAGTTAAAATCAAAGTTGAGTGACTTTCTGAGATAAGAACCCTAAGTTGAGTGATTTTTAAAGTAAGAAACAAGATTGAATGACTTTTTGAAAGAAAAATCATTAGTTGAGTGATCATTTAAGTTATTAACTCAAAAAAATTATGAAAAAAATTAATTTAGTCTTAGAACTCTTAAAATGATAAATAATTTTAGTAAGGAGATAAGTATATTAAAACACAAGGACTAACACGTAAAAGGATAGGGCAAAACGCTATTATGATCAAAATGTTGAATTCTTAAGATTATCTACCATTTAAAATTGACTAAATATTTTATTATAATATTTTGTAGTTGTTTGTTTTAGGCTTAGTAGTTCTTGTATATTTTTATTAAGAAATTCTATGTAATTTAGCATGACAAGTATTTATGAGAGTAATTAGGTAGGTATGGTATATAATTTACTCTAGTCATATAATATTTACCAAATGCTTTTTCTAATATGATTTTTCTTATATCTACTACTTTTATATCTTTAAGTGCATACAAAATAAGTATTTTAAATTTATCTACCATCACATCAAATAAATAATTATTCATTTTCATAAAATTACTTTTTTCAAAATATTCCCTTCAACCACGTACATAACAAAATATAGTCATCTTAGATTACTATATACTAGATTATTCTTATTTTTCACTTTGCTAATAAACTTCTTAATATATTATTCTTCGAATAATTCTACTATAAAGTAACTAATATGAATTTATTTTATCATATCATGGTTATACATAATTACAAAGGACAAAACACGTTTGTTATCTGAGCTGTTGATAAATTTTTATTTTGATACTTGTGATGTATGTAATTAAGATAAATAAATTAAAATAGAGATTATTTTATTATAAATTTAGTGATATTTTTTATTTATATTACACATCTAAAGTGGTGAATTTAAATAAACTCGATACTATTACACTGCATCCGACTATGTATATGTTTATCTATGCTTAAGTTGTGTGCCTATAAAAAACTAAGATATGCACACAACTATATTTTATTCAATAAAAAGAAATACGTATTCTAAATATCTTATAATTTTTATACACATTTAAGTTTGTCATACGTTAAACTTTATTCAAGCACCTTAAAAAAAAAGCTTAAATGCTAATAATAAATAATTACTTCGTCAATATTTTTTTATTTAATCGTGTTTAAAGTTATATATTGTAGAACACTAACAAAAGACATAAAATAATGACAACGAGATGATACAAGAAATTTGAACGACAAGAGGCTTTTGCAAATAAGATCATATTTCAGATGTTGCACGTGTCTGGAAACTAGTAGCTATATAAATCAATCATAAATTCCTCATCTGTTATATTCTGTTAGAGGTGTGATTCAAATTTTGTTGATTCGGCTCAGAAAGTTTTGCGGTGCGGTCCATGTTTGTGATTTTCAATGGGGTCTGTGATGGTAGTGTAGGGATTGGGTGGACCTTTATGTTTTTGGGCCTAAGACTTATTTGTATGCACATATTATATAAGTGCATTTAGTGGACTGTTTTGTGCATTCAGAAAAATATGCCATTGAGACAATTTGTTTCCACGTTGTACTCTCTCTCTCCATTATAGTGACTTCCTCTGCCCGTGGTTTATCCCGCAAGGGTTTTTATTTAAATCTGTGTGTTCTTGTTTTTCTTTGTGCTTGTGATTTACTTTATTCTGTCCGATCATAACAAAATGGTATCAGAGCTTGATCGATTGTTTTCTCGAGGATGGAAACTATGAAGTATGATATTCCGTTGTTGGATCGCAACACCAGATTTTCGTTATGGCAGGTTAAGATGTGGGTTGTGCTCGCGCAGATGGATTTGGACGATGCGCTATTATGGTTTGATCACATGCTCTCGCCGTGGACAGATGACGATAAACAACGCAAGGATCAGAAAGCTCTATCAGAGATCCACCTTCACTTATCCAATCAGATTCTACAGGGTGTTTTGAAGTAGACCACTGCTGATGCGTTGTAGTTGAAGCCAGAATCTTTATGCATGACGAATAGCCTAACAAGTAAGTTGCATCTCAAATAGTGACTTTATTCCCATCGTATGTCTGAGGGTGCGTCTTTGGAAGATCATCTATCTATCTTTAAAGAAAACATCTCTGATTTAGAGACTCTGGAAGTTAAGTATGATGAGAAAGATTTAGGATTGATTTTGTTGTGTTCGCTGGCTGCATCATTCACGACCTTTAGGGATACGATTTTATATAGTCGTGATACCATGACCATAAATGAAGTCTATGATGCGTTGTTCTCTAAGGAGAAGATAAAACATCTTGTGAATGGGTCGGAGACTCAAGGAGATGGTCTCATTGTTCGAATTCTGGGGGTGATGATAGGTTTAGGTCCAAATCCAAAAACAGAAACAAGACCTGTAATTACTGCAAAAAGAAGGGCCATATCAAATCCGAGTGTTGGAAGCTACAGAATAGAGAGAAAAAAAAGCTCCAAAATCGAAGGAAAATCAATCAAAGAAGTTTGGTGAAGCCAGTTTTGTGGAAGATGGCGATAGTGATAGAGAACTCTTGGTAGTTTCTGATGGTAACTCCAAACCCTGTGAGGATTGGATTCTTGATTCAGCTTGCACGTTTCATATATGTCATAATCGGGATTGGTTTACAACATATAAAACAATTTCTAAAGGTGCTGTGTTGATCGAAAATAACATACCTTGTAAGATAACTGGTATTGGAACAATTAGGATCAAGATGTTTGATGGGGTTGTGAGGACACTTGGTGATGTGCGGTATGTCCCAGACCTAAGAGAAATCTTATTTCCTTGAGTACCCTTGATTCGAACAGTTATAGGTACACTGGTGAAGGTGGATTCCTGAAGGTTACTAAAGGTGCTCTTGTTGTGATTAAGGGGTAGAGAAAGTCTGCAAATTTATATGTCCTGCTAGGCTCTACTGTTACAGGTGATGCAGCTATTTCTACCTCCTCTCTATTAGAAAGTGATGTTGTAAAACTTTGGCATATGTTCCTGGGGCATATTAGCGAAAATGGGATGGCTGAAATAAGTAGGAGAGGACTTCTTGATAGGCAGAGTATTACCAAATTGGAGTTCTATGAGCACTGTATTTTCGGGAAGCAGAAGAGAGTCAGATTCACTAAAGACATCCACTCAACTAAGGGCACACTTGATTACATTCATTCTGATCTCTGGGGTACTGCCAGAGTACCTTCTAAATGAGGCACTAATTACTTGTTCACTATTATTGATGACTAATCCAAAAAAGTTTGGGTGTTCTTTCTAAAGCAAAAGAATAATGTGTTGCCTACTTTCAATGAGTGGAAGACTATGATTGAAAAATAGATAGAGAAGCAGGTAAAACACCTTCGGACCGATAATGGTTTAGAGTTCTGTTCTAATGAATTTAATGCTTTGTGCAAGTCAGAAGGAATTGTGAGGCACTTGACAGTTCATCATACTCCTCATCGAAATGGTGTGGCCGAATGAATGAATAAGACTATAATGAAGAAGGTGCGTTATATAGTCTTTAATGCTGGTTAACCCAAGTCTTTTTGGGTTGAAGCTGCTTCCACAACTTGCCTTCTTATTAATCGCTCTCCCTCAGTTGTTACTGATAAAAAGACTCCACAAGAGGTATGGTCTGATACTCCTGCTAGTTATTCTGATTTGAGGATATTTGGATGTCCTGCATATGCTCATGTTGATAATGGAAAGTTGGAACCTAGATCTGTCTAGTGCTTATTTATGGGTTATAAGCCTGGTGTTAAAGGTTATAAACTTTGGTGTCCAAAAAGCAGAAAGGTTATAATTAGCACGGATGTTGTGTTTGATGAAACTGCCATGCTTCGGGCTCCCTCTGAATCTAGTGCTTCGCCCCCAGATGAGCTCAGTGACATGAATCAACAAAAGTCAAGCACCCATGTTGAATTGCAGATCGGAGCAGAGTCTACACCAGTGCCTACTTCTCAGTCTAGCCCGGAGATACAAAGTGATACTATTTCTTCTTCACCACCAGTGGATCCACAATATTCTATTGCTAAAGACAAACCTAGAAGAGATATTAGACCTCCTCAGAAGTATGTTGAAGTTAATTTGGTTGCTTATGCATTGAGTGTAGCAGAAGGTATTAATTTCGGTGAAAATCCTTCTTCTTACTCAGATGCTGTTAGTTGTGATGATTCCGGCCGATGGATGATTGCTATACAGGAGGAGATAGAATGAATTCATAAAAATGACACATGGGATCTGGTGAGATTGCCTAAAGATAAGAAAACTGTCCGTTGCTAGTGGGTTTTCAAAAAGAAAGAAGGAACATCCAGAGTTGAAGATGCTAAGTACAAAGCAAGACTAATTGCTAAAGGTTACAGTCAGGTTCCAGGTATCGACTTCACAGATGTGTTTTCTCCAGTTGTAAAGCATAGTTCGATTAGAGCATTGCTTGGTAATGTGGCTATTCATAATCTTGAGCTTGAGCAGCTGGAATTCAAAACTACATTCTTACATGGAGAACTTGAGGAGGACCTCTATATGCAGCAATGTAATGCCCGGATTCTGCACCCCGGACGCCACACGGTGTTTACGACCTCAAAGGACCACAAGCTAACCTATGACAGGTACCTTCTATGAGTACTGAATAAAATATTGAAATAATGCAAAAATTAGGCTGAAGTGCCATAAGGTTCATAATCTGAATACTGATCAATATAGCAACTGATAATAACATCACCAAAACTGAATACTGTCTGAACTAGTCTAGTCTGAAAAACCTCTAACTGAACTGTCTGAATGTGGAGTTGATGGGATAATCCCCCAACTAACTCCGACTAGCAAATTACTGAATCTACTGTAATACTGAAATAAAAGAATATCCTCAATAGATGAAGACTCACTACTGAATCTGCTACTGCTAACTGAATCTGGCTAAGAGCGTTCAGGAACCTGGGCATCCGAACCTATGATATGAGACATCATAGAGCAAAGAGAAAGTATGCGTCAGTACGTGGAATGTACTGGTATGCTTGATGAGGTAAGGATGAATGCAAGGGTTTATATACATGAGTAGTAACTGACTGAATGATATGGGATAACAGAATAAGAGTATATGGATAACTGAAACTGCTGTAAATACTGAGTACGCAATATTGCTCATATGCATATTTACTATATCTGAGATTTATACTGAGACTAAATACTAAGTTCTGATAACTAAGTAACGAATATATGAGATTATTGATAACTGAATTACTGATAATTGGGTGACTATTATTGACAGTCCTGATTCTAAAGAACTGGACTGAATTCTATACTAAGACTGAAACTAAAACTGTTGGAGGTAATCATCTAATCGACATGCCCCTCTATGAATTGATTGGGGTAAAACCTCTAACCCCAGTTGGAAGGGTGTCAGTACCATGCCACGGGTACAGACACTGGCTGTGTGGATCCACTAAAATATCATCCCGAAGGACTAAGGGTCACCCTCTACTGATAGGTTCCCTAATGAGAACGATATTACCCTCAACTGGCAGGTAAATACCTTATCAATCCTCAATTGGCAGGTTGATATCTCAACCTACGCTGGCTACGTAGTTCTAGAACGCAAGGACTTCTACTAAGGATCACACCCTCTACTGACAGATGAGCCCCCATCCTTGGGTTGCTCGGTGTTGAATCCTACTACAACTGAATGACACTAATTATTGGACTGACTGGACTGAGCTGAGTTTAACTGTGTTCTGTAACTGACTAAGTACTATTGTTCGTGATATTTTTGAGACTATTTTATGGCTACTGTAGTTCTAGGTAAACAACTAGATTTTCGAGTATTGAATACCCCCAAGACTCGATAGCATTGAAAGTAAAGCATGGCATGATCTTAAAAGCATAATAATAGTTGCTTGTTAATAATACATTCATTTAGAATTTAATCAAACACTTGAGAGGCATGAACTTGTACATGAATGGGACTACATAATAACATGTCATAGTTTCACCATCCAATTCACTTTGGTATACTAGCAAACACTTGGGGAGCATGATTATTTCACATAATAATAAAAAAATATAAATATCATGGATACAACCTTCAACTTGTAAATTCAAGGATTTAACATGCATATCATATAATGCATCACACATGCTATTCTAATTTCGTCAAACTTGTAATTAATCATGGATTAAAACCCAAATAATATCATGGACATGAGCAAAATCAATTTCAAGCATTTAATTCACAAATTTGTAACCTTGTATGTTTAAATAGGGTTCTTGGACTCTATGGGTGAAAAGAACCCATGAATGAAAACCTAACATACTTGAGAAGTTTAGTTCTTGGAGAAATTCTTGAGAATTGTTCTTGATTCTTGAAGGCTAGGGTTTTGCCTTTTGAGAGAGAGTGATTTAATCTTGGGAGAAATTGATTAAATAATGATGTAATTAGGTTATTATGGGTTAAATATCGTGTTTAGGATTGATCAGGGCAATTGAAAAAGACCAATTTACCCAGGGAAAGAAATAAAATTTTTGTCACCGAATTCCCGATTTTGGCTTCCACCGCAATGCGGTGGCATCACGGTAAGCCACTCGAATTAGGCTGACACTGTTTAAAAAAGGGACGAGCGTGAAATGGACTCATGGCGCGATGCGGTGCCACACTGGAGAATGATAACTGGGAAAATGGCCCTTGGCGCGATGCACCGTTATCGCGCAGCTTCACTGGAAAATGCCAATTGGGAACTGGTGTTTCTCCGCAATGCGGGCTTATTGCGATGGCACACTGAAACTTGACAATTGTCATTTGGACCCTCACCGCGACACGATGTTTCTCCAGTTGGCACACTATTGATAGCGCTCAATCTACAGCTCTCGTAGGAGTGTAAAGCGGTCATTAGCAAATATAGAACCCAACAGGGTTGGGTGTCGATCCCACAGGGAATAGCTTGGCCAACAAGTAAGCAAAATTACTAAACTTTTGGTGCAAGTCTCGTAAAAAGGGGGGATTTGTAATGTGTCACCAAAATAATTAAATAAAAGCTGAAAATAGCAAAGTAAAAGAGAAAGATTGTTACGTAAGTTGTAAACAATGAGAATTGAGGCGTTGGGGTTATGTCCACCTTCTGAGGTATACGTCTCTATTGGCTATGAGTGTGTAGAATTCTGACATGCAACTGCTTATAGAGAATTGTATTCGATGGTAAATCCAGGCGTCTTTCGACCTATTCGAGGATTATTTCACTTTAACTCTTTCGAGCTTAAATCGTGTCTAACGGTACGAATTCTCCAAGAGGTTAGTCCAGTTACGACACTAGCTTTTTAGTAGGGAATTTTAGGGGGTGACCCTACTACCTTGACATTATCTCTTTTCCAGACAGATAACCTTTCTTTCGAACAAGTTAAATGTTATACTGGCGTATTCTTGCGTTTGCAACCACAAAGAATGTAGACTAAGATGAAGAGAATAATGATATAAGCAGTATACGTGTCGCGAACTCACAAACTCACAGCAATAGATAGTATCTCATACGACTTTCATAACCCCAACAGAGAAGTTTAGTTACCCATGAATGCGAAGGAGATCACGATTGACATTGTTGTTATACCACAAGATTGAGTAATTTCGTGTAGCTTAGGTGGTAGGCGTGAGGCGTGAATTCCTAGGCAAAGTAACGATTCTCTTGTTGTGGAATTTAATAATAGAAGAGTAGAAGAAGAAAAATAGAATTAATGGAAAGATTAGAAGAGTTGTAGAATTGTTTGTAGTGGAAAATGAGAGGGATGGAAGAAAGTATTGTGGTCTCCCTGATTCTTCAAAATCTCTAGCATGATAGGGTATTTATAATACCCATATCCTAATCCTACTAGATAAATAAAATATCTAACCAAATCCTACTAGGCTAATGTAATACTTAACCCTATTGTACTAGGTTAATGTAACATTATCATAATCCAAATAACATAATGAAATACATAACCCAATTGTACTAGGTTAATGTATCATTGTCCAAATCCAACTAAGTTACTGCAAATCCCCAAAGTCTTCAGAAATGTTGTTTTAGCCCGGGACAGATTTTCCATGCAGCAGTTTTGGTCCTTAGGCGTGTAAACTCCCTTCCCTTCCTTCGTGAGCTTTCTTTTGCGTCAAGTAAGCCATAAAATGCTGAATTCTGCATCATTTATACCTGAAACTTTACTAATCATGTTCGTTAGCTCATTTACAGGAAAAAGGACTAAAAGTGCATGAAATATATACTTTGTTCTCAAAACTAGGCTATAATATGGGCAAAATATATTGATATAGGCGTGTAAATTCTCCTATCATCAACACCCCACACTTGAAGCTTTGTTTGTCCTCGAACGAAATACCATGTCCTTCTAAACATCAACTTAGGGTTTTACAGCAACAACACAAAACATTTGTCAAGACAAGCACAACAATTATCAACAAAGAGTAGCTTTTCGATTATAGGTAGAAACAATATAACCTCTAGCATAGACTCGTGATGGTGATCAACTCGCATGCAAATGTTAAGGTACAAGGAATCATATATAACTACCCAAAACTCATCAACCTTGTGTGTCTCACACTATAGTACCCATAATCACTCACAAGTATAGCATATTTTTCAAACATGGGTATCAAAATGTCCTTGCTCTCACTCTCACAAAGAATTCATATGTAGCAACTGATGACCATAGGCTTGCCCTTAATGTAATACTCTACTAAATGTCAGAATGCTAAGCTTAGGATCAAGTAGGTCTTTTGATGGTCTTAATGTAGGCTAAGGGACGGGTAGGACTATTTTGGCTAGGAATAGTGACTAAGTTCCTAAGCGCTTTAATACATCACTTTGTATCATTGACACTTTTTTTTTTCTTTCAACCTTTCTTTCTTTTATTCTACCACCCTTGTTCTCCTCTTTTGTTTTTCAATTTTAAGCACAACTCGCTTTTCAGCTTTCTTTTCCTTTTTCTTTTCACAACATACCTCTTATGATAGCACTTTTTTTTTCATAACACATTCAAGCACCATTACAATTTATAGCATCATACTCACCCAATTTCCTCTTATGTTGTCACATGACTTTTTCACTTTAAAGCACTTAGGAGTTTGGATCAAATTACGGTCTTGAAAAAAATGGATTAGGCTTACATACAAGGTTGTCAAAGAAAATAGGCTAAAGGCTCAAAAGGGTTTAACTAGGATGATGTCCATGGGTAGGTAAAACTGAAGGTAAACAAATATAGGTTGCCAAAGAAATGCCTAAATCATATCCTAAACTTACACTCCTTATTTTCGCTTTGCATACATACCAGGCAAGTTCTAGCATCAGCCACACACATAGAATATACGATTATCTCACACACACAAGGCACATGGTCGACTTGCTTGGAAGTAATATAGACTCTCGACCCAACAAGTGAAGGAATTGAACCACACAATATCACATAATGAGTCACAACTAGAGCCTAAACGTTGCAATAGTCACAATTGTAGCACATACTCTTGTTATAATCTCATGCTGCCTATCAAAATAATTTCATGTGAAGCTAGAAAAAACAACAAAAACAAAAAAACTAAAACACGAAAAAAACAATAAACAAACATAGATGCGATAGAGAAGTATAGCATACGATACCACCACCCCACACTTAAACGGGACACTGCCCTCAGTGGAAAATAAATACGAGGAACCTGGTTAGTCGGACTCTTCCTCAATGTCGGGGGTCATACTCCCTTCGTCAGAATCATCATAAGAGTCGTCGTCAGAGTTCTCCTCCTCGTTAAAGTCTGGCAAACGTCGATCGTCATCAGTCGGCACATCATCATCTAGAGGTTCCTCAAAGTATACGCCCACTCCACACATCTCCCGTGCATGCATGTTCATGGGATAGTTGTGGTCCAGCTGTTGGAGCTCTGCAGCAGTTGGAACACGTCCACCACTCATCATAGTAAATCGTGTCATGCTATAAAGATGACGAAAGAAACTCTCATCACGAGCATGTCTTTCCGCAGTAGTAAGGTTGACACCATGAGTTGTTTCAGCATCTTTGACCTTAGTAAGGTCAACCTTCTTTGGGTTATGTGGGAGATTGTGGTCAGCTGGTTCCTCTTCGATATCCTCCTTCCGCAAGATTGCTGTCAACAGATTTCCAAACGTGAAGTGAGACCTTTTGTGGAGTCTGGCCTTCTTCATGGTAGAGCGAATGATTGCCCCAAAGTTGATAGGGACATTCATCATCAAAGCATAGACCAAACACACTCTATCTCTTGATATCTTAGTGTATTGAGTCCCAGTAATAAGGCATGAGTTGACAATACGCATCCAGATTCTTGCTTCCCTATTCAGTGAAGCATAAGGGAAGGTGTTGTGTCGTCCTGTGTCTTTATGTCTGCCCCACCTTGCCATCGATCTACTTCCACAAAGTGTGTGTCTAATTGCTATATAAGGAGGCCTGCTGTACAGCTCTTTGAATGGTGCTGGGTCGACCGAAGGTAAGCCAAGAAAAGAGTTGATCCAGTCCGCGTTGAGCTGTAACACTTGGCCCCGAATTTTGACTTCGTTGCCTGTTGTTTTCGGCGACCAGTTGGCGTAAAACTCTCTTGTCAAATCAAGATTACATTCTCCCATATCGCAGAAGATGAAATCCAGCTTCAATGCCATGATTTTCGCCAACATACGCGGCTCCTTCTTCGCTAAGGTGTCCTTGTTGATCAGGTCGACGTGAACATATCTTCTTTCTTTGTTGTTCCTGTACCATTCTTTGGCTTCCTCCTCAAGAACCCATTTTATTCCAAACATTCTGCGGGGTAGTTGTGTTGAGGATGATTCTCCTTGGTCCTTTCTACCTCTCTTCTTGCCCTTTTGGGAAGTGGTAGCCTTCTCCTTGCCTTGCCTCGCTTTAGGTGCCATTGTACCTGAGACTAGAAATAGTGTTAATGGCAGCACAATCTCAGTCGATACAAAATATAAACAAGTAGTAGGGGTACCACCCCACACTTAGTTTTGTTGACACAAATCAGTGAAGTAAAAGTGGTCGATTACTCAGATTTCGTCGACATACGTTTTAGGATTATATTTCGACAAGAAAATCAGTAATGTATTACTACTTGCAGCCATTGCACTACTTTCATGTTAGATATAACAACACTACTACATAGGGGTTGTAACATGGTATGGATTTTTTTCAACAATCGCAACCTCCTAAGTCGGTAGGCAACTATAAGGCTTATCCCGATGAACGGGATAGTCTAGCATGTAAGTATCCAAGTAACAAGATCATAACATGATAGTCAATGTTCGTCACCATAGCAATTCCGCAAATCGTATAACAATGCTATTAAAACTAAATTCAAGTCGGAAACAAGTCAAGATTTTCCTACGTATATGTTTACTCACATGATTTTGTATCAACGATCAAAACACATGAACATCACCAATCAATCTTATACGATGTAGTAATTTATAATAGACATAGCAACGTAGTACTTACGAGAAATAAATAAAGAATAAGAGAATACTTACTTGCTTGAAGCTTTTGGAGATGGTTTTGTGAATTAGAAGAGCAAAAAGAAAATTTTTGGGATGGTTTGGAGAGGGAATGCGATGCCTTTAGGTTAATTTCTAGTGTGGTTATGTTTCAAGACTAAGTCCCCTTTATATAGGAAGAGAATGGGTCGGGTTTTGACCCATTTACAATCGGTTTTGGAGACAAAATTGCTACATATGCGGCGCATAATGCTCGACATAATCATGGTATGTGCGGCGCATAGTCTATGGAATTTAGGGACATATGCGCCGCATAGTCTATGGCATATGAGATCCTGAGACCTAATGCTATAGTATAGACGGCGCATAGTCAAAAGCACACTTAGGAATGGGCGGCGCATAGTGTATAGCACACTAGATTCCGAGACCTTAGGCTATAGGATAGGTTATGCATCATTCGTGGCCTAGTTTTACCTAGGCCTAGCCTTCCTCGATGCCTAGTTTGGCATGAGCAATGCTCAATCCATAGCCTTATGCATCACTATTCCTAACTTACCAACTTTACCATACAATGCTTCCAAATCGTCAATTGAAATCAATCTCCTCGTTGAATACCTCTTGCACCTATTTTTTCTTAAAACCAAATGAAAACGATTAGTACGATGGGTTGCCTCCCACCAAGCGCCTTAGTTTTGGTCGTGGCACGACTCTTATTTTTGGATTTTCATTATCAAAAGCAAAACAAGTAAAAAAAGAACGATAAAACGATGGGTTGCCTCCCATCTAGCGCTTTTTTTATTGTCGTGGCTCGACATAGTTACCTCGAGTACTTAGACTTCGTCGATATAAGTGATGTCCATAGAATTCATCGAGTCAAGAGGACCGATATAAGGCTTAACACGTTGGCCATTCACCTTGAAGACAACACCATAGTTGTCTTCCAATTCGACTACTCCAGACGAGTAGACTTGGATAACTTTGTATGGACCAGACCACTTAGACTTTAACTTACCTGGGAAGAGCTTCAATCTGGAGTTGAAGAGAAGTACCATATCACCCCTTTGGAAGTTTCGTCGAACAATCCGCTGATCATGATACTTTTTCATCCGCTCCTTGTATAGGTCTGACCTTTCATATGCATGGAGACGGAATTCATCTAGTTCGTTCAGCTGCTCCAACCTCAGATTCTTCACATCATCCCAATTCAAATTTAATTGCTTTAATGCCCACAATGCCTTGTGTTCGAGCTCGATGGGTAGATGACAAGCCTTCCCATAGACTAGTTGATAAGGAGACATGCCAATGGGTGTCTTGAATGCAGTCCTATACGCCCATAGTGCCTCATCTAGCTTTCGAGACCAATCATTCCTATTCGCATTAACCGTCTTTGCAAGGATTTGCTTGATCTCGCGATTGGAAACTTCTACTTGTCCACTAGTTTGGGGATGATAAGGCGTAGCTACCTTATGTTGCTTGACACCATACTTGGCCAAAAATGATTTGAATAGCTTGTTGCAGAAGTGAGATCCTTCATCACTTATGATAGTACGTGGTACTCCAAAGCGAGAGAAGATATTCTTCTTTAAGAACGCTACAACATGATTTCCTTCGTTGTCGGCCAATGCTACAACTTTTACCCATTTCGAAACATAATCCACAGCAACCAAGATGTACTTCATTCCAAACGAATTCACGAATGGACCCATGAAATCAATACCCCACACATCAAAGAGTTCTACCTCAAGAATTTGGTCATGGGCATTTCATGGTGTTTTGAAATAGCACCTTGACGCTGGCATTGGTCACACCTTCTAACATAGTCGTAGGCATCTCTGAATATCGAAGGCCAATAATAACCACTTTGCAATACTTTTCTGGACGTCCGATTGCCTGCGTGATGTCCTCTAACTTGCGAAGTGTGGCATGCTTCCAAGATAGTAGGCACCTCTTTATGGGATATACATCATCGAATGATACCATCCGCACATCGTCGAAACAAATAAGGCTCATCCCAATAGTAGTGCTGTACGTCATGCATAAACTTCTTCCTTTGGTGGTAAGATAAATTGGCAGGTATCATATTACTCACCACGAAATTTGCAAAGTCGGAATACCATGGTAATTTATCCATTTTTGTCGCTAATATCTTTTCGTCCGGGAATGCATCATCAATCTGAATTTCAGGTTGCGCCACATGCTCATTCTCAAGTCGAGATAGGTGATCAGCCACTTGGTTCTCGCAACCTCGTCTATCTTTGACTTCGAAAATCAAACTCTTACAGCAGCAATACCCATCTAATTAACCTTGGTTTTGCATCCTTCTTTGTCATTAGATACCTAAGAGCTGCATGGTCTGTATGAACGATCACCTTAGTACCCAATAGATAGGCACGAAACTTCTCAAATGCATACACAACCGCTAGGAGCTCTTGTTCAGTAACAGTGTAGTTCCTTTGGGCTTCATTTAGGACCTTACTGGCATAGTAGATAGGATGAAATAATTTCTCCTTTCTCTGACTAAGAACAGCACCAACGGCTACACCACTAGCATCACACATGACTTCAAACGGGAGAGTCCAATCTGGTACTACCATAATAGGGGCTTCAATGAGTTTTCCTTTAAGGCATTCAAATGCCTTTAAGCAATCGTCATTGAAGTCAAACTTTGCATCTTTCTCCAATAGTTTGCACAATGGACTCGCAATTTTGGAGAAGTCTTTGATGAACCTACGATAGAAACCAGCATGGCTAAGAAAACTACGAACTCCCTTCACCGAAATTGGAGGCGGTAGCTTCTTAATAACCTCAATTTTTGCTCGGTCAACCTCTATTCCTCTTTCAGAGATCTTGTGCCCAAGAACGATTCCTTCTTTTACCATGAAGTGGCACTTCTCCCAATTCAGCACAAGGTTGAACTCTACACATCTTTGTAATGCCATGCTCAAGTTTGCCAGGCATGCTTCAAAAGACTCACCAACAACTGAAAAGTCATCCATAAATACCTCCAAAGTGTCTTTAACCATATCAGAGAAAATAGACATCATACAACGTTGAAAGGTGGTTGGTGCGTTACATAACCCGAATGACATACGTTTGAAGGCAAACGTACCATATGGGCATGCAAACGTTGTCTTCTCTTGGTCTTCGGGTGCAATACAAATCTGATTATAGCCTGAATAACCATCCAAGAAGCAAAACCATCCTTTCCCCGCTAATCGATCTAGCATTTGGTCCATAAATGGCATTGGGAAGTGATCCTTGAGTGTCCAAGAATTCAGCTTGCGGTAGTCCATGCATACTCTCCATCCAGTGACGGGCCTGAGTGGAATAAGTTCATTCTTTGCATTCGCGACCACCGTCATACCTCCTTTCTTGGGAACACATTGTACAGGGCTTACCCATGTACTATCAAAAATAGGATACACAACTCCTGCGTCTAACCACTTGATGATCTCTTTCTTCACCACTTCTTGCATAGGTGGGTTTAGACGCCTTTGATGCTCAATGGTGGTTGTGCAATTTTCTTGAAGCTGAATTTTATGTGTACAAATCCCAGGTGAAATACCAATAATATCCGCAATGGTCCATCCAATAGCTCTAATATACTTGCGTAGAATAGCAATAAGAGCTGCAACTTGTTGCTCACCCAAATCGGCTGCCATAATGACTGGAAGAGTGTTTCCGCTTCCTAAGAATGCGTACTTCAAATGACTTGGCAACTCCTTCAATTCTAACGTGGGTGGCTCTTCAATAGATGGCTTAGCTGGTGGTGTAGGCCGATTCTTGAGATCAAGATCCAGCTTCTTGGGAGTATAGCGATATGTTCCTAATCCCAATAGAGCACAAATGGCTTCTTCAGAATTTTCAGCATCTTCACTTTCTCCATTCATGAGCACAACCTCCAAGGGATCATCAATAATTTGCTCTTCTTCAAGTAGTTCTTTCTCATCATCAAAGAAAACATCAGCCACCGAAAATACACTAAGATCTTTGGGTTGCTTCATTGATTTGCAAACATCAAAACGAACCACTTCGTCATTTATTCGGAATGAAAGTTCATTAGCTCTCAAATCAATGAGCATACTTCCTGTAGCAAGGAAAGGGCGCCCCAAGATTATGGGAACCTCAGAATCTGCTTCACAATCCAAGATGACAAAGTCTGCTGGAAAGATAAATGAAGAAACTTTTACCAAGACATCGCATAGAATACCAACAGGTCGTTTTACCGACCTATCTGCCATGACGAGCCTCATATTGGTTGGAGTAGGATCTCCTAATCCCAACTTCTTGTAGATCGATAATGGCATCAAATTGATGCTGGCTCCTAAGTCACATAATGCTTTGGAAAAGTTCAAAGATCCGACGGTGCAAGGAATAGTGAAAGCTCCGGGGTCGGCCTTCTTCTGAACTATCGATCGGGTAGCAATTGCACTACAATGATGCACATCGTCTTTCAGCTCATAACTTGCTGCCCTCTTCTTTGTCAAAAGATCCTTCATAAACTTCGCATACCCAGACATTTGTTCAAGTGCCTCCACCAATGAAACATTAATGGTCAGCTGCTTTAACATAGTCATGAATTTGCTGAACTTAGTGTCATCCGCCACCTTCTTCAGTCTTTGGGGAAAAGGTGGTGGTGGGTATGGAAGTGTTCTCTCCACGGTTTTCTTCTCCTCTTGCTTCCGTTTTTCCATTTTTTCAGGCTGCACGTCACTGGGCGTGACATCCTTGACGTCAGGACTGGTTGTTGCGGCATCTTCTCCTTTTGCGTTATCATCCATGTCCGCAACTTCGTCAACCACTTGCTTGCCTTTTGCTGAAGGTTCCAGCACCTTACCACTTCTGGTAGTGATGTCCATGCATGACCCATCATTCCTTGGGTTTTGCACAGTATCGTTAGGTAAAGTGCCAGCCTTTCTTTGATTGAGTGCTGCTGAAAGTTGGCTCAATTGCTGCTCTATTTGCTTGATTGAAGTGGAATGAGAATCAACTAGTTGTTTCATGGAGGACAAATCATTAATTACCTCAGTAACTCCCGCGCTCATTGCTTCCACTCCTTTCAATAATTTAGCCATCATGTCTTCCATACTTCCAGAATTAGATGTGGTGGTATCACGTCTACCAGGGGGAACGTACAAACCACTCTTTTCATTGTTTTTCTTCCAACTACCTTGGTCTTTGCTTCCAGATTTATCATAATAGTTCCGACCTTGGTTTCCTTGGGTATTCCCACGGAAACCCCCCTGATTGTTCAAGTAGTTGGCCTCCTCTTTCGAATCAGATTCTTCTCTTCCGTTTAGCGCCACAACTTTCACTTTTTCGGTCTTCCCTGATAATAAATGCTTTGTCAGAAGATCCACTTGCATTTTCATGTGCGCTAAATCTTGATCACGTTCTTCTTGTCTTCTTCTTTGGTCTGCAGTCATGCCTATAGATAAAGTGGGGCTCTCTACCTCGGAATCCCTGGTATTCCAAGCTCTACTTTGTTTCGTCATGCGATCTAGCATATTGCTTGCTTGACCAAAGGTAAGATCCATAAAGGATCCTCCAGCTGCGTTATCCACCACTGGCTTAGTTATTGAATTCAAGGCTCTATACAATATCTCCATGAGGTGAACATTAGTCATGTGATGGTTTGGGCATCTCGCTAGCTTTGTCTTGAACCTCTCCCATGTTTCATGAAGAGCTTCAGTGGGAAGTTGACGAAAGTTGCTGATTTCATCTCTCAATTGTGCCCTTTTGGAAGGCGGAAAGAATCTTTCTAGGAAAGCGTCTCTCAATTGCCTCCAATTTGTAATTGAATCAGGAGTCAGCCCATTCAACCATAGTGTTGCCTCCCCAGACAGAGACAATGGAAATAGACGTAATCGAATTACATTCTGACCAACACCAGGATTGTCAAAAGACTTGCATGTAGAAATAAAGTTGATGAGATGCATATTCGGATCATCGCCTGCTAGTCCACCAAATAATCCCTTGAGTTGCAATAACTGAATCATGGTGCTTGTGATGTTGAACTTGGCTCCGGGCGCTCATGGTGGTGGAATTATAGCTCCAGTGGCTCCGGCACCATCAAGATCATCATCATCATCGTCGAAAGCTGGCTGCATAGGTTGGCGATCATGTCTATACCGAGCTTGTCGACCTCTTCTGTTGACAGGTGTTGTGATTTCAGCATCATGCCTTGGGTTTAGTAACTCGTCATCACCTAAATCCTCATCGTCAGGATTTGTTGCTCGTGCAGGGTTATCAATGTTCTGCTGTTGAACCTGGGCTGCGGCAAGGGCAGCCAATCTTGCTTGTTCCTGTTGAGCAGCCATCCTTGCGATTTCAGCTTGTGCTTCCATTCTACCAATGCGTTGTGGTTCAGGATTCATTGGTAATAACGGTTGACCAGAACTTCGAGTATGGGGCATGCACTAAAATAAAAACCTGCAGTAGACAAAAACAAAAACTAAACGTAAAAGTATGAGAATCTTTGACCAAAGGGTCTAGTAATTATCACGAACTTGATTGACACTTGTATTCCCCGGCAACGACGCCACTTTTTGATAACGCTCAATCTACAGCTCTCGTAGGAGTGTAAAGCGGTCGTTAGCAAATATAGAACCCAACAGGGTTGAGTGTCGATCCCACAGGGAATAGCTTGACCAACAAGTAAGAAAAATTACTAAACTTTTGGTGCAAGTCTCGTAAAAAGGGGGGATTTGTAATGTGTCACCAAAATAATTAAATAAAAGATGAAAATAGCAAAGTAAAAGAGAAAGATTGTTACGTAAGTTGTAAACAATGAGAATTGAGGCGTTGGGGTTATGTCCACCTTCTGAGGTATACGTCTCTATTGGCTATGAGTGTGTAGAATTCTGACATGCAACTGCTTATAGAGAATTGTATTCGATGGTAAATCCAGGCGTCTTTCGACCTATTCGAGGATTATTTCACTTTAACTCTTTCGAGCTTAAAGCGTGTATAACGGTACGAATTCTCCAAGAGGTTAGTCCAGTTACGGCACTAGCTTTTTAGTAGGGAATTTTAGGGGGTGACCCTACTACCTTGACATTATCTCTTTTCCAGACAGATAACCTTTCTTTCGAACAAGTTAAATGTTATACTGGCGTATTCTTGCGTTTGCAATCACAAAGAATATAGACTAAGATGAAGAAAATAATGATATAAGCAGTATACGTGTCGCGAACTCACAAACTCACAGCAATAGATAGTATCTCATACGGCTTCCATAACCCCAACAGAGAAGTTTAGTTACCCATGAATGCGAAGGAGATCACGATTGACATTGTTGTTATACCACAAGATTGAGTAATTTCATGTAGCTTAGGTGGTAGGCGTGAGGCGTGAATTCCTAGGCAAAGTAACGATTCTCTTGTTGTGGAATTTAAGAATAGAAGAGTAGAAGAAGAAAAATAGAATTAATGGAAAGATTAGAAGAGTTGTAGAATTGTTTGTAGTGGAAGATGAGAGGGATGGAAGAAAGTATTGTGGTCTCCCTGATTCTTCAAAATCTCTAGCATGATAGGGTATTTATAATACCCATATCCTAATCCTACTAGATAAATAAAATATCTAACCAAATCCTACTAGGCTAATGTAATACTTAACCCAATTGTACTAGGTTAATGTAACATTATCATAATCCAAATAAACTAATGAAATACATAACCCAATTGTACTAGGTTAATGTATCATTGTCCAAATCCAACTAAGTTACTGCAAATCCCCAAAGTCTTCAAAAATGTTGTTTTAGCCCGGGACAGATTTTCCATGCAGCAGTTTTGGTCCTTAGGCGTGTAAACTCCCTTCCCTTCCTTCGTGAGCTTTCTTTTGCGTCAAGTAAGCCATAAAATGCTGAATTCTGCATCATTTATACCTGAAACTTTACTAATCATGGTCGTTAGCTCATTTACAGGAAAAAGGACTAAAAGTGCATGAAATATATACTTTGTTCTCAAAACTAGGCTAAAATATGAGCAAAATATATTGATATAGGCGTGTAAATTCGCCTATCATCAACTATTTTACTAAAGATGCACTTCTCACCCGAGTATCGAATTTGGGTGAAATTTATATCGTTAGAAACCTAACTGAATTCCTATGCAATGGAAAGTCTTGAACTGAAAAATTCTGAGTATTTTGAAAATTTTATATAGAGATGCCCATGTATTAAGAGCTAAACTGAGCTAGGGAAATACAGAGTATTACAATATCTCTTCCTTGGGAACATTCATCCTCGAATGAGATTGATTAAGTTGAGAAACACTAATAGACTAAGTTCACATATTGAATATGCATGATTACCTGGTTAAAATGATTCATGAATGTATGACTCATGAATATGATATCCAATAGTAACTGAAGTTTGTACTATAACTGAACATAGAACTGAGTAAATCTAAGGAAGACTGTTACCTCAAGCTGAGTCTGAGTTCGCGGAGAAGAGGTGAGGATACTTGGTTTGCATATATGCTTCTTCTTCTCAAGTATCTCCCTCAATGGACTGATTCCGCCAAAGAACTTTGACCAAGGAACCTTTTTTGTTTCTCAGTCTGCGAATCTATTGATCAAGGATTTGGACTGGAAACTCTTTAAAAGAGAGATCATTCTGAATATTTACGTCCTCTAAAAGGACTACGACTGCTGGGTCACCAATGAATTTATTTAGCAAGGAGACGCGGAACACTGAATGTACTGAAGCTAGGTCTGAAGGCAACTTAAGCTCGTAAGCTACCTTTTCGAAACGGCTGAGAATTTTATAAGGACTGGCATATCGGGGACTGAGCTTTTCTTTCTTGCCGAACCTCTTCACTCCCTTTATGGGAGAGATTTTTAAATTCACATAATCGCCAATCTCAAACTCGAGATCCTTTCTCCTCACATCTGCAAATGATTTATGTCGTCTTTGGGCTGCCTTAAGCCTTTCCCTGATCAACTGAACCTTCTCTAAGGCATCAAACACTAAATTGGGCCCTACTACTGCGGCCTCACCTACTTCGAACCAACCAATTGAAGATCTACATCTCCTACCATGAAGATCCTCAAATGGAGCCATTTGAATACTAGAATGATAACTGTTATTATATGCGAATTCAATCAAAGGCAAGTGGCTATCCCAACTACCTTTAAAATCAACTACGCATGCCCTTAACATATCCTATAGAGTCTGAATGGTCCTTTCTACTTGAGCATCTGTATGAGGGTGAAAAGCTATATTGAGGTGAATTTGGGTACCAAGACCCTTTTGGAATGCTTTCCAGAAGTAAGAGGTAAACTGGGTACCTCTATCTGAAATGACGGATATTGGGACTCTGTGCAACCTGACGAACTCTCTGATATAGAAGTTGGCATAGTCCTCGATTGAGTAAGAAGTATGGACTGGAAAGAAATGAGCAGATTTGGTCATCCTATTTACGATAACCCAAATTGAATCATACTGATAACGAGTATGAGGCAAACCCATCACAAAGTCTATGTTCACTTCTTCCCATTTCTATATGGAAATGCTGAACTCTTGCATAGACTCACTAGGCTTCTGGTGCTCAATCTTAACCTGCTGATACGTAAAGCACATAGTTACAAACTCTGCGATATCTCTGTTCATCCCACTCCACCAATAGATCTCCTGTAAATCGCAATACATCTTAGTGTCCCTTGGATGAATCGAGTAACGTGCACCATGTGCTTTAACAAGAATTCATTTCCTCAAGTCATCTACACATGGAACATATAACCGACCCTGGCAATGAAATACACCTTCTCCCCCATGGGAGAAAACCTCTACTTTCGAATCTCTGACTGACTCTTTCAGTTTAACAAAACTGGAGTCTCTGTTCTGCTTTTTTTTCACTTCGGAAACCAGAGATGACTCTGAACTGTTCTGAACCCACACACTACTCTCTGCGGAATCGACTAAGCGGACACCTAGTTGGGTAAGCTGATAAACTTCTTGAACTAAATTCTTTTTACCATTTTCAACATGAGCAACACTACCCATAGACAACCTACTGAGAGTATCTGCCACTATATTGGCCTTGCCCGGATGATACTGAACACTCATATCATAATATTTTAACAACTCTAGCCATTTTTTCTGATGCAGATTCAAATCTTCCTAAGAGAACACATACTGCAAGCTTTTGAGATCTGTGAACACCTCAACATGTACCCCATACAAATAATGCCTCCAAATCTATAAGGTAAACACTACTGCTGCTAACTCAAGATCATAGGTAAGGTAATTCTTCTCATGGGACTTAAGCTGTCTAGAGGCATAGGCTATGACCTTACCTCACTACATGAGGACACAACCCAAACCTACTCTGGATGCATCTAAGTACATAACAAACCCATTTGAACCATCTGGTAACGAAAAACTAGGGTTGTAGTGAGTCGAGTCTTTAACTCCTGAAAACTCTTTTTACAAGAATCTAATCACTGAAACTTAGCTTTCTTCTGAGTCAATCTAGACATGGGGAATGTAATAGATGAAAATCCTTTAACAAACCAACGGTAATAGCCAGCTAAACCCAAAAAACTCCTGATATCTGATGGAGAAATGGGCCTAGGCCAGTTTCTCACCGCTTTGGTCTTTTGAGGATTAACTCTAATGCCATTACTGGATACAATATGACCAAGGAATACTACTGACTTTAGCCAAAATTCGCACTTACTGAATTTAGAGAACAACTGATGGGCTCTGAGAGTCTGAAGTACGATTTTGAGGTGATCTGCATGATTATTCTTGCTACGCAAATAGACAAGAATATCATCGATGAAGACTATAACGAACATATCTAAGTACTGCTTGAACACTCGATTCATTAAGTCCATGAAGACTGTTGGGTAATTAGTGAGACCAAAAGACATAACTAGAAACTCGAAGTGACCATGCTAGGTTCGGAAAACTATTTTTGGAATGTCACATTCTCTGAGCTGATGATAGCCTGATCTGAGGTCTATCTTAGAAAAGTAACTGGCACCCTGAAGTTGGTCAAAAAAGTCATTGATTCTAGGAAGTTGGTATTTATTCTTGACTTTGTTCAACTAACGGTAGTCTATACACATTCTGAGTGAGCCATCTTTCTTACACACGAATAAGATTGGGGTGCCCCACGGGGATACACTGGGTCTGATGAATCCCTTATCTAGGAGATCTTTCAGCTATTCTTTTAACTCTTTAAGTTTGGCTGGATCCATTCTGTATGGAAGAATAGAGATGGGTTGAGTGTCTGGAAGAAGGTCTATTCTGAAGTCGATTTCCCTTTCGGGAGGAACTCCGGGAAGATCTTCGAGAAACACATCTAAGAACTCATTTACCACTGGAACTAACTCAAGACTATGAGTCTCTGAACTAAATTCTTTGACTTGCACAAGATGATAGACACATTTCTTAGACATCATTTTTCTCGCTCTAAGGTATGAAATCAATTGACCCTTAAGCGTTGTAGTACTACCCCTTCATTCAAGGACTGGTTCATTTGGAAACTGAAAATGCACAATTTTGTTTCTACAATCAACTGAGGCATAGCATGAATAGAGCCAATCCATGCCAAGAATGATGTCGAAATCCATCATCTCTAATTGTACTAAGTCTGCTGAAGTGACTTTTTGAGATATCATAACCGAACAGTTTCTGTATACCTGTCGGGCTGTGATAGACTGACCCACTGGGGTATAGATTGAGAAATGTTCTGTTAAGACTTCTGGTTTGACCTTAAAGTTGACTGCTATGTAATGAGTTACAAAAGACAGCGAAAGTCCTGGATCTTATAAGGCATAAACATGTAAATGGAAGATATGTAACGTACCAGTGACTACATCAGGAGAACTTTTCTGATCTTTTTGGGACTAAAGTGCGTAAATCCTATTTGGACGTTGCCCACTGGTGGCACTGTAAGTGGCTCCCTGTTGATTCGAGCAACCGGACTGAGCTAGGGGATGATTGTACTGACCCTGTGCACCTGACTGAGGACAATCTCTAATTCTATGGACTTGCATGCCACACCCAAATTATACATCACTGCTAGCTCTGCAGACACCCTGATGGTTCCTGCCACATTTCTGGCAAAGAGAATTTGTTCGAGCACTGCTGATACTACCCTGAGATTTAGAGCCTAGTTCCCTGGCTGAGAACGGAGCTAGAACTAAAGATTTTGGATGAAACTGTGAATAGTTACCTCTCTCTGACTTAGGCTGAGTGAAACTGAAGGTACCCATTCTAGCTCCCTTGTTCTCCATCTATCTCTCCTTATTTTTTGCTTCTTTTATCTGCTGAGCATGGACCATGAGCCTTGATTTTCCATCTCTTTTATTAGAATCATAGTTCTGCACTCCTTAACCACACTCTCTAACACCCCATACACAAACTTGCTCATTCTTGACCTATTGTCTGCTACTACATGTGGAAAATACCTGGCTAACTGAATAAACTTGAGGAAATACTCTTTCACACTCATGTTGCCTTGTATGATATTGATGAATGCTAACACATTGGATTCTCTTAGCTCTAAAGGAAAAAATCTATCTAGAAAAGAAGTAGCAAACTTTTCCCATTCTATGGGATCTGCATATGTACCCATGTCTACCTTTCACTGCTTAAACCACGTGTGAGATTTATCTTGTAGCTGATAGGCAGCTAACTTAGCACTGTCTCTAGCTGTTACCCCCATAATATCTATGACTTTCTGCACCTGATTGAGGAAATCCTATGGATCCTCTTTAGACTTGGATCCTGAAAATAAGGGATAATTCATTCGGGTGAAGTCCCAAATTCTAGTTGCAACAGTATTGGCCACTGGGTTGGCCTGAACAACAGCTGACCGTTCATTCTGAGCTACTATGAAATTGGCTAGAGTGGTGAACGCAACTCTAAATTCTGCATGGGAGACATGCACGTCCAGGGAATCTGCCTGAACGGGCGGAGATGCTGTCTGGTTTCCTGTTCTTCTTCCGTTGGTCTTTTTAGGAGGCACGTTCTGTAAATGAAAGGAATAAGATAATTAGACTGAGAGTTTAACTTGATCTTATGCTCATTCATACGACTTGAATACTAAAAGAAGGGAAACTTTACTAAAAACGTCTCATAGCCTCTTGTCCATAAGTGTAGTGCAGTTCACTCCCATGAACAAAACTCTACGTGACGCGGCTTTAAGACTCCTTAGGACTCTGTTGAATCTTAGGATCTGATACCAAGTTTATAACGCCCTGAGTCTTCACCCTGGACACCACACGATGCTTACGACCCCGAAAGACCAAAAGCTAACCCATGACTGGTACTTGTTGTGAGTACTGAATAAAATATTGAAATAATGAACTCAGGATGAAGTGCCATAAATTTCATAATCTGAATACTGATCAATATAGCAACTGATAATAATATCTGCAAAACTGACTACTGTTTAAACTAGTCTAGTTTGAGAAGCCTTTAACTGAACTGTCTGAATATAGAGTTGAATGAACAAGCCCCCAACTAACTGCGACTAGAAAAATACTAAATATACTATAATACTGAAATAAAAGAATATCCTCGATAGATGAGGACTCACTACTGAATCTGCTACTGCTGACTGAATCTGGCTAAGCGCGGTCAGGAACCTGAGCGTCCGAACCTATGATATGAGACATCATAGCGTAAAAAAAAGTATGCATCAGTACGTGAAATGTACTGGTATGCTAGATGAGGTAAGGCTGAATGCAAGAGTTCATATGATATAATTCTTGTGAATTGTTCTTGATTTTTGAAGGCTAAGGTTTTGCCTTTTGAGAGAGAGTGATTTAATCTTGAGAGAAATTGATTAAATAATGATATAATTAGGTTATTAGGGATTAAAACTCGTGTTTAGGGCTGATTAGGGCAGTTGAAAAAGACCAATTTACCCCTGGAAGGAAATAAATTTTTTGTCACCGAAGTCTCGATTTTGGCTTTCACCGCGATGCGGTGAGCCACTAGAATTAGGCTGACATTGTTTAAAAAGGGACGAGCGTGAAATGAACTTGTGGCATGATGCGGTGTCATCGCGGTGCTACACTGGAAAATAACCCTTGGTGCGACGCGCCATTATTGTGCAGCTTCACTGGAAAATGCCAATTGGGAACTAGCATTTCTCCGTGATGCGGGATTATCACGATGGCACACTGGAACTTGACAAATTCCATTTGGAATCTCACCGCAACGCGGTGCTTCTCCATTTATCACACTATTTTACTAAAAATGCTATAGCTTCTCACCCGGGTATCGAATTTGAGCAAAATTTTTATCGTTGGAATGCTAATTGAGTTTTCTACGCTATGAAAAGTCTTAAACTAAAAAACTCTGAGTATTTTTAAAATTTTATATAGAGATACTCGTGTATTAATAGCTAAACTGAGTTAGGGAAATATGATGTACTGCAAGCAACTAGGGGGCTTTCTAGTTTCGGGAAATGAGGACTGTGTATGCTTGCTGAAAAATTATCTTTATAGCTTAAAGCAGTCACCCATGTAGTGGTATAAGAGGTTTGACTCTTTTATGACCTCTCATATATTTCAGAGGTGCAACTATGACAGTTGTGTCTACTTCAAGGAGGTAAGTGATGGTTCATTCGTGTATCTTCTCTTGTATGTTGATTGCAGGAAAGGATATGGGAGAGATAATAAAAGTCAAAGCCTAGCTCAATAAGGAGTTTGATATGAAGGATCTAGGAGCAACAAAGAAGATTCTTGGTATGGAGATTCTGAGGGATAGAAAGAATTGTAAGTTATACTTGAGTCAGAAAAGATATATTGAAAAAGTGCTTCACAGGTTCAATATGCAAAATGCCAAGCCTGTAAGTACTCCATTGGCAGTTCACTTCAAATTCTCGGCCACTTTATTTCCAAATACAGATGATGAACGTGACTATATGTCTCGAGTTCTATACTCTAGTGCTGTCAGGTCTCTTATGTATGCGATGGTGTATTCCCGACCAGATTTAGCTTATGTTGTTAGTGCAGTTAGCAGATACATGTCAAATTCTAGCAAAGAACATTGGAAAGCAGTTTAGTGAATTTTCAGATACTTGCATGGATCTGCTGATGTTTGTTTGAAGTTTAGGCGAAATAGAGATAGAGTAATCGGGTATGTAGATTCTGATTTTGCAGGAGACCATGATTAAAGGAGGCCCCGTACAAGCTATATTTTCTTCATTGGTATTTGTGCTATCAGTTAGAAAGCTCCTTTACGGACTACGGTTGCTCTGTCAACTACTGAGCAGAGTACATGTCTTTTACAGAGGCTTTCAAGGAAGCCATTTGGTTGAAGGGTCTATTTGGTGAACTTAGCAAGGACTTACAGATTACTACGGTCTTTTATGACAGTCAGAGTGCTATCTTCCTTACGAAAGATCAGATATTTCACTAGAGGACAAAGCACATCGATGTTCGGTATCATTTTGTGCGTGAAATTATTGCTCGTGGTGATATTGTGGTAAGCAAGATTAGTACCCATGATAATCTCGCTGATATGATGACCAAGACACTACCAAGTGCCGAGTTTGAGCATTACTTGGACTTGGTTGGTGTTATCTATTGAGATGTGCCCTTAGGGGCTTTTGTGGAAGAGGTAGAGAGTTTGTCTTGAAATGAATTTGAAATTTGAATTAGAATTGGTGTCAAGGTGGAGATTGTTAGAGTTGTGACCCGAATTTTGTTGATCCATCCCAAAAAGTTTCGCGGTGCGACCCATGTTTGTGTTTTCAATGGGTTTGTGGTGGTAGCATAGGAATCGGGTGGACCTTTATGTTTTTGGGCCTAGGACTTATTTGTATGCACATATTATATAAGTGTATTTGGTGGGTTGTTTTGTGCATTCAGAAAAATACATCATTGAAACAATTCGTCTCCACGTTGTACTCTCTCTCTCCATTATGGTGAATTCCTCTGCCTCTGTGCGTAATTTTTCCCGCAAGAATTTTCATGTAAATCTCTGTGTTCTTGTTTTTCTTTCTGCTTCTAATTTGCTTTATTCTGTCCGATCATAACATATTCAACATATCTTATTTCCTTCAAATCATAACTACATAAATCAATTATTAATGCCCCCTCTCTTGCATTTGACGGTACGTTTCATTTCTTTCAAATCATAACTAGATAAATCAGTTATAAATTCCTCCTCTAGTGCATTTAATATAGGTCTCATTTTCTCCAAATATATATCAATCTTCAAAGGATATTCGGTGATGAACTCCTAAGTTTCATTGTCCATCATTTTCTTTCTCACACACAATTCGTACTAACTCTTTGAAACAGAGGAATTTTTTGAATCCGTTTTCTGAATAAGCACTTGAATTTATCAAATTGCACAATCATAGCTCAATAGCAAAAAAAATTTGTCACATGTACAAAATTTTTTGTAGCATATTATTCTTTTAATATGATTTTCAAAATATTAATCATAAACAAATAAAAAGTGGATATAATTTTTCAGGTATTTGGACTAAATTTCGTTAATAGATATTCGGGCTCATTTTACAAAATTATTAAGATAATTAGTAGAAATTATTAGAATTTTTTGTATGTGATAACATAAATACTATGTAATTCATGTTTCAGATTTGATTTTACCAGTGTAAGGACACAATCGAATAATTTTATTCTAAATAAATATTAATTATAAATTTTAATAGCTAGTTGTCTAAGTAAACTTTAATGTGCTTTAAACTTATAAGGGTATATAAAATATAAAATATTTAATTTCGTATTCGATTAGATAAACAACCTAAAATTGTACCGTTAAGTCAATTATAATCAAATTTTACTATAAAATTACTTTCAAAAAATAATGATACTTTGTAAAAAATATTTTTGTGGGCAGTCGGTTTATCAAGCATCCCACTTTCACACATGATTTGAAAAAAAAAAAAATCGCATTCTCATATATACATAAAATTAATTCTTGAAAATACCAATGAATCAAAGCTAATCGTATTTTTAAACGTACCATTCAATTATTTTATGTGATTAACTATTTAATCGTTCTATGTGATTAAACGTTCATACTGAAAAAATTTAAAAAGTAATAAAGTAGCAAGACAAACATGTTTGGATTTGGACAGAGAGAGTCATCTAAGCACTCAATAATGAATAAAACAAAAAAAAAAAGAAAATTTTATGCTTACCGATGCAAATGATTTGCACGACGAAGATTATCAATAAAAAAAAAGATCTTCTTTATTTTGTTATCAAAAAGTGTCTTGAGTCGGCGAAGTTTTATTGAGATCCGGTCATATAAAATGATGTACTTATAGATAGAGGTTCATCTCTGATTTCTTACCTAAGATTAGTAATTAAATACTCTGACACAATATAATATTTTGGGAAAAGGATATGGACTGATCTTTTTTTTTTTTTTTTTAAATGGTCATAATTTGAAAAGATGGATAACTGTAGTCAATCGACTATTTTTAATGTGTAAACAACATAAATTTCCTATCTATTGAAATTAATTACATAAAATTCCTTCTAGTTCTCTCTCTCAAATTTTGTAAATATACTCATAGATTCGGCTGCCCATCATACATAGCTCGAATGTACGATAAAACAGTTAATCTTATATTTAAGGTAAGATGATAAAATATAATCTCCTACATTCATGGAAAGAGAAATCAGATAAAATCTTTCATTCCCTTAAATAAAGTCATTAATTACCTATAATTATATTTTGTATGATTAAATAAAATAACTGAAATTTAAATTAAAAAAAAAACTCTTAAACATCACTGTTAGTTTTCCTCATTTTTAATGACGTTTTTGAAAAAATAAAGTCATCTTCGTCTTTCTTCAATTCTCGGGAAAAAACTATGAACATCCCCATATTGTTGTGTCATTTCGGAATTTGGGAGTTAGAAAATTATTTATCAATTCTATAAAAGTGATACAATTATTATTTCGGAAAGTATTAACTTTTTGAAATTGATTGCTACGATCGTGATAGAATTAAATATTGATGAAATTCGTAAAAAAATTGAAGTAGAATACACAACAATTTCACATGTATGAGGGCAACTTATACATTTAAAAAGTAAACTGCAGTAATGTATAATGTCATACTACACATCTAAATTTTTCACCTTAAACATGTATGACCTATATATTTTGACAGAAGGTATAATGAAAATTTATACAAAAATAAGACTTTCTAACAATATAATACTAAATAAAGCATAAAATGCGTCTTATAAGGACTTCTAATGTATAGCATATTAAAACATATATCTTCAGACTTATATTATACATTAAAATAAGTATAAGGACAACTTATACACTTTAAAAATAAACTGCAGTAATGTATAATGTCATATTACACATTTAAATTTTTCACTTTAAACATGTATGACCTATAAGTTTGACAGAAGGTATAATGAAAAATTATACAAAAATAAAACTTTTTAACTGTAAAATACAACATAAAACACAATTAATGTAATAAGAACTTCTAATGTATAACATATTGAAAATATATATCATTAGACTTATATTATACATTAGTCTTCCAAAATAACTAATGTATAATGCCTGATATATTATATCTTATACTTTCAAATAAAAACTTCAAGAATGTATAATGTTACACCATACATATAAAATATTAACATTATACATTGTTTATCTATAAATTTGTCAGAATGTATAATGTAACCTTATACAAAATTCATAGATTATAATTGTATAATTCGACTAAATACAAAAACACTCTCTTCTATATATACAAAAACTTACATTATATACAAGTGTGTTAAATAAAGTAATGTATAATGTATAAAATCTACATCTTTGGACGCGATGACAAGTAATTTTTTTCCATCGTAGCAAATTACTTATTCTTTTGAGTAGCCTTGGTGTACAAATTGCAGTTATCTTTGCAACCACAAAGCTAGCCTATTTCAACAAAAAACAAACATCAAGTTAGACAAAATACTGAAACATATAAAATAGAATCTTTGAAATATAAAGTTAGATCCAAGAATATTAAAAGAATTTGATATTACAAAATAGAATCTTTGAAAGAGTATTAAAAAATATAAAACGGAGCAAGATCATTACTTTTCAGAAATAGAATAATATAAACAAACATTAAATAATCAAATAATTAGGATTTAGATTCTTACAGAAGATTGAGTAAGTGATTTCGTTGATTCAATCGTTTGAATAAACGCCATTGTGCTTTGTTCACAAGATTCATTTTTCGTGGCATGTTCCACCCCGTTGTGCTTTGCTGCTGCTGCTGATGACCCAATTGAGATTTTTTGAAGCTTCTGATAATTCGTCGCAATTTTTTTTGCCTTTGTTTTCTCAAACAAGTCCATGACTTTCTGATTTGGTGAAATTAAAAAAAAAAAAATCAAAAAATAATGAATTAAATCAATAAGTTCAATTAATGTTTGAAAACTTACAATGGTAAACTCTAAGTATGATTGCTTGATTTTAGGCGTGAAAAAAAGGATTGAATAATGAAGGATAAACTGATTTGTAATGAGAAAGAAAAAGAGGGAGGAAAAGGTGGCTTTTTGGGATGTATAATATTAAGGAGAGAGAAATTATCAAATAAGGAGATTTTTGTAATTAATTTGGGATTTGTGTAAATACTTTACCAATTTGGGATTTAATGTAATTATGTAACTTTAACTTGTGTATATAGGTAATTTTTAGATTTTTAATTCTAAAAATTACATAAATACACAAATTATGTTTTCAATATTACAAAAAATCTCAATTCCCTAAATATAATACAAAAATCCCAACATATACACAGAATATTATGTATATGTCGGCTAAGTTATGTATATTAATTCGGAGAGAGAGTAAAGTAATTAAAAAAGTGGGAGAGAGTGTAATTACTTCCAAAAGGGTTGGTATTTATGTTGTTTATACTTTTTAATTCCTTTTTCAACCATTTGGCCCAATTGGGCACATGCAGTCTCTATAGTCAATTGATACACTTTTATACTATATTGATACACTTTTTAAAAAAGAGAAAGAAAATTTTATGCAAGCACGTGCAGTCCCTATACCAAATTGATACTCTTTTATACCATATTAATACACTTTTATACTACGTTGATATACTTGCAGTGTCCATATACTCAATTGATACTCTCTTATACTAGATTGATACATTTTTAGAATGAATGTAGAAACTATATAGAGTTGTATAAAATATGTATCTAAATAATAATTGTAGTTAAAAATTGTATAGAATATGTATAAAAATGATATAATTATTATATAGAATATGTATATGTATAGAAACTGTATCATTATTATATATAAATATATATCTTTAACAATTGTATTATATTAAAAGTATAGATATTGTATTTTATTGTATAAATAAGTAAAACTAAACAAAAGAATTAGTATGTTATTTTAATAATGTTGGTGAATGCAAAATAATCTGGAAAAAATTTAAATAGTAATTGACTTGTCTTGTTGTTAAGTTTGTGGTGTAATAGCTTTTTTATTCAAATAATATGAGTATCTATTACAATTAGCATTACTAATGATGCTCACTCCCCATATGCCACTCCCCACACACTCCAAACGTCCATTAGGTTGGAATTATTTTCCCAAGTGGCTATTTACCGGGGTTTAGAATTTAGGTGTTAGTTTTGTAGAATTATTTTAATTTTAGGTGTTATTTTTGTCCTTTCCCTTAATATTTTTAACACAATCAATAAAATTTAACATGTAATAATACGTCACTTAATATTCTTACTATGCTACGAATTAATAATTTCTTCGCGAAATATATATCTATTAATTCACTAATAAATGGTTGTGTAAATCATTTTTTTTTATCGATGACATTTTTATTTTTTTTATTTTTTGAGTTAGTGCAGAGGGTAGAACGGAAAGTAAAATTGAATTTTAAATCTTAATATAGTTTACGACATAAACATCAATGACGAAATCACTTATGATGATTTCATTGAAGAATAAAATGTATCTATATTTATTATTGGCTAGTGACTAATATAATTTTTTAATATTTAATGTCTTTATTAATTAGTATCATATTTATATTTTAATTTCTATTTTGATATCTAATGAGTAATAATCCCTTCGATAATTGTTATTCTGACCTGCGTTGCATGAACTTTTCATTTGTGGTTATGCCCTTCAAACAGTTCTCAAATGGGTATAGGCACTTAAAATTGATCCTTTAAATATAGTCTTGCTTCAATAGTTAATTTTGTTTACTACAAAAGATTTTTACAAATAAGATTAAATTTCATACTAAATAACTTGAAATTATATGTGCAATATACGTATCTAGAACTTAGATAAATCAATCGTAAATTTCTCCTTTGTTGCATTTGACCTAGGTCTCATTTCCTCCAACTTATAAATATAAATTAATCAATTTCTCCTCTAGTGCATTCGACGAAAATCTGATTTACTCCAAATCATAACTAAATAAATCAATCATAAATTTCTCCTTTGTTGCTTCAAACGCAGGTCTCATTTTCTTCAAATATAAATCAATGTTAGAGGAAATTTCGTGATGAACTCCCACGTTTCATTATATATTATTTTTATTTTTATCCCATACAGAATCTTTGAAACAGATGAATCCTGAATCCCTGTTTTTTTTTTTTGTCAGAAAGGCTTTTATTTATGTAACAAAAAGTTCTACAGGGACAGTAACTGTGGTATAGCCACTACAGAAGAGCTAGCAGAAGTAGCTCTATCTAGGCTAGTAGGAATATGTACAACATCGGCAGCACTTATATTATGTACATCCTGATCTATAGGTGGGTATTTCACCTTATGGGCTGTCAAATCTCCACGTTGGTCGGCACGCAAAATATCCATGAGGGATGGCGGAGATTCCCAAAAAAGCATAACTGTAGCCGGGGAGTTATGCATGAAAGCAGTAGTAGTAGTAATAGTAGATACTAAAGCATCCACTAGTCTGTTCTGTTCCCTGTAGATATGGCATATATTAGGACTACCCATTCTTTGGAGGAGACACCTGCAATCACACAAAAGCAGACAATTGTTAGTGGGTGAGCAAACAAGTTGCGCAACAAGCTCTTTAGAGTCAATGTTAATCTGAATGGAGGAGATTACATGCTCCTGTCCAATGCTAAGTCCCTGAAAGATGGCTTTCGCTTCAGCTTCAAGAGTATTAGCACTATAGCTAGAGCTAGCGAAGCCAAGTATCCAATTCCCATAGTAATCTCGAAACACGCCTCCGGTACGACATATACCAGTAGTGGCGTCAAAGAATGCATCAATATTTAACATAACATGAGATTGAGCAGGGGGTTCCATTTAACATAAAGCATGATAGATCTCGTAGGGACTCTAGTTGGTCTTGCCAAAAACCAGAATTCTTGCGCCATATGGGCTATGCTATGAATTGTAAGATTGATGGTTGTTTCTTCAAAGATGAGTTTATTGCGGACAGTCCATATATACCATAAGTAGAAAGCTAAAAAAACTTTTGAAGGTATTCTATAAATGTGCAGTTTAGGGAGGATCCATACGAGGTTATACAGCCAATTCGTAGAGGAAGGGGAAGTATCAGCTAACATGTTAATTTGCTGAGAGATTCCAAGAGATAACCAAAGATCGGCCACACGATCGCATTTAAGGAAGATGTGCGAGACGCTTTCGATCTCTGCTGAATTGCAAGTCCTACAGAGAGATAAATGTAAGACCCCAATATATTCCAAATATTTAGCCGTAGGGAGTCTATTATGGGCAAGGATCCAGAGGAATTGCTTTATTTTTGGCGGGAGGTGAAGTTTCCATATCCAGGCAAGGTTGGTACTGGTTCCCGTGGAAGGTTCTTGCTCTGTGTTAGCAAGAAGTGCCATGAAACAAGACTTAACAGTAAATTTGCCGGAGGAAGTCAAGCCCCAAGAAATGCGATCGTGGGATCTATTGTAAACTGGAAAGTGAATGGTGTGTATTAAGAAAATAATACTTTGTGGCAGATTGAAGGATAAGGAGGAGAAGTTCCAATTCCCTTGCTGTCTAAAGTGATCTAGTGGCAAAGTATATTCATGACGTAAAAGTGGTCCATGAATGAGGTTACGAATTAAAATTTTAGGGCCAATCCAAGGATCATGGAAAAAGTTAATAAAAGAACCTGTGGCTGGATGCCATTTCAATCCTTGTTGACAGTAAGCCCAACCCATTTTAAGATTTCTCCAAATAAAAGAGCCTGATACCCGGGATCTAGATTGAGGCAACGTCCGAGGTCGACCATGTAAGTATTTATTCTGTAGTACTTTGGCCCAGAGAGTTTCTTTAGAATGAAAAAGTCGCCAGGCAGTAGAAACTAGAATAGCTTTGTTCTTAATACGAAGATCTTGAATACCAAGTCCCCCACTATCTTTGGGTCTTGTAACAGCTACCCAATTTACAAGATGAATCTTTCTATGATGCAGAGTTGAACCCCAATAAAAATTGCGCTCAAACTGCTCCATCTTATTAAGAATTTCGTTTGGTAGCTGAATCATTTGCATAAGATGATTTGGGAGGGATTTTAATGTGGTGCGAATTAACAACGCTCTCCCCGCTGTGGACAACGTATTTATTTTTCAGCCTGCCAGTCTATTCTTGAAATTATCCAAAATGAACTAAAGGTCTTGTTTGGTAGGCTTTGTGCCTGTGCTGGGATAACCCAAATATTTACCAAATTTATTTCCTTCCTTAATTCAAAAAGCATCAAGGGTAATTGATTTACTCCCTACAGAGGTATTCTTTGAGAAGAAAATCCTGGATTTGGCATAGTTTATTTGGTACCCCGAGATGGAAGAAAAATGTCTCATGATAGTAGAAATATTATCGCATATTGTAGGTGTAATCTCTCCACAAAGGATCATGTCATCGGTGAAGAAAAGGTAGGAGATAGGAGGTGAATGTGGAGCAACCTTGACTGGAGACCAAAGAAGATAATCAACTGCCATATCAATTCTCTTAGATAGGTGTTCTATGCACAAAATGAAGATATAAGGGGACAAATGGTCACCTTGACGAATACCTCGTGCAGGAGAGAAGAAGGTGGTAGGACAACCATTGATCAGAATAAACACCGAGGTTATAGATATACAATACATGATAAGCTTTACCAAGTTCTTTGGGAAATTAAAGTAGAGTAAAGTATCATGAATGAAGGACCATTCGAGACGATCAAAGGCTTTTTCAAGATCTATTTTAAGCAGCATGAAGTTCTTTCTACCCTTAGTGCGTTTAAAAAAATTGAGAATCTCCTAGAAAATAATAGCACTATAACTTACACGTCTATTAGTAAGAAAGCTAGACTGGGTTGGGCCTATCAGGTCCGGCAAAAGAGGATTGATGCTGTTTACAAGGACCTTGGTAATAATCTTGTAAATTGAGTTGCAAAGACTTATGGGACGAAACTGTCCTATGGTGGCAGCCGTTTGGGATTTTGGGACTAGGCAGATATAAGTGGCATTAATTTTCGGAGGGAGTTCCCAATTGTTGAATACCGAAGTACAAAAGTCAAGAACAGATCCACCAATGATATCCCAATATTTTTGAAAAAAAAGGATGTAGGCCATCGGCCCCAGGTGCTTTGAAGGGCTGAAGGAATGCACTGCTGACATAAGTTCACGTTGAGATAAACCACCGACCAATGAATCGTGAGAAGAGAGCGGCACAATTGCAGAGATGGCATGGTGGTAGTGAATCGGGCTTGTAACAAGTGCAGTTTTATATAAGTCTTTGTAGAACTGAATGATGTGATCCTGGAGGGCATTATTGTTCGAGATCCAGTAACCAAAAGAGTCCCTAAGTGAAAGGATGCGATTTCGTCTTCGCCGATTAAGGACTGAAATATGAAAAAACTTGGTATTTAATACCCCATTATTTAGCCATATGATACGAGATTTGGGCTTCCAAAACTCATTTTCCTGGTGCAGGATGCTTTGATAATCGTGAAAAAGTTTTTGTTCTAGATTTTGAAGAAAAGAACTTGTGGGGTAATGAACTGAACTTTGCAGTCCTGCAAGCCTCGATAAAATATTTTTTTCTTAACAAAAATATTGCCAAAAACTTATTTATTCCAAATTGAGGCCTGTTGTTGAAAATGAGTTATAGAAGAGAACAAAGAATGATGCATGTCATTCCATGATTGAAGAATTAGATCCGGAAATAGAGGGTGAGACGCCCAAATTGTCTCCATTCGAAAAGGTTTATTAATGATATGAACCGGAGGAGTAAGGTTAAGTAGAATGGGGCAATGATCGAAATGAACTCGTGGCAAGTATTTGACACATGCATTAGGGAAAATTTCAACCCAGGCTGTATTGGCAGTAAGACGATCAAGCCTTTCTAAAATCATGCCCACATTCCTCCTAAGATTTAACCAAGTATATTTTGAACCTGAAAAACCAAGGTCAATCATTCCGCAATATTCCAAGCAATTTGTGAAATGACTCGTTCTAGAAGAATAAATCGAATGATCCCCAAACTTTTCAGAGAAGGTGAGTACTTCGTTAAAATCACCTCCAAGAAGCCACGGCTCATTATGTGAGTCTGAAACTCATTTTAGACTATCCCATAGGGTAAAACTACTAGTCTGGTTATTGCGAGCATAAATAGCCGAGAATAACCAAGCTACATGAGAGGGAATTACCTGTACCATGCAGTGGATTTCCTGATCAGTAAGAGCAATATCAAAAATATGGAGAAGGTGATCATGCCATAGGATGGCGATGCCACCTACTTGTCCAACATAAGGTACGACTATTACATTGGATAAGTTGAATTCATGAGGCATAGAGAGATGATTTTCCCTATGAGTTTCAAGAAGCACAACTAGGGAAGGTCTATGAGTATCCAGAAGATCCTTAAAATTAATTCTAAAGTCAGCAGATTGTGACCCTCTACAATTCCAAATAAGGAAATTCATGGGACGCTGGAAGAAGTAGGGAACCCCTTTTGGAACTATATGCAGTGTTAGTGTCCCTCATTGAGGGACTCATTATCACTGCATACTTCTTCACCCTCGGGTTAAAAGTGGGTCTCACAAATATCGAGCATTTTGACATGTTTAGAAGGCAACTTACTTCTATTTTTTTGCGAAGAATTCTCTGAGGAGAAAGACTCGTACCAGGCCCATGAACGGGGATGATCTCTCTGAGTCTAATGTCTCCCCAGTAATGCCTTGCATGTCCTGAGCTACTCTCTCTTGGTGTATTGGTGGTATATGCAGATGTTCCTGCGTCGGATCCACTAGTGTAGATATCACATATTGTTGGATCCAAGGCACAACCTCCGCCTCTGTTGGAGGTTGTGGGTAGAACGGAAGATTCGGGAGCAGCAGATTGTTCACTACAGGAGGTTCGATGTTCGACGCTGAGGCTTTCAAAGGATTTGAAACCGTTGGTGGGATCGCAAACCAATGGTACTGGCCATAAGCCTCCAATCCGAGCTTCATACCCTCTGTAATGATCTGAGCTAAGTTCTTCGGATTTTGTATCATCACTAGAGTCTCCTGTCCGTCCACATGCATCGTAAAAGTTAGTGCGTGTTCCATCAACACCACCTCGAGCCACGATTGAGGAGGAACAACTATTGCAGGGCTCGAAGTCGTGAATACTGGGCGTTGTGGATTGTTCTCCACCATTGGTGATTTCAATAATAGATGGAAGGGAGGAGTGGGTTTTAAGTGGATGTGAACGCCTCTGAATGGACAAGGGAGGGTCGCATGGAGCATTATATAGAGCAGAGGTTGGTTCTGAACTAAGAGAGAAGTCAGGGTCAATTATAGGCGCATGAGCTTCATGAGAATTTGCATGGTTTGATCCTGAATCCATGTTCCACCAGTCAAAATACATAATTTTTTGAATGAAATTGAACAATTATTAGTTCACTAGAAAAAATATTAAATTTAGTCTAGACCATCTAAAATGTTAACTAATATTTAGTAAAGGAGATAAGTATTTTGAGACGCTGAGAGTAATATGTAAGAAGATAAAGCCAAACACTATTGTGATCAGAATGTCTAATCCAAAGTTTAATTACAAAGATTAATAGGATGTTTGACACCCGATAGATGAATTTTGATTTTGGTACTTTTGATATTTAAAGAAAAATAAATTAAAATAAAGGGAGTATTTTATTACAATTTTAGTGATTTTTTTATATTACATGTCTAAAGTAATGAATTCAAATAAATTTGATATCATTATGCTGCATTCGACTTTATGTGTATGTCTATCTTTGCTTAAGTTCTGTATCTATATAAAATTAAAATATGTACACAATTTATATTTTATTGATATTTAAATAAAAATAAATTAAAATAAAGGAAGTATTTTATTACAATTTTAGTGATTTTTTTATAGTACACGTTCAAAGTAATGAATTCAAATAAATTTGATATCATTGTGCTGCATTCGACTTTATGTGTATGTCTATCTATGGTTAAGTTCTGTATCTATATAAAATTAAAATATGTACACAATTTATATTTTACTCAATAAAAAATATGTATTCTAAATATTTTATAACATTTATAAACATTTAAGTTTGTCACACATTAAAATTTATTCAATTATAGGTCAAATAAAAAGCTTAAATGCTTATATTAAATAATTACTTTGTTGAGTAGAACACCAACAAAAAACATACAATAATGTCAATCAGATGACGCCAAGAAGTTGGACCACAAGTGATTTTTGCAAATAAGATTAAATTAATATTAAATATCTTTTTTAAAAAAAATAATTAAAATTAGGCTGAGTGTCCTTTTATTAGGAAAACACAAATGAGTTCAAGACTAGGACCAAAAGTAGCCTGGCCCAAATACAATAAAATATACTCAACAAAGCATTTAAATTAGGAAAGTGAAATCCATTTACTTGTCAATTTTGCTAAATTGCTTTTGTTGTAGAGTTCATCTTCCAATTTTCCTTGCCTCTGTTTGCTACAATCTGCAGCTAAGTACTCTTGATTCCTTATTACTTGTTGCTAATTGACTGTAATCAACAACATTACTTTTTTCAGCCTTCTTCCAATTTTCTCAAGATCATGAATGTGGATAAAGCCACCTCTTATTGCTGTAAAATTGACACATCGATTTCCATGGACCAGCATCTTTCAAGCTCGATGAACTGTCCACACTTCATCTTTCAGCTCCATCAAAGATAAGTAGATTTATTCCCTAATTTTATGTCTTCTTACCCAATATTTCTTAATCGATGGATTGAACTTTATTCAAAGTTAATACTACCACCAGATTTAAAAATGCCAGGCTTGAAAACACATTTTTAAGCTAGTCTACAATTTCTTGGTTCAGGTTACTGACCTTTTATCAAATCTAAAGAGTTTATCACTTTAAATGACCAATGACCGGATAGTTTCATCAATGTAGCCTCAAACTCTCACAAGACGAAGATAATCCTATCCTATGAAATCACTTCCGACAGAGGTAATTTCAGCGATGTTTCTTTAAGATCTGATTAGATTATTCACCTGTGGCCCTGTATTTGTTATTTTCATCCATTCTGCGTAGTTCTTCTGATGTGTTGTGGTGTACCTTGCTGGTCTAAATTTATTATCTTTCTCCCTTCAGCTGGTATGTCATAAAAATCAGTAAAGTAGAAATTCCCTGCAAAATAAAAAATCAAGTTAGTAAAATAATCAGCAAGAGTGTTACCTTTCCTGAGGGAATGTACCACTTTTACTGTAAAATGGTCCATCAACTCTTTGATATAGTTGACCTCCACAACTATACTCTATGGAGTATCCCAAACCCCTTGTAAGATTTGAGCCAAACTCCATGAGTCGGTCTCCACCTGTATATGCTGAATTGAGTTGCTTCTGCAATACATCAGGCACTCTCTAAAAGCTACAGCTTCAGCCTCCAAGCTTGTAGTATCATGTATTCTTGAACCCTTAGCAGCAACTACATTCCCTTCTGAATTCCTTATACAAAATGCAATGAAACTTGGTCCAGGGTTTCCTTTTGAGGCCCCATTAGTGTTTCCTTTCATACAAGTACTAGGAAAAGAAGTCCATCTTACTATTCTAATTTGATATGAAGGCCTGAATTCATAAAGAGCATCCACAATATTAGTCCAATTTTTTTCTTCAATAAATATCTTAAATCTAAGTCTAATGAATTTCAAAAGAGTATCACTAATTTCCCAGTAAATCTTCCTCTTGTTATATATGCCCCCGTGAAGAATAGTATTTCTCCTTTTCCATAAAAATCACATTATAATGATAGGTACCATTTGATAAACTAATTTACACCTTGAGTTACCACCAACGGTTCTCCATATTCTCACACTTTGCTTCAGGTTGTATCTTTGGTTGATAATACCAACAGCTCCACAGTAGTGACTCCATATTTCTTCTGTTATTTTCCCTTTTAGGAATAAGTGCTCAATAGTTTCTTGCTCAGGAATATTACAATATCCATATTCCTATGAGATACTTGAATTCCAAGAATGCATTAAGGTTGCTATTGGCACCTTTCCTTGCCAAACTCTCCATGCAAGAAATAAGAATTTAAATGGTAATCCTTTACACCACATCTTCTCCAAATCTTCATCAACCTCTTCTCTTTGTCTCAACATCTCCCGAGCACTCTTAATAGTAAAATTTTCTCTACTGGATTTAGTCCATTAAGGTCTATCCTCATTGTCTTCATACTGGAGGCAACCCATTTTAGTTTTGACATGAGTAATCATATTTTCTGGAACTTCCTCCCGTATTTTACTATAAATTCAACCCTCCTCACCAAAAAACTCCATTATATCTTTCAAAGGGTGAAAAATCTGCATATCTGATGGTTGGCTATACAACGGACCAAGATTTGTCCATTTGTCTTACCATATTGTAGATGTTCCATCTTTCGTCTTCCACCAAATAAGCTGTTCAATGGATTCCCTATTACTTAACATAGCCTTCCACACTTGGGATCCACCATTTTCTTGTACCAAACTAGGAATTTGTTTCTTGCAATACTTATACTAAATAACTTTAAATACACCCCTAACACATTTATCTAGAAACTAGTAACTAGATAAATCAATCATTAATTCCTCCTTTGTTGCATTCGCCGTGGTCTCATTTTCTCTAAATCATAACAAAATAAATCAATAATAAATTTTTCCTCTTTTGCATTCTATGTAAGTCTCACTTTTTCAAATCATAACTAGATAAATTAATCGTACATTTTTTCTCTATCACATTTAACGTAGGTGTTGTCATCTCCATTTTTTACCAAGGTTAAACAAAACATGACTTAAGAACTCTAAAAGAATTAAAATTTCGTACAAAATTGCCACCTAATTGTTAAGGAAAATAAGAAAACCTATTTATTTGTTAACATTGTGATTTATGTTTTAGTGTGCGAAATTAATTTAGATTTCCGCTAAGGGCTCAAATTATCCCAAAGGGGAGGAGTTAGTAATCCTTCAGGATTCACAAGTGTGGTATCCGGTTAGACTAATATTATTAAAAAGGGAGGAGGTAAGAAATTAATTTATGAAAAATTTAACTATTCAAAATAATGTAAAAGATGTATGTATATTAAGTATAAATTTATTGTTATAAAGATATGTATACAAATGTATAAGATACATGTGAAAAAAAATATATTTTGTAATGTATGAAAAGAAAAGTATGTTTGATGTGACATGAAAGGAAAAGTATTTACAAACAATATATTTTACTTGGTTAAAATTGCGGAGAAAAGTAAAGATTTATTTGAGAGAAAAAGACTATATATAAATGTGTAGATTAATTGATTAACTCAGTTCTTTTATGTATTTTTTAACGACCTAATTTTGCCTAAACGTATGTTATGTAAGTAAAGAATGTTCCCGTCCGACACCCAAAAAAGTAAAGTTATCACTATGTTTAATGTGTAAAATTATAAGAAAAATATAAGTATAAAATTATTCTTTTGAATGTCATTTTTCAGCAAGTGTTCCCGTGAACCTGTACAAATACGTTAATGTCAAAGCAAAACAAATTAATAACCATGTATGGATATACGTATAAAATAAACTTTTTTTTATTGAAGTATGGGCTCAGATTGAATTTTAGATACGTCATGGCTACGAATTGATTGCTCGATTTATCGAGCATCCTAAATCGCGTTGCCAAGATATGAATCGTAAAACTCTTTGTGTTGTCTTGATATTATAAGAATTTCGCCATCGCCCGTAATATTTATTTTGTTACATATTTATATACGTAATATCCGTATTTTATTTATGGAGGCCTCCAAAATTGACGGATAGTTTCTTTATCGGCTAGGTATTTATTTTGATATGAAATAAGCAAACTTGAAAAATAAAAATTCATCTTTTGTTACGGGGTGGCCTCAAAAATCCGACGGAGATATAATGTCATTGGCCATATATAATAGCACTATTCAATATATATAACTTAATAATAATAATGAACGGGTAAAATCAAAATTGACAAGAATCTATGTAAAAAATAAAATTTAAAATCGACAACAAACACTGCATATCATCATAAACTTCCACGTTATTGAAAACATTTGCAAAAGTCAATGAACAAGAACAAAAACTAATATAAAGTTAAAGATGACAAAAAAGAAAGCATCCTACCTCAGATAAATGTAATCAGATGGTGCGTTAATATATAAATAATAAAATAAAGAAAAGATACCTAACAATAAAACAACACAGTGAAAAAAAATAAAATCTACATAGCTAGTTGGAGGAGGTAAACTTCATCGGAGACGATAATAACAATCAATAAAAATGCAATGGAACACTTGAAAAATAAAAGAAATCATTAAGAAAACATCAAAGTGCGATCATATCTGTGCAAAATAAGCATAATAATAATAATAATAATAACAACAACAACAACAACAACAACAACAACAACAACAACAACAACAACAACAACAACAACAACAACAACAACAACAACAACAACAACAACAACAACAACAACAACAACAACAACAACAACAACAACAACAACAACAACAACAACAACAACAACAACAACAACAACAACAACAACAACAACAACAACAACAACAACAACAACAACAACAACAACAACAACAACAACAACAACAACAACAACAACAACAACAACAACAACAACAACAACAACAACAACAACAACAACAACAACAACAACAACAACAACAACAACAACAACAACAACAACAACAACAACAACAACAACAACAACAACAACAACAACAACAACAACAACAACAACAACAACAACAACAACAACAACAACAACAACAACAACAACAACAACAACAACAACAACAACAACAACAACAACAACAACAACAACAACAACAACAACAACAACAACAACAACAACAACAACAACAACAACAACAACAACAACAACAACAACAACAACAACAACAACAACAACAACAACAACAACATAGAATCAATTTATTCGGTCAGCTGGAGAAGAAAGAAGCGGTGGCAAAAAAAAAGATGACAAAGTGAACAAGAGGCACCAACGGAGTCGTTGTCCCACTGGTGGCGATGGTGCGATAGGCTTGGCTGCTTCGCTGGACAAAAAAGACTATGGAGCAGCGGAGAAGGGGATGGCGGCTGGACTCATTTGCTCGTCGATGGCTAGTTGGTGATTGTTGTGGCATTCGTTTTCACCGAAGGTTGTGGGCAATGATTGGTGAGGTGGTGGTCGACGCTGGTTTGTCAACGACTGTTGTTGGTGGTTTTGTCTTGGGGCTTAAAGAGATATAAACGGTGGGAGAATGAAGGGAGGAACCATAGCAGTGGAGAAATGAAGAGGGGCTGGACGTTGGTGGTGGTAATGTGGTGGTTTATCGGCGGAAAGTTTGCTGGCCATGGTTGTTGGCGGCAGTAACATGAGTTTTTGAGAGAGAGAAAAATTAAAAATCTGATGATTTATGTGTGTATGCGTTAGTGTTTTTAAGTGTGTGTATTGTGTATTTTGTGTATTTGAGGAGAAAAATATGTGTGCGTAGTGAAAAAAATGTATGCGCGTTTATAAAAAAAATATGTGTACGTAAAAATTCACCCTTTCACTCCTATTTATAATAAAACTGGACACCCCTTATTATCCAAAGGATAAAACAGTGTCCTCTCTTTTTATTATAGAACATCCTTTGATTCGTAAGTTACTGACCAAAGGATTTTCATCCTTTTGACCAATAGATAAAGTTATTATCCTAAGAATAGTATCATTGTGTGGTCGTTGTCAGATGTGAAAAGACATTATAATGTGATCGTTGTCAGATGTGATAAGACATTATTATGTGGTCGTTGTCAGATGCGGTAAGACATCAAATTATTATCTGTGTATTAAAATAACTAATCTGACTCAGCCTTTGCGGGCTATAATAAATGTAAAAAATGTAGTTATTGATATGTAATTACAGAAAATGTAAAGAATATTGAAAGTATTGAAAATTGTAATTAATTTAGAAGAAATATAATGTCATGTCATGTACGTGTGCAGATGATTGTGAAAATATTAAAGACTATAATGAATTGATAAAAATTCTAATATAATGAGAGTTATTAATAAATTATGAAAAATAAAAAAGTATGACAATAAATTGATAAAATCCTAAAGTAAGGATGATTATCAATAATTTGTTAACAATTGTAAAAATATGTGAAAATTATATTCCATGCCTTTTAATGATCAGAAATTCTGAAGACATTAATTATAAGTACGGAGAGTAAAAATTGGGTGTCAACAATTGTCCCTTTTTGTTTGAGGACGAGGTAGAAGTCTTCAAACGAAAACGTTGATGTGTAGCCAATTTTGCTCGATGAAAAATAATTTTTGATGACAATTCAACCGAACTCTAATTTAGAATTGCCTACATACCTCGACTTGTATGAGGATCAAGTCGGGTGTAGTTCAAAAGAATAGAAAAATCATCATTTTCTCCATTATTAAGGTAAATGATCACACAAAATGATTATTGAGAGAACGACTATTTGAAAATGAAAGTGTTCACATATTCCCAATGCTCATTTTGAAATTGCTCCAGTATTAAGCTGTGAGATGTTGGGGATGCAAGATTGTTTACTTGTTGGCTGTGCATAGAGCTTTCAATATAGCTTGAGTGTCACGAGAATTAGGTCAATGTAGTTCAAAATGAGAAAATAGGAGAAATTTTGAGGCGGTTCTCAAAATTTTCCAAGTGTATGTTTTGTAGCTAACATTGAACTTTTGAGAAAGATTTTAAAAAAATATCTTGTTCTTGCAGGTTGTATTTTCGATTGAAGAGATGCATGATGCCTTTGATTATCTACAGAGATTTGAGGATGAATGATCTTTCCGATTGTCTATGGAGACTTGAATTGAATGACATCTAAGATTGTTTATGCGGACTTGATGGGTGACATCTCCAATTGTCTATGGAGACTAATGTTGATTGTTGTCTTCGATTGTCTACGAAGACTGATGTTGGTTGTCATCTCTGATTGTCTACAAAGACTGATGTTGAATGATGATGTCTTTGATTGTTTACGAAGACTTGATGTATGACATCTCCAATTGTCTATGGAGACGGATGTTGATTGTGGTAGAGTCCTCCAGTTGTCTTTGGGGAACTTAGTGCATGATATCTACGATTGTCTACGGAGACTAATGTTAATAGTCATCCTCAATTGTCTATGAAGACTAAGGTCATCAACTAATAAAGTTATTAAATTCTAATGGTCTCTCGATTAGTTGAACAACTGAAAGGTAATAGCATCTCGACTGGCAGGGCTGTTGAAATTAAAGAGCTCTTGACTGGTGGACCAATAGAAAGGTAATAGCCTCTCGACTGGAGGGGCTATAAAAATTAAAGAGCTCTTGATTGGCGGAGAAATTGATAGATAATAACCTCTGGACTGGCGAGGCTATTAAAATAAAAGAGCGCCTGACTAGCGGAGCAATTGAAAGGTAATAGCCTCTTGACTAGCGGGGCTATTGAAATAAAGAAACTCTCGACTGGAGAAATAATTGAAAGGTAATAGCCTCTTGACTGACGGGGCTATTGAAAGGTAACAACCTCACGAATTGTGGGACTATGGAATGAAGGAGCTCTCGACTGTCGGAGCAATTGAAAGGTAATAGTCTCACAACTGGTGGAGATGTTAAAATAAAGAAGCTCTCGACTGACGGAACAATTGAAATGTAATAAAATTTTGACTGGTAGGGTTTTTGAAATAAAGAAGCTCTCAACTGGCGGAGCAATTGAAAGATAATGGCCTCTCAACTGGCGGGGCCATGCAAATATATAAGCTCCCGACTGACGGAGCTATTGAAAGGTAATAGCCTCTCGACTGACGGGGCTATGAAAATGTAAGATATCTACATTAGAGGAGAAATTAAAAGGTAATAGCCTCTTGACTGACGTGGCTTTTGAAATAAAGAAGCTCTCGACTGACAGAGCAATTGAAAGATAATAGCCTCTCGACTGATGGGACTTTTGAAATAAAGGAGCTCTCGATAGGCAGAGAAATTGAAAGGTAATAGTCTCTAGACTATCGGGGCTTTTGAAATAAATGAGTTCTCGACTTGCGGAGAAATTAAAAGGTAATATCTTCTCGGCTGGCAGAGTTATTAAAATGTAATAGCATCTCGATTGGCGGGGCTATAGAGATGTAAGAGTTCTCGACTGACTGGCGGGGCTATGAAAATATGAGATCTCTCTACTTAAGAAACTATTTGAAAGGTAATGACCTCTCGATTGGAGAGACTATTAAAATAAAGAAGCTCTCGACTGGCGGAGCAACTGAAAAGTAATAGCCTCTCGACTAGCGGGGCTAATGAAATAAAAACGCTCTTGACTGGCAGAGTAATTGAAAAGTAATGGCCTCTCGACTGGCGGGGCTATTGAAATAAATAATATCTCAATTGGCAAAGTAATTGAAAGGTAATAACCTCTCGACTAGCGGGGCTTTTAAAATAAAGGAGCTCTCGACTAGCGGAGCTATTTGAAAGGTAATAACCTCTCGACTGGTGGGGCTATGAAATATAAAATATCCAAATTAGAAGGAGAAAGACTAGAAAAAAAAGAAAAATATTTGTTCTTGAAGGAGAGAGTTTGGAAAGATAAGTCAATTGTCAGTATTTGGAGGTGGACACCTTAAATGAATACTATAAGGTGTGTTTTTGAAGTTATGTACTTTAAACGAAAAGTCAACTGCCCGTATTTAGAGATGGCGCCTTGAATGAAAAATATAATGCATGTATTTGAAGGTGAGCATCGTGAAAAAGAAAAAAAATTATTTTGTATTTTCTTTGCAAAAATGCTAAAAGATGAAAAATGCAGAAAAATATTTTGATTTTTTTTTAAAAAAAATGTTGAAAGGTGAAAATGCAGAAAATTACTTCGTATTTTCTTTGTAAGAAATGTTGAAAGGTGAAAATGCAGAAAATTATTTTGTATTTTCTTTGCAAGAAATGTTGAAAGGTGAAAAATATATAATTTTGTCTTGACTGCAGTTGATACCAACAATTAGTAATGTGTATAATAATTTCCCCATCTCTTTCTCAGCTAACCAAGATCGACTTCAAGGTAACTCCTATAGTTCTAAGTGATACCTCACACATACCTAAGTATCAACAAGATTTGTTCATCTTGCTTTAAACAAAGGTTTTGACCTATATCTGTCCTCATGTTTCAAGCACCCTCTCCAAAAAGAATGTCTCATTTTCACACCTATTTGAGTATTTTTCCTCTTGAGTTTAGAAACGTCTAGAGATATACATTCACAGTTAGAAAGAAGTTCAATGAATGCAATTGTGATACCATAGACTTGACCTTCATGTAAATATCCATAATGTGAGAACACTTACAATAAAATCTTGTAAGACTTGTTATCGGCTTGTAATGTAGGTTTGAAAATACGTAGGATGATATTTGGAATGAAGGTAACTAATCTCTCAATGAGCATTGCACTGTATCTGTGCTTTTGACATTTATTGCACTTTGACGCATGATCTTTTTTATTGTGCTTTGCTGCCCTTGTGTTGTATTTGCTTCGACTTCATTTGAATCTTGTGCTGGAGTTTTCCTCCTTATTTTTGATATGTATATCATCATTCATCATTTTTTATTTATATTTTTTTTTTGATGATGTTCTCCACCTTTGTTGGATAAGGGGTCTTTATTCCTTTGTCTTTAAAGTTGTCCTTTTATTTTTGTTCTTTTGGGGCTATATATCCTTCACTTTTTACAATTTTTATCTGTGCGTTCAAGGAGGTGGATCAAGAGAGAGATAATGCATGTAAGCACTCAAATGGTATAAGCTCAGATGTGGTTATTCAAAGAAAATATTTTAGGCTCAAAGGGGGAGATGCTCGGGATTAATGTCATTTGGTGGGCCATGAAAAGAACAATTAGGTCAAAGAAGACCTACAATTCCTTTTCAAGCTAAGTGTAGCTCACAATTTTGCATCAACAGACATTCAAGTTAAGTTCTAGATCAACAATGCAATACAATGAATTAATCTAAAAATCACCACACAATGCACTTGAAATAATGAGGTTGACTTCGTTCTTGTCTTAATGTATGCAAGAGAATTTTTCAAGTGTTACTCAGGTGTGATTAAAGGTACCAAAAGAACCCATGATTTAGCCTGAAGTTGGTCATTTACATCATATCAATTTAGTTGTTCTCATACACACTCTTAACTATATTGGTACCAACCAAGTCAAAATTTTAATTTTTTTTTTTTAGAAAAAAATAAAATCGAACCCAAATGAGGGTTGCCTACGTATCATGTGAAAACTAATGTGAAAACTATAATCAAGTCTGCGTAGTTCAGGTAAATTTGTAAATTTGTATGTAGCATGTATGATTGTCAAGAAGCGATGATCATCCTTGGGAATAATGTGAAAGATGATCAAGAAGAAACTGCTTTTAGCATAAAAATTATTTCGATTAGATGATTGAGAGGATGAATGTCAAGCATGTGGAGAGTTTCAATAATACTTCACTATATTGACAAGATTGAGAATGTCAAATAGAGAAGTTACGATATTATTTCACCGTAGTTGGCAGGATCGTTCTGACTGAAAGAGTGTTGAACCCTTTATTCTGAAAGTGAGGATAAATACGTCATAAATTAAATGAATTACGACATTCAAAATAAGAATCTAGGTATTCTCAAATCAAAAGAGGGTGAGGATTGGAGGTAGGCCGGCTAGGCACTAATGTTATTGAGATTAGGATTTGAGGAGTTATTTATTTGTGATCCTTGAAGACCTTTGGAGAGCATCTTTGAACTATTACATAAAAAAATGTCCTAGTTTGAATATCGAAGAAATTATTCTGAAACTGTGAAGAGATCGAACCCTAATACTGGGTTGCCTACGTTTCTTGTCAAGATAAGAATCAAGTCAAAAGACTTTTTTATGTATTTGTATATAACATGATCTATTTTTAGAATAGAATGTTTTCTAAATGGTTGAGAATACGACTGAATAATTGTGAGAAGGAACGCTGACCTAAATGCACCAACTCTGAAATTATGAAATTCAAAGAAGGTTTAGGGAGTGTGAGACATCCCCCGCGTGAATCACAAGGTGTGAAGTGTACGGTCAAAGACTCAATGGGATTGTGATTATGATTAAATGAAGCAAAAATTAAAGTGTTGCAGTTTTTATAATTTACAGATATATTGTATTAAACAATAAAAGAATTTGATAAAACATCAAAATTAATTTTTGCAAATAATATGAAGGATTTATGAGCATAACAGATAAAGAATCAAATGATTCAATAATTAGCATATGTAAAAATGTAAAATACCTCTCTCAATTGAAAAATTGAGTTTATCATGGTCAGAACCTGCTGTGCATCCCTAATAGAATCTCCATCCTGTCACCTCTATTTTTTACCAGGTTAAACAAAATAAGACTTATGGACTTTAAAGAATTGAAATTTCATACAAAGTCGCCACCTAATTTTTAAGGAAAATAAAGAAACCTATTTATTTATTTATAAATATTGTGATTTATGTTTTAGTCTGTGAAATCAATTTAGATTCTAGGTAAGGGCTCAAATTATTCCAAAGGAAGGGGCTAGGCACCCTTCAGGATCCACAAACATGGTACTTGACTAGACTAAATTTATCAAAGAGGGAGGAGGTAAAAAACTAATTTTTGAAAAAAGTAAGTATTTAAAATAATGTAAAAGATGTATGTATATTAAGTATAAATCTATTGTTATAAAGATATGTATAAAAATATATAAGATACATGTGAAAAGAAAAAATATTTTGTAATGTATGAAAATAAAAGTATTTACAAAAAATATATTTTATTTGATTAAAATTACGGAGAAAAGTAAAGATTTATTTGAGAAGAAAAGACTACATGCAAATGTGTGGATTAATTGATTAGTTCAGTTCTTTTGTGTAATTATTAACGACCTAATTTTTTCTAAACGTGTGTTATGTAAGTAAAGAATGTTCCCACCTGACACCCCAAAAAGTAAAGTTTTCACTATATTTAATGTGTACAATTATAAGAAAAAGACAAGTATAAAATTCTCCTTTTGGACGTCATTTTTCGGCAGGTGTTCCCGAGAACCTGTGCAAACACGTTATGTCAAAGCAAAATAAATTAAGAACTATGTATGCATATATGTATAAAAACAGAATTATTTTATTAAAGCGTGGGTTCGAATTGAATTCTAGATACGTCATGACTACGAAGTGGTTGCTTGATTTATCGGTAATCCTAAATTGCCTTGAGAAGATACGAATCGTAAAACCCTTTGTGTTGCCGGGATATTATAAGAATTTTGTCATCACTCGTAATATTTATTTTATTCCGTATTTGTATATGTAATATCCGTCTTTTATTTGTAGAGGCCTCAAAAATCGATGGAGAATTTATTCACTGACTATGTATTTATTTTGATATGAAATAAGAAGATTTGATAAATAAAAATTAGTCTTTTATTACGGAGTGGCCTAAAAAATTCAGCGGAAAGATAATGTCATTGGCCATATATAATAGCACTATTCAATATATATAACTTAAGAATAATAATGAACGGGTAAGATCAAAATTGACAAGAAGCTATGTAAAAAATAAAATTCAAAATCCACAACAAACACTATATATCATCATAAACTTTCATGTTACTGAAAACATTTGCAAAAGTCAATGAACAAGGACAAAAACTAATATCAATTTAAAGATGACAAAAAAGAAAGCATCCTACCTCAAACAAATGTAATCAGATGGTTAGTTAGTATAAAAAATAATAAAATAAGAAAAAGATACCCAACAATAAAATAACACAATGAAAAAAATAACATCTACATAGCTAATCGGAGGAGGTAAGCTCCATCAGAGACAATAATAATAGTCAGCAAAAATGAAATGAAACACTTGAAAAATTAAAGAAATCATTAAAAGAATATCAGAGTGCGATCAAATCTGTAGAAAATAAGAATAGTAATAATATAAAATCAAAATATCTGGTCAGCCGAAGAAGAGAGGAACGGTGGCAAAACAAAGAGATGGTGGGGTGAAAGAGAGGCAGCAACCGAGTGTTCCACTGGTGCGATGGATTTGGCTGCTTCACCAGCCAAAAAAAAAGTTGCAAAGCGCTGGAGAAGGGGATGGTGGCTGGACTGGTTTGCTCGCCGATAGCTAGTTGGTGATTGCTTTGGCGTTCGTTTCTACAGGCAGCGGCGGATGAGATGGTGGTCGACGCTGTTTTGTCGACGACTGTTGGTTTTGTCTTGGATTTGAGAGAGAGATAGATAGAGGGAGAGTGAAGTAAGGCGCCAAAGGAGTGGATAAATGGAGAGGGATTGGACGTTGGTGGTGATGTGGTGGTTTGCCGACGGAAAGTTCGTCGGCCATTATTGTTGGCGACAGTAATGTGAGTTTTTGAGAGAGAGAAAAATTATAAATCTAATGATTTATGTATGCATGTGTTAGTGTGTTTAAGTGCGTGTATTGTGTATTTTTGTGTATTTAAGGAGAAAAATATGTGTGTGGTGAAGAATATGTCTGTGTAGTGAAAAAATGTATGTGTTTTTTTTAAACAAATGTATGAATGTATTTGTGTATGTAAAAATTCACCCTTCCGTCTCTATTTATAATAAAATTGGACACCTCTTATTATCCAAGGGATAAAAGGGTGTCCCCTTTTTTCATTATAGAACACCCTCCTTTAAGTTATAGTTCAAATAATAGTGTCATTGTGTGGTCATTGTCAGATGTGATAAGAAATCATTGTGTAGTCGTTGTCAGATGTGACAAGACATCGAATTACTATACTGTGTATTAAAATAACTAATCTGACTCAGCGGGTTGTAATAAATGTACAATATGTAGGTATTGATATGTAATTATAGAAAATGTAAAGAATATTGAAAGTATTGAAAAATGTAATTAGTTTGGAAGAAATATAATGTCATCTCATGTACGTATGCAAATGATTGTGAAAATGTTAAATACGATAATGAATTGATAAAAATTCTAATATAAGGAGAGTTATTAATAAATTATGAAAAATAAAAAACTATGACAATAAATTGATAAAATCATAAAGTAAGGATGATTATCAATAATTTGTTAACAATTGTAAAAAAAAATGTGAAAATTGTATTCCATTCCCTTTAACGATCAGGAAGCCTGAAGACGTTATTTAGTTCAGTGTGTGTATGTATGTATGTATGTATATATATGCATGCATGTATGTGTATGTATGCATGTATGTATGTAAATGCATATGCATATCAATGTTCAGAGGACATTTCGTGATGAACTCACAAGTTCTTTGTCCACCTCTTTTTTGTTGCCTTCGATACGAACTCTTTGGAACAGAGGCATCATTTGAATCTATGTTGCACTTAAATCAAAATACACAATATTCTTGACCAAAATGCACAACCATTGGTACACTAGAAAAAAATTCAAAAAATAATTAATTTACTCTTAGAACTTTTAAAATGAAAAATAATTTTTAATAAGGAGACAAGTATTTTAAGATGCTGAGAGCAATTCGTATAAAGATTGAGAAGTATCTCACTTTAATAAAATGTATGAATATATTTCTTGATAGTTTAAAATAAAAAACTTCAAAGGAGTAAATTGTAACCAATTTTGTGATGTGTTAATCCAAATAGCATGTTAAGCGAATAATATTACCATCAAAGTTAGACTTCAAAGCAAATGATGAATTGAATAATTTTGAAAAATAGTAAGTGTTACAAGTTATTCATGTATGTAAAAAGAAAAGGAAAAGAAAAAATAAAATAAAAATAACATAAAGTCCAACCTTATTTGAATTACTTACACTCTCTCCCACTTCCTTAATTACTTTATTCTCTCTCCCAATTCATTTACATAATAAGGATGACATTTACATAACAAGTATGACAAGACCGACATATACATAACAAAGCCGATTCATATACATAATAGACCCGACATATACATAGAAAGCTATGTATATATATTTTAAGAGAAAAATGAAATTTTTGTAATATTTTTGGAGATATGAGATTTTTTGTAATAAGTGAAACTTAAGTTGAGGGTTCAGGTAAATTTTAGAAAAATAAACACTTTTGTGGCAAGTTTTGTTTTTCATCAAAAGCAACTAAAATATTTTGCACTTTAATACAATTGCTTTTAATATTTCTGAATAAGGGAAATATCGATGTCCATGTCGATGCAATGTCATCCCAACTACATACACAAACAACACATCATCTACATAAACTCACATATGTAGGAAAAATATTAATTTGATAAAATCATGTGCAAAATACATGGATTAGCTAGCTTGGTAATAGTCATTAAAAATACATTCACTAAATTAAAAATGTTTTTTTTACTAGTATGTGGAGTAAAAATTAACTGACACTCATGAAAACATATCCACTTAGGTAAATGTTAGACATAAATTTTCTATATAATAGACGGAGTGGTTTTAACATATCACTTATTTGATATTAAATTAAAAAATAAGGGTATTAAGGTCTTTAAAGAAATTGTAAGCTCTTATCGAAAAAAAATTGTGCTTCTTTTTGTGGACCTTTCAAAAATTTTAAAACAAAATCTACTCTTTTCTCATTAATTACAGAAAATGCCATTTAAAAAATTTACATAGATGCCATCACATGTGGCTTTTAGCCTTGCATTCATTTCCACATGTGGGCCCTCATCTATCATCTATTTTTCATAAAAATTGTATTTCTCATTGTATTTAGAATGAATGTGGGTACCTACATGCTATTTTTATTTAGGTTATATAATATAAAATTATTTCAAATTTATTATGTTTAAATAAATTTATTAATAAGATAATAATTTATTATAATACTTAATATGATAAATTTAATTAAATACATTTTATTCCTTCTTTACATTTCATATCAAACATATAATTTTCTTTCTTCCTTATTTGTTACATGAAATACAAGTTTGCCTAATTTAAATTTTTAATGTATAATTAATAAAGTTAATTTAATAAAATAAATTTTTAACAAATAGTTTTTTTAGATTTGTGCCAAGTCAATATATACCAACAAAAAAAAATTAAAGAAAAATACCTAACAAGATTTTACTTATATAAGGTTAAACATAATTTGTTACTAAACAATAATGATAATTAGTTATTTTTATATATGCAAATCATATTATCCGTATTGGATTAAGCATACTATTCCTACGAGTTAATGATTTTTTTAATTAAAACATTGAACATTAATTACTTGTTGGATTGTAGTTATTTCAACCACCTCAAACTCAAACCAAAAGTTTTAATATTTTATTTTTAAAAAAACTTAATATATAAAATGTATTTTTCTCATATAACTTATTTGATTCATTTGATATTTTCTCGATTTATCTAAAACCTACCGAATTATGATTTTAACTAAATAAACCTAATAATTAGTGTTCCTTTGATTTTTAAAATATCACCAACATTCCTATATCACCCTTGATTAATTATTATTATAATTCATTTATATATTTAAAAATTAATAATATTTAATTAAAAATAAAATAAACAGTTATGACATGTCTGCTTTAATCATAATTTTACTATATAACCTTTAATTAATTATTATAAATCATTTATATATTGAACAGTTAATAATATCCAATATGTAATTTTACTACACCACCTCCAATTAATTATTATAAGTCATTTATGTATTAAAAAATTAGTACACCCTCCGTTTAAAAAAGAATGACCTACTTTTTTTTTAGTCTGTTTTAAAAAAATGAGTCCCTTCTTTTTTTGACAATACTTTAATTTTAACTTTCCACATGACATGTTTAAAACCACAAGATTAAAGGGCATTTTGGTACACATTTGATTCAACTTTAATTTAAGGCCACATGATTCAAAAGACTTCTTTATTTTCTTAAACTTTATAAGGAGTAATATTTAATTAAAAAATATAAAATAAACATCGATGACATATCGGTTTTTGCTGCTTCAATCGTAATTTTACTATATCATCCCTAAGTAATTATTACAAGTCATTTATGTATTAAAAAATTAATAATATTTAAGTAAAAAAGTAAAATACATATTTATGACATGTCTGCTTCAGTTGCTTCCACCATAGTTTTACTAAATATCACCCCTAATTAATTATTATAAGTCATTTAAGTATTCATAAATTAATAATATTTAATAAAAAGGTAAAATAGATATAAAAATGACAAATTAACTCTTGATGTTTTAAATTAATTTGACATCTTATATGTGATCCACTTAAATTTTTTTATTTTTATAGTAATTTTGCTATGTAATTTCTAATTAATCTTTGTAATTCATTTAAGACATTTATGCGTCGCTGCTCAATTGTGATTTTATTATATCACCCCTGATTAATTATTATTGTCATATAAGCATTATGCCACTTAAATTTAAATAAAAGAAATATTATAAAGCATCATAACTAAAAATTTAAATTATTTAAAAAATATAATTGACTATCAACTACACAAAACTCTGGACAAAGAGAGTAACATATATTATTCATAAAAAGTATTATAAATTACAAAAGTTAACAACTAAAATATCTAAAAATAATTTAATTTGTTATATATTTTAAAAAACTAAGTAAAAATATGATAAATCACGATAATCAACAACCTAAAATTTTTTAAAATATAAAATATTTGGTTGACTCTAGAAATTATATTAGTGCCACTTAAATTGGAACAGAAGAAAAGTATTGTAAATCACAATAATTAAAAAATTAAATTATTTTTAAAATATAATTGACTATCAATTTCAAAAAAGTTTGGACAAGAAAAGTAATGTAGATTATTTAAAAATTAAATAAAAAATATTATAAATTACAATAGTTAACAACTCAAATTATCTAACTACATATTAAAAGTATGATTGATTATCTAAATTATATTTGTTTCACCTAAATTGAGACAAATATAACATATATTGAACCCGTGCTAAATATTGGATGAATCTTAGAATGTATATGCAATTTTTTTTTTATTTAAATATATCAAGATTGAAAAGACAAGTTCTAATACAACACATCAAATAGTGTATAAGAAATAATATTAGCATAAATACTACCAGCATTACTAATACAAACATTATTAATGCTAACATTACTAATACATTCTATTCAAAATTATTTTTATACACTCTAACAAATGACTCTTACGTTTCAATGAAAGAAACATATACAAAAGCAAAGTTCGATAAAACATTTATAGAAGTATGTTTATCGTGTTCTCAAAGTGAAATAACTTAAATTAATACGACAGATTGTAACTTATAGTTTTTTTTTTATAATTTTCAAAATATTTAAAATTTAAATTTAAAATATTAATTTGATTTATCTTTAAAGAACAAGTTAACAAATAAAAGAAAAGGATAAATGAAAGCAAATGATGTTTATGTCAGTTTAGTAGGGAATGCATTGCAATTCTGGGCTATTAATTGCAAACACATGTGATATAATATGCAATGACTAGATAATCCTTTATCCTTTTCAACAATTATTATCTATTTTATACAATAGATGTCAAGTCTTATGTATCAATTTTAATCTCATATTTTATACTTAATGTATCAAATTTCAGTTATATGATTAAAGATCTGAACTTCAAAATGCATTGAATTTTGTTATTTATATGAGTAAGTCATACATAATTATCTTCTGAAATAATTTGGCTCCTTGAAAAATAACTATCAAGTAGTTAATATGTTTTGTGTATTCATGTTTTATAATTCATATTGATATCAATCTAACTTATCGCACATAATCAAAATATCTTAATGTTGGGCCCGTGCTGACACGGGCCATGGTATTCTAGTATTACTAATATATAAGTTAGATTTAAAGAATTCATAGTAGTTTATTTTTCAGTTTGAAATTTATGATGTACTCAAATAAGACTCACAAACCAGTCAAGCATATGTTCAAATACAAATTAAGATGCACATATGGTGTGAATCGTAGTAGATCATATGTGTGATAATTTATCATATAAGTTCATTAAATAGAATTTTGGCCAAACACATCGAGAGGTCCCTCAACTCGGCACCATCTTTCACTTTGGCACCTCAAGTAGACGTTGTTCACTTTTGGCACCTCAAGTAGCATACGCGTGTGTTATTTTGGCACTTTTTGTTGAGTCATCATGGGACGTGTAACACACACATTTTAAGTGTGTTTCAAGGGTATTTTCATAATTTTTTCATCTTTCTTCTCTTTCTTCCTCACTCTTTCAATCCATTTTTCCACCATTTTTTTTCTTTTCTTAATACATCTGTATCCCTTCACAACATGATGAGTTCAATATCATTGTTTATATCAATAAAGAGGCAGAAAAATTAGCTCTTGAACCTGGTCAAAATTAGAGGGCACAACAGCAGCAAAAAGATCTGCACAAATCAACTGAGCAAGATTAATGGCAAGTCCAAAGAAAAAAAAGGAGGAAAAACAATTATCAACAACAACAACACAACCAAAATCAAAGGGAGAAGGTGCAACAACAAGTTTATAGACCAAGGTCTCCACAGTATACCAATGCAACAGTACAGAAGAATCAACAATAACAACAAACAGGTATGGTTTTTCATCAAACTGAAAGTAATCCCCAAAATTGTAATGTTGATTTTGGAGTCCAGAATCGACAACCCCAACCCCATAATTTTGTTTTTAATACTGGTAATCCAATACCCCAAAATCCCAACAAGAATGATACTGCTCAAGCTCCTCAAATTCTCAGCAAGGCAAAGACACAATAAAATCACTAAACATGAGAACAGAGATACCATTCAAGGCAATAAGCAAGATACTTTACCATCTCTTAATTTCATCTCTTAATTTCTTTTCCTTTACAGTGTAATTTGTTACCTTCTGCACCAATTTGATAAAAAATTATTATCAATTTGGACGGAGGATGAAAAATTATTGTCTAATTATTATCAATTTGGTCAGACTGTTGCAATAGAATTTGGGGTTGATGACCAAATTTCTACACTTATTAATTTGTTGTCAAGTTGTTGTGAATTTAATATCGTTTGGTTGGATTGTTATAGCGGTGGGAGGCAGGGGTTTATGGATTGGAGAAGACAATATAGAGGGGGTGGGTAGATGGGGGTAGGGAAGGGTGGGGTGGCAGCAAATGATTTACGGATGGGGTGAGGGAGGGTGGCAGAAGATAATTTGAGGGTGAGGGTGACGATAAATGATTTGGGGTTGGGTTGGGTTGAGGAAGATGATATGGGGTGGGGTGGTTAGAAAGATGATATAAGGTGGGGGTGGGGTTATTAATATTTTTTTATTTAAATTAATTATATAAAAATTATTTTTATAAAAATGACAAATGTCCTTTTATAATTGGTCCCTTTTCACGTCATCAGCGCGTGTAATACACGTACACGGTATATTTTTTGCCGATTCAGTAAAAAGTGCCAAAATAGCACCTGCATATGCTACTTGAGGTGCCAAAAGTGAAGGACATAATATTCAGGTGCCAAAGTGTAAGATGGTGCCAAGTTTAGAGGCCTGTCGATGTATTTGGCCTAGAATTTTCTACTATTTCATCAAAGGCAATTGACATGAACATATTTGTATGTCATATTATTTTCTTTTAGATATACCTATTGTCATATGACAGTTATCCTAATATAGTGTAAGTAATTATTATACATCTTAAATTTCATGTCTTTTCTACTTAATTAACTTAGATAAATGTAAACTTAATCTAAGTGTAATTAGTTAGAATTATGTGATTTTTTGAAAGATTTTACGAATAGCCTACCAACTTAGCGATCTGATCCCTATCAAGTGTATGTAATGATAAATGAGAATAATTGAAAATACAACATAAAGAAAATAATACACACACAATATTTACGTGAAAATCTGCTTACTCTAGGGAGTAAAATCACGACATACCACGTAGGATGTCTAACCACTTCACTATCTTCAAGCAGCTTGAATACATACTCTGTAGTTCAAGGATTAATCTCTTAATCCCCATAACTTGTAATATCTCTATTATAAGACTCCACAATAATAACTCTATTTCTAACACTGAAACAACTAACTCTAACTGAATCAATCACTGGCTAGCTCTAGCCTGAAATGTCAACTAACTCTACATGACTCAACTTCCACGAATAGAACAACAATGAGAAACCTATAATCTAAGATTAGAGCCGTAGATTAAGTGTTTACAAATTCCTGAACAAAGACTCAAATACAACACAAACTTAAGATAAAAACAACAACTGAGCAGGTCCCTGTTGTAAGTGAGGCTTTGCTTGAAAGATTTTCTTCAAGAGAGATTGAGTGTTCTTTGCATATTAGATCTTAGGTTTTATTGTTGTAACATGTTGAATATATATGATACAAGAAAACCAAGGACTTTTTGATTGTCTGGAGCAAAAAGGTGCCACAGCTTTGCCACCAACTTTCTGCCACCCGATACTATTTCCTACTGTAATTGTAATGACCTTATTTTTGGTGATTTATGTGAAATATTTATTTCTGTGATTTGATATTTTTACCGCTCCTTGTGGTTGTATTTTAGTTTCTGGGATGTAAGAATAATTGGCATAGTTTTTGATGTATTTCGGTATGAGTTGTACGGGATTGTGGTATTTGATGGTCTTAAAGGTTTACCAATTGGCTTTGGTCCAAATATTTTGATCTATGCCTCTTATGGCCAAATGGTCTGCTTCAGCAGATCTGAAATGTCGATTTTTAGTTGGTATCATTATTAGTGTGGTTTTACGGCTTTTATATCTCATTTTGATCCTTGGTTCCAAAAATTATGAAATTAGATTTTGGGGGGTCAATTCAATGAAAACTATGGCTTTTTGAAAATTCAATATCGCCATTGAGTTTGGAGTGTCGAATTTGATAGGGTAGCATAGTTCATTTGCATTCTCGAGATTCCAGAGAAATCTTGAGGGGTCCACAGAAACTTGGAATTCTCCAAGTCTCCATCTGATGCACCTGTTTAAGCGATATTTTTATCGCTAAAGTGACCAGCTGAGCCACCGAGTTGTCGCTTACATGACTTCTGTATTGCGTACTAAATCTTCGCTTAAGCGACAGCAGGATCACTTGTGCGACACCAACCGATAGGCGAAGTATCACGTAGGCAACACCTAGTCGCTTAAGCAACCCGGCGATCGGTTAAGCAATGCCTGGGTCATTTATATTCTTTACTTTCATAATTTTTGCATTATTTTTGGGACTTAGAGATTGGGGTTCGAGTTTTTAAGCTTTTTTTTCATTGCTAAGTTTGAGTAAGCCCCATATGTCCTATTTCAACTACTTCTCTTCGATTTGATCATTAAAATCTTGTTAAATACGAATTTAAAGGTGAAATTGGGAATTTTGGCCTTGAAGGCCCAAACTTCCCTTTCTTCGAATCAAACCCCAATTTTATTTCATCTTCACTTAGATTTTCTCCTATGAGTTTATTTCATCTTGGAAAATATTTTCTTGGTAAAAAATTTCAGTTTTAATCTTCTTTTTTGAAAACCCGTTTTGGAGGTCCGTTTTTACCTCGACTCGAAAGTGGCCAACATAGGTATCATTGTTTTTTAAATGCGTAGATTCTGTATTTGTATGTTTTGTTGATTTCAGGTCTGTTCGGGAAGAAAGTCTCTAGATTGAAGGCTCTTTAGATCGATTTTTGGCATTCGGGGTAAGTTATGGCTTAACTTCCTTCAGACTGGGTTGGGTAGCTAATAATAATGTAAAAGCATACTATGGGTATGGAGTTGTATCATGAAAAATTTGTTAGGTGATTTATGTGTCCGTGTGGGTGCCTATGTGGATAATATTTGGTGATCTTGAGACATTATTTGATATATGTGACCATGTGGGGTTTTATATAAAGCTATAGCCTGGTATTGATATATATATGTTTGGTTTTATTCTTATTGGTGGGAAAAAATCTTAATTTTGGGATTTATATGGTATATATGACGGTGTGAGGACCTGGACTTGTATTTGGTGTACGTGTATATTTTTTCTTCATTTCCTTACCTGTATTTATTATATGTCTATATAGTAGAACTTTTAGTGGAGACTGTGTGGTCTACCGTTTGGTACATTTTCCGATTGCAGGTGACGTACCCATGGTTTGTGTTTATATGCTTTATTTTCTACTTTACTCAGTCGGCCTATGACACCTACTAAGTATAAGAGGACGTACTCATCCCTACTGCACCCTTTTGGTGTAGATCCAGGTACGAGCGCGCAACATGGATAGCTGATTCAGGCGGCATTTGGAGTATATTTGAGGTAGAGGACGTCTTATGCTTCAGGAGTTGTTCTACTACCTCTTCCTATCTATTTCATGTCTTATTTAGTATTCTGAGATAAATTTTGATCCTTTCTAGATTATTATTGTATCCTTAACCTTTGAAATGTATTTAGTAGTCCTTACATTGTGACACTAGGTTTTGGATATTGTATGGTATCTTTACTATGTATTTACACCTTTTATTATATATGTGTGGTTTGAATTTATTCTAGGAGTATTGCCTTGTATTTTGACATTAATTTTTCTTATTTCATGTAAGGGTGATGAGCTTACTTGTCAAGGCTTGCCGCGATAAGTGCCATCATGACCCTTGGTTTTTGGGTCGCGACAAATTGAACCCAGAGCCAGGTTCATTAGTCTCAACAATGTAAGAATGGGGTGTCTACTAGAGTCTCTCGGATCGATACGTAGACGCCCGTATCTATATTTGAGAGGCTAAAGATGTCTTTAGAAGACTCTCTTTATTTTATTCCTTATCAAGAAAATCTTTCATACATTATGTTATAAGTTATATTTCAGTATTTTCTATACAGATGGTGAGGATTAAATCCAGTAAGGTTAGAGATTCAGATCCATTATCAGAGGAGAGAGCCAAGTCTAGAGAATAAATTAGGATTTGTGGTCGGGCTCGACATGGACGACGAGAACAAGGATTTGCCCCATCCAGAGATAGAATGAGTGGGCTCTCCTGAGCCTTGAGATGAGCATATTAGATATTTTGGTCCTACTCTGATTCCACCGAGTTCTTTTACCCAAGTCTTGGAAGGGTTATTGGTTCGCTTGTTGACCCGGTTGGAAGGTGCTCCTTTGAGTGCATTTGGTGTTCCTCATACTTCAAGTATTGTACCTCTGTTTGTGCCAGAATCTACTTCTGGTGTTCCTTCGATAAGGAGTATGAATCCTTTTGTTATACCAATATCTGCTTATAGTACTTCACATACCCCGACTGTGGTTCCTCCTTCAGAGTCGATATCTGAGTATGATATTCTAAAGTTAGGAGTTTAGCCTTAATTTATGATACCTCATTAGATGGATTCTCATCCTGCGAGATTTACTGTGCCTCTTATTATTGCGAAAGTAGCTATATGTTCTGAGGATTAGTAGAGGCTTGAGAGATTTACTTATTTGGGCCCTCCTAGGTTCAGTGGTGATGTAGGAGAGGATGCCTATGAGTTCTTAATGGATTATCGTGCGAAGTTGTATAACTTTAGTTCTCTTGAGTATCATAGGGTTGCTTACACTTCTGACCAGTTGAGAGATGCATCTAGAGATAGGTGAAGGTCACTTATTGGCTACCGACCTCTTGGTTCTCTAGAGATGACTTGGTATCAGTTTATAGAGGCCTTTTTAGATAGATTTGTGCCTTTCAGTTTGAGGGATCAGATGAGAGATGTAACGCCCCGAAATTGGGTCCCGATACGTCACACGGTGCTTAGGGTCACAAGTGACCCCAAGCTTACCCTTCTACTGGCATAACTCATAAGCAACTGACTAAAATGCTTAAATTTGTATAAAATCAGTGAAAACATAAAACTGTTCTGAACTTGATCAATACAAATTTGAACTTTACAAGATTACAACTCTGCTTTTACAAAACAAAATTGAAACTGAATACATTAACTCTACTGACTGTCTATGAATCCTTTACTAGAACTGACTATAGACAGCTAGGTCATGACTCCCAACTATCCTAACTCAATACGACTAAATAAAGAAAATACAATACTTCTTGAACTGTAAAACTGACTCGAACCCTTGAACGAAAAGGACTCATCACCTGCAGACTGGTATCTGTGAACTGACTGAATATGGTGTATGTGCTATAACTTGTCCCTATATTATGAGGAAATGTAGCACACATACAAGTATGCGGATCAGTACTTTGGGAATGGACTGAGTATATGGGGGTGTATGCAATTTAATAATCAATATCAAAATTCTTTATTAAAAACGTGCATGCTGATAGAAATGACTCACATAGCTAGAATAAATCTGAAATCTAAATCCCATAAATCATGAATAATGAAACATATAGTGTAAATCTCGTGAGTCATTATACTTAGTTTCTAAATTCTGTATTCTCCTCTCATTCTCAAAACTTGTAAACTGAAGAGATCTTAAACAATAACTTTCAAAACTTAAACTATTATCTTGAAGAGAATAGGAGACTTCTTTTGAAACTTAAAGATTTTGACACTTGAGAACCTTAAAAATCTTGGAATCATAGCTTTCAAAATACATATTCCTTTATCTTAGATAGAGTGGGGGACTACTTTGGGAGTTTCTTCTAACCGATATAAACCATGTGAGCCACATGGAGTCCAACATCTTACCCACGTTGGGGAGAGCTATTCTACCCTTGCCATCGGAATAGAACCTTAACTTTAACTTTAGTGATCATAATCTCAGCCTCGGGCCCACAAATCTCAATCCTACGGTGGCACGTAGTTCTGGGGCATGAGACCTTGTAATCATACCTAACTCGGTGCTAAATACTACTCCCATACTTAGGCTCAAAACTTCTAGGAAATCCAGCTTAAAATAACTCAAGGGTCTATAATAAAGACCAAATTATACTTCTCTTTGCTTTAAATCATGGATAGTGTGGATTCCTATCTTAACACAATATCAAATATCAATCTTTGCTTTTGAAAGCACTTATCAAAACTTGAGATCATAATCTCCTTATAAACTCATCACTTGTACTTAGGACTCAAAATATAAAGCTTTAAAGCATCAACATCATATTTAAACCTCTTGCTCAACAATCATGTTTAAAAGCTTTCAATATTCTCAAAATAACAATCTTTAAATAGGGGTTAATGACTCATATATCAAACTCATGTTAAAACACCAAAAGATTCATGCTTGATAATGTAAATGTTGATGAATCAACTCAAAATCTGAAAATTTCAGCAACAAGCATGAAATATAAACATACTCATGTAATATCATAGAAAAACATCATAGTTAACAGGCTTCTTGAAAATACTTCAACAATATCAAAATAATAAAATCAAGAATCACAATATCATGCTTAAACTCACTTGGAAAAATCTGGAAAATCACATTACTTGAATAAATATATGAAATTAGTCATGCAATTCCACTTCTAAATTATTGAAAACCTTATAAGCTTGTAATTAACAACAATGGGTATAAACTTCAACTTGAATTTCATGAAAAATAATCTAAAATTCAGTAATTTGTAATCTAAAAGAAGTTTTGGGCACAAGGACGAAAGGATTGTCCTTGTTGAAACCCCACATACCTTGAATTTGAAGCTTCAAATAAACTCTAGCTTTTGGGACTCTATTCGTACAATTGATGTGTGCTTCTTGTGTCCCTCGTAATGGGGATTCCAAATCTTGAAGAATTATTGAAAACCCACGGTGAAATCATGAGATATATTGATCTTTGGGTTGAAACCCTAAGGAGTGTTCTTGATGAATTTGAGAGAAAAAAAATCATATTTTAGTGTTTTGGAAGTTTAATCCCGTGTTATAGCTGGACAGGGGTTGGAAAATACCCATTTTACCCTTAAAAATGCAGAATCAGAACCTGGAAATTGGGAGCGTGTCATCGCATGATGCTACTGTCTCAGTCACGAAATTGGCCATAACTTTACGCTCGGGTAGCGGATTTTGGCAAAATTGGTATCATTGTAAAGATGATTCAATTCTATACAATTTGGTGGGTTGAATTCTGCCAAAATACCACATATACATTAAGTTATAATCATTCAAAGATGACCCTTGCAAAATCAAACACTAAAACTTGATGAATTTCAAAGCTCTTAGAGCTTGCATTACCTTAAGTGACTCCTATGATCATTTTTAACACATCATAAGATCTCTTATCACTGGGTTACTCATTTTAAGTCATGTACTCAAGTATGAATTACAAGATTAGAGGTTTCGCACTTAGGAAGAACGGTTCCTTTTCTAGTTTAGAAGTATACGGGTATTACAAGAGATGAGTTTAATTCCTTAGATAAGGGCTCAATGACTATTGCGGAGTATGAAGAATGATTCCATGCCTTGTTTAGATAGTCTTATGCCAATACTTTCACCAAATTTGAGAAGATTTAAAAATTCATGAAAGGGTTGGTAGTCTCTTTTCAGTTTGCTACAACTCAGATGGTAGTATATAAAGCGTTATTTTAGATTATGTGGAATATGCTAAGATGACTGAGTTTATTCTCCAAGCATATTAGGGATACGCCAAGAAGATGCATTGTTAGAGTGAGTTTAGAGGTCACCTCGCTCAATATAGAGATTTTAGAGGTTTTCGGTGAGTATCATAGTAGACTAGTTCCGGAGGCCTTGTAGAGTTCAGGTAGTGGATCTTCTAGTTTGGCATCTTCAGGTGGTCATCCTAGTTCAGTCGTACCTCCTTCTATTAAGATGGACCACAGGGTTTTCTATGTGTGCGATGAGATTAGCCATTTGGTCTGAGATTGTCCCCACTGTTTCTTCAAAGCTACTCTTATATCAGATATGAGAGGTAGAGCTTTTACTAAGGGTACGAGAGATCGAGGTAGTGGTGCCCGTGGTGGTGGTCAAGGGACTACCCAGTCAGGTGGTGGGTGTGGTCATTGCTATACTATATCCGTCAGATTGGAGGTAGAGGGCGTCTGATGCTATCATCACATGCATCATCCTTATTAATTTCAACTATGTGTTTATTTTATTTGATTCGGGGTTGACTTTTTCCTATGTTTGTGCATATTTTTCTTTGAGTTTTGATTCTGCTTGTGAGCCTCTTAATGCGTCTATTCATGTAACTACCTTCGTAAAAGACTCTTTAGTGATGGATCGGGTGTACTGATCTTGTATTGTGACTTTTGCTAGGCGTGAGACCTGGGTAGACCTGATTGTGTTAGATATGGTAAATTTTGATGTCATCTTAGGTATGGACTAGTTCGCTCTTTATCACACTATCCTAGGTTATTATTTTAAGACTGTAACCTTAGCTTCACCGGGAGTGCCGAGGATAGCTTGGAAGGATGTGTTTCATTTGGGTCCTAAGAGAGTTATATTTTTTCTCCAGGCTCATTGCTTGGTTGAGAGAGGGTGTTAGTCTTTTTTGGCTTATATTCATGATACTAGTGTTGCTTCACCTCCTTTCTTAAATTTTATTCGTATTTTCTGTGAGTTCATGGATGTGTTCCCTATGGATTTTCCTGGTATGCCTCTGGATCGTGATATCGACTTTGCTATTAATGTTGCGCTGGGCACCAAGCCCATTTCTATTTCCCCTTATAGGATGACCCCAATCAAGTTAGAGGAATTAAAGGATCAATTTTAGGAGTTATTGGATAAGTGTTTTATTCGACCTAGTGTATCACCTTAGGGTGCGCCTGTCTTGTTTGTGAAGAAAAATTATGGGTTGATTTGTATGTGTATTGATTATCGATAGTTGAACAAGCTGACTGTTAAGAATAAGTATCCTCTTTCTCATATTAATGATTTATTTGACCAGTTTCAGGGTGCTTCAGTGTTCTTTAAGATTGATTTGAGGTCTGGGTATTACCAGTTAAGGATTAGAACTTCAGATATTCTGAAGATAGCTTTTGGACTCGATACAGTTATTATAATCTTGGTCATGTGTTTTGGGTTGACCAATGCCCCGGCCGCGTTCATGGAGTTAATAAACCAGGTATTTCAGTCGTATCTCGACTCTTTTATTATTGATTTATAGATGATATCTTAGTTTATTCCAAGAGTGAGGCCAATTATAAGGAGTATTTACAGACTGTTCTTCAAAGATTTTGGGATAAAAAGTTGTATGCTAAGTTCTATAAGTGTGAGTTTTAGTTGGAGTTTCTTTCTTTCTTGGGTCATGTAGTAACCAAGAATGGTATTATGGTTGATTCAACTAAGATTGCAGCAGTTCGTGATTAGGCTAGGCCTACGTCTCCTCTCGAGATTCAGAGTTTTATTGGTTTAGTAGGTTACTATTGGTGCTTTATTGAGGGTTTTTCATCTATTATAGCTCCACTGACCAAGTTGACTTAGAAGAAGATTTCCTTTCAGTGTTTCGATGCTTGTGAGGTGAGCTTGCAAGATCTTAAGGATTTATTGACTTCATCTCCTATCTTGACCCTGCCTAAGAAGGGTGTGAGTTTTTCCATCTTCCTTAATTCTTTAGGTATTTATTTAGGTACTGTGTTGATGCAGGAGGGTAAGGTGATTGGTTATGCTTTTTATCAGTTGAAGCCCCATGAGTGGAATTACACTACCATGATTTAGAGTTGTGCACGATTGTTTTTCTTTAAAGTTGTGGAGACACTACTTGTATGGATTCCATTGTGAGATTTTCTCAGATCATCGTAGCCTTTTGTATTTTCTCGCCCAGCAAGATCTTACCATAAGGCAGTGCCATTGGCTTAATTTGCTTAAGGATTTTGACTTGACTATTCTCTATCATTCGAGCAAGCCTAATGTGGTTGCGGATGTCTTGAGCTGGTAGTTAACTAGCATGGGTAGCTTGGCACATCTTTTGACTTAGAAGAGTCCTTTGTCCTTGGAGGTTCAGTCTTTGTCTAGCCAGATGGTTCGGCTTGATAATTCTATACTTGGGGGTATGTTTTGGCATTCGTGGAGGCTAGGTCTTTCTTGATGGAGCAGATTTGGGCTCATCAGTTTGATGATGTTGGTTAGAGAGTTATTCGAGATAAGGTGTTGAGTGGTGAGACCAAGGAACCCTCGCTTGATTAAGATAGTGTATTGAGGATTGGAGGCCATGTTTGTGTGCCGAAAGTGGGTGACTGGAGATAATGGATGAGGCTCATTACTCCAGGTATTCCATTCATCCGGGAGTGACTAACACGTATTGTGATTTGAGATAATATTACTGGTAGGGTGGTATGAGGAAGAATATAGCAAACTTTGTAGCTCGTTGCCTATGTTTCCAGCAGGTGAAGGCTAAGCATTTGAGACCTGGTGGTTTTCTTCAGAGGTTACCCATTTTCGATTGGAATTAAGAATGAATCACTATATACTTCATGACTGGTCTGCCTTATACTTCTCATGGTTCTGATAGTGATTGGGTCATTATGGATCGATTGACAAATCTTCTTATTTTATGTTGGTTCAGGTTTCTTTCAGTCAGAGGCTGACCCATATCTATCCGACCCATATGTATATTCATGAGCTAGTGTGTCTTCATGGTGTGTAAGTGTCTATCATCTCATATTGAGGTTCAGTGGTCACATCTCATTTTTGGAAGACTTTTTAGGGTGAGTTGGACACCTGAGTTGATCTTAGTACAACCTTTCACCCCTAGACCGACGGTGAAATAGAGCAAATAATTTAGATTTTGGAGGATATGCTCTGCACTTGTGTAATAGACTTTGGTGGTTAGTGGGAGCATCTCCTATTTCAACTATTATTCTTTGATTCTATGATTTGAATCTTGCTTAAATGCAAATTTAAAGGTGGAGTTTAGGGATTTTGGCCCGGAAGGCCTAAACAACCATTTCTTCGAATAAAACTCCAATTTCACTTTATCTTTACTTAGGGTTTCTCCTACGAGTTCATTTAATCTTGGAAAATATGTTTTTGGACAAAAATTCAAATTTTATTCTTCTTTGTCGAAAACCCATTTAGGGAGTCCGTTATGATCCCGATTCAAAAGTGGGAAATATGGGTATCATTGTTTTTTTTGATGCATAGATTTTATATTTGTATGTTTTAGTTGATTTTGTGTCTATTCGTGAGGAAAAAGCTCTGGGTTGAAGGCTTTTTAGATTTATTTTTTGTCATTCGAGGTAGGTTATGGCTTAACTTTCTTCAGACTGGGTTTGATAGTTATTAATAATGTAAAATCATGCTATGGATATGGGGTTGTATCATGGAAAATGCGTTATGTTATTTATGTGCCTGTATGGGGGGGGGGGGCTATCTGGATATTTGGTGATCTTGAGAGATTATTTGTTATATGTGACTGTGTGGGGTCTTGTATGAAGCTGTAATGTGGTATTGATATATGTATTTTTGGTTTTACTCTTTTTGGAGGGAAAAAGCCTAGAATTTTAAATTTCTGTGGTATCATATGACATTATCTTGCATGTGTCACTTGATGGTTTCTGGATTATACCGGATCATGGATGGTTGGTTTATTTGAGTGAATTTTTGGATTACTTGGTTGGAAATTGGATATTCTTATTTTGGTTAGTCGTGAGCATTTCATCCCCATATTATATTAATTCGTGAACCATTGGTGGAAATACAGAATTTTTCTGATAGAAAATTTGACTTCTTTAAAACCCTCTATTGAAGTATGTGTCAGAAAGGAGATATGTATATTAGTATTAGATATTGGTTGTTTATGGGTTGATGAACCCCCATGGGTCCTACCTCAGGAGCATAACTCGGTTGGTGTATACGGAGGTTGTGCGACGACCTCGTGCATCACATCATCATCATCATCATCATCATCATCATCATCATCATCATCTTCTTCTTCTTCTTCATTGCATTTTATATATTGTGCCTATTTTGTGATTGTATTTCTGTCGTTGACTTGATATTTGTCCATTCATTCTACCTTCTTCTACTTATATTTGGTGTACGCATATATTTGTTCTTCTTTTCCCTACCTGTATTTGTTATATTTGTATATAGTTGAACTGTTATTGGAGGTGTTGTGGGCTATCGTTTAGGATATTTTCTGATTGTAGGTTTCATGCCAATGGTTTGTGTTATATGCTTTATTTTATACTTTTCTTAGTCGGCCTATGATACCTATTGAGTACAAGTGGACCGTACTCATCTCTATTGTGCCCTTTCGGTACAGATCCAGGTATGAGTGCGCCGCACGGATAGCTTATTTAGACGATATTTGGAGTATATTTGAGGTAGCGGATGCCCTATGCTTTATGAGTTGTCCTACTACATCTTCTTTTCTATTTCATGTCTTATTAGTATCCAGAGACAAATTTTGGTTCATTCTGGACTATTATAGTATCCTTGACCCTCGAGATGTATTTAATAGTTCTTACACTATGACACCAGATTTTGGAATATTTTATGGTATCTTAACTATGTATTTCTTCCTTTTACTATATATGTATGGTGCGACTCTGTTCTAGAAGTCTTGCCTTGGGTTTTTGTATTGATTTTTCTCATTTCATATCAGTTTTGGTGATAGACTTACTTGTTAAGTCTTACTGCGACAAGTCCATCGTGACCCTTGGTTTGTGGGCCATGAAAATAATGCTTAACTTGATGCAAAATACATCAATCCGATGAACCTGGTCCCTGAATAACTCCAACTTCATCATCCAAAGTGTTGTGCATGGTTCGATGGGAACCAAGTCTAAAGATTGGTCTGTCAATTATCAAAACTAAGGACTTTAACAATTTCATCCTCTTTTATGATGACAAACCATACTCAGTTGTTCACAATATCCTCTACAAATCATTTCTCCATGTCACTGATACCTATGAGAATTTCTCCTGAGACACATACCTACTGAACAAGGTATTTCTCTCATGTTCCCCCTGATTACAGGGACCTCGTCCCTCTTTACTTATTGTGAACATAAAACTAAAGAAACTAACACATACATATACTCCATCTTCCCGCTTTTGGCATCATCAAAGAGGAAAAGCAACAAACCACACAAAGGTAAACACACAAGTAAACTCATGGACATTGAGGATACACTACATGAATAGGTAAAATTAGAGAAAGAGAGAAGGACGATAACATCAAAACATAACATTCATTAACTAAAATGATAGCATCATACAATGTTTAAAATAATCAAATCTAAATATAGAGTAAACACCACAATAACAAAAATAAAACAAATGGGATTTAAAAGAAGGGGCTTTAGATGTCGTCACGGTGGGGACCAGGTTGGATGGACATCAGGAAAAAGGATCAGAAGAAGGACCAAAAAGTTGGAGAAGAAGAAGAGTTATTCGTTCATTTTCTGCCGCGTGGTTCCTCAAGAGTTGTTGAGTTAAATACTTAACCTTGGATTCCAAAGTATAAACCTTGGACCTTAGCATTTTATTCTTAACTCGTAGACCTTTATTTACAGTCAGTCCCTCCTCTTAGGACTTTAAGTGGATTGTATTCAGCCGTTGCAATCTTTGCATCTTTTTGTGCCAAGTGAGTTCTCATTTCCCCCAACTCAGCACTCAGCCTAGCCTGAGCCTCAATCAAATCTTCCATCATTGACTTAGACTTAAATCCACTTCTCCTAGTAATTCACTCATTTTTTTCAAGGTAGACAAGGTGAACATCTACTTAACAGACCCATCCTTCCCAAGGCCACACTCCACATTAAAATAAGCAAACACTTTGTTCCATAGGAACCCGTAAGCCAAACCATGCTTGTCGTCCTTCGTCATCATCACCTTATGCATATATTTTATCATGATAACAATCAAATTTATATACTTGAATTAGGTTAGGTATTCCATCAATAATAGGTCGGGTCCAGTTACAACAGTATGCCTTTTAGTACACGGAAGGAGAACTTTGTTAAACAATTCAATCAAAAGTTGATATTCCCCCTGAAGGGACTTCTTTGTTGCTGCCTTGATATTCAAATCATCCATTTTGAAAATATGCCTCAAGAATTTCTCAGACCCATACTCTTCCTTCAAAGACATGGTACCCTGAGTGGTCACACCTAACTCCTCAACCAACACTTGCTCATTAAGAGAAATATTCATATATCATGAACTTGATTGTCAAATATAGGGCATTATCAATGAAAGTGAGGTTGTGAACATCCTGACTTCCTTTTAATAGAGAATGGGAATAGGGGGCTCAAAAGCGGTATTCCTAACTCTGAAATTCAACCATCTCCAACAACTTAGCCATACCCAAAATACAATAATCTTCAGGTCAAAAACTCATCCCCTCAATATTTCTTGGGTTTTAAGTATCTTTTGCCTCTGTTCTCTCATAAGAACTTTTAGGTGTTGCCTTCTTTTCTGGGGGAGCAACACCCTTTTAGGTGTTGCCTTCTTTTCTGGGGGAGCAGTTCCAACCTTTGCCTTGGCTCTTTAAGCAGCCACACTTTTTGCTAAATCCTCACTAACTTCCTCCTCAGAATCATCCTCAATCTCTGTATCATCTGATTCCTCCAATGGTACCACATCCTTTGTGGGCACATCAAACTCAATTACAACCTTTTTCTTCAAAATCTTCTTGTTTTAGTGTTATGATTATTTTCTACTAGGGCAATTTCCAGTAACTTTTGAGAACTCGACCTGGTCCCATGAATTTTAGTGGCTTTTGATGGAATTCTGGCAGTAGTAAATACCCGTTGTTTCTTAACTTTACAATGTAAGGGATTTTTAGTAATATTAGAATGTTTCTCTTCATTCATATGCGTGTCAGTCACTACAACAACAGTTTGTATAATTACATCTTTTTCTTCAACACCCCCTGGGCCATTGTTTTGATATTTGGATAGAAGGGATCCAACAATGTTGTTCTACTTGGGTGTAGTGGGGGTTACCATTCCTATGGGTATCTCCTCACTCATAGTAGTCCGTCCTTGAATAACCATTGCCTCACTTATCATAAGAATATTGGAGGATGTCTCTTTCCTAGTTAGCAGATCCCCACTAAACATATGCTCGTCTACTACATGACCCTCATGAGTAACCAATGGAACAGATTCCTCAATACCAGGATCTTTAGATATAGAGGTTGATGAAAAGACCTGGGGATGACCAGGTTGAAATGATGGTTCAAGAAGGGACTCTAACTCTTTTTTTATGAGAGTGGAGATAATTGGAGTATCAGAAAGAGTAAATGAACTGAACATTACTAGAAGGGAGGAGGACAATGTATTTATTGCTTTTATAGAGGCAAAAAGATTGACAATACTTGATAATGAATATAGAGGGAACTAGATATGAGACAAAATAATCGTACAAGTCGATGTTAGGAAAAAATGAGGAAGAGATGACTTGGAGTGCTTTGGATTCACTTGGGGAGAGAGATGGAGGCGATGAATGAGATGTGGGAATTTCTTAACCATTCTATGTTTGAAGGAATATGAAGAGTAAGAGTGAGGTAGAGAATTGATATTGTAAGAATATAGTAGTAAATGATACGAGAGAGAGAAAAGTAGTGTTTAAATAGAGAAGAAAGGAAATATTTAGAATTTGAAAGGGTAGGAGTGAGGCGACGTGTTTGGTTGGATGAGTGTGATATTTAGGTTGAAAGGTGTTTTTTTTCTTCCTTTACGACAAGGAGGAGAATGATGTTCCATATCTAACTTAATTTTAAAACACTTCCATTGAATAACAAAGCATGATACTAACCTCATGAGGGACCAGGTTCCTACATGATTTTCTAAGTGTTAGTTCTTGAGACTATCTCATCCTCTACCTTAATATTATTCTCCTTACCATGGGTGTATACCTGCAAATATATGAGACAGAGTTTGACAAGTATAACATTAACTCATAGGGATAACTGCTTACTAGATTATATCCATCTTAGGGGAATTAAAAGCATCAAATATGGTCAATTTTGATGCATAAGTCCGAACTTCATTCTATTCCTTCTAACTGGTCCCTTCGAGTGCTTTGGTGAAGATATCTACTATTTTGTCCTCAGTGTTGTAGATGACCATTTTGATTAATCCTTTCTCCGCATTGTCCCTCAGAAAGTGATGCCTGATATCTATGTGCTTTATTCTCTTATACTGATATGGATTCTTGGCTATATTTATTGCACTTGTATTTTTACAAAATAAAGGAACACATTCTGATAAGATTCAAAATTCCTAAAGTTCTGGTTTTATCCAAACCACCTGAGAATAACATGAAACAACTGCCATATACTCTGCTTCGGTAGTAGAAAGAGCCACTGAATTTTATTTCTTGGTGCCCTAGAAAATCAGAGAAGACCCTAAGAAATGATCCATTCCTGAGGTGCTCTTCTTGTCAATTGGGTACCCTGCATAGTATGTATCTGTATAGCTAACCAAATCAAAATTATCACCAGCGGTATCGAGGAGTACTAGGTCGGGGGTTCCTTTGAGATATCTTAGAATTCTTTTTGCATTCTTTAAATGCAATTCCTTTGGATATGCTTGAAATATTACACACATCCCCACACTACAACACAATATCTATCCTTCTAGAAATGAGGTAGAGAAATGAACCAATGATTCCTCTTTACATGGTCTTATTTATAGAGGGACCAAGTTCATCCAAATCCAGCTTTGATGAGGTCCCAATGGGGGTGTAAATAGGTTTTGCATTTTCTATGTGAAATATTTTTTGCAGCTCCTTGATATATTTTTGCTGGCAGATAGTTGTAACATTAGCACTCTGCTTGATTTACAACCCAAGAAAGATATTGAGCTCACCCATCATGCTCATCTCAAATTCACTTCTCATCAACTAGGAAAATTTATCACACAGTTATCTGGTTGTAGCCCCAAATATGATATAATCTACATAAATTTATACAATCAACAAGTTTCTTCCCTTGATCTTCAAGAAAAGAATGTTGTCAATCTTGTCTCTTTTGAAACCATTATCCAACAAGAATTTAGAGAGCCTTTCACGCCAGGCCCTGATTGCTTGCTCAAAACACAACGAGTCTTATCATGCTTAAACACGTGGTTAGGGAAATCAACATCTTCAAATCCCGAAGGCTGCTTCATATAAACTTTTTCTTTTAGAATTTAATTTAGGAAGACATTTTTGACATCTATTTAGAATAGTTTGAACTGTATATTGGAATCAATTTAAATAGCTTCCATTATAGAAACGGGTGCAAACATTTCATCATAATCTATTCCTTCTTCCTGATGATATCCCCGCACAACCAACCTTTCCTTGTTATTAATAGTGTTTCCATGGTCATATGCTTTGTTATCATATACCTACTTGGTCCCAAGAATAGTTCTATTAGTAGTGAGAGGGACCAGATTCCATACTTTGCTCCTCTAAAACTGATGCAACTCTTCGTGATGCTTTTATTCAATCAACATCTTTAAGATATTTCTTCATATTTTTGGGATTAATTTGAGACAAAAATATTAACAAAGCACACAAGTTTCTAGCTTGATTCCTAGTTTACATCCTAAAATCTAGAGGAGATAGAAGATTATGAAGAGGATGTAAGGATTTATGCTTCCGGTTAGATCTATAATAAGTAGGCTGGGATGAGCTGGAACCAATTCTCATAGTGGTGTCCCCCTGAGACGACTGGTGTTCAACTGAACTCAAGTGGGGATTCAAATACTCATGAGGAGATTGGTGTGATCCAGGTTATTAGTGGTCGAGAGAATCATCCTTGTCTTCAGGAGTTGAGCCTGGTCCCTATGAGTCTCCAACCTCTCTTCCTTTTATATATGTTTTATCCTCACCACCACTTGAATTCCTTGGTGCATCGAGAAGCTCTTCAAGACGAAATCATCATGAACATCTCCTTCACCAAAACTCCTTCTTTATCAAACACAACACGCACACTTTCTTCTACACACAATTTGAAGAGTAGCCTACAGATATTCCTTCATCGCTTCTTGGATCAAACTTTCCTAGGTCATTTTCCCATTGTTTAAAACAAAGCATTTAAAACCTAAAGCTTTGAAATAACTCAGCTTGGGCTTCTTTTTGGTTAGGAGTTCTTAGGGAGTCTTATCAATAATGGACCTAATAAGATATTGATTAATCACATGACAAGCAGTATTTACTGCTTCAGTATAGAAACTTTTAGCTATCCTTCATCAATCAATAGTTCTAACAATGTCCACCAAGGTTCTAGTTTTCTCCACATAACAACATTATGTGATGTGTTTAGGAGTTAAAAAATTATGATCAATCCTAAGATTATTACAAAATTCAGTGAATTTGGTATTTTCAAATTTTATACCATAGTCCGACCTGATCCCTATGATTTTTTCACTATACTTCATTTGCACTTACTTTGAAAAGGTTTCAAGGACTAGAAAAGTTTCTTCCTTAGATCTTAGAAACATGGTCCAGAGTAGAACTGGAATAATTATCAACCACGATAAAAATATACCTTTTCCCCCTCTACTTGTGATTTTGACAAGTCTATGTGGAGAAGTGTCAGGTGTCTAGAGGTACTTACTTGTTTCTTTGATTTGAAGGAAGACCTAGTCTGCTTTCCTTTCACACATGCTACACATTTTAGTACTAGAAAACTTCAGTTTGGGTGTTCCTCAAACTAGGTCCCTACTTGCTAGTTTGTTCAGCAAGGAACAACTCACATGTCCCAATCTTTTATGTCACTATTTAGCAACATCATCCTAAACACTAAGACATGTGAGGTTCTTGGTGTTACAAGAGCCCAACTCAGCAAAATACATGTTCTTATTTCTCCAATTTGTGAGGATGATTTCACCATTTTGAGACTTGTAACTGTACACTTATTAGAGATGAACCTAACCTTATTTTCTTTGTCACAAATTTGTGACACACTCAACAAGATGTATTTAAGTCCATTAATGTAATGCACATTTTCAATTGCCTGATTGAGACTTTTTTCAACTTTCCCAACACCTAGAATGTATCCCTTTATACCATCACCAAAGGAGACATTTCCTCCTTTATGGGCTTTTGAGTGAGAGAAAGTCTTCAACTCTTTTAGTCATACATTTGGAACAACTACTATCCATGTACCAATGGTTACTACTTCCTCTTGCTCTGCCCTACAAACACAATTATTTGTTAGCCTTGGGAACCCATTGCAATTTGAGTTCCTAGTAGGGTGACAAAGGAAAGATTAGATTCTTCTTGGTCCAATCAAGTAGTACTGCACTACAATTTTTTGATTTAGAAAATCTTCTCAACTTGTTTACAACAACTAATCTTGATTGACAAGAGTATTTAGCATGGCAATTTCAATCATAACGAGTGCACAAAAGATTGTCCTTTACAAAGACATACTTGCTTTGTGGATTATAAGGAGCACTTGATTTGTGGAAACCAAGATCCATTCTATTATTTGACCTTTGATTGTGAGATTGGTTAGAACTTAAGAGCAAGTGGTCCATCTGAGAGTCTTTTCAAGTTCAACTTTGATTCGGACCAGGTCCCTCTAAAGCTCAAAATTTCTCTCTAAGGATGCAGTCAAATCTGGATGAGAATTGGTCAACTTTTCCTCAATTTCAAACTTAATCCTATTACCTTTACTTTTTTCTTTTTGATAGACTTAGATATTTCACTAAGTCTTTCATTCAATAACTCATTTTCAAAGGATAAAGACTGGTAACTATCTTGTAACTTAGATAACAGTTTAGATTGCTCCACTTTACCTATTTTAAGTTCATCAATGCTTTTATTTAATAAATCCTTATCTTTTGTGATGTCATTGATGATAGGCGAATTTACGCACCTATATCAATATATTTTGCCCATATTTTAGCCTAGTTTTGAGAACAAATTATATATTTCATGCACTTTTAGTCCTTTTTCCTGTAAATGAGCTAACGAACATGATTAGTAAAGTTTCAGGTATAAATGATGCATAATTCAGCATTTTATGGCTTACTTGACGCTAAAGAAAGCTCACGAAGGAAGGGAAGGGAGTTTACACGCCTAAGGACCAAAACTGCTGCATGGAAAATCTGTCTCGGGCTAAAACAACAATTCTGAATACTTTGGGGACTTACAGACACAAAGCTGGATTTTGACAATGATACATTAACCTAGTACAATTAGGTTATGTATTTCATTATTTTATGTGGATTATGATAATGTTACCTTAACCTAGTACATTTGGGTTAAGGATTTCATTAGTCTAGTAGGATTTGGTTATTTATTTCATTAGCTTAGTAGGAGTAGGATATGGGTATTATAAATACCCTATCATGGTAGAGATTTTAGAGAATAAGGAGGGAGGAAGGAGGGAGAACACAATACTTCCTTCCATCCCTCTCATCTTCTTACATCTTCTTACATCTTCTTAACATCTCATCTTACAATTCAATTCTATTTTTCTTCTTCTACTCTTCTATTCTTAAACTCCACAACAAGAGAATCGTTACTTGCTAAGGAATCACTCCTCACGCCTATCACTTGATCTACACGCCATTACTCAATATCGTGATATAATAACAATGTCAATCATGATTTCCTTCGCATTCATGGGTAACTAAACCTCTCTGTTGGGGTTATGGAAGCCGTATGAGATACTATCTATTGCTGTGAGTTTGTGAGTTCGAGGCACGTATATTGCTTATATCATTATTCTCTTCATCTTAATCTACATTCTTTGCGATTGCAAACGCAAGAATACGCCAGTCTAACATTTAACTTGTTCGAGAGAAAAGTTATTTGTCTGGAAAAGAGATAACGTCAAGGTAGTAGGACACCCTTTCCTATTAAAAAGCTAGTGCCGTAACTGGACTAACCTCTTGGAGAATTCGTACCGTTAGACACGCTTTAAGCTCGAGAGAATTAAAGTGAAATAGTCCTTGTTTAGGTCGAGAGACGCTTGGATTTACCATCGACTACAATCCTCTATAAGCAATTGCATGTCAGAATTCTACACACTCATAGCCAATAGAGACGTATACCTCAGAAGGTGGACATAACCCCAACGCTTCAATTCTCATTGTTTACAACCAACGTAACAATCTCTCTCTCTTTACTTTATTATTTTCAGCTTTTGTTTACATTACTTGCACGACAAGAATCCCCCCTTCTTACGAGACTTGCACCAAAAGTTTAGTAATTTTACTTACTTGTTGGCCAAGCTATTCCCTGTGGGATCGACACCCAACCCAGGTTGGGTTCTATATTTGCTAACGACCGCTTTACACTCAAACGAGAGCTGTAGATTGAGCGTTATCAAAAATTGGCGCCGCTGCCGGGGAATACAAGTGTCAATTAAGTTTCTAATAATTACTAGACCCTTTGGTCAAAGATTCTCGTACTTTTACTTTTAGTTGTTGTTTTTGTTTTATTCAGGTTTGTTCAGTGCATCAATGGATGCACAACGTGAAATTGAAAGGATGGCTGCTCAAGCGCATCAGCAGAATATTGATAACCCAGGGCGTGCAACAAATCTTGATGATGAGAACCTGGGCGATGAGGAGCTACTAAACCCAAGGCATGATGCTGAAATCACAACACCTGCCAACAGAAGAGGTCGACAAGCTCGGTATAGACATGATCGCCAACCGATGCAGCCAGCTTTCGACGATGATGATGATGATCTTGATGGTGCCGGAGCCACTGGAGCTATAATTCCACCACCATTAGCGCCCGGAGCCAAGTTCAACATCACAAACACCATGATTCAGTTATTGCAACTCAAGGGATTGTTTGGTGGACTATCAGGCGATGATCCGAATATGCATCTCATCAACTTTATTTCTACATGCAAGTCTTTTGACAATCCTGGTGTTGGTCAGAATGCAATTCGATTACGTTTATTTCCATTGTCTCTGTCTGGGGAGGCAACACTATGGTTGAATGGGCTGACTCCTGATTCTATTACAAATTGGAGGCAATTGAGAGACGTTTTCCTAGAAAGATTCTTTCCGCCATCCAAAAGAGCACAATTGAGAGATGAAATCAGCAACTTTCGTCAGCTTCCCACTGAAGCTCTTCATGAAACATGGGAGAGGTTCAAGACAAAGCTAGCGAGATGCCCAAACCATCACATGACTAATGTTCACCTCATGGAGATATTGTATAGAGCCTTGAATTCAATAACTAAGCCAGTGGTGGATAATGCAGCTGGAGGATCTTTTATGGACCTCACCTTTGGTCAAGCAAGCAATATGCTAGATCGCATGACGAAACAAAGTAGAGCTTGGCATACCAGGGATTCCGAGGTAGCAAGCCCCACTTTATCTATAGGCATGACTGCAGACCAAAGAAGAAGACAAGAAGAACGTGATCAAGATTTAGCGCACATGAAAACGCAAGTGGATCTTCTGACAAAGCATTTATTATCAGGGAAGACCGAAAAAGTGAAAGCTGTGGCGCTAAAAGGAAGAGACGAATCTGATTCGGAAGAGGAGGCCAACTACGTGAACAATCAGGGGGGGTTCCGTGGGAATACCCAAGGAAACCAAGGTCGGAATTACTATGATAATTCTGGAAACAAGGACCAAGGTAGTTGGAGAAAAAACAATGAAAAGAGTGGTGTATATGTTCCCCCTGGTAGACGTGATACCACCACATCTAATTCTGGAAGTATGGAAGACATGATGGATAAATTATTGAAAGGAATGGAAGCAACGAGCGCGGGAGTTACTGAGGTAATTAATGATTTGTCCTCCATGAAACAACTAGTTGATTCTCATTCCACTTCAATCAAGCAAATAGAGCAGCAATTGAGCCAACTTTCAGCAGCACTCAATCAAAGAAAGGCTGGCACTTTACCTAGCGATACTGTGCAAAACCCAAGGAATGATGGGTCATGCATGGCCATCACTACCAAAAGTGGTAAGGTGCTGGAACCTTCAAAAAAAGGCAAGCAAGTGGTTGACAAAGTAGTGGACATTGATGATACGACGAAAGGGGAAGATGCCGCAGCTGCTGATCCTGACGTCCATAACGTCACCCCTCACGATTTGCAACCTGAAAAAGCTGAAAAACGGAAGCAAGAGGAGAAGAAAGCCGTGGAAAGAACAATTCCATACCCACCACCACCTTTTCCTCAAAGATTGAAGAAGGTGGCGGATGATACAAAGTTCAGCAAATTCATGACCATGTTGAAGCAGCTGACCATTAATGTTCCGTTGGTAGAGGCGTTAGAAAAAAATGCCTGGGTACGCTAAATTCATGAAGGACCTGTTGACAAAGAAGAGGGCAGTAAGCTATGAGCCGGCAGATAATATTCATCATTGCAGTGCAATTGCCACAAGGTCCTTAGTACAGAAGAAGGCAGACCCTGGTGCTTTCACTATTCCTTGCACGGTTGGATCTATGAATTTTGCTAAGGCATTGTGCGATATGGGTGCTAGCATCAATTTGATGCCACTATCCGTCTACAAGAAGTTGGGGCTAGGAGATCCAACACCAACCAATATGAGGCTCGTGATGGCTGATAGGACGGTAAAACGACCTGTGGGTATCTTGAATGATGTGTTGGTGAAGGTATCTTCATTTATCTTTCCTGCAGACTTCGTTATTCTGGATTGTGAGGTGGATTCTGACGTTCCCATAATCTTGGGACGCCCCTTCCTCGCAACTGGAAGTGTGCTTATTGACATGAAAGATAATGAGCTTTTGTTTCGAATTAATGACGAAGTGGTCCGCTTTGATATATGCAAAGCCATGAAGCAGCCCAGCGATATGAATGAGTTATCTGTAGCTGATGTTCATCATGAGGATATGAAAGCATTATCTATAGAGAAACAGCCTACTGTTGAGCCATTGTCTGCTGCGCCACTGAAAGTTGAGCATGAGGATAATGAAGATTATGAAGAACTTATGGGTGCTCTAACAGAAATAGAGTCTTATACTCCTAAGCAACCGGATTGTGATCCCAAGAATCAACCAACAGCGAAGACTCCCATTGACGAGACACCTACACTAGAATCGCAAGAGCTCCCCGATTATCTAAGGTATGTGTTCTTGGAAAGTAGAAATATACTTCCGGAGAGTGCAGATGATTTAAGTGAACAGCACGTAGAAGCTCTCATCTCTGCTCTGAAGAGATACAAGAGAGCTATGGGTTGGACTATTGATGATATAATTGGTGACTCTCCGGGGAAATGTATGAGTCATCTCGAAGAAGATCGCATGCCCACAGGTAAGCCTCATTGTCGTCTAAATCCTTTTAGAAAACGATCCTCCATTTACCTCGACGAAGTCTGAGTACTCGAGGTAACCATGTCGTGCTACGACAATAAATAAGGCGCTAGATGAGAGGCAACCCATCGTTTATCATTTTTCATTTATCGTTTTTCATTTTTTATTTCGTTCTTGTATGTGTTTTGCTTTTGATAAATAAAAATCCAAAAATAAGAGTCGTGCCACGACCAAAACTAAGGCGCTTGATGGGAGGCAACCCATCGTTCTAATCATTTTATTGTTTTTGAGCAAATGTAGGTGCAAGAGGTATTCAACGAGGAGATTGATTTCAATTGACGATTTGGACGCATTGTATGGTAAAGTTGGTAAGTTAGGAATAGTGATGCATAAGGCTATGGATTGAGCATTGCTCATGCCAAACTAGGTATCGAGGAAGGCTAGGCCTAGGTAAAACTAGGCCACGAACGATGCACAACCTATCCTATAGCCTAAGGTCTCGGAATCTAGTGTGCTATACACTATGCGCCGCCTATTCCTAGGTATGCTTTTGACTATGCGCCGCCTATTCTATGGCATTTGGTCTCAGTATCTCATATGCCATAGACTATGCGGCGCATATGTCTACAAATGCCATAGACTATGCGGCGCATATGTACCATTATGCCATAGATAATGCGCCGCATATACCATGACTATGCCAAGCATTATGCGCCGCATATGTAGCATTTTTGTCTCCAAAACCGATTGTAAATGGGTCAAAACCCGACCCATTCTCTTCCTATATAAAGGAGACTTAGTCTTGAAACACAAACACATTAAAAACTTGACCTAGGCGCCGCATATACTCTCCAAATCATCTCAAAACTTTTCTTTTTGCTCTCCTACTTCACAAGAACATCTCCAAAGGCTTCAATCACGTAAGTACTCTTTTGTTCTTCATCTATTTTTCGTAAGTGCTACGTTGCTATGTCTATTACGAATTGCTACATCTTGAAGAGATATTGGTGATGTTAATGTGTTTGAATTGTTGATACAAAACCAAGTGAGTGAACATGAACGTTAGGATACTCTTAACTTGTTTCCAACTAGAAATTGATTTTGATGCATTGTTATACTACTTACGGAATTGCTATAGTCATGAACATTGCATGCTCTTGTCACTTGAATACTTACATGTTGGGATGTCTCGCTCATCGGAATAAGACTTATAGTTGCCTACCGACATAGGAGATTGTGATTATTGATAGAAACTATACCATGATGTAATCCCTATGAAGAAGTCTTGATATACCTAACATGAAAGTATTGCAAAGATTGCAAGAAGTGTTACATATCTGAATTTCTTGTTGGAATATAGCCCCTAAAACGTATGTCGATGAAGTCTGAGTAATCGACCACTTTCACTTCACTAGTCTGTACCAACAAACTAAGTGTGGGGTGGTTCCACTACTGCTTGTTTATAGATTGTATCCATCGAGATGATGCTAACATGAATATTTTTTTTAAGTCTCAGGTACAATGGCACCCAAAGCAAGACCACTTCACAAAAAGGCAAGAAAAGAGGCCGAAAAGAGAAAGGAGAACCCTCCTCGCTGCAAATACCTCGACTCACTCTTGGAATTAAGTGGGATACTTATGAGGAACTTCTGAGAATGACGACTCTGATGATGATTCCGATGCAAAGGGTATGACCCCCGACATTGAGGACGAGTCCGACTGACCAGGTTCTTCGTATTTATTCTCCACTGAGGACAGTGTCCCGACTAAGTATGGGGTGGTGGTATTGCATGCTATACTTCTCTACTCGCATCTATGTTTGTTTGCTTTGTTTTTGTTTCATTTTTTTAGTAGTAAATTTTTTCTAGTTTCGCATGAAATTATTTTGATAGGCAGCATGAGATTATAACAAGAGTATGTGCTACAATTGTGACTATTGAGATGTTTAGGCTCTAGTTGTGACTCATTATGTGATATTGTGTGGTTCAATTCCTTCACTTGTTGGGTCGAGAGTCTATATTACTTCCAAGCAAGTCGACCATGTGCCTTGTGTATGTGAGATAATCGTAGATTCTATGTGTGTGGCTGATGCTAGAACTTGCCTGGTATGTATGCAAAGCGAAAATAAGGAGTGTAAGTTTAGGATATGATTTAGGCATTTCTTTGGCAACCTATATTTGTTTACCTTCAGTTTTACCTACCTATGGACATCATCCTAGTTAAACCCTTTTGAGCCTTTAGCCTATTTTCTTTGACAACCTTGTATGTAAGCCTAATCCATTTTTTTCAAGACCGTAATTTGATCCAAACTCCTAAGTGCTTTAAAGTAAAAAAGTCATGTGGCAACATAAGAGGAAATTGGGTGAGTATGATGCTATAAATTGTAATGGTGCTTGAATGTGTTATGAAAAAGAAAGTGCTATCATAAGAGGTATGTTGTGAAAAGAAAAAGGAAAAGAAAGCTGAAAAGCGAGTTGTGCTTAAAATTGAAAAACAAAAGAGGAGAACAAGGGTGGTAGAATAAAAGAAAGAAAGGTTGAAAGAAAAGAAAAAAACAAAACAAAGTGTCAATGATACAAAGTGATGTATTAAAGCGCTTAGGAACTTGTCACTATTCCTGGCCAAAATAGTCCTACCCGTCCCTTAGCCTACATTACAACCATCAAAAGACCTACTTGATCCTAAGCTTAGCATTCTGACATTTAGTAGAGTATTACATTAAGGGCAAGCCTATGGTCATCAGTTGCTTCATATGAATTCTTTGTGAGAGAGAGAGCAAGGATATTTTGATACCCATGTTTGAAAAATATGCTATACTTATGAATGATTATGGGTACTATAGTGTGAGACACACATGGTTGATGAGTTTTGGGTAGTCATATATGATTCCTTGTACCTTAACGTTTGCATGCGAGTTGATCACCATCCCGAGTCTATGCTAGAGGTTAAACTGTTTCTACTTATAATCGAAAAGATACTCTTTGTTGATAATTGTTGTGCTTGTCTTGACGAATATTTTGTGTTGTTGCTGTAAAACCCTAAGTTGACGTATAGAAGGACATGATAGTTTGTTCGAGGACGAACAAAGCTCTAAGTGTGGGGTGTTGATGATAGGCGAATTTACGCACCTATATCAATATATTTTGCCCATATTTTAGCCTAGTTTTGAGAACAAATTATATATTTCATGCACTTTTAGTCCTTTTTCCTGTAAATGAGCTAACGAACATGATTAGTAAAGTTCCAGGTATAAATGATGCATAATTCAGCATTTTATGGCTTACTTGACGCTAAAGAAAGCTCACGAAGGAAGGGAAGGGAGTTTACACGCCTAAGGACCAAAACTGCTGCATGGAAAATCTGTCCCGGGCTAAAACAACATTTCTGAAGACTTTGGGGGACCAAACCTGCTGCATGGAAAATCTGTCTCGGGCTAAAACAGCAATTCTGAATACTTTGGGGACTTACAGACACAAAGCTGGATTTTGACAATGATACATTAACCTAGTACAATTAGGTTATGTATTTCATTATTTTATGTGGATTATGATAATGTTACCTTAACCTAGTACATTTGGGTTAAGGATTTCATTAGTCTAGTAGGATTTGGTTATTTATTTCATTAGCTTAGTAGGAGTAGGATATGGGTATTATAAATACCCTATCATGCTAGAGATTTTAGAGAATAAGGAGGGAGGAAGGAGGGAGAACACAATACTTCCTTCCATCCCTCTCATCTTCTTACATCTTCTTACATCTTCTTAACATCTCATCTTACAATTCAATTCTATTTTTCTTCTTCTACTCTTCTATTCTTAAACTCCACAACAAGAGAATCGTTACTTGCTAAGGAATCACTCCTCACGCCTATCACTTGATCTACACGCCATTACTCAATATCGTGATATAATAACAATGTCAATCATGATTTCCTTCGCATTCATGGGTAACTAAACCTCTCTGTTGGGGTTATGGAAGCCGTATGAGATACTATCTATTGCTGTGAGTTTGTGAGTTCGAGGCACGTATATTGCTTATATCATTATTCTCTTCATCTTAATCTACATTCTTTGCGGTTGCAAACGCAAGAATACGCCAGTCTAACATTTAACTTGTTCGAGAGAAAAGTTATTTGTCTGGAAAAGAGATAACGCCAAGGTAGTAGGACACCCTTTCCTATTAAAAAGCTAGTGCCGTAACTGGACTAACCTCTTGGAGAATTCGTACCGTTAGACACGCTTTAAGCTCGAGAGAATTAAAGTGAAATAGTCCTTGTTTAGGTCGAGAGACGCTTGGATTTACCATCGACTACAATCCTCTATAAGCAATTGCATGTCAGAATTCTACACACTCATAGCCAATAGAGACGTATACCTCAGAAGGTGGACATAACCCCAACGCTTCAATTCTCATTGTTTACAACCAACGTAACAATCTCTCTCTCTTTACTTTATTATTTTCAGCTTTTGTTTACATTACTTGCACGACAAGAATCCCCCCTTCTTACGAGACTTGCACCAAAAGTTTAGTAATTTTACTTACTTGTTGGCCAAGCTATTCCCTGTGGGATCGACACCCAACCCAGGTTGGGTTCTATATTTGCTAACGACCGTTTTACACTCAAACGAGAGCTGTAGAATGAGCGTTATCAAAAATTGGCGCCGCTGCCGGGGAATACAAGTGTCAATTAAGTTTGTAATAATTACTAGACCCTTTGGTCAAAGATTCTCGTACTTTTACTTTTAGTTGTTGTTTTTGTTTTATTCAGGTTTGTTCAGTGCATCAATGGATGCACAACGTGAAATTGAAAGGATGGCTGCTCAAGCGCATCAGCAGAATATTGATAACCCAGGGCGTGCAACAAATCTTGATGATGAGAACCTGGGCGATGAGGAGCTACTAAACCCAAGGCATGATGCTGAAATCACAACACCTGCCAACAGAAGAGGTCGACAAGCTCGGTATAGACATGATCGCCAACCGATGCAGCCAGCTTTCGACGATGATGATGATGATCTTGATGGTGCCGGAGCCACTGGAGCTATAATTCCACCACCATTAGCGCCCGGAGCCAAGTTCAACATCACAAACACCATGATTCAGTTATTGCAACTCAAGGGATTGTTTGGTGGACTATCAGGCGATGATCCGAATATGCATCTCATCAACTTTATTTCTACATGCAAGTCTTTTGACAATCCTGGTGTTGGTCAGAATGCAATTCGATTACGTTTATTTCCATTGTCTCTGTCTGGGGAGGCAACACTATGGTTGAATGGGCTGACTCCTGATTCTATTACAAATTGGAGGCAATTGAGAGACGCTTTCCTAGAAAGATTCTTTCCGCCATCCAAAAGAGCACAATTGAGAGATGAAATCAGCAACTTTCGTCAGCTTCCCACTGAAGCTCTTCATGAAACATGGGAGAGGTTCAAGACAAAGCTAGCGAGATGCCCAAACCATCACATGACTAATGTTCACCTCATGGAGATATTGTATAGAGCCTTGAATTCAATAACTAAGCCAGTGGTGGATAATGCAGCTGGAGGATCTTTTATGGACCTCACCTTTGGTCAAGCAAGCAATATGCTAGATCGCATGACGAAACAAAGTAGAGCTTGGCATACCAGGGATTCCGAGGTAGCAAGCCCCACTTTATCTATAGGCATGACTGCAGACCAAAGAAGAAGACAAGAAGAACGTGATCAAGATTTAGCGCACATGAAAACGCAAGTGGATCTTCTGACAAAGCATTTATTATCAGGGAAGACCGAAAAAGTGAAAGCTGTGGCGCTAAAAGGAAGAGACGAATCTGATTCGGAAGAGGAGGTCAACTACGTGAACAATCAGGGGGGGTTCCGTGGGAATACCCAAGGAAACCAAGGTCGGAATTACTATGATAATTCTGGAAACAAGGACCAAGGTAGTTGGAGAAAAAACAATGAAAAGAGTGGTGTATATGTTCCCCCTGGTAGACGTGATACCACCACATCTAATTCTGGAAGTATGGAAGACATGATGGCTAAATTATTGAAAGGAATGGAAGCAACGAGCGCGGGAGTTACTGAGGTAATTAATGATTTGTCCTCCATGAAACAACTAGTTGATTCTCATTCCACTTCAATCAAGCAAATAGAGCAGCAATTGAGCCAACTTTCAGCAGCACTCAATCAAAGAAAGGCTGGCACTTTACCTAGCGATACTGTGCAAAACCCAAGGAATGATGGGTCATGCATGGCCATCACTACCAAAAGTGGTAAGGTGCTGGAACCGTCAAAAAAGGCAAGCAAGTGGTTGACAAAGTAGTGGACATTGATGATACGACGAAAGGGGAAGATGCCGCAGCTGCTGATCCCGACGTCCATAACGTCACCCCTCACGATTTGCAACCTGAAAAAGCTGAAAAACGGAAGCAAGAGGAGAAGAAAGCCGTGGAAAGAACAATTCCATACCCACTACCACCTTTTCCTCAAAGATTGAAGAAGGTGACGGATGATACAAAGTTCAGCAAATTCATGACCATGTTGAAGCAGCTGACCATTAATGTTCCGTTGGTAGAGGCGTTAGAAAAAAATGCCTGGGTACGCTAAATTCATGAAGGACCTGTTGACAAAGAAGAGGGCAGTAAGCTATGAGCCGGCAGATAATATTCATCATTGCAGTGCAATTGCCACAAGGTCCTTAGTACAGAAGAAGGCAGACCCTGGTGCTTTCACTATTCTTTGCACGGTTGGATCTATGAATTTGGTAAGGCATTGTGCGATCTGGGTGCTAGCATCAATTTGATGCCACTATCAGTCTACAAGAAGTTGGGGCTAGGAGATCCAACACCAACCAATATGAGGCTCGTGATGGCTGATAGGACGGTAAAACGACGTGTGGGTATCTTGAATGATGTGTTGGTGAAGGTATCTTCATTTATCTTTCCTGCAGACTTCGTTATTCTGGATTGTGAGGTGGATTCTGACGTTCCCATAATCTTGGGACGCCCCTTCCTCGCAACTGGAAGTGTGCTTATTGACATGAAAGATAATGAGCTTTTGTTTCGAATTAATGACGAAGTGGTCCGCTTTGACTTACTCCTTAAGAGAGTAATATTTAGATTTTCTTTAATGTACAGAATGGTTACTTTATCATCATTAAATTTGGCCATCAAAGAAAAAAGAGAGCCATAAATTTGATCATCATCTTCAATCACCATCATTGAGACAACTTCCTATTTCTTAAACTAATCAAACTCACTAGAGGAATCTCCCATGTTGCAAGAGTTTGATTTACAAGATTATCAACTGCAGCTATTCAGTTGAATTTCTCAAGACCTGGTCTTTCTTCTTCTCTCTATCACTAGCTATCCTGAAGTACTCTTTACACTCTATTTTGTGAAGAGGATAATCTTTGATAAAGTGAACTGGTTTTCCATACTTGTCACATAAGTAATTACCTCTATTATATCTGCTTGAGTCTCCTCTTCTAGATATTCCACCATTCTTCCTCATAATCTCGAGGAACCTTTTAGTAATGTATGATGTTTCTTCATCCACTTCTCTAGATTCTCCATTTGTAGTTATTAGTACTAAATTTTTTTCCTTATTATGTTAACTTCTTCCTTTGTCTTGTTGTATTTTGAGTTCATAGGTCTTTAGGTTTCTAATTAACTTATCCATGGTTAGGGTTTTTATGTCCCTAGCCTCATTGATAACATTTACCTTACTCTCCCATGACTTTGGCAAACTACTAAGAATTTTGTGGTCCTGTTTAGTAGGTTTAACTACTTCACCAAGACAATGTAGTTCATTAGTGATAGCGGTGAACCTGGTAGGCATCTCTTGAATTGTTTTATCTTTCTTTATGCTAAAAGACTTATATTGAGTGGTTAACATATCAAATTTTGACTCCTTAACCTATATAGTTCCCCCATGAGCGGTTTGTAGATCTTCCAAAATATCCTTAGTTGTTTCACAAGCTGAGATCTTGTTGTATTTGTCAGGACTAGTCCCATAAATAAAGAGTTTTTTAGCCATGTAGTTTTTCTCGATCTTGTTTCCATCAGTATCATCAAACTCCTTCCTTATTTTGCGAACAACTAAAGTGACTTCCTCAACTTTTACTTGCTTAATAGGAACAAAGGGTCCATCGACAATGACATTCCATAACTCACCATTTAGAAAGAGACCGCTCTAATATCAATTGAAAGACTATATGAATAGCTCACAAACTTAGGGACCTGGTCCCTACCAAGTGTATAGAGTACTAAATAAGAATAACTGAAAATACAGCATAAAGAAAATAGTGCACACACAATATTTACATGAAAGCCTCCTTATTTAAGAAAGTAAAACCACGACCTACCATGTACGATTTCTAACCACTTCACTATCTTCAAACAACTTATAAATATACTCTGTAGTTTAAGGATTAACCTCTCAACCTACACAACTTGCAATATCTCTATTACAAGACTCCACAACAATAACTCTATCGCTAACACTGACACAACTAACTCTAACTGAATCAATCACTGGCTAGCTCTAGCCTTAAATGTCAATTAACTCCAGCTGACTCAACTCACACGAATGAAAAAAATGAGAAACCTACAATCTATAGACTATAGCCGTAGATTGAGTGTTTTCAAATCCCTGAACAAAGACTCAACTACAACACAAATGTAAGACAATGAAAACACCTGAGTAGGTCCCTGTTGTAAGTGAGGCTTTGCTTGAAAGATTTGCTTCAAGAAAGATTGAGTGTTCTTTGCATATGAGAGCTTAGATTTTCATGTTGTAAACATGTTGAATATATATGGGACAAGAAAACCTAGAAATCTTTTGATTGGATGGAGCAAAAAGTTGTTGCAGTTTTGCCGGCAACTTTCTGCCACCAGGTACTATTTACAACTCTAATGCTAATTTGATATAGAATAAATCAACCCGATGAATCTGGTCCCTGAATAGCTAAAACTTCATCATCCAAATTATTGTGTATTTCATGGGAATCAGGTCCCAAGGTTGATTTGTTAATCATCAAAACTAAGGACTTAACATTTCTTAAAGGGTATTTGACGATATAAAAAAACATCAAATATACAATATAAATCAGGTTAAATAGTTATAAGTGTCACACCCTTTTTTTACCAAAAAGATTAAATTTAAAGTTCGAAAATGGTTTTTATTATTAAGTGATAAAAAATAATTCAGAAAGGATTATTTACATTTAAACTCAGAGTCTCCACTTGGAATAAATCGGGTATGCCAAGTCACCTTTGGAAACCCTTTTTCAAAACGATTTTGACTCTTTAAAACTGATTCGCGAACAGAGATTTCGGTTAAGGAATTCTGTTGACCGAAGAAAAAGTGTTAGGCACCCCTCGATCCTTTGGTTCGACCATGGTTTCTTGATGGAACATATCGGCTAATTTGATACTATGAATGTATAAACCACATAAAAACACATGAAAACAATCAATCAAACAAACAAAATAAAACAAGTCAAAAGATATAATGTCCAGTCCAATTATTACAGACCAAAATAAAAAGGTACTGAAAATAAACCTGCACTAATCCTAAACTATGCTCCAATGCTTTACCCGACACCTCGGGCCTTCGTCACAAACCTCCTTTGCATACATGATACGTCGGGGCATTTTCGGTAAATAAATACAATGTGTCTCAGGGCATTTCCCGCCCAAATGAATACAATTAACCCAAATGCGGTAAACAAAACCATTCAACAAATATTCCATATTCCCCAAGTTGTAAATTTGCCTACCTGAGCCTATTGTTTTCCTACCCAGCTTGACCTATTATGGCACTATCACAATCAACGACATAAATGATTCAAAACAACAATATTCACTTTATCAACTTTCAATACCCATCCCATTTATTTCCAATTGAGTTTAAATCATTCAATTACTTAATTCAAACAATAATTACGATTAACCAAACATATCAAAATCAACAAAAATAAGAGCCACACCATGAATTTACCACACAATTAAGAATTAATCGAGAATGAGATGAAGGATAGACCTCAATGCCGCTTTTATTTAATTAAATGGAGGAAGCTCGTGGATTTGGAACCTCGAATTAGAACACTGGAAGAATTCCCAAACCTCGACTATCAATCAACTCAATCGCAAAACTCCTCGAATATGATTCGAACAAAATCCCGCAAACACGAATGGATAACCCAAAATGGAAATTGCACAACCCAAAACCCGTACATAATTTTTGGCGTAGCTCCGTTGTACCCAAACTAGAAATCGTGAAAACAAACAGAGATCAAGACTGGATTTGGATGAAATCTGAAGTGAACCGGAGTTGGGTTAACTATTTTTGTGTCGTCGGAGTTTCAACAAGCTCCGACATTAAATAAAACCAGAGAAAATGGATTACGTGGGTGCAACAGTACCATTTTCCTGTGATCTCTCGTCAAAACAATCAACCTCTGTCATTTTCTCTCCCTCACTCCCCCTTTCTTTCTCTCTCATGCCATTTCTCTTTTATTTTTCATTGTTTTTTTACTCTGTGTGTGTGTTTAGTGGTTTGCCTTCGGTGGATTATATGTGTACGCGTTTCTGGTGGCTGTGTTTGTCTATATGTGTGTGTGTGAGTGGAGGTGAATTTATTGAGAGTGTGTGTGTCTATCCTTCTCGTGTTGAATGGAAAAAGAGGTGTATTTATGGTGAGTTTCTGTGTATGTTTAATGAAAAAAAATGGTGAGATGTAGAGAATTATATGTACATAGAAATTGGTGAGGTGTGAGTGATGTAGTGTGTGTGAATTGAAAATTCTCATGGGGTCCCTCCCTTTTGCAATTTTGTTAGTGGTAAAAAAAATATGATTAGAGGGAGTGTGTGGTGGGGGTAGGGGTGGTGAGGTGGGGGTAAAGGTAGGGTATGTGAGAGGTAGGGTGAGTTTGTTAAATTTGTTAGGGTGCGGTGTCAAAAAGTGGGTGAGAGTTTGTTGGATTTGTTATTGAGTGAAAGATATCACCTGAGTTAAGGTCTACGGTAAAATGAGGGTAAACTGGTAAAAACACACTCTCGGAAGGAAAAAAATTATGTGTCTACATCATGCCCTACTTTAGATGTAAACACAAAGTGTTTTCATGCAAAGAAGTAGACAACAAGACAGAATTTTTATCCAACCATTATTCAAAGGAAGAAATAGAAGGAGGAAGGACAACCGAGTTAGAGAGTCGAGTGAGGTCCTGTTGAGGTTATGGTCCACGGCTCCGTCATTACATCAAAAATAAAAATAACAAGTTAAAAACATAAATAAAATTATAAAAATCTTATGTATGCAGCTTTTCTTAACTTTTGACTCGCTATTTCATCACCCTATCTTTAGGCAGGCTCCTGACTTGCAATTTCTTCACCCTGTTCTCCAGGCGGGCTCCTGACTTGCAATTTCTTCAACTTGTTGCTTGGTTTTCAATTTTTTCACCCTATTCTTCAAGCGGACTCCTGACTTTCTATCTTTCAATCTGTTGACTTTCAATTTCTTCACCTAGTTGCTTGACTTTTAATTTCTTCACCTTGTTGCTTGACTTTCAACTTCTTCACCTTGTTGCTTGACTTTCCATTTATTCACCTATTCTTCAGGCGGGCTCCTGAAATCACATCCAAACTAGAAAGAAAATTATCTCAAACAAATGTTATTATAAAGAGAGATTCCATTTGCCAGAAAAGTAAAGTTCCAAAAATAGAAATTAAAATTTTTCCCCAGTTTAACAACAGAGGAATTTTGTGACAATCACATCATAACTACTTGAAAAATTCGAACAAAGAAATGAATATTCTATTGGTTAATTGGAATGATTAGACTATAAAGTGTATTTTCTAGGAGTCAAAGGGAATGACTTAACTAGAAAGTACATTTTCTAGGAATCAAGGGGAATGACTCGACTTAGAAGTACATCTTCTAAGAATCAAGGGGACTGACTCGACCGGTAAGTACATCTTTTAGGAATCAAGGGGAATGACTCAACCAGGAAGTACATCTTCTAGGAATCAAGGGGACTAACTCGACCAGGAAGTACATCTTCTAGGAATCAAGGGGACTGACTCGATCAGGAAGTACATCTTCTAGGAATCAAGGAGACTGACTCGATCAGGAAGTACATCTTCTCACTACTAAAAAAAAAGGCCAAAAAGCGACATAAAAAAGCGAAGAACTGTGTCGCTTTAAAATGCGATGAGAAAAGTGACACTGTCCGTCACTTTTAATTTAATTTTTATTTAATTTTTATTAAAATCGACTGCCAACGTCTTAATATCCATCGCTTTTTTTTCGTGGATTATTGTGCCAACTAATTAACAAATAATCTTTATTTTTTTTAAAATGTGACGGATAGCATTGTAATTTATTTAAAAATAATAATAATTAATTTTTTGAAAAGCGAGATAGTCCGTCAATTTATACATTTTTATTTATTTTTATTAAAAGAGATGCACAACGTCGCTATAATTTTTGTTTTTTAAAATATTAATTCTAGAAGAGCGACGTCATCTGTCTCAATTTGTAATTATTTTTAATTCTTTAATATTTTTTACAAAAAGCGACGGACAACATCGTTTTTGTTAAAATTAAATAAAAATTAATTTTTTGAAAAGTGATGTTGGCGGTCGATATTTCATATTTTTAATTTAATAATAAATAAATAATTTTTATATTTTTAAAACCTAAATTAAATATATAAATTTTTAAAAAACGACGGCCAACGTCGAAATTTAGTCAAGCTTTTAGTCCACCCGTATTAGGAAAAGAAACCCATTTCTTCTCCTTTTCTCTCTCTTTTCCTCCATGCCTCCCTCTTTCTCTCTTTCTCCAATCAGTCAAAATTAGGATTGAATATTGGTGACTTCATCAGTAGGACAACTCCCTTTATTTCTAAGCTTAGTAATTCCCTTCAATATAGGAAAAAAGGTAAGGTTACTGTGCTAATTTTTTCCTCTTTATGTATGGTTTTGGATGAACAATTTTATTTGCATTATTGTTTAGATCTGGCATTCCCTCACGCTTGGCGCCAATGATGTCTATCTGGTGTTTCCCATTGTATCTCTGCCATTTTTATTTTTTAATTTTTTATGGATAATCAAGTTGTTCAACATAATGAAGTTATTCTTTCTATGTTTACAACTTATTTGGATGCTATTTTGATTTTCAAGAATTTGGCTAAGGTCTTATTGCATTACTGTTACTGCATATATTAGGAGGATATTGTGTTGAAGTTCAACTTAATTTTAGGTGTCATTTTGGTTTTCACGAACTTGGGTAAATTTGTAGTAGCTCCACCCATTGATTTTTGCAACACCTAACATATTAGTGAGAAAATGGCGAATCACCAAAAAATTTATAGTTTTATTTTATCATGTATTCCCTATCTTAGATTGAAGATGATTTAGAGTAGTTATTATCATGGGGGCATGGTTAAAAACTAATTATAACATTGTGGATGTGGTTATCGAAAGCTTGTAGCAAATTTAGATAGCTTGAAATAACTTTCAGTGAAATCAGGTCAATGAAAACAGTAGTGCTTTGGGTGCAAGAGAATGATTAAGATGGGTTTTTCCTACAGGGAGAATTGTACATAAGTTAGAACTTTGAGGGAAGGGCCTGTTTTTGCCCTCATATCTATGTTTAGTTATTACATTATCAAAAATATCAATAGTCCAATTGTTGTAAAACAGTACTTTTTCCATACCTCACATTGAGGGGTTAGTACTTAAAAGTCAAAGTGGTGTGCAATTGTTAATTTGTAACTATCTCTTCTTTGAATTTAAGTCTTTGTTGCAAAGGAAGGGACATTAAAAAAGGAGAAACCAGAAAAGGATCTTAAGAGAACTATTGAAATTATGGAGATAATCGATTGAATATTGGTGACTTCATAATCTTTATAACATCTATGGTGCACAACAACTGGTACATGCCATACTTATTTGATGAGAATTAAGTCCAAATATTGGTGACTTCATAATCTTTAGTTAAGAATAGGAAAAGAGTTTGCATAATATTTTCGCTTATGAATGATGTTAATGATTTTCTCTTATTTCATTTAAAAATTCCATTTTTAGTTGAATCCCAAAGATTATTCTTCAAAGAATGACCTTATTTAATGTTATGTCGACAGAAAGCCTGATTGAAGAACAGAGACAATTTGATGCTATGATTGCGTTAGACGATCGCTGCCTCTTTCTCTTCAAATTAGGCCAAACAAAGGTAAGTTTATTTCTCTCTATTTTCTTATAGTGAAGTCTTTATTTGTAATGTAATGGTGGAATTATTTGCCGTAGAAGACTTCTAAAGCCATAGATTTTGATATGATTATATGGTGTGAGAGGGATATGCAACGCCTCTACTTATAGCTTTATTAAATTTATTGAATTATCTGACTTATATTGCAATTGAGAATTTGAACTAGCGATTAGAAAATGGCTAAATATAGTCACTTGAAATGTGAAGTTATGATTTGAAAATGATTGTGTAGTTACTTGAAATTGTGAACTTGTGACTTGAAAATGGTTAATTAAATGGGTACCTGAAATTGTGAACTTGTGACTTGAAAATTCTTAAGTGTAGATACTTGAAATGTGATGTTAATAACTAGAAAATGGTTGTGTAGCTACTTGAAATATGAAGTTAATGACTTGAAAATGCTTAAGTGTAGTTACTTGAAATTGTGAACTTGTGACTTGAAAATGGTTAAGTGTAGCAACTTGAAATTGTGAACTTGTGACTTGAAAATGGTTAAGTGTAGCTACTTGAAATATGAAGTTAATGACTTGAAAATGCTTAAGTGTAGTTACTTGAAATTGTGACCTTGTGACTCGAAAATGGTTAAGTATAGCTATTTGAAATTTTGAACTTGTGACTTGAAAATGCATAAGTGTAGCTACTTGAAATGTGAAGTTAATGACTTAAAAATGCTTAAGTGTAGTTACTTGAAATTGTGAACTTGTGGCTTGAAAATGGTTTAAGGGTAGCTACTTGAAATATGAAGTTAATGACTTGAAAATGCTTAAGGGTAGTTACTTGAAATTGTGACCTTGTGACTTGAAAATGGTTAAGTGTAGCTATTTGAAATTGTGAACTTGTGACTTGAAAATGCTTACATGTTGCTACTTGAAATGTGAAGTTAACGACTTGAAAATGCTTAAGTGTAGTTACTTGAAATTATAACCTTATGACTCAAAAATGGTTAAGTGTAGCTACTTCAAATATGAAGTTAATGACTTGAAAATGCTTAAGTGTAGTTACTTGAAATTGTGACCTTGTGACTTGAAAATGGTTAAGTGTAGCTATTTGAAATTGTGAACTTGTGACTTGAAAATGCTTAAGTGTAGCTACTTGAAATGTGAAGTTAATGACTTGAAAATGTTTAAGTGTAGTTACTTGAAATTGTGACCTTGTGACTTGAAAATGGCAAGTGTAGCTATTTGAAATTGTGAACTTGTGACTTGAAAATGCTTAAGTGTAGCTACTTGAAATGTGAAGTTAACGACTTAAAAATGCTTAAGTGTAGTTACTTGAAATTGTGACCTTGTGACTTGAAAGTAGCAACTTGAAATATGAAGTTAATGACTTGAAAATACTTAAGTATAGTTACTTGAAATTGTGACCTTGTGACTCGAAAATGGTTAAGTGTAGCTATTTGAAATTGTGAACAAGAGTAGGTTATACTTCTAAGCTAAGAATGTCCTCTCCAATATCTGTAGACTTGCTGGTTTTGAGGGCTATATCAATGCAATAAAGTGGGGATGTAACAATTTCAGTATCTGATGGATAAATATCCATATTATTATTATTATTATTATTATTTATTCAACATACCAAAAATAAGAGAAGCTTAAAAATGCTCTGAAATCTTCACCTAAAGAAGGAAATTGACAAAATGGGAAAATGCTGAATTCAATTTGTCGTATGTATGTATGTGCATTATAAGGAGAAAATATCCTCCCCCAATCATTATTTGTCACTGTCGGGAAGACAGAAAATGAAAAAGGGAACCACAAAAAGTTCTTAGACATTAATTCTTTAAATTAACTTTTAACTTTTAAATTAAGAAGCTTAAAAACCCAAGTGTTTTGGATGTTTTTGAATTACCTGTTAAGTGTTTTTGAATATTGAATAAGTGTTTTGAATGTTGTTGAAGAGTTGATGATTTGAATTATCTTGAATTATCTTTCCTCACTGTCAATGTTCTTCACCATAATTGATTTATCTTGAATTATCTTTTCAATTTCTCTTTTCAAATCCCGACAATCATCAATACAATGACCTTGAGCATCAAAATCATATGCACATCGTATATTAGGATCAAAATTTCTTGAACATGGATTAAGAGTGTGCCCAAGGAGAGGACTGATCATGCGCCACTGTATCAATCTCTAAAATAAACTGGCATACGACTCTCAAATTAGTGTAAAATTATCTCTCGACTTTTTCCTTATTTCATTATTTGGATTGGATAAAAAATCGGGCTTAGAAAGGCTTTGGTATGTTTGTGGAGTTAGAGGATGACTCTGAGGAGTCGGTTTGTGCCATTGCGGGTAAAATGGGGGTTGAACATGTGGTTGTGCGTTATATACTGGATATGGAGGTGGGAAAATGGAGTATCACTCCCAAAATCTGATCGCACAACCATATGTTCACCCTAGCAGCTTGTTCAAGCCATCGATCGCATACTCCTTGAAACTCTCTGTATTTTTCTTCTTCATACTGGTTAGGGATTTTTCGTAAAGGATCAATTCCATATTATATTGAAATTGTTTCTCAAATTCATTAGCTCAATCATCCCAACTATGTCACCTATCAGTATCCTGATCAACAAACCACTCTAAGGATAAACCCGAAAGACTCTCACCAAAGTAAGTCATGAGCAGTTCTTCTTTGCCTCCAGGATCTCTTAATTGCTTACAATAACATCTCAAATGCGCCAACGGATCCCCATGTCTATCATACTTCTCAAACATTAGAATCTTAAAGACGACGGAAAGGTTGACACCTGGAAACATGCATAAATCCTTATATGAGACACTTTTGTAACCCCTAAGTCCTTGAAAGTTCTTCATAGTCAGTTCCAAAATTTCCACCTTTTGGGTCATCTCTTGTTGTTCTTATATCATAATATGATTTCTAGTATTAAGATGAAATTCAGGCTGTTGAGTGTAGCCATAAGGACCAGTCAAATTAAATGTGTGATCAGGAGCATAATGTCGATCACCAGAAATATTCAATACAGGCTCTCTCACAAAGTGGTGAAGCACAATCAATGGATGAACATTAAGAGTAGGAGATTTAGGTGGTGGTGGAGCCACGAACACAAGTGTCACAGGTGGTGCAGGATGAGCAGTGGGCCTCTATTGAGGAATTACCACGGGCACACTAGAAGTGTTGGGATAGTACTGTTGCAAAGTGAATCCCGACACGTGTTGTGGTGTACCAATAGGAATGAAAGTGTTCGCCTTAGAAAGTGGCAGGAAATTGAAGACGAGATCATTAAGGAATGGATATGAAAGCAAGCCACTGGACCACGCCCGGTGCATCTCTGCCATTTGTTGCCTTAATTTCAAGATCTCTTCATTTGATCCTGGATTCAAATTTTTTGAATTCTCTATCAGATTAGTGACAACCATATCAGTATCTTTGTTGGATATATCTTTTCTTTTGACTCAGTGCAATATGGAGGTCCAGCCAAAATGTCACAAATCAACCACCTTAAACTAATTGAGCAATAGAAACAACAAAGGCGTTAGAAATCAATATTTTTTTTTAAAAAAACTACTTTTCTATTGTCTTCTTTTTCAAAAGGTCACCGAACCCAAAAAGGGCGTCTACGTATCTCACTCCCGAGAGAGGAGAATCAGGTGGGCGTTGTTCGGCCACAAAATGGTCAATCAACCACTTTTTCTTTTTTTTTTTATCTACAAACTTTAAGAAGAAAAGAAAATAACAAATTGACAAAAGAATTGACAAAAGTCTTTTGAATTTTTTTTAGCTTTAACATTCCTATACAAAATGAAACCTATGATTATCAAAGAAAAATCTTTCTAGGTTTTCAATTTTGAATTTCATACGAAAATGAAACTTGAAACTATTAAAGAAAAATCTTTTTGTGGTTTTCTTTTGAAGATGTATATGACACCACTTTAAATGAAGAGTGAAGAAAATCTTTTTGAATCTTTCAGATTCCTATACAAAATAAAATCTATGATTACCAAAGAAAATCTTTTTTGAGTTTTGATTTTGAATTTCATATGAAAATGAAACTTGAAACTATTAAAGGAAAATCTTTTTGTAGTTTTGTTTTAATGATGTATATGAAACACCTACTCTAAATGAAGAGAAGAAAATCTTTTTGGATTTTTAAATAAGATCCTCGAACCCACAATAGGCAGCCTACGTATCTCACTCCCGAGAGAGGAGAATTAGGGGTGCGTAGTTCTTCTAGATTGAACAATTAAGTATTAAATAACAAACTAAACCTTGACATAAGAGACATGACCAAAGACAGATGATGAAAAACGTCAATAAAATCTTTTTTGAGTTTTCAATTTGACACTTCACATAAAATTGACGCCAACAACTATGAAAGAAAAATCTTTTTGGTATTTTCATTATACGAAATGAACAAAACTTATACCATTTTTTGCATTTTTTTATAAAACTCCTATTGAAAGAATTTTTTTGTTTTAAAATTTTCAAATTATGAGTGATTGCTAAAGAATATAAAGGCAAAATCTTTTTGATGTTTTATTTTTTTAGTAAATGAGTGCAAAAGGTACATTTTTTTTAAAATTTTTGAATTGTGTAAAACAAAAGCCATAAAGGACACTAAAAAACTACGAAACTTTTTTTTTCTTTTTCCTTGCTTAAACACATGCTTATCTAATTCTAACACATGCTTTCCCTAAATCAATTCGTCAAATGAACCTGTTATACTAAAAAATACAACAATTAGCATGTAAGGATGCTTTAGGAGTGAATATCCTACAAAGGACCAAGTGGGTCCCATTAGGTCCCAATATGATGCAGATAAGCATGACCTAAAGGCTGACCTAGGATGGGGTCCACTAATAAGGCTTCTCGGGGCGCACATGGTTGATAGTGGTTGTGATTGCTTTCACCTACTCCATGCATCCAACGGCTCCCTCTCCTAAAATAAGGGTGACTCAACTAGAGTTTGTGTACACGACGTGTACTCCGGGACTTATTACAGAAAGAATGACTCAGGGTAATGCACATGATGCCAGATATAAAGCGGTAACAGATAAGAGAAAAAATGTAAACACGTAGCACATATGCATCCAACAATAATAAAATAACAAAACAATGATAACACAAACAAACTGTCTATACACCTATAATGTCAAACTAAGAAGATACAACTAAAAAAAATAAGTTTGAATTCTGAAAAATCCACAGCAGAGTCGCCAGAGTTGTCACACCCCTTTTTTAACCAAAAAGATAAGATTTTAAAGTTCGATCATGGTTGCTTGATGGAACATATTAGCTAATTTGATACTGTGAATCTATAAACCACACAAAACACACACAAAAATAATCAATCAAACAAACAAAATAAATAAGTCAAAAAATATAGTGTCTAGTCCAATTATTACAGCCCGAAATAAAAAGGTACTAAAAAGTAAACCTGCACTAATCCTAAACTATGCTCCAATGATTTACCCGATGCCTCGGGCCTTCTTCATGAACCTCCTTTGCATACATGATACGTCGAGGCATTCTCCGGTGAAAAAATAAAATGTCTCGGGGAATTTCTCGGCCAAATGAATACAATTGATCCAAATGCGGTAAACAAAACAATTCAACAAATATTCCAAATTCTCCAAGTTGTAAATTTGCCTACCTGAGCCTACTGTTTTCCTACCTAGCTCGACCTATCATGGCATTATCACAATCAACGACATAAATGAATCAAAATAACAATATTTACTTTATGAACTTTCAATCCCTGTCCCATTTATTTACAATTGAGTTTAAATAATTCAATTACTCAATTCAGACAATCAATATGATGAACCAAACATATCAAAGTCAACAAAAATAACAGCCACACACCATGAATTTACCACAAAAAGTACCACACATTAAAAATTAATCGAGAATGAGATGAAGGATTGACCCCAATGTCGCTTTTATTCAATTAAACAGAGGAAGCTCACAGATTTGAAACTTCAGAATGGGAAACTCAAAGAATACCAAAACCTCGACTATTACCCAACTCAATCGCAAAAACCTCCTCGAATATGATTCAAACAAAATTCTGCAAACACGAATAGAGAACCCAAAATAGAAATTGCGCCACCCCAAATCCATACACAATATTTGGAGTAGCTCCGCTGTTGTCACAACCCGAAATAGGCCCTAGCTTTGACGGAATCCCAAACTGTGAAGGCCCGAGCGCCCATTTTTTAACAGGCATTCATACACATATTCATACAATATTAAGGGAAAATGGATTTATGCGGAAACATGGTCGAAAATATCATACTATTGAAAAGTCAAAATGGTTCAATAAACCTTCAACATCATCTAACATCTGTTTGAAAAAGCTCTAATATATCAAAACCAAAAATCACAATAAAAAATTGGGATAAGGCCCCCAGTAGACCCAAATCTAAATGAATAACAAATATATGAAATGGGCAGACCTTCCGAAGAAAAGAAGGCTCACCAACTGCACAGTGCTAACTGATGGCTCTACTACTTAACAGGACCCCTCGACTGAGCCTCAGACCCTGAGAATGTAGGGGTCAATACAATTGGACTGGTACGCAGAGTAATCCAAAAATAAAATACAACTATTATATAACATAAGTGAGAGCTATTATAATACACTTTAACGCAAAATCGTTTGAAAACAGATGGGCATAGTATAATGTTTTTCAACAATTATGCAGTACTACTGAGCTAGGTGGTACACACTACAATTTCACATTTTTGCCAAGTGTCAAATCTCAGTTGCCGCCAAGATTTGAATATTATTGAGGGGAGGACATACAAGATCACACAGCAGGGTATCACAACCCCAATCAAGTCAATATGTCGTGGTTGGGCTCAAGATCACAAAGCAGGGCTCCTAATCATTGGTCCCAATTTGGGATGACATAGTACTAGGTACATAAGATCACATAGCAGGGTACCAAGTTCCCGTGTCAGCAAATCACGATTTCTAGCATTGAGTCATTTGACTCATGCTTTATTAAAGTAACCACATAACTCACATCAATTTAAGCTTTAGGCTTGACAACAAAATGTGTATTATACTCACAACATTCTTTTCTTCTTTTCATTCGAGGCAATTCCTCCATGAGGTATCGTCATACCCCGACTTGCAAGCCATCAGTACCACATCAATTCTCAAAATATCTTATGCAAATCATAGTATGAACACACATAAAATTTCCATACATCAAATACACGCACAAAGATTCCCAACACGTAATAGTCAAGAAATTTCATCATTTATAAAGCAGTAGTGTAATGGTTATAAAACTCATGCTCTCAGTAGTTTAAAGTATCATGTGGGGTACAAAAACTTTATCATGGGGAAATTAAAGAATTCACAATTCATATTCATCACACCCTTTGAAATTCAAATCACATGTCCACAAATTCAACAATTGACATATATAAGTAAACAACCCCATGATATTTCAATATTCTTTTCAAAATAATATCACAAAACATGTTGTGGGTATTAAAAATAAAACTCCACTTAAAATAGCATACATACTTTTATATGTATATATATATATATATTAAAAATCTTGTTTAAATTCATATCAAAATTTTTCCTATGAGATTTAGGACAACCCCACACACCTTAATTGCGAAGATTTCGTGAAGAAGACTCGAAAAGATTGGACCTTTAAGTTTGATTGCTCAAACCCTAGTTGTTCTCTCCTCCTGTGTTCTTAAAGGATGAACTACGGATCTTAGGAGAGTTTAGACGTTAATAATAAGCCTAAATTCTTTTAAGGATGATTAGGGATGGTTTTGGGATGTGAAAGGACTTAGTTTCCCTTAAAAGGACTTCAAAATGATGAAATTACGTCGTTGGGCCATAAAGTATGCGTCGTATTGCCCATCTCCTAAGCTAGGCTGGGCGGCGCTTTTCCCATCGCGTAAGTTATGCTGGGCAGCGCCTAACCCATTTCCTAATCTAGGTTGGGCGGCACCTAACTTATGGAATAACCATTCCAGTGGACTTAGGTGATTTGTTAGGCAACGACTCGACTTTGCAAAGTCATAACTTTTCGCTCGGTTATAGAATTTAGGCAAAATTGGTATCATTGGAAAGCTACTTTGAAGAACATTCATTTGATATATAGTAGGCCCTCTAATTTGATGCATACAAATAGTTATGGTCAATTGAAGTTGACTCAAGTTAAATTATTCACTAAAACTTTATCGATAGAAATGTTTTTAACTCGTCCTCGAGTCAAAGGACCTCTATGATCTCAATTCATGCTCAACCAGATTTCCTCACTATGATTAACACACTAAATTTTCATAGGATTTACAGATTTTGAAACATTTATGCATGGGAAAGACGATTTACATTCTAGTCTGAATTGCGGGTCGTTGCATTATCCCCCCCTGGGGATCATTCGTCCGCGAATTACGACTCGGGACACAACAAGCATCATTTCAAGAACTAAATAAAAGAAAGAAGTAGTATAGGATTTGTACCTTCTAACTCATCATCCATGGTTTCGAAAAGAGTCTGGTACCTCGCCCGCATATCATATTCTGATTCCCAGGTAGCCTTAACAAAAGCTATTTCCTTACTCCTCAACTTTCGAACTTGGCAATCCAAGATGGCAACGGGTTCTTCCTCGTATGAAAAGGAATATTTCACATTGATCTCCTCTATTGGAAACACTAGGGAATGATCTCCAACACATTTTCTTCAACACGGACACATAAAATACAGGATGAACAGAAGCCTAAATTGCGGGCAACTCTAACTCATAGGCGACTCCACCTATTCTTCTCTCAATCTGGTATGGTCTTATATAGCAAGGACTCAGCTTTATTTTCTTCCTGAATCTCGTGAATCCCTTCATAGGGGAGACTTTTAGAAACTCCCAATCGCCAACCTCAAATTCCAGCTCCCTTCTTCTGACATCGGCGTAGGATTTCTAGCGACTCTAAGCTGTCTTTTGTCATTCCCTAATGATTTTCACTTTCTCCATTGCTTGATGAACAAGACTAGGCCCAAAAAAATACGTTTCACCCACTTCATACACCCCTATCGGTGATCTACATCTTCTCCCATACAGTGCCTCAAAAGGAGCCTTCTTAATGCTAGCATGATAGCTATTATTGAAGGAAACTCTATCAATGTCAGATGATCTATCCAGCTACCTTTGAAGTCAATTACACAAGCCCTCAACATGTCCTCAAGGGTCAGAATAGTGCGCTCAGCTTGCCCATCCGTCTGACGGTGGAATGCAGTACTTAGGTTCACTTGGATACCTAAACCCTTCTGAAAAGATTTCCAAAACTGCGAAAAGAAGTGCGTTCTTCAATAGGATATAATGGATAAAGGTGTCCAATGCAAACGGACTGTCTCCTCAATGTATAGTTTGGCATAATCATCTCTCGGATAGTTAGTTCTCTTAGGCAAAAAGTAAGCTGACTTAGTCAGCTGATCCACAATTACCCAAATTAAATCATACTAGTTTTGGGACTTCGAAAGTCCTGTGATGAATTCCATATTGATCATCTCCCATTTCCATAAAGGTAAAACTATCTCTTGGGAAGTACCACCTCACCTTAAATGTTCCACTTTAACATGTTGGCAATTCAAACACTTAGAAACAAAATCAGCCATATCACGTTTCATATTATTCCACTAATATATAGCCTTAAGATCATGGTACATTTTAGTAGAGCCTGGGTGAACAACATACCTCAAAAAGTGAGCTTCATCAAGGATCCTCTCTCGCAGGCTATCCACATTAGGAACACACAGCCTACCTTAGTATCTCAAAATTTCATCACCACAAATTTCAAAAGACATCACCTTTTGTTGAACCACGTCTTTCTTAATTTGCATCAAAATGGGATCTTTGGCCTGCTTTTCCTTCACTTCAGCACATAGAGAAGATTTAGCTATCTCATGCACAACGAACCCTTCATCTTTAGAATCTAGAAGTCGCACTCCTATATTTGCAAGTCGATGAATATCCTTCACCATCTCCCTCTTCCCTTTCTCAACTTGAGAAAGACTGCCCATAGATAATCTGCTGAGGGCATCGGCTACCACATTCGCCTTGCCCGGATGATAGTGCAGGCTTATGTCATAATCTTTCAACAGTTCCAACCAACACCTCTGCTTGAGATTCAATTACTTCTGGGATAAAACATACTGTAAACTTTTATGGTCAGTAAATATATCAACATGTACCCCGTACAGATAATGCTGCCAAATTTTAAGTGGAAATACCACAACCGCTAACTCCAAGTCATTCGTGGGATAATTTTGCTCGTGCACCTTCAACTGCCTAGATGCATAAGCTACCACCCTACTATAATGCATAAGTACATACCCAAGTCCCACCTGGGATGCATCACAGTACACAACAAAACCCTCTGTACCTTTCAAAAGAGTCAAAACAGGTGCAGTAGTCAACTTATCTTTCAACTTCTCAAAACTATTCTCACAGGAGTCAGACCACACAAACTTTACCTTTTTCTGTGTCAACTTAGTAAGTGGAGCAGCTATGGAGAAAAAACTCTCTACAAATCTTCTGTAGTACCCCGCCAAACCCAAGAATCTTTGAATGTCGGTTGGAGTCATAGGTCTGGGCCATTTTCTTACTGCTTCAATCTTTTGGGGATCACCTTTAATCCCGTCACTAGACACAATATTCCACAAGAAAGCAATAACATTAAACCAGAATTCACACTTGGAAAAGTTTGCATATAACCTATGATGTTTGAGGGTATGAAGGATGAGTCAGAGGTGACTGGCATAATCCTCCTCGCTCTTAGAATAAATCAAAATATCTTCAATGAAAACTATGAAAAATAGATCTAGAAACAGATGGAACACCCTATTTATTAGGTCCATGAAAGTTGCAGGGGCGTTAGTCAACCCAAAGGACATGACTAAGAATTCATAATGACTGTATCAAGTTTGAATGGCTGTTTTGGGAATGTTTGAATCTCTAACCTTCAACTGATGATATCCCGAATGAAGGTCTATCTTTAAAAAGTATTTATCACCCTGAAGTTGGTTAAAAAGATCATCAATCCTAGGAAGAGGATATTTATTTTAATAGTGACCTTATTCAGCTGACGATAATCTATACACATAAAGAGAGAACCATCTTTCTTTCGCACGAAGAGCACAGGTGCACCCCAGGGAGAAACACTAGGACGGATAAGAACCTTTGTCTAGAAGATATGTTATCTATTCTTTCAACTCTTTCAGTTCTGTAGGAGCCATTCTATATATCAGAATAGAGATGGGATGAGTGTATTCCAGGGAGATCATCGGGAAAGAATTCTAGAAATTCACTTACCATTGGGACAGACTAAAGAGAAGGACTCTCGGTGTTTAGATCTGTAACCCAAAAAAGATGATGCAAACAACCCTTAAATATAAGTTTGCAGGCTCTGAGGTATGAGATAAATTCCCTTCTAGGGGATAAAGAATGCCCCTCCCATTCTATTGTTGGCTCATTCAAAAAAGAAAAAGTGACCTTTCGGGTTCTACAGTCTTGTGTGGCATAACACGAATGGATTCAGTCCATTTCTAGAATAGTATAAAAATCAACCATATCAAACTCTACGAGGTCTACCATGGTATTATGGCCACAGATAGACACATCACATCTTTTATATATCATCTTAGCTAAAGCAATATCACCTACAGGGGTAGAAATAAATAAAAGGTTCTGTAATAATTTCGAGCTCAAATCCAAAACCAACTGCCACATATGGGGTTACATAAAACAAGGTAGACTCGGGATCAAGTAACACATAAAATTCACGGGAGAAGATTTGTAACGTACCCGTTACTATATTTTGGGAAGATTCTGTATCCTGACGGTTGGACAAAGCATACAACTGGTTGCGATCGCTTTCGGTAGCTAAAGTGGCACCTTTAAGAGGAGGAGCTGTGGAGATGGCTTGGGACTTAGCTACCCCTGCATTACCTCCGGTAGAAGGGCAATCTCTCTGAATATGACCCACTTGGCCGCAGGAATAATAATTTCTCCTCTCAAAGTAACACTTTCCTGGGTGATTCTTTCCACAGACACTACAATGGGGAAATGATCTGGTTGTTTGCATCACGCTTCCCTGGGAATGGGTGTCTTGTATCCTCCATCCACTATTTTCCTGAGGATTAAAGGGTCGTTGATCACGTGGAGGTCTGGGCGTGAAGATGCTGGCTGCAGGCTGAACATTATTCTAGAACTTTCTCTTTGGCCACCTGTCACCCTGATTCCCATCATGATGCTGACTGTGGTTTGGGTCTGCTAGTCTGGCCCTCTTGGCCGATCTATCCTTCTCCCTTGCCTCAGTAACCTTCTTTTTCTGATTCTCTACCTGCTGCATATGAACTGACAGTCTGGAGAAGTCTATATCCCTGTTCAACATTGCCCCCTTTCATTCTAGCACCAAGTCATTCAAAAGATCGGATGAAAATTTCCTCATACGATCCCTCATATTTTCGTCCAGCTCAGGCGCATAATAGGCTGGTTGATTGAATCTAAGAGTGTACTCCTTGACGCTCATTTTTTCTTTCTTTAGGTTCATGAACTCTTCAGCCCTGGACTCTCTCAACTCTTGAGGAAAGAATCGGTCCAGGAAGGTTTCCACAAATTTACCCCATACCGAAGTATCGACATTCTCACACTTCAAATCTTCTCATTCATTGTACCACTGATTTGCTACCTCCTTAAGCAGATAAGCTGCTAATTTAACCCCTTCCTCTTGCCTAAAAATCTTCTCCGTCTCGTCTACAAATTCTTGTGGGTCCTCTTCTACCTTTTTACCCAAAAACTTAGGTGGGTTCAGTCTCATAAACTGACCCACCCTAGTAGTCTCAATTGCGCTAGACGCAGACCCCCACATATTCTAACCATTGAGTTTGTGTGGCCACCAACTGTGCAAGCATGTGTATAGACTTTTTGAATTCAGCAATTGGTACCTCTCTCTCGGAAGGCTGGGTGCGGTTAGTCCTCGACCGAGGAGCCCTAGGTGCTCTGGGTGGGCTAGTCTAAACAGGTGGGACTCCCGTAGAAGTAACAAATTTTGAAGTGTGGTCTCTATTACGTGTCCTCATCCCATGGGTGGGACGGACCTTATTAGCCTGGGTGTTATGATCATTGGAGAGATGTAGAGGCATGCTAGCAGTTCTGAAATAAAAGACACCAATGATTAGGGGACATTTAGGGGACATTCTAGACTCCACAACATGAACTAAATCACAAAGAAGGGAGATATTCCTACATGCCTAGTATCCCCCTGTTTATAAGTGTGGCGCGCTACACACCCATAAATAAGACTCTACCCGACGCGATTTCGCAGACACCCTGGGAACATGAATCGTGCTCTGATACCAAGTTTATCATGACCCAAAATAGGCCCTGGACGTGATGCCCATCCTGAACTGTGAAGGCTCGAGCACCCCCTTTTCAACAGGCATTCATACACATGTTCGTACATTATTAAAGGAAAATGAGGAAAATGGATTTATGCGGAAACATGGTCTGTAATATCATATTACTGAAAAGTCAAAAGGGTTCAATAAACCTTCAACATCATCTAACATCTGTCTGTAAAATCTCTAATACATCAAAACTAGACATCACAACCAAAAACTAGGACAAGGCCCCCAGTAGACCCAAATTTAAATAAATAACAAATGTCTGAAAGGGACAGACCTTCCGGAGAAAAGAAGTCTCACCAACTACATATTGTTAAATGATGTCTCTACTGCTTAAAAGGACCCCTCGACTGAGCCTCAGACCCTGAGAAGGTAGGGGTCAATACAATTGTACTACTTAGCAGAGTAATCCAAAAACAAAATACAACTTTTATATAACATAAGTGAGAACTATTATAAAACACTTTAACACAAAATCTTTTGAAAATGCATGGGCATAGTATAATGATTTTTCAACAATAATGCAGTACTACTGAGCTAGGTGGTACACCCTACAATTTTGTATTTTCATCAACTGCCAAATCTTGGTTGCCGCCAAGATTAGAATATTAGTGAGGGGAGGACACACAAGATCACACAACAGGGTGTTACAACCCCAATCAAGTAAATATGTCGTGGTTAGGATCAAGATCACAAAGCAGGGCTCCTAACCATTGGACCCAATTTTGAATGACATAGTACTAGATACACAAGATCGCATAGCAGGATACCAAGTTCCCGTGTCAGTAAATCACGGTTTACAGCATAGTCATTTGACTCGTGCTTTCTTCGGGTAACCACCTAACTCACATCAACTTAAACTTTAGGCTTAATTTAAGATAAAACGTGCATCATACTCACAATATTCTTTTCTTCTTTTCATTTGAGGCAATTCCAGAGATATGACAATGCTTGTTGATTTATAATTTTAGTTTCAACCTAATAACATTCTTTCCTATGAATTGACTTTACTGATACTTGCGAGTAATTGCTCAAAATTTTATGGCTGATCAATTGTACTTAGAAGTAACTCTAATTTTAATGTCATATGTCGTACTTAAGTTAATTTAAAATTGACATGCCATTTTCAATAGATTGTTTGCTAGACTAGATCATTTTTGTTTTTTTGGTAGTCATCCTTGAGTTGAGGGTGTATCGAAAACAACCTCTCTACCTATGGGGTAAGGTCTGCGTATAGAGTACCTTCCGCAAACCCCACTTATGGAATTGCACTAGCTATGTTGTTATGCCTAATTGGTAGTCCTGCTAGTGTAAAATGATACCAATCATTAGTGAGCTTATCTGCTAGAGGTCTTTTGAAGAAAAATCCTGTACTTTTCAGAAACTTAAGATGAATTGCTTAGTGCTCTTTTATTTTTGGTGTAAACATGAATATCCTTCAGAAGCTGAGAACATTTTTGGTATTCTAGAATGCTAAGTAGACAGGTAGTAGGTTGTGGTGAAGTTCCCTGTTTATAATATTGATGTTACCTGGCTCTAAAATAAAAGTGTTTATGTTTATTCTTCTAATATCTTCTTGATGAATCTATAATATAATAAGTGTTTTACAATTCATACATGTTTCACTTTAAAATTCAGTAAAATTTACTAATATGTCTTTTTTAATATGAAGAATGAATATATACGCTACTTATCTGAACTTGGTTCAATCGATCCTACACAGGACGAATCAATTAAAATTTGGACCGAAAAAGTAGCAGGAGGATAAAAAAAGGGAAAACCTATGGGTTTGGTTCTAAAAATGATTTAGGACATCTTTGTGCTGGATGGGCTGCTATTGGTTCCTCGTACCAGGTTGAGGTGATTGACGGTGTTCAGCTTGCTGCTATGTCACAATAGATTACAGATCTTTCACGCGCCTTCGCACAGTTTGTTTCTCAAAATGAAGTTATGAGAAAGACTGTCGAGGAACTCAAGAAACAGGTGGTTAGCATGAGTCATCATCGTCACCGTTCTCTATCTCCCGATTCAAGTAGCAAAGAAGAAACAGAAAGTGATGTGTTTGTTGACACTACTCCTTAGTGTTAGTTGATTTGCTTCTAGACTTTTTTTAGACATTAATTCTTGAACTTAACTTTTAACTTTTAAATTAAGAAGCTTAAAAACCCAAGTGTTTTGGATGTTTTTGAATTACCTGTTAAGTGTTTTTGAATATTGGATAAGTGTTTTGGATGTTGTTGAAATGTTGATGATTTGAATTACTTAAATATTTTGATGATGTAGTTTGTTGTATGATTAGTAATGTGCGTTGCAAGACGTATCTATCAAATTGTATTTATTTGACAGGTGTAATGCAGAAAATGCAAATTTGTGCATTCCAAAAAAATGCAGAAAAGCAATGGATAGGGTCTCTTTTGTCCGTCGCCTTTTTTGATACATTTCTAGAAATGCGACGCTCTGCGTCGCTTTTTTAAATCAGTAATTTTTAAAAGATAAACGATGGTGTGCGTCTCCTTTTTATTCATTATGAAGAACAGAAAGCGAATCAAGGGGAATGACTTGATCAAGAAGTACATCTTCTAGGAATCAAGGGAAATGACTCGACCGAAAGTTACATCTTATAGGAGTCAAAAAGGATGACTCGACCGGAAGGTACGTCTTCGAGGGGTCAAGGAGAACGAATCGAACGAAAGGTATGTTTTTTGGAGTCAAAGGGAATGACTCGACCGGAAGGTACGTCTTCTAGGAGTGAAGGTTCAATTTAAGAAGCGGATCACGTTGAAATTGAAAATTGATATTCCAGGACAAGGAAGTGTGTCTCCGAGGGATATAGGATGATAAATTTTAACTATGAAAGAAAAATCTTTTTGGTATTTTCGTTATACGAAATGTACAAAACTTATACCATTTTTTGAATTTTTTTAAAAAACTCTTATTGAAAGAATTTTTTTGTTTTTAAAATTTCAAAAAAAACTAAAGCCATAAAGGACACTAAAAAACTACGAAACTTTTTTTTTCTTTTTCCTTGCTTAAACACATGCTTATCTAATTCTAACACATGCTTTCCCCAAATCAATTCGTCAAATGAACCTATTATCCTAAAAAATGCAACAATTAGCATGTAAGGATGCTTTAGGAGTGAATCTCGTACAAAGGACCAAGTGGGTCCCACTAGGTCCCAATATGATGCAGATAAGCATGACCTAAAGGCTGATCTAGGATGGGGTCCACTAATAAGGCTGCTCGGGGGCGCATATGGTCGATAGTGGTTGTGATTGATTTCCACCTAATCCATGCATCCAATGGCTCCCTCTCCTAAAATAAGGGTGACTCAACTAGAGTTTGTGTACACGACTTGTACTCCGGGACTTATTGCAAAAAGAATGACTCAGGGTAATGCACATGATGCCAGATATAAAGCGGTAACAGATAAGAGAAAAAATGTAAACACGTAGCACATACGCATCAAACAATGATAAAATAACAAAACAATGATAACACAAAAAAACTGTTTATACACCTATAATGTCAAACTAAGCAGATACAACTCCAAAAAATAAGTTTGAATTCTGAAAAATCCACAGCAGAGTCGCCAGAGTTGCCACACCCCTTTTTTAACCAAAAGGATATGATTTTAAAGTTCGATCACGGTTGCTTGACGGAATATATCGGCAAATTTGATACTGCGAATCTATAAACCACACAAAACACACACAAAAATAATCAATCAAACAAACAAAAACAATAAGTCAAAAAATATAGTGTCTAGTCCAATTATTACAGCCCGAAATAAAAAGGTACTAAAAAGTAAACCTGCACTAATCCTAAACTATGCTCCAATGATTTACCCGATGCCTCGGGCCTTCTTCACGAACCTCCTTTGCATACATGATACGTCGAGGCATTCTCCGGTGAAAAAATAAAATGTCTCGGGGAATTCCTCGGCCAAATGAATACAATTGATCCAAATGCGGTAAACAAAACAATTCAACAAATATTCCAAATTCTCCAAGTTGTAAATTTCCCTACCTGAGCCTACTGTTTTCCTACCTAGCTCGACCTATCATGGAATTATCACAATCAACGACATAAATGAATCAAAATAACAATATTTACTTTATGAACTTTCAATCCCTGTCCCATTTATTTACAATTGAGTTTAAATAATTCAATTACTCAATTCAGACAATTAATATGATGAACCAAACATATCAAAGTCAACAAAAATAACATCCACACACCATGAATTTACCACAAAAAGTACCACACAATAAAAATTAATCGAGAATAAGATGAAGGGTTGACCCCAATGTCGCTTTTACTCAATTAAACAGAGGAAGCTCGCAGATTTGAAACCTCAGAATGGGAAACTCAAAGAATACCAAAACCTCGACTATTACCCAACTCAATCGCAAAAACCTCCTCGAATATGATTCAAACAAAATTCTGCAAACACGAATAGAGAACCCAAAATAGAAATTGCACAACCCCAAACCCATACAAAATTTTTGGAGTAGCTCCGCTGTTGTCACAACTCGAAATAGGCCCTGGATGTGACGGACATCCCAAACTATGAAGGCCCGAGCGCCCCTTTTTTAACAGGCATTCATACACTTATTCATACAATATTATGGGAAAATGGATTTATGCGGAAGCATGGTTGAAAATATCATACTACTAAAAAGTCAAAATGGTTCAATAAACCTACAACATCATCTAACATCTGTCTGAAAAAGCTCTAATATATCAAAACCAAAAATCACAACCGAAAATAAAGACAAGGCCCCCAGTGGACCCAAATCTAAATATATAACAAATATCTGAAAGGGAGAGGCCTTCTAGAGAAAAGAAGGCTCACCAACTGCACACTGCTAACGGATGGCTCTACTTCTTAACAGGACCTCTCGACTGAGCCTCAGACCCTGAGAAGGTAGGGGTCAATATAATTGGACTTGTATGTAGAGTAATCCAAAAACAAAATACAACTATTATATAACATAAGTGAGATCTATTATAAAACACTTTAACGGAAAATCATTTGAAAATGCATGGGCATAGTATAATGATTTTTCAACAATTATGCAGTACAACTGAGCTAGGTGGTACACACTACAATTTCACATTTTCACCAAGTGCCAAATCTCAGTTGCTGCCAAGATTGGAATATTATTGAGGGGAGGACATACAATATCACACAACAGGGTATCACAACCCAATCAAGTCAATATGTCTTGGTTGGGCTCAAGACCACAAAGCAGGGCTCCTAATCATTGGTCCCAATTCGGGATGACATAGTACTAGGTACATAAGATCACATAGCAGGGTACCAAGTTCTCGTGTCAGCAAATCACAGTTTCTAGCATTGAGTCATTTGACTCGTGCTTTCTTAGGGTAACCACATAACTCACATCAATTAAAGCTTTAGGCTTGACAACAAAACGTGTATTATACTCACAACATTCTTTTCTTCTTTTCATTCGAGGTAATTCCTCCATGAGGTATCGTCATACCCCGACTTGCAAGCCATCAGTACCACATCAATTCTCAAAATATCTTATGCAAAACATAGTATGAACACACATAAAATTTCCATACATCAAATACATGCACAAAGATTCCCAACACATAATAGTCAAGAAACTTCATTATTTATAAAGTAGTAGTGTAATGGTTATAAAACTCATGCTCTCAGTAGTTTAACACGAGTGTCATGTGGGGTACAAAAACATTATCATGGGGAAATTAAAGAATTCACAATTCATATTCATCACACCCTTTGAAATTCAAATAACATGTCCACAAATTCAACAATTGACATATATAAGTAAACAACCCCATGATATTTCAATATTCTTTTCAAAATCATATCATAAAACATGTTGTGGGTATTAAAAATTAAACCCCACTTAAAATAGCATACATACTTTTATATGTATATATATATATATATTAAAAGTATTGTTTAAATTCATATCAAAATCATACCTATGAGATTTAGGACAACCCCACGCACCTTAATTGCGAAGATTTCTTGAAGAAGTTTTGAATAAATTGGACCTTTAAGCTTGATTGCTCAAACACTAGTTGTTCTCTCCTCCTGTGCTCTAGAAGGATGAAATACGGATCTTAGGAGAGGTTGGACATTAATAATAAGCCTAAATTTATTTAAGGATGATTAGGGATAGTTTTGGGATGTGAAAGGACTTTGTTTCCCTTAAAATGACTTAAAAATTATAAAATTACGTCGTTGGGCCAAAAAGTATGGCCGCATTGCCCATCGCCTAAGCTAGGTTGGGCGGCGCATTTCCCATCGCCTAAGTTATGCTGGGCGGCGCCTAACCCATTTCCTAATTTAGGTTGGGCGGTACCTAAATTATGGCATAACCATTCCAGTGGAGTTAGACGATTTGTTAGGCGACGCACTCGACTTTGCAAAGTCATAAATTTTAACTCGGTTATGGAATTTAGGAAAAATTGATATCGTTGGAAAGCTACTTTGAAGAACTTTCATTTGATATTTAGTAGGCCCTCTAGTTCGATGCATACAAACAGTTATGGTCAATTGAAGTTGACTCACGTTAAATTATTCACTAAAACTTAATCGATAGAAATGTTTTTAACTCGCCCTTGAGTTAAAGGACCTCTATGATCTCAATTAATGCTCAACCAGATTTCCACACTACGATTAACACACTAAATTTTCATAGGATTTACGGATTTTGAAACATTTATGCGTGGGAAAGACGATTTACATTCTAGCTCGAATTGGGGGTCATTGCATTATCCACCCCTTGGGATCATTCATCCCCGAATGACGACTCGGGACACAACAAGCACCATTTCAAGAACTAAATAAAAGAAAGAACTATTATAGAATTGGTAACTTCTAACTCATCATCCATGGTTTCGAAAAGAGTCTGGTACCTCGCCCGCATATTATATTCTGATTCCCAAGTAGCCTTAACAAAAGTTATTTCCTTACTCCTCAACTTTTGAACTTGGCAATCCAAGATGGCAACGGGTTCTTTCTCGTATGACAAGGATTCTTTCACATTGATATCCTCTACAGGAAACACTAGGGAATGATCTTCAACTCATTTTCTTCAACATGGACACATAAAATACAAGATGAACAGAAGCCTGAATTGCGGGCAACTCTAACTCATAGGCGACTCCACCTATTCTTCTCACAATCTGGTATGGTCCTATATAGAAAGGACTCATCTTCCCTTTCTTCATGAATATCATGACTCCCTTCATAGGGGAGACTTTTAGAAACACCCAATCACCAACCTCAAATTCCATCTCCCTTCTTCTGACATCGGTGTAGGATTTCTAGAAACTCTAAGCTGTCTTGAGTCGTTCTATAATGATTTTTACTTTCTCCATTTCTTAATGAACAAGATCAGGCCTAAAAAAATGCGTTTTATCCACTTCATACCACCCTATCGGTGATCTACATCTTCTCCCATATAGTGCTTCAAAAGGAGCCATCTTAATTCTAGCATGATAGCTATTATTAAAGGCAAACTCTATCAATGGCAGATGATCTACCCAAATACCTTTGAAGTCAATTACATAAGCCCTAAACATGTCCTCAAGGGTCTGAATAGTGCGCTCAGATTGCCCATCCGTCTGAGGGTGGAATGCAGTACTTAGGGTCACTTGGGTACCTAAACCCCTCTGAAAAGATTTCCAAAACTATGAAGAGAAGTGCATTCCTCGATAGGATATAATGGATACAGGTGCCCCATGAAAATGGACTGTCTCCTCAATGTATATTTTTGCATAATCATCTCCCAGATAATTAGTTCTCTTAGGTAAAAGGTGAGCTGACTTGATCAGCCGATCCACAATTACCCAAATTAAATCATACTAGTTTCGGGACTTTGAAAGTCCTGAGATGAATTCCATATTGATTATCACCCATTTCCACAAAGGTAAAACTATCTCTTGGGAAGTACCACCTTGCCTTAAATGTTCCACTTTAACTTGTTGGCAATTCAAACACTTAGAAACAAAATCAGCCACATCATGTTTCATATTATTCCACTAATATATAGCCTTAAGATCATGGTACATTTTAGTAGAGCCTGGGAGAACAACATACCTCGAAGAGTGAGCTTCATCAAGGATCCTCTATCTCAGGCCATCCATATTCGGAACACACAGCCTACCTTAGTATCTCAAAATTCCCTCACCACCAATTTCAAAAGACATCACCTTTTGTTGAACCACGTCTTTCTTAATTTGCATCAAAATGGGATCTTCGGCCTACTTTTCCTTCACTTCAGCACATGGAGAAGATTTAGCTATCTCATGCACAACTAACCCTTCATTTTTAGAATCCAGAAGTCGCACTCCTAGATTTGCAAGTCGATGAATATCCTTCACCATCTCCTTCTCCCTTTTCTCAACTTGAGAAAGACTGCCATTAGATAATCTGCTAAGGGCGTCGGCAACCACATTCGCCTTGCTCGGATGATAGTGCAGGCTTATGTCATAATCTTTAAACAGTTCCAATCAACACCTCTGCCTGAGATTCAATTCCTTCTGGGAGAAAACATACTGTAAACTTTTATGGTCAGTAAATATATCAACATGTACCCTGTAATGATAATGCCGCCAAATTTTAAGCACAAACACCACAACCGTTAACTCAGAGTCATTCGTGGGATAATTTCGCTCGTGCAACTTCAACTGCCTAGATGCATAAGCTATCACCCTACTATGCTGCTTATGTACACACCCAAGTCCCACCCGGTATGCATCACAGTACACCACAAAACCCCCTGTACCTTCCAAAAGAGTCAAAATAGGTCCATGAAAGTTGCAGGGGCATTAGTCAACCCAAAGGACATGACTAAGAATTCGTAATGACAGTATCAAGTTCGAAAGGCTGTTTTGGGAATGTCTTAATCTCTAACCTTCAACTGATGATATCCCGAATTAAGGTCTATCTTTGAAAAGTATTTAACACACTGAAGTTGGTTAAAGAGATCATCAATCCTAGGAAGAGGATATTTATTTTAATAGTGACCTTATTCAACTGACGATAATCTATACATATAAAGAGAGAACCATCTTTCTTTCGCACGAAGAGCACAGGTGCACCCCAAGGAGAAACACTAGGACAGATAAGAACCTTTGTCTAGAAGATCTGTTAGCTATTTTTTCAACTCTTTCAGTTCTGTAGGAGCCATTATATATGTCGGAATAGAGATGGGATAAGTGTATTCCTGGGAGATCATCGGGAAAGACTTCTGGAAATTCACTTACCATCGGGACAGACTGAAAAGAAGGACTCTCGGTATTTAGATCTATAACCCAAATAAGATGATACAAACAACCTTTAAATATAAGTTTGCGGGCTCTGAGGTAAGAGATAAATTCCCTCCTAGATACTAAAGAATGCCTCTCCCATTCTATTGATGGCTCATTCGGAAAAGAAAAGGTGACCTTTCGGGTTCTACAGTCTTGCATGGCATAACACGAATGGAGTCAGTCCATTTCTAGAATAGCATCAAAATCAACCATATCAAACTCTACGAGGTCTATCATGGTATTATGGCCACAGGGAGACACAACACATCTTTTATATATTATCTTAGCTATAACAGAATTACCTACAGGGGTGGAAATAAAGAAAATGTTCTATAATAACTTTGAGCTCAAACCCAAAACCAACTGCCATATATGGGGTTACATAAAACAAGGTAGACCTGGGATCAAGTAACACATAAACTTTACGGGAGAAGATTCATAACGTACCTGTTACTATATCTGGGGAAGATTCTGCATCCTGATGGTTGGACATAGCATTCAACTGATTGCGACCGCTTTCGGTAGCTGAAGTGGCGCCTTTAAGAGGAGGAGCTGTGGAGATGGCTTGGGACTTATCTCCCCCTACATTACCTCCGGTAGAAGGGCAATCTCTCTGAATATGACCCACTTGGCCGCAGAAATAATAATTTCTTCTCTAAAAGTAACACTTTCTCGGGTGATTCTTCCCACAGACACTACAACGGGGAAATAATCTGGTGGGATGCGTCACGCTTCCCTGGGAACGGGTGTCTTGTATCCTCCATCTACTATTTACCTGAGGATTAAAGGGTCATTGATCACATGGAGGTCTGGGCACGGGGATGCTGACTGCAGGCTGAACATTATTCCAGAACTTTCTCTTTGGCCACCTGTCACCCCGATTCCCATCATGATGCTGACTGTGGTTTGGGTCTGCAAGTCTGGCCCTCTTGGCCTGTCTATCTTTCTCCCTTGCCTCAGCAACCTTCTTTTTCTGATTCTCTACCTGCTGCATATGAACTGATAGTCTGGAGAAGTCTATATCCCTGTTTAACATTGCCTCCTTGCATTTTAGCACTAAGTCATTCAAAAGATCGGATGAAAATTTCCGCATACGAGCCCTCATATTTTTGGCCAGCACAGGCACATAACGGTCTAGTTGATTGAATCTTAGAGTGTACTCCTTGACGCTCATTTTTCCTTTCATTAGGTTCATGAACTCTTCAGCCCTGGACTCTCTCAACTCTTGAGGAAAGAATCGGTCCAGAAAGGCTTCCACAAATTTACCCCATACCGAATGATCGACATTCTCACACTTCAAATCTTTCCATTCATTGTACCACTGATTTGCTACCTCCTTAAGCTGATAAGCTGCTAATTCAACCCCTTCCACTTGCCTAAAAATTTTCTCTGTCTCGTCTACAAATTCTTGTGGGTCCTCATCTACCTTTTTACCCGAAAACTTAGGTGGGTTCAGTCTCATAAACTGACCCACCCTAGTAGTCTCAGCTGCGCCAGACGCAGACCCCACATATTCTGACTGTTGAGTTTGTGTGGACACCAACTGCACAAGCATGTGTATTGACTTTCTGAATTCAGCAATTGATACCTCTCTTTCGGAAGGCTGGGTGCGGTTAGTCCCCTAACGAGGAGCCCTAGGTTCTCTGGGTGGGATAGTCTAAAGAGGTGGGACTCCCGGAGAAGCAACAAATTTTAGAGTATGAGCTTTATTACGTGATAACGCTAAAACTATAGCTCTCGTAAGAGTGTAAGCGGTCGTTGTCAAATATAGAACCCAACTGGGTTGGGTGTCGAATCCCACAGAGAATACTTGGTCACTAAGTAAGCAAAGATTAATAGACTTTTGGTGAAAGTTTCGTAAAAGGGGGGATTGTAACGTGCAATAATGTAACAAAGTGAAAACGGAAAATAGCAAAGTAAAAAGAAAGAATGTTTAGTAAGATGTTTAACCAATGAGAATTGAGAGTTGGGGTTATATCCACCTTATGAGTTATACGTCTCTATTGGCTATGAGTTATGCGGAATTCAGACATGCATGTGCTTATAGAGAATTGTATTCTATGGTAAATTCAGGCGTCTTTCGACCATCAAGGATTATTTCACTTTAACTCTTTCGAGCTTAAAGCGTATCTAACGGTACAAGTTCTCCAAGAGGTTAATCCAGTTATGGCACTAACTTTTTAACAGGGGTTGGTGCCCTATTACCTTGACATTATCTCTTTTCCAGACATATAACTTTTCTTTCGAACAAGTTAATGCTATACTGGCATACGTGTCAAGAATTCACAAAATCATAGCAATAGATAGTATCTCATAAGGCTTCCATAACCCCAACAGAGAAGTTTAGCTACGCATGAGTTCAACGGAAAGCACAATAGACATTATCATCATAAAAATCTCACGTGAATTCCTTGCAAATAGCTTTTCTCTTGTTGTAAAAATTAAAAGTCGAATATATGAAAAATAATGTCAACAATGAATTAATGAAGAAAAAGGGGAAGGATAGAATAGGGATGAGGGTGGTGGAGAATTGTTTTGATGGATGGATGGATGGGAATAATAAAAATCTCCAGCAAAATAGGGTATTTATAACACCCATATCCTATTCCTACTAAGCTACTACATTACTTATCCTAGTCCTACTAGGTTACTGCATCATTATCCTAATCCTACTAAGTTGCTGCTGATCCCCAAAGTCTTTAGAAATGCTGTTTTTTCCCGGGACAAGTTATCCATGCATCACTTTCAGTCCATAGGCGTCCAAACGTTGCTTTCCTTCTTTCGTGAAGCTTCCTTGGGCGTCAAGTTATCCATAAAGTGCTGGAATCTTCATCGTTTATACCTGAAAACTTGCTAATCACGTTTGTTAGCTCACTTACAGGAAAAAGGACTAAAAGTGCATGAATTATATATTTTGTTCTCAAAACTTAGCTAAAATATGGGTAAATTAAGGTGCTTTAGGCGTGTAAATACGCCTATCATCAACACCCCACACTTAAAGCTTTGTTCTTCCTCGAACAATATATCATGTCCATATAAACATCTACTTAGGGTTTCACAGTAACAACACAAAATATTCATCAAGACAGGCACGACAATCATTAACAAAGAGTAGTTTTCTGATCACTACTAGAAACAATTTAACCTCTAACATAGACTCGTGATGATGGCTTATTCGTATTCAAAAGTTAAGGCACAAAGAATCATACACAACTACCCAAAACTCATCAACCATGTGTGTCTCACAATATATCACCCATAATCACTCACAAGTATTTTCATCTATCGTAGCATGGGTATATGATTATCCTTGCTCTCGCTCTCACAAAGAATTCATATGCTGCAACTGATGACCATAGGCTTTCCCTTAGTCTAATGCTCCACTAAATATCAGAATGCTAATCTTAGGATCGAATAGGTCTTCTACAGGTTGTAATGTAGGCTAAGGGACGGGTAGGACTATTTTGGCCAGAAATAGTGACTATGTTCCTAAGCGCTTTAATACATCACATTATGCCATTTAACACTCTCTTTTGAACAACCCTTATACTTTCTTTTAATCTACCACCCCTTCTCACCTCTTTTGTTTTTCAATTTTAAACATAACTAACTTTTTAATTTTCTTTTCATTTTTCTTTTCATTATACACCAATACATTCTAAGGCATCACACTCATCCAATTTCCTCTTATTTTGTCACATGACTTTACAATTTAAAGCGCTTAGGAATTTGGATCAAATTATGGTCTTGAAAAAAATGGATTAGGCATACATATGAGGCTGTCAAAGAAAATAGGCTTAAAGGCTCAAAATGGTTGACTAGGATAATGTCCACGGGTAGGTAAAATGAAGGTAAACAATTACAGGTTGCCAAAGAAATGCCTAAATCATCTCCTAAACTCACACTCTTTATTTCGTTTCACACACACACCAGGCAAGTTCTAGCATCAGCCACAAACACAGAATATAATATATCCTCACACACACAAGGCACATGGTCGACTTTATTGGGAGTAGTATATACTCTTGACCCAATAGATGAAGGAACTGAACCACACAATTATCACATAGTGAGTCACAATTAGAGCCTAAACATCTCAATAGTAATGATTTTAGCACAAACTCTTGTTATAATACCATGCTGCCCCTCAGAACAATTTCATGCAAAGTTAAAATTTTTTAAAAAAATTTAACTACTAACAAACAAAACAAACAACATAGATAGATGCAAATGCAGATAAAGAAGTAAAGCAAACAAATACCAGCACCCCACACTTAGACGGGACACACTGCCCTCAGTGAAAAATAAATAAGAAGAACCTGGTTAGTCGGACTCCTCCTCTATGTCTGGGGTCATACCCCCTGCGTCGGAATCATCATTAGAGTCGTCATCCTCAGAAGTTCCTCATAAGTACCCCACTTGATTCCAAGAGTGCGTCGAGGTATTTACAGCACGGAGGATTCACCTTGCTCTTTTCGTCCCATTTTCTGGCCTTTTTGTGAAGTGGTTGCTTTTTATTTTCCTTGTCGTCCTTTTTTTGCCATTCTACCTGAGATCTCAATAAAGTCATGTTAGCTTTATCTCGAAAGATTCAATCGACAAACAGACAATAGTGGCACCACCCCACACTTAATTTGTTGACACAAACTAATTAAGTGAATGATGTCGATTACTCAGACTTCATCGACATACATTTAGGTGATATGTTCCAACAATATGTTCATCACAGTCATAATTTCATGTCCTCTTAACGTTATGCAATCTTGACAATGCTTTCGTGTTTGGAATAATGCATCTTTTGAACAAAACTACTACATAGATATCGTATCAATTTATGGCATAGAAATAATCACAACATCGCATGTTTGTAGTCACCCATGATTTTCATCTCAATGAACAAGTCATTTCAACATGTAAGCTTTCAAGTTACAAGATTATGCAATTATCTTCACCATGTCGATTTCGCAAAAGTATGACAGTGTATCAAAATCAAATACAAGTTGGAAACAAGTCAAGAGCATCCATACATATTCTTTCACTCACTTAGTTGTATCAACCACATTCAAATCACCAACACTACTTCATGATTTAACAACTTATTATAGGCGTAGTATTGTAATACTTACGTAATATAAAAGAAGAGCAAAGAAGTACTTACTTGGTTGATGACCTCGGAATATGTTCTTGCAAAGTTAAAAGAGCAAAAATAAAAGTTTTGAGAGTTTTGGGAGGCAAAGGCGGCGCCTTTAGCTTTGCCTAGTTGAGCAGAAGGCCATAGCATAGGCCATGCCTAATGCTTTGCCTAGTTGAGCAGAAGGCTTTTGCATAGGCGGCGCCTATGCTATGGCATTGTTGAGAATAGGCGGCGCCTATGCTATGGCATTGTTGAGCATAGGCGGCGCCTATGCTATGGCACTCTAGAATCCGAGAGCTTATGCCATAGCATAGGCCTTGCCTTGTTCGTGGCCTAGATTTACATAGGCCTTGCCTTGTTCTTTGCCTATATTTTCATAAGCAATGCCTAACCCATAGCCTTTTTCTTCTTCATTCCTAACTTACCACCTTAAACATGCAATACTTCCAAATCAAAATTTGAAACCAATCTCCTCCTTTACACCTCTTGCACCTACATTTACTCAAAAACATCAAAAACGATTAGAACGATGGGTTGCCTCCCATCAAGCACCTTAGTTTTGGTCGTGGCTCGACAAAATCCTAAGAAAACAAAAACAACAAAAACAATTAAAAATGATGGGTTGCCTCCCACCAAGCGCTTGATTTATTGTCACGGCACGACATAGTTATCTCGATTACTTAGACTTCACCGAGATATTTGGTGCATCATTTTCTGAATGGATTCAGACGACACTGATGCTTTATTGTGGGCACGCAATCTTCTTCGAGATGCATTTTGTGCATACATATCCCAGGTGGGATACCAATTATATCATCAATAGACCAACCAATGGCTCTCTTGTACCTCTTTAGAGCAGAGATGAGAGCCTCTACGTGTTGTTCACTTAAATCATCCGTCACACTCATCGGAAGTGTATTTCTACTTCCCAAGTATGCATACCTTAGATAATTGGGGAGCTCTTTCAATTCTAGCACTGGGGGCTCTTCAATGGAAGTCTTTGCTGTTGGTGACGGTTGATTCTTAAGTTCAAGGTCCGGCTGCTTAGGAGTATGAGAATAGGACCCTATTTCTGTTAGAGCACACATAGTTTCTTCATAATCTTCATCATCCTCATGCTCAACATTCAGCAGCGCAGTAGACAATGGCTCAACAGTAAGTTGTTTCTCTACAGATAATGCTTTCTTATCCTCATAATGAACATCAGCTACAGAGAACACATTCATATCGCTGGGCTGATTCATTGCTTTGCATATATCAAAGTGGACCACTTCGTCATTCAACCGAAATAAAAGCTCATTAGCTCTCATGTCAATAAGCACACTTTCTGTTGCAAGGAAAGGACGTCCCAAGATTATGGGAACTTCAGAATCCACCTCACAATCCAAAATCACAAAGTCTGCAGGAAAGATGAAGGTGGAAACCTTCACCAACACATCATGTAGGATACCAACAGGTCATTTTACCGACCTATCTGCCATTACAAGCCGCATATTGGTTGGTGTAGGGTCTCCCAACCCCAACTTTCTATAAATAGATAATGGCATCAAATTGATGCTAACTCCCAAATCGCACAATGCCTTAGCAAAATCCAACGACCCAATTGTGCATGGAATAGTGAAAGCATCAGGGTCTGCCTTCTTTTGAACTAACGATCTCGTGGCAATCGCACTGCAATGATGAACCTCATCTGCCAAGTCATAACTTACTGCCCGCTTCTTTTTCAAAAGGTCCTTCATGAATTTAGCGTATCCGGGCATTTGCTCTAGCGCTTCCACCTAAGGAACATTAATGGTCAGCTGCTTCAACATCGTCATGAATTTGCTGAACCTAGTGTCATCATCTTTCTTCTTCAGTCTCTGCGGAAAAGGTGGTGGTGGAAGGGGAATCGTTTTCTCCACCACTTTTTCTTTATCTTGCTTCCGATTATCAACCTCTTCAGGAGTGTCATCAGCCTTCTTCGTCAGTCTCTGAGAAAAAGGTGGTGGTGGAAGGGGAATAGTTTTCTCATGAACGCTCTCATTCTGATTTGCAGCTTCTACAAAATCATCAAAATCTGCATCACTAACATTCTCTGCTATATTATCAACCACCTGCTTGCCTTTGGATGGATTTTCCAACACTTTACCACTTCGGGTAGTAATAGCCATACACGATCCATCATTCCTCGGATTTTGCACAGTGTCTCTAGGTAGTATAACATAAGTGAGAACTATTATAAAACACTTTAACGCAAAATCATTTGAAAATACATGGGCATAGTATAATGATTTTTCAATAATAATGCAGTACTACTGAGCTAGGTGGTACACCCTATAATTTTATATTTTCACCAACTGCCAAATCTTAGTTTCCGCCAAGATTGGAATATTAGTGAGGGGAGGACATACAAGATCACACAACAGGGTGTCACAACCCCAATCAAGTAAATATGTCGTGGTTGGGCTCAAGATCACAAAGCAGGGCTCCTAACCATTGGTCCCAATTTTGAATGACATCGTACTAGATACACAAGATCACATAACAGGGTATCAAGTTCCCGTGTCGGTAAATTACGATTTCCAGCATAGTCATTTGACTCGTGCTTTCTTCGGGTAAGACAAAACATGCATCATACTCACAACATTATTTTCTTCTTTTCATTCGAGGAAATTCCAGAGATATGGCAATGCTTGTTGATTTATAATTTTAGTTTCAACTTGATAACATTCTTTCCTATGAATTGACTTTGCTGATACTTGCGAGTAATTGCTCAAAATTTTATGGCTGATCATTTGTACTTAGAAGTAACTCTAATTCTAATGTCATATGTCGTACTTAAGTTAATTTAAAATTGACATGCCATTTTCAGTAGATTGTTTGCTGGACCAGATCCTTTTTGTTTTTTTGGTAGTCATCCTTGAGCTGAGGGTGTATCGAAAACAACCTCTCTACCTATGGGGTAAGGTCTACGTACAGAGTACCCTCTCCAAACCCTATTTATGGATATGCACTGGCTATGTTGTTATGCCTAATTGGTAGTCCTACTAGTGTATTATGATACTAATCTTTAGTGAGCTTATCTTTTAGAGGTGTTTTGAAGTAAAATCCTGTACTTTCCAAAAACTTAAGATGAATTGCTTAGTGCTCTTTTATTTTTGGTGTAAACATGAATATCCTTCAGAAGCTGAGAACATTTTTGGTATTCTAGAATGCTAAGTAGACAGGTAGTAGGTTGTGGTGAAGTTCCCTATTTATAATATCGATGTTACCTGTCTCTAAAATAAAAGTGTTTATGTTTATTCTTCTAATATCTTCCTAATGAATCTATAATATAATAAGTGTTTTACAATTCATACATGTTTCACTTTAAAATTCAGTAAACTTTATTAATATGTCTTTTTTAATATGAAGAATGAATATATACGCTACTTATCTGAATTTGGTTCAATCGAGCCTACACAGGAGGAATCAATTAAAATTTGGACCGAAAAAGTGGCAGGAGGATAAAAAAGGGAAAAACCTATGGGTTTGGTTCTAGAAATAATTTACGATGTCTTTTGTGTTGGATGGGCTGCTATTGGTTCCTCGCACCAGGTTGAGGTGATTGACGGTGTTCAGCTTGCTACTATGTCACAATAGGTTACAGATCTTTCACGCGCCTTCGCACAGTCCGTTGCTCAAAATGAAGTTATGAGTAAGACTGTCGAGGAACTCAAGAAACGGGTGGTTAGCATGAATCATCGTCGTCACAGTTCTCCATCTCCCAATTCAAGTAGCAAAGAAGGAACAGAAAGTGATGAGTTTGTTAACACTACTCCTTAGTGTTAGTTGGATTTGCTTCTAGACTTTTTTTAGACATTAATTCTTGAACTTAACTTTTAACTTTTAAATTAAGAAGCTTAAAAACTTAAGTTTTTTGGATGTTTTTGAATTACCTGTTAAGTGTTTTTGAATATTGGATAAGTGTTTTGGATGTTGTTGAAGAGTTGATGATTTGAATTACTTAAATATTTTGATGATGTAGTTTGTTGTATGATTAGCAATGTGCGTTGCCTGACGTATATATCAAATTGTATTTATTTGACAGGTGGATTGCAGAAAATGCAAATTTGTGCATTCCAAAAAAATGCAGAAAAGCAACGGACAGGGTCTCTTTTGTCCGTCGAGTTTTTAGATACATTTCTAGAAATGCGACGCTCTGCGTCGCTTTTTAAATCAGTAATTTTTAAAAGATAAACGACGATGTGCGTCACTTTATTATTCATTATGAAGAACAGAAAGCGAATCAAGGGGAATGACTTGATCAGGAAGTACATCTTCTAGGAATCAAGGGAAATGACTCGACTGGAAAGTACGTCTTTGAGGGGTCAAGGAGAACAAATCGAACGAAAGGTATGTTTTCTTGGAGTCAAGGGGAATGACTCGACCGGAAGGTACGTCTTCTAGGAGTGAAGGTTCAATTTAAGAAGTGGATCACGTAGCAATTGAAAACTGAAATTCTAGGACAAGGAAGTGTGTCTCCGAGGGATATAAGATGATAAATTTTAACATGATTTGATTATCAAAACTGTGCAGCAACATTGCTTCCTGTATTTGTTGAAGTGAGGAATTGCAACCTTTGATATTTATGCTCTGAAGTCCTTGATTAGAAGGTAACATTTTTCCTGCTTCATAAAAAAAAACTTGTGAATTTAAACATGGTGGCTGATTTGTGGCTTTGGCTTCAACGGCAAACGCTCTTGCCCTCGTCACATTTAACCTTGCTTTCAACTATTAACATATATCATCGACTTGCTGTATCATTGACCCAAACTCAGGTTATTAAGAGTGACTCTGAAACTAACACAATATTTCTTCTTTTCCAGGCTTCTCAGATAAACCCTTTGAACCTTGGTATTTTCATGTGTTCCCCAACTTGTCTGTTGACAAAATTTTCTGCATGCCTTATTTTGGCTCACAATCATGTCTCTTTTATGTGTTGGCCTTTCTTTTGTCTTGCTTTATGTAATTGAAAAAGATGGTAGCCAGTTTTAAAATCTTTTCTCACTTGTTTTGACATGGACTTGACTCAAAGACACGAGAAAAATGATAAAAATTGAATAACTAACTCAAGAAAATAGAAATAAAAACATAGATAAGAAATAATAGAAAATAAATGTCCCCATTGAAACAGTGAATAGAAAAATTTAACAGAAAATGACAGTCAACCCTAATGATTATGACACGCCTTGTGGATTAAGCTGTCTGATCTTTCGCCCAAACTTTCTACCAATTGTTCTTGAGTTAGTGGCCTTGAAACTGAGTTACTTCCTTGGGCCAATTGCATTTGGAGACCTCATTCGGCTAGTGACGCCTTGAAGGGTTTTCGCTAACAAGCCTCTCTCATTTTTTTTTCTCAGCTTACCATTGCTTTATGGTATTCGACAAGGTTTTTCACCAATGAGACTCTTATTTTTATTTCTCTTAACTCACAACTGTCATACAATGCCCGTGAGGGTTTTCACCAATTAGACTCTCTCATTTTTATTTCACTCAACTTACTATCGTCTTACGGTGCATGTGAGGGTTTTCACCAATAAGACTCTCATTTTTATTTCTATCCTGATTCCACTGAGGAGGACAAATAGTTCCCAAAATATGTTATCATATGCATTGCATGCTTAGCCTTATTATTCTCAGAGACTGATCTGAAGGTCTTTCTTTGGTTGTAACATGGCTTTTAGATAAGGTTAGAAAGAAGGGATGACATGATGCTCAAGAGACACTTAAAGTGGGGTAGGACTTACAACATTTGGAATCGACTCAAACAATGAGGATTAACTCATGCCCCAATTTCTTTAGGCTGGGTGATTCTAAATTGTTTATTTGGGTTATACTGAGCCCAAAGTAGGGCAGCCTACGTATATCACTCCCGATCGAGAAGAATCAGGTCACCCGTAGTTTCGACAACTTATTCCTTTGGTTGACTCTAATTTTTTCTTTTTTTTTTCTATTGACTCTTTTTCTCTTTGAAAAATTTTCTGACTATATTTTTCTTGACACTCTTCTTTTTTATTTCTTTTTGGACATATTTTTGTCTTTTTTTTCTTTTTCAAACTTTTCTGATTCTATTATTTTGGTCGACACCTTTTCTTTTGAATCGTGCTGACTCTATCTTGGTTCCAAAAGAGGGGTATGAAAGAAAATAGAACTAAAGCTCAAATGGGGTAAACAAAGGATGACGCGATGTTTGGATAGCAGAATGAAATGCCTTCGTCATATCAATCCTTAAAAATTCAAGTATAAAGCATGCACTATGAAAATAAAAGATGAAGATAATTGTGACATTTTTTTACGGCAATAACTTTAATTGAGCCTATGCGTCACTACCTCTTCTGCGCTTGTTCAACATACAACTTCACTTTTGCTATAGATTTCTCACATTGAATGACTCATGCTATTTTGGAGCGATTATCTTCCTGTTTTTCTGGATATAGGGATCACACGCCCAAAATTTGACCTAATTGAGCTATAATTTCCAATTGATGACCAAGTTATTCTTGTCATTCTGAAAATAATTGCCTTAGTTTTGAAAGAAGGCTTCAATATGGCCACCAAATGTTTTAACATGTTACCTATTTCTCAGATGCTTTTTTCTAACTTTAGCCTTCTGATTCAAAGTTCATGCTCAAATTGGATTTTAAGATCTAGCTGGAAATTCTACCAGCATGTCATATCACTAGAGCCAACATAAAAATATACTATGTAAAGAAAACAAACAACTTAAAATAAGACAAAACAACAAGGGACACCACATTTCATTGAAAGAAAAGATAGAAGGGTTTAAACAAAGACAACAGAGAAACAAAACAAGATAGATTTCGAACTACAACCCTAAAATAATTTGTAAAATAGAAAGAAAAACAAAACAAATTACCAACAATCCTTCCAAGTAAGGAGAGAAGTGACTTCTCAATTTCCGAGCTTGACATTTTAGCCATTGGATTGCATATCAGCACGACTAAAACTTTCCTTACTGTCAATGTTCTTCACCGTAATTGATTTATCTTGAATTGTATTTTCAATTTCTCTTTTCAAATCCCTACAATCTTCAATACTATGACCTTGAGCATCAAAATGATATGCAAATCGTACATTAGGATCAAAATTTCTTGAACACGGATTAAGAGTGTGCCCAAAGAAAGGAGTGATCATGCGCCACTGTATCAATCTCTAAAATAAACTAGCATACGACTCTCCAATTAGTGTAAAGTTATCTCTCGGCTTTTGCCTTATTTCATTATTTGAATTAGATAAAAAATTAGGCCTAAAAGGGCTTTGGTATGTTTGTGGAGTTAGAAGATGACTCTGAGGAGTTGGTGTGTGCCATTGCGAGTAAGATGGGGGTTGAACATGTGGTTGTGCGTTATATACTGGATATGGAGGTGGGAAAATAGAGTATCACTCCCAAAATCTGATCGCACAACCACATGTTCACCCTAGCAGCTTGTTCAAGCCATCTGATCGCATACTCCATGAAACTCTCAGTATTTTTCTTCTTCATACTGGCTAGGGATTTTTTTTCAAGGATAAATTCCATATTATATTGAAATTGTTGCATAAATTAATTAGCTAAATCATCCCAACTATTTCACCTATCAGTATCCTGATCAACAAACCACTCTAAGGCTAGACCCGAAAGACTCTCACCAAAGTAAGTCATGAGCAGTTCTTCTTTGCCTCCAGCATCTCTTAATTGTTTACAATAACATCTCAAATGCACCACCGGATCCCCGTGTCCATCATACTTCTCAAACTTTAGAATCTTAAAGCCGAGGGAAAGGTTGACACCTGGAAACATGCATAAATCCTTATATGAGACACTTTTGTAACCCCCAAGTCCTTGGAAGTTCTTCATAGTCAGTTCCAAACTTTCCACCTTTTGGGTCATCTCATTTTGTTCTTCTGTCATAACAGGTTTTTTAGTATTAAGAGGAAATTCAGGCGGTTGAGTGTAGCCATAAGGACCAGTCAACTTAAATGTGGGATCAGGAGCATAATGTTGATCACCAGAAATATTCAATACAGGATCTCTCACAGAGTGGTGACGCACAATCGGTGGATGAACATCAAGAGTAGGAGCTTTAGGTGGTGGTGGAGCCACAAACAAAAGAGTCACAGGTGGTGCAGGATGAGCAGTGGGCCTCTATTGAGGAATTACCACGGGCACACTAGAAGTGCTGGGATAGTACTGTTGCATAGTGAATCCCGACACGTGTTGTGGTGTACCAATGGGAATGAAAGTCTGCACCTTAGAAAGTGGCAGGAAATTGAAGACGAGATCATTAAGGAATGGACATAAAGGCAAGCCACTGGACCACGCCTGGTGCATCTCTGCCATTTGTTGCCTTAATTTGAAGATCTTTTTATTTGATCCTGGATTCTCATTCCCTGAATTCTCTATCAGATTAGTGACAACCATATCAGTATCTTTGTTGGCTATATCTTTTCTTTCGACTCAGTGCAATATGGAGGTCCAGCCAAAATGTCACAAATCAACCACCTTAAACTAATTGAGCAATAGAAACAACAAAGGCGTTAGAAAGCAACTTTTTTTTTAAAAAAACTATTTTTCTATTGTCTTCTTTTTTAAAAGGTCACCGAACCCAAGAAGGGCATCTACGCATCTCACTCCCGAGAGAGAAGAATCAGGTGGGCGTAGTTCGTGATGTTCGGCCACAAAATGGTCAATCAATCTCTTTTTCTTTTTTTCTCTAGAAAATTTAAGAAGAAAAGAAAATAACAAATTGACAAAAGAATTGACAAAAATCTTTTGAATTTTTTTCATCTTTAACATTCCTATACAAAATGAAACCTATGATTACCAAAGAAAAATCTTTCTAGGTTTTCAATTTTGAATTTCATACAAAAATGAAACTTGAAACTATTAAAGGAAAATATTTTTGTGGTTTTCTTTTAAAGATGTATATGACACCACTTTAAATGAAGAGTGAAGAAAATCTTTTTGAATTTTTCAGTTTTGTATACAAAATAAAATTTATGATTACCAAAGAAAATCGTTTTTGAGTTTTGATTTTGAATTTCATATGAAAATGAAACTTTAAACTATTAAAGGAAAATCTTTTTGTAGTTTTGTTTTAATGATGTATATGAAACACCTACTCTAAATGAAGAGAAGAAAATCTTTTTGGATTTTTCAATAAGATCCTCGAACCCACAATAGGCTGCCTACGTATCTCACTCCCGAGAGAGGAGAATTAGAGGTGCGTAGTTCTTCTAGATTGGACAATTAAGGATTAAATAACAAACTAAACTTTGACTTATGAGACATGACCAAAGAAAGATGATGAAAAACGTCAATAATTTTTTTTTTGAGTTTTCAATTTGACACTTCACATGAAACTGACACCAACAACTATGAAAGAAAAATCTTTTTGGTATTTTCGTTATACGAAATGTACAAAACTTATACCATTTTTTGCAATTTTTTTTATAAAACTCCTATTGAAAGAATTTTTTTGTTTTAAAATTTTCAAATTATGAGTGATTGCTAAAGAATATAAAGGCAAAATTTTTTTGATGTTTTGTTTTTTTAGTAAATGAGTGCAAAAGGTATTTTTTTTTTAATTTTTGAATTGTGAAAACAAAAATCATAAAGGACACTAAAAAACTACGAAACTTTGTTTTTTTTCTTTTTCCTTGCTTAAACACATGCTTATCTAATTCTAACACATGCTTTCCCCAAATCAATTCGTCAAATGAACTTGTTATCCTAAAAAATCCAACAATTAACACGTAAGGATGCTTTAGGAGTGAATCTCCTACAAAGGACCAAGTGGGTCCCACTAGGTCCCAATATGATGAAGATAAGCATGACGTAAAGGCTGACCTAGGATAGGGTCCACTAATAAGGCTGCTCGGGGGCGCATATGGTCGATAGTGGCTGCGATTTCTTTTCACCTACTCCATGCATCCAACGACTCCCTCTCCTAAAATAAGGATGACTTAACTAGAGTTTGTGTACACGACGTGTACTCCGGGACTTATTGCAGAAAGAATGAATCGGGGTAATGCACATGATGCCAGATATAAAGCGGTAACAGATAAGAGAAAAAATGTAAACACGTAGCACATACGCATCTAACAATGATAAAAAAAACAAAATAATGATAACACAAACAAACTTTCTATACACCAATAATGTCAAACTAAGCCGATACAACTCCAAAAAATAAGTTTGAATTCTGAAAAATCCACAGCAGAGTCGCCAGAGTTGTCACACCCTTTTTTTAACCAAAAAGATATGATTTTAAAGTTCGATCACGGATGCTTGATGGAACATATCGGCTAATTTGATACTATGAATCTATAAACCACACAAAACACACAAAAAAATAATCAATCAAACAAATAAAACAAAATAAGTCAAAAAATATAGTGTCCGGTCCAATTATTACAACCCGAAATAAAAAGGTACTAAAAAGTAAACCTGCACTAATCCTAAACTATGCTCCAATGATTTACCGGATGCCTCAGTACTTCGTCACGAACCTCCTTTGCATATATGATACGTCGAGGCATTCTCCGATGAAAAATACAATGTCTCGGGTCATTCCTCGGCCAAATGAATACAATTGATCCAAATGCGGTAAACAAAACCATTCAAAAAATATTCCAAATTCTCCAAGTTGTAAATTTGCCTACCTGAGCCTATTATTTTCCTACCCAGCTCGACCTATCATGGCATTATCACAATCAACGACATAAATGAATCAAAACAACAATATTCACTTTATTAACTTTTAATCCATGTCCCATTTATTTACAATTGAGTTTAAATAATTCAATTACTCAATTCAGACAATCAATATGATGAACCAAACATATCAAAGTCAACAAAAATAACAGCCACACATCATGAATTTACCAAAAAAAGTACCACACAATAAAAATTAATCGAGAATAAGATGAAGGATGGACCCCAATGTCACTTTTATTCAATTAAACAGAGGAAGCTCACAGATTTGAAACCTCAAAGTGGAAAACTCGAAGAATACAAAAACCTCGACTATCACCCAACTCAATCGCATAAACCTCCTCGAATATGATTCAAACAAAATTTTGCAAACACAAATAGAGAACCCAAAATAGAAATTGCGCAACCCCAAACCCATTCATAATTTTTGGCGTAGCTCCACTGTTGTCACAACCCGAAATAGGCCCTGGCTGTGACGGACATCCCAAACCGTGAATGTCCGAGTGCCGCCTTTTTAACAGGCATTCATACACATGTTCATACAATATTAAGGGAAGATGAGGAAAATGGATTTATGCGGAAACATGGTAAAAAATATCATACAACCGAAAAGTCAAAAGGGTTCAATAAACCTACAACATCATCTAACATCTGTTTGCAAAAGATCTAATATATCAAAACCAAAAATCACAATCAAAAACTGGAACAAGGCCCCCAGTAGATCCAAATCTAAATAAATAACAAATTTCTGAAAGGGACAGGCCTTGCGGAGAAAAGAAGGCTCACCAACTGCACACTGCTAACTGATGGCTCTACTGCTTAACAAGACCCCTCGTTTGAGCCTCAGACCCTGAGAAGGTAGGGGGTCAATACAATGGTACTGGTACACAGAGTAATTCAAAAACAAAATACAACTATTATATAACATAAGTGAGAGTTATTATAAAACACTTTAATGCAAAATCGTTTGAAAATGCATGGGCATAGTATAATGATTTTTCAACAATAATGCAGTACTACTGAGCTAGGTGGTATACCCTACAATTTCTTATTTTCAACAAGTGCCAAATCTCAGTTGCCGCCAAGATTGGAATATTATTGAGGGGAGGACACACAAGATCTCACAACAGGGTATCATAACCCCAATCAAGTCAATATGTCGTGGTTGGGATCAAGATCACAAAGCAGGGCTCCTAATCATTGGTCCCAATTTGGGATAACATAGTACTAGGTACATATTATCACATAGCAGGGTACCAAGTTCCCGTGTCAGCAAATCACAATTTCCAGCATTGAGTCATTTGACTCGTGCTTTCTTAGAGTAACCACATAACTCACATCAATTTAATCTTTAGGATTGATTTAAGACAAAACATGTATTATAATCACAACATTCTTTTCTTCTTTTCATTTGAGGCAATTTCTCCATGGGGTATCGTCATACCCCGACTTGCAAGCCATCAGTACCACATCAATTCTCAAAATATCTTATGCAAATCATAGTATGAACACACATAAAACTTCCATACATCAAATACATGCACAAAGATTCCCAACACGTTATAGTCAAGAAACTTCATCATTTATAAAGTAGTACAGTAATGGTTAAAAAACTCATGCTCTCAGTAGTTTAACACAAGTGTCATGTTAGGTACAAAACCATCATCATGGGGAAATTAAAGAATTCACAATTCATATTCATCACACACTTTGAAATTTAAATCACATGTCCACAAATTCAACAATTGACATATATAAGCAAACAACCCCATGATCTTTCAATATTCTTTTCAAAATTATATCACTAAACATGTTGTGGGTATTTAAAAAGAAACCCCACTTAAAATAGCATAGATACTTATATATATATATATATATATTAAAAATATTTTTTAAAATCATGCCTATGAGATTTAGGACAACCCCACGTACCTTAATTGCGAAGATTTCGTGAAGAAGTTTCGAAAAGATTGGACCTTTAAGCTTGATTGCTCAAACCCTAGTTGTTCTCTCCTCCTGTGTTCTTGAAGGATGACCTACGGATCTTAGGAGAGTTTAGACATTAATAATATGCCTAAATTAGTTTAAGGATTATTAGGGACAGTTTTGGGATGTGAAAGGACTTAGTTGCCCTTAAATTGACTTAAAAATGGTGAATTTACGTCGTTGGGCCATAAGGTATGCGCCTCATTGCTTATCGCCTAAGCTAGGCTGGGCGGCGCATTTCCCATCGCCTAAGTTATGTTGGGCGGCGCCTAACCCATTTCCTAATCTAGGTTGGGCGGCACCTAACTTATGGCATAACCATTCCAGTGGACTTAGGCGATTTGTTAGGCGACGCACTCCACTTTGCAAAGTCATAACTTTTCGTTCGGTTATAGAATTTAGGCAAAATTGGTATCGTTGGAAAGCTACTTTGAAGAACTTTCATTTGATATATATTAGGCCCTCTTATTCAATGCATACAAACAATTATGGTTAATTAAAGTTGACTGAAGTTAAATTATTCACTAAAACTTAATCGATAGAAATGTTTTCAACTCGTCCTTGAGTTAAAGAACCTCTATGATCTCAATTCATGCTCAACCCGATTCCCACACTAGGATTAACACCCTAAATTTTCATAGGATTTATGGATTTTGAAAAATTTATTCGTGGGAAAGACGATTTACATTCTAGCCCGAATTGCGAGTCGTTGCATTATCCCCCCTTGGGATCATTCGTCCCCGAATGACGACTCGGGACACAATGAGCACCATTTCAAGAACTAAATAAAAGAAAGAAGTAGTATAGGATTTGTACCTTCTAACTCATCATCCATGGTTTTGAAAAGAGTCTGGTACCTCGCCCGCATATCATATTCTGATTCCCAAGTAGCCTTAACAAAAGCTATTTCCTTACTCCTAAACTTTTGAACTTGGCAATCCAAGATGGCAACGGGTTCTTCCTCGTATGACAAGGAATCTTTCACATTGATCTCCTCTATAGGAAATACTAGGGAATGATCTCCAACATATTTTCTTCAACATGGACACATAAAATACAGGATGAACAGAAGACTGAATTACGGGCAACTCTAACTCATAGGCGACTCCACCTATTCTTCTCACAATCTGGTATGGTCCTATATAGCGAGGACTCAGCTTTTCTTTCTTCCTGAATCTTGTGACTCCCTTCATAGGGGAGACTTTTAGAAACACCCAATCACCAACCCCAAATTCCAGCTCCCTTCTTCTGACATCGGCGTAGGATTTATAGCGACTCTAAGCTGTCTTGAGTCATTCTCTAATGATTTTGACTTTCTCCATTGCTTGATTAACAAGATCAGGCCCATAAAACTACGTTTCACCCACTTCATACCACCCTATCGGTGATCTACATCTTCTCCCATACAGTGCCTCAAAAGGAGCCATCTTAATGCTTGCATGATAGCTATTATTAAAGAAAAACTCTATCAATGGAAGATGATCTACCCAACTAACTTTGAAGTCAATTACACAAGCCCTCAACATGTCCTTAAGGGTCTGAATAGTGCTCTCAGCTTGCCCATCCGTCTGCAGGTGGAATGTAGTGCTTAGGGTAACTTGGGTACCTAAACCCCTCTGAAAAGATTTCCAAAACTACGAAGAGAACTGCGTTCCTCGATCGGATATAATGGATACAGGTGCCCCATGCAAACGGATTGTCTCATCAATGTATAGTTTGGCATAACCATCTCCCGGATAGTTAGTTCTCATAGGCAAAAAGTGAGCTGACTTGGTCAGCCGATCCACAATTACCCAAATTGAATCATACTAGTTTCGGGACTTCGAAAGTCCTACGATGAATGTCATATTGATCATCTCCCATTTCTACAAAGGTAAAACTATCTCTGGGGAAGTACCACCTAGCCATAAATTTTTCACTTAAATTTGTTGGCAATTCAAACACTTAGAAACAAAATCAGCCATATCATGTTTTATATTATTCCACTAATATATAGCCTTAAGATCATGTACATCTTAGTAGAGCCAGGGTGAACAACATACCTCGAAGTGTGAGCTTCATCAAGGATCCTCTCTCGTAGTCCATCCCCATTCGAATCACACAACCTACCATAGTATCTCAAAATTTCATCACCACTAATTTCAAAAGACATCACCTTTTGTTGACCCACGTCTTTCTTAATTTGCATCAAAATGGGATCTTCAGCCTGTTTTTCCTTTACTTCAGCATATAGAGAAGATTTAGCTATCTCATGCATAACTAACCCTTCATCTTTAGAATCCAGAAGTCGCACTCCTAGATTTGCAAGTCGATGAATATCCTTCACCATCTCTCTCTTCCCTTTCTCAACTTGAGAAAGACTGCCCATAGATAATCTGTTGAGGGCGTCGGCTACCACATTTGCCTTGCCCGGATGATAGTGCAAGCTTATGTCATAATCTTTCAATAGTTCCAACCAACACCACTGCCTGAGATTCAATTTCTTCTGCTAGAAAACATATTGTAATCTTTTATTTTCAGTAAATATATCAACATGTACCCCATACAAATAATGCCGCCAAATTTTAAGCGCAAACACCACAGTCTCTAACTCCAAGTCATTCGTGGGATAATTTCTCTCGTGCACCTTCAACTTCCTAGATGCATAAGCTACCACCCTACTATGCTGCATAAGTACACACCCAAGTCCCACCTGGGATGCATCACAATACACAACAAAATCCCCTGTACCTTCCGAAAGAGTCAAAACAGCTGCAGTAGTCAACTTGTCTTTCAACTTCTCAAAACTATTCTCACAGGAGTCAGACCATACAAACTTTACCTTTTTCTGTGTTAACTTAGTAAGTGGAGCAGCTATGGAGGAAAAACTCTCTACAAATCTTCTGTAGTACTCCGTCTAACCCAAGAAACTCTGAATGTCGGTTGGAGTCATGGGTCTGGGCCATTTTCTTACTGCCTCAATCTTTTGGGGATCAACTTTAATCCCGTCACTAGACACAATATGTCCCAAGAAAGCAATAACATTAAGCCAGAATTCACACTTGGAAAAGTTTGCATACAACCTAAGATCTTTGAGGGTATGAAGGATGAGTCGGAGGTGACTGGCATGATCTTCCTCACTCTTACAATAAATCAAAATATCATCAATGAAAACTATGACAAAAAGATCTAGAAACTGATGGAACACCCTATTCATTAGGTCCATGAAAGCTGCAGGGGAGTTAGTCAACCCGGAGGACATGACTAAGAATTCATAATGACCGTATCGAGTTTGAAAGGCTGTTTTGGGAATGTCTAAATCTCTAAACTTCAACTGATGATATCCCGAACGAGGGTCTATCTTTGAAAAGTATTTAGCACGTTGAAATTGGTTAAAGAGATCATCAATCCTAGGAAGAGGATATTTATTTTAACAGTGACCTTATTCAGCTGACGATAATCTATACACATACAGAGAGAACTATTTTTCTTTCGCACGAAGAGCACAGGTGTACCCTAGGGAGAAACACTAGGACAGATAAGAACCTTTGTCTAAAAGATCTGTTAGCTATTCTTTCAACTCTTTCAGTTCTGTAGGAGCCATTCTATATGCCGAAATAGAGATGGGATGAGTGTATTCCTGAGAGATCATCAAGAAAGACTTCTGGAAATTCACTTACCATCGGGACAGACTGGAGAGAAGGACTCTCGGTATTTAGATCTGTAACCCAAATAAGTTGATACAAACAACCCTTAAATGTAAGTTTGCGGGCTCTGAGGTAAGAGATAAATTCCCCCCTAGGGGATAAAGAATTCCCCTCTCATTCTATTACTGGCTCATTCAGAAAAAAAAAATGACCTTTTGGGTTCTACAGTCTAGCATGGCATAACACGAATGGAGTCATTACATTCCTAAAATAGCATCAAAATCAACCATATCAAACTCTACGAGGTCTACCATGGTATTATGGCCACAGATAGACACAACATAATTTTTATATATCATCTTAGCTATAACAGAATCACCTACAGGGGTGGAAATAAAGGAAGGTTCTGTAATAACTTCGAGCTAAAACCTAAAACCAACTGCCACATATGGGGTTACATAAAACAAGGTAGACCCGGGATCAAGTAACCCATAAACTTCACGGGAGAAGATTCGTAACGTACCCGTTACTACATCTGGGGAAGCTTCTGCATCCTGACGGTTGGACAAAGCATACAACCGGTTGCGATCAATTCCAGTAGATGAAGTGGTTCCTTTAGGAGGAGCAGCTGTGGAGATGGCTTGGGACTTAGCTCCCCCTGTATTACCTCCGGTAGAGATGGCTTGGGACTTAGCTCCCCATGCATTACCTCCGGTAGAAGGGCAATCTCTCTGAATATGACCCACTTGGCCGCAGGAATAACAATTTCTCCTCTCAAAGTAACACTTTCCCGGGTGATTCTTCCCACAGACACTACAACGGGGAAATGATCTGGTGGGTTGCGTCACGCTTCCCTGGGAACGGGTGTCCTGTATCCTCTATCCACTATTTTCCTGAGGATTAAAGGGACATTGATCACGCGGAGGTCTGGGCGCGGGGATGCTGGCTGCAGGCTGAACATTATTCCAAAACTTTCTCTTTGGCCACCTGTCACCCCGATTCCCATCATGATGCTGACTGTGGTTCGGGTCTGCTAGTCTGGCCCTTTTGGCCAGTCTATCCTTCTCCCTTTCCTTAGCAACCCTCTTTTTTTTATTCTCTACCTACTGCATATGAACTGACAGTCTGGAGAAGTTTATATCCCTGTTCAACATTGCCCCGTTGCATTCTAGCACCAAGTCATTCGAAAGATCGAATGAAAAATTTCTCATACGAGCCCTCATGTTTTCGGCCAGCTCAGGCGCATAACGGGCTAGTTGATTGAATCTCAGAGTGTACTCCTTGATGCTCATTTTTTTCTTTTTTTAGGTTCATGAACTCTTCAGCCCTGGACTCCCTTAACTCTTGAGGAAATAATCGGTCCAGGAAGGCTTCCACAAATTTACCCCATACCGAAGGATCGACATTCTCACACTTCAAATCTTTCCATTCATTGTACCACTGATTTGCTACCTTCTTAAGCTGATAAGCGGCTAATTCAACCCCTTCCACTTACCTAAAAATCTTCTCCGTCTCGTCTACAAATTCTTGTGGATCCTCATCTACCTTTTTACCCATAAACTTAAGCGGGTTCAGTCTCATAAACTGACCCACCCTAGTAGTCTCAGCTGTGCCAGACGCAGACCCCACATCTTCTGACCGTTGAGGTTTTGTGGCCACTAACTGTACAAGCATGTGTATCGACTTTCTAAATTCAGCAATTGATACCTCTCTCTCGGAAGGCTGGGTGCAGTTAGTCCCCGACCGAGGAGCCCTAGGTGCTCTGGGTGGGCTAGTCTAAACAGGTGGGACTCTCGGAGAAACAACAAATTTTAGAGTGTGAGCTCTATTACGCGTCCTCATCCCATGGGTGGGACGGACCTGATCAACCTGTGTGTTCTTATCATTGGAGCAACGTAGGGGCATGATAGTTGTTTTGAAATACAAGAGACCAATGATTAGGGAATATTTAGGGGACATTCTAGACTCCATAACATGAACTAATTCACAAAGAAGGGAGATATTCCTTCATGCCTAGTATCCCCCTACTTATAAGTGTGGCGCGCTACACACCCATAAATAAGACTCTACCCGACGCGATTTTGCAGACACCCTAGGACCATGAATAGTGCTCTGATATCAAGTTTGTCACGACCCAAAATAGGCCCTGGACGTGATGGGCATCCTGAATCGTGAAGGCTCAAGCGCCTTCTTTTCAACAGGCATTCATACACATGTTCATATAATATTAAGGGAAAATGAGGAAAATGGATTTATGCGGAAACATGGTCTGTAATATCATACTACTGAAAAGTCAAAAGGGTTCAATAAACCTTCAACATCATCTAACATCTATCTGCAAAATCTCTAATACATCAAAACTAGACATCACAACCAAAAATTGGGACAAGGCCCCCAGTAGACCCAAATCTAAATAAATAACAAATGTCTGAAAGGGACAGGCCTTTCGGAGAAAAGAAGTCTCACCAACTGCACACTGCTAACTGATGGCTCTACTGCTTAACATGACCCCTCGACTGAGCCTCAGACCCTGAGAAGGTAGGGGGTCAATACAATTTTACTAGTACGCAGAGTAATCTAAAAACAAAATACAACTTTTATATAACATAAGTTAGAACTATTATAAAACACTTTAACGCAAAATCGTTTGAAAATGCATGGGCATAGTATAATGAATTTTCAACAATAATGCAGTACTACTGAGCTACGTGGTACACCCTACAATTTCATATTTTCACCAACTGCCAAATCTTGGTTGCCACCAAGATTGGAATATTAGTGAGGGGAGGACACACAAGATCACACAGCAGGGTGTCACAACCCCAATCAAGTAAATATGTCGTGGTTGGGCTCAAGATCACAAAGCAGGGCTCCTAACCATTGGTCCCAATTTTGAATGAGATAGTACTAGATACACAAGATCACATAGCAGGGTACCAAGTTCCCGTGTCGGTAAATCACGGTTTCCAGCATAGTCTTATTTGACTCGTGCTTTCTTCGGGTAACCACCTAACACACATCAATTTAAACTTTAGGCTTGATTTAAGGCAAAACGTTCATCATACTCACAACATTCTTTTCTTCTTTTCATTCGAGGCAATTCCTCCGTGAGGTATCGGCATACCCCGACTTGCAAGCCATCAGTACCACATCAATTCTCAAAACCTCTTATGCAAATCATTGTATGAACACACATAAAACTTTCATACATCAAATACATGCACAAAGATTCCCAACACGTAATAGTCAAGAAACTTCATCATTTATAAAGTAGTACAATAATGATTATAAAACTCATGCTCTCAGTAGTTTAACACGAGTGTCATGTGGGGTACAAAAACATCATCATGGGGAAATTAAAGAATTCACAATTCATATTCATCACACCCTTTGAAATTCAAATCACATGTCCACAAATTTAACAATTGAGATATATAAGCAAACAACCCCATGATCTTTCAATATTCTTTTCAAAATCATATCACAAAACATGTTGTTGGTATTAAAAATGAAACCCCACTTAAAATAGCATACATACATACATATATATATATATAATATTATTTATATTCATATCAAAATCATGCCCATGAGATTTAGGACAACCCCACGTACCTTACTTGCGAAGAATTCGTAAAGAAGTTTCGAAAAGATTGGACCTTTAAGCTTGATTGCTCAAACCCTAGTTGTTTTCTCCTCTTGTGTTCTTGAAGGATGAACTAAGGATCTTAGAAGAGTTTAGATGTTAATAATAAGCCTAAATTCGTTTAAGGATGATTAGGGACGGTTTTGGGATGAGAAAGAACTTAGTTGCCCTTAAAATGACTTAAAAATGATGAATTTACGTCGTTGGGCCATAAGGTATGCGCCGCATTGCCCATCACCTAAGTTAGGCTGGGCGGCGCATTGCCAATCGCCTAAGTTATGCTGGGAGACACCTAACCCATTGCCTAAGCTAGGTTGGGCGGGGCCTAACTTATGGCATAACCATTCCAGTTGACTTAGGTGATTTGTTAGGCGATGCACTCCACTTTGTAAAGTCATAACTTTTCGTTCGGTTATCGGATTTAGGCAAAATTTATATCGTTGGAAAGCTGCTTCGAAGACCTTTCATTTGATATATAGTAGGCTCTTTAATTCGATTTATACAAATAGTTATGGTCAATGAAAATTGACTCAAGTTAAATTATCCACTAAAACTTAATCGATAGAAATGTTTTCAACTCGTCATTGAGTTAAATGACCTCTATGATCTCAATTCATGCTCAACCAGATTCCCACACTACATAATTGATTGACACATTAAATTTTCATAGGATTTACGGATTTTAAAATATTTACGCATGGAAAAGATGGTTTACATTCTAGCCTGAAATGTGGGTTGTTACAGCTGTACCCAAACTAGAAATCTGAAAACAAACAGAGATCCAGATCGAATTTGGATGAAATCTGAAGTGAACCAGAGTTGGGTTAACTGTTTTCGTGTCCTCCGGCAGTGAAGAAAACCAAAGTAAACAGATTAAGTGGGTGCAGCAGTACCGTTTTCCAGCAAGCTCTCGCCGGAACAATCAACCTCCGCCATTTTATCTCCCTCTCTCCCCTTTTCTCTCTCCCTCACGCCATTTTTCACTTTTTTTCATTGTTTTTTTTTACTCTGTGTTGTGTTTAGTTGTGTGCCTCCGGTGGCTTATGTGTGTGCGCATTTTCGGTGTCTTTGTACGTCTTTTTGGTGGCTGTGTTTGTCTATGCGTGTGTGAGTGAGTGGAGGTGAATTTGTTGAGAATGTGTGTGTATATGTTGCTTGTGTTGAATGGAAATGGAGGTGTATTTATGGTGAGTTTCTATGTATGTATTGTGAATTGAAAAAGATGGTGAGTGTAGAGAATTGTGTGTAGATGGAAATTGGTGAGGTGTGAGTGATATAGTATGAGTGAATTTAAAATTCCCGTGGGGTCCCTCCCTTTTGCAATTCTGTTAGTGGTAAAAAAAATGTGATTAGGGGGAGTGTGTGGTGGGGGTAGGGGTGGTTAGGTGGGGGTCAGGGTAGGGGTATATGAGGGGTAGGGCCAGTTTATTAAATTTGTTAGGGTGAGATGTCAAAAATTGGCTGAGAATTTGTTGAATTTGTTATTGAGTAGAAATTATCACATGGGTCAAGGTCTACGGTAAAATGAGAATACATGGGTAAAAATATACTTTCGGAAGGAACAAAATTACGTGTTTATAATAAGTGAAATATCCAAAATAAAATTGATGTATAATTCAATTATTAGTTACTTTATATCACGTCAATAGTTGGAAGACGGAAATATGCTCAAATTTGATCTTTCAATTGCTTAATAGAAATCTTACACGTTTGTTGTACTTTAAATTAGATTACTTAAAAGTAATAATCTTTTTAAAAATTGAGAATTAAATAAAAAAATTAGCTAGTCACGGATTAATAATAGAGATGAATGCACATTAATACCCGATGAAACCATCATAAGATAGTTCACCCTCTATGTTATCAAAACGTCAAAAACTATATTATGATCTACAATCCGATTTTATTTCTAACCTTACTCCGCCACACTAAACCAAAAAATGTGTTAATGATGTAAAAATTATTTATGAGTTAGTTACATGCATATTTAGATGAGAAAGTATTAATTCATAACTTAATTCATAACTCTAATAATATTAAATGAAATATTATTACATTTTAAAATTATATTGATTGTGTGAAAAATTATTACTTACTAATCTTGGATAAGAAAGTCAGTTGAATCTCCTTTGTCGCTTTATATAAAATACATTATTTTATATTTCTATCTCAATTCAGTCAAAGCATCATATAACTTTCTATTCAAAACACGTTTCGATAAGAAAATTATGAAATCTCTGTTACTAATAGAGAATCTCCGTCTTAAGAGTTATCGTCTGAATACTTTGTCAGATTTCATTTACATCGATAAATATAAAACTTATACCTCATTTTTTTTTTATTTTTTTCATTATCATTCACTAGTTTTATGACTCTCTCTCTCCCCTTTTTTTCAGAAAAAATTCCGATAACATATCTGAGAAGATCTCCTTTTTTGATTGGGAATCTCCACCTTGTGGTCGTCGTCAAAACATTTTGTCAGACTTCATTCGCATCGATAAGTATAAATTTTTACCACCTTCTTCTTTTTTTTTTTGCCTTTATTATTGACCCATTATATGACTCTCTATCTGTATCTAATTCATCCATTTGTCGTCCATCCATTTGCTCATCCATCCACCCAACTGGAACATGTTTATCTTTTTTATCGCTCTTTTTTGTGTGTTATGACCGTTTAATCACAAACAATGGTTCAATGATATATCTAAGAATATGATTAGCTCTGATTTGTTAGTATTTTCAAAAGTTATTTTATGTATATTTGAGGTGCGACCTTTTATTCAAATCCTACGAAAGAGGGATATTTTGTGCACCGGCTACTCTTATGTTTAAAACAATTTTTTAAAAAGGGAAACATCATGCTCATTATTCTGAAAGTAACTTTATAATTGAATTTAATTATAATTAGTGTACTTATACAGTTTTAGATTGCTTATCTATCAAATATAAAGCTAGTATAAATATTTATTATGGAATTTTGAATTTCTATTTATTCTTTTACTATTTTAGAAAATGCAATTCTTAGAGTTGGATATATTGATTATTCTATGCTATATTTTTTTGGTCAAAAACAAATTTTTTATTCAACCAAGTAAAAATATTTGCACCTCCTGCTCTTTGGACTTAGAAGCAGGATCTTACAAAACAAACTCTGGGACATCTATACATTGTCTTCCATCCTATTTCCCCTTTCTAGGAGGGGTGGATAAGATAGTTTCCTTTATCATTTACAACTCAATCTAGCAAGAGTACCAATTTTAATAATTTAGATTGTCCTTCCATTTACACTTTTGACCAATAATATAAATCAAGACTATAGTAGTATGGATGCTTACTCTTCAACAAAATCTAGGGATAAATTTGATCATTTTTCAGTTTTGCTCTGAAAAATTTGTTATTGTCACAGCCTAAAAGACTCTCTCTAAAGAAAACCCTACAAAACCAAAACCCTAGTATTGATTCAGGACAACATGGCCAACACCGTCATCGGTGGGACCATCCCTCCCAAGGACTTCTCTCGGTTACCCACACAAAAGTATCCTAACAATCTCACCAATTCAAAAGTTGATAACCTTAGGCCTAGGGAACAAAATTTACCTCAGTATGTCAATATTATAATACCTAAGCCAACTATTCCTCCAATACCCTAAGTGCCACCAAAACCAGTAGTAATGTTACATAAGAACCTAATATTACGTGGAAGGTATCGAAAGTCAGATATCTCATCATTCAGGAGAACTTCCAATACACCATTATGGGAAATTCTTATATAAAAATCCTGACATCAAAGAGCTAAGGAGAACAATTCCAGCCAATGTGGTATCAAGAATGAATGCACAAATGGGTATTAGATTCGAGATATATCCTGATTAAACTTACGAGTTTAGAAGTTTATGTCCATCTATTATCGATAGTGACATTTTATGTATAGACCAAGGAGACGTATTGGCAAATGATGACCCTTAAATGGGATTTATAATTTGAACCGAACGTAGAAATGATGATAAGAGTTGCATGGTATCCTGGCCAGATTTACCAGCAAATTTCTTTGCCAAGAAGGCAATATTCTTGTGGATTTTGCTGTAGGTCAATCCTTTATGATGGACATGGCTATTAGAAATCAGACAATGCTTGTGCTAAGGTCAAAGTCGAGGTAGATTTGACTGCCAAACTACCTAAAAGCATAAGAATAAATGAGGAGGAGGAAAATATGGGTGATATCAAATTTAAGTGGATCAAGATACATGTAATATGACTATATTCTGAAATCTTGTAAAGAGTGTTTCCTTCAAGGTCATGACGAGGATAGTTGTTGGACCATTCATCCAGAGTTATTTCAAATAAAAATGAGGAGGAATGAAAGAAGAGGGAATAAGAAGATACGAACAAAGTGATCATTGGTACAACTGCTAAGTAGAGGAAAATTCTCACGAGTGGTAGAGTGGTTGAAAATAATGACAACAAACAAGAATGGATGAGGAGAAGGAGAAACAAGTATAGGAGGGACTAATATAGACATATCGAGGGAGAACATGAATATCAAGTTGAGAATACCTTTGTGGTATTAAGAGAGAATGATGAAGAGGATAAAGAAGGAGAGGACAAGGAGAACAATGAGAATGAAAACACTAAAGACTATGTGAGTAGGATTTTTGGTACAAAGAAACAAAAATCACCATAGGTAAGAGATAAAATAAGTGTAGCAATATTGAGTGAACTTAGTGAAAAGGCAAATGAGTAGGAGAAGGATCGAGAAGAGTCAACTCAACTTAAGAGGAAAGAAATACAAGATAAAGAGGATGATGCGGAAGGAGCCGCGGTGGTTTTAGAGGTTGATAATGATGAGGTCTTGTTGCTTGCAACTCCAAAGGGAATGTCTGAGCAACCATTTGAAAGTATTGATACAGATAACATAATCCGGAACAATGAAAATGTGGCTATACATGGGAATTAATCTCCTAAGTAGATTGACAAAATTAAGGAAAACCACACCAAGAAAAAAAAGTGGGTAAGATGTCTCTGCCCAGACTCTGTCAAGACAAATAAGGAGAACTGCAACAACAAAAAACATTAAACCTCAATGTAAGTGCTACTATAGAATACTATGTCAGTAAATACCTAAAAGCATTTACTAGACTAGTGAATATGCATAAGAGGTATCGATTTTATTTTGTGGGATTGATGGAACCATTTTAAGACAAGAGTTAAAGGTATATAGAAGAAAACTGGGCCTCCTACTACATGAGAAGATCTTGGCCTTCATTGATGAAGAAATGGAGTTTGTGATAGTAAAGGATGAAGAACAGATTCTGACACTCAAGCTGCATAATCAAGAGTTAGGATTATAAGTAATGAACTCCTTAATTTATGCTAAATGTACACAAGAGAAAAGATTAAAAGTTATGAGACTCAATGTATAATCTGTCCAATTCCAACCAGTTTCCATGGCTAAAAGGAGAAGATTTCGCCGTGACTACTTATGAGGAAGAGAATCTTGGGGGTCTCCCAGTAACTGAGGCAGAAGTAAGGGATTATAATCATTGTATTCGCATGGGATGATAGAACAAATGAAGAATTTATTTTTAAAATATTAGAAAGAGTAATGTGTAATGGACATGATGCAGAGTATTTTTTTCACTACTTAAGGTGGAACATTTGGTGAGCAGTGGATTGAATCATGCACCACTTTTAATTATATTTAAGACTGATGCAAATAATGTGATCAAAGTCATTAAGTTCCATATTTTTTGGATTAAAGAGGAGTCGTTCATGGAGGTAATAAAACAAAACTGAAAAAAAGATTTTGAAGGGGATCCTTTCAGTGTATTTCATCATAAACTAAAAAGGGTGAAGAAGGCTATAGCTCAGTGGATTAGGGATATAGTAGGAGAGGATGTTTACAATATGGTAAAGTCCTCCTTTTGTGGTACTGAACTGCCTAAATTTATCACGCATACTAATCTAGTACTACTCATCAAGAAAATGATAAAACAAAATTGTTAGATTCGAGACTCATTCATTGAGTAACTTTCTTAATAAAATTTTCTCATGAATTATTCATGAGAGAATAAAAATATCATTACCACATATATCCCCTGATAAATCAGATTTGTACAAGGAGTATAGCAGAGAATGTGTTACTGGTGCAAGAAATAACTACTGAGATAAGATAAAGAGGCAACCCTCCAAACTTGGCGATTAAGCTAGATATACTGAAAGCCTATGACAGAGTTGAATGATTGTTCCTAACTAAGTGGTGAGAAGGATGGAATTTGGTGAAAGAATTATAGACATGGTGTATAGATTGGTGGACAATAATTGGTATTCAATCTCCTTAATGGCCAGTCCAAAGTTTTTTTTAAAAAAAATTATATAGAAGGCTTAAGCAAGGGAATCCACTCTTTCCCACTCTATTTATCTTGGCAGCTGAAATTTTATCAAGGTCACTAAATTCCATCATGTAAAAAAAAGTTTGGAATGCCAAGAAAAAGCTTGAAGTTAAATCACTTAGCCTTAATAGATGATATGATTATTTTATGTAAGATAGCAGTAAGAACAATGCAACTGGTTACAAAGACCTTGAAGAAGTATCAGGGCAAAAGGTCAACAAGGAAACGAGTGCTATTTATATGCATCACAGTGTCAATCGAGGTGATTCAGTTGTAGCAGAAGTAGCATTACTGATTCTAAGGAAAAAATTTTCTTTCACATACTTGGGATGTCCCATCTTCTATTATAGAAAACAGAAGGCCTACTATCAACAAATAATACAAAGAATTCAATCACAATAGTATCATGAAAAAGGGAACTTATTATCCTATGTGATAGATATTGGTCAAGCATATGGTACAGAGTACTCGAACTCATTGTTTATAAGTGATGAATCCTCTGGCCAATATTCTAATGCATATTCAAAATATGATGGCTCATTTCTTTGAAGTAGTTGCATATGTGGAAGGGGCAAACATTGGACCAAATAGAGCTATTTGTGCCTAATAGAATAAAAAAAGAAGAAAACGAGGAATGGATTTTAGATTGATGCAAGATATTTGAATGGATTTGTTTTGCAAGTAATGGTGGAACTTTAGGACAAAACCATCATTTTGGAGTGAATGTATGAAAAACAAATACCGCAAGAAAATAAATTCTAACATGGTGATATGAAAAATTAGGGGTGATGGATCACAAGTATGGAAGAAAATATTGTAAGCTAGAGATCTGATAAAGCACCAAATTATATGGTACCCTAGAAATAGGTCAGCTTCAGTGTGGCATGACAACAAGATTGGAATAGGTGACCTCTACACAATGACAGAAGATGATTTTGCATGGGATGGTTCTTATAAGAAAATCTCAGATTTAATCGAGCAACAGGACTGGGATATAGATTTACAAAAGGAAATCATTACACTAGAGTTAGTGGAACATATCTTAAACCATATTAAACCTCTAAGAGAATGTGATGAACAAAATACACCCTACTGTATGTTAGATACAAAAGGGGCTTTCTCTGCCAAATCAGCATAGCAATATATTAGACACAAAGAGAGACCCAACAAAGTATACAAGTGGATATGGATTAAGGGTTTACCGTTCGAGATGGAATTTCTAATGTTGAGATTATGGAAATTCACAATACCAGTAGATGACAAAGTAAGAAGATGGGGTATCGAAGGCCCTTCTAGCTGTTGGTGTTTTGGAAGTCCGGACTAAGAGACGTTAGCATATGTATTCTTGAGATCTTATATTACTAATAGTACTTGTCCTATTTTTATCTTTTGTAAGTTTAAATATAGCAGTATTACGTCTGAGAGAAGTGATAATGCTGTGATGGGGAGAAGAAGTCAAAAAGAATGTGAGGCCTTATTAAAGAGCAATTCCAAGCTTTATATTTTGGAAATTATGGAGAAGAAGAAACAACAGAAAGCATGAAGGAAATAATATATCCTTACAAAGGATAATTCACAATGTAATGAATATGTATATGTTGAAGAAAGTGAGGAAAACTAGGATGAAATGTTAAGAAAATTGGCCAGAAATGATGAAGGAGTTGATAGAATATCATCGAAGACTGAAAGTAACAAAGGTCATGTGGGATCTTCCTCCAAATAGATAAGTCAAGTACAATACAGATGGAGAATCAAAAGTGAATCCGGGTTTAAGTTCATATGCATTTTGCCTAAGAGATGAAAATGGGAACATTATATATGCAAAGAGAGCTATCATGGAAGATACCACAAATACAATTGCAGAGACTATAGTTATTCTATAGGCAAGTAGACATTTCATGCATTCATAGTACAGTCAAATAACCATTCAAATAGATTTGATGTTGTTGTGCAAAGTTTTAGAGGATAAGCGATCATGTCCATGGATCATAGCTGATATGGTTGCAAAATTAAAGGCATGCTTGAATGATAAATAATTCTTGTTTCAACACATCATGCCAGATCAATTAGCATGTTATCTGGATAATCTATGTTATGGGCTTTGTGTTTTTGTCTCTTTTTTTCCATTTTATGTCGTCAAAATTGGGCAGTAGTCCCAATAGTGATGTACTTATTTTATTTTGGATATTACTGAATAAAAGCCATTGAAATTTTAACTTAAAAAAATGAATCAAGACTACTATTTCCCTGGTTCTATCTTCTTTTGTTTTCTTCAATAGCTGGAATATCCTGACATTACGCTCACTCCAGATTTTGTATATAGTAGTTGCGAAGGTTATCCCCATCATAGTGCATACAGGTTTTCTACTTCTCACCTTCTGGGCTATCCAGCGTATCTTCTCCTCCAATTTTCCAAGCGATAGATGATACTTGATACATTTCAATAGAGTTTGCCATATGAATTGAAGATATTTACAGCAAAAGAGAGATGGTCTAGAGTCTCCTCCCTATCTTCTTGACAGAGAACACACTGTGTAGTTACCTGAATGCCCCAATATTGAAACCTATCTACCATTGCCAACCCTCTTTGGATGGCTAGCCAAAGTATGAATTGGTGCTTTGGAAGCATTCCTTTCAAGAGCACTAATTGCTTTTAATGGGATTTGGGCCAGGTAGGTTGTTGTGTTTGTCGGACTTGATGATGCTAAATTTCTCTCCCTCGATATAAGACTTCAAAGTCAACCCAACATCGAGTAGCTTCTTCATATCAAAGATTTTGCATACCACCCTATATGCTTGCAAGGGAGTATCCGTAGTTGTTAAGTCCAGCCTTTTTATGTATTCATTGTGGATACATAAAAACCAAACTATCATTTTTCTTAGTGTGATCTCAAAGTAACTTGAGAATAGCATCCTTGTTCCACAAAATGGAATCAGTATGTCATGACCCGAACTAGGGCCTGGCCGTGACGGACATCCCAAACCATGAAGGTCCGAACATTCTACTTTATCTGGTAGTCATGCACAACATTCATATAATAAAAGAGAATGCGAAAATATAATCTAATATGGAAACATGGTCAAAACACTAGGTTTAGTTTAACAATAAGGAAGGAAATCCGAAATCAACTAAACAACATTTGGTGCAGTCTGCGAAATCTCTACTACATAATCAAGTGACAACTGTCTAAAAACTGAGACAAGGCCCCCAGTAGACCAAAACAAATGGAATAACATAATCTGAAATAAACAGAATAACATAATCTGAAATAAACAGGCCTTCTGGAATAAAGAAGGCTCACCACTGCACAGATCACTTCTCTCTGGAATACTCTACTGCTTAGCTGGACCCTTAGATTGAGTCTCTGAACCTGGGAGGTAGGGGGTCAATACAGATGTACTAGTACGCAGAGCAAATCCAAAATAATAATTTATATTCAACATATATGAGAGCAATTTAAAACAGTTCATAAACATATCGTATAGTAAGAAATCACATGAGCATTTTAAAAGACTCTGTAAATTCATCAGAACTCTGTGACACTCTTTGTTATACTTTTGCGCTAGGTGGTATGCCCTACAATTCTGTAATTCCACGGGCTATATGGAATCTGCCATTAACTCGGCAGCCAAGCCCCCAACCCAAGGGTCGGAGTCTCTTTCTCTACTACGCCACACGGTCGTCGCCAGCGTACAATAATAATCTACCTGTATCGGCAAATACGGTTTTAGGCTAAGAGTTACTTGAACTCAAGCCTTCTTCAGGAAACCACCTAACTCTCTTTATGCCCATTATTAACTCTTTAAAACGTCCATTCTCTGAAAACGTACTCTGAAAAAAACATACTCTGAAAACATTCTCTGAAAACATTCTCTAAAAACATACTCTGAAAACACACTCTGAGAACATTCTCTGAAAACATTATTAGCTTATTATATCTCTGTTCTCAAAATCATGGAATTCAGGACCACCATATCAACAAATTTTTCAAGAAACTCATTCTTTAAAACTCATGTAAAACCATGCAAGCAATTTTCTTTATCAATGATTTAGTAGACAAAGGTGGTCATGTTAAAAGTCTCATTCTCATACAATTCTTTCTCTTTAACAACAACATAGTTATATCAAGAAACACCCTCTCAATAATTTTAAATCATGTTCAAGTACTATGACATTGAGAAAACATCTTTCAAATCATAGAACATACATTTCAATTCTTTTCCAACAAAACCACAAGCTTTAATTCAATACAAGAGAGGGGGTTCGTAGTTTATTCTCTCAAACAATCATAAATCTTAAATTCCATACATATACGTATACATGTAAATCAATTTAGGGGATAGGACCACAAGGTCAAAACAATAGTAGCATTGAAACATTCGGAATACGTAATTTAGAACATGGATTCCAAAACCCCTTTGAAATTCATGCATAAAAATCCTTAAAAAATCATGTTCTAATGGTTTCAAGCCCATGTAGTTTTTAGGATAAACTCCACGTACCTTAAATTATAAGATCTGAAAGATGGAACTTAGATCTTGATAGATGAAACCCGGATCTTGATTTGTTAATTGGAGATCTTGAACTTAAGGCTTGAATTTCTTATTCTTGGAGAAAACCCTAATTTGATCTTATTTTGACAGTGAAGAGGAAGTTTTTGATGTTGTAAAAATGATAATGATTGATTAATAACACTTGAGGGGTGATTTAATTCGTGTGAAAGATTTTTGGAGTGAGGGAAAGACCAAAATACCCCTACGAGATCACTTCCCAGTTGCTGAAATTCTCAGCTGACGACCAAGGCTGACAAGCCGTCAGATATATGACAAGCCATCAGCTTTTGTCGTTACCTGGGAGATGAAATTGATGTGTTTCTGCCTAAAGCTGACGATATTCTCTGACAAGTCTTCAGATTTGTGACAAGCCGTTAGAATTGTCGTCACTCAGTTGCCAGGCTGATATGCTGGAGTAAAATGGGCATAACATTTTTCTCCGCTATCGTATTTTGGCAAAATTGGTGGCGTTGGAAAGAGGACTCAAAGACCTTTCATTTGTTATATAGTAGGAAACCCATTTCTTCATATACAAAGAGTTATAGTCTACTGAATTTGACCCAAGTTTCGACGCTCACTCAAACTCGAACGATAGGAAAGCTTTCAACTCGTCCTTGAGTTTGGGGATCTCTATGATCTCAATTTATGATCAAATAGGTTTTCACATTACATACTTGATTAAAATGCCAAATTTTCATAGAATTTATGGCTTTTGGATTATCTACGCATAGAAACAACGATTTTCGTTCTAGCCCAAAATGCGGGGTGTTACATTATCTCCCCTTGGGATCATTCGTCCCCGAATGATGGGTAGGGACTTCTTGAAGCTCTAAAAAGTATTGAATAACACAGACATGATGTGTCTTCTAACAAAGGATATAACTGATATGAAATATTTAAACTTCAGTCATGAAACTGAATTCTGAGCTGACTTAACTTTACTTGCTTCTAGGAGCTGGTTCATGCCGAGAGTTTAGGAATATCTTAAAGTGTTAATGATCCAATCATACATACTGAATTGAAAAGTGATAAATTATGAAAGTATAATTCATGAGGAAAGAGACTTATATCGTACCAGGGTATTACACTGTCTGAGCTAAAATATCTGGAAAAAAAATTGAGATCATGCGTTGAACATTTATAAACTGAGTCATGACTGAATACCTGAATTTGAAACGTGATGCTTTGACTGAACTGAATTCGCAACTTACATGGATGGAATAGATCATCTTTTGGGATGATCGCACGCATGAGACTTCGGATAGTAGGACTGGGTGAAAAGGTGGAAAACACTAGTAACTTGACTGTCTGACTGTTAAATTGAATTGTTGGCTATATAGACTGAATATACTGGACCCTCATACTTAATTAGAGTATCTCTTCAACACTCTTTCTAAAGAAAATCTAGTAGCATTAGGGAGCAAAAGATCCCGGGGATGAGTTACACGAGACATCTAACTAAAGGATCCCAGCATTGACACTACTCTATAGCCTGGCATATAGACATATAACTCATAAAGTAGGATAGACTTACCAGGCCCTAGGCAATGCGACTTCTTACTTTCAAGCTTAGTATACTTCTCGAATATCCCTTAACCATACTATCCCTCTTAGTTACCATACTTATTTATTCAACTTATAATTCTCTTATGGGCATTGACAAACCTGTCTACTAATGCCTAAAGTAACATAAGTCCTCTCACCATGATCAAGTCTAACTCCAATTCACAAAATACAACATGCCACGCCACGATACTAGTCTAAACCATATGATTCAATCTTCTATATCTTTTTTTTAAGTTCACACCCTAAGCATAACGTGCCCTACCACCTCAATGATTAACTCTGAACTCTTACTATGGATTCACTGGTGCATATTGTATTCCTCTACTTAAATCCCAATATGTCATTCAAGCCTATCTTTACAACCACATATGAACTTCAAGGCAAACACCCATAAAGACATACTTCATATATTCTCTAAACCATTATCAATATAACTCCCACACGCTACCCCAAGAACATACACACATAAATTTCCACTAACCATCACATGTATCAAAGATTTGGCCTCAAATCTTACTTCACACTTATGGCCTTATCTAAAACAAGCATACAATGATCTTTCATCAACAAAAAATATTTACGCATCACCACTTTCTTTACATAATAAGGAGTTACTAAAAGGTTAGAACATAAGACCTTGAAGAATAAAAAAATACTATCCGAAACTTGACACTTAACAGAGGCCTGAGGAATAGCGAATTAACATCACGGATTCATCAAAGTGTTCTGAATTGAGGGAATACCTGGCTATAAGTTAAATCTCTCCAATCATTTGGCGTATAGCATGAGTTATGGGAACTGAGCACACTATAAAGTGTGAGTACATGAGTCGTGAGATGCATGACCTCAATTTGGAGTTCATAACTTATGGGATGTGATTCTGACTACCGAATGAACTGGAACTCCTCATTTTGGAACTGGAAGAGTACATGATTCTCTATCATATGCATGAATATGAACTATGATCATGGAACTGAAACGTAAGGCATGATTAGGTGTTAGGATAACTGAAAAATACTGAGATAAGAATGGGTTGAGCCTCACGCTCACTTTCTGATGTTCCATATCACACTGTCATTACTACTAGAATCTAAGAGCCTGACTTGGTTACTTGTTCTATCGTCTCCCCCTTAGTTTTAAGCCATCATCTTAAGTTTGAGAGATCCCTTACTAAAACTCTAAACTGAACCACACTAACTGGACTCTGGGGTATGGAATACGACAATACACGCAATTAAATAGAACTTAACCTGAATGACTACACTGGAAGTGGAAAACCCACTGCTACTACTACCTTCTGAGATACACTCTATCTTTCTATAGCCCCCAATAGTCATCATATAATACTTGAACACTTACTGACTTTGAATCTTCGTGAGTATCCCCATAGTCGGAGTGCACACCCTCTAGCGCTTCAACTCTTATTTTTGTCGGTTCAACCTTAAAAAATTCATACTTAGATTCTAACACTTAACATGGATATCACTAAGCCTTTGATGGATCATACTACTTCCGACATAGACTATTAATAGCACGACTTCAAACTTACATATCTCTACAATGAGAATCAAGATCATATAAAAAGGCTCAACATTATCAATCAAAACTCCTTAACATGGCTATTTAGAACACCATATACCATCTACTAGTCTTTCTCCACTTAGCAACTCAACAGTACTACTAGCCACGCGCAACATGTAGTAGCCTTAGAAAAATACAACAACCTCATATCACCTTGGGCATATTTCTACATCATACATACAACATCATACTTTATTACGAATCAAATAAACTTAATCTCTTGCGTACACTGTTCAAGCCTATTAGATCACTTCCATAAAACCGGTATCATTACCCAAGCAATCATCACAACTACCTTAATGGCCATCAACTATTCAAACTTAATGTCTAGTGCTAAACATGACTTACAACCCTACCTTACACACAATTCTCACTTAGAGACTATGAAATAAACATCAAAAAACACTAGTACACTAGAACTTCATAACCACAATAATCGATCATGACCTTACGGTTTTCCTTATCATAATCCATTAGCACGTACTATTTCAACACATCAAGCCTACTAATTTATTCCCACAAAACACATATTATCAATTTGTTGCCACTATTACCACTACATCATTTAAATTCAAGTCTATAGTCTAGCATCAATCATCTACCACCAATGAAGAATGTAACATAATATACTAGTTCATCAAATTGAGAAATTCTACCCAAATATTTATTTTTGTCTAGATACTACCCACAACCAAAACACCTTTATGACATTACTGCTATACCTCAAAATCTACTGTATACCTTCTCACAAGTAGTACTAGTTTACAACTACCAAGGAAAAGAAGGCCAAGGGGTAAAGTCACATAATAGACATAATCAACCTTAATCTTATATTATACTTCAATATGATCTTATCTACATATTTTATTTTCTCACATCATACTTACTTACCCAATCATGCATTTGGACTACCTTCAAATTCCACATACGACAATGAGTCTATACTTACAACTTACTGGCTAATCTAGCCATTTTCATTCACAGCCTATAAGGGTTTCTATAACCACCTTAAATATCCACTCTGGGCTCTTTCCCTATTTTGAAAAAAAAATCTGAGTCAAACACTTCTTCCACGAACTACCATACAATCCACAGATGGTACTACCACATTAGTCTACCACCATAAAGTGGTAAATCATTCTCAATCAACGGTTATTCAACTATAAATATTTAGTTACGCAAAAGTCACCCTCACTCTGACCTCTAACCTTGTGACTTAATATCACCAACTTCTTGGTCTAATTTCACTACCAATAGGTCATGACACCGACACTTTAACTTATACTACTACTCGGGTGGGAGTACAGTTCCAACAAACATAAGAACAATAAGATGAACAACAATTTTCACACGGCTTCACTAGACTTTGATTTTTGTGTTTTGAACAAAAAATGAAACAAATAATAAAGCAACTATGCTAGTGAATTAAAAGATCCCCACACGGCTTCACTAGACTTTTGTTTTCAACAACACAATGATATCAAGATCACAAGAGATTGAAACTTGATACACAATATTCAATGACCCAAGAATACACATCTTACTCTTGTATTAACTGAACGCCTCATAAGAACGAGGACACAATTTTAAACTAGGGAACTGTTCTCCAGTCCTTTATGGGACTTCTGAAATTTCTGCTAGTAAATCTGAGAGCATTATTTGGGAACACCGGAGTAAGGATAGAATTAGGATAACTTTTCTTTCGTATGGGCGACACCATAGCACGAATTAGAGTATGAAGGAGGAACATTCTGACTCTATAGCACGAACTAGAACATGAAGAAAGAGAGACATTCCTAAGCGCCTAGTAGCCTCCTTCTTATAAGTATGCCGTGCTACACACCCATAAACAAAACTCTACCCGATGCAATTTCACAGACACCCTGGGTCCACGAACTGTGCTCTGATACCAAGTTTGTCACGACCCGAACTAGGGCCTGGCCGTGACGGACATTCCGAACCATGAAGGCCCGGACGTCCTACTCTATCTGGTAGTCATGCACAACATTCATATAATAAAAGAGGATGCGGAAATATAATCTAATATGGAAACATGGTCAAAACTCTGGTTTTAGTTTAACAATAAGGAATGAAATCCGAAATCAACTAAACAACATCTGGTGCAGTCTGCGAAATCTCTACTACATAATTAAGTGACAACTATCTGAAAACTGGGACAAGGCCCCCAGTAGACCAAAAGAAATGGAATAACATAATCTGAAATAAACAGGCCTTCTGGAACAAAGAAGGCTCACCACTGCACAGATCACTTCTCTCTGAAATACTCTACTGCTTAGCTGGACCCTTAGATTGAGTCTCTGAACTTGGGAGGTAGGGGGTCAATACAGATGTACTGGTACGCAGAGAAAATCCAAAATAATAATTTATATTCAACATATAAGAGTAATTTAAAAAAGTTCATAAATATATCGTATAGTAAGAAATCACATGGGCATTTTGAAAGACTCTGTAAATTCATCTGAACTTTGTGACACTCTTTGTTTTACTTCTGCACTAGGTGGTATGCCCTACAATTTTATAATTCCACGGGCTATATGAAATCTTTCACTAACTCGGCAGCCAAGCCCCCAACCCAAGTGTGCCGCAAGAGTCAGAGTCTCTGTCTCTACTACGCCACACAGCTGTCGCCAACGTACAATAGTAATCTACCTGTATCGGCAAATACGGTTTTAGGCTAAGAGTTACTTGAACTCAAGCCTTCTTTAGGCAACCACCTAACTCTCTTTATGCCCATTTTTAACTCTTTAAAACGTGCATTCTCTGAAAACATACTCTGAAAACATTCTCTAAAAATATACTCTGAAAACATACTCTAAAACATACTCTGAGAATATTCTCTGAAAACATTATTAGCTTATTATATCTCTGTTCTCAAAATCATGGAATTCAGGACCACCATATCAACAAATTTTTCAAGAAACTCATTCTTTAAAACTCATGTAAAACTATGCAAGCAATTCTCTTTATCAATGATTCAGTAGACAAAGGTGGTCATGTTAAAAGTCTCATTCTCATACAATTCTTTCTCTTTAACAACAACATAGTTATATCAAGAAACACCCCCTCAACAATTCTAAATCATGTTCAAGTACTATGACATTGAGAAAACATCTTTCAAATCATAAAACATGCATTTCAATTCTTTTCCAACAAAACCACAAGCTTTAATTCAATACAAGAGAGGGGGTTCGTAGTTTATTCTCTCAAACAATCATAAATCTCAAATTCCATACATATACATATACATGTAAATCAATTTAGGGGATATGACCACAAGGTCAAAATAATAGTAGCATTGAAACATTCGGAATACATAATTTAGAACATAGATTCCAAAATCCCTTTCAAATTCATGCATAAAAATGTTTAAAAAATCATGCTCTAATGGTTTCAAGCCCATGTAGTTTTTAGGATAAACCCCGCGTACCTTAAATTATAAGATCAGAAAGATGGAACCTAGATCTTGATAGATAAAACCCGGATCTTGATTTGTTTCTTGGAGATCTTGAACTTAAGGCTTGAATTTCTTATTTTTGGAGAAAACCCTAATTAGATCTTATTTTGAGAGTGAAGAAGAAGTTTTTGATGTTTTAAAACTGATTATGATTAATTAATAACACTTAAGGGGTGATTTAATTCATGTGAAAGGTTTTTAGAGTGAGGGAAAGACCAAAATACCCCTACAAGATCACTTCCCAGTTGCTGAAATTCTCAGCTGACGACCAAGGCTGACAAGCCGTCAGATCTGTGACAAGCCGTCCGCTTTTGTCGTCACCTGGGAGCTGAAATTGATGGGTTTTTGACTAAGGCTGACGACATTTTCTGACAAGTCGTCAGATTTGTGATAAACCGTCAGAATTGTCGTCACTCAGTTGCCAGGCTAATATGCTGGAATAAAATGGGCATAAAGTTTTTCTCCGATATCGGATTTTGACAAAATTGGTGGCGTTGGAAATAGGACTAAAATACCTTTCATTTGATATATAGTAGGCCACCCAGTTATTCATATACAAGGAGTTATAGTCTACTGAAGTTGACCCAAGTTTCGACGCTCACTCAAACTCGAACGATAGGAAAGCTTTCAACTCGTCCTTGAGTTTGGGGACCTCTATGATCTCAATTTATGCTCAAGTAGGTTCCCACACTACATAATTGATTAAAATGCCAAATTTGCATAAGATTTATGGCTTTTGGATCATCTACGCATAGAAACGACGATTTTCGTTCTAGCCCGAAATGCGGGTGTTACACAATAATGTTCAGTCAACCTGCTGACTTGGGTTGGCACAACTTTTCCCATGCCACAGATGCTTTCTTGCTCTTCTCACTCGTTCCTTGCCATAAGAAGCTCTGACAAATGGTAATTATCTGCTTGTGTACCTTCTTGGGGATAAGGAAAATTTTTGCCCAATATGTTTGAATCTCAAAGAGTACACTTTTGATAAGTTAAACCCACCCCGCATATGAGAGAAATCTTGTGGTCCAGCACTTGATCCTTGCTACCATTTTTTCAATTAAAGGCATACACTGAGTAACATTTAACTTTCTAGATGATAAGGATATCCCTTAATATTTAAATCGGAGTGATCCTTCTGTGAAATGTAAGGTTTGCATCATTTAATTTGTTGTTTAAACTCAGTAAATACTCCTGCCATATATATCGAACTCTTCTCCATGTTTGCTGTAAGGCTAAACACCCTCGAGAAGTGATCAAAAGCTTCCATTAGCAGCTGAATAGATGTGGCATCTGCTTTAAAACATAATAAAAGATTGTCAGCGAAGCATATGTGGGTGATGTGTAATTTTGAAGCATCTCGAGTGATAGGTAAAGTACAGATACTGCCTTAGTTGTTTTGAGGACCTACTCACGTACTCCATTACCAATACAAATTGGTACGGAGACGTAGGGTCCTCCTTGCCAGAGCCCTCTTCGTGCTTTGAGTTTATGAGTAATGCCCCCCCCATTCACTAGGATAGAGTAGCTAGCAATGCTCACACACTCCATGATTATATTTACCATCCTATTGGGTATGCCCAATTCCAACAGTAAGCCCCTTAATTAAAAACTCGATTCAACAGAGTCGTACGCCTTTCTTACATCAACTTTCACTGTGCATCAAGCGGAGATAGACTTCTGCATGTACGCCATAATCAACTCTCGAGCCACTATAACATTTTCAAGTATGTTCCTGCCTTTAAAGGCTGATTGTGCAGGATCAACAAGATTACTACTAATTTACAATTATTTAATATATTCTTTTTAAAAATATATGTATTTTAAATAAATTTTATAATTTATTTTGTAATATAAAATATTTTGTATTTTATGATCACATATAAGTATGTCACACATTAAAGTGTATTTTAAACTCTCCACTATCTTAATAATTATACGACGTAATAGGCACAAAATAATTCCCAGAAAAATCCCAAGGAAATTCAGCACCAAATGCCTGAAAATATATCCACTTTAGGCTGTGAAGTGTGAAAGTGTGAAATTTTATTATTATGCTGTTTTTATTCGAAAGCAATTTTAAAAGACAAAAGTGCTTCTATAGGCTTTTTGGTACATGTGACATGTTTTTGCCCAATCTTTTTGTAGTGTGCTAATGGTTGTACAATTTAATGGATTCAGGTGCTTATTCAGGAAGATGGATTCGGGGAATGCCTCAATTCAGTCTTCGAACTCTATTGGAGAGGATGTGAGGAAAAGGAAAAGGGACAATCTGAGGAGGGAGTTCAGTCCAGGAACTTGTGAGTCCTTCACGAAACGGCCTTTCAACGATGAAATATCTGATGATGATGATTCGTCAGACGAGGAGAGTGATCCTGATATTCTTAGCATTGTCGAGGAGATTGCTGGAAATACAACCTCATCTTCTGAATCTTCAAGTGATGAAGATGATGATTTGGATCATGTTCATGTCATTGAGAAGGAGGAGGCTTCTGTAAATGCTGTTGGGTTAAGGAGTCCTACATGCAGGGCTGTGGAGATATTGGAAGAGTTCATTGAGTCGGAATCTGAGGATTCGAGTGATGAAGATAATGATGACCCCAAAGACAAGGATTACCGGGCTTCATCAGAGTCTAGACAGCCTGATGAATCAGATGATGTGAGCTATCCTATAAAACGAAAAAGAAATGAAGAAGGAAAAAGTAAGTCAAAAGGTGAGCTCGTACCACAGCTTGCTGTTGAGGATGAAAAGCATAACAAGCGCCGTGCATATTTTCTTCGGCCACGCTCACTTTCTAGGTCCAAAAAGAAGAAGTTAAACCATGGAAGCTATAGTAGCCCCATTCTAATTAGTGATGACGAGGAGTCTAAATCCTCATCTAAAGAAGACTGCGAGGTTGACGACTCGGTGCAAAATGCTGTTCGAAAGGATAGAAAGACTCAGAATACGGTTCTTGAAGATTCTGTATTTCTGAAGTTTGCAGTTGATTCTACAATACATGTTGATGGTCATGATAAATTCACTTCTCCTGAAGAGAAAGAGCAGGCTCCTGAAAAGGAAACACTCCCTTTAATATTCCGGTTTGAAGATGAGGAACCTGCTTCCCCGGAGAAAGAAGAATGGGAAAAGGAGATGGAAGGTCTTTTTGTTGAAATGGACATCTTAGAATCACAGAATGACTTTACAAATCCAGCTGTTTCGCCAATGCAAAATGGAGAAATGAGTGCCTGTCAGACTCAGATGGGGAACGACCATCTTGTTCAAGATGAACAAATTGGACTCATCTGTACAGTTTGTTCACATGTGCATTTGGAGAGCAAGTACATCTTCCCTCCTTTTGTAAGTATACGAGCTTTGTCCTGTCAAGCACTTTTCTTTCTATCAGGAACACAATTTACACGATATGTTGTTATTACTTATATTTGATTTTATAAATTCTGCTCTCCAATTTGTTTTACGTTCACTCTAAAATTCTTGAACTTATGTCATCTGCAGGCTGAGAGAACTCCAGGGAGGAAGGAATAAACTAGTTTGGAGAGTTGCAAACTATGACTAAAGTCGGGAATTGCAGGGAAAGATAGAACTTTGAATTTCAGAAGCTTATAAAATCTAATTGGTTTGGTTGAAGCAATTTGCTAGTTTTGACTTCCATTATGAGTATAGTTCAAGCATTTTGTCTCTTCGGGACTTCCCTCCCTCTTCTTATGAATTCCATAGCTAGTGATGGTCGCGTCCAGTTGGCTTAGATAACTGATAGCCATTACTCTGTGCATACAAGCAATATCTTTTAATGGCTTGCTAAGACACCATATACTATGGTCGCACAGCTGTTCATGAGTCGAAACTTAATTATACTCAATATGACATTTATGCCATACTTTCTTTCTGGTGGAGAGCTTTATCCTATGTTTATTTCTTGCTATTCCTTATAGACTAATCTTTTATCCTGATTGAATGAGCTATCTTTGTCCAATATATGTGTAAGATTTTTATGCTTTCCGTTGGTTTTCAGACACAAATGAGACTTTCCGGATTGAAAGGATTATTATGGAATTTGATTTTGCTGATCAATCTTCACATCAAGTTCTTGGGCCCGTTCTAGGAGGGGCTTTGCCACATCTGGTCTAAATAAAAGTACATCATTTAGGTACAGGAAGAGTCAGTAACATGAGATCTAAGTCACTATATACAATATATAAATGGAGAACTGAAGTTATTCAGATTTGAAATTGTAATTCTCTTGATCGTGGAAATCGAATTCTTCAAAATTGGAGGAACTCTCACTCGATATGTACAGTTCATAGTTATATGTACAGTTGAAAGTTGAAGAGAGAACTTCAACTCAAGGATGAATTACGGAACCATCCAGCACGAACAAGGCAACAGTAACGATAAAACATTTACATAGTTTGTTAGGACAAACATTAAAGAACTAGAAATACAATAGAAGTCGAAGCCTTTCCAATATGGAAAAGGATAATATCCATTTTTGCAGAGGAGTTTTCCATTTTCATCTACCATGCAGGTTCTCATGGGACGTTCAGCTAGGGAAAACAACTGAATTACATCCTTTTTCTGTTTCAAGAAGTTGATGGAAGCTAAATTTCAAGCAGTACCAGAGACCATAAAATGTTGCATTCCTCCAATGTTTCTTAAGCAACTCGTCAATGGCTTTGTACTGCTGTTCATCTCTGGGCAAAAGGCAGCCCAGTGCACAAAAAATCCTGCATTAGCAGGGAGAAAAGAAGGGTCGCACCTACATGACATAAAAATATGCGCGTTGTGTTAGGATCGATTTGCGTACACACTGTTGGACAGAGAAACAAGGTAGGCTACAGAGAAGAAGAAAAACTGCGTCTCTTTTCTATTTTTTTAACTTAACTTACTGCAAATAATAACACACTAGATGCCCAAATATATAGGCTAACAGATAAAACAACTATCCCTAAAATAAAGGTCCTATGACCAACTAAGACTCTATTTCAGCAACACTCATTAAACTTGAGTAAATATAGGAACCTACTTAACAGAATCCAAAAGACTAGTGCTACCAAACTACCCATGTCCTACATTACTTGTTCCAACCTTGTTTTGAATCATTATTCAACACACACTAGATCTGTAGAGAGGAAGAAGAAAATTGAGAGAGTTCGTGAGGAGAGAGAGATGTGTGAGAATGATTTCGTGGTAACACCCGTGGGTAAACTCCACGGCGGACGGGCTATTTATATTAATGATTCAGAGTATATACAGTTACACAGAGAAATGAGAATAAAAGGTACAGTGCCTAAAATTTGGGTCGGGTCTCCGCCCCGAACCCCGCCTTCGGGTGGGGGGAGCAACCTCACCGAGGAGGTTCGACTGCGTGAACATTAATATATGACAATACATCACATATTAATCAGGCTCCACAACCCAACACGTTGTATGTGCTAAACACTGCAAAATAAGAGCTCTTAGTCCTTTAAGCACGACATAAAATATAGGTTGTTCGTGTTGCAGGTTTATTAGAGCTTGAGAATCTGGCTAGGGCTAGCTGCTTACCAAAACAACAGTACAGTTAAATTTGTATAAGGTTAAGGATACACACGTTATTTTAGCTTGTTAGATCTGATTATTAGCAATTGAATATTGTTAGATTATTAAGTTAAAACAAGTGAAGCAAGGAAAAGATAAAATAATGAGAAGCTCCGGGCTTCGGAGAAGTATCCTGTTCTATCCCCGAGAATGATCTTCTTTGTTGCCGTTATGGCTTCTGATAAAGAAAGCTGTTATGAAATGAAATGTAAGTAATCAAAAAGAAACTTGATGCTCAAGAATATAAGTAGTGTTGTTTTATTGCTTTCCGTTAGAATGCCTTTACAAGTGAATGGAATAAACTACTTATCGATTACAAGGAGAGGGCCTCAACCGATAAGATGGTTCCCCTTGAGTCGTAAAGTACTGAGACCAATGGTTGAAAGTCACGTGGTATCACCATTAGTATCAATATGAGGTGATCGTTACACAATAATAAGACTCGTGATTCAGGCAATCCAATCTTCTGTGGCGTCGAGTTGACGGCAGAGAAAGACTCGACATTCAGGTGAGGCACCCGGTGGGGTCCCAACCAATATTCCTGACATGCTCAAATGATCAGTACTACCTCATCCGTGCACCTGCTATCTTTGTCTCTTTGTCCACCTCTCGAGGATACAGATCTTTTCTCATCGGCCATACATCCTTCATGTTTCCTCGGTGAGGCCATTTCTTCTATCTCCGGAGATGCCTCTTCGAGACGCTATTCTCATCGACTACAAGCTCCCCTTAGATGCTACCATCAAGTGCCCTTTCCTACTATTGTCACGTAGTCTAGCCATTTTCCCCCTATACACTAAAGTAAACCTAGTATTGTTTTCTTGAGCAGACATGGCTTCTATTAACGTACATACTTTGTCAATGTGTTTTGAAGAGGTTAAAATAAAAAAAATGAAGTTAAAATATAGGCCTGTTGAGAGCAAGAAAGATTTTCCAATGATGTAATGTTCATGTTAATGAGATGGTTAAAGGGAGAAACCTGAATTACAATAAATGAGATTCTGAGTGCTCTTTTTTTCTTTAATTTGGAAAGAGAAATTAATTTGTACTTCAATGTGTACGTCCTTGGGTCACATACATGAGTGGACAGTTTTCTGCCATGTAAATTTGGTTCTTCGTGAACCCACAACATCAGGTTTTGGCGACCGTAACTTAAGAGTGTTCTCTTTTCAATATAGATAAGACTATATTTTATTTTATAGTTGATGGTAGCAAAAAAACTCGTCTTATATGTAAAACAAGGTTAACAAGGCGCTTGTAGCTCAGTGGATAGAAGTCGTAGATTTGACCCATACCCGCCGCATCATTGTCCTGTTCGAACCATGAAAACATATCAGGGAGAGTAGCATGTATATAACAAAGTAGAAATGATCTTCCTGCAATTACAGACATAGAAATGCCCCAATACTGGAAGGCAAATGCTAGCAAAAGGAGCTATTGAACAAAAGAAAACTGATCCCTAAATGAAAAGCAAGAAGGTAAAAGGTGTTCTAGACAACTAAAAAGAAGTGATGATTGTAAAACTTGGCCACCACCAATAATGGACTTAACTAGGGCACCGTTACAGGTAGTCTCTTATGCTCCAATGCCTGCCGAAGCCTTTGGTAACCATTTCTATAGTGCTCGGGTGAGAGGTGAAGCTGCCTAATTGCCTCCCGTTTCTCTTCTGGTCCTTCCAAGACTATTTCCTTTTGTCTCTCTACTTCTCTTTCCAATTCTTGAACTCTAGACCTCAGCTCCTCTACTGTTTTAGGGGTCTCTTCTATTTCAGAAACAATGCAATGTGCAGTTGGTCCAAATGGTTTCATTTGATGAATCTGATCATCTTTAGAACTCTTCATCTAGCAAGGCAACTCTAGCATTTAGGTCATCTTTCTCTGTTACCAATACACCATACTTATGGGATAACGCATCAAGGTTTCTGTTCAGTTCTTCAATATTGTTCAGTTCTTCACTATGGTTGTCCCTCGATTTCAGATTTTAGCCGCACCTCCATTTCTTGTTTCCCTGCTACAGCTCGTCTAATATGCATCCTCCACTAGTTAAGCAAGAAATTTACCCTCATTACCTCTGTTTTGTAGCTTTGAAGAGTAAAGATTTTTGTATTTCCTTTTGATTCAAGCAAAATACAAATACATGGAACATTTCTCTTCCCTTCTTTCTTTGTTTTGTCCCTTTTTTCCTTAATGCTGAGCTCTTTTTTTTTTTTAAAGTAACTGTTAACAAGAAAATCACTGCCACTCATAAAAAGGACAGCAGGTGCACTAAAGTGTCCGCTATGCGCGGGGCCCAAAGAAGGGAGGGACCACTTGGGTATATTATAAGCAACCTTATCTTGCGATTTGAGACTGTTTTCTCGGCTTGAACACATGCTCTCCTGATCATGTGGCAGAAATTTTACCAGTTACTCCAAGACCCTTTCAGATTACTGCCACTCATGAATAGTTAAAAAATCTAGCAACCAAACTATCCTGGGATAGTATTCTTACTTGGTACTACTATGTAACACCCAACTTTTTCGGACTAAGGTTTGAACCGTCCTCTCTATGTATATAGACTTGAACCCAATGAATTCTTTTGAGATATAAGTGTGAATAACCATTCTTTTAGTGTGGGAACATCTTTGGAGATGAATATAAGTCACAAATATCTCCTAGCTCGAAGTTAAGTATAGAACTTCACTATTGATTGAATTTTTGTTGATGATTTTTCTTGGGTCAAATTCCAGCGACCATTACTCCTAGAATATAAGGAGTTATAGTGATCATTATATATCAAATTAAAGCTCTTTGAGTCTTTTTTACAATGCCACTGACCGTTTGTCAATCCGAGTTCTGAATCAAAAGTCATGAGTGTTTTAGTGAGACCCTATCCAAGGTTCGCGAGGCAATGTTGGAGCATCACGTTTGGGGTCGCGAGGAAAAAATCCTGCTTTGCATTTGGGTCCGCGGCGCAAACCCTCTTTCCCAGACATTAGACACATTTTTCCCACTTTAAATCAAGGGCAAAAAGTTCCTTTACACCCCCCCCCCCTCACATAACTACCCCAATTAAGCCCCAAAACCCTCATTCTCTTTCTCTCAAGATCATCAAGGAGGGATTTCTCAATTCTAAAGCTTGTAGATTCCAAACTCAAGGTTATTATTCGGTTCTTCTCCATCAAAAGGTATGTGGGACTATCCTTGTTAAAGAAAAATCATTTCATTACTCTTTGTAATTATCTTTTACACTTGTAATTAGCGTATGCCTCTTAGTAGTTATTCCTTGTATCTATCTTTTTTACTTTGTACAACTATATAAACTTATATTCATGAATACATCAATATACAGAAGAATATATTGACTTCTCAATCTCCTGATTATTCTTATTATTTCACATGGTATCAAAGCCTATTCTCTTCTATGAATTTTCACCATGTCTGTCGTTCCCTTCACTTCTTCCTCCTGCACTTCTTCCACTCCTGTCATCACCTCTACCCATTCTTTTGTTGTTAAACTTACGTTAAAAAATTATTTGGCATGGAAAACTCAATTTATTCCTTTTCTAAATTACCAAAACCTTCATGGTTTCATCAATGGTACGAATCCCTCTCCCTCTATCACTGTTTCATCTTCCATTGTTCCCACCCTTCAAGTTCCCAACCCAGAATTTAACATATGGTTTCGCAAGGATCAGATGCTTCATTCATGGTTGCTTTCTTCTTTAACGGAAGAGATCTATCCTTATGTTATAGGTCTCACCTCTTCCTTTGCAATTTGGGAGGCTCTTGCCAACGCCTTTGGTTCTGTTTCACAAAATCCTCAATTCTAGCTGCATATTGAATTACAAGAACTAAAGAAATCTGATCTCTCTGTTTCTAGCTATCTCTTTCTGATGAACTTAGTGCTGCTAGTAGATCCATTTCTTCTGCTGAATTCAATGCGATTATTTATCACAACATTGGACCAGAATTTCATGGCCTTATTACTGTTCTCAATCTCCGTTCAGAACTAGTTACATTCAATGAACTTCATGGACAATTAGTAGCTCATGAAATCTTGCTTAAAAATGTCATGGAACCTATCGCAAACATGGTTCTAAACGGTAATTCTCCCCTTCTGCCTACTCCCCAATACCTTCCCCAATACACTCCACCCCCAAATAACAACTCTAATAATAATAAGCCATGCCCATCCAACATCTCCAATAAAAATCAAAATTGTGGTCCATGTCAAATTTGCAGTCTAAACAACCACTCCGTTGTCACTTGTCGAAAAAGGTATATTCCTTGTAACTCTGGACAATTGCCACACCAACATAATTATGTCGCTCAATGATGACTAATTATTCTTCTGTTGCACCCTCTACACTGAATATGCAACCTATCACTTGGTTTCCAGATACGACTGCAAATTAGCACATCACTCCGGACCTTCAAGGTTTAAGTGTGATTAATGAATATCCAAGTTTGGATCAGCTTCATGTAGGTAATGGTCAAGGGCTTCAAATCTCTCACACTGGTATGGCAACACTACATTCTCCTTCGAAATCTCTTTACTTGAAAAATATTTTATGTGTTCCCAAAATAGTTAAGAATCTACTCTCTGTACAAAAATTTACCTCTGACAATTCTTGTTTTTTTTAATTTTGGCCTTCCCATTTTATTATCAAGGACCAACGCACCCGTCAAGTACTGATGCAAGGCCCAAGTGAGTCTGGAATCTACAGCATTCAACAAATGCCCAAAACAGCTATGACAGCCACAACTCGCTCTCTCGATGACTGGCACCTTTGTCTAGGCCATCCTAATATTCAAAAGTTGCATTCATTAATTAAAAATCAGCATTTTTCTAGCTCTACAAATAAACTTAGTCCATGTTCTAGTTGTAGCTTAGGAAAATTATCTCGTTTGTCCTTAGCGTCTGTTGAACATACTAGTATCGCTCCATTTTAAATTGTTCACTCTGATGTTTGGGGTCCAGCCCCGATTCTTTCTTCTATGGGACATCGTTATTTTTTTTTTGTGGATGACTTTACTCGTTTTGCATGGGTTTATCTTCTTAAAAGTAAAAGTGATGTTCATTTGATTTTTCTTAATTTTGAAAAAATAATTGAAAGGCAATTTCAAGCAAAAATCAAAGCTTTTCATTCTAATTGGGGAGAAGAATACCAAAAACGGAACAAATACTTTAATTAAACTAGTATTATACATCGCATTGCATGCCCTTACATGCATGAACAAAATGGCATTTCTGAAAGAAAAATTCGGCATTTGGTAGGCACTTGTCTTACTTTATTAGCTCATGAAAATTTACCTCTTAAATATTGGAATTTTGTTGTTGAACACAGTGCCATTTTAACAAATGTTCTTCTGTCAAATGTCATTAAACAAAAGTCCCCATATCAACTTTTATTCAATAAAAAACAGAACTACCTTTCTTTCAAACCCTTTGGGTGTTTGATTTTTCCATTGCTTCGGCCTTACAATCATCATAAATTTTTATTTCGAACATCCCCTTGTGTCTATCTTGGTCAAAGTCCGAGTCACAGTGCATATAGGTGCTTAGAAAAATCCACATGTAGAGTATATCTAGCTAGACATGTCAAATTTCATCCACTGGAATTTTCGTACAACATAAATTTGGCAAAATCGTCTAGCGAGAAATTCGATAACTCATGGCTGTATGTCTCAAGTTCATTCCAACCTCACTTGGACTCAACATTAATATCTGGTACGACATCTTCTCCATCTCAACCTCCTAATTGTTCTTCTTTACAATCTCCTACAATTTTCTCTTCACCTAATCAGGTACCCTTATCTTCTCCACCTAGAAATCTATCTCATTTTAATTTATTAAATTTCTCTCATTTCCCTAACCCACTGCCTGGATCCTCACCTTTGTGCTAATCCCCTCAAATACTAACTCGAACACCTATCTCAAATTCATTTTCATCTCTTATTTCCAATCTGAATAATGCTTCTGGATTATCATTAGCTGTGCATTCTTCAGTTTCTCCCTTAAAACAAAATCCGAAACCACCTCGTACCCATCACATGCAACTCCGCCCCACCACCATGCAAAAATTCCAAGCCTATATAGCCTTAACCAAATCAAATTATTTATTAGCGGAACCTAATAACATTTTTCAAGCTAAGAAATTTCAGGAATGGCGTGACGCTACGCAACAAGAATTGAATGTTTTAGATCAAACAAAAATAAAGAGTTAGTACCTCGCCCTAGCAATAAAAATGTAATTGGAAATAAGTGGATTTTTCACATAAAGAGGAATGCAGATGGCTCAATAGACCGTTACAAGACGCGTCTTATTGCTAAGGGTTATACACAACAATCCGATATTGACTATCTTGAAACCTTTTCTCCCATAGTTAAATTTACAACTGTTCGGATAGTTTTTACGCTTTTCACAGTTCATAATTGGCCCATTCATCAACTTGACATCTCTAATGCATTCTTACATGGCCATTTAGACACTAAATTATATATGGAACAGCCGCAGGGGTATGTTGCTTCTTCCAAGCCTGACCATGTCTGCCAACTTCATCGCTCTCTTTATGGCTTGAAACAAGCTCCACGAGCTTGGTTTCAACGCTTGTCAAACTTTTTGGAGGGCCTCAATTTCCACTCCTCCAAGGCCGACACGTCATTATTTGTTCTTATTCAAGGTACATTAAAAATTTATGTATTGATTTATGTTGATGACATAGTTGTTACATGTTCAGATCCCTCCACATTGACATGGTTCCTCGCCAAAATTAAAGAAATATTTTCTGTTTGCGACTTGGGTACCTTGAATTATTTTCTAGGAATTGAAGTAAAAAGGGTCTCAGATGGCCTGTTGTTGACACAAAATAAATATTCGGTTGATCTACTGAAAGAGGAAAATATGCAGAATTCTAAGCCGTGTAGCACACCAGTGGCAGTGGTCCCGACCTTAAGCAAGACAATGGGTGAGCTGTTGTCAAATTCTAAATGATATCACAAAATTTTTTATTTCCTGCAATACATGACCTTGACTCACCCAGACATTGCATTTAGTATCAATAAACTAGATTAATTTATGCATTGTGCAACAGAGGTTCATTGGCAAGCAGTGAAGAGTCTACTTCGCTATATTCGTGCAACAACAATATTGGTTTGTTTATCTCCAAGAATTCTACCTTGCAGCTAAAATGTTTTTCAGATAGTGATTGGGCTAGCTGCCCTGATGACCAGGGTTCCACTAGTGGATATCTTGTGTATCTTGGCAACAATTTAATTTCTTGGTCATTAAAGAAACAACCTACTGTTTCCCGTTTCTCAACGGAGAGTGAATACAAATCATTAGCCAATGCCACAACTGAAATTATTTGGGTAAGCTCTCTTCTTCGAGAACTTGACTTCCCACACGTCGTCCCTGCTATCATATGGTATGATAACATTAGTTCAATTTACTTTAGTGCCAACCCTGTTTTTTATGCCCGCTCCAAACATATTGAATTAGACTATCACTTTGTGCGGGAGCAAATCAATTTAGGTAGGCTTTCAATTCGCATATATCATGAAGAAACCGCTTGGACGACAACTCTTCTCTGTTCATTTCAACAAGCTTCGTCTATGTTCCACACCGGCATCAACTTGAGGGGGACTGTTAAAGAAGAATCATTTCAGTACTAGGACTCACTGTAATTATCTTTTACACTTGTAATTAGCGTATGCCTCTTGGTAGTTATTCCCTGTATCTATCCTTTTTACTTTGTACAACTATATAAGTTTATATTCATGAATACATCAATATACGGAAGAATACATTAACTTCTCAATCTCCTTATTATTCTTATTATTTCATAATCCTAACTCTCATGGGCATAAGTTTAACGTTTTAAAAAGCTTTAAAGATGTATATGTACGTATATGCAATGAGTTTTGAAAATCGTTTGAAGAGTATGCATCATGAACCTATTTTGATGAAAGTATGCATTTATTATGGGGTTTTTCTTCCATAAACTTGGGTTATAATCATGTGCTTATATGATATGAATTTCGAGAAGTGATTTATGAGCATAAATTGTGAAATTCCTTTTCCCGTGATAAAATCTATGGTCTTAACATGTTATGAATTGTGAAATGGTTTTGAGAGCACAAACTATAAGTCCCTTTTTTTTATCATGAGATTTATTTGTGACTAGTGTGGGGGTTGTTTTATGAATGATGATAATTCTCGAATTCTAAACACCTCTTTAACTATTATGCATTGTTGTTTTTCACATTTTCAAAGAGGTATTTCTCATTGTTAGAGTTTGTGACCTAAATTCTGTTGATCCGACTCTGAAAAGTTCGCGGTGCGACCCATGTTTGTGATTTTTATAGTGTCTATGGTGGTAGCGTAGGGATCGATTTTGGATGTAATAAATATATGTCATTGAGACTTTTGCCTGATCATTGTACTCCTCTCCATTATAGTGAATTCCTTCATCTCTTTCCGTGGTATTTTCCGTCAAGGATTTTCACGTAAATCAGTGTGTCTTCTTCTTATTTTTTTTGTTTTATGATATTGCTTATTCTAACCAATCATATCACTCATGCAAAAGGCTATTGTGTCCTAATGAAGAAATTGCATGTGATTGATGAAAAAATTGGTCACCATGTGTTAAAGTCTTGCAAGAGAGAGTGTTTTGCATAAGTTTCCATATGCTTTTGAAATAAAAACTCTCATATGTTATGTAAATCCTTTGGGGGTGAAATAACATGTTTTAAACGAAAAGACTATTGTGTGATATGATATGACATGATATGATATGACTTATATAACTTGCAAGTCTTGGTATGACGATACCAAATCAGACAAATGTCATGAAAGACTCAGAGTAGAGTAGACTACAAACTCTTCATACCATGTCTTAAGTAAGATGCATGTTTTAAAAAGACTAAAAATGGGCTCTAAGAGAGTTAGATAGTTACCCGAAGAAGGCACGGGTTTAGATAACTCATTGCCTAAAATCGTATTTTGCCGACGCATGTTATTATGTCCTGAAATATGGATTATACGCTGACTATATGCCCTTTGACGTATCAGAGATCAGAGACTCCAGCCCTTGTGACAAACTTGGGTTGGGGGCTTGGCCGACGAGTTAATGGCGGACCCATATAACCCGTGGGTAAATCAGAGTTGTAGGGTGTACCATCTAGCTCAAAACTAAAGCAAAGAGTTGAGTCTATATTTTGCAAGGTTGATTGAAGCTTTTAATTATGCTCATGTGTTTTGAATTCTATTATGTTAAATTTCTTTCAAATGCTCTCGATTATGTTCCATGAAATATATGTTGTTTTTGGTTAGTTCGGCATACCAATACATTTCAAGTATTGACCGTCCTTCGTGGTGGCTTCATTGTCTCATAATGTAGGTTCTGAGGCACAGCCCCATGGTCCATCACATCCGCACAACCTTTGGATATGATAAAGTTGGTGAGTCATTCATCTTTCGTAAGACATTTATTCATATGTTGGCTTCTTTCAGTTTATGGTCTAGCCGAGGGCCTTGTCCCGGTCTAGACAGTTAGTATTCAGTAAAGGCTCCATAGACGAGATTTGAGTATTGTATTGTCACAACTTGTTGATACAGTTTGATTATGAGTTTCCCTTGAATTTCATTATATCTTCCGCACTTTGATTTTATGTATGAATTATGCTTATGATAGTATGCTAAGGATCTCTCGGGCCTTTGTGGTTTGGGATGCCCATCGCGGCCAGGGCCCCGGCTCGGGTCGTGACATGCTACTATGTGATTGATACCTTTTGATGAATTCGTACAACAAAGGTTATAGTATCCAATTTTGAAAATCAATTATGATACTGATTCTTTAGGTTCGTTAGAAATCATATAATTAGAAGTATTCTCATCCCTAAAATACTATTGTCAATTGTTTACAACAGAAAGGATGAGAAGAAACAATTAGACAATATTTGAACAAAAAATGCACTTTCACTATCTAATTAACCAAGTAATAAACCAACCAAATAAATATCATGAAGGTAAGAAAGAGAGAACTTAGGTCCTTTTCCCTCTCTTCTTTCTTTTCTTCTAGAAAAGAGACGGGAAAGGGGGTTATGTCATGTTACTATACCAATCAACAATATATAACTCTCGTGAAGTATGGATACAAATCTCTGTCTCAAAAGAAGTGTCTTTCACTAAATGAATCACGCCTTTTCAAGACATCCCTACGCGTGATTAGTTAATTTTACACAAACCAAATTAAGGCACACTTTACTATCTTCTGCAGCTGTCTACATGGAACTAAAGAAAGATCTTGTTATTCCTTCAACAGTTTTTGAACTTTAATGGACCTCTCAGTAGGAGTAGAATTCGAACACAGATGAAGTTCCAACCATCTCTCTGGAAAATGAACGAACAAAATCTGATAGGATTCCCAAGAAATTCCTCAGACTTTTTCTGGAAACAAATAATTAATTATCCGCTTCACACAACTTAGAATCATGTATATATCCATCAATGTAAAGTGAGAAGAGGCGCAACATGATATTTTGACAAATCCAGGATTGTTCTTGATTTGAATGCTGGTCTGATCAGAACTCCTTTTTTTTTTTCTTTTTTCATCACCTTCACTACCTTAGGAATGTGGTATGTTCAAGCATATCTTATCAACTACCAATCAAGACCCAGAGGGCTTATGCCTTCAGTTTTTCTTGCTTCCTTAGTTGTATAAATTCCTCAAATACTTCAACATAGAAAAAGAATTCCATAAGAATTTTGAGGTAATTTTGAAGCTAGTCTCAAATACTTTAGCTCATACCTTAGCACTAATATCAATGCTGCTATTTTGAAGGTTTCGAACTGGATGGTTTCCACCACCAACATAGCAGTGGAGTTGGGAGGATAGAGTGTACACAGTTCTTATCCCTACCTCAGAGTGGTAGAGAGAATGTTTTTGATGGACCCTCAGCTCAAGAGAAACAGTCCAAAGTGGGGGTTTTTCCAATAAGTTCTTTTACTGTCTCAACTGCATAGGAAACGATGGAAGGGGCCCATTGTTGAAAAGAACTCCATTAGGTCTTAGATTCCGGCCATGTTGAAGGAACACCAGCGATTTTATAGTTATAGGCTGCTAAGAGCCTAACTATATTTTGCTTGTTTCAAAATCATGTGCACCTCCATAAACCTGAGACAAAATGTGAATGTTCAAATAGCCATAATTGCTTTACCAGAATCACATAAACTCTAACTCTACTAACATCGAAAGTTTCTTTATTTGTTTCATCGTCATTAACATCCCAAGCTGAGGCTATTCCACCAAGCCATTCATAAAGATTTGTAAGAAACAACAACAATGTACTCAGTGTACTCCCACAAAGTTGGGTTGGGGAGAATAGAGTGTACACAGACCTTATCCTACCTCAGAGGTAGAGAGGTTGTTTCTAGTAGACCCTAGGCTCAAGAAAAATAATCCAGAGCAGTCTAGAAAAAGAAATAATGGAAGCGCAAGAAAAAATAGATAGTAATAGATCAGTACTACAATAAAATAATATGATAGTCGAAGTACAAGAAACAACAAATAGTAACAGAAATCGAAGGACAACAAACTACAAGAGTAATACTACAATGACTAGTATGAGATACACAATGTGATAACACAACAATAAAATAAAATTCTTTGCTTTTCTAATAATGATAAGTTTTCTCATAAAACTCATCAAAACACAAGGATAGTAACTTACCAGCAATATCTCATGTAGGGGGGCATTTCTAGAAGTTATTCGCCACTTTTAGAATTCTCAGTGCTCAAGACTCCAATTAGGCTTCCATCTTCTCTCAAGCTTCGCGTAATTGCTCGAGTATCAACATCATCGGTTCGTAGTACAACAACAAAGTGATCAGAGTATTTGAGTTCTACAAACTCAGATTTCACGTAGAAATGACGAAGTGGTCTATAAAGCTAGAGGACTTACATTTTCCTTTCAGCCAAATAGTCACCAAGTGTCTCTTTGCATCTCCAATTTGAGGTGCTGAGAAATATACATTACACATAAAAATAGTATGCTAGGGATTTCACTGTGTCCATTTCCCCTCCTTTCTGTTTTGTTTCTTTTTTTTAGAGCCAATTAGAGGCTTCTTTCATACTCCAAACAGACAACTTTGTGATCTAAATCCACAATTTAGATTTTTCTCCATATTAGCAATCGTATCTTCGAAAAAGATAGGAGATGGATCAGCAAAAGAATGGAAGCTTGTGCAGATGTCATTTCTAATATATATATATTGTTTGTTCAACCTGCCTGACCCTCCTGCACCAGCCACATTGTTGCTATTTTCTCTTCTAGTGATCTGTAATTACACGATCACAAGTTTGGAAAAATACTTTTAGCAGAAGAAGACAAATGAATATAAAATACAGCCCCTAATGTTTTGGATGAATGTCCACATCATAATACTTCCTCCATTCCATTTCATTTTATGTGACGCACTTTTTTGTTTCGTCAATCACAAAAAGAATGATACATTTCATCAAATGCTAATGACACTGTCAACATTGTATCCATGTTGGTCCCATTTATTTGGCAAATGGTATATGAAGTACTCTTCTATATTTAATTTTTTTTTTTTTAAATTTTTAAAGTAGTTTTGAAACATAGCAAAGTCTTTCCATATTTTTTAAACTTTATGGCTAAATAAACTACATCACATAAATTGCTAGGGAGGGTAACAAATTCTGAATATGGTCAAGTACCATGTTTCTTAACTCTAATTTCTGTTGGACTTCTTAGACATAGTTTCGTAAATAATTCTATGATTACCTCTTTGAAATCTATCTATTTAACACTTCAATTTCTAGTGAAGATGCTCAAATTGGTCCTTCAACGCATACTGGCAAGAAACATTTTCTTTCTAGTATAGTAGACATATCCTTAAATATGTGCAAGTCAGTTTAGTCTCCCTTCTATTAAACTAAGTTGTGTTGAGGTCTATGAATGTAAATGTCGATATTACCTTTAAAAGACTGTCCATAACGATTAAATACTAACACTAAGAAAGTCTCGTCAAATTCAAGAATATGCAACGTAAACAACTGCATTAAGCCTACAAAGATATAAACACCTCTAGTACAAATTGCTATATTTTGTAAAAGAGATTTTATACTTTGTTTTATAACAATATCGCTAAATTCCCATTCAAAATCTTGCAAAATTTGGACTTTGTTTCACGAATTTTCTTCTCTTTATTTTGGTATCTCATCTCCATTTTATTTTAAATTTATTTTCCTCCAGTTGACCAAACCTAATTTCGTTTTGAAACTTCTAAGTGTGAGTTTTTTCTTTCATTTGTAATTATTATTATTTCCTAATGGCACCTCGACCACAAGAAAAAGCAGAAACCCAAAACTATTAGCTAGCTATATTTATCCTATGTATCAGAATTTGACAGTGTCTTGCTTTCCTAGACCCTTGGATTAATGACATTCTCTCCTTTAGTTCTCTCTTGATTCGTGTAATAGTAAACCTAATACAGTTTCTAGCTTGCCAAGTATAGTAGATCATAGCTCCATATATTACTGCCACCATTTCCTTCTTCAACTACCTCCAACTCCTTCGTTTAATCCAAGAAAGTGTTTGATTTACCTTACCTGTGGGAATTACAACTCCAAATTAGTTTGACTAGGGCTGGGCATATTTTGGTTCACACAAAAAAATTGAATAACCAAATCAAAATTTAATTTGGTTTGATTTTTCAAATTGGTTTCGATTTCAAATTTTAGAAATTCGGTTATATATATATAGTAACCCAAACTTATGCATAATGCAATTATATATTATGTTAAACTTATGGTTATTTCATTTTATTTCATATGTGTTGAGTTATTTATATTTTGAAATGAAAAATAGGTTTGAAAAAAAAAATCATCAATTTTAAATGACCAGTCATGACAAAGAAAGACTCACACCTTTAATCTTCAAAATAAAAATAAAAATCCAAACTAACCGAACCAAATTTGTAGAAATTGAACCAAATTGAATTTATTTTGGTTTGGTTACCGTTGTCATTTTTGTCAATCAAAAAATTAAATCGATATTAAACAATCAAACCGAACAAACTGAATGTCCACCCCCTAAGTTTGACAATTTGATTTTCACTTTAGTCATCCAGTTGCTATCCATGAACATGTGCTGATGAGTTTTAGTTTCCTCCTCACATAAGCAGAAGACCTCATCTTCCACCTACAAGTGTAATCTCTGCATTCTCTCCTTGGTGAGTAGTCTTTTTTGATAGGCGAGCCACAACATCACCCTTTGCCTTGGTAGCATGGTTGAGCTCCATATCAAATCTGATTCAGGTCACTTGTTTAGCATCCCCAACATAGCATTGTAACTACTGGACATGGAATATTTTCCATTAGATGTTAACACATAAGATCCCCTTATACCACTGTCTCATTTCCTCTTTGAGCTCATTTAATTTCCTCCAATATCAGCTACTTTCTTGGAGAGCTTTGTGGTGCCAAATGTCATTAGATCCTTTCATATACACTTCATGGATCCATTTTACGCATAACACATTTTGCTTACTAGCCAATTGCCATATCAACTTTCCTACTGCAACAATATTCTACTTTTGACAACATTTAATATTTAAACCACCATATTTCTTTGGTGCACACACCTTGTCCCAAGACACCAATACATCTTTTCTGTGCCCCTCAGTAGTTCCTCATAAGAATTCTCTGCACTTCCTATCAATTTCCTTTATCATACTCTGTGGTAGTATGAATGCATTGACCCAAAAGTTGTAAATTGATAAGAACACTGCATTAATGATTTGCAACCTCCCAGCATAAGATAGTTTTCTTGTGTACCCTACTGAAATCCTTTTAGTGATTTTCTCTACTAGATGAGAACAATCCATCTTATTCCATCTCTTTGAAGAAAGTGGGAGGTCTAGATATCTAATAGGCAAGCTTCCTAAAGAGAACCTTGTACTTCTCAAAATTCTCTCCTATGTTGGTTCATCATACCAGCTAAAAAATATTTGACTTTTGTATAATACTTATAATTGGTTATTGGTAGGGTTGGACATACGAATGTGTCACAACTCAAAATCCAAAGAGTTGTGATGGCACTTGTCGGGGCGAACCTTGACAAGTAAGCCTATCACTTAAACCAATACACGAAGTAAAAAAAGACAATAATAACCCCAAGATAAGGCTTCTAGAATGAAACTGAACCATACAAGTACAATAAATGCGAAAAGAAACATAACAACATGATCATAACTCCTAAAACCAGGTGTCAATAGTATAAGAATGTATCTAGTACAACTCGAATTCAAGGAAATACTTAAGATGTCCAAATACAAGAGAAACTTTTTCTCTAAAGTGAAAGTAAATACATAGTCTATAAGAAAGGTAATAGAAGACATCCGAATGCCAGAAACGTCAACCACGACCTCGGAAGCTCACAATATCGCCCGAATCAAGCAGCGTGGGGCGCACCCAAACCTGGATCTGCACTATAAGGGTACAGTAGGAGTGAGTATGGTCCACTTTTAATCAGTAGGCATCATAGGCTGATCGAGCAAAGTAGAAAATAAATCATACAAAATACACACTAAGGGCACACCACCTGCATTTAGAAAATATTCCACAACGGTAGCCCACACCGGTTGCACTAAAAGTTCTAATATAATTTATCACATATATTGCAACAACACAACAAAATAGAACATAAGTACACATTGCATCACATACAAGTAGAAACAAGGAAGAACATGTATATATAAGGTAGTCAAGTACAATCAGGGAATATGGAACAATAAGGGTATGACAAGTCAATCATGGCAATTCAATCACAACGTAAATAAAATAAAGTAAATGCAATATACAAGATGATAAGGATTATGATGCATGAGACCATCTCACAGTCTCCGTATACGCCTATAAAGCCAAAGATTTTTTATGTAGGACTCATGGGGGTTCGTCAATCCATATGTAATCCATATATCATATCTCCTACAGAGCTACAACTTCCCGATGTAGAAGCCATGGGGGGTTCGTCAATCCATATACAACACATATATCCATATCTCAACGAGTATTTCCACAACCAACAACATGATGTATTTTTACAACCAAACACATGATATAATTTTCACTACCACGCGAGCCAATATCCACTCATTATTTTCAATCATCCATGAGTTTTCACTTTTTCCCATATACAAAAAAGTATGAATATGATCATAATACATAAGTGGTACCACAATAGGAATTTTCAACAACACAATATAATTATTCACATGTATTCAAGACTATGAATATCACATAGGACCCTGCACGATCACACATATATCACATAATATCTCAATTTTAATAATTATATCACATATAGGACCCACACGGGTACAACACATAGATAGCCATTTTTCATGATTATTTCCCACCCTTAACATGCATTTTATACTAATATTTACTACCCTACCCAGTCTAAAAGAGTTAAAGCCATAACCTTCCTCGAATGTCAAAACTAATCCGCTACACTTCGAACCCACAACCTTACTTTCTATGAGTGATATTAAAATCAAATAAAACCAAGAAATATAGGATATTCACATAAAAACAAAGCCAACGATATCCATATTGACTACTTTTGATTTAGGATCAAAACGGACCCCCAAAACGAGTTTTGAAAAAGAAAGGCAAAATCGTAACTTTACTTCAAAAATGTGTTTCCCATATTTTTAAAAATCTAAATATGAAAACCCAAGTCAAATCAAGCAAAAAATGAGGTTCAAATCAAAGAAAAATTATCTTTAATTCTTATCGGGTAAAATCTTTGAAATACGTGTTAAAATCAGGAATCAAAGTTGTTTTGAAGGTTAAATTGATGAAAAACTAGTAATTATAAGATTAAAACATTATTCAAGTGAAAATGAGTGAAATTGGGGTTTAAAATCAAGCCCTAAGATTTTCGAGTTTTGAGAAATTAATCAAGGAATTAGAGTAGAAAATGATGAAATCTCACCTTAAATCAATAATAGAATTAAAAAATAGATATTAATCTAAATTCCCAATCTCCCACAAGCTTCACTTTTAAGCTCTCACACTATTTTAGGGTTTAACTCTCAAGAGACAAGGTGAAAAAATGAGCAAAAAAAGAAAGGGGTGGGGAGGGTTATTTTATACGCTGTACCAGCTTTTTAAAAAATAGATTTTTTTAAGTCCAACCCGAACTTTAATGGGTACTCGGGATTCGTTTGGAGTTTGATATGCACAAATGAACTATGAAATAACACTAAATTCGACGCTATGGACTCAATGACAATATTAGATTTTTGAAAAATCGTTATTTTCAAAGAGTTGACCCTCAAAATTTGAAATCACAATTTTCTAAATCGAGGATCAAAATGAGATTTAAAAGCCATAAAATCCAACTAAACATGTTACCACCCTAAAATTGACGTTTTGTATACATTGGAAAAGTTAAATTTTTCATCCGAGATAGTTTCGACTAAATATGGATCCTATACCCATATTTCTAATTTTTTTAACTTTTTGACCAACAAGTAAAAATGAGTTTGGGTGCATCGAGACCCAAACCAAAGGTCTACCCAACCTAAAATCGATATTTCAGAGTTGTTGGCACAGTTCGTTTAGCGATTCATACCACGGATCAAAAGATAACCACACATGTAACTTTCCGGAAGTACACCCTAGACGTCATACGGTGTTCAATACTACAAGTAGTCCCAGGTTAAGGATAAACAACTTTGGAACTTTGGAACAACTTTGGAACTCATAATAAGGATAAACCTAACATATGAAATCTTGAAATAACTGAATTAAATGTCTTAACTGAAACTGAATTAATATCTTACTGAAAATCTTAAACTTCAAAATCTTAAAACCAACATCTTGAATCCAAAATAGAAAAAATTCGAACAAGCCTCTACTTCTAACTAGAGAGACACTGGGACAAGCCTCAGCTGACTCGAACTAAACTAAAAACAAATAACTAAAACACTTCATCAATATCAAAGTCTAATAAAAACGAGTCCTAGAACTATGAGGTCTCACCAAAGTCGGGATGTAGGTGGAGATTCTTGAAATCAATCACGCTGCCGGAACTTAGCACCAGGACCTACATTATAAGACAATGTAGCACATAAACATATATGTGGATCAGTACTTCTGAAATGTACTGAGTATGCGGGGGTGAATGAATAAGTAAAATAGTAACTCAATATTTATATAAACTTTTAATTGATGCATGCCAAGTGTAAATGACTCACCTTAAGCTTGAATAACTGAAAGCTGAAAATCATAAATCATAAATAATAAAGAATACTGTATAAATCATGTGAGCCATAACACTTAATTCTAAAAGTTGTACTATTACTCTTTCTTTTGTGAGGTTCTTCTAACAGAAATAAACTATGTGAGCAATCATGGAGTCCAACGTCTCATACCCACGTTGGTAGAGCTTTTCTACCCTTGCCATCGGAATAGAACCTAACTAGAGTGATAACTATACTTAACCCATATTGGGACTTAAACCTATGGTGGAACGTAGTTCTGGGGCATGTGACCTTGGCCTCATACCCAACTCGGTGCTAAATACTACTGCCATATTACTTATATGCTTGCTCTTTAGGAATCTACTTTAAAATAACATAAGGGTTTATAATGAAACCAAGTTATGCTTCTCTTTGCTTTAAACTATAATCAAAATTAATAAATGTGGATTCCATCTCTTAGCTCAGGATCAAAAGATCAATTCTTTCTTTAAATCTTGAAATAAGCTTATCAAAGAATACTTGAAGGCATAATCTTCTTGAAATCTCAATACTCAAACTTAGGGCTTAAAACCCATGCTTTAAACTCATGTCAATTCATAATAAAGAGTCATTCTCAATATAATTCTTAAAATATTCCAACAATAACAAGTCAAGATAGTGCAATCTCATTCATAGTATAAATCATGTAAGTTAAAAACATAAATATAAGCATTTCTTGATATACTTAAACCTTTAAATCTCATAATAATCACATGCTTCAAGAATATATAAACTTGGGTATGAACCTTACTTCAAACAATTAAATAAAATCTTAAAATCATGCAATTTTGGGACAAGGGTGAAATAATACCCTTGTTCATAACCCCACATACCTTATTAGGCTTAATTTGATGTAGAAGCTTGACTTTGAACTCTTTGAGATGTTCTTGAAGGCTCTTTCTTGAAGTTCTTGGATTAAGAGCCTTAAATTCTTGATTATCTTAAGGAGATGTGAAGGAGTTTTGGAGTTTTTGGAATTAGGTTAGGGTTTCTTGGAGAGAAAATTGATGGAGAATGGGTGTATAATGCTTAAACCAACGTCCAATCTTCTGTTTTTAAGACTTGGGGTGATGGTAAATGACCTAATTGCCCATGAGGAGATTAAAGTCACAACTGGAATGCCGTTTGGGGGCTTGGCACGATGCGATGACATGCTCACCGCTATACCCAATGCGACATGGTGGAATCACGTTGAGCTGCTGGAATTGAAATTCAAACACGACCCAAACCTCGTTAAATAATTTCAAAACCTCCCCGAGACATGCTCCTTACACCCCTGAACATAAATCAACTCAAACACCATCGTCTCGGACCCCGAAAGGTCTACTTAAAAATCCTCGATGTTAAGAAGTCAAAATATGGCTAAGTCTTCAACACTTAGCTAAATTTTCAGGTTCTAAGTCTCTTATGCAAGCATTATAAACTGAAGTGAACTAAGAACGTATGGGGTATTACATTATCTCCCTTTTGGGAACATTTGTCCTCGAATGAGATTGACTAAGCTTAGGATACTGGAAAGACTTAGGTCTTATACTGAACATTGATGTGCTAGATTTTTGTAGCACGTTTAGGACTTTTTAACTTGAAATAATTGTAAGTTCTTAAGTAATTATTGGTGTTTTTGATGTTATTTCTTAAGATTTTGTAGGAAAGTCAAGGATGGGAGAAAAACATAGGACAGATGAACAAAATAATTAAAATCTGGTACAAGTGAGCTAATATGAGTCTGACGGCATTTCTTGCAAGCCGTTAGAGATGTGGTAAGCTACCAGAAAAAGGCTTCAGGAAGAATAGTGAAGAAGAGTTGCTGGATGAAGGTGACGACATTCTCAATATGTCATCACAAGTGTGGTAAGTCGTCAGAAGATGCCGTCAAGTGGGACAGAACATGGTGAAATAAGCTGAAGGGTCTGGCGACATTTGCTATATGCCGTCACTCCTCTGGTAAGCCATCGGAGGACATCGTCAGAGTGAGGCAGAACAGGTTAAGAAGGCACGACTTATGACGACATATCTGAGACGCCTTCAGAAGCCTGACGATCAACACCAATATACCTTAATTAGGCTTTAGTATAAATAGCATCTTTTAGGGTTTTTGATTCATTCATAATTCATCTATCAGACAATTAACCTAGGGAAGAGAGGCACGTAATATTGCTCTCTTACATCAATTATTCTTCTTGTTTTTATCAACTATTTTTGAGTTTATACCTTGTGATTCAATCGAAGAAACTACTTGTTGTTTTTCATCTAATCGTAAGTTATCCTTATCATTATGAATTCAACTTGTGATTTCGTTCATCAAATCATGAGCGGCTAATTCTATTAGCCTAGGTTATGGGATCCATGGATTAGGGTTTGATATGATACTAGGTGTTTAACGGATTCAAAGAGTAGTGGAACATCTTAAAATTCTGTTGTTTTAATTGAAATCTAGTGGTTGCAAACATTAGGTTATGCCTTAGGTTTTATTTGCTTCTAACGGAGAAATAGACTAGAGGACGTGAATTATCAACAGGGACTCGAAAGCTACCAACCTTCTGTTTAATGATTAATGTCTTAACTGGATTAATCTACCTGAGATAACATCCTATTGGAAATTGATAAGTTATCTAAGATCGAGAGAATTAGATAATAAATTATCTGGTGAGGTCGAGAGATAAGTCAGATAGTATAATCGTCAGGGATATTCTGTTGTTCTACTCATTTCGAGAATCTCTAGCATTACCTAGTATCTGTCAATTCCCGAAACCCTTGGTGAACATAGCTCTGGTTTCCCATTTAGGCTGATTTCAAACACTAAAATATTGAAAGTGACAATTAACTCTCTGTAAACCTTAAACCCCCATTTTATCTTTTTATATTGATTGTTTGAATTTAACTTGTAGCTATAATTTCAAACTAGTTTAATCGCCACTCACATTGTTCCCTGTGGATTCAACCCGACTCCAAAGTTGGGTAAATATATTGACGACGACCGCCTTACACTAAATTGAGGTGTAAGTTGAGCATTATCAAACATGTATAACTAACACTTGATTACATGACTGAACTTATTAGTGCATGAATGAGATGCCATGAAGATAATTAAATATAGATGGAATTGAAAGTGGAAAAGAGATAATCTAAGGAAAACTTGTTACCTTAAGTAGAGTTTGAACTTGGGAAGAAAAGATGAGGGTACTTGGTTCACATATCTTCTTCTGCTTCGTAAGTGGCACCCTCAACAGACTGATTCTGCATAAGAACTTTGACCAAGGGAACTTCTTTGTTTCTTAGTCTATGAATTTGGTGATCAAGGATCTCAACTGGATTTCTTCATAAGAAAGGCTATCCTGAAGTTCAGCGCTTTCCAAAGGAACTACAACAGCTGAATCACCAATACACTTTTTTAACACAGAGACATGAAACACTGGGTGAACAGATCACAAATATGTAGGCACCTCAAGCTCATATGCTACCTTCCCAACACGGCTCAATATTCTGAAAGGGATAACATATCGGGGACTAAGTTTCCCTTTTTTTCCAAATCTCTTCACCCCTTCATGGGCGAAATCTTAAAATAAATTAAGTCACCAACCTCAAACTCAAGGTCCCTTCTCCTCAGATCTGCATAATATTTCGGACGACTCTGAGCTGTCCTAAGCCTCTCTCTAATCAATTGAGCTTTTTCCATAGTTTCAAACACCATATCTGGCCCTATCAAAGCAGCCTCACCCACTTCAAACCAACCTATGGGTGATCTATACCTTCTCCTATAAAGAGCCTCAAACGAAGCCATCTGAATAGTGGAATGATAACTGTTGTTGTAGGCAAACTCTATCAAAGGAAAGTGGTCATCTCAATTTCCTTTAAAATAAAGAACACACGCCCTCAACATATCCTCCAGGGTCTGAATGGTCCTCTCTATCTAACCATCGGTCTGAGGGTGAAGAGTTGAATTGAGATGAACTTGCGTACCAAAACCCTTCTGAAAGGCTTTCCATAAGTGAGAGGTAAACTGAGTACCCCTATCTGAAATAATGGATAAAGGAACTCTATCCAATCTAACTAACTATCTAATATATAGCTTATCATAATCTTTGACTGAATAGAAAGTACAAGTAGTCCCAAGCTAACCCAAATTGAATCATGCTGACAACGCGAACGGGGCAACCTTGTCACAAAGTCCATGTTCACCTCTTCCTACTTCCCACCTCGTTCAATAAGCTTTTGGTGCTCAATATTAACCTATTGACAATTGGCACACTTAGCTATAGACTCAGCAATATCCCTCTTCATACCACTCCAGTAATAGATTTTCCGCAAATTACGGTACATTTTGGTAGCTCCTGGGTGAATAGAGTAACGCGCACCATGTGCTTCTGCCAAAATCTGTTGCCTCAAATAATTAACACACGACATACACAGTCTACCCTGGTATCACAACACACCATCTCCCCCTTGGGAGAAAACCTCTACTTTCTGATCTCTGACTGGCTCGTTCAACCTAACCAAACTGGAATCCTTATCTTGTTTCTCCTTTACTTCAAAAACTAAAGACGACTTCGAACTATTCTGAACCTATACACTACCTTCAGCTGAATCAACCAACCGAACACCTAGTTTAGCCAACTGATGAACCTCCTGAACTAACTTCTTCTTATCATTCTCAATATGAGCCACACTAAGAGCGTCTTCCACTACATTAGCCTTGCCCAAATGATATAAAATGCTTATGTCATAGTCTTTTACAAACTCTAACCACCTTCTCTGACGAAGATTTAAATCTATCTATGAGAACAAATACTACAAGATTTTGTGATCTGTAAACACATCAACATGCACCCCATATAGATAATGCCTCTAAATTTTTAAGGCAAAAACACCAACTGCTAATTCAAGATCGTGTGTAGGATTAATTCTTCTTATGAGTTTTAAGTTGTCTAGAGTCATAGGCTATGACCTTTTCTCTCTACCTCAAAACACAACCCAGGCCAACTCTAGAAGCATCACAGTAAATAACAAACCCATCTGAACCATCTGGTAACGTCAAAACTGAGGCTGAAGTGAGTCGAGTCTTCAACTCATGAAAACTCTTTTCACAAGAATTTGACCACTGAACCTTAACTTTCTTTCAAGTCAATATAGACATGAGGAACGCAATCACCAAAAACCCTTCAACAATCATCGATAATAGCTAGCTAAACCCAAGAAACTCCAAATGTCTAATGGCGAGATGGGTTTAGGCCAGTTTCTCACTGTTTCGGTCTTTTGAGGATCAACTCTAATGTCATCACTAGAAATAATATGGCCAAGGAAATCTACTGATCTTATCCAAAATTCACACTTATTGAATTTGGCGAACAACTGATGATCTCTACGAGTTTGCAACACAATTCTGAGATGGTCTACACGGTCATTCTCACTACGGGAATAGACAAGGATGTCATCAATGAAGACTATAATGAACATGTCCAAGTATTTCTTGAACACTCTGTTCATCAAGTCTATGAAGGCTACTGAGGCATTCGTTAACCCGAAGTACATGACTAGAAATTTAAAGTGACCATAATGGGTTTTGAAGGTCGTTCTTGGAATATTACACTCTCTTACTCTAAGCTAATGATAGAAGAATGATATATATATATAGGGTTTTAAAGGTTTTCCTTGGTATATCACACTCTCTCACTCTAAGCTGATGATAGACGAATGATATATATATATATAAATAGATGGACCTCGTCTATCTTAGAGAAATAACTTACACTCTGAAGTTGGTCGAATAAGTCATCAATCTTAGAAAGGGGATATTTGTTCTTGATTGTGAATTTATACAACTGCAGTAGTCGATGCAAATTCGGAGAAAGCCATTTTTCTTATGCACGGATAGGACTGGAGCGCCCCATGGAGAAACATTGGGACTTATAAAACCTTTATCTAATAGGTCTGTAAGCTGCTCTTTTAACTCTTTAAGCTCGGTCGGAGCCATACGGTATGGAGGATAGAGATAGGATAAGTATCAGGAAGAAGATCAATACCGAATTCTATTTCTCTATCGGGAGGTAACCTTGGCAATTCTTTAGGAAAAACTTCAAGAAAATCATTGACTACACGGACTGACTGAACTGTTGGAGATTCAAACTTAGTGTCTTTGACTCACACTAAATGATAAATGCACCCTTTCTATATCAACTTTTTAGCCTTAAGATAGGATATGAAATAACTTTTAGGAGATTCGGGACTACCTTCCCACTCAAAAACTGCCTCATCAGGAATCTGAAACTTCACCACCCGGGTACGATAATCTATTGATGCATAGCATAAATGGATCCAATCCATGCCTAGAATAACATCGAAATCTACCATTTCTAACTCTATTAGGTCTGCTGCAATGATCTTATGCAGGACAGTGATAGGACACTTTTTATAGACTTGTCTGGCAATAACTGACTCACCCGCTGGGGTGGAAACTAAGAAGGGCGCCTTTCAGGACCTATTCCAAAATTCACCGCAATCAAAGGAGTCATATAAGAGAGATGTGATCCGGGGTCTAACAACACATAAATATCAAAATAGAAGACACGAAGCATACCAGTAACAACATCTGGTGAACTCTCCTGCTCCTAGCGAGATAGTAAAGCATAGAACCTATTCTGGCGCTGACCACCACCGGTACTGGATGATGCGCACTGAGGAGGAACTAGGTGACCTAGTGGAGCTGGTGCGCTAGTAGCCTGAGTCTGGGATGAATATCTGTACTTTCCTACTTAGCATATGGACACTTTTTGATTTCATGACCCAACTTGTCACATCTATAACAACCCCTTCTTCCCATCAAACACTCACCAGGGTGGTTTTTTCCACACTTCGCACATGGCGGGTATTGGGAATTTCACCCACACTACTCTGAGACCTAGAAACAGAAGTCCTGCCCCACTGCTTCTGCTTGGTTTTGGGTGTAGGGGCACTGGCAGAAGATGGCGTTGACATAGATGAGTGACCCTGAAATTGAGAATGATTTCCTCCTCCAGACCTTGGTTGGCCATACTCAAACTATCCAGTTTTAGCCTTCTTATTTCTCTTCTCTCTTTTCTTTATCTTTTTTTGCCTCAATCTGATAAGCATGATTCATCAACCTAGCAATAACAATGTCCCCAATAAGCATGGTAGTCCTGCACTGCTTGACTACCTAATCAGACACTCCAGTGACAAACTTACTAATACTAGATCTAGGGTCAGCTACCAACTCAGGAGAATACTTAGACAACTGAGTGAACTTAAGGCAGTACTCTTTCACTGTCATTGAGCCCTGTCTCAGGTTCATGAACTCCTCAACCCTAGCTTCTCTCATCTCATGCGAAAAGAACCTGTCCAAAAATGCCTCCTGAAATACCTGACAACTTATTTGAGTGACATTTTTACCTCTACTATCTTTCCACATAACAAACCAATCATACACAATATCCTTTAGCCTGTAGGATGCCAATTCTACACTCTCATCCTCATTAATATGCATAATCTGATTGATCTTTCTCACCTCATCAATGGAGAATTGTGGATCCTCATTAACCTTTGACCCAAAGAACTCAGGTGGATTCATTCTCATGAAGTCATGAATTCTGGCTATAGCTAAATCACCATTCTGCTGAAGTAGGACTACATCCTGATGGTTTTCCTGAATATTGGTAGTCACATCTTGGGCTAATACCTGAAAGGCAGTCTGAAATTCAGCATGAGACACATTCTCATTCAGAGGATTGGATGGCATTGGTGATTGGTCACCATTTTTGCGTGCATTGGCTCGGCGAGGAGGCATATTCTGTCACATAAATGCACGACTTAAAGCAAATAGAGACAACTATAAGAACAATAGATCATTAAAGAATATGATGATCCCTAACTCATTCCATAGCCTCTTGCTCATAAATGTGGCGCGCTTCACATCCATGATCAAGACTCTACGTAACACGGCTTGTCTGACTTCCTAGGACTCTTTAAACCTTAGGCTCTGATACAAATTTATAATGCCCCAAAAGTACACCCTAGACGCCATATGGTGCTCAAGACAATAAGTAGTCCTTAGCTAAGGCTTTAAGCCTTCTAACAACTTTGGAACTCATAATAAGGATAAACCTAACATATGAAATCTTGAAATAACTGAATTTAATGTCTTAACTGAAACTGAATTAATATCTTACTGAAAATCTTAAACTTTGAAATCTTAAAACCAACACCTCGAATCCAAAATAGAAAACAGTCGAATAAGCCTCTACTTCTAACTAGAGAGCCCCTGGGATAAGCCCAGTTGACTCGAACAAAACTGAAACCAAATAACTAAAGCACTTCATCAATATCAAAGTCTAATAAAAATGGGTCCTTGAACTATGAGGACCCACCAAACTCGGGATATAGGTGGAGATACTTGAAATCAATCACGCTACTGGAACTGAGCCCCAGGACCTACATTATATGACAATGTAGCACATAGACATATATGTGGATTAATATTTTTGGAATGTACTGAGTATATGGGGGTGAATGCATAAGTAAAATGTAACTCAACATTCATATAAACTTTTAATTAATGCATGCCAAGTGTAAATAACTCACCTTAAGTTTGAATAACTAAAAGCTGAAAATCATAAATCATGAATAATAAAGCATACTATATAAATCTTTTGAGCCATAACACTTAGTTCTAAAAGTTGTAATATTACTCTTTCTTTTGTGAGGTTCTTCTAACAGACATAAACCATGTGAGCTATCATGGAGTCCAACGTCTCACACCCACGTTGGTAGAGTTGTTCTACCCTTGCTATCGGAATAGAACCTAACTAGAGTGATCACTATACTTAAACCATATTGGGACTTAAACCTATGGTGGCACGCAGTTCTGGGGCATGTGAACTTGGCCTCATACCCAACTCGGTGCTAAATACTACTCCCATATTCGGTCTTTAGGAAATCCACTTTAAAATAGCATCAGAGTTTATAATGAAAATCAATTATGTTTCTCTTTGCTTTAAACTATAATCAGAATGAATAAATGTGGATTTCATCTCTTAGCTGAGGATCAAAAGATCAATTCTTGCTTTAAATATTGAAATAAGCTTATCAAAGAATACTTGAAAACATAATCTTCTTGAAATCTCAATACTCAAACTTAGGGCTTAAAACTCATGCTTTAAACTAATGTCAATTCATAATAAAGCGTCATGCTCAATATAATTCTTGAAATATTCTAACAATAACAAGTCAAGATAGTGCAATCTCATCCATAGTATAAATCATATAAGTTAAAAACATAAACATAAGAACTTCTTGATATACTTAAAGCTTTAAATCTCATGATAATCATATGCTTCAAGAATATATAAACTTGGGTATGAACCCTACTTCAAAACAATTAAATAAAATCTTACAATCATACAATTCGGGCACAAGGGTGAAAGGATACCCTTGTTCATCACCCGACATACTTTATTAGGCTTAATTTGATGTAGAAGCTTGACTTTAAACTCTTTGAGATGTTCTTGAAGGCTCTTTCTTGAAGTTCTTAGATTAAGAGCCTTAAATTCTTGATTATCTTAAAGAGTATGTGAAAGAGTTTTGGAGTTCTTGGAATTAGGTTAGGGTTTCTTGGAGAGAAAATTGATGGAGAATGGGTGTATAATGCTTAAATTGATATCCAATCTTATGTTTTTACGACTTGGGTGATGGTAAATGACATAATTTCCCCTCTAAACATTAAAGTCGTAACTGGAATACCATTCGGGGGCTTAGCGCTACGCGATGACATGCACATTGCTATACCCGGGGCGACGTGGTGGAATCGCATTGAGCTGCTGGAATCGAAATCCAAACACGACCCAAACCTCATCCAAAAATTCTGAAACTTCCCTGAGACATGTTCCTTACAGCCCTGAACATGAATCAACTCAAAAACCATCGTCTCGGAGCCCGTAAGGTCAACTTAAAAATCCTCGAAGTTAAGAAGTCAAAATAAGGCTAAGTCTTCAACACTTAGCTAAATTTTCAGGTTCTAAGTCTCTTATGAAAGCATTATGAGATGAAATTAACTAAAAACGTACAGGGTAATACAACATAGATCCATAATAAGGCTCCCAATGCCACCAAAAACCACAATATCATACAAATGGTACCAAAATGCATCGGTTACCGTGTCATTCACCCCTACAATCCAGAAATACCACAATGCACCTACGGAGAGGAGTAAAATAGTCAAATCACATAAAATCACCAATTACACATATTTCATCAAAAAGCTAGTTGTTACATCATCCACCACTAAAAATCTAGTTCGTCCTCGAACTAAGGCAAAGAAATACTTGAATCAATAAAGAGCTGGGGATAAGAACAACATATAACTGACTCGATCTCCCAAGTAGCCTCATCTACAGGTCGATGTCGCTACTAAACCTTAACCACATGGATAACTCTATAGCGTAACCGTCTAACATCCTTAGCCAAAGTAGAGACTGGCTCCTCAGCAAAGGACAACCGCTCATCTAACTGGATCGACTCCCAGAGGATGATATGAGACTCATCAGGAATATAGCAGCGAAGTATAGAAACATAAAAAAGTAGATGAACAACAGATAGATCAGGAGGCAAAGCCAACTCATAGGCCACATCATCAACAGTTCGAAGAATCTCAAATGGACCAATATACCTAGGGCTAAGCTTGCCCCTCTTCCCAAACCTCATCACACCCTTCATAGGTGATACTCGAATAAAAATACGATCACTAATACTAAACTTAAGTCACAAAGTCTACGATCAACATGACCCTTCTGCCTACTTTGAGTTGTTCTAAATATATCCTGAATGATTCGAACTATGCCTAGAGTCTCACAAACCAAGTTTGTCTTCGAGGTATCACCTCAGAAACATCAAAGCAGCCATACAATGCCTCAAAAGAAACCATATCAATATAGGAATAGTAGCTTTTATTATATACAAACTCTTCTAAAGCCAAATGTTGCTACCACTGGCCATCAAAATCCATCACATAAATGCAGAGCATATCCTCCAAAATTTGAATAGTTTACTTTAACTGACCATCAGTCTGGGGTGAAACATTGTACTAAGATCAACCCGAGTACCTAACTCATCCTGAAAAGTTTTCCAAAAGTGAAATGTGAACACAGAACCTCGATATGAAAAAATAGACACTGGCATACCATGCAGACACACAATCTCATGAATGTAGATACGGGACATCCTTTAAACACTGAATGAGACCTGAATCGTATTAAAATGGGCTAACTTGGTCAATCGATCCACGATGACCCATATACCATCAGAAACACGATGTATAAGGCAAACCAGTCACAAAATCCATGGTGATCTATTCCCACTTCTACTCAATAATGGGTAACCTCTGAAGCAAATCACCAGGTCTCATATGCTCGGCCTTCACCTGCTGACAACATAGGCAATGAGCCATAAAATTTGCTACATCTTTCCTCATACCACCCCACCAGTAGTATTGTCTCAAATCATGATACATCTTAGTCACACCTAGATGGATGGAATATCTGGAGCAATGCACCTCCTCCAAAGTCAACCTAATCCAGTACCCACTCTCAACACACAAACTCGGACCCCAATCCTCAAAACTCCATCTGAATTAAGTGAGGCTTCCTTAACCTCGCCACTCAACACCTTATATTGAATCGACCTCAATCTAGCTTCATCAAACTGAAGAGCTTGAATCTGCTCCATCAAAGAAGATCTAGCCTCCACAAATACCAAAACACGCCCGGGTGTTGAAATATGAAGACTAACTATCTGGTTAGATAAAGACTGAACCTCTAAGGCCAAACGCCTCTCCTGATCAAAATATGCGCCAAGCTACCCTTGTTAGTCGACTTTTGACTCAAGGCATCCGCAACCACATTAGCCTTACTCGGATGATAGAGAATAGTAAAGTCATAATCCTTAAGCAACTCAAGCCAACGACGTTGCCTTATATTAAGATCTCGCTGGGTAAAGAAGTACTGAAGGCTACGATGATCTGCAAAGATCTCACAACAAACTTCATACAAGTAGTGCTTCCACAACTTTAAAGAAAGCACAACTATGCACAACTCTAAATCATGGGTAGGATAATTCCAGTCATGAGACTTCAACTGATGAGACGCATAAGCAATCACCTTGCCTCCTGTATCAACATAACACCCAATTCAACACCTGAAGCATCACAAAACATAGTAAAACTCCTGCCCTCCTTGGGCAAAGTCAAGATAAGGGCTAAAGTCAATAAATCCTTGAGATTTTAGAAACTCACCTTACAAGTGTCAGACTACTAAAACAAAATCTTCTTCTAAGTCAACTTAGTCAAAGGAGTTGTAATAGAAGATAAACCTTCAACAAAATGTCACAAATAACCTACCAAGCTAATAAAACTTTGAATATCGGTAGGCGAAATAGGTCTATCCCAATCACGAACCATCGTAACCTTGGCTGGATCAACCACAATACCTTTCTTAGTCACTACATGACCCAAGAAAGAGAAGGACTTTAACAAAAACTCACACTTAGAGAACTTACCATACAACTTATTATCCCTCAACCTCTGAAGCACAATCCACAAATGTTTCTCATGCTCAACCTCACTCTTGGAATAAACCAAGATACCATCTATACATACAATAACAAGGGAGTTGAGATACGATCGAAAAACCCGATTCATCAACTCCATGAACGTGGTAGGGGTATTGGTCAACCCAAAGGGCATGACCAAGAACTCATAATGACCATATCGGGTTCGAAAGGCTATCTTCAAAACTTCCAAAGCTCTAATCTTCAACTGGTGATAACCGAATCTCAAATCAATCTTCAAACATACCACAACACCCTAAAGTTAATCAAATAAATTATTAATGAGAGGAAGAGAATACTTGTTCTTAACCGTCACCTTGTTCAACTGCCAATAATCAATACGCATGCACCCAGATCTATCATTCATCTTTACAAACAAAATAAGTGCACCCCAAGGTGATACACTAGGTGAGATAAATCTCTTATCCAACTGCTCCTATAACTGATCCTTCAACTCCTTCAACTCAGCTGGGGCCATCCTATAAAGATGAATAGAGATGGGTTTGGTGTCTGTCTTAACATCAATATAAAAATCAATATCACAATCCAGAGGCATATTATGCAAATTCATAGGAAACACATCCATAAACTCACAGACAACACGGACAGAGTCTAAGAAAGAAGGTGAAGCAATACTAGTATTACGAATATGAGCCAAATAATCTAAATATTACCTCTCCACTAATATACGAGCCTGAACATAAAATATGACCTTCTTGAGTCCCGAATAAAGAGCACCCTTCCAAGCTAACCTTGGTACACCTGCCGAAACTAAAGTCATAGTCTTAGAAAAATAATCTAAGACAACATGATAGAGAGCCAACCAATCCATACCCAAAATAATATCGAAGTCAACCATATCTAACACAATCAAATCTACCCAGGTCTCACGACCATAAAAAGTTAAAACACAAGATCGGTGTACCCGATCCATTTCTAAAGAATCTCCTACAGGGGTAGATACCCGAATAAGCATGGCAAGAGGCTTATTAACACAATCAAAGCCTGAAGCAAAATACGCAGACACATAGAAGAAAGTAAATTTAGGATCAAATAACACAGATGTGGGTCTAAAACAAGCGGGAATGATACCTGTGATCACAACATCCCTCTGCCTCAAGTCTGGGTGGTATAGCATAATACTGACCACGACCACCAACTGGTTGAGTAGCCCCACAACTACTACCTCTACCTCTCATACCTCTGGTAGTAGTCCTACCTATCATAGCTGAAATAATAGTAGCTTTAATCCCACAAAGGGGACAGTCATTGGCCACATGGCCAGTCCAATCACAAATAGAGCAAACTCTACACTTGCCCTAGCGGCCCTCTTGCACTACTGAACCAGAATATCCACCACCTAAAATCTGTAAGTCCACTTGCACCGTCCTACCCTGATAACTATGAGAACCTCTAAAATCTCTACCGTAAGAAGCCTGACATCTGAACTTACTAAAATGGCGCACCTTCTTGGTGCCTTCCTGAGATGCTCTAAGAATACCCTATGTCATCTTCATATGATCCACAATGCTCTAAAAAAATGCTCAAATAAAACCATCTGGAAAGTATCCAACTAATGGGAAACATCTAAACCCTTCAAAAACTTTCGAATCTTCTCACAATCGGTGAAAATATTGGCTTAAAAATATCTAGATAAGGCATGAAAATGTGTCTCATACTATGCAACAGTCATGGAGCCCTGCTCCAAATTATCAAACTCATCAAGCATCTAATCCTTAAACTATAAGGCATAAATCTCTCCAGATAGGTATCAACAAATTGATCCCATGACAACTCAGGAGCATCAATAGGCCTACAACCAAAAAATAATCTCTACCAATCTCTTGCAGCATCTCTCAACTGATATGTAGTATAAGCCACCCCGTGAGACTCAAGCGAACCTAAGTTATACAACTTTTCTAGGCAGTCAATCAAGAACTCATAGGAATCCTCACCCGTGACACCACTAAATCTGAGGGAACCCAAACTAGTAAATCTCTTAAATCTCTTTCGATTATTAAAAGACATCATTGTACTAGCAACAAGAGGAAGCATGGTGAATCTGGCAAGCTGAGATCTTTTCTGGGGAGGTAACATAGATGAAGGCTGGACTTCTGATCCTGGTACAATATACTCATATATCGGCGTAGAATGAGGAATAGTACTCGGTGTCTAAGGAGTATCCAAAGTAGAAACAGGTGTCATATGAGGATCCACACTAGGAATTGGAGGAACACCCGATATAACCAAAGGAGAACCTTCTACGAAGGTCAACAACTGTACAATAATCCCTCTAAAATTGGGGAAGATAAACTCTGATGAGATGGAGTAGAACCCACACCTCCAACCTGCTCAACACGAGGCTCAAAAGAGAGTCCCCTAACACTCCTCATGGACAGGGCTGAATCAAGGTCCCGTCATCTTTCTCGAGTTCGTCCACAACTCAAGGTTCACCCTCTGGGTGAAGGCTCTGTATCTTTACTGTCGCTAGAACTAGTCTACATTATCTATGCAGAAAGAGTGAAACACAACTCAAAACCTAAGGTATGAAAGAACTTTGCACAATAAGGAATAAAATGAGGGGAGTTTCCAAAATACATCCTTTAGCCTCTCGAAGATAGATGCAGACGTCTACGTACTGATTTGAGACTCTATTAGACATTCCATTCTTACACCGTTAGACCAATGAAATTTGGCTGCTCTGATACCAATTTTTCACGACCCAAAATCCAAAGAGTTGTGATGTTACTTGTCGCGGCGAACCTTGACAAGTAAGTCTATCATTCAAATCAATACACAAAGGAAAAAATATAATAATAACCCTAAGGTAAGGCTTCTAGAACGAAGCCGAACCATACAAGAATAATAAATGCAGAAAGAAACATAACAACACAGCCATAACTCCCAAAACCAAGTGTCAATAATATAAGAACGTATCTAGTACAACTCGAATCCAAGGAAATACATAAGAAGTCCAAATACAAAAGAAACTCTATCTCTAAAGTGAAAATAAAGACATAGTCTATAAAAAAAGGTAATAGAAGACATTCAGATGCCAGAAACATCAACCACTACCTTAAAATCTCTAAATATCGCTCGAATCAAGCAGTGTGGGGTGCACTCGAACCTGAATCTACACTAGAAAGGTATAGTAGGAGTGAGCATGGTCCACTTATACTCAGTAGGTATCATAGGTCGGTCGAGCAAAGTATAAAATAAAGCATACAAAGTACACACTAAGGGCATGCCACCTGCATTTAGAAAATGTCCAACAACAGTAGCCCACACCGATTGCACTAAAAGTTCTAATATAATTTATCACATATATTGCAACAACACACCAAAATAGAACATAAGTACACATTGCATCACATACAAGTAGAAACAAGGAAGAACATGTATTTATAAGGTAGTCAAGTACAATAAGGGAATATGGAACAATAAAGGTATGACAAGTCAATCATGGCAATTCAATCACAACGTAAATATAATAAAGTAAATGCAATGTACAAGATGATAAAGATTATGATGAATGAGACCATCGCACAATCTCCGTATACACCTACAAAGCCAAAGATTTTTTATGTAGGACTCATGGGGGTTCGTCAACCCATATGTAATCCATATATCATATCTGCTACAGAGCTACAACTTCCCGATGTAGAAGCCATGGTGGGTTCGTCAATCCATATACAACCCCTATATCCATATCTCAACGAGTATTTCCACAACCAACAACATGATGTATTCTTACAACCAAACACATGATACAATTTTCACAACCACATGAGCCAGTATCCACTCATTATTTCTAATCATTCATGAGTTTCCACTTCTTTCCATATACCAAAAAGTATGAATATGATCATAATACACAAATGGTACCACATTAGGTATTTTCAATAATCCAATACAATTATTCACATATATTCAAGGCTATCAATATCACATAGGGCCCCACACAGTCACACATATCACATAATATCTTAATTTCAATAATTACATCACATATAGGCCCTCACATGGGCACACCACATAAATAGCCATTTTTTATGATTAGTTCCCACCCTTAACATGCATTTTGTACCAATATTTACTACCTAACCCAATCTGAAAGAGTTAACCCATAACCTACCTCGAATGTCGAAATTGACCCACTACACTTTGAACCCACGGCCTTACATTCCACGAACGATCCCAAAATCAACTAAAATCAAGAAATATAGAATCTATACATCAAAATAAATTCAACGATACCCATATTGACTAATTTTTTTGTTCAGAGTTAAAACGGACTTCCGAAATAGATTTACGAAAAAGAAGGACAAAATCATAATTTTACTTCAAAAACCTATTTCACATATTTTTAGGAATATACAACTGAAAACTCAAGTCAAATCGAGTCAAAAAATGAGGTTCAAATCAAAGAAAAATTATTTTTGAGCTTTACCGGATAAAATCTTTAAAATCCGTGTTAAAATCAAGAATCAAAGTTGTTTTGAAGGTTAAATTGATCAAAAACTAGTAATTATAAGATTAAAATATTATTCAACTGAAAAGGAGTAAAAGTGGGGTTAAAAATAAGCCCTAAGATTTTTGAAGTTTTGATAAATTAATCATGGAATTAGAGTAGAAAAGGATGAAATCTTACCTTAAATCCGTAATAGAATCAAGAAATATATATTAATCTAGCCTCTCAAGCTCCCACAAGCTTCACTTTTAAGCTCTCACACTATTTTAGGGTTTAACTTTCAAGAGGCAAGGAAAAAGAATGGGCAAACTGGAGAAAAAAAAGAGGAAAAAAAAGGTCGTTTTATATACTGCACCAACTTTTTTTTTTAAAATAGATTAATTTATTTTAAGTCCAACCCAAACTTCGACGGGGTGCTCAGGATTCATTTGGAATTCGATATACGCAAACGAACTATGTAACCACACTAAATTCAATGCTCTAGACTCAATGACAATATCATATTTTTGAAAAAAAAAGCCATTTTTACAGAGTTGATCCCCAAAATCCAAACTATAATTTTTCAAACCGAGGGTTGAATGAGATTTAAAAGCCATAAAATCCAACCAAATATGATACCACCCTAAAATCGACGTTTCAGACGCATTGACGAATTTGAATTTTCTCTCTGAGGTCATTTCAATCAAATATAGGTCCCACACTCATATTTCTAATTTTTTCAACTTTTCGACCAACCGGTCGAAATGAGCTCAGGTGCATCGGAACTCGAACCAAAGGTCTACCTAGCCTAAAATTGATATTTCAGAGCTGTTGGCATAGTCCGATTAGTCATCCATCGCACGAATCAAAAGATAACCACAAAGATCCATAATAAAGCTCTCGAAGCCACCAAAAACCACAATATCGCACAAATGGTATCAAAATTTATCAGGAACTGTGTCAATCACCCCCACACTCTAGAAATACAACAATGCAACTACGGAGAAGGGTAAAATAATTAGATCATATAAAATCATAAATTACACATATTTCATTAAAAAACTGGTCGTTACAGAATTAGTAAAAAAATATTTATAGATAGTGTACGTACGAATTATTTTTTTGTTTAAATGATTATCGAGAAATTTCTAGTAAAGGTGATTGGTTCATGATTCAAAACTCGGCATAGAATAAATCTATCTCTTTATCCTTCTTTAAATTGTATATCTAACCTACACATTCACATGTTATACTTTTACTGCTACACCAAAATCCTAGGGGCATACAGATTAATAGGAATTAAGATATATTTTTTTAAAGAGAAAATATTAATCCAGGTTTTACTATACACAACCATCTTTTAAGAATTATTGTTTACATATTCGTGCTTCCTATGGTACATCTATAATGAAGAATAAAAACTTATGTGTATTTTTCTAAGATAGAATTAATAGAAAAAAAGTACCCCTAAAATAACTTGATTTTTTTAAATTTAATTTTGGAACTATTAGGTATGCGGGATTCCTACACTATCACCAACTATTCATGAAAACACGCTTACATTATTAGAATGTTCGAGCAATGTAACCAACTACAGCTTAATGCATCTATGTATTACGATTATATTTAAGTAGTCTATCTAATTGGGGAAACAAATAAAACTGCTACAATAGTCTACAACTATCATAAGGCTCCAAAATGATTTTCTGAATTTACTTCTTCTTTTTTTGTATTCTTATGTCCTCTTTTTCTTCCGTAGCTTCCTTTTTCACTATAACACTTTTTGTCGCTTCGCTAGTATGGGTGTGTATCGATTGATTCGGTTCGATTTTATGCATTATCGATTTTGATTTATCGATTTTTTATTTGTAAACACAGTAAATCGATAACCTAATCAATACGATATTTGTTATCGATTTTCGATTAATCGAATTTTATTTTTTATTGGTTCAATTTTTGATTCAACCATTAAGAAAAATACTCTCCTAATATTTTCTTACTTTCTCTTATTTTCAATTGTTCTACACTATCTTCATGTACAAAGTCTACACAAATTTTAAAAACTAAGATAATAACTATAAAATACAAAAAATAATAAAGTATTATATAGAATCTAAAGCCACTATTATCTAAGTGTGAATAAAAGTATAATTTTAATATAATCTTATTAGGTTATCAGTTTAACCATTAACTAAAATCTTAAACCCAAAAACCGAACCGATAGCCTAATTAAAAAAGTTTAGAAAATCATTAAAAAATCGTTAACCCAATAACCCAATACGATAAACCAATAACATTCTTATTAGTTCGATTTATAGGTTGAATAGATTTTTGCACGCCCCAATTGGCTAGTTATCGTTGTTGGGTTTAATTGGTGTGAATGGAAAATGGAGGGACATAACCTTTGAGCAAAAGACATTATTTTTGGAAAAGGTGTGACTGTTCAGATAGTTGTGTCTGTTCAGAAAAAGACACAATATTTCGAATGAACAGACATGACTCTTCCAAAGGATACACCTTTTAAGTGAACCATTGTCACCTTTCAGAAAAGACATCTGATGGCTATATAAACCTGCTTTCATCCACAGGTTTAGAAATGAATGAAAAATTTTCTGAAATAAAAACTCTTCTTGTCTTCAAAATATTCTTTGTGATCAATCAAAACGTTGAGTGAGTTCCACGAATCCAATTATTTGAGGTACCAATATAGTTGGATTGAAAGCCATTTTATCCTGGGAGGAAGATTCCAAAACCTCGGGTACAGTGAGGGAAATTATTCCTTAAGGACACTCCGTGAAGTCGGGGCTTTATGTTTTTGTTCATCTTAATTTTTGAAAAAATAAAACACAATTCTTAGAAAGATCACTTTGATCTTGTGTTGAGGGTGTTTTTGTACTTCATAGTGTTTTTGTTTTGAACTTGAACTAGTGTTGAAGTTGTGTGCCTAAATACAGATTCTTGTACCCGAATATATTGAAGATAACAATCTTAAGGAATAATTTTTTGAGGATCTATATTGCTTGTTTTTGGAGATTAAAGCTTTAAGCTTTCTACTCCGTTTGAATTTAACTAGTGATTCGAAGACATTAAATCTTCATCACAAGTTAAAGATCATTCAGTTGATGATTGGAAGTCATAAAAACTTCATCGTTAACTAGAAACAAAAAGAAGATTTTAAAGTTGCTTAACTTTATAAATAGTATTCTAAAAATACTAAATTTTATTGTCTTGTGGTGACAGGAAAAATGACTAACGAAAGTCAAATTCAAGATGCGGCTACAACTGTGGGGGAAACTAGCATTGCTTCAACAAGTCGAGCAAATTCTCTGCAACCAATGGCACCTACGGAGAAGCCCAGAAAATTTTTGGGCATTGACTTTAAGCGATGGCAACAAAAGATGTTCTTTTACCTCACCACACTATGCCTTCAAAGGTTCATTAGTGAAGATGCTCTTGAGGTGCTTGAGGAAACCTTGGACAAAGAGCATTTCATGATTGTAGAAGCATGGAAACACTCAGACTTTCTTTGCAGGAATTATATATTGAGTGGTCTCCAAGACGACCTCTACAATATTTACAGTAGAACTAAGACATCGAAGAAATTGTAGGGGAACTAGAACGAAAATACAAGACAGAGGATACGTGAATTAAGAAATTCTTTGTTACAAGGTTCTTGGACTTTAAAATGATAGATAGTAAATCGGTTGTCTCTCAAGTGTAGGAATTGCAAGTAATCATTCACGATCTCCTAGCAGAAGGTATATCTTTGAAAAATACCTTAGTTGAACAAATTGAAAATGTTCTTAGTGCTCACATAAACTATTTTGTAGATTTGATTGTGAATGATGCATTTCAAGTAGCAGCGATCATTGAGAAGCTACCACCTATGTGGAAAGACTTCAAAAATCATTTGAAGCACAAACGCAAGGAGATGACTGTTGAAGATCTTATTGTTCGACTACATATTGAGGAGGATAATAAGGCTACCGAGAGAAGGTCAAAAGGGAATTCTACAATTAATGAAGCACATATTGTAGAAGATAACCAAAAAAATTCTAAGAAAAGGAAGAAAACTGAACAAGAAAGCCATCAACCCAAGAAGAAATTCAAGGAAAAGTTCTTCAACTATGGCAAGATTGGCCATAAGTCCACAGATTGTCGTGCCCCTAAGAAAGGCAAGAAAAAGGACCAAGCAAATATGATTGAGTCCAACAAAGAATGTGATGATCTGCGTGCTATATTTTCAGAATGCAACTTGGTGGGGAATCCTCGCGAGTGGTGGATGGATTCTGGTGCCACCCGTCATATTTGTGCCAACAAAGAGTTGTTTTCATCATTCGCTCTGGCTCAAGTAGAAGAAATGAGCTACATGGCTAACTTCGCTACGGCTAAGGTAGAAGGAACAGGAAAAGTGGGCTTGAAAATGACTTCAGGAAAGGTCTTGACACTTAACAATGTCTTGTACGTTTTGGAGTTATGTAGGAACTTAATTTCTATTTCAATTCTAGACAACAACGAATTCAAATGTGTAACCATTTGTGGAAAAATTATAATTAGCAAAGGAGAAGTGTATGTAGGAAAAGGTTATCTCACCGAGGGCCTTTATAAGATGAATGTAATGAATGTTGAAATAGATAAAATTTCAAATTCTTCTTACTTTCTTGAGTCTTATAATTTATGGCATGAACGTTTAGGCCATGTTAATTACAAAATGTTATGAAAATTGATTAACTTAGAAGTTTTGCCAAACTTTGAGTGCAATAAATCAAAGTGCCAAACGTGTGTGGAATCAAAGTATGCCAAACATCCTTATAAGTCCATTGAAAGGAATTCCAATCCTTTAGACTTAATACACACTAACATTTGTCATATGAAGTCAACACCATCACGTGGTGGGAAAAAGTATTTCATAACTTTTATTGACGATTGCACTAGATATTGTTATGTCTACTTGCTAAATAATGAGGATGAAGCAATAGATGCGTTTAGGCAATACAAAACTAAAGTCAAAAATCAGTTAGAGAAAAAGATAAAAATGATAAGAAGTGATTGGGGCGGAGAATATGAATCTTCTTCGCCTAAATATGTGTAGAGAATGAAATTGTTCATTAAACTACGGCCCCGTATTCACCTCAATCTAACGAAATTGCGGAAAGGAAAAAACAAACGTTGAAGGAAATGATGAATGTCTTACTTATAAGTTCTGGCTTACCTCAAAACTTGTGGGGAGAGCCTATCCTTACAGTCAATCGTATACTCAATAGAGTTCCCCATAGTAAGACACAATCAATTCCTTGTGAAAAATGGAAAGGAAGGAAACCCAACTTGAAATATTTCAAAGTGTGGGGGTGTCTAGAAAAGGTCCAAGTTCCTATGCCTAAAAGGGTTAAGATAGGACCTAAGACTGTGGACTGCTTGTTCATAGGATATGATAAAAGAATTAAAGCATGTCAATTTTTGGTTCATAAATCAGAACATCCAGATATAAATAAAAATATGGTAATGGAATCAGATAATGCTGAATTCTTTGAAAATATTTACCCGTATAAAATTAGACTTGAATAGTCTAGTGGAGGTTCTAATTGACCTCGAGATGAATCAAGTGAAAATGTACATAATGAAGAGAATCCAAGACGTAGTACACGTCAAAGAACTTCTACTTTATTTGGATAAAATTTTGTAATATTTCTCTTAGAAAATGAGCCTCAAACATTTAAAGAAGCGATGTCATTGTCAGACTCATCATTTTGGAAAGAGGCAGTCAACAGTGAGATTGATTCAATCTTAAGCAACCATACGTGGAAATTGGTTTATCTTATTCCAGAAAATAAACCTTTAGGTTCTAAGTGGATCTTCAAAAGTAAAATGAAGACGGATAGTACTATTGACAAATACAAGGTAAGACTTGTAGTAAAAGGCTTCAAATAAAAATAAGGCCTTGATTACTTTGATACATACTCCCCAGTAACAAGGATAACATCGATTCAAATATCAATTGCCTTGGCGGTCGTATATGGTCTTGAAATCTATCAAATGGATGTAAAAACCACATTCCTAAATAGAGAATTAGAGGAAGAAATTTACATGGAACAACCTGAGGGTTTTGTGATTTTGAGAAAGGAGAATAAGGTGTGTAAACTTATTAAGTCATTGTATGGACTAAAGCAAGCACCTAAATAATCGCATGCGATGTTTGACCAAACCATGTTGGCAAACAGGTTCAAAATAAATGAATGTGATAAATGTGTTTATATTAAAGACACTCCAAATCACCAAGTCATTGTGTGTTTATATGTGGATGATATGTTGGTCATCAGGAGAGACATTTCTGACATAAATGTAACGAAACGAATGCTTGAGAGAAAGTTTGATATGAAAGACCTTGGAGTTACGGATGTGATCTTAAGTATAAGAATCCATAGAAATCCACAAGGGTTGACATTGTCACAGTCTCATTATATCGAAAGGGTACTTGACAAATTTAAGTATATGGAATTCGGTATTGCCAAGACTCCATTGGATGTGAGCTTTGCACTTCGGAAAAATAAAGGTGAAAGTGACGCAGAATTGGAGTATGCAAGAGTATTGGGATGTTTAATGTATATAATGAACTGTAAACGACCAGATATAGCATGCGCTATCAGTAAATTGAGTCGGTACACGAGTAATCCCAACAAAACTCATTGGTTGGCAATGAAAAGAATTTTAGGGTATCTTAAATACACTCAAGACTATGCCTTGCATTATAATAAGTATCCCGCCGTACTTGAAGGATATAGTGATGCAAATTGGATCACCAAATCGAATGAAGTAAAATCAACAAGTGGATATGTATTTACTATAGGTGGAGGAGCAGTCTCTTGGAAATCATCCAAACAGACTTATATTGCTCGCTCTACAATGGAATCTGAATTTATCACATTGGATAAAGCCGATGAAGAAGCAGAATGGCTCCAGAATTTCTTGAAAGATATTCCTTATTGGCCCAACCAGTGGCACCAGTATGTATACACTGTGATAGCCAAGCGGCAATAGGTAGGGCAAGGAGCATGATGTACAACGGTAAATCTCGTCATATACGATGGAGACATAATACCGTTATGGAACTTCTCTCTAGTAGAATTATCACTGTTGACTATGTAAAGTCAAAGGATAATGTGTCGGATCCACTTGCAAAAGGTCTATCTAGAGAAGGAGTGGAAAGGACATCCAAGGGAATGGGTTTAAGGCCTAGAACAAGTCAGCATGGCGGTAACTCTACCTAGCAGACTAGAGATCCCAAGAGCTAGGTTCAAGTAGATCAAACAAAGTTGTGTCTGACAGGTTCAACATTGTCAATTACCCAACTCATTCTCATGATGTAGACAATGTTTAGTAAACAAGGATAAGACTTAAGGTGAAAAGTCTTTTAATGATTATCTAAATTTGGCAGAGTTGACCAAATAGTTTAATTTATAGGATTGAACGTTTAGAAATAACCTAAGTGAGGGTGAAGTGGAAGCCGCTTCAAGAAGAATGTTAGTAAAGGCCTATTCTCTAAGCACTCATGAAACTGGGACGTGTTTATGGCTGAAAAGAACAAAATCGTGAGAACCATAAACGGTGAAAGGTTGGTTGTGTGACATATGTTGTCTAGGTGCACATTAAAGATCTACGATTCAAAGATATCAAATCTACCGATTGACCGAGTGCATCCGATGCATGTTTACTATGGAAAGTTCAAAGGGAAACCCACTTATCCAAATGCAATCAGTCTTTGTTTGATGGTCACATACTTATCCGTAAAGTTTTACAAAGAATAGTCATTCCCCATTCATGTGGGCAATTGTTGGGTTTAATTGGTGTGAATGGAAAATGGAGGGACACAACATTTGAGTAAAAGACATATTATTTTTGGAAAAGGTGTGACTGTTTAGATAGTTGTGTCTGTTCAGAAAAAGACACAATGTTTCGAATGAACAGACATGATTCTTCCAAAAGATACACCTTTTAAGTGAACCACTGCCACCTTTCAAAAGAGACATCTGATGGCTATATAAACCTTCTTTCATCCACAGGTTTAGAAATGAATGAAAAATTTTCTGAAATAAAAACTCTTCTTGTCTTCAAAACATTCTTTGTGATCAATCAAATTGTTGAGTGAGTTCGACGAATCCAATTATTTGAGGTACCACTATAGTTGGATTGAAAGCTATTTTATCCTGGGAGGAAGATTCCAAAACCTCGGGTACAGTGAGGGGAATTATTCCTTAAGGACACTCCGTGAAGTCGGGGGACTTGGCTTTATATTTCTATTTCATCTTAATTTTTGAATAAATAAAACACACTTCTTAGAAAGATCACTTTGATATTGTGTTGAGGGTGTTTTTGTACTTCGTAGTGTTCTTGTTTTGAACTTGAACTAGTGTTGAAGTTGTTGTGCCTAAATACAGATTCTTGTACCCGAATACATTGAAGATAACAATCGTTACTGAACTTGACGTACTCTTATATCTTCTTTTGCTTTTTTCTTCGTTATTTTTTTCTATTCGCCTACGACACTCCTTGCCGCTTGGATAATTATGGTTACTGAATTTGATTTTCCATCAATTTGTCCTTGAAAGTCTCAATATTGTCATTATAATTTTGTAGATCCTGATATATTGTATATATTCAAAACTTATTGGTCGAAATGAGTGTTCCTTCAATCGATCTTGACATAATCCCTGCCAACTTTTGAAAAACCACTTCTATGTGATCCAAAATTAAAGGTAAGAGAGAGAGAGAGAACAATGTCATAACTTGATAGACCGTACCTTGATTAACATTATGAATTCTTGGTTTTAATAATCTACTTAAATAAATATACATCTCGGATTGAATCTAAGTTGCTCTCGTTCTAATTTACTATTCACTTTGTTTCAAGTTATGTGGCTTGATTCTTAATAAGAAAATCAAACTAATGTTAATGTTTGGTGTGAATTTGGGCATAATTTTTTTAATAGAATATACATATCTCTTATCAAATAAAAATTATAAGAAAAGTATTAATATAATCACAATGATTAAAAATTTAAAATATTTGGAAAGACGTATTTGAATAAAATATGAAAAGAAAATATTATTTGACTCTTCAAAAAGTAACTAAAACACATAAATTTAAACAAAGAGAGTCTACTTACTACAAGCTAGTAACTCCATCTAACATCAAGATTTAAAAACAAACAATAGTACTCTACTTACTACAAGCTAATAGCTCCATCCAACATAAAGATTTAAAAACCAACAATAGTACCCATGCGGCAGGAGTAAGACAACAATAACATTGCGTTAGACGACTTACTAGCGTTTACATTCCTAGACAGGATATACTGTGCAAGTATATAATATCAAATCAAACACATCTTTGGGGAGATATTCCTAGCACAATATGGACTCTTTCATCTTTGCGACTTCTCCAACCATAATAAGGAATTTTATATAGGCATCAAAATGTTTGGATAATGCATTAGTGGAGAATAGGAATGGTGCATTTGGCTATAAGAAATGATGGAGTAATTGCTACTAGACTTTAATTTCCTTCAATTTGCATTAAGATCGTGTACGTGGTTGGACTTTATGGAAAAGGTTAAAAGGCATCAAACTTGATTAGTGATAAAACAAAACTTAAAAAAAAAAAAATTGACATGGCATATGGAGCAATTCATATGTGCTCTGATGAAGATATTAAAACGCACATTAAGCAGGCGAAATGGTACCACGTTTTTAGTCTGGACATCAAAAGATGAACAATAACAAAACTTATGTAAGAGAATCGTTCCAGACGCATCAATCACCCCATAGTCATACCAAATCGGGCAATGCTTACTCAACAAAATTTTAACTGATCGTAGAGCCCATTTAAGAATTGAATTCTACATCATCTTGACCTAAATCTGCTATAATCTTTTCACTACTACTTCTTGTCTATTTGAAGCTTAACCTGAACCACAATATCAGAACAAAACTCGTGAAACGTATGCAATCTTAATCACCTTATACACAAAATTATTATATGTATATTTATTAAAACTGAATAATAAACTCATGCAACAATATGTAAGCTTAAATGAAAGTTACGTGTTGCTTCGTCCATTGCCAAAAACTATATTGCAAAGAAACCCATTGATATTTTTATTTTTCATCATCCATTTTCAAGATACCTACAAAAATCAATGCACCTACAAAGTAAATCAAATATTACAAAAATATATTTCATGACGTAAAAGAATTTCAAATCAAACAATAAAGAACAACTAATCTAAGATCAAAAATAAATAATTTTTGCTCCATATGTTCATTGTAGATACCATTGTATATTGTTGTAGAAAGGAAGAATACTTAGTTTATAGAGTTCTAAAATTTCTAAATATGATAAATACATACTCTTTTTCCATAAATTGTTTATGAACATCAAATAAACTAAAACTCATATAAATAGGAGTTTTAGATATTTTTTTTAGACGTTCATGGTTCCAACTATGTAGACTTTTGATTCCTTTTATATAAAACAAAGTAGACTTCTTTTCTTTAAAAAAAAATCCTATACACGCGAGTTTTCTTTTAATATTTTTCATTTTTTAATTCTTTTTTTAACGTGAATTCCCCTCTTCTTTTTACTTTCCATGTTTTCTTTCTTTTATTCCCTTTTTATGTGATTTATTTTATTAGTTAGAATTAAAAGAGGAAAAGGACTCCTAAAATCAGTTATCAATATTTAAATATTTTTATATTTTATAATAAATTAAGAAAAGAGTGAAAAGACTATTTTGTCTTTTGCAGATTCTTTTAATAAAGGGCAAAAAGTTCGAATCATTTTTCCAAGGTATTCACACTTTTAATATATTATAGATATAGATATAGATTATAGATATTTATTTTTTGTGGCTTTTTAAATTCATTTAATTGTTAGATAATGTATTAAAAGTTTTAGAAAAATTCGAAAAAAGGAGATTAAAATGTTTAGAAAATTTCAGAAAAGGAAAAAAATAAACTAAATAGGAATAGAGGCCATAGAGATGTGTCACATCACCATGTCTTGATTCTCTTTTATGTATATATATTGATTTGGTGCAAAGTAGGTGTAGTCGCATTGCTTTATTACATAAACCTTACTCTTAATAGTCGATAAATTCAATCTCATGGTTTAATATGTACTTTCAATATTTCAAATTAATGATTGATAAATTCAGACAGTTCCAACTCCTTATATTTATGTGAGATTAAACCATTCTCTGAGCCAGTCTTTACACACTTCCATTAATTAGATCTTTGACTCGAAAAGGTTTCTAGCCACCAGTATGGATCACATATTACATTAGTAAAAGGAAAAACATGTGTGGTGTCCTCTTATTCATAGACATATAGACAATCTAAAAATGTGTGAAACAACGGAGTCTTCATGATTTTAATTTTATGAGTTTTGAATTTTAAAATGCTAAATTCAAACGGTAATAATTGAGTTCTATATTTAATACACTGTCTAAACAAAAATTACTGGGGTCAAGCAAACCTCATGCAAGGGAGCTTCTACCTCCATCGCCACTGTGTGAATTGTAGAACTTAAACAGTTTAAAGGAAAATAAAGGAAGAAAATTAAACAATACAGTAAGTGATAGTTTACCAATAAAAAAAAGGTGGAAAAAGAAGTGGATGGACATAGCAATAATATTTAGATTGAGCTTAGCTAGTAGGTCCATATATAAGTGGATGTGTCAATAACTGCAATTTGTAAACAATTTATTGTTTTGCAACTGCAGACACTATCAATATCGTGCCATACTAATTTTTCCTATGGCCGCCGATCCAACACTGCTAGTGTACTGATTACCCTAATCTAAAATGACATTACATTACACTAAAATTTCGCTATGTGCACGGTCTGAGAAAGAATCAATTTTAAAGGTTTATTGTACATAAACTTATTTTCTATTTCTACAAGGATTTTTTTCATGACTTAATTATATGACAATAACTTTATTAGTTACTGTTCCAAAGTTGATCTTCAATTACCCTAAGATACAGAAAATTATAGGTGTCGGATAAAACAAAAGCCATCTTTTGCCCCAAGTACTATTAATCCATATGTTATTGATAAGAATTTGTGCATGCCTATTCAGCTCCCATTTCATATATTTTGCGGGTTATATAATTTGATTGGAATAATTAAAGCTACTCCATTTAGTTTATCTTTTCGTGTTAATTCATTAGTCGTCTATGGGGATTCAATTTTGATTGTGTTTCTATCCTTTTTATCTTTTTATGTTGTCGCATATCTAAAAGACTAAGGAGGATCGTGCCTATTTTCGAGAATCAGTTTGGTTTCATGCCAGGTCGCTCGACTACTAAGGTCATTCACCTTGTGAGGAGATTAGTAGAGCAGTTTAGGGAGAGAAAAAAGGACTTGCACATGGTGTTTATCAATCTTGAGAAGGCGTATGACAAAGTTTCCAGGGAGATATTATGGAGGTGCTTGGAGGCTAGAGGGGTGCCCGTGGCATACACTAGGTTGATACAGGACATGTACGACGATGCGAAGACTCGAGTGAGGATGACAGGAGGGGATTCAGAGCACTTTTCAGTTTTGACAGGGTTGCACTAGGGATCGATTCTTATCCCATTTTTATTTTCCTTGGTGATGGATGTTTTGACGCGACATATCCAATAGGAGGTCCCCTGGTGTATGTTATTTGCTAACGATATTATTCTGAGTGATGAAACTTGGGGAGGAGTTAATGATAAGTTGGAGCTTTGGAGACAGACCCTTCAGTCTAAAGGTTTTAGGTTGAGCAGGACTAAGACAAAGTATTTGAAATATAAGTTTAGTGATTTATCGCACGAGGCGAACGCGGTAGTGAAGCTTGATTCCCATATAGTCCAGAAAAGAAAGAGTTTCAAGTACCTTGGGTCTATGATTCAAGGGAATAGAGAGATTGATGAGGATGTCACGCACCGTATTGGTGCAGGGTGGTTGGAATGTAGGCTCGCTTAGGGAGTCTTGTGTGATAAGAAGGTGCCGCCTAAACTCAAAGGTAAGTTCTACAGAGTGGTAGTTCGACCGGCTATGTTGTATGGAGCGGAGTGTTGGCTAGTTAAGAACTCCCACATACAGAAGTTGAAGGTGGCGAAAATGAGAATGTTGGGATGGATGTGTGGACTTACCAGGAGGGATAGGATTAGAAATGAGATTATCTGGGAGAAAATAAGGGTGGCTTCGGTAGAGGACAAGATGCGGGGAGTGAGGTTGCAATGGTTTGGGCATGTGATGAGGAGGGGCACAGATGCTCCAGTACGGCGGTGTGAGAGGCTGACTACGAATGGTTTTAGGCTGGGTAGAGGTAGGCCTAAGAAGTATTGGAGGGAGGTAATTAGACATGACATGAAGCAATTACATCTTACGGAGGACATGACCCTGGATAGGAAGATGTGGAGAAAGCGGATTAGGGTAGAGGGTTAGTGTATAGGAGTACGTCTGTTGTGTATTGGTGATATCTCTGTGTTTTGAATAGATTTTTTTAGTAACATCTTGTGTGTGTCTTGTTTTAGTTATTATCCTTTTCTATCTGTTGTTATAGTATTGTCGTGTGGATATATGATTTTATGTGGTTTGTGTAACGCCCAAAATCATCTCCCGGGATGTCACATGGTGCCTAAGGCTACGAGTAGCCCAAAGCTAACCCTTAGAGTCGGTTTCCACTAATGACACTCAATTTAAGATAAGAATGGACTCAACACTAGCATAGTCATATCACATGAAAGGAAATATGGAAAAGATACTTGGTCCATAAGACCACAATATAGAGAAATCTCAACAAAACCATAAAATCAAACCCTCGACACATCACAAGTCTGACACTAATCTGACAAGCCTCTACAAATCAAAATCTAGAGAGCCATTGGGACGGTCCCCAATTGACTCGAAATGAACTGAAGATAAAACATAGTCTCTCAAGTACGGTAAATATCTGAAGATCGTTCCTCGAATCATAAGGACTCACCACTGTAGAAAACGTAGGCAAGGTACTCGAAGAATCACGGGTGAGGCTGGGACTGATCACCTGAACCTATATTATGACACAATGTAGCACATAGACATATATGTGGATCAGTACTTGGAATGTACTGAGTATGTGGGGATGAATGCATATGAATAAAATAGTAACAATCTTCCTTAATCAAATCATGTATGCATTATGAGACGACTCACATGGCTTGAACAAGTATAAAATATAAAGCTCATAATTCATGTAGAATGGAGCATGTAACACAAATCTCGTGAGTCATCATTGTTTAATCTCAAAATTCAAAATCTTCTCTTGTTCTCAATAGCTAAAGGCTAAGGGACTTTAAACAATACTTTCAACTCATGCATAAGTCTCATAGAGAGTAAAACTTCTTCAATGCTCAACATTTCATAACTATTTAGAACTCATATACTTGGAATTCAGAATCATATAACTTGAAAACATACTTGAAGGCATTTCATTCACTTTAGGAAAATATCTCATTTCAAGCTTTAGGGAAATCACTCCATCTCAAATGGAAAGGCACTCTAGTTTATAAAAACAACTTATCTCAAGGCTTTATAAAAAGTACTATAACAAGGGAAGATGCTTTCATTTAGGAAATAACTCACATCAAGAAAATACTTTAGTTGGGGAAACATCTTTGCAATTCAACCATTTAGGAAAATAGCTTATAGGGAAGGAAAATAAGTATTTGATCTCGAAGTCTAAATGTCAAGGGAGGTTCTCGTAACCGACATAAATCATGCGAGCTACATGGAGTCCAACGTTTTGTCCTCCTAAGGAAGAGACCCCACGTTAGGGAGGAACGTCATACTCTTGTCAGGGAGTATAACCTAGGTCTAGTGATCACTAAATGAAACTCGGCATCGAGATCAATCATAATCATCATAAACTCGGCCTCAGGCCCAACCTATGGTGGCACGTAGTTTTGGGGTAAGAAATTGTAGTAACTTACCCACTCAGTTCTAAATACTACTCCATTTAGATTATCTGCGCTCATCTCATAAAAATCCACTTTTAGAATAATCACATGGTTCACCACGAACCCAATAATCAAATCGATAATCTCATATAGTGAAGTGGATTTCAAAGCTCAAGGACCATTAGGTCAATTCATTTCTCAATCATCTCAAAATACTCAAAACATTGGTGCTCATAGCACAAGAGTTCATAATTTCACCAGTCTCAAATAAGGCTTACTAACCCATTATTCAATCTCAAGTTAAAGCTTATCAAAAGCATAATATATAGCATATAGATTCATAAATCATGTGGAAATCTGAGAATTTCAGCAAGTTACCTCAAAATCTCAATATAGCCATATGCTTCAATATCTCAACAATGCAAATATTAGCTTATCAAGGAGTAAAATCATGGGGTTTACACCCAGCTACAAATACTCAAGAAAACATATCAATATAATGCATTCAATAATAATAGGTGAAAACTCCAATTCAAATTCATGTAAAAAAAAACCTCATATATTTCAAGAATTTCATGATGTAAATAGCCTTTTGGTCACAAGGGTGAAAGGGTTACCCTTGTTCAAAAAACCCACATACCTTGAATTAGAAGTTTTTAATGAACTCTCACTTTTGGAATTCTATTCATGCTCTAGAATGAGGGTTCTTGAGGTCCTTGACTTGGGAACCTTGAATCTTGACTCAATTTAGGAAATCCATGGTGGATTCTTGAAATTCTTGGAAGAGGTTTTGGATACTTAGGGTTTATGTTGAGAGAAAAAACTCATAAGATGCTTGTAAATGGCTTTGATTTAGTGTTTCCACGATTTTATAGGCTTGGAAAAGGTCTAAAGTGCCCATTTAAATATCTGTGCAAAACTGGAAGAATTGAACTTGAACCCGATTTCATTGGCCTCCGCAACGCGCCACTTATCGTTGTGGCTCATTGGAATTTGGCAATTGGAAAATTGGCAGCCTCCCCATCGTGTTTTCCCATTGGTTGGGACCTGGGACTCCTACGCGATGCGCCACTATTGTAGGGCTCCACTGGAAATTGACAATTGTCAAATCAACCCTCTCCGCGACGCGCCAGGCAGTTAAATGATGCAGTTTTACGACTAAGGCTTAAATTAGCCATAACTTCTTACCCCAGTGTTGGATTTGGGCAAATCTTATATCGATGAAAAGCTTATCAGATTTTCCACGTGACAAAAAGTAGAAATTAGGGAAATTCTATATGGTTAACACGTTACTCACTTAGGAAGCAACTTCTCAATCTTTTAGGGTTGGAATCACGCCTCACTCGACATGCCCTACGGCTCAAACTACGAGGGAACTTTGCGGGGCCTTACTGTCACACCCCTTTTTTCGTCCGAAGGGATCGAAGTCGAAGGGTTTTTCCAATTAAAGTGACAATATTGAATAGGGATTATTTTAATTACTTTCAGAGTCGCCACTTGGAATTGACTTATGGTGTTCCAAGTCACCTTTTTGAATCCCTAGTCAAAAGGAAATGACTCTTTTATTTTGGTCTGCGAAAACAGAAGACCGGGTAAGGAATTTTGTTAACCAAAGGGAAGGTGTGAGGCACCCCTCGAGTCCCATGGTTCTAGCACAGTTGCTTTTATTGACTTATTCTGACTTAAATTATTTTAATAAATTGTGTTAAGGCTTAAGATCGCTCATTTTAAATATACTAAAACTCGTCTATTATTTCATATTAAATAAATCGGTGAAAGTTTAAAAATATTTGTCAAATTAATTTTAGAAAAAGAAAAAAAAAAGTATTTGCCAAGGTGTATTTTTTATATCTTTAAATTTTAAATATCTCGGAAAGATGTGTATGCCGCATTCTTAATTGAGACGAATATTTTAAAACGCGTCTAAAATTTATTTACCGTTAAAAACATTGATTCGCCGCTTGTAAACTAGTAATAATTTTAAAATTATTTATTTTTATTCTAAACCAATTAAACCATATTCGATTAAATTATCACTACTTTCATAATAAATAAAGTAATTATTTAAAGTATGTATATATATATATATAACAGCAAACAAATAAAATAATTAAATAAGGATTATAAAATAAAATAACATATTAAAGCATTTACATGAATTACTATTATATATTTGTATGTACAGAGAGATATGTATTAAAAAGAAAGCAACAAAACTACAAGCAGTAGAGTGATTTTCGCCAGTTTTGGGGATAGGATATGGCGCGTGACGGGGATTAGTAGAAGTACGCCTGCCGATGATTAAATTCGGCAAGGTGCAGCGTTTTTGGTAATGGAAAACGGAGAGAAAAAGGGAGCGGCACATGGTTGTCCATTAGTTTTTCGTCGGAGATCGAAAAAAAATCCGGCCAGATCTGGCCATGTTGGTTCTGGCGGCGGTTTTGCCATTAATGGCAGCAGCAGTAGTTATGTTATTTTTCCGGTGAAATTTTTCTGGAAAATCAAAATAATAACCTTTTTATTTTTTAACTTATTTTTTTTTAATCGATTTCACATCTTCTTCTTTTTATTTTCTCACTTTTTTTTCGGTCTCTGCGTATGTGTAAAGTGTGTTATACGATATATATTTCTTCTCTTAATTGAGTTTGTATTATGTGAATAGTGTTGGAGTGAGTAATCATATTTTGAAAGAAAAAAAAAAGTTACTTAATAATTCTCTGATGAAAAGTCATACATAAAACTACATTATCACATCTATTTCACACAGAACACATCTTAAATATTTGCACTCATACATTCTAAAATAAATTTTATAATATAAATGATACAGGATTGAATAAAAAAAAAACCTGTTATTAAAATGAGTAATGAAGCAGCAAAGTTGTCACTCGAAACTTTAGACGAAATTTAAACTTCAACTTTTTTTTTTTCTGATTACTTGATTGATGTTTTTCTTTCTCTGTTTTTTTTATCTGATCTTGATGGATGTGTTTCTGATACCGTGTTCATGTCTGTAGAATTCTTTAAATACAGGTATTTGGGAGGGAGTAGTTATCTTTTTGGGGGGAATAGTTATTATCTGATAGGGGCAAGGGGATTTTAAAATTTAAAAACTAATGCTCCTCCCTTTTATTTATATATATAAAAAATATAGAAAATAATAGTAATAATAATAAAAAAAAAATAAAAAAAAAATAAATAAATAAAATAATAATAATAACAAATATAATAATTAATTAATTTTATATTTAACAAAACATAATAACAATTTATAAATAGTCAAATATAAATAAAATAATACAAAAACAATTAATTTTATTAAAATTTAATATATATATATATATATAGATTATTTTATTATTATTTTTAATATCTCAAAATTAACATTACCTAATTATTTATTTTTAACTAAAAATTTATTAAAAATAAAATTAATAATCAAAATAATGTATGACTGAATATTTAAAATTGAGGGAGGATCAAAAATCACATGTCTACATTTTTGCCCCTCTTTGCGTGAAATCTCGAAGAGTTTTCATACAAAGAAATAGACAAGAAATGATTTTTGACCCTCCAATTATTTGAAAGGTAAAAATAAAAATAAAAATATGACCGAGTCCTGTTTTTGGACATCCTACCTATCCCGGGTTATAAGGGAATCAGGTCACGAGTAGTTCAAAGGTAAAATGGAGAGAGAAAGAGTTAAAAGTCGAATGAGATTTCATCGAATTTCCGGTTGACGACTTCTGCTTTTACATTCAACTGACTAATAAAAATCAAAAATGAAAAATACAAGTAAAAACTGCAATCTCTAGAATCTTGATTCAAATCTTCATGACTTGAACTTGAAAATTCACCCTATTCTTCAGGTGGGCTCCTGACTTTCGATTTCTGTTCTTCAGGTGGGCTCTTGGTCATACAATTTCTTCACCCTGTTCTTCAGGCGGGCTCCTGGACTTGCAATTTCTTCACCCTGTTCTTCAGGCGGGCTCCTGGAACTTTCTTTTTCTTCACCCTGTTCTTCAGGCGGGATCCTGACTTGCAACTTCTTCACCCTATTCTTCAGGCGGGGCTCCTGGATTTGCAATTTCGGCACCCTGTTCTTCAGGCGGGCTCCTGAACTTTCTTTTTTCTTCACCCTGTTCTTCAGGCGGGCTCCTGGACTTACAATTCTTCACCCTGTTCTTCAGGCGGGCTACTGACTTGCAACTTTTTCACCCTGTTCTTCAGGCGGGCTCCTGACTTATAATTTCTTCAAAAGGGTCCTGTCCCCACAAAGAATAAAGTTTATCATGATCGAGATCCAGTATCGGATGTTGTAACCATGCTTCTTGCATTGAGAGAAGTGTGAAATTGCATCCTTTATCTGAAAATAATCATTTCATCTCTGTTCCAATAAAGAAAAATTGTGAGTTTTAGAACATGTGGTGGTTGGTTTGTGGAATTTGGCTTTTGAAGTGGCCGCTCTCGCACTTGTCAGGCTCCACTCCTTTCCAATCCATGATAATATTCATTGAATTGTTATACCTCTAATCTCTGAATTCTGACTACTGAGATCCTCAACTCAAATCATATTTCTGTTGTATGATGCTTCTGAGTTTAGCTTTCAGTACATCCCTTAGATTTTCACGAGTTTAAAATTGTCAAATCACAATCATCTTGAGTACCTTACTTTTACTTTGAAATGTTGTCTCTGTACATCGACTTTTTGTCTTGCTTTGTACCCTTAAAGGAGTTGGTAGCGAGTTTGGAGTCTTTTCTGACTCAACCCGATGTGAATTTGACTCAAAAGACAACAAAGATTTTTGTTTGATGACAAAGACACAAAAATTAAAAATAAAAATAAAAATAAAACAAAATAAAAAGACAATAGATATCTCTTTTTCAAAACAAAGAGAAAACTTATCTGAATGTGGAAATCGATTCTGGTGATTATGACATGCATTTTGAATAAAACAACCAGATCTACCCACACCAATCATTACAACTTTTGTCCATATATTGAACTTGAAATTAAGCCAATCTTGAATTTGTTCCTTCTTGATAACAACCTTTCTTAAGCTAGTGGCACCTCAATGGGTTTTTGCCAACGAGCCTATCTCCTTTTCATTTTCGTCTTAGCTCACAGTCGTCTTATGATGCCCGAAAGGGTTTTCACCAATAAGACTCTCTCATTTTCATTTTTTCATCACTTTTTTTTAAACACCCAAAATATGAAATATCATGCACTCATAATATGTTTAGCCTTGACATTCTCAAAGATTAATCTGAAGGTCTTTCTTTGGTTGTAACTTGGCTTTCGGATAGGGTTAGAAAGAAAGGTAGGCATGAGGCTCAAAAAATTTATATAACATTGGGTGAAACATACAACTTTTGAAATCGATTCTTTTAAGAAAATAAATTTTTGCCCCAGTTTCATTCATTCTGGGTAATTTGAATTTTCTTCTGGTTAGACCGAACCCCAGAGTAGGGCTGCCTACGTATCTTGTCATAGCAAGAATCAGGTCAAACGTAGTTCATGAAACATCATTCTTTTGTTTGATTTTGAATTTTTGATTGATTTTTTTTTTCACACACTTTTTATTTTGATTCCAAAAGAGGGGTTCGAAGAAAAATAAAAGCTCAAAGGGGTAAGCAAAGGTTGATATATTATTCAGATAGTAGAACAAAATGCCTTCATCATTTCAATCTTTAAAAATATAAGTACAAAACTTACATAACATAATTGTACATGAATATCATACATAATATCTTTTAACTGCATCAGCATTGATCGACATTCCTTCTATTTTTCCTTCTACATCAGTCAGATATAACGCACCATTAGGTAACACTTTCTTCACCATGAATGACCCATGCCAATTAGGAGAAAATTTGTCTTTGGCTTCAATCTGATGAGGATGGATGCATCTTAGTACTAACTAACCAACTTCAAAATTTCTGTGACGTACCTTTTTATTATATGCTCGTGCCATTCTCTTCTGATATAGTTGTCCATGACATACTGACGCCAATCTTTTTTCATCAATCAAGCTTAATTGCTCCAAATGAGTCTTGACCCATTGGTCTTCATCAATTTCAGCTTCCACAACTACTCGAAGAGATGGAATCTCAATCTCTGCAGGTATAACTGCTTCAGTTCCATACACTAACAAGTAAAAAGTTGCACCAATTGAAGTTCGAACTGTAGTACGATAACCCAATAAAGCGAAAGGTAACTTTTCATGCCATTGTCGGGAACCCTGTACCATCTTACGGAGTATTTTCTTTAAGTTCTTGTTGGCAGCTTCTACAGCTCTATTCGCTTTTGGACGATAAGGAGTTGAATTCCAATGCATAATCTTAAATTGCTGGCACACTTCTTGCATCAGATGGCTATTGAGATTCGCAGCATTATCTGTGACAATTATCTTTGGAATGCCGAAACGACAAATGATGTTGGAGTGAATAAAATCAACCACAACTTTCTTGGTCACTGACTTGAAAGTCGATGCTTCTACCCATTTCGTGAAATAATCAATGGCTACCAAGATGAACCTATGTCCATTCGAGGCCTTTGGTTCAATTGGTCCAATTACGTCCATTCCCCAAGCCATAAAAGGCCATGGAGCAGTCATTGTATGCAACTCAGATGGAGGGGAATGTATCAAGTCTCCATGTACCTGGCATTCATGAAATTTACGAACGAAATTGATGGAATCTCGCTCCATGGTGAGCCAATAATAACCTGCTCGGAGTATTTTCTTTGCCAAAACATACCCACTCATGTGTGGTCCACAAATCCCAGAATGTACTTCAGTCATGATTTTTTATGCTTCTTTAGCATCTACACACCTCAGAAGTCCCAAATCAGGAGTCCTCTTATACAAGATTCCTCCACTTAAGAAAAATCCACTAGACAAACGTCGAATGGTTCTTTTTTTATTACCATCAGCATGTACAGGATACTTCCCAGTCTGAATATATTCTTTGATATCATAGAACCAAGGCTCCCCATCAAATTCTTCTTCAACCACATTACAATATGCATATTGATCATGAATCTGCATATGCAAAGGGTCAATATAAGTTTTATCGGGATGTTGAAGCATCGAAGATAAGGTCGCCAAAGCATCAGCAATCTCATTATGAGCTCTGGGAATGTGTTTGAACTTTACTAATACAAATCGTTGACAAAAATCTTGCAAACAACTTCTATATGGTAGGAGTTTCGAATCACGAGTCTCCCAATCTCCTTGGATTTGGTGGACTAATAAATCTGAATCTCCTAATACCAACAATTCTTGTACCCCCATGTCAATGGCTAATCTCAATCCCAGAATGCAAGCTTCGTATTCTTCCATATTATTGGTACAGTAGAATCGAAGTTGGGCTGTTATGGGATAATATTGTCTTGATTCAGAAATAAGAACTGCTCCTATCCCCACTCCTTTTATATTAGCAGTTCTATCAAAGAACAACTTCCAGCCTGAATGGCAATCTTCTGAAACAAACTCATCAACATACAATACCTCTTCATCTGGAAAATAAGTCTTCAATGGCTCATACTCCTCATCAATAGGATTTTCATCCAAATGATCCGCCAAGTCTTGAGCTTTCATTGCAGTTCGTGTCACATAAACAATATCAAACTCTGTGAGCAACATCTGCCATTTCGCGAGTCTGCCTGTGGGCATAGGCTTCTGAAAGATGTACTTTAAAGGATCCATACGAGAGATGAGGTAAGTAGTATAAGATAACAAGTAATGTTTCAACTTTTGAGCTACCCAAGTTAACGCGCAACACGTTTTCTCAAGAAGAGTGTACTTAGCCTCATAAGTGGTAAACTTTTTGCTGAGGTAGTAGATGGCTTGTTCTTTTCTTCCTGTGACATCATGTTGACCCAATACACAGCCAAAAGAATTATCTAAAACAAACATGTACAATATCAAGGGTCGGCCTGACTCTGGAGGAACCAAAATAGGCGAATTCGACAAGTGTTTCTTAATTCTGTCAAATGCCTCTTGACATTCTTCAGTCCATTCAATTTTAACATTCTTCTTCAACAACTTGAATATTGGCTTGCAAGTTGCCGTAAGCTGAGCAATGAATCTACTGATATAATTCAACCTTCCAAGTAAACTCATCACCTCCGTTTTATTTTTCGATGGAGGTAAATCTTGGATAGCTTTTATTTTTGAAGGATCTAACTCAATACCACGTCGACTGACTATAAAACCCAAAAGTTTTCCTGACGGAACTCCAAATACACATTTTGCTGGATTAAGTTTGAGATCATACCTCTGAAGCCTTTTAAAGAATTTTCTCAAATCTTTGATATGATCAGATTGCTCTCTCGACTTAATGATCACGTCATCCACATAAACTTCAATTTCTTTGTGCATCATGTCATGAAACATTGTGGTCATTGTCCTCATGTAAGTTGCCCCAGCATTCTTTAATCCAAAAGGCATAACTCTATAACAATATGTCCCCCATGGAGTAATAAATAATGTCTTTTCCGCATCTTCTGGATCCATAATGATCTGGTGATACCCCGCATAACAATCCACAAAAGAAGCAAGATCATGTTTGGCACAATTGTCCAACAAAATATGAATATTGGGAAGTGGAAAATTATCTTTCGGACTTGCTTTATTTAAATCGCGATAATCAACACACATCCGAACTTTGCCGTCCTTCTTTGGAACAGGGACAATATTTGCCAACCAAACAGGATATTGGGCCACTCGAATGACTTTAGCCTCAAGTTGCTTCGTGATTTCCTCTTTAATTCTTACACTCATGTCAGTTTTGAATTTTCTTAACTTTTGCTTGACAGGAGGAAAAGCAGGATCAATTGGCAACTTGTGAACTACCAAATCAGTGCTTAAACCGGGCATATCATCATAAGACCACGCAAAGATGTCTTTATACTCATGCAAAGCTTCAATTATAGCTTTCTTTTGTTGTGGTTGAACATGTACACTTATCTTAGTCTCCCTGATATTTTCATGATCTCCTAAATAAATCGCCTCAGTTTCTTCCAAATTGGGATTTGTCTTATTCTCAAAATGTTTGAAGTCTTTGCTTATATCCTCAAATGTTTCCTCTTCATCGTATTCAACCTCTTTATTCATTCTTTCAAAATTAGATTGGTTTTTTAACTCTGGTGAACAATTCTTCATGCATGTCATATCATTAGAATCGGCATAGAAAGAACTGTATAATAGAAAATAAATAAATAAAAATTAGACTTAAAATAAAACGAAGGGACACTGCGCTTTATTAGAAACATAGATAGAAAGAGTTTTAACCTAACATACCAGATTTAAAGTTCTGAATTATAATCCTAGAATGATTTAGATTACAGAAGTAAAAACAAACAAACTACTAAGACTGTAAGAAAACAAACAAACTACCAAGACTCTTTTATAATAGAGAGAGGAGTGGCCTCCCAATTGTTAAGCTGGACATCAGGGCCGACAAACTGCACATCTGCATTACTGGTACCTTCCCCAATTTCAACCATATCAGCTTCAATGAACATATTCTGAAAAAGGTCAATCAACTCTGTACCATCATCATTCATTGATTCTGCAGCAGGTAACTTGGAGGATCCGACATCACCGAATTTTATAAAAGACTCATGAAGTGGCGATATCGGCTTGGCAAGTGACCACGACTCTTTTTTACGATTTTTAGCCTTCTTTATATCTTCAACAGTAGGCTCGTATCCCAGACCAAAAGTACCAAAGTTCTCATAGAGGTTTACTGGATGAACTATGCCTTGCAAAAACATCCCTAGACCTTTTCCTGGTTCGAAGCCATGCTTCAACATTTCATTCGCTACCATAACAGATGCAGAAGACAATTGTGGTCTTGCAATGAGATTTCCCTCGAGGATATACTCAACAGTCACTACCTCATAAGCTTGATGAATTAACACATTGGCAGTATTTGCTTCGATGGAAGAAACAGAGTAGTCTTTATACATTGATAAGTCTCATTCACCATGAACCACTATCTCTTGCCTGTCACATTCGAATTTGACCATTTGATGCAACGTTGATGCGACTGTTTTAGCCCTATGAATCCATGGCCTTCCCAATAACATATTATATGAAGCATCAATGTTCAGTACTTGAAAATCCATAGAAAAATCCACAGGCCCAATTGTCAATATGAGTTCTATTTCACCAATGGCATCAGTTTTTGATCCGTCAAAACCTTTGACGCACATATTGTTAGGTCGGATTCTTTCCACATTAACATTCAACTTTTGTAAAGTTGACATAGGACAAATGTTAGCGCCTGATCCTCCATCAATTAACACTCGAGTGATGATGGAATGTTCGCATTTCACAGAAATGTACAGACATTTGTTATGCTCCGTACCTTCTATAGGCAATTCATCGTCTGAAAAAATAATTTTATTTGCTTCAAGGATCCTTCCAACAACTTTTTCCAGCTGATTTACTTTAATCTCACTAGGAACACATGCTTCATTAAGAATCTTCATTACAGCCTTGCGGTGTTCTTCTGAATGTATCAATAAAGACAACAAAGAAATTTGTGCTGGCGTCTTCTTCAACTATTCTATAACAGAATATTCTGGCAATTTCATTTTCTTTAAGAATTCTCCAGCTTCTTCATCAGTGACAGGCTTCTTGACTGTCATTCGTTCTTCACCACCTTGTTTATTCTTTCTTAACTCTACTGGAGCATAACATCTTCCAGATCGAGTTAATCCTCCTATTTCATCTACATCTTCAGTCACTTCTTTCCCCTTGTGCATCACCACAACGCGATCATAATTCCAAGGGACTGCCTTGGTATCAACCATAGGCAGCTGTGACACTGGTTTAATAACAATAGGAGCTACAGGAGCTCCTTTTATGATTAAAAGAGGCTTATTGGATCTTCTGGGAATAATGAGTTTTGGCTTTATTTGACTTGACCCAATATTTTCTGAAATATCTTTCCCTATCACCAAGGGATCATTCGATGATCTGGGTTTTGCTATCACCACCTCCGCTTCTGCAGGTTTTTCTTTCGTTAAATCTACAGCATTTGCTGATTTTTTCCGAATCAGTTATAATTTTAATGATCGGCTTAAAGAGAATCGTAGCGTCTTTACCACTGAGTATCACATCGAGCATGTTTGTTTCATTATGATCTGGCAGCGGATTTTGATTGACATTTGGAGCGTCTGGACTTTCCACCATAATCTGTTGGGTATTAATCAACTCTTGAATGGCTCTTTTCAGATACCAACATTTCTCTGTGTCGTGCCCTGGGGCATCAGAACAATATTCACATCTTCTAGAATAGTCCAAATTCTTCGGAGGAGGATTCAAAATCCTTCTCTCAATTGGATTTAGAACATTCATTTTTCTCAGTATATGAAATAAATTGGTGTAAGATATTCCAATAGGAGTGAAATTATCTTTTACCATGTTATCCCTTTTGAATTCTGCTCTAGGCCGAAAATTAGACCTCGGAGGGCCTCTTTGAACTTGCGGGGCTATTGGATGATTTTGGATTGCTGGTGTACGCCACTGCGGGTAAGAAGGACCTCGAGCATATGGTTGTGTATTGTAATTAGGATATTGGGGGGATGGAACAAAATATAAAGGATTTTGCGCGTATGGTTGACGCGCACCTCTCCAATTTTGTCGTGGACCTACCATGACAGTTGCTACATCCTCTTTTCTTTTCTTTCCCCCAAAACTTCCTACACCACTTTGAATTGCCTGTGTTGTTGCTTTCAAAGCAGCCTGGCTGATGATCTTTCCTGATTTGATTCTGTTTTCTACCATCTCTCCAACTTTAATAACTTCTGCAAATGTGCTTCCGATAGTAGAAATCAAATGATGGAAATAATCAGGTTCTTGTGCTTGTAGAAAAATATCAATTATTTCAGATTCTTTTATCGATGGTCTAACTCTTGAGGCCTGCTCTCTCCATCTGACGGCATATTCTCGAAAACTTTCAGTCATCTTTTTTCTCATGTTGGCAAGCGTAGTGCGATCTGGCACTATCTCAATGTTATACTAAAATTGTTGAACGAAATCTCGAGCCATGTCGTCCCACATGTGCCAACGGGAAATGTCTTAGTCAATGAACCATTCAGAAGCTACCCCTGTAAGGCTTTCTCCAAAGTACGCCATCAATAATTCTTCTTTTCCTCCTGCTCCCCTTAATTGATTGCAAAACTTTTTCAAATGAGCTACAGGATCACCGTGTCCTTCATATTTGTCAAATTTTGGCATTTTGAACCCTATCGGCAAATGGACATCAGGAAACATACATAAATCTTTGTATGAAACACTTTTTGGTCCACCTATTCCTTGCATATTTCTCATACTTTGTTCCAGGCTTCTAACTTTTCTAGCCATCTCCTCCTGTTCCTCATTCTTTGCAATCTTCTCAATCACGATAAGAGTATCGCGTTGATGAACATGATAATGTGGATTTTGTGATTTGAAAGTCATTTCAGGAGGATATAACATATCATGATTTGGTTTTCCCATATTCTTTGGTATTGTCGGTTGAATACTCGCAGTAGCTGGCGCTACAGAAGTAAAAAGTGGGTTATTTATGACAGATGGATTTGGTGGGCGCACGGTAGAAGTACCAGCAACTCCAGACATATTAGCAAATGGGCCAAACCCTGGTGGGAAAAATGGATCACTAGTTTGAACTGGGTCAGAATTTGGATCATTTGAAGTTGAAAGTCCAGGGATTGAAGAAGGCGGGGCTTGTCCATTCAACCAAGCTTTGTACATCTCCGTCATCTGTTGTTTTAATGACTTTATTTCTTCCATTGATGCTACTTCCTGCGAAATCAACTGATTATGCTTTTCTTCACTATCAGACCCTATATCTTCTCTGCGAGTCATTCTTCTTTTACCCTTGTATCTGGTGTTATACGGATGTGATGCCAGTTTAAACCACAAACCAACCACCAATTATTTTATCTTTCTGTTACCAAGTAGCAAACGAGTAAGTGTTATATATTTAACACATTATAATGCCACGTTATATGCCAAGTTTCTATATGCATTTCCCAACCTATCATGGAAGCTTTGTGTTTCATCCCGGCTTTTCTAGGCATATTTTCAAAAGTTATGATCGAACCCTTTGGAGGGTTGCCTACGTATCATGTCAGGACATGAATCAGATCTTGCGTAGTTCGGGAGGAATTTAACAAAATTATTTTGTCCCTTTTTTTTTATTATTATTGAAGAAAATAAATAAAGTAAGTAAAGTAAAAAATATGTAATATATATAGAAATAAACAGTCAACTTCATTACATTCTATAATATAAATATGATAAAATAACTGACCCAACTCCTAAAATAAAACCTACTAACTGACATCTGAAAACTAAAAGACATAATATCTAAACAAGAAATTTTAAAACTGAAAATGAAAAAAACTATGACAAAGACAACAACGATCCATTCAAGGAGATTTCGATTTAATATGTCCTCCGAAACTCAAATATATGTCCTCCAATGAAGTAGTGAGTCGTTGTGCGAAAGCTGGTACTTGTGCCAAAAAGTCCTCACAATCCAACTGCTGATAATCCAAACCCATTCTGGCAGTATCCTGCGCTACACGGTGGATCTTCCCTCGAAGGGAACTGAATGCCTGATCCCATTCCTGGGCCTGTCGATCTCGGAAATCAACCATCTTTCTTGCACGTTGTTCACGAGCAGAAACAACCTCCAACTGTTCTCGCAATATTCCTTTTTCACGAATCCACTGAGATCTCTCTCGATCAAATTCTTCTTGCATATTCTTTTCAACTTCTTGAAGTTGTTGTCGGCGAGATGCGGCAAGTTCTGCAACATGTGACCCCCTAGTGGTAGCAAACTTGATTTGTCCCCGAAGTGCAACCTCAATAGTTGCTGACTTAGCTTTCTCTTCATAAAATTTCCTTTGTTGTTCGTCTATTTTTTCCCTGGCATGCTCTAATTCTTCTCTCAAAACTTGGTTGGCTTCATGATGTTCTCGCATGGCTTTTTCAATTCCTATCCTGATTGCATCTTCCTGATCTATAGGTCCCTTAACCAATTTTTCTGGTCTGACTGGAGGACTCGACTGTTCTTCAAACCATTCCCGGTAATCTGGGTGCACTTCTCCTTTCTCACGCTCTATGACCATCGTTTCAATTCCCATAATACGGCGACCCTCCCAAATCTGCTGGGCCAAATCTTCTAGAAGTGAAATCTCTGGTCTGACCTCAAATACGAACTCAGCCATATCTTCCGTTATGGGAATGGTTTGACGCCTGCCTAGCTGACGCAGAACTCTCAATGGAACATACGGTTGAACACCTCTAATACCTATTAATAACAAGAATGGACGAATGACAGAACTATATATGATTTGCCTCCAAGGGAACCAATGGAGATTACAAGTGATTTTATCTGTTGTCAAAGAACGAAAAAGTTTAATCCAATCTCCAATTTCTTTTGGACATTTATATTTCTCCATCCTTTCCTCGTAATCGTTGATGCGATTGAATCGCTCGGGATTGAACCTTGTCAATGTAGGACGTTGATAAAGATGCTCCACAATCCACATCTGTAACAAGATATTACATCCCTCAAAAAAACTTTTTCCTTTCTGACAAACAGTCAGAGCACGGTAAATATCATCTAGGATTATTGGTATCATAGTGTAATCTTTCTTAATCAATATCTGTACCACTCCCGCTAAATGAATATTAATTTTTTTTTCTCTTCTCGGGAAGATCATAGTGCCTAAAAAGTCTACCATGAATGCAAATCGTCTGTGAATTTTCCAAACCTCAAAACTCCCCTTATTACAAAGTTCTTTACCGTACTTTTGAAACCCCTCTTGCTTTCCATATCTGTCATACAAAAACTGCAAGGAAACCCAACCTTTTTTCATTGATTCTTCTTTTATGTTCCTTATGTTCATGAGCTTGCAAAATTTGTTTATCGAAATAAGTCTTGGGGCTATAAGTTTCTTCCGATGCATATCACCATATCCAACATAGCCTGCTATCTCTTCTAAAGTAGGTGTCAACTCAAAATCTGAAAAACGGAATACATTATTCTTCGGGTCCCAGAAATTCAGTAATGCAACAATCAACTCCCTATTAGGGTTGATTCTCATGATACTCGTCAAAAAAACCAAATACTTATGTATTTCGCCATAATCGAATGTATCCATTGCATTCCACCATAACCAAAGTTGCAGAGGGGTACAATCCACAACCTGAAGCGGTACACTCCCATCTCTCTTTCTCTTTGGACGCTTTCCACGAACAGGGGGGGACATTTTATACCTATTGAAAAGGACATAAGATTAATAAATATCTAAACTTAGACAAAACTTAATTTATTAATTTTGAAAAGAATTTATAACTTAACTTGTAAAACCTAGTGCGACCATTATTTAAACTTAGTTGCAAAGAACAATTTTATCAAAAATCAAAGTGAGAGAAACATGATTGATAATAGTATTTTTTATTTAAATTGACTCTATCAAAAACTTTTCTATAACAGACTTCTAGACAATTTTATCTATATGTTTGAAGACAATATTCTCTAAGTGCAAAATAAAATAAAAGGACTCAGAAATAAAGAAAAATAGAATGACCGTTTTATGTATGAAGTTGTATAAAATTTTCAGTCTCACGACCCTAAAGGTTCAGGACTTGTTAAAATTGATATATATATATATATATTTTTTATTTGTTTTTTGTAAAAACTTAGCCTCATGATCCCTAAATATCTGGGTTGTTAAAATATATAATTATTTTATTATTGTTATTATTTTTTTTTATTATTTTTTTTTAAAAACCTTAGCCTCATGATCCCTAAAGATTCCGGGCTATTGAAATATATATAAATATTTATTTTTTTTGTAAAACCTTAGCCTCATGATCCCTAAAGATTCAGGGCTATTAAGATATATATAAAAATTGGACTTGAGAATTAGAAAAATAATTATGAAAGTAATCATATTTTCAAAATATTTTCCAATAAATCTATGAATAATTTTTTAAAAGATAGGGTCGTATCCTGGGAAGGACTTCCTACGTATCTCACTAAGAGTGAGAATCAAACCCCCGTAGTTCATAAAGATTGTAAAAACTATGTTGCTGTATATTTAAAAAAAAATTATTTTAAAAATAAAATTTTTCTTTCAAAAATGATTAACTAAATTTGAGAATAAATTAATCTCTCGTATTTTAAAATTGCCTAAAGCCGGTCAACAAATAAATAGTCTTCATAGCAAATGTCAAAGAGCACGTAGGATGCACATGTTGGTCTTTATAAATTAGGTCACCTGTCCTAGACATACCCGGCCCCTGTGCCAAGTCCCGCTAAGTCAAATGCATATGATGCAAATAAAGCGGTACCTAATAGGGATAATCAGATTCTGAGTTTTCAGTTTTTCTAAGTTTAAACCTAATAGGGATAGGTGTCTAGACTGGCTTACCCGAGCGGACACTCGAGCCGGGGAGGGACAACTTGGTCGGTAGCAGGGCAACACAGCCTTCGTTGTCGATCCGAACCCCGCCTAACATGTGTGACTATATCCTTCACCGGGTGCCTTGACACTCCGGCTATCTCAAAAAGAAGGTGGGATGCATATACTGCATTCCCTCTATCCTATTTCAGAGACTCAGAGGGGGTACGCAAGAGAAGACAATATATAATACAAATCAAATAATATCAAAGCGGTAAATAAGCGACAAGTAGCACATAAGGCCAATAAACACAATATCAACAATAATTAAAGCAAATATAAGTCAATATAAAAAGCTTGAATTCTTATCAGTCCCCAGTGGAGTCGCCAGAGATGTCACACCCCTTTTTTCGTCCGAAGGGATCGAAGTCGAAGAGTTTTTCCAATTAAAGTGACAATATTTAATAGGGATTATTTTAATTACTTTCAGAGTCGCCACTTGAAATTGACTTATGGTGTTCCAAGTCACCTTTTTGAATCCCTAGTCAAAAGAAAATGACTCTTTTATTTTGGTCTGCGAAAACAGAAGACCGGGTAAGGAATTCTGTTAACCGAAGGAAAGGTGTGAGGCACCCCTCGAGTCCCGTGGTTCTAGCACGGTCGCTTTTATTGACTTATTCTGACTTAAATTATTTTAATAAATTGTGTTAAGGCTTAAGATCGCTCATTTTAAATATACTAAAACTCATCTATTATTTCATATTAAATAAATCGGTGAAAGTTTAAAAATATTTGTCAAATTAATTTTAGAAAAAAAAAAGTATTTGCCAAGGTGTATTTTTTATATCTTTAAATTTTAAATATCTCGGAAAGATGTGTATGCCGCATTCTTAATTGAGACGAATATTTTAAAACGCGTCTAAAATTTATTTACCATTAAAAACATTGATTCGCCGCTTGTAAACTAGTAATAATTTTAAAATTATTTATTTTTATTCTAAACCAATTAAACCATATTCGATTAAATTATCACTACTTTCATAATAAATAAAGTAATTATTTAAAGTATGTATATATATATATATATATATATATATATATATATATATATATATATAACAACAAACAAACAAAATAATTAAATAAGGATTATAAAATAAAATAACATATTAAAGCATTTACATGAATTACTATTATATATTTGTATGTACAGAGAGATATGTATTAAAAAGAAAGCAACAAAACTACAAGAAGTAAAGTGATTTTCGCCAGTTTTGGGGATAGGATATGGCCCGTGATGGGGATTAGTAGAAGTACGCCTGCCGATGATTAAATTCGGCAAGGTGCAGCGTTTTTGGTAACGGAAAACGGAGAGAAAAAGGGAGCGGCACATGGTTGTCCATCAGTTTTTCGTCGGAGATCGAAAAAAAATCCGGCCAGATCTGGCCATGTTGGTTCTGGCGGCGGTTTTGCCATTAATGGCAGCAGCAGTAGTTATGTTATTTTTTCGGCGAAATTTTTCCGGAAAATCAAAATAATAACCTTTTTTTTTTTAACTTTTTTTTTTTTTTATCGATTTCACATCTTCTTCTTTTTATTTTCTCACTTTTTTTTCGATCTCTGCGTATGTGTAAAGTGTGTTATACGATATATATTTCTTCTCTTAATTGAGTCTGTATTATGTGAATAGTGTTGGAGTGAGTAATCATATTTTGAAAGAAAAAAAAAAGTTACTTAATAATTCTCTGATGAAAAGTCATACATAAAACTACATTATCACATCTACTTCACACAGAACACATCTTAAATATTTGCACTCATACATTCTAAAATAAATTTTATAATATAAATGATACAGGATTGAATAAAAAAAAAACTGTTATTAAAATGAGTAATGAAGCAACAAAGTTGTCACTCGAAACTTTAGACGAAATTTAAACTTCAACTTTTTTTTTTTTTCTGATTACTTGATTGATGTTTTTCTTTCTCTGTTTTTTTTTATCTGATCTTGGTGGATGTGTTTCTGATACCGTGTTCATGTCTGTAGAATCCTTTAAATACAGGTATTTGGGAGGGAGTAGTTATCTTTTTTGGGGGGAATAGTTATTATCTGATAGGGGGAAGGGGATTTTAAAATTTAAAAACTAATGCTCCTCCCTTTTATTTATATATATAAAAAATATAGAAAATAATAGTAATAATAATAAAAAAAAATAAAAAAAAATAAATAAAATAATAATAATAACAAATATAATAATTAATTAATTTTATATTTAACAAAACATAATAACAATTTATAAATAGTCAAATATAAATAAAATAATACAAAAACAATTAATTTTATTAAAATTTAATATATATATAGAGAGAGAGAGATTATTTTATTATTATTTTTAATATCTCAAAATTAACATTACCTAATTATTTATTTTTAACTAAAAAATTATTAAAAATAAAATTAATAATCAAAATAATGTATGACTGAATATTTAAAATTGAGGGAGGATCAAAAATCACATGTCTACACTTACATTTTGTTTGTTATATTATTATATATCCTGAGCCGGGGGTCTATCGAAAACAGCCTCTATACTTCATCTGAGGTAGTGGGATGGACTATGTACACTTTACCCTCCCCGAACCCACTTGATGGGAATACACTGGGTATCTTCTTGTTGTTGTTGTAAATGTGTCCTCTTCAATTACTTAAAAGGTATTTCCGCATTTAATATTAGTTGTCCATTTTTTTTATTTACTCACCCCTTAAAAAATTATTAATTTACTTTTCATCCACTTCTTTAAAAATTAACTTGTTAAAATTTATAAATTTGTTTAGGCTTTCAAAAAATATTAATTGAAGGAGTAAAATGAAAAAATTTTAAATGAACGAGTAATTTGAAATAAGTATTTATAATAAGGTATAATTAATATGAGATCAAGGAAGTATATTTATGTATTCACTGTTTGGGGTTTTCCACATAGCTAGTATTGGACAAAAATTAAAAAATATAAGATCTCTTCTTGAAATCGATCAATTATTATTTATGAGCATGGAGAAAACGAGAAAGAAGATAATAAGTATGCCGTACTCATAAAGCTCGAAAGCACGCACTAAAACAACAATTTATTTTGCAACATGTATTTTAATAGCTTAAAAGAACAAGCCAAAAATAAAAAGTGGGTAGGGGTTTACACAAAGAGGATGAATAAGAAAAATAATAAAAAATTATTCCCTTCATCTCATTTTATGTGTTGTCATTTCTTGTTTTATCCGTCTCAAAAAGAATAGGGAAACGGCTCAAATATGTCACTGAACTATTAGAAATGGCTCATTTATGTCATCCGTTAAAAGTCGGGCTCATTCATGCCATCGTCGTTACAAAACTGTCTCATCCATGCCATTACTTTTAACAACTGGTTTTTAGAAAACAGTTTTGCCACGTGGTGGCATATTAGAGGTCCACGTCATTTTTTAAATTTTTTTTATTAAAAAAAAAATTAAAAAAATTAAAAAGAAAAAATTTAAATTTAAATAAATAAATAAATTTTTTTTTGATGCATTAAAAAGAATCCATCCAACTTTTTAATCCATTAAAAATTAGTTTGATCTATGCTTTTAAAATTTGAGATTATTTGTATATTGCCTCATATCAATAGTTTTTTTCCTTTTCTGGCTTTCACGTGTGACTCTGTTCACAATACGGATCAATAATATGATCATCTCCCTTTAAACTAAGTTTTACTTGATTAATTGCTATTAATTAGTTAATTTTGAGGTTATTTGTGTATCACCTCATATCATCCAAGTATTTATAGTTACCAAGCTCATCGACTTTTTTCTTGGTTGTATGCGGCTTAAAATTGTGGTCAAATATAGTAAATTGATCCATAGACAAGCAAAGACAATAAGACAATACGTCTCATGCCGTCACTCTATCATCCCCATACCTATCCTGCAAAAATTTCAGTATAGTGGCGTTGATATCAATTATTGTGCTAATTAATTACCATAAAATACTTTTAATATTGTATGATATCATTCGCTTTGAACCAAATTGACTTTTTTTTTTCAAGAGACCTTAAATATCCGATATTTTATAAATAATTTCATTTCTTTTTTACTTTTCACGTGGGACATTGTTCTCTCAAACACTCATTATACTGGTCCCTTTCATCTTTTTTAATATGTCGTTTAATGCTTTGACACAATCATATATTAAGATAATTATTTGACAATCAACATTAATCATTGGAGGTAGAATATTTGTCTAAATTACAATTATGTTTTTCTTAAATTACAATTTGATTTAATGATATAGTTACATAAAAATTGACGAGACGTCATAGTTTTATATCCTTATATAATTAATTTTATGTGGACCAATCCTAATTAAAAATTGAATAAAAATAATATATAAGTCATGGATGCAAGTTACAACTCACAAGTATTATGTATGTATAGTCTTTATCATTTCATTAGATACTTAATTCAATGAATTGATTAATTCCAAAATTTTATTGTTCTTTTCTCTTTAATGAAATAAAATATCTAAGAAGAAAGAATAAAATGAAGATGACATGGAATTTGTATAATATAGTCTAAGGCCAGTTGGCATATATAAAAACAAAAGTAAATCCAATATATTTTTGATAAGTTAGATAACATGGGAGTATATATATATATATATATATATATATATGTTCATTGATTTCTTCATATATATTTTTATGTTATTTTAAAATCTTTTAATGAAAATTTTGACTCTAATATTAATCTAATCGTCATAGATCAAACAAATTTTTAATGGATCAAAAAGTTGGGTGGATTCTTTTTAATGGATAAAAAAAAAATTAAAAAATGACGTGGACCTCTAATATGCCGCCACGTGGCAAAGCTGTTTTCTAAAAACCGGCTGTTAAAAGTGATGGCATGGATGAGCCAGTTTTGTAATGGCGATGGCATGAATGAGCCCAACTTTTAACGAATGACATAAATGAGTCATTTCTGATAGTTCAGTGGCATATTTGAGCCTTTTCCCAAAAGAATATCATCTTTCCTTATTTGACAGCTATTTAATCGCATCATTCCTAGTTTATCCTTAATGGATCTCATTTAATAAGAAAGGACAATTAAAAAGTAAACATTAAAGGAAAAAATACATAAAGTAGCATACTTAAGTATTAAATTACAAAACATGGCAACACTTTTATTAAATTACATTTTGTAGCATATGTATTTGTATGTATTTGTATTTTTGTTGAAACAGTTTGCAAAAATACAAAATACATATTGATCATAAGGGCAGTAAAAATCATATGTATTTGTATTTTTGTAGCAACAGTTTGCAAAAATAAAAAATACAATTTGCTATATTATGTAATTATGAAACTGCTGCTATGAAACTCATAATTAAGGGGATAAGTATGCTATTTCTGAATTTTACCCAACATTAAATTGGCTTTAAGAGGGGCAATTTTATAAACTTTACAAAGTCATCATTTATTTCTAAACTCTGTGTGCGATCAAATGGCAACACAGAAAATGAGACGGAGAGAATTAAATTGACCATTATTTTTAGAAATAAATTATAAATATTATCATACCAATAAACTTATTACATTCTATGGAGCACTTAATTGCTAGAACACCTGCAGAGGAGTCTACCTTGCCTAAGACTTGGAAAAAAACTAAGTACATATTCTCTCAATGTATCCCTCACACTGCCTGGCACCTTTAGATCCTCTATACATGTCAATTATCTCAACTACATTTTGTATTTACTAAAATAGAAAACTAACATCAACATTTTGTAGCCTCTAGAGATCTTACGATTTCTAGCTTGCCAAATGTGTAGTGTACAGTAACATCCTGAATTTTTGATTCAGGAAAAATTTGGAGTTTTTGAACTAACTGCCCTGACTACGACTCTTCCTACGAGTCGTAAGGTGTCGTGACGGATCGTAGGTCCCAAATCGTAGGTTGTCCAATGAGTTTTGCCTGAGTTACTGTCTTGGTGACGACTTGAGATCATGAATAGTAAAAACTCATTACAAGTTGTATAGTCCCCTTCCGTAGCCAAATCAGTATGATGCCCAAAGTGTTCCGCCTTGAGTATGACTAGACTCTACAAGTCGTAATGACTCTATATGAGTCATAAGGTGCCAATCATAGGGTGATCAGTGAGTACCCAAAAGTTACTATCTTGTAGGGGTGGGCATTCGGTTTGTTCGGTTTGATTGTTGAATATCGGTTCGGTTTTTCGATTTTCGGATTGACGAAAATGAAAATCAAAATTATTTCGGTATGGTTCATTTTTTACAAATTCGGTTCGGTTATTTCGGATTTTTATTTTGGTTTTAAAGATTAAAGTAGTGAACATTTAAAATTGATGATTTTTCTAGAAAAATAATCTTTTTTTCAAACCTATTTTTCATTCTCAAATATAATTAATTCAACACACATAAATAACCATAAATATCGATCTCACTGATTCATCACCGTTGGCGTGACGACAGTGGTCGTACTCGACAGCAACTGCCGACGGTAGTGACGAACTGAGCAAATGACTGTCGTTGGCGATGTTGAAATTTTAAATGAACTGACGAACTAAGGATGGTTGAGTGTCGCTGCAGCCTTCACGTTAATGTTAGGGTCTACAACAAAGCAGTATATTAGGATTTAGGATTACTAAATGATTATAATTTATATATTTATATGTTATATCAGATTATATTATATTTTTAGTATATTTATATATATATATATTAAATTATATATACATTATAATATATTATTTATATAATTTCGATTTTTCGGTTTGTCCAAAAAAAAGTTTGTAAATCCAAAAACCAAACCGTTTAACCAAATTTCTAAAATTTAAAACGAAACCAATCCGAAAAACTAAAAAAACAAACCAAAATTAAATTTGGTTCGATTTTTTGATTTTTTCGGTTTAAACCAAAATATGTCCAGCCCTACTATCTTGATTACGATTCGGACCCTACGAGTCGTAGTGAATTCTTACAAGCCATATAGTGACCCATAGTCACTGGCGATAATTTTTTCAACTTTTAAATTAACGGTGTTTTGGACATTTCTCTTTTTCCCTAAACATAACCCGCAACTTTAAAACCTTATTGGGACCCCATTCCCATCCATAACACACCAAAAATAACTTCTCTTTTCTCATAAATTTTCTCAAGCAAAAGCATTAGGGTTTTCTCAGGGTTGATTATCTAAAGCTTTCAAGGACAAATTCTCTCCAAAATTGTGATCCTTTTAGGTATATACCTCTTTCCCCAAAACGTATTTTGTTAAAAACATATGCTTAAATGGTTACTCATGTGGTTTAATTATTGATTTTTGGTTATGGATTGAGGATTTTGAATGATTGTTGTTTGTGTGATGTTTCATGTTTATATATGAATTATTTATATTTTAAATAGTGGTTTTGAAACCAATTAGATGTATGGGTATGTGAATTGAACGGGAATGTGGTTTTCCCCAAGCTTGATGTGTTAATGACTTGAAGCTTACAATAACCTCAACCTAATCTTGTGAAATTGACTTTGAACATGAGAATATGTTAAAAAGTATTTTGAAACCTTGCACTGTATAAAAGAGTAACGGAACTTGAATTGACTTTAAAGAGGGCTTGATGTCCATAAATTGAAATTGAATTGAAAACTGCGGAATCCTATTGGCGGAGGGGTTAGAGTCCCACTTGGCTAGCTGATTTAGTTCCTACTTAGGACTTTGGATTCCCGTTGGCTAGTTGGGTTAGATTCCCACTTGGCTACATGGTTTGGTTTCTACGTGGAAATTTAGAGTCTCATTGGCTAATTGGGTTAGAGTCCCATTGGCAAATTGATGGATTTAGCAAAGTAGCATGTGCTTGCAAGCTATAGTCGGTATGAAGATACTACTTGATAATGTCTTAATGAATGACTCTTTACTTGATGATTAAGAATGTGTGAAAAGTGTTTTAATTGGGTTTTAATGGGGGTTGTGTAGCTATGTCGTGAAAGTGAAGGTCCTGAGGGGCCAATACTGGAAACCGTGGTTGCCGACACGGAGGTCTAAATGTCCGGGTGGTTCAAGTCCCCTATGTTATATGACTGAGCGCTTAAGTCACTCTTGACACATGTCGGGAGGCTCGAGTCCCCGATAGTTTATATGTATACGTGATTATACTTTGATTTATGCAGCCACACGCACTGGGGCCCTTCCATCTAAGGGAGAGATGGACCCATATAACTCGTAGGTGTCTTATTATGATGGTTATGCTACACAGCCCAGGTTAATGAGTTTTAAAGAACATGTTAAACCTACTACCCAATCCCAACACCTATTATATATATGTATGCATGTATGTGAATATGTACAATGAGTTTGAAATTGAACTTTTAATTGACATTATTTTATTCTTATCCCTAAGTTGCATACTAGTGCTCAACCCACTAACTATTTTTGGGTGTTATATCTGACGGGACCCAACCGGAGGCCTTGTCATAATGGGCATCCCAAGTCCGACCAAGATCGGAGACCAGCCCCATAACCCAACCCAACCTCCAACCGCCTGCCCTGAGTTGGCTGAATTTCAGCATGTAACAAGATAGTGTAACAGCTCACCTGAAGATCCGAGATAGGATCACAACCGTGACCGACCTAACCGAGTCCAACCATCCCATACCAACAATACAATCATACCAAACCAATAACGAAACAACGGCCGTAAACCAGACTATAATCAAAGATGTTCCAAAATATAGTATAATTAATCCCAAAATAGAATACGATGGAATAGTGAGAAATTATGTCCGGTGATGCCAGCCTCAATACCAATACAAATGCTAAGGCTTACACCTATACCGATCCCGCTTATTCCAACCCATTGTAGTACCACAAAGCCTCTAACCAAAAGAGTAATAACATTCGGTTGGGTCATGCCCCTAACCATGGCCAAAACCAATATCCAAAATAAAATCAAGTGTCTAGAAATATCCATAACATGAAATGAAGCCTTCTGAAAGGATGAAATCTTACCACTTCAGTCCAAATGCTAATCCCCGAGTCAATCACTGTGTAGGAGGAGTAGAACGACCGGTTCCAGCATAGCGTGGGTATACAACAACCGGTAGATGGGTTAGCGGGTGAACGCTAGCATGATCTCAGGATAAGGATAAAATAATGTCATTTATAAAACTAAAAAAAACCATCCATATGCATACAACCATATATATGTATATATATAACACTATGTTGGGAAAGGGGACTGGGTTTAGTATGCCTTTAAAACCTTTACCTGGGTTGTGTAGCTTTGCAGTCCTAAACCACCCATGAGCTATATGGTTTCAGCTCCCCCTGCTGAAAGGGCAACAGTGCATGAAGCCGCATTACCAGGGAAGAAAATTTTGGATAATTAGTACATCCCCAAAAATATAGTGTGGCATCATGCACATGATCACCAAGACCAACCTCACATCGGCAAATATGAGTTTCCAGTTTTGGTCCCCCCAGGACCTCCACCTTCCACGAATTTGCTACACACCCCGCCATTATTGACCAATTAAAATCATTACCAAGCAACCAAACAATTCATTTAACATTTATTAACCAAGGCCATTTAGTGGTGGTATCGTCATATCGATCATACTTGCAAGTATTATCCATAGCCAACCATATATAGGTTTAAGGGGGCTTCCAAGTGCCCTTCCATTTACTATGTTAAACAACTTGGAGGATTCCATGTACCCCACAAGCATAACTATTTAGCCATTTACCTTTCCAATCCATTTAAACTATGTATAATTTCTTTACCAAGTTTTAAAACAAGCAAGAGTTCCATTAAAAGTACTCAATGCAATGAAAACATTGTTATAGGTATTTTGTCAAACACATTGGGGGCATAATATAATCAAAACCACTTCCAATTACCATTAAACCATTCTCATGCAATCCAATTACCCAAAACCACCATTAATGCACATAAATCATAATTAAAACTATAGAAAACCATAACCAACCATTTAATATCAAAACCCCCAAATCATATTTGTAAACCAAAATCATACAATCAATGAAGTCATAAGAACCATGCTTATAGTTCGAATTAACAATGAGGGAAGAGAACATGTCTTAAACCAAGATGATGATGGAAAGAAATCACCAAGACAAGCCCCAAATCAGTCCTCTAGTTGAAACCCTAGTTGCCCTTGCCCAAAAGCTTTTGAGAGAATTATAGAGTGTTTTAGAAGAGTTTCTAAGTGTTAATGAATGGAATAATAGGGTAAATAACCTCCCGAGTAGGCTAGAAGTCGTGGGACCTTATTAGTATAAGTGGAAAAATGTTCAAAATACCCCCACTTAAGTTGCACAAAATCCCATCCCAGGGGTACGACTGACCCTCACGAGTCGTACCCTCCAACACTAGTAGTACCCTCCACTCGTATACTAGCCTCAACCTTTGGATCCAACACTGTCTAGCATATGACTCATCCAACCAAGTCGTATCCAAAGCATACAATCCGTACCCTTCATTCGTACCTATGGAAGATTTAAACCCATGGATAATTTAGACACTGTCCACCATACGAGTCCTAGGTACGACTCGTACCCTAGCTTACGACTCATGGTGAGATACTCGTACTCAGATCTAACCTAAGTAACCAAGTCTAAGATTAAGTTAAGGAATCAAATGTTCCATACCTACCAATACGACTCGCACCTGTAAGTCGTATCCATTCCAGTAACCAAAATCAATCCCACCAACCAACACTAGTCAGCATACGAATGGATCTTACCATCCATACCTGAACATACGGCTCAAACCCTTGAGTCATACTGGGTCCAAAGACCAGTATTTCAGGAAATTTTCTAAGGTCCAGAGATCAGGGTGTTCAGTCTCCCCCACTAGAAACATTCATCCCCAAATGACGGATAAGGTAGGGGTAACCACACGCACGAGTCATTTGCATTATCAAATATATTTTCGATCTTTAATAAAGTTTAAAAACAAAGAGGCAAAGATATTAATCTTTCCTTTAACAACCTAATAAAATAAAGATGTGTTGAAGACACATACCTTCCGCACGAATCCCATGAGCAGAAAACAAATACAGATATTTGGACTTCATGTCCTCATCCGCTTCCCATGTAGCTTCTTCCGCCTTATGGTTTCGCCAAAGAACCTTAAACAAAGCCACATTCTTGCTCCACAACCGACGAACCTTTCTATCCAAGATTTCAATCGGGACTTCTTCATAAGACAAAGAATACGTGAGACCTAATACTTTCAAAGGAATAACCGAAGAAGGATCATCAATTCACTTCCTCAACATGGAAACATGGAATGCAGAAGGAACCAAGCTCAAGCTAGAAGGAAACTCCAACTCATAAGCAACATTACCAGCTCTCTACAAAACTTCATAAGGACCAACATATCGGGGACTGAGCTTCCCCTTCTTACCAAATCGTACTACTTCCTTCATGGGAGATACCTTGAGAAAAACCTTATCCCCAACCTCAAACTCCAAGTATCTGCGCCTAACATCTGTATAGGACTTTTGGCGACTTTGGGCAACCTTAAGACTCTCCCGAATCACCTTCACCTTCTCCATAGCCTAGTAAACCAAGTCTGGACCAAACATATCCGCCTCACCAAACTCAAACCAACCAATAGGAGATCTACACCTCCAACATACAATGCCTCAAAAGGGGAAACACCAATACTAGAATGATAGCTATTATTGTACGCAAACTCCACCAAAGGCAGATGCTCAACCCAATTGCCACCTTAATCAAGCACACAAACCCGACGTATATCCTTCAATGTCTGAATAGTTCTCTCCTCTTGCCCATCCACCTGCGGGTGGAAAGAAGTACTCAAACTAACCTTTGTCCCCAACCCTTTAGAAAAAGGTCGCCAGAAGTAAAATGTAAACTGCATGTCATGATCAGAAATAATAAAAATAGGAACCCTATGCAGCTTCACAATCTCCTGAAGCTACATCTTCACATAATCCTCCACTAAGAAGATAGTCCAAACTGGCAAAAAGTACATAGACTTAGTCATCCTATCCACGATGATACAAATTGAATCATATTGATTTTGAGACCGGGGAAGACCGGTAACGAAGTCCATATTGAACACTTTCCATTTTCACTCGGGCAAATCAATTTCTTGATACAACCCTCCTGGTCTCATGTGCTCAACCTTAACCTGTTGACACACCATGCACTTGGAGACAAAATTAGCCACATTTTTTTATGCCATTCCACCAATAGATTTACTTGAGATCATGATACATCTTAGTCGAGCCGGGATAAATAACATAGCACGACTCATGCGCCTCAACCAAAATCCTTTATGGAAAACCATCGACGTCAGAAACACACAACCTCTTTTGGTATCATAAAGTACCATCTTAAACACCACTATCTTTTGCCTACCAACGTCACTCTTGATTTCTATCAAAACAGGATATATCACTTGTCTCTCCTTAATCTCCACACCAAAAGATAATTGAACCACTTCTTGCACCATCATACCACCATTCTTGGATTCCAAGAGGCGAACTCCAGGAGTAACCAAGCGATGAATATCCTTCACCACATCCCGCTTTCCTTCTTCCACATGATCCAAACTCCCCATGCATAACCTACTAAGAGCATCAGTAACCACGTTATCCTTACCTGGGTATTAGTGACAACTCATATCATAGTCCTTGAGAAATTCAAGACATCTCCTCTACCTGAGATTAAGCTTCTTCTGAGTGAACACATATTGTATACTCTTATGATCAGAAAATATATCAACGTGCACACCATACAAATAATGCTATGATATTTTCAAAGCAAACATAACCGCCAACAGTTTCAAATCATAAGTAGGATAATTTCTCTCATTTACTTTCAACTGCCTGGAAGCATAGGCAATCACCTTCCTTTGTTGTATCAACACACAACCAAGCCCTACCCGAGATGCATCACTATAAACCACGAACCCATCATTGGCTTTCGACGAAGTCAGAATTGAAGAAGAAGTTAACTTATCCTTCAACTTCTCGAAACTGCTTTCACAAGCATCTGATCAAGAAACCTTGACCTTCTTCTGAGTTAACTTAGTCAAAGGAGCAGCTATCGATGAAAAAATTTCCACAAACCGCCTATAATACTCGGCTAAACCCAAGAAAATCTGAATGTCGGATGGAGTTGTGGGTCTAGGCCACTTCTTTACCATAATAACCTTTTGTGAATCCACCATAATCCCTCACTAGAAATAATATAACCCAAAAAAGTTACAGCGTTCAATCAAAACTCACACTTGGAGAACTTGGCATACAAATGTTATTTTTTTAAGGTTTGCAATACCACACAGAGGTTATTAGCATGATTCACCTCACTCTTTGATTAAATCAGAATGTCATCAATAAACACAATAATGAAAAGATCCAAATACTGATAAAACCCCTTGTTCATCAGATCTATAAATGCCACCGGAGCATTAGTCAATCCAAATGACATTACCAAAAACTCAAAGTGTCCATATCAAATATGAAAAGCCATCTTAGGGATATCCACCTCCCTAATCTTTAGCTGATGGTACCCAGACCGAAGATCTATCTTAGAAAAGAACTTGGAACCTTGCAACTGATCAAACAGATCATCTATCCTTGGAAGAGGATACTTGTTCTTGTCTGTTACCTTGTTCAACTGTCTATAGTCAATGCACATCCGAAGGAAACTGTCCTTCTTGCGCACAAACAACACCGGTGCACCCCATGGAGATACACTAGGATGAATAAACCCCTTATCTGAAAGATCCTTAAAATGCTCCTCGAGTTTCCTCAACTCAATCGGAGCCATTCTATATGGAGGAATCAAAATCGGACGAGTATCCAGAACTAGATCAATACCAAACTCGAATTCCCTATCCGGAGAAACACCAGGAAGATCATCCGAAAAGACCTCTGGAAACTCATTAACCACTGGAACTGACTGGAAAGAAGGACCTTCTGAGTTAGAATCCTTAACCTGGACCAAATGGTAAAGACAACCTTTAGAAATTAACCTCTGAGCTCTAAGATAAGAAATAAATCTCCCACTAAGAGCTAAAAAAACACCCTCCTATTCTATAACCGGTTCACCAGGGAACCTAAAGATAATCCTACGAGTCCTACAATCTAAGGACGCGTAACAATAATACAACTAATCCATACCCAGATGACATTGAAATCCACCATACCCAACTCAAATAGATCCATTAAGGTCTTCTTGCCACCAATAGATACTACGTACCCCCTATAGACTCTCTTAGCAACAACTAAGTCACTTACCGGGGTAGAAATAGAAAAAGGGTCCGAAATAACTTCTGGATTGAAACCAAAAGAGACAGACATATAAGGAGTCGTATAGGAGAGAGTGAACCCCGGATCAAACAAATAATATACATTATGAAAGAAAAGTTGTAGTGATGCCTCAGATTCCTGTCGGGATGCCAAAGCATACAATCTGTTTTGACCAACACTAGAACCAGGAGTAGTAACAGAAGTAGATGCAACACCACCAGGTAGGAGAAGAAGATGAATCCACAAAAATCTTATTAACCCCCATAACAACCTTATTAATGGGACAATCCTTGAGCCAATAGCCTTCCTGGAAACACTTGAAGCATTTATTCCTTCCTTCATCGCAATACCCCCAATGAAGACGACCACAGAACCGATAAGAAGGGCATGAAGAAACTGACTGACCTCTGTTTGCCTGAGATTGGGCACCCTGTGCCCGAAAATTGTCATAACCTTAATGATGTCTGTCGCCCGCCTGGAAAGAAGCACTAGCAAAAGAGTAGGAACCAGAACTCCCCCACTTCTTCTTTGGCCATTTTCCACCATCCCAACCACCCTAATACTGAGAACCTCCCTGGTTAGAAAACCTGCTCCTCTAACCCTATTTATCCCTAAACTCTGCCAGCTTTCTTTTTTCATCCCCCACTTATTGTATATGAATAGTCAACCTAGAGATGTCCATATCTTTAATCAGCAAGGCGGTCTTGCTCTCCAAAATCAAATCCCAATTCAACCCAGAAGCGATCTTTCTTATTTCTGTTCGCATGTCAGCCACTAAATCAGGAGCATACCTTGACAATTGGTGAAACTTCAAGGCATATACCTTGACAGACATCCTCCCATGCTTGAGGTTAACAAACTTCTCTGTCTTTGCTTCCCTCAACTCTTGGGAAAGAACCAATCTAATAAGGCTTTAGAAAAAGTATCCCACAAAATCGGTTCTTCCACATCACCCCTATCGTTGTCCCACTATTTATATCACTGATATGTAACATCTTTGAGTTGATAAGCTGTAAAGCTTACCCCCTCCACATTGGTAGCCTACATCACCCAAAATATCTTTTCCATTTCATCTAAGAAGCCCTGTGGATCCTTCTCCACCTTCACTTTAGAAAAAATGGGACGACCCATCTTCATAAATTGGCCAACCATTGTGGCCTCAACAGAAAAAGCACCAGTTGCACCCCGCTAGCCTGAGCAACGACTATTTGAGCAATAACATGAATAGACTGATGGAATTCTGCATTAGCCACCTCACCTTGAGGAGGACTAGTAGCAACCGGTGGAAATCCAGAACTATCAAGTATAGGACTGTGATATTGAAGATGAACCCCAGAAGTAAGATGCACCCCTTCAGCATTACCCCCAGATAAGATAGAAGAATTTCCTTGTGTTCCAGATCTACAAGGCATGATCTAAAAACTGAATAAACAAGGATTAGAGAAGATTCCAGGACTGAGACTTTAATCTTGAAAATAGAATACCAAGAAAGTGAAACATTTTTAAATTTCATGTAGCCACTCCCTTATGAGTGTGACACACTAAACACCCTTCAAAGAGACTCTACTCGACACAACTTTGTGAACTCCCAATTGACCATGAACCTAGGCTCTAATACCAGCTTGACATGACCCGACTGGGGGCCTTATCGTAATAGGCATCACAAGTTCATTCGAGATCGGAGACTACCCCCGAAACCTAACCCAACCTCCAACCGCCTACCCTTAGTTGACTGAATTTTGACCATGTAACAAGATAGTGTAATAGCTCACATAAAGACTCTGGATAGGATCACAATCGTGACTGACCCAACTAGGCAACCATCCATACCAATAATCCAACCATACCAAACCAATACCGAAACAAGGGCCATAACCAAAGATGTTCCAAAACGTAGCATAATTAATCCTAAAATAAAATATGATGGAACAGTGAGAAATTATGACCAGTGATGCTAGCCTCAATACCAATAACAATGCTAAGGCTGACACCTATACCGATCCCGTCTATTCTGACCCATAGTAGGACCGCAAAGCCTCTAACCAAAAGAGTAATAAAATCTGATTGGGACATGCCCCCCAAACATGGACAAAACCAATATCCAACATAAAATAAAGTGTCTAGAAATATCCATAAAATGAAATGGAGCCTTTCAAAAGAATGAAAGCTCACCACTTTAGTCCAAATATTGATCCCCAAGTCAATCACAATGTAGGAGGAGTATATCAGTCGATTCCTACATAGTGTGGGTATACAGTAGCCAGTAGATAGGTTAGTGGGAGAACGCTAGCATGATCTCAGGATAAAGATAAAATAATATCATTTATAAAACTAAATAAAATCATCCATATGCATACAATCATACACACATATATATAACCATGCCGAGAAAGGAGATCGAGTTTAGCATGCCTTTACAACCTTTACTAGGATTGTGTAGCTTTGCTTGTCCTAAACCACTCACGGGCAATATAAGTTCAGCTCTCCCTGCTGAAAGGGACCTAGTGTGTAAAGTTGCACGACTAGGCAATAAAACCTAGGATGACTAGTATAATCCCCAAAATATAGTGTAACATCATGCACACAGTCACCAATACCAACCTCACATCGGCAGCTATGAGTTTCCAATTTTGGTCCCCCCGGGACCTCCACCTTCTACGGCTTTACTATATACCCCGCCATTATTGCTCAATTAAAATCATTACCAAGAACTAACCAATCCATTTATCATTTATTAACCAAGGCCATGTAACGGTGGTATCGTCATACTGACCATACTTGCAAGTACTATCCATAGCCAACCATATATAGGTTTAAGGGGACTTTCAAGTGCCCTTCCATTTACCATGTTAAACCACTTGGGGGATTCCATGTACCCCATAAGCATAACCATTTATCCATTTACCTTTCCAAGCCATTTAAACCATGAATAATTCCTTTTCCAAGTTTTAAAACAAGAAACAGTTCCATTAAGAGTACTCAATGCAATAAAAATATTGTTATAGGCATTTTGTCAAACACATTGGGGCCATAATATAACCAAAATCACTTCCAATTACCATTAAATCATTCTCATGCAATCCAATTAACAAAACCCACCATTAATGCACATAAAACATAATTAAAACCATGAAAAATCATAACCAACTGTTGACACCCAATTTTGGCTCGCTCTTTCTCTCTAATTAATTTTATCGATGTTCTTAGCCCTAACTAATTTTAAAATTAAATAAGAAATAAGACTCGTATTTTTATCTCTATTTTTATAAGTTTTCTAGTTTTCTATCATATTATAAAATATTATAAAATATTTTAATATAATTAAATATTTTAACAAATAAAATAAAATATCTTTAGTGATCGCATTCACATTTTTTTTTCTAATTTTATTCTTTAGGCGATATTGTGACCATATATATTTATATTTTTGTTATATAAAATATATATTTTATATTTTATTATACTCTTATTTCTACATATATATATACAACTTATGTGTGTAATATGTATATTAAATTAAAAATAATTTTAGAATATCTGAAAACATCGATAAAATTATTTTTAGTAGAAAAAGAGTATTTGGGCTAACAATAATTCAATTTAAACTTTTATTTTATTGTAACCTCAACTCTTATTCATAAATTTTAGCCATGGAGCTCAAGAATTGACCCATAATTCAGTACAATCTCCATGTCCGCTTCACCTTTTCCAATGAATATAGCCAGTCAATTTGTTTTTAGCCCATAGATCCGAAATTTTCAATCTCATAATTTATATTTACATATATATTTTATATATTTAATTATTTTTTATTATTATTTAATTTAAATCGTCCGGGCAAAAATCAGACGAACAAAAGTAGTGCCTTTAAAAATTAACTTTTCTATACTTGTGCATATATATATATATATACACATATGTTTTATTTATTATTATTATTTATAAAACACTTGTTCTTAGCCGTCCAATTAAAAAATCGAACGAATTAAAATAATTAATTTTAAATCAGCTTATATATACTTTACTATTATTTTTAGGATATTTATTCACGGATCAAAATTAATCAAGGAACCAATACAAACAACAACTGTCTTCCTCTCCCCTAGGCAAATACACGCTTTTCCTTTCCAAGGAGCAACGTTCCATCAGCATCAACTCTTCCCAAAACAAAACAAAGTCAAACGGCTGTTGTCCTTTCTCTTCCCATCTCCTCTCTCTCACCCAAATCGGAGGGGCTAGCAGCCATAGCTGTCGCGCCCCTGCCGCTAGCCTACCAAGATTCTCCCCTTCTCGGCCAAGTCCAACCCACGAATCTCTGAAATCAGAGAGAAACAGTCCCAAATTGGTGCAATAACAGAAGTGTCTTTTGAAATCCTCCATTAAGGCATGAGAAACGTTTGAAATTTCGAGTATGTGAGGTCCCTTTCAATTTTTAAATTTTGATTTCCTCCCCTTCGATTTGCCCGTTGGCCCCTGCAAAGTTTTGGTTTCAAATCCGGACTTGAAAAGTCCGGATTTGCCGATAAATAGTTACATTTTTCACTCTTGAGGAGAGGGTTTTTTTTGATTGGAGGGTGAAGGGATTGGGGTTTTTCGGATGTTCAAAAACAGAAGAGGGAGATTTAGGAAATTGGGGGAAACCCGAAATAAAAGGACTTCTTTGAGAAAGGTTCAAAACGGAGTTCTCGATTTCGGGAGATAAGAGAGAAAATTAAGATTTCAAATTCGGAGAGGGGAGAGCACACATTCAATTTTTCAAAAAATCTTTGGTATTTTCTTGATTTCGAGATTGAGTTCCAAAGTCGAGCTCAAGCCGGAAACTTGACGTTGAAGCCTCAAGTTTGCTGCTCAAATCAAGGTAATCATTCGGCCTTCATCCCTTTTCTCTTTCATCTATTTTGGCTATGTGAATATGTAACTTATTTGGCTTTTAAGTATATGTTGGTGTTGTTTCTTGTTCTCTGCGAATACGATTCCTGAATATGTCCTTGTTTTAAATTGTCGACTGTTCAATATACGGATGTTTAGTGTGAGGAGTTCATCCTCCCCTGTTTTATATTTTACCAAATACATATGAGTTTGAGGGACTTCACACAACTAACTGTACATCGCCCTTTTAGGTGCATATTTGTTTCATCTACTCTCTTTATATTATTTACAGATTGAGTTTTAGGAATATACGAATCATCTCGTCTCGCATCACTCGTTACTCATCTTGTTTATTACAATATGCGGTTGCTTGCGCCTACCTGGAATTAGTAGAGAATATGGATTCGAATCACTGTTGGAAATATATAGAATGAAAGTCAACTAAAAGTATGGTTTCTTTTTTTTTTTTTTTTTTTTCTCTCAGGTCTCGTAAAAATTCATTCTTTTGTAATTTTTAAGACTATGTAAGTAATTAGGATCCCTTTTGCTCGAGATGCATTAAAAATCAGCATAGTATTAATACACCCTTCTCCGTCTGCCTCGTTCGTTTACTAAATTCTCTAAAAAAAAAAAAATGAAATTAACTTGTTAATAAATTTCTCACCCATCAGAATCTTAGTGTGTACCTTTGTTAACGTGAAAGCTTCTGTACTACGGCCCCATTCATTACATACTTGAATACGTATTAAACGTTCATGAGAATGGAAAGTGTCATTTGAGAAATAAGGCTTAGAAATTCCTTTGATCTAATAGAGATAATAGTAACATCTGTAAGCTTATGATAGTTGATTAGGTCTTTCTTCTTTATTCCTTATTTTTTTAAGCCTTAATGACTATATAAATCAAATTAATTTTTCTTGATGCCCATGACTATAGAATTCCTTTATGATAGTTTTAAAAGAATCGAAGTATACGTTTGTGGGTGTGCGCTTTGTTCCTTGTATAATAGCAGGTTCATACTTTTCTGGAAAAATTGTACATGTGTGTTGTATCTCAAGTTCATGTTTCGTGCTCTATTATATTTATTTCGTGATTCATTTCTTTATTGAAAATAAAATTATTTTCTAATTCTTATTTTTCTTTATTTTCATGTAAACCCGGGAGTTGGAGTTCCGCAATGAAACTCATCTTGACCTATAGCATCAGATCAACAAATTGCTCAGAGAAAAGTTGGTGTTGTCTGAATTCTCCAGCCATTGTTTGTTTTAGAAATCTCTTTGAGTGTAAGGATTGATTTATTATCGAAAGAAGAGTTTTCTGGCACATGGCAGTTCTTGTTGATTCTCTATTTATACTGTGGATAGTCTCTTTTTTAGAGCGAGCGCGAATTGGAGAGTGACCCACCCCTTTAAGATTGGCCTCATCGCTTGCCGAATCACCTGTCGGCAAAGACGGGCTAACTCTACTATAATAGATATAGGAGGATCGCAGAGCCTCAGAGTCGCGTAAAGTAAAAGCTCAAACTCCATTAGGAGTCCTATAGTATCTCTTAGTCCCTTCTCTTCATTTAATACTCACGTCATGTTGTTATTTTTAACTTGAAACTATATTTAATTATTAGTGAACTTTATTAAACACTTGTCTGTTTATATTGCTTTAGAATTTATGAATTCCTTTAGAAATAAATTAATGTCCTCACCTTGTTGCGATTAACACGTGACTAGTTAAATGAACTTTTTTTTTTTTTTTAAAAGGGGTTTTAGCAAATTTAATATTGAGATAACATTTAAACTAATTACTCTCCTCAAAACTTTTTAGATGACGAGTTTCGTGACCTCAACGTTTTCTTGAAATAAAGAGAATTTAGTATTATTTTGCAATTGGATAGAACTCAAGCTTTTCTTTAATAAAAAGGGTATTTATCAATTCCAACTTATTTGAATAATTTAAATTATATCAAAAGTTTGATTCACTTTCAATTATTTTTTAATGCGAGTTTCAATGTCTAGACCTTTTTAAAGACCCGAATAAATTAAAAAGGAAAACATAAGGTAAGTATATCTACACACTATCACATACGAAATGTTTCATTGTTACTTTTACTCATTTTTTTAGAAAAATAAAATTATTATTATTATTTTCTACACTTCATCTCAACCGTACATTTATACGTGTATTTTTATTATTACCCTTATCTTAGCTACTTTTAATCACTACCTATTTATAATTAAATGAATAATATCATGGGTTTTTTACATTTCAAGAATACGCAAGTCTACTTCACGCAAAAAACTAGTATGTTAAAGCATTTTGATAATATTTATAGGTTTTCAGTCTTGGCGAGAAAAGTATTTGTATAAATTTACCCCTCAGATAAATAAGTTTTTTTTTATATTTCGAGGCATATGCAATAGTTTACGATAAATAAATATTTACATGCCTTTAAAAGTTTGTATTTTCTTTTGCCTCATAAATAATTTCTTCATGCACGTAGCAACTTTATATTTTAGCAAAAATTGTAAGACTTTATAACAATATTAAGGTTAACTTTAACGTTCCATTTTCATTTTTGAAACATGCATGTGTATTTTGCAATACCATAGATAGCATCTTCACATGTCGCGAGTGTCCATTTATATACTTTGGGTTTTCCTTCAAATTTGATGAATACTTATGTAGATTATCATTCTCCTAAACTAAGCGTAAGGACTATCTTCGGATAGGCTCTGAGGGGTGCCTAACACCTTCCCCTCGGATAACCAAAATCCTTACTCAGAATTTCAAACGGTTTTGATAGACTAAAATAGGGTTTTACAATAAAAAATGAGTTTTCCTAATTTTTCCTAAAAGTTAGGTGGCGACTCTGAAAATTAAATTTTCAGAATCCAAGTGTCATTAAACGCCACCATATGCCGTGCGTTATTTCGACCGATTCGAAACAGGGTTCAACACCAACCATTTAATATCAAAACTCCCATCTCATATTTGAAAACCAAAATCATATAATCAATAAAGTCATGAGAACATTTATAAAAACCATGTTTAAAGTTAGAATTAACAATGAGGGAAGAGAACATGCTTTAAACCAAGATGATGATGGAAAGAAATCACCAAGACAAGGCCCAAATCAATCCTCTAGTTGAAACCCTAGCTTTCTTTGCCCAAAAGCTTTTGAGAGAATTATTGAGTGGTTTAGATGAGTTTCTAAGTATTAATGGATGGAATAATAGGGTAAATAACCTTTCAAGTAGGTTAGAAGTAATGTGACCTTATTAGGATAAGTGGGGAAATATCTAGAATATCCAGACTTAAGTTGCACAAAATCTCATCCCACGGGTACAACTGACCCTCACGAGTCATACCTTCCAATACAAGTCGTATCCAAAGCATACGATCTGTACCCTTCGTCCGTACCCCTGGAAGAATTAAACGCAAGAAAGATTTAGACATTGTTCACCATACAAGTCCTGGGTACGACTCTTACCCTAGCTTATGGCTCATGGTAAGACACTTGTACTCAGATCTAACCTAAGTAACCAAGTCTAAGATTAAGCTAAGGAACCAAACGATCTGTACCCACCAATATGACTCATACCCCTAAGTCGTATTCATTCCAGTAACCAAAATCCATCCCACCAACCAACACTGGTCAACATACGACTGGACCTTATCATCCGTACCCCAATATACAGCTTGTACCCTCGAGTCGTATTGGGTCCAGAGACCAGAATTCTAGAAAAAATTTTAAGGTACAGAACCAGGGTGTTTCAATATCCCCACGTGACAAGGTTCAAAGTCAATCCTACTTTTTCTGTGCAGTATTAGATGGATCAGCTCGCTTGGTCAATCATTTTTTGTGAAGTGGTGAGCTTTTATTCTTCGGAAGACTTGATCATTTCATCGGTTTCCTTTCATAAATTAGAATTAAAGACTTCACATTAATATTATTATTTTCATTATCTGAGTCGAGGAAATGTTCAAACATAGGTTGCTTTATGGTATAGAGGCATTGTGGATTACTGTGGACGGGTTTTGATTATTGAAATTCATAGACTTTTGAGACACTATTTATAGAGCTGTCAATATGGGTTGGCCCAACCCATTCGGACTAGTCCGTACGTGCTTTGAGTTTGATGAGCTAGGCCAGGCTGGCCCATCAAAATGATGGGCTAAAAAACACCAAGCCCACACCATTACTCTGTGGGATGCGGGCCTCACGGTCCAGCCCACTTTTTAAAAAATAATATTTATAATTTAATTTTAGAATGTTAATAAACTTAAATATTACCAGACAATATTACATAGTGTTAATACTTGTTAATCAAGTCTCTAACACCTCAAAAAATACTCCTAATAGTGAAATTAAATAACTTTTGACATGATATCCTTCGAACTAAATAATAATAATAATAATTAATCTAAATAGTTGCATGTATTTGACTTACGGATCGGCCCACGGGCTAGCCCAACCCATATTATTCAAGTCCCACGGACCACGGGCTTATCCGGGCCAGGCTAAAAAACCCTGATCTTAAATGGATTGTAAAAATTGAAGCCCAGCTCCATCAAATTACAGACCAGGCGGGGCCGGCCTAATGGGTCTGGCCCATATTAATGACTCTAACTATTTACTCTATCCCGTTATATGTTATGAACACATTCATTGTCATGTGTTTATGTTTGATCTGTACGGCCAGGCAAAGGGGGCGTTCCCCGTTCCTCGACGGACTTGAGATGTCCGTCACGGTCAGGCCCTGGTTCGATCGTGAAAGCCCCATAACTAGTTGCAATAATCTTTTTTAACTACTTCCACTTCTTTTGCCTGATTCATTAGACAATATTCTTTGCATCTCTTACCCTTGAACTGATCTCAATTGAGTTATTTTTTGCCAGAATACACTTGCAACAGAACATGTTATAAACATGTGAAAACCACCCCCCAGTTAAAAATGATCACATAATATACACTAAATTTCACTTCACTGCATAACAATCTTCAGTATCCTCTCTTTAGTTAGTAACTTTCTCTGAGCAGCCAACCATAGCACAAATCTCTGTCTAGGAATTAGGACTTTGCTCCGAATTAACAAGGATCCCTTTATTTTGGGCATATCTCCCAGTAGACCACTATAGCTGATTACTATTGAATATACACACGTGCATGTGAGATTATAGTGTCCTTAATTATACTATGACTGCATTCCTAGCATTATTTTGTTTAACTGCTTCCAGTACCATCTGCATATTTGTGAAATTGATGAATCCAGATATACTTCTTCTCTTTCTTATAGATGTTGTGCACCCATTGGATCCATAAATGCTCCTCCTTATGCTGCAACCACCAAACCATTTTACACACCATAATCAGGTTTCATAGCTTACAATTTTTTATACTCAGTCCCCATTGTGTCTTAGAACCACACGCTGATTGGCACTTGACTAAAGAAACTTTCCTTTTTTTACTTCATCACTACCTCATAAAATTTTCCTACACTACTATTCTGTCTCCTTTTTCACATTCTTAGAAAGCAAGAATACAGACCTCCTGAAGTTCTGCATTGAGAAAATTACAAAATTTATTAAATAATGCCTGCTTACATATGAGAGGTGTCTTGTAAATATAGCTCTCATTGTTTTGCAATCCTGACAATAAGCTGTGTCCATCAAGTTTGCTTCATTTTTTGAGATAGAGATAGCCTAAGATACCTTATTGGCAACTCTCCACTACTAAATCCTATAATTTTGAATAACTTACTCTTTACGTCCTCGGATACTCCAACTATAAACATACTGGACTTGTCCTATTTAGTATTCAACCCAGTTGTCTCAAAGAAATATTTGAGAGCCTCCATAATTCTTCTAACAGATTGTTCTGTCCCCTTGCAAAAGATCATTAGGTCATCAACAAAAGTTAGGTGAGTAAGTTGTTTTTTGCACATAAAATGGTACCTAAAGTGAGAAAATTTACACAATCTAGATAATAACCTGAAAAAGTAATCCATAACTAAGATAAAGAGCAAAGAAAAGATAAGATCTCCTATCTTATCCCCCTCTTGCCTTTAAACAAACCACTTCCTTCACCATTCACCTTAATATAAAAACTGGATGTTGTCATACTCTAAATTACTAGCTGACAAAATTTGGATGGAAAATCATATCCATCTAATATTTCCTGAATGAATTTCCAATGCATCATATCATAAGTCTTTTCGCGATCAATTTTTAATAAACATCTGGGTTTAGTTTTTATTTTATAGTGCCTTAGTAGATCATGACATACTAGGACATTTTGAAAAAAGTGATCTACCTTTCACAAATACAGCTTGATTTGAGTTCACTTGGACATGCAGGACACTATTAAATCTATCACATAATCCTGAGATACATTTGTATAAAGTATTACAACAAGATATAGGTCTAAACTGGCTAGCATTTTTAGGCTATCAATCTTAGCGATCAGAAATATTATAGTGGTGTTCAACTACTTTAGCCACCTCTCATGCTAAAAAAAATTAGTTATAGTTAGACAAATATCATCTCATATTATATCCCAAGCATTCCTGATGAAGCCACCACTATAACCATCAGACTCTGGTCTTTTGTTGATATTAATACTCTATCGTGCTTTCTTGATCTCTTGAGTTGTAACAGGCAGTAAAAGTTGAAGTTGTTGAGCCTTTAGTCTAGGTCTCGGCTAAAAAATGCATTTTTTCTCTCCTTTTAGAACCTCCACTATTGCCCAATAACTTCTGATAGTATTTCATAATTATCTCTAAAATTTTGACTAATTATGCTAAAGTTGACCCTGTTTATTCCTTAATTGAGACACTATGTACATCAACCTCGTCTTTTTTTATCACAAATAAAAAGTATCTAGTATTGTCATTACCTAGCCTCAGCCAAGTAACTTTACTCCTTTGCTTTAACAGTGATTCAACATAATAAGAAAATTTCTGAATTGTATCCTCATATTTTTTTCCTCTAATTGCAATATTCTATTAAGAGGACTTAATTGAAGCTGAGTTTGTATCCTTTGAAGGCTATCTCTTGTATCATTCACATGAACCAATAGATTGTGAAGATGTTATTAATGTAGATGGCTAAATTTATACTTAACCATTTTAAGTTTCCTCACTACTCTATTCATATAGTATCCAACCACATGTACCTCCCAAACATCTTTGATAATTTGGGAAATGAGTTGTGGGAGCTCAATATATTACAATATTTGAATGCATGCTTCATTTTCCTCTCAAGTTGTACCAACTTCTCCAAGATTGAATAATGATCACTCACCCCCTTTAGGAAGGATATGACTCTGTATATTAGGCAGTAGTATCCAACTACTTCTCATTCGCAAAAATGCAATCTAACTTAGAATAAATCTTGTGATCTTGTTTGTAATTTCATGTGTATCTCCCTCTAATATTATTCATTCCTTTAGTTGGCAGTCGTACATTCTTGAAAATCCACCCTTCGACTTGTAACAACATTCCCATCTAACCTATTTGTAGTGTCTATAATTGTGTTTAAATCACCTAAAACAAGCCATGCTATATGATTTCCTTGATGTATCAGTCTAAGATGATCCTATAATACAATCCTCTCCTATTTTAAATTGTAATAATAAACAAAGGTAGCGATAAACTCCTTCTGTTGGAATGTATTTTGCCACACTTGTCACTGCTTGTGTAGTGTCCTGCTTTACCTCAACCTCAAACCAATCATTTCTCTGAACAATCCAAATCCTCCCATTATGGATGGAATTATTATTATAATAATAGAAACATCCTCCAAACATATCCTTATCAATTCCTCCCAATTATTAGCCTTAATTCTAGTTTTCAAAAATTTGATCAGACCTACTTGAAGATTATTGTAGAGGAGTTTAACTTGCTTTTACTTTATGAAGCCATTAAGATCTCTAGTATTTCAACTAAGTAACTTAACCATGACCACTCACAGGGATCATCGTCCCCATATTATCAACTTTTGTGGTTTGTTCACTTTTATGAGTATTATATTCACCTAACTTATGGAAAGAGCTAAGGACCTACACTGTCTGTTTCTAGCATGTGATTAAAGATCTTTCCTTTGTATCACCACTATCATTGTGTTTCTTTCCACCTCATGTTCTCTTCATATTGTTCTCAGACACCTTAATCCCATCGCCCTTCTTCACTTTTGGATCTTTGTTAGTTTATGCTACTTGTTCATTAGCCTTCCTACAAATTACTACTCCATGACCATGTAAACTTTTTACATCTAGTTCATATTCTGGCCTTCCAATCATATTGCACTGGCTGCTTAAGAATCTACCCCTTTTATTCCTAAAATGAATCAGGCCATGCAAAGCTTGCCCGTTTTCACTTCAACAAGGAATTTGGCAAAGTTGAGATCAATTTTCTTTTCCTTATTCTTGTCAATTATGAGAGGCTCTCCAATTAGGATATCAATCTTGTTGAAACCTTTTACACACCAATACTGGAATTCCATCCTAGGTAATTTTATCCAAATAAGAATTGAGAATAGCTACTCTTTAGAAAAATTGATATCTAGAGTCTAACTTTTCACTATGAGAGGTTTGTTATCAAGTGATGAATTCTACCTTGTAATATTTCTTCCTTTTCCTCAGCAGTGTTGAATCTCACCAACAGAATTTCATTCTCCATCATAGCTACCTTGATTATGCCCACTTTTTCTAGTTCCTCTACACAAATCTATTTAAGATATTGAAAGGTGGGTGAGATCCCAACACATAGCATATCACTACATTCCACAATAGTCTACTCTATACTAATATTCTCCTCCTCAATCTCAATATGTTGTCCTCTCCTACTTTACTCGGTTGTATATAGTCCAACTTAAATTTAGCATTGTTTAGCTTAGTAACATCAAACTAATATTAAATTAAGGCCCTACGTGCATTATTTCCTTCTTGATTGGTCTTCACAAACATTGATTCCACCTCATCAACCCACTATTTGGGAAAAGAGGTGATCTCAAGTCATTCTTGAGTATCGTCCCTTGCAGTAGCTATCTTCGACTTCACCAATTGGGGCGAGCAATTCTTCGTCCCTTCCGGCACCAAAGGTTGCAAACTTTCCCCTCCATAACATCTTCCAGTCATAGTATGATGCATCATTGCTCCTACACCCAAACTCATAATATAGTTGCCTCCATTGTCAATAGAGTTTCACTACCTTACATTGTTCTATTACCGCTGAGCTCTATAACAACATCAATATATTTTCCATTACCTCCTGTTGTATACGTGCCCCAACCTCTACCATCCTCCCTTAAATTTTCGAAAGATTCAAAGTTTTTGCTCTCCTTCCTATGATGTGCATATGTTAGCTAACATGCGCAGAGAGAAAAAAGTTTGTCATCACTTGACCATTTGATATATAATTAAATTCAATATTGTCAGCACAAACATATATATTTCTGATTCATAATCTCAATTAGAGATTGAGTTAAAACATAACCGAAATGTAAATCAAAATTTGATCCTTCGAATTTTTAGATTACAAATTAGATTTAATTTTTAGTATTTAAAATTTTCAAGTGAATATTAGATTTGGGACTTTGAATTTTTGGATATAAGGCCTTTACACTAATAGAAATCAGTTGGATTCATTATTTACTCTTAAGAAGCAAACTCATAAAATTTAAATTGTGTATTCACTTTGGGTAATCAAGGAGTATAGTAGAAGTATTTCTAAGTTCAGGATCTCAACATTAAAATTGCAAAGTCCTACGCAAGAAATGACTTCTAGATCGAGAACTTCGACTCACATTTTTCTTTTGAAACTAAAATATGATCATTTCAGAGTTTAATAACCATATGAATCATAAATATGCTTGTTTAAGCAGTGTTTTAGAAGGCGTAAATTTACATTAAACTGGTTTATCTAATATGGAACGAGGAGTAAATCCCATAAATTTATTTAAAAAATTAAAATTGTATAATATAATTAGAAAGGAATATAGAACTATCTTAAAGTGCTTTTCAGAATTACTTCATCTAAGAAAAAAATATTAGACTTCAAAAAAATGAGTACAAATTTATGAACTAATTTGAAAAATAGAGAATTGGATCGAGAAGAAAGAAAATAATGAAAGAACCCACAATTAAAAGTCGAACCATAACAAGTGACAAAGGATGATGCAGTTTTGCTTGTTATTTGTAAATTGATAATTTTCTTGATGAAATATGAAGAAAAGAATAAAAATTAGTGCTAAAAATAAAAGATTCATTCTTAAGTTCTTAGTATTTAGTTTCTAGAATTTAATAACAAGATGAGTTTTGTATTTTTGGTATGAAATTAAGAATTTATATAGCAATTTAAATTCAAATTTGTGAGCTAATTTTCTGGGCTTACCCCCCAAAAACACGTCTGCACCTAAGATTACATCCAAAAAAAAAAATTCAATTGTACCTAAACTTACATCCAAAATGATTAATGAGCCTTTGTTGTGACTAACAACTTCAATCGCAAATAAAGGGCTAAATTGAAATAAGGCGACAAAGTTTTTTGAAACAATTTTCTGATTTATCAAAAGGAAATTACAATTACAGCTAATTAGAGCTAAAATAGCTATAAATAGGAAAATAGATCTTCATTGCTAGCTTGAATCTGCAGAAAGAAGAGTGGAAGGAAAGAGTTAGAAGGAAAACTTGAAGAAGAAGAAGAAGAAAAGGAGGAGGAGGAGGAGGAGGAAGAAGAAGAAGAGGAGGAATTGGATCGAGAAGAAAGAAAATAATGAAAGAACCCACAATTAAAAGTCGAACCATAACAAGTGACAAAGGATGATGCAGTTTTGCTTGTTATTTGTAAATTGATAATTTTTTTGATGAAATATGAAGAAAAGAATAAAAATTAGTGCTAAAAATAAAAGATTCATTCTTAAGTTCTTAGTATTTAGTTTCTAGAATTTAATAACAAGATGAGTTTTGTATTTTTGGTATGAAATTAAGAATTTATATAGCAATTTAAATTCAAATTTGTGAGCTAATTTTCTGGGCTTACCCCCAAAAAACACGTCTGCACCTAAGATTACATCCAAAAAAAATTCAATTGTACCTAAACTTACGTCCAAAATGATTAATGAGCCTTTGTTATGACTAACAGCTTCAATCGCAAATAAAGGGCTAAATTGAAATAAGGCGACAAAGTTTTTTGAAACAATTTTCTGATTTATCAAAAGGAAATTACAATTACAGCTAATTAGAGCTAAAATAGATATAAATAGGAAAATGGATCTTCATTGCTAGCTTGAATCTGCAGAAAGAAGAGTGGAAGGAAAGAGTTAGAAGGAAAACTTGAAGAAGAAGAATAAGAAGAAGAAGAAGAAGGAAAACTTGAAGAAGGAGAAGAAGAAGAAGAAGAAGGAAAACTTGAAGAAGAAGAAGAAGAAGAAGAAGAAGAAGAAGAAGAAGTTGAAGAAGAAGAAGAAGAAGAAGAAGTTGAAGAAGAAGAAGAAGAAGAAGAAGAAGAAGAAGAAGAAGAAGAAGAAGTTGAAGAAGAAGAAGAAGAAGAAGAAGAAGAAGAAGAAGAAGAAGAAGAAGAAGAAGAAGAAGAAGAAGAAGAAGAAGAAGAAGAAGAAGAAGTTGAAGAAGAAGTTGAAGAAGAAGAAGAAGTTGAAGAAGAAGTTGAAGAAGAAGTTGAAGAAGAAGAAGAAGAAGAAGAAGAAGAAGAAGAAGAAGGAGAAGAAGAAGGAGGAGGAGGAGGAGGAGGAGGAGGAGGAGGAGGAGGAGGAGGAGGAGGGGGAGGGGGGGAGGGGGGGAGGGGGGGGAGGGGGAGGGGGAGGAAGAAGAAGAGGAGGAGGAAGAAGAGGAAGAGGAAGAAGATGAAGAAGAAGAAGAAGAAGAAGAGGAAGAAGAGGAGAGAGAAAAGAATGGGAAAAGTATGACAATTACCAAAATTTGTGAATACCCCTCTCACCTCTGACAGTCTGTTGATAACAACGTCCAAATTGATCTCAACCATTGCTTCTCATTAATCGAAAAATAAATCCTGACCCTTTATTTTAAGTTGCAGTTAATACTGTTCACTCCCTCTTCTTTATTTATTTCCTCTTTAACCTCAATTCATAACAACCTTATGCCTTGTGATTCTTTCGCCCTCAAATTACTAATATGTTTTTGCCACCTGCTACGGAAGTTGCCCTATAACACTTTTTAAAACATCGTGTTTGAGAAATTCATTAGGAACACTATTATTAACCCTGGAAATGAGTTTCTTACTATCTTGTATAGATTTAGTTTCTTCCAAACAACACAACATTTAGTAAATAAAAGATATCATATTTATCATGGTGATTAAAAATAGGAAAAAGGGTCAAATTTATTCTTTTACTTTGAAAAATTGGCTAAATATATCCTTTGTCAAATTTTTAAGTCAAATTTACCCTCATTATCATACTTTGGGATCAAATTTACCCTCTACTTTAGAAAATCAGCTCATTATACCCTTCGTCATACTTTGAAGTCAAATTTATCCTCGATGTCATACCTTAGGATCAAATTTATCCTCCTTGTTAAGAAACTTTCCACATGTACTATTTCTTTTTTAAAAAAACTCAAATCAATATTAAATGACTCATTTTTTAAAATAAAACACACCTAATCTAACCCGCTGATCTGACCTACAAAAAATGGACAAACAAATATACTCCTTCCTCAATTCTGTCGGTTGAATTTTCTTAATAAATAAATATACTTCTCTTTCAATGTGCGACACTGATAGGTTGTTTACAAATGAACAAATAGTAAAATTGAATGGAATAACACAGAAACATGGAACTAGAGATCCACTACTAAAAATATTGTAAAAATTAGAAACCCAAAAAAAGATACCTCAAAAATAGGTCGCAAAAAAGAGACTTCATGAGGTCAATTTTCTTCTTAATATTTTAAAATCTTTTTTAAAAATCAAAACTGACCTCATGAGGTCGTTAAACAAAAAATAAATTCCACCAAATAATAATAGCGACCTCATGAGGTCGGAATGAAATTCTGAAAAAATAGCAACCTCATGAGGTCGCTAAATATTTTTTAACCAATTAAAAATATATTACAAAAATATCTGACTAAAAAATAAGAACTCACTAAAAATTATACTTCATTAGAAAAACCATTTTCCCTCTCACTCCCAAAAACAGACCCACGTCAAACCCCCCACCCCAAAAAAAAAAAAAAATCTACTCTCTCTTTTCCTCTCACTCCCAAAAACATACCCACGTCCCCCCTCCCCCCCACCCACACACAAAACTCATTCTTTCTTTCCCTGTCACTCCAAAAAAAAACTTACGTCTCCACCATCCACCCATCAAGCTTTTCAACGCGGCCCAATATTAGTTTTTTTTTTTTCAAAAAAAAAAGATGAAAAGACTGATTTTTATTTTTATTTTGAAAATTTCGCCCCACATATCTTTAATTTGTACTTGATGAGTTTCACAATGAAATTTAATTTTGGTTTTGATTTTCAGTCTTAATTTGTTGCATTTGACTGCTAAGTGTCATTTTTCATGAGCTCTGCACTGATGCAGATTCATAAAATGAGGGAGAAATATATTTATTTGTGTTTGCGCTAATACAAATCTATTTTTCATGAGCTATGCATAATGCACTGATCGATAAATATCCAGTGGTTTAATCTCGTTGGAAAATTTTGATCAGCAGAACTGAGGAAGATATATTTGTTTGTGTCTTTTTTGTGGTTTGTGTCGAGTCTGATGAGGTTAGATTAGAGTGTGTTTTATTTTTAAAAAATAGGGTATTTAACGTTGATTTGGGCTTTTCTATTAAAGGAAGGGTACATGTGAAAAATTTCGTAACAATGAAGGTAAATTTGATTTCAAAATATGACAAGGATAAATTTGGCCCCAAAGTATGACTAAAGATATATTTAGCTAATTTCTCAAAGTAGAGGGATAAATTTAGCCCCAAAGTATAATAACGAGCATAAATTTGATCTCAAAATATGACGAAAAATATATTTTGTCAATTTTCCAAAGTATAGATGTAATTTGACTCTCTTCCGTTAAAAATAGTTTATCTTAGACGATAATGATTTGTTAGAAAGTGCGTTCCCTCTTGGAATAATATTACCCCAACAGCAGAAACGCAGTTGACTTAAATCTTTATTCTTCTTAATTTTTAGTTGAAACATGATGAATGATTTCATTTAAAAAAAGAAAATAGATTTCTCATTAAGGGAACCAATTTTGTTCCTTAAGACTGGCTAAAGCTATCAGTGGACTTGTTTTTTCTTGCTTTAATAATTGATATAGTGCAATTGTATTTCTTCTTTTTTGGTGATTTGTCTACGCAGATGACATTAATACAAGAGAAAATTCTTGTCCAGTTGGTACCTTAATTTGCCCATTAGTCTTGTGGATCTCTCAGGATATTCTTTAATTTGTACACCCTCATTTTATAGGGCGCAAAAGAGGTTCATTTATGTTAATCAAATTAGTACTTATGTGAAAATATTTTCCTTGTCATAAAAGATGCGAAATAGGTGGAGTCTTCAAAGAAAAGAAAAGCAAAGCAGGTTTCAGCAATACAGACAGAGGAGGGTATCTAGATAATCCAAAATTATGTAAAACTATAATTAACTTAATATATATCATCAATAATGCAACACCCACAACCTGATTGTAAACTAAAAGGTACAAAATGTAGAACTAGTAAGTAGAAAAATGTGGAATACATTTAGCCAATATATTACTTCCTCCATTCCAAATTAGTTATTATATTTATTTTTCACACGCCCTTTAAGACATACTAAATAAAAGGTATCTATTGGAAATTATAGTGTCTGTCCGTCCTGATGAATTTTAACATTTATTTTATCCTCCATCCAGGAATATTTTAAAAGTTAAACCCCTACTTGTTAAATTTATACTCCCGATTACCCTTTTAATAGTGTCCCAAATAATTAAGTAAACTAAACACTGTTTTTTTTCTGGCAGGAATATGAACTCTAGTGAATGAATTTCATTTATATACAATTGACGATACAATTTGCAAGCCTATGGAACCCCTTAAAAACCTGCATGGGCATTGGCCTTTTGGCTTTTGCTACCCTAGCTAAAATTCTCCTCAAAATAAATTTTGAAGAAATAAAAAACGGAAATCTTAGTAGCTCAGTTGATTAGCTACTTGAACTTTCATCTTATTGGTTAGGGTTCGATTCCCACCTTCTAATCAATAATCAATTCACAAATTGATTACAAGAAGAAAGCTAACAAGTGTGTGTTACATATCAATCAACTGAACTCTAGACACTAGCTAATTATTTTCTACCTAATGTTGATTGTTAGATACCACACCTTCACGTTGGAGAGGTTCAATCCTTATTACAATTTCTAGTACTGGTATGGCTGATGAAGTACTATTTGTAGCCGCTTGAGGGTTTGAATTTGAAATTGTAGTTGTTGTTGAATTATAACTCCGACCATTAACAATCTTTTGACATGTTTCAATGAGGCAGTGCCTGCAAGTTGGGCAAGAAGAGTGAGAATTGAGCCATTTATCGATACATTTGACGTGGAATCCATGGTTGCACTTTGGCAAAACCCTAACTTTCTCCCCAGCTACGAATTCTGATAAGCAAATGACACACTCAGAGTCGAGCCCTGGATGTTTCAACTTAGAAGTGTATGTTATAATTGGGAACGTCTTGAGGGCTTTTTTCTTGATCCCGTTATTTGCCAGCTTCGTCGCTGATAGATTTGTAGGTATTGTGGATGAGTCAGACTCTGATACCAAACTAGAGCATCTTATTGCACACCTTATGATTGAATTCAAGCCCAGCGAACAAATTAAAGCACATAAGAGTACTGATAGTACCATGACAACATGTGCATCAAATGTATTGGTCCTGTCCCCTTGTGATATATCTGTTGGTGCTAGGGTGGTGTCAGGATGGTATTGTGGGGTTGCTGGTAGAAGTAGTCTTCTTGAATAGTGGAGATTCTCCATGAATTCTTGAATGAATAAAGTGGAAGTAGTTGCCATGGATTTTTATTTTTTTTTGGAAGTAGTTTTTTATGTGTGTTTTTGAATTGAAGTGTTGCTTTGTTTGTTGGGGTTGAATGAATGTTGTTGGGCAGTTGCTTGGAACAAATTTATAGGGCCAGAATATGTAAAGTGCTAGTCGACTTTTTGGGTCTTAATAATGAAAGAATATTGTTATTATAATTATACTGAAGTTTATTTTCTTTAAACAATAATTTAGACTGTCCAATCCATGTTTTAATTAACTAGTTTTATTTAATTTAGCACTAGAAGTTCTAAGTGGTTTTTTTCTAAAGGAAAGGTGAAGCCCTAGGAACTTTTTTTAGTGTGTCAAGTTTTCCATTTTGCAAAATAGCCGTTTAACAAGGACCAAAAGCTAGCAAAGGTGAACATTTAATTTGAAATTAAAGACTTAAAGTACTCCTCTTGTTTCATTATGTGATATAATTTCTATTTCAAGATCTAAATTAACAATATTATTTTTATTCTTATTCTTATTGTTATTATTATTTACAACTTTGAAATTTTTGAAAAAAAAAATATACTAGTAGTATTCTTACTATATATAAGCGCCAGTGGCAGGCAGCTGGAAGCAGGCAGCTTGAAGCAGGCAGCTGGCGTTCGACATGCTTGTTTCTAGCTGCCTGCTTGCTCCGTGATTTTACTATATCGTCCCTAAGTAATTATTATATGTCATTTACTTATTAAAATATAATAATATATAATAAAAAATAAAATAGACATTTATAAAGTAAAATAGACATTTATGCTATGATTGTTTCAGCTGTTTCAATTGTAATTTTAGTGTATCACCTATAATTAACTATTATAAGTCATCTAAGTATTTAAAAATTGATAATATTTATTTTATAAAAGGTGAAATAAACATAAAATGATAAATTAATTCTTGATGTTTTAAATTAATTTGACATCTTATGTGAGGCCACTTAAAAAATTTTCACAAGTATTTTTTATAGCAATTTTGTTATATCACTTTTAATTAGTTATTATGAGTTATTCAAGACATTTTGATTTCGCTATTTCAATTGTGATATTTGGTTTACTCTCGAAATTATATCAGTGTCGTTTAAATTGAAATAGTTAAAAATATTATAAATTACAATAATTAAAAACTTAAATTACTTTAAAAGTCTAAATTCACCATCAATACCATAAAAGTTTAAGCAAGAAGAGCATTATAAATTGTAGTAGCAAACAATTTAAAATAGTAAATTACAACGGCGAAAAAGTACTATAGATTATAATATTTAGCGATGTCGTATTAATTAGGATAAAGGGATATTACTTGAAAATTACGTTGAAAGTCGTATAAATTTAATTTACAATAGTTAAAAACTTAAATTACTTTGAAAGTCTAAATTCACTATTAATACCACAAAAGTTTAAATAAGAATAATATTATAAATTACAATAGCAAATGATTTTAAATAGTAAATTACAACGTTAAAAAGTATTATAGATTACAATAGTTATCGATGTCATATTAATTAGGATAAAGGAATATTACTTGAAAATTACATTGAAAGTCGTATAAATCATAATATAATTAATAACTTAAAATATCTAAAACTATATACAACAAATCTAATTAACTTTCACAAATATTAATCAGTGTCATATAAATTTAAATAAAAAAATAACAAATAATATCTGAAAAGTAGCACACTGAGCCCGTGCTGACACGAACTCCAATATCTAGTTTTACAATAGTGCTGATGAAGACTAGAAAACATTTCTTTAAGACTAAGAATAACATTCTATGGTTTTTTTTATGAGCTATGTTGATATTGTATCAAAAAGTACTACACTACTATCAACCAGAATTGTTTCTTAATCACAAGTTTTGAATTTGAATTCTCTTAGATATCGAGTTGTCTTTATTCTAAGAAAGTTCTTCACTCACAATATAAAATATTTTAGGAAGAATTCAAATCTAATCGAACCTAAATACAAATATCAAATACCTAACGAAAAACAAACATTGAGAAAGTGGAATGGTGAAACCAATTTTTAAGATCAATAATTTTTGCCTTGCTAATTGGGATACTCCACTAAGACATTTATGTGAATGCTAATGGGCGGCTATCTACTTAAGATGGGACCAGCGCCTAGTGGACCGCCACGTAGATATTTGCATAACTAAAAATTACATATATATATATATATATATATATATATATATAACTTTACCTTATTACATAAAATTTCATATTGGGAAACAAATTATAAAAATCCCAAATTAATTACTTAAATCCCTACCTTTTTGACTTTCTCTCTCTTCCTTCTTATACATTCCAAATAGCTTCATATTTTCCTCCTAAAATCTTGCTACTATATCTCTCCAATTATCTATGTGCATTAAACTTCCTTATTATCTCTCCACACCCACAAATTTCGATCTACAATAATCTCTCTCCAAAAAAAATCTTTTTCATTTTCTCGGTCCAAAATCAACAAAATCTTCTCTGTGCAAAATTATCTTTTCTCCGTCCAAAATTGATAAAATCTTCTCCATTTTCATCAAAAATTCAAAAAAAAAACTACAATTTCATCCAATATATGCTTCTATGAATTCAGGAATATATGCTTATCTGAATTTCATCAAAAATGAATTAAGTTGAATCTTCTCCATTTAATGACCGCGTATTGTTATTCCCATTGTTAGTTTCATTTTTTGTCTTTTGATTATGAAAAATCTAATTTCGCAGAGAACCACACTACAAAAAATGGCTAATATTACGGGGGTTTATTTGCGGGGGTTATTTTAAATCCCGTAAAATTATATGAAATGCGGGGATTAAAAATTTGCCACTAAAATATTTAAAGTTGCGGGAATTTTAAGCCCCCGCTATTAATTGTGGGGGTTTAAAACCCCCCCTATCGGTAAAAAATAACACATATACTCGCTAAAAAAATATAAATTTGCGGGGACTTTAAACCCCCGCTATAATAAAAAAAATAGCGCTGAAACCTTATATTTTCCCTTTTTTTTTTAATTGGGCAAAACGTATTTCCCTCTCACTTTACCAAATCTATAGTCCCACAGCTCTCACTCTCTCATTCCCCAAATTGCTTCCCAAATCTGGGCAAAGATCTTAGCTCTTTGATTAATGGAGCTGTGAGTAAATGAGTGGGAAAATCTAATTGTGAGCAAAGTGCATTTTGCTGTTTATGATTTTCTTCCTCCTCAAGTGAGACCTAATTTTGTACTCTACATTTTTCTCTTTATGGATGCTTTCTGTTTTCACGTTGATTAATTTCATGGATCAACTTACTTAATTGACTTATGTGACAATAGCTGACATGGTTGAATTGGGAGTTGGAGAGGTTGGAAAGATTTTAGTTAAATATATCTAGTTAAATATTGAGTTTTCAGTAATAGATAGAAGACCACAATTGATTTTAGGTTGGCTTACTGATATTTCTCCTACTCATCCAAGGTAAATCTCTCCTTTCTTTCTGTATTTGACATCTCTTTGATCGGTTGGTTGTAGCGATGAAGTTCGCATCTTGGGTTTCTTTTATAATCCGATGATCTCTAAAGTTTGAAGTAGGTGTACCATACTTCTCTAAACAAGTTGTTTAAGATCTTTAGTGGAGCTTGACTTACACCCTCCTATTTAGCAGCATATTAACAGCCAGTATGAAAAGTAACATTCGACCCCAAGTATTAAAACTAATATAAAAATAAAAATATGTGTTACCCAAGTAGACAAGTTCAAAAGGCTTTACTTTTCTGATCTATAAAGAAATAAAAATGATATCGCGTGCAGTGAGAGAGGAAGGATTTCCGACTTGCCAAATTATAAATTAGATCAAACATTTAAAATCCAGAATATGCAAATCCAATAGCTTTAACAGCAACACTACCTGTGACATATTATGAAAGGTCTAACCATCACTAAAATCCATGGGAAGTAGTTTTAGGAAGATAATAAACAACAAACAGGCAATGCCAACTAAAGAATGAAAGAAAGAAAAATAAATTTTATAGTATAACTTTCTTCGGCGGAAAGAAGAACAAATAAATTGTCTACCGTTGAAATCCATCAGCAACAAGGTTTAGTATTTAATAATGAATAAGTTGCTCTCAGCTTGTTCTTATCACTGGAAAAATCAAGTAGTATGATATAGGACAAGACAAAACATTATGAATGGGCCTGAACCAATATTGACAAAACAAACCGATATGAAATTAAGAGGTTATGTTTGGGATTCGGGTTAATAAATAGCAACTCGTGAGAGAAAAATATTTTATAAAAATTATGTCGAAGCCTTTGCTTTCTGTTGTCTCTCGTCTCCCTTCTAAGTTCTAGTATCTCATCCCCTTCTTATTACATTCTTTGCCGTTATCTTCTTCGTTTGTGTTAATATTACTTTGTTTCTCAAATTCTAATTTGTGTTCAGTGGTTATAAATACATTCTGTGTTTGTGTAAATAACTAATACGGAGTATAGTGGTTCCATGGGATACTGCATGATAATTTATATTGGATATTCCTATTGATGAAGCAAAATTCAAGCGCAGCGGCTCTCTTTTGAAAAAATGCAAGAAGAATAGTAATAAATCACACATCCAGGGATTTAATTTGATAAAAGTAAACCTGGACTGACTATATCACAATAAATGTGCAACACAAGTACGTAGGTTTTTGGTAGCAGAAAGAAGTAGAATACTTTAGGGACATCACTTTCTCCTGTTTCAGAACTAATGAAATGCATTGTAATACAATGCTATTGCCTCTTGCTTCATCTACTAATAAATTAGAGAACGATAAAAGCAACGTATGAATCCTATACTGGCCCTTCCTCTCCCAAAAAAACTTGCACTTTTGGTACAATAAAAAACAACAGAAAATTACAAGAACTAACAGTGGTATGTAGAGCCATAATGGCCCTAAAATGGTTTATTAGATTTGTCTCACTAGAAAATTACACAATGTGAATAGTTATCTTTAATGCATTTGTATGAGTACAGCAGGAAAGCTAATTACTCTCAAATGGAATAAAGATCAGGCTACTATACCTCGAGTTTCTTCAACACAAAAATAGTTTCTTCTTGAGTAGAATCTACAGCAAAGTGAATCGTAATACGTCCAAGTACTCCTCTAGTTACTTCTCTAGTTGTATCAAGGACGTGTCTCTTCAAAATAATAACAAACAAGAAGTTTATGCCAGTGAGGAATGAAACTAAATTCAGAGCTAATGAACAGGACTGTTATGATTCTAGGTAATTCAACAAAAGAAAAAATAGTACAAACCATCACTGGAAGTAAAATCCAGGAAAAAGAACTAATATTGGCACCAAATCAAGCTCAAAATAAAATGTGATAACATGGGTGAATGCTGGCCTACCTTGAATGAGGATTTCTATTGAATTGTCTACACATATCATTTCTATTTCAACTTTAAGACAAGAATAAAATGAAAAATGAAATTTGTAAACTTAAACTTGCATGTTAGAACTAGCCATACAAGTTTCTTTTACTGACACAAAGAAAAGAACAAAAAAGAAATCTAGATATTATTGGAGTACACTTTAGAGAAGAATATAAGTAACTATTGACTTGTCTATCTGATTCAAGTTATTTCAGGGGTTCTTTTATTATTTCAGTTTCCTAGTTTGTTTAAAACTTGAGAGTTATCCCACCATTATCTATTTATTACCAAGAACAATAGCCTTGGTTTCACATGATCTGCCTTGGGCTTTAAGTAGCTATAAATACATGGCCTTTATAATAGAAAACTTATCTCTTACTTCAGTTATTACTCAGTTCAATTGCTGCTGTGACTTTGCTTTCACAATTTCACTTGCATACCGTTCTAGCTCTTTTGGTAGGAAATTTTTTCCTTCTTCATACAACATGAATTTTCTGCCGTTCCTTCCAGTTAAAACAGACTATATCGAGCCTTATTTTGGTCTAACACTAATGATTTCTTTCTTAAATAATCTCTTTCCTTCCTTTCATCCAAGGAGTGGATTCAAGATAAATTCAGCATGTTATATTTGGCAGAAAGCTCAAGGACCAATTTGTTTGTGAAAGAAAGTTCAAAGCGATGGTCTATCATAACCAATAAGAACAATATTTAGTAATTAGTCAAGGCCTCTTAGTTCCTCTGTATTATGAATTTGTCTTCACTAAAGAAAGTTCTCAAAATTAAAAGTTAGCATGAAAAATTTGCAAGTTTGGCCCAAAAGGAAAAAACCAAATAGCTTAATTTTTTTGGATGGCGGTGATATTCGGGGCAACTCGTGTACACCTCGACTAGTTCATCGAGTATCTGTTACCTTCCACCACAAGAAAATTACAAGAACCTCATTGATTGTTTGGAATTGTGCTTCCACAGAATATGTTCTACTTTGTTCTAAATGAAGAATCGAGTTGTGCGAAAGTTTATCGGAACATCACAATTATCTGATAGAGTAATTTTTCATAAGATATGTTGTTATGTATGTTCTCTGTTAAAGTTCAATAATTTATTTATTTCCTATTACGTTCACTTTTCTTTTTCATAAAATCTTATAGGTGATATTTTGCGCATTCATCAAATTCTTCAATGGACAGATCTTGAATTGTAATGCCAAGAAACACACCAGAGTATTTTCTTGGTTTAAATTAGTTTCTACATTTTTTCATTTACCAATGGAGCTATAGGAGATAAAATAAAGTTTTCATGTCCTTTATGTGGTTTTAAAAAATGGCAAACAAGAAATATAGTGTTTCACCATTTGATGAACAAGGATTTTCCTAAATATTACGTTACTTAGGTTATGCATGGAGAATTAAATGTTTTGCATAATTCCAGAAACATAAAGGTCATTCAAGATGTGCCACTTTTTGAAAATCCTATTGAATTATTAATTAATGGAGCATTAGAGGGTTTAAGGCATGAGGGTGTTGATGCAGGTCTGTCACAAGTAGCGGAAGAAGAAAAAAAATTGATGATTTGTTTGATTCAAAATGACAAAGATTATTTTTAATTGCTTAAAGATGGAAGTAAAGATTTGTATGAAGGATCCAAAATTACTCAAAGTTGGAATTTTTATTAAAACTTTATCACATAAAGTGCATGTCTGGGTTAAGTGATAAGGGAATGACTATGGTGATAGATCTACTCAGGGATGCATTTAAATTTGCAAAGATCCCTATATCTTTTTATGAGGCTAAGAAAACCATCAACAAGTTGTGTCTTGATTATATCAAGATAGATGTTTTCCCAAATGATTGCATGTTGTATTGGGAAGATGATATTAATGTAGAATCATGTAAGCATTGTCACACTTCTAAATAGAAGCCCGAGAAGGATAGCGATATTGATCATGCTCCTAGTACAAGTAAGAAACAAAAGAAGAAGCAAAAGAAGTATGCTAAAGTTTTGTGCTACTTTTCATTAAAACCAAGATTACAAAGATTGTTAGGTGCTCTAAAATTGCAGATCATATGAGATGGCATGCAGAGGATGATAACAAAGATGGGATCTTAAGGAAACCTCGATATGGTGAAGCATGAAAAAGGCTTGATACAAATTATCCTGAATTTACGTTTGATCCTCGAAATGTTCGATTAGGACTAGCTACTGATGGTTTCAATCCTTTTGGAACAATGAGTACTAACTATAGCATTTGGCCGGTGATTTTATTTCCATACAATCTTCATCCTTGGTTATGTATGAAGCAATCAAATTTTATCCTCTCAATAATCATTTCAGGTCCATGTACAATAGGGAATAACATAGATGTATATCTACAACCACTTATTAAGAAGTTGAATGAGTTGTGGAGTGAAGGTGTGGATACTTTTGATTTATCAAAGAATAAAATATTTAAAATGTGAGCAACTTTTATGTGGACAGTTAACGATTTTCCTGGACTTGATATCTTATCTGGTTGGAACACGCATACTGATCTTGCATGCCTTTCTTGTAATTTTTATGCAGAACCTTATCGACTTCATTATAGTAGAAAGTGGTGTTTTATTGGCCACCATCAATTTTTGTCAAAAAATCATAAATTTAGACTGATGAGACATCATTTTGATGGAAACGTGGAAGAGAGGACCCCTCCAAAAGAGTTATCTGAGTAAAATTTTTTACAGCAGGTGAAAGATATCAATGTCACATTTGGAAGACAATCAGAGTTGCAGAAAAGAGAAAGGAAAAAGAATGTTGGGGAAGATGCAACTCAACAATGGAAGAAGAAAACATATTCTTTGATCTTCCATATTGGGAGTTTAAACCGTTGCCCTATAATTTAGATTCGATGTATATTGAAAAGAATGTTTTTGACAATGTTATATTCACTTTGTTAAATGATAAAGAAAAATCAAAGGATCATGTTAAGGCCCAAAGAGATCTACAAGATATGGGCATAAGGCATGATCTTTGGGTCGATGAAAATGATGAGTGTAAACTTGCTGCATTTCCGATTTCAAAGAATAAGAAAGTGGACTTCCTCAAGACTTTAAAGAATATCTCAGTGCCGGATGGTTATTCAAGTAATATATATCATCGTATTGATTTGAATCAAAAAAAAAATTTGGATTAAAAAATCATGATTGTCATATTCTTATGCAGCAGCTGTTACCCATAGCAATTCGTAATGTGCTTCCAAGACAGGTTGTTGCAACTTTGGTTGAGTTTTTTTCCCTTTTTAGGCAGCTTTGTTTGAAAATTTTAAGTCTTACAGACTTAGACAATCTACAAAATCGAATTATGGAAACTCTTTGTCATTTAGAGATTTTATTTCCTCCATCATTTTTTACTGTAATGATTCATATAACTGTTCATCTAGTTGATGAGGTAAAAAAAAGGTGGCCCGGTACATTATCGCTAGATGTATTTTGTTGAAAGGTAAAATATTCCTTATTCAAAACCATTTTAGTTGATTTTACAGTAATACTTCAGTGTAAATACTTCTTCTTACATATTAATGTTTTGGACATATATTGTTGGGACATTTCAAGTCCCTTGTAGAGAACAAATCACAACCAGAAGATTCCATAGCTGAAAGTTACATAGTTGAAGAAGCTCTTACTCTTTATTCTCGTTATTTTGAGGAAATTGAGTCAAGGTTAAATCGACCTAAACATGTTAATGATGAACCAAGCCAAAATAAGGCTTATTAAAAGTCAAGTATGTTCCCTCAACAAGGTAAGCATGTTGGAGTCTTCATAACAGAACCAATGACTCATTTGGAGAAAACACAAGCTCATTGATATGTGTTACTTAATTGTATGACCGTGAAGCCATTTATTGAGTAAGAAATTTGCATTGATTTGATTTATAAGATATTTTTTTGAGTAATTTGATTAAATTTTTTAATTATGGTGCCTTTATAGTGAATTTAGATATTACATCAACAGAAGTACAAGAGGCCATAGACTTTCAGCAACAGAGGTAGAGAGAAGAGTTAGTAAAGAGTTCCCTGATTGGTTTCCTAAGAGAGTGAGTGAATGACATTAAAATGTTTATTTTTGTATAAATTTTTTATATAAATTTAAAATTTCTAATATAAATATTTTATATATTTAGATTATGAATTCGGATATAGAAGATACTATCTCTGATGAGATGAAGTTCTTAGCACAAGGTCCAGCACGAGATGCAAGAAGATTCAGTGCTTATAACATTAGTGGATTCAAATTTTGAACTTTATCTAGATAACAAGGATTAAAAACTCAAAATAGTGGAGTTTTTCTTGTCTCTAACACTTCTTGTGTTGCATCTAGTGTAGATAGACATGCAACACAAGTAGACCTGCCATATTATGGAAAGTTGGAAGACATTGTTGAGCTTAATTATTATGGAAAATTTAGGATTGTTCTTTTCAAATATTAGTGGGTTGATACTACTCGGAACAGAGGGTTCAAAATAGATGCTTGGAAGTTTAATTGTGTCAACTTTTCCAAATTGATTCATATCGGTGATCGTGTAGATGATGATCCGTATATTGAAGCATCACAAGCTAATATGGTCTACTATGTTGATAATGAAAATGATAAAGAATAGAGTGTGGTTGTACATCTAAAACCAAGAGATTTGTTTGACATGGGAGAGATTAATGAAGAGAAAAATTACGAGAATGAGCCATACCAACAACAAGAATTTGGATAGTTTTTTTATGTTAATTACGAGAATGCCCAAATTGCAATAGAGGAGCATATGACTGAATAGATATATCATTATTTTTTAGTTTCCTCTAGCACTTTCTTTTTCTCGCTTGATTAGTATTTTTCCCCCAAACTTACCATCTTTTGGCTTAGAAAGTTTTAACTATATTGAGTTACTTAATCTATCCCAGTCATCAATTGTCTAGTTAATTGTCTCCGTAGTTTAAATATATTCTTTTGCATATGATGTTACTGCTTGATGTTGTACTACCTCCTTAATACTTAAAGTGCATATGTGCCATTAGCTGTAATCCTATATTACATTCTGGATTTACTGAAGAATGTTCTTCCTAGGGCATGTTGATATGAACACCATGCATACTTAATATGAAATCTTGATCTTTTTGTTGTCAGCTTTGTTACTCAATAGTCTGTTAAGTGTTTACATTTGAATGTTTTACTATCTCTTATTAGAATCTTGGTTATTATATTTTCTTGGTTTTGCTATAGTGGAGTAGAAGTTGCATTAAGGTACTTTGAGTGGATAAGAGTGGCTGTTTTTTATAGTGGAACAGAAGTTGAATTAAGGTACTTTGTTTCTCTTACTTGTTTTGTTCCTTCATTTTTTGCTTCTGATGGTAAGGTTGTGTGCTTGTAAAGTAGTTTTGAATGTGGGGTTTTGAACTTTGAGGCTAAACTTGTAAAGGGTGTCTTAATCTTTAAATTTTTCTTGGGATATTTGTACATAGGCATGGTTTTTCTCATCAAAGCTGCAACGTCTATTTTGTTTGTTTGATAAGGTACCGCATATATGAATGGACCACATGGGTGATCAGAACTCTTCCCCTTGAGGTATACGGTCGTACGTTAATGATTTATAAATTCAATAGTTAACTGCTCTGCTCTTAAGTCTTAATCCTCTATATATGTACTTGATTTTTTTATATGCTTTACTTGAGCCAAGGGTCTATATGAAACAACCTCTCTACCTTCAAACAACCTCTCTATATTTACAAGGCAATATAATTTGCAGTTGACCAGTGCAATTGCGCAATTCCAATTTTCTCAATTTGCATCCTTTCCAGCGAAGACCTGTTACAAAGTTCTATTTAAGAAAATCATCTTATTGCTCCATAAGGAAAAACTAAATTATTAGCCTAACGTTTTTCTTAAAACCTTGAAGTAGTACTACATAACACAGTAAATAGAGTAATTTAGTGCACATCCGACAAATATGTAATTGTAATCAAATGAAAATTCTACAATAGGTATCTTCTTCACCAATGTCAACAAGTGCCAGTCAAGCTTCAAAAATCAAGCAGCATCAGAATTTGACCCCATTATGATTATCGCTTTGGTGTCAATCAACTTTTGGATCTTGTTCTTCAAGGCAAAGAACGCCTTAGTAGGATGTCCTTTCACCTCAGGTTGTTGAGATGACTCCGCCTTATGCTTTGAAATTTGTCCTTCCGTTTCTTTCTCCTTGCCCATGGTTATCAGCTCATTGAGCGCTGTCCTGTAATGCAACTGAATACCGACTAAAGGTGGGGTCAGCTTCGTATAGTAGCTTTGGAAAATCTGGCGGCATTTCGACTGAACCTCGGAGATTGATCATTATCCCTCTGATTCTCTCTATTTTCCGTTCTATCATTCTGATGTTCGAAATAACTTTGTTTTGATGTAATCCCAAATTCTCACGCTCATCTTTTCTATTGACAAGGTTGATAAACATTGCTTGACTGATCATTTTTGACGTTCAACTTTAGTCAACCTTAGAAGAAAGGATTTATAATTAGAAACAAAAAATACGTACGAGAGTCTAGAAGGTTTATTCTACTCATTTGAAAATAGCGAGTTATGCTCATTTAGAGTGAATAGATGTTATGAGATCTCTATGTGACTTAGAAGGTGTGAAAGCTAAAGTACGACATAAGTACGAAGATATTAATTTCCGCGAATCTTGGTAGGACAATAGTATGTAAACGTTGGAATATTAGGAAGAGGCTTTTCTAAATGATAGGTTGTACTAAATGACTGTGAATGAGACTAAATCCCTTTATCGAATCGAGAGTTGAGCCTAGGGATAATTAGTATACTAACAGACGAGTCAGGAGGATAATTTGAAGGGAAGTTTTGAATAGGCCCTAAGAAGGCATTGTAGGGTCTTAACATGATAAAGGGTTTGAGAGTAAAGAACTCCGAAATAAGGAATACTAAGAATAAAGATCGTTTAGGACAAGGAATACAACCACATAATAGGCAAGATATCAATGCATACATGGTAACGCAACACATAGCAAATAATTGTGAGTCCTTTTAAGGTCGTGAACCTCTTTGGACTCTGAATGAGACTAACATTCGCATCATGAATGCCAAGACATCCAACGTTGAATTGGACACATATTCCTTAATAAAAGAACTATGTAGCCAATGCCTAAAGGATATGAGCGACTTTATGATATTGTTCCCCCGAGTGGGCAACTCGAGAGTGGGAAAGCTTGTGGTTGTCAATGCACCGCTGATCGACCGATCCACAAGGAATTTCCCAAAGGGTGTTTTAGGAAAAAACGTTTGTGCTACCACTCAACCGTTCGTAGAAAGAAAATAAAAGAGGTTCCAAGTGGAGGAAAGTATGAGCGGAATGCCAGTTATATGAAAGCAATAACTCATAGCATGTAACAAAATACGATAATCATGCTTTAGCAAATAGAAACATTTAAAATCAAAGTAGGTGTGGAGAAACATAAATATAAAAATAAAGAAGGAGAAGGGACAGATAAATCAAGATATGAATGAATAATAAGAAAAGAACATATAGAAAATAAAATCATGTCAAAATCAAATATTATAAAAATAAATAAAGATAATCCTATATAAAGCACAAATTCATACTGGTTAGAACCTAAGTATCCCCAGCAAAGTCGTCATTCTGTCGCTCCCCGTTTTCCTCGCGGAAGGCGGGATTCGACTTGACACACTCTTGGGATTGCGTTTGAAAGGAAGAGTGTGAAGAGTCGCCACCTAATGTATTAAGGTGCGTTAGGGCACCGGTCTAGGATACTACGAACCTATTTTTTATTACTTGGTCTTAGTTCACTAGAGTTTGGATAAGGGTTCAAATTACCTCAAAAGGAAGGTGTTAGGCACTTTTCGAGGTCCACAAAGGTGGTTCCCAACCGAATTCATACTTTACATAGGGGATTCTATGTGATCAAATAAAGGTCTCTAGTTTTATAATTAATTTAATGTTTAGCTACGTGGTATCGTAATTAATAAACAAACATATGTTACTTTGTTATTTCTAATTGTTGATTATCTAAATGATAAAATAAATAAAAACATAAATGAGATAAGATAGAATAAAGAAGCAACAAAATCATAATAAGAAGAGGGTCTGCTTGTAAAAATTAACTACCCCAACTAAGAAGCATGTGAAGTAAATAAAAGGAATCGTCCAAGTCAAACAAAGAAATTTTTTGATTTTATTCGGATCAGAAACCCAACTTGTTAATCATCATCCGACCTAAAGGCCAAACTCTTAGACAAGTAATAATGTCATTAGCCTCGCCGTTAATATTTTGTTGGGATCATCACATCCGAAAAAGGGCTACCCATCCCACCCCACCTAGGTTGGATGTCAAGTCTAAGGGCGTTCTATGACAAGAACAAAACTAACGTTTTTAGTAATACTTATCGTCCCAACTATCGTCCAAGAGGCATTGTACTTTGCTATTTTGGGTTTGTGTTCTAGACTAAAAGAAAGCTATGGTGCCTAGGACTCGAAGCACGAACATATTGGACAACAAGTAGCACGTAATAATCCCAAGTTAGTCTCTTGATCAGTTAATGTTAATTAGTGTGATGATACACCAAGACAAGCAAATTATATTATCATTAACCTATAGACATGATGTCTAAATGTTCAACCAGTAGTGATAAAGGACGACTGTGATTTGTGAATGCAACATCATTATATGTGTTTATGAGAGGTGTCAAAAGTGTGGTAAATGTGTCAAACAAAAATGTGCTTGTGAATTAAGTGTTGTAAAAATATTAATGAGAACATAAGAAATCAACAAGAATATTAAAAGGCATTAACATGCTAAGGATGCTATAATATACTAACTCTAGTGTTTAAACATATCGAAAAGTGCTCAAAATATGTATTTTAATAAACCAGCAGTTGTATTATTGCAGGTATTTCATAGTGATATGCTGAAAGTGTATCAATCGTACTAAGATGTCTTAAAGCTAACATTTTGACTTGCTGATATTATATTTAAACATGATGGAGATATGGCAACATACAGAAACTTTAAGTTAACATGTTGAAATTTATTAGATGCGCAGAATTTTAATGTTCAAATGATAATAACATGCTAAATGGTGTAGATATACAAAAACATGATTTAAACATGCTGGAAAGTTAATTAATCATGATGAAAAGTTACTTAAACATGCTAAAAATTTAATCAAACGTGCTAAATATAACGTTAAGGCGCAGTAATTTAATGTTGATATGCTGAAAACATGTCAAAAATGCCTAAAATATAGTATTTTAACATGCTATAAATGTAAGAAACTAGCATTTTAAACATGCTGAAATTCAGTCTAAGCGCTGAAATTAATTTGTTGTCTAATTAACATGCTAAATGTATAGTCATGGTAATATGATAGAAATATTTTAAGTATGTCAAAAAGAACACATTATTATGCGTTGAATACATGTGAAAAATTATTTCTTCAGACTAAGAAGTCATAGCAAGGTATAGAATTGTATAATTGCTAAAGGAAACATAGATCCTTTTAAAAGTTAATATGCCGAAAATTACTTTGTCATGCTCAATTTACGTTAACATGCTAGACACACAGTGACACATTAATATTATTATAGCCTAATACTCAATATGACAAATGGAATCAAATTAATTAATAGATGAATTAAATATCGTATAATCCTAAATTTGTGTGCCTAGGTGACCCATGTAGCATGTAATGCATGTAAACCCTAAGTTGTGCCTATCTACGCCATTCATAGAACACGTAAATCCCCGCCCCCAAGTAGTCCTTCAAATTTATTTATTCCAACAATAAAAGTGTCTTTACAAATTATTACAAACCAATTAAGCAAGTAAACTAAACTAATACAATCCAAATATATGACTATTCTGGCGACTCTTCGAAACCCCACAAATGACTACTTAAACCTTCAAAACAAAATATAGTGGCAAGCAAACAGGAACACATAATAGCAGTCATCAACATTTTCCTAAAGACATGCTTTCTACGGGCTTTTACAATGTGATGCAATCAACACGCAATCAACATACGCAGAATAAAAATGTGTGATTTTGAGAACATACCAGTAAGCAGCAAACAAAAATAAGAAATAAGGAAGTTGTTGAAGTAAGGTAATCCCAGTAATAAGGCTGAACAAAAGTGTTTCATCAAAACTCAAAAAGAAATAGCAAAGCTTGAGAAATATATGAATTCCTTTGTCTGTATCGAAATAGCTAATAATATTGTTTAAGAGAAAAGTAGTAGTAGTAATAATTGTGAAATTTAAGAACTTTGAACTTTTGTCCTTGAGAACTTTTGAAGTGTCCTTCAATTGAGAAGAGAGGGGTTTATATAGTGTTAAAGAAATCAGTAAACCAAGACAAAATAGGAAAAAAAATATCCCACCCCTCAATTACTGAAGTCTTTCCCATAAATAACAAAATTAACACAATGTTTGTCAAATAAATTAATCAGGCCACACGTAAAAAGGAAAAAAGAATTCTTTCAATCAAGAAAAAATATTTTAGGATCAATTAATCAATCATGGAGAGGAAAATACTTGATAGGATTTTCCATAAATTGAGAAATCACATGTAATATCAAATTCAGTCAAAGCAACTAAGAAGAAAAATATCTGTTAAGTAAAATCAAACATATTCTTCCCAAAGTAATTTAGCATCAGTCTAAATTAATAAAAGAAAGGGAAATATCAATCAATAGGATCCAATCAACAAATTATTCATAAATCAGTCCAAAAATTAAAATAAAACATGTGTTAAGAAAAATCAATCTACAATAATTAATTTCCTTCTGTAGAATCAACTAGAGGCAAATTTACCATGAAAAGTAATCCTATTATTTTGAGAGAGATTCGCTCAATCACCAATCAACTTTTCCTTAAATTAGTGAATAAATAAAATCAAGCAAGTAATCCCCCCTCAACAGAGCAACCTACCCGAAATATCACAACAATACAGCCATCACAAAACACCTGCATATTTGGACAAACACAAGTCAAAGGTAGTTTTAAACGAACTAAAAATGAAATCAGATACAAGAACAAAAGAGGGGTTGAAGAAGGTTACGATCTTAAAAATAAGAAATCAAACCTACGCCATTAAAAATTCATGAACTTTTCGATGGATTTTGCCCAGAATAACGACGATGGTGGCGGGGTCTCGCCGATTGTTTTTGCCGGTTCCATGGCTGGTCAGCGAGGAGGGGAAAGGAAGGACTGAGGAGGATGACTCGCATCTTGGTGGAGGCGGCAGATCTGGGGGACGATGCTGGAGTGGTGGCTCCGATCGGCGGCGGGAGGCTGGTCGTTGCTGGCAGCGGCGAAGAAGGACGACGGGACGCGGGGAAGGGGGTTGTCGTCGTTGGTCTTTGCTGGTTCGTCGGAGGAGGAACTGGCATCGAAAGGGGTCGGCGATGCTTAGTCGTGGTTGGTATCCGATGTGTACGATGTTCGCCTTCCATGGCTACCTCCCTTTGAGCGAGAGAGAGAGAGCATTTGAGGGAGGGAGACAGAAGAGAGAGAGAGGCTTGTTGTGGGAATTAGGTTTAGGGTTAGGTTTGCTTTGGTGATATAAGGAAAGAAAAGGAACTTTTAATCTCAGCCATCAGATCAAATTTGATCGATGGATTCGATTAAATCTTGAAAATTGGTTAGAATTTAAATAAGAATTGGATTGGCTAATTAATTGGGTATAATGTAAATAAAATTAGGCAAACTGACTTCAATTTTAGGTTGTTATTTAAATTCTAATGGTAGTAAATAATAATAACAAAAATAATAATTAAATAATAAATCTTAAACAATAATGATAATTTAAATAAATAATAATAATGATTAAATAATTAAATAATAATTAACAAGAATAAATAATAAATAGTAATATATAATAATAATAATAATTTAACAGTAAATAATAATGATAAATAATAATAATAAATAATAGCAAGTAATAATAACAATCACATAATAGTAAATAATAATTAAATAATAGATAACAAATAATAAATAATAATAATATAATAACAATGTTAATAAGTAAAAAAATAACAATGTCAATAAATAATATTAAATAATTAAAAACTAGACAATGGATTTGCAAAATTGTGAGTGTGCATAATTACATGAAAAAATAATTTAATTAATAAAATTACGTAAAATATCGTATTTGATTTTAACAATTGTAAAAATGATACTAAAAGATAATAAAATAATTTATGCATTTTCCTAAATTATGAATGCGATATGTTAGAAATCTTTTTGATGCAAGAAAAATGTGCAAAAATACTAATATCTAAAAATTAATAATTTTTTTAAAATAACAGCCTAAATGTAGTGTCGGGAGGTCAAAATTGGGTGTCAACAGCTGCCCCTTCGTTGTTTGAGAATGATAAAAGAATTGTCAAACAACGAAAGTTGACGTAGTAGCCAATTTTGTCCGACCGGGAAGGATTCGTTGGAATTAAGGCAACAAGAGGTGTTTAAAAATAGTGTGGCCGAAACTTTGGCTTTAAGTTGCCTACATATCTCTGTTTTTACGAGAATCAGGCCGTGTGTAGTTCTAGATTTAGGAATGAACAATATTCCTAAAGAAAATATTAATGGCCAGGGTTGGGACGTCAATAAATGGTATCGTGGATCGATGAGACGGTAATGAATAGAATTTGGAATAATGACGTATAGAGAAGTTTGAGAGTGTGAGATAATAGAGTTTCACGATGAGTTCACGTGATGGAGTAATGCTCCAAAAATAGAAACGAAAATTATCTCTGTTTGTTATTCCTTCTCCGTTACCTTCGTCTTTATATCACTAAATAACAGGATAAGAAACAAACATTTTACAAACGTAACATAATTATGAAAATAAAGAAAGCGTAACTATTTTATCGGAAATCGTGTGATCAGTTGCTTGACTTCTCATCGTGGGATCAGCTTTTGGGGCTTATCCGTACATTATAAAATCATGGGATCAACATTTGAGTTTCTCCATTGTGGGATCAACGTTGGGGATTCTCCATCGTTGGATCGGCATTGGGTTTCTCCATCATCGGATCAGTATTTGAGTTTTCTCCATCGTCGGATTAGCATTGGGCTTCTCTATCGTCGGATCAGCATTTGACCTTCCCCATCGTGTGATCAACATTGGAGCTTCTCCATTATCGGATCAGCATTGGGGCTTCTCCATCGTCGGTTCATCATTGGAGTTTCTCCATCGTCGGTTCAGCATTTGGGCTTCCCCATCGTCAGATCAACATTGGAGCTTCTCCATCGTCGGATCAGCATTTGGGCTTCTCCATCGTCGGATCAGCATTGGAGCTTCTCCATTATCGAATCAGCATTGAGGCTTCTCCATCGTCGGATCAACATTGAGTTTTTCCATTGTCGGATCGGCATTTGAGCTTCTCCTTCATCGGATCAGCATTGGGCTTCTCCATCGTCAGATCAACATTTTAGCTTCTCCATAGTCGGATCAACATTGGAGCTTCTCCATTGTCGGATCAACATTGGGGTTTCTCCATCGTCGGATCAGCATTGAGGTTTTCCATTGTCGGATCGGCATTTGAGCTTCTCCATCGTCGGATCAACATTGGGCTTCTCCATCGTCGGATCAGAATTTAAGCTTTTCCATTGTCGGATCAGCATTTGAGCTTTTCCATCGTGAAATCGTGACCTGTACCTTTCACTTGTATCTTGACTCGATAGAAATGATTAGTAAGAATATATATGTGTGCATAGAGGATTGAACATTGTAGCAAACAAATGTAACGATAAAGATAAGGAAAGATAGGAAAGCGTATCTGTCTTGTTGTCGGATCAACTGCGCGGCTTCTCGTCATGATGTTGGATTGTCTATCGTGTTCCTTCGTGATGAAGTGATTCCTATCACCTTTTATCGTTGGGTCTCCTGTGATGGAGTGATTGTTATCATCTGTACCTGTTACTTGCTCCTGTACTCAAAGAAAAGTCATCAGTCAAAAAGAAATATGAATTTATACCATGCTCGAGTCGACTCCTTGGCCGTTGTTTTCTACTCCATGAACCGTTGGGATTTGTACTCCATCGTGATGAAATTTTTGAGAAATTCTCAAAAATTTCTGCCCCAGTTTAGAATGTAAAGCACCTTTGGCACGTCATTTGTGAATTAATATATTGTTTACTTGTGAAATTTTTTAGGAATTCTCAAAAATTTCTTCCCCAGTATAGAATGAAAGGCATCTTTTGCACGTCATTATGAATTGATATATTGTTTAATCGTAAAATTTTTAAGGTTTTCTTGAAACCTCAAGAATTCTGCCCCAATTGGAGTCTTATATTCCTGCACCACTCAAAGAAAATATTAGTCCAAGAGAAATGGTTGTCCTACATTTGAATGTCGTAACCTCAATTGTAATCTGCTTTTATATGCTCAAGAGTTGGGTTAATTAGCTTGACAATTTGGATGTGTTAGAATTTGAAAGAGAGGGGAAAGCAAATGTTTTATTAGATAAAGACCGAACCCAAAGTGGGCTGCCTATGTATCCAAATGGAAGTCAGGTCAAACGTAGTTTGTGAGGGTAGGGCAAGGATAAGGAGGCGCAATATTTTGTCTTGAGAGATGAGAATGAGGGCTAGAGTCTTTTCGGATATTGAGCATATTTGTCATATTACAGATTTTCACTTGAGTTTGATATTCAAATGCTAGACAACCTTAAAGTAAAATAAGTAAGCCTAAAATTACCACATAGTGCATAATTTCAACACGTAATATAAATATAAAGCAAAAGTCATTCTAGGAGGAAGGCTAAGCCTTAATAAGCGTTCTAGGCATAAAGATTTGAGCTTCTAACGCACGAAGCAGGATAGTGATAGAACGTGATGTTGAATTTGTAATTGTGGTTGTAAAGAAGGTAAGAAAAATAGGAAATGAACAAGGTCGACCTTTGTTGAACATCAGATTTGTCGATTCATGTCATATTGTTGATTCACCCAAATCCGTACAAAGAAAAAAATGATAAAGCAGGGAAAAAGAAAGATTTTATTATGATGAGACCGAACTCATTAAATGAGCGCCTACGTATCCCTCATATAGGGGAATCAGGTCGATCGTAGTTCAGATTACAAAGGCAAGGAAAACATAAAAAGGAAACGGCAAATTGCAAAACTTGAAGAAATTTTAACTGTTTGGAAGTCTGGAGTAGAGAATCAGCATGATATTTTCTTCACCAATGTCAACAAGTGTCAGTCAAGCTTCAAAAATCAAGCAGCATCAAAATTTGACCCCATTATGTTTATCGCTTTGGTGTCAATCAACTTTTGGATCTTGTTCTTTAAGGCAAAACACGTCGTAGTAGGATGTCCTTTCATCCCAGAATAATAGGAACACGTTAGGTTGGGGCGATATCTCCTAGACTTGGTATCACAAGGCACGACAACAATGGGTGTAATGTAGCCCGCATTTTTGAGTCGTTTGTACAATAGTTCTATGGGTTCACCCAGAGGAGTGTATTATTTTGATGGATTTTTCGGTAGCTCACATTGAGGTTTTGTGGATTTGTTGGATTGTTGATTTGTGGGTAGGTTTTGATAAGAAGGTGGAATGTAGTTTGATTTTGAAGCAACAGATAGGTGCAGGTACCATATTGGTTGAGGTTGGGGTACGCTTACTTTAGGTTTAGAGGTTTGAATGTCTCGTCGATGATCGTCTTACCCTTATCCTTGGATTGTAGCTTAACTAAATTTGCCTCGACCGTGAGCTTTCTTCTCAGCTTATTATCGAACCGCATAATAAAGTCAGTTGCCAAAAAGTCCTAAGAGACCCACTTGCTAGTATCATTTTCGGTGTACCACATTAATGTCGGACCCTTAAGTGAACTAACAAAGAGTTTCATCTTCAGGCTATCACTTTGCCCTACAATTAATAGCTTGTCAAGGTACTCTTTCAAATGAGAATGAGGGTTTCCTGACCCGTCATATAATGGAAAGTTCAAGTACTCAATTTTATCCTTGTCTTCTTCCTTAGCTTTGGACGACTTATTCACCTCAGGTTGTTGAGATGACTCCGCCTTATGCTTAGAAATTTGTCCTTTTGTTTCTTTCTCCTTTCCCATGATTGTCAGCTCATTGAGCGCTGTTTGTAATGCAACTGAATACCAACTTAAGGTGGATCAATGAGGTCAGCTTCAGATAGTGGCTCTGGAAAATTTGGCGGCATTTCGACTGAACCTCGGAGATTAGTCATTATCCCTCAGATTCTCTCTATTTTCCCTTCTATCATTCTGATGTTCGAAATAACTTTGTTTTGATGCAATCCCAAATTATCATGCTCATCGTTGCTATTGACAAGGTTGATAAACATTGCTTGACTGGCTATTTCTGACGTTCAACTTTGGTCAACCTTAGAAGAAAGGATTTATAATTAGAAACAAAAAATACGTACGGGAGTCTAGAAGGTTTATTCTACTCATTTTAAAATATCGAGTTATGCTCATTCAGAGTGAATAGATGTTATGGGAGCTCTATATGACTTAGAGGTTGTGAAAGCTAAAGTACGACATGAGTACGAAGATATTAATGTCTGAGAATCTTGGTAGGACAATAGTATGTAAACGTTGGAAACATTAGGAAAGGGATTTCCTAAATGATAGGTTGTACTAAAAGACTGTGAATGAGACTAAATCCCTTTATCGAATTGAGAGTTGAGCCTAGGTATAATTAGTATACTAACAGACGAGTCAGGAGGATAATTTGAAGGGAAGTTTTGAATAGGCCCTAAGAGGGCATTGTAGGGTCCTGACATGATAAAGGGTTTGAGAGTAAAGAGCTCCAAAATAAGGAACACTAAGAATAAGGATCGTTTAGGACAAGGAAGAAAACCACATGATAGGCAAGATATTAATGCATACATGGTAATGCAACACATAGAAAATAATTGTGAGTCCTTTTGAGGTCGTGAACCTCTTTGGACTCTGAATGAGACTAACATTCGATGCGTCATGAATGTCAAGGCATCCAACGTTTAAATGGGACGCATATTTCTTAATAAAGGAAATATGTGTCCAAGGCCTAAAGGATAGGAATGGGTTTATGATATGGTTCCCCCGAGTGGGAAACTCAAGAGTGAAAAAGCTTGTGGCTGTCAACACACCGCTGATCGACCGATCCACAAGGAATTTCCCAAAGGGTATTGTAGGAATGAACGTCTGTTCTACCACGCAACCGTTCGTAGAAGGAAAATAAAAGAGGTTCCAAGTGGAGGAAAGTATGAGCAGACCAGTTATATAAAAGCAATAACACATAGCACGTAACAACATTTGATAATCATGCTTTAGCAAATAGAAATATTTAAAATCAAAGTAGGTATGGAGAAACATAAATATAAAAATAAAGAAGGAGAAGGGACAGATAAATCATGATATGAATGAATAATAAGAAAAGAACATATAGAAAATAAAATCATGTCAAAAGCAAATATTATAAAAACAAATAAAGATAATCCCATATAAAGCACAAATTCGTAATGGTTAAAACCTAAGTATCTCCAGTAAAGTCTTCATTCTGTCGCGCCGTGTTTTCCTCGCAGAAGGCGGGATTCAACTTGACAAACTCTTGGGATTGAGTTTGAAAGAAAGGGTGTGAAGAGTCGCCACCTAATGTATTAAGGTGTGTTAGGACACCGGTCTAGGATACTACGAACCTATTTTTTATTATTTAGACTTAGTTCACCAAAGTTTGGGTAAGGATTCAAATTACCTCAAAAGGAAGGTGTTAGGCACCTTTCGAGGTCCACAAAGGTGGTTCTCAGTCGAATTCATACTTTACATAGGGGATTCAATGTTATCAAATAAAGGTCTCTAGTTTTATAATTAATTTAATGTTTAGCTACGTGGTAATGTAATTAATAAACAAACACATGTTACTTTGTTATTTCTAATTGCTGATTATCTAAATGATAAAATAATAAAAACATAAATGAGATAAGCGAGAAGAAAGAAGCAACGAAATCATAATAATAAGAGGGACTGCTTGTAAAAATTAACTACCCCAACTAAGAAGCATGTGAAGTAAAGAAAAGGAATTGTCCAAGTCAAACAAAGAAATGTTTTAATTTTATTCGGATCAGAAACCCAACTTGTTAATCATCATCCGACCCAAAGGCCAAACTCTTTGACAAGTAATAATGTCATTAGCCTCGCCGTTAATATTTTATTGGGATCATCACTTTCGAAAAAGGGCTACCCGTCCCACCCACCTAGGCTGGATGTCAAGTCTAAGGGCGTTCTATGACAAGAACAAAACTAACGTTTTTAGTAATACTTATCGTCCCAACTATCTTCCAAGAGGCATTGAACTTTGCTATTTTGGGTTTGTGTTCTAGACTTAAAGAAAGTTATATTGGCTAGGACTCAAAGCGCGAACATATTGGACAACAAGTAGCACGTAATAATTCCATGTTAGCCTCTTGATCAGTTAATGTTAATTAGTGTGATGACACGCCAAGACAAGCAAATTATATTATCATTAACTTATAGGCATGATGTCTAAATGTTCAACTAGTAGTGATAAAGGACGACTGTGATTCGTGAATGCAACATCATTATGTGTGTTTATGAGAGGTGTCAAAAGTGTGGTAAATGTGTCAAACAAAAATGTGCTTGTGAATTAAGTGTTGTAAAAATATTAATGAGAACATAAGAAATCAACAAGAATATTAAAAGGCATTAACATGTTAAGGATGCTATAATATACTTACTCTAGTGTTTAAACATATCGAAAAGTGCTCAAAATATGTATTTTAATAAACCAACAGTTGTATTATTGCAGGAATTTAATAGTGATATGCTGAAAGTGTATCAATCGTACTAAGATGTCTTAAAGCTAACATTTTGTCTTGCTGATATTATATTTAAACATGATGGAGATATGCCAACATACAGAAACTTTAAGTTAACATGATGAAATTTATTAGATGCGCAGAATTTTAATGTTCTGATGATAATAACATGCTAAAATGGTGTAGATATACAGAAACATGATTTAAACATGCTGGAAAGTTAATTTATCAAGCTGAAAAGTTACTTAAACATGCTAAAAAATTAATCAAATGTGCTGAAGATAACGTTAAGACGCAGTATTTTAATGTTGATATGCTGAAAACATGTAAAAAATGCCTAAAATCTAGTATTTTAACATGCTGTAAATGTGAGGAACTAGCATTTTAAACATGCTGAAATTCAGTCTAAGCGCTGAAATTAATTTGTTGTCTAATTAACATGCTAAATGTATAGTCATGGTAATATGATAGAAATATTTTAAGTATGTCAAAAAGAACACATTATTATGCACTGAATACTATAATTGCTAAAGGAAACATGGATCCTTTTAAAAGTTAATATGCCGGAAATTACTTTGTCACGCTCAATTTACATTAACATGCTAGACACACAGTGACACATTAATATTATTTTAGCCTAATTCACAATATGACAAATGGAATCAAATTAATTAATAGATGAATTAAATATCGCATAATCCTAAATTTGTGTGCCTAGGTGACCCATGTAGCATGTAATGCACGTAAACCCTAGGTTGTGCCTATCTACGCCATTCATAGAGCACGTAAATCCCCGCCCCCCAAGCAGTCCCCCAAATTTATTTATTACAACAATAAAAGTGTCTTTACAAATTATTGCAAACCAAATAAGCAAGTAAACTAAACTAATACAATCTAAATATATGACTATTCTGGCGACTCTTCGGAACCCCACAAATGTCTACTTAAACCTTCAAAACAAAATATAGTTGCAAGCAAACAGGAACACATAATAGCAATCATCAATCTTTTCCTAAAGACATTCTTTCTACGGGCTTTTACAACGTGATGCAATCAACACACACATAAAAAATCTGTGGTTTGAGAACATACCAGTAAGCAGCAAAAAAAACAAGCAATAAGGAGGTTGTTGAAGTAAGGTAATCCCAGTAATAAGGCTTACCAAAAGTGTTTTCTCAAAACTCAAAAAGAAATCGCAAAGCTTGAGAAATGTATGAATTCCTTTGTCTGTATCGAAATAGCTAATAGTTTTGTTTATGAGAGTAGTAGTAGTAGCAATAATTGTGAAATTTAAAAGCTTTGAACTTGTGTCCTTGAGAACTTTTGAAGTGTCCTTCAATTGAGAAGAGAAGGGTTTATATAGTGTTAAAGAAATCAGTAAACCAAGATAAAACAGGAAAAGAAACATCCCACCCCTCAATTACTGAAGTCTTTCCCTTAAATAACAAAATTAACACAATGTTTGTCAAATGAATTAATCAGCCCACACGTAAAAAGGAAAAACGAATTCTTTCAATCAAGATCAATTAGTCAATCGTGGAGAGGAAAATACTTGATAGGATTGTCCATAAATAAAGAAATCACATGTAATATCAAATTCAGTCAAAGCAACTAAGAAGGAAAATATCTATTAAGTAAAATCAAACATATTCTTTTCAAAGTAATTTAGCATCAGTCTAAATTAATAAAAGAAACGAAAATATCAATCAACAGGATTCAATCAACCAATTATTCACAAATCAGTCCGAAAAATTAAAAAAAAATGTGTTAAGCATAATCAATCAACAATAATTAATTTCCTTCTGTAGAATCGACTAGAGGCGAATTTACCATGAATAGTAATCCTATTATTTTGAGAGAGATTCGCTCAATCACCAATCAATCTTTCCCTAAATTAGTGAATAAACAAAATCAAGCAAGTAATCCCCCCTCAACAGAGCAACCTACCCGAAATATCACAACAATACAGCCATCACAAAACACATGCACATTTGGACAAACACAAGTCAAAGGTAGTTTTAAATGAACTAAAAATGAAATTAGATACAAGAACAAAAGAGGGGTTGAAGAAGGTTAAGAGCTTGAAAACAAGAAATCAAACCTATGTCATGAAAAAGTCATAAACTTTCTAGTGGATTTTGCCCGGAATAACGGCGATGGTGGCGGGGTCTCGCCGACTGTTTTCGCCGGTTGCATATCTGGTCGGCGAGGAGAGAAAAGAAAAGACGGAGGGGGATGACTCGCGACTTGGTGGAGGAGGTAGATCTGGGGGATGACGTTGGAGTGGTGGATCTGATGGGCGGCGGGAGGCTGGTCGTTGCTGGTAGCGGTGAAGACGGACGATGGGACGCGGGGAATGGAGTTGTCGTCGCTGGTCGTTGCTGGTTCGTCGGAGGAGGCACTGGCAGCAAAGAGGGTCGGCGATGCTTGGTCGTGGTTGGTATCCGATGTCGACGGTGTTCGACAGCCATGGTTGCCTCCCTTTGAGCATGAGAGAGAGAGCATTTGAGGGAGAGAGGCGAAAGAGAGAGAGATGGGCTTGTTGTGGGAATTAGGTTTAGGGTTAGGGTTGCTTTGGTGATATAAGGAAAGAAAAGGGACTTTTAATCTCAGCCATCAGATCAAATTTGATCGATGGTTGAGATTAAATCTTGAAAATTGGTTAGAATTTAAATAAGAATTGGATTGGATAATTAATTGGCTATAATGTAAATAAAATTAGGCAAGCTGACTTCAATTTTAGGTTGTTATTTAAATTCTAATGGTAGTAAATAATAATAACAAAAATAATAATTAAATAATAAATAATAATAAGTATTAATGATAATTTAAATAAATAATAATAATAATTAGATGATTGAATAATAATTAACAAGAATAAATAATAAATAGGAATAGATAATAATAATAATTTAACACTAAATAATAATGATAAATAATAATAATAAATAATAGCAAGTAATAATAACAATCACATAATAGTAAATAATAATTAAATAATAGATAACAAATAATAAATAATAGATAACAAATAATAAATAATAATAATATAATAACAATGTTAATAAGTAAGAAAAAATAACAATGTCAATAAATAATATTAAATAATGAAAAACTAGACAATGTATTTACAAAATTGTGAGTGTGCATAGTTACATGAAAAAAATAATTTAATTAATAAAATTACGTAAAATGTCGTATTTGATTTTAACAATTGTAAAAATGATACTAAAAGATAATAAAATAATTTATGTATTTTCCTAAATTATGAATGCGATATGTTAGAAATCTGTTTGATGCAAGAAAAATGTGCCAAAACACTAATATCTAAAAATTAATAATTTTGTTAAAATAATAGCCTAAATGTAGTGTCGGGAGGTCAAAATTGGGTGTCAATAATGCAGAAAAAGCAAAAATCAGATTTGTCGGTATCTACATCACAAGGTACTGAATCAGCATGTCAGCCAACAAATCTGTCTCCGCCAATTCAGCATGCACTTTAACCATCTCGACCAGTTTACTCAGCATCCCATCCAACTCCTATATATCAGGACATGCCACATCCGGGTCCAACAGTTTGGCCTGAATCACAACCATCCCGATTAGTTCACTTGACATCACATTCATCTCCGGTTGGTCGGGACTCATCACAACCATCTCGATCAGTTCACTCTACATCACATCCGGGTCTGGCAAATTAGGATTCATCATAGTCATATCGATCAATTCATTCTACATCACATTCGCATCCAACAAATGAGGACTCGTCACAAGCAGCTCCCACATATCAGGCTGCACCCAAAAAATATTCTAGACGTGAATCGAATACGCATTGGGTCGTAGACGCAATAGGTAAATACTTCATACTATCAATACATATTCAACAGAACTTTCTAATTTAATGTAATGTCTCTCATGGCTTCAACTAATATCTTATAATGTCAAGAAAATCAAAGTAAAAGCTAAGGAAGGGCTGAATTTAACAGGTAAAGAACGTATCGTGGTTAAGTTTGATATTTGTGATGAACCATTTGGTGAAGCACGCAACCTTCTTTCACACTTTTGTGGAATTTTAGCATGTGATTGCTCTTTATTTTCAATCAACTTTGAAAAATGGTCGAATTTACCTATGACATACTTCAATCGCGTCTTCGATCATATTATAAAGGTATAAGCTCTAAATTCTGACGACTGTACCATTGCTTATTATTTTTAGAGACTGACTACTATTTTTTTATTTTTGTCTTTGAATTTTATATTTGCATGTAATAGAAAAGCTAACTAATATTTTTATTTTTAAGCCCAAATACTTCTTTGACACAATCGAAACAGTTGCTCGACGACATATTTCTTTATCTTTTGGAAAAAAGTGGGCTGCAAATAAGATTAACATGTGGAATGAAGTTGATGATCCACTTAAAAGTAAAGCTCAGATTATGGGTAAGGTGTCGGATGGGATCCCACCAGATCAATGGATTTCTTTTATTGAATACAACTTTAAAGAATCAACAAAGGTATTTATGCAAATGTATTTTTTTATAGTTGTATAATTATTTTTTTCTAATTGACGTTAAAATATATTTTTATAAGAAAATGCGTCAAAGAAACCGTGAAAATCGAAAGAAACAAACAATTCCTCACACTAATGGCTCCAAAGCCAATGCTATAAGAAGGGCTGAAATGGTGAGTGAATTAACCTCGAATGTGTTACTTCTAAATAAGAAATTATTTTGATTATGTTTTTTAATTTATAGATGGCCGAGACTGGAAAGTGGCCTGGACGAGCACAAATGTACATTGTTACTCATAAGAATCAAGATGGAGCATATGTTAATGAAGCGACAAAAGAAATATGTGTGAGTTTTACTTATGTGCCATAGACTCTTATTGAGAAATCAACCATAATATGTCAAATGAATTTGTATTATTAATTTATTTTGACAACAAATTTTCTATATGTAGAAAAAAAATGAGTCATCTTTGAGCCAAAGCACCATGGATGAGTCTCAAGTTCGCCAAATGATGCCGTTGGTAAGGTGCTAGGACAAGAACACTCTGGCAGGGTGAGATGTTCAGGATTAGGAGTTGTTCCTAGTAGAGTTTTTCAACAAGTTAGACCTTATTTTGGTGGTACAAGTGCATCAAGTAGTGGAGGTTCTTGTTCGTTCCAATGTCGAGAAAACTACAATCAAATGATGAATTCTCAGAATCAAATACTGAGTGCTTTGAAGGCATATATGATAATGAAAGAAGGAATGATACCAGAACAACTTGTGGGGATCTTTGATTCTCCTTCAATGGTTTCTCCGACAACAGTAAGTAAAGTTTTCTTTACTTTTTTTTTTATCTCGATGTTTGATCTCTTTCTACTTATTCATCTTCAGATTTGAAATATTCTTTGAGTTTGAGCTTGCAATATCGATATCTATTTACCAAAAAATACAAAGGAAAAAACATAGTAATTATATGTATACTTCCAGTAAACATCAACATCAATATAGAAACCTCTAATTTAGCATTAGATAGTAAAGCATGTTAGGCCCACACACTGGTGAAACTCGTTGGCCTATGAGGCGATGATCGATCGCGATAACACGACTATTGTGTTTGTCAAAGGGTTCAATCTTTGTGGGGGGAAACAATCGAACCCTTCGAAGTTCAAGTACGTTTTTGGTTGGGAGGTTAAGAATCCAAAATTCGTGTTACAATTGCATGTTGTATCCGTAGCTCAAGAAGTTGTTCGATGTAATACCTCGATGAGCATACTGAATAATCCATAGAGGGTTATTGGTAGTAATATGAATCAACCTATTAAGGTTACTGTTAGAATGGTTGGTAGGGAGCCTTTAGATTCCATAGCGAGTCCTAAACGTCGTCTACAGTCTAACCCGCCATGTCAAAAACAACATGAGATGTGTGTCTGCACAATGTTAAGAAACCAGGCTAGTTTCTTGAAAGAGTGGATCATGTACCATACTAGAATCGGGTACATCGTTAGTTTATATATGATAATAATAGCTTAGAGGGGAGATCGGTGTTGCTGGTTCACCACTAACAGGGAGCAACCAAAATGAATGTATGGAGAAGAAGATTGGCTAACCATATGCTGAATATTTCTTGCAAGGATCAGACACCTGTAGCTCCAACGCCATGGATGAGGATTCATCTGAATCAGCATTACAACTTTTTTTGGATTTCCCTAGTAACAATGACATGATCTTTCTAGGACATAGTGATTCCTATAGCTTGTATCCCTTTTTGAATGAAAGCTATTGATCTGTCCTTGTGCAAAATAGGCAGTGTGCTTTCTTCTGATATCAGTGGCTCCGGAATATCGAATATGAAAATTTTTCTGCTGGTTGTTTTAGTAGCTCCAGCTGTGGAAAGAACATATCTTCTAACTCTACTATATATTAGTATGATAGCTGGAAAGAACATATATTCTAACTCTACTATATATTAGTATGATAGCAATAGGGATATCTCAGCTCCATTAAGGAAAAATACATTGTATTTTACCTCTATATACTTTGTATTAGCAATAGTGCTATCATGCATGATACTTTTAGATAAAATGTCCAGACATTCAGGTCTATGTTTTGTTTCAAAAAAAAAAATAATAGCTTGAATGATATTGATGATGTCATTAAGGTATTATCGATGGATGGGAACCAATTCATACTGTTGCATAGCCTCTTCCAGATTCTCTTCCTTGAATAAAGCAGTGGTGAGGCCATTTCATACTTTGGGACAGTCGGAAAAGGAAATGGTCTCATATAAATTGGGACAGAGAGAATTATCATTTATGTGATGTATTTTAATACTTGAAACTGATTGAGTATTTTAAAACTGTAACGTGGAGTTGTTGTTGATTAATTTATTTACATTTATCATGATGTTTTTAGTTGTTTTTAGTTGTACGCAAATATAAATATTTTATAATGAGGACTGAAAGTTTATCTGATTTTTTTTATACTTTGCATTTTTATGTAGCCAAGTGATGCGGTCAGTGGACCTATTTCACCTATGGATGCAAGGATACCACATGATCATTGTGATCCTAATGACAGTCATTGATTTCTTAGATGTATTTGTGTATTTGGTTGGAGTGAATCTTAAAATACTGAAGCTTTTGTGTTTAAATTTGATTTTGAAGATATTACTTAATGTTGAAAAATTGGAGTTTGAAGATGTTAATGTTGAATATTTAATTTGAAGTTTAATGTTTAATGTATTTTTGACATATTTTTCGATTACAATATTTAATTATTCATGTTGTGTTAATGATATATGAATTGAACAAATATTGAATTGTAGGTTATGCCTAAAGGAACAATTAAATTTGAGCTAAAATTAGAATCTATAAATAGTAATTGATGGGCCCCACTATTTTTTTTTTAAATTCGGGGCTTTTAAACCCTCACAATTTTTAAATAAAAATTTATTATAAAAAAAAATAAATTTAGAATAACCGGGGTCAAAAATCACCGTAATTAATTATGGGGGGTCGCAACCGCCGCAAATTAATTATGGCGGTCGAAAAAATCACCGCAAATTGTTTGTGACAGCTCATATTGTGGGGTTTTTGAAAATCGCCGGAATTACATTTTGCGGGGGTTTAAAACCCCCGCAAATAGTAAAATTAACCCCCACAATTTGACCCTTTTTTGTAGTGCATTCGAAGCACCGAAATGATCCAGTAATAATGAAGAATTGAGGGAAGTTGTTGGTTCAAGTTCAAACAAGAAAGTTCCAAAATCGTCAAGTAAGAAAAATGGTGATGATTCTGGACGACCATGTCTGCCGAAGGTTTAGTTATCATTAAAATATGTACTAGCAACACTATTTTATGTATAAGATTTCATTATACAGTTGTTAAGATTATATGGTGAATTGTATAAGGTGTTCGTATACATGTGAAACGGTATTAGATTATATTTATTACTTGTATAAGGTTTACACATATATGTGAAACTGTTGTATAAGGTTGTCTTTTATTTATTTTGGCAGTATGATTCTATGTATAAGATTTCATTATACATGTATTAATACTATATTATTAATTGTATAAGGTTTACACATGCATGTTTAATAATGTTCTAAAATTTGATAACCTTATACATGAAACTATATTGTATGAAGATATTGTAACATTGCATTGGTTGATCCATACAAATGTTTCACTACATGTATATTACTATAGCATAAAACGTTACAATGATAGATGCAAAAGAAAATTTTCTCACAAAAATATTGTACGATGATATAGATATCATGTCAAAATATTTCATCATACATAAGTCTATATGTACGATGAGTCATTATACATTAGTATACAAGATTTTTACACATTTTATAATGTATAGGAACAACCAATACAATAGTAATTACATTAGCTACAGTAACACATTAAAAAACAAACTTTTTAAAAATCTATAACAATCAAATTTTCCATATTTATTCAACGTATAATATAATACAATACATATCAGAAAAAAAATAACAAAACTTAACAACTATAATACAACAACTGCAATTTCTATTAAAATATGTATTAGCAGCACTATTCTATGTTCATATTGATTTTTCTGAAAACTGAAGAAAGCAGTAGAAGAATTTTTTTTTTCATTGAATGCAATTCAGCAAAGAAGAAAATTTAATGTGATGTTTAACATATTTTTAAAATTTAAATTTCAGTTACTATATTTAATAATACACCACTAAATATTGAGTAATTAATGACGTGAATTAAGAAACAAATTGATATTATCAGATTTATCTTTCCTTAAACATAACATAATCAGCTTTATCATACATTCCAACAATGCATGAGTGTTGACCAGATGTATGAGTATCTTTCTCAAAATCGGGAGATAGAAAGGCTGAAGAAATTTTATGTAATTACATTCACTTACCAAGGGATTTATGTAGTTTATACTTTGCATAATAGTGTTGGGCCCATGTCTCCGAAACTGGGTGAATATAAAAAATAGATCCAAATTGGAGTGGCTTTCAAATTTTAGCCCCAAATAAAAAAGTTTCCTTAAAATAGCCTTTACCTATTATCTAATATTTTTTTGGACAAAATTGTCCCTGATCAATGAAGTAAATTACATAAATGATCTTCATAATGGATAACAACTCCATATTTATATTTTTCAACTTTTATTTTTTTTCTCTTTTTAATTTTACTTTGATTTTTCTTTTTTCTTTTCTCGTTTTGTTTTTATTTTCCTCAACCCTTACTTTTTTTCTTTTTTCCTCTCAACTTATTTCTTTCTTTTTTATTTTATATTTTTTTTATTTTTTATTTTTTCTTTCCTATTTTTTTTTTGTTCTTTTTAATTTTTCTCAACTCTTACTTTTTTTAACACCTTTCAACGTCTACTTTTATAAAAAAAAATATTTTTCTCTGATTTTTTTCTTTTTAAATTTTTCTCGACCTTTATTTTTATTTAATTTTTTTTATCAACCTTTATTTTTTTTTCTATTTTCTCTCAAACTCTACATTTTCTTTAATTTTTGTTTTTTTAATATTTTTCTTCTTTTTCCGTAATTTTTATTATTTTTGTTCTTTTCTTCGATTTTTTCCATTCAAGTTACATCTCATGAACAAGAGTTGACACTATCACATTATAAAGGCAAGACTTACGACTTTCGAACAATAAGCTACGTTTCATGGGCAAGAGTTGACACTACTACATTGTAGAGGCAAGACTTATGACTTTCAAACAATAGTTATGTTTCATGGGCAAGAGTCGACACTACCACATTTTATTTTAATTTATGAGCTATTTTATAACTCTTACATTAGAGGAAAGACTTAGCTCAGGGACTTTCAAACAACAAATTATACCCCACGGGCAAGAGTTGACTCTACCACGTTATTTTTTCATTTATGAGATGTTCTACACCTATTTCCTTAGAGGCAAGACTTAGCTTAAGGACTTTCAAACAACAAGTTATGCTTCATAGGCTAGAGTCGACACTACCACATTGTATTTTGATTTATGAGATGTTCTACAACTATAGTCTTAGAGGCAAGACGTAGCTTAGGGACTTTCAAACAACAAATTATTCCCCATGGGCAAGAGTTGACTCTACCACGTTTGTTTTCATTTATGAAATGTTCTACAACTATTGCCTTAGAGGCAAGACTTAGCTCAAGGACTTTCAAACAATAAATTATGCCCCACGGGGAAGAGTTGACTCTACTACGTTATATTTTCATTTATGAGATATTCTACAACAATTGGCTTAGAGGAAAGACTTATCTCAAGGACTTTCAAACAACAAATTATGTCCCACGGCCAAGAGTTGACTCTACCACATTAGGTTTTCATTTATGAGATATTCTACAACTCTTTCCTTAGTGGAAAGACTTGACTCAAGGACTTTCAAACTACAAATTATGCCCCACGGGCAAGAGTTAACTCTACCACATTATATTTTTATTTATGAGATATTTTACAACTATTGCCTTAGAGACAAGACTTGGCTCAAAGACTTTCAAACTATAAATTATGCCCCACTAGCAAGAGTTGACTTTACCACGTTATGTTTTCATTTATGAGATGTCCTACAACTATTGCCTTAGATGCAAGACTTAATTAGCTCAAGGACTTTCAAACTACAAATTATGCCCCACGGGCAAGAGTTGAATCTACCACGTTATGTTTTCATTTATGAGATGTTCTACAACTATTGCCTTAGAGGAAAGACATGCCCCACGAGCAAGAGTTGACACTACCACATTATGTTTTCATTTATGAGATGTTCTACAACTCCTGCCTTAGAGGCAAGACTTAATTAGCTCAAAGACTTTCAAACTACAAATTATGCCCCATGGGCAAAAGTTGACTCTACCATGTTATGTTTTCATTTATGAGATGTTCTATAACTATTGCCTTAGAGGCAAGACTTAGCTCAAGGACTTTCAAACTACAAATTATGCCCCATGGGCAAGAGTTGACACTATCACGTTATGTTTTCATTTATGAGAGGTTCTACAATTCTTGCCTTAGAGGCAAAACTTAATTAGCTCAAAGACTTTCAAACTATAAATTATGCCCCATAGGCAAAAGTTGACTTTACCATGTTATGTTTTCATTTATGAGATGTTCTACAACTATTGCCTTAGAGGCAAGACGCTCAAGGACTTTCAAACTACAAATTATGACCCACGGGTAAAAGTTGACACTACCACATTATGTTTTCATATATGATATGTTCTACAACTCTTGCCTTAGAGGCAAGACTTAATTGGCTCAAAGACTTTCAAACTACCAATTATGCCCTATGGGCAAAAGTTGACTCTACCATATTATGTTTTCATTTATGAGATGTTCTACAACTATTGCCGTAGAGGCAAGACTTAGCTCAAGGACTTTCAAACTACAAATTATGCCCCACGGACAAAAGTTGACACTACCATGTTATGTCTTTCATTTATGAGATGTTCTACAACTCTTGCCTTAGAGGCAAGTCTTAGCTCAAAGACTTTCAAACTACAAATTATGTCCTACGGGCAAGAGTTGACATTACCACGTTATGTATTTATTTATGGGATGTTCTACAACTCTTGCCTTAGAGGCAACATTTAGCTCAAGGACTTTTAACTAATAAATTATGCACCACGGACAAGAGTTGACACTACTACATTATGCCTTTATTTATGAGATATTCTACAACTCTCTCCTTAGAGACACGACTTATCTCAAGAATTTTTAAAGAACCTCGTAACAACAATTCATCCCTTAAATTTGCTTTGATAGCAAAAAAAGAAGATACCTTTGCGGATTATCCAATTTTTTATTTATTAACAAAATATAATAGAAGTTGAGAAAAATAAAAAAACGATCAAACAAAATAGAGAAATAAAAAAAAGATTGAGAAAAAAAGGATAGAAAAAAAATAAAGATCAAGAAAAAAGCGAAGAATTAAAAAATTTGAGAAAAATAAAAATGAGAGGAAAAATAAAAATAAAATTTGAGAAAAATGAGAAAAAAAAGTGAACCGAAAAAAGGAAAAAACGATCAAACAAAACAGGAAAAAAAAAGAGTGAGAAAAAAAGGCAAGAAAAAAATAAAGACTAAGAAAAAAATGAAGAATTAAAAAAATTGAGAAAAAAAATGAGAGAAAAAAATAAAAATAAAGTTTGAGAAAAATGAGGAAAAAAACTGAGAACTAATAAAAAACAAAAATAAAAGAAAAATAAAGGTTAAAGATAAATGAATTAAAAAAAGAAAAAAAAAAGAAATATATAATGCTTGAGAAAAAAAAGAAGAAGAAACTAAAGGTTGAGACAAATGAATTAAAACATGAAAATAAAATTAAAGAAAAAAATAAAAAGTGAAAATAATAAAAAATAGAATAAAAAAAATTAAAAAAAGTGAAAATAATAAAAAATAGAATAATAAAATTAAAGGAAAAAATAAAAAGTGAAAATAATAAAAAATAAAATTTGAGAAACAAATAAGTATGAAAAGTTAAAAAAATATATTTGAGGTGTAGAGGGACAAAATGGTACTTGTACTATACTTAAAAAGTAAAGAAGGTTATTCTTTAATGACATTTCTTATTGGGGTCAAATATCTAAAGCCACTCATAATTGGGTGTCCAAAATGATACTAAATTAATTGATATTTTCATTATTTTAATGATTATTTTCAAACTAAAATTTGACTGACAAGTAGTTAGGTCTTCCATCTTTGTTTCATTATTATAAAGGAAAAAAAAACATAAAACACATATAATATAAATTTCAACGAAAAAAACAATTTCTTTTACTACTTTCCTATTTTTTTAGTTTTAGTTTGGCAACTAACATATTGTATTAATCACGAAAGAGTTAATTGTAAAGCCTAAGATATAAAAAGTGAAAATAATAAAAAATAAAATAATAAATTTAAAGGAAAAAAATAAAAACTGAAAAAAAAGTAGAATAATAAAAGTAAAGAAAAAATAAAAAAAATAAAAATAAAATTTGAGACATAAATGAGTATGAAAAGTCTAAAAATATATTTGAGGTGTTGAGGGGTAAAATGGTACTTTTAGTATATTAAAAAGTAAGAAAGTCTATCCTTCAAAGACATTCTTATTTGGGATCAAATATCTAAAGTCACCAATATTTGGATCTATGACATGCAATTTCCTATCCGAAACTAATGCTCTTTTGGAACCATAGTCCCATACATACAGCCCAGGGCAGGAAGCTTCCTTTCTCGTGACATGGAAAATTTTCTTTTGAAATAATACATTGAAACACTCCTAAACTTGTAGCCAAAACTTACTTTAGACCCTAAACTAATCGGACAATTATTTACCCCCTAACAACTTTCAAGTGAATTTTTTTTCACCCTAAAAAAATTATATCACTCTCAATACGGAGAGTGAAGTGCACGCGCCCCACGTAATTGCCAAATCAGTGCCATGTCATTGCCACATAAGAAATTGTAATTTAAAAAAAAAAAATCCAATAAACATATTATTTTTATATTTTTTTTTAAAAAAGCAAAAAATATATTTGTACTCTATATATATATTTTTTAAAATATATATATATTATTTATATATTATTTTTAATATATATATATATATATATAACCCCCCCCCCCCCACTTCTTCTTCTCCTCCAGCTCCCCCCCCCACCCGGCCCGTTCCTCCTCCTTCAATTCTTTAACAACCCCCTTTTCTCCTCCTTCTTTAATTTCTTTTTCACCATTAACGTCATTTTTCACCATTAACACCAATAACTTGATTCGAATTTAACAAGAAATTGATAAATAACTTGTTCATGTAGATTAAGCCATGACTCCTCTATCAACATTTAGAAATCAACAATTGCAAGTAGAACAAAACCTAAACTCATCCACAATAATTGAAGATTTACCAAACGATTTAGCAGCAATAATACTAATATTCGTTTCTTTGTTCCGATCTGCCATAAAAATGCTTCCTGCTTTAATTTTTTTCACCATTAACACCATTATTTCAAACTTTCTCAAATGCTCCAATAAGCACACGATGAGGAAGTGATAAATTGTCATAAGTTATTTATCATCATAAATTGGATGTAGTCATCTGAATAAATTAAATAAAAGTAAAAAAAAAAATTAATGAAGGGAGGGGTTAATGGAGCTTAGTAATGGTGTTCTTGAAAAAAAAAAAATTAGCCTAAATGAAGAAGATGAAGAAACGGGGAGGAGTGGGGGTGGAGGATATGAAGAAGATGAATGGGGTGGGGGGTATGAAGAAGATGAAAATATGGGGGTGTTGGGGGCGGGGGCGGGGGCGAGGGTGGGGGAAGGGGGTGGTTATGAAGAAAATGATGATGGAAGTGAATTTTTGATTTTATATATATATATATATATATAAGAAAACTTGTAAAATTAAAAGGTGGGACCCACCATTTTTCATGTTTTTTAAGCAAATTACGCACTGATTTTTTTAAAAATTGTCACGTCAGCAATTAGGGTGGAAAAAAATTCACTTGAAAGTTGTTAAGGGGGGTAAATAATTGTCCGATTAGTTTAGGGTCTAAAGTAAGTTTTGGCTACAAGTTTAGGGGTGTTTCGATGTATTATCTCTTTTCTTTTCCATACTAGTAGTGTATTTTGGACACCCAAGTAACTTTTCTTAATTTCTCATTAGACGTCTCGATATTTGTATTTAAGTCGTAATTAATCTAGAGCATATATTGCAGGGCTCATTCTGAAGATTTTGATCTTAGTGATTTTTTTTTCATATTTAGAGCTTAAACATGAAATCTTTGTTTAAGGATAAGAGCAACCCTATCACTGCACCACACTCGATGTTGGTGGGTACACAAGTTCCAAATTTGGTATGTTTGTCAAAATAATGATATTCACTAGGTAAATATTTTGTATTAAAATATATAATTTATGTGTATCCTCTAATAATATACGAAAAATATATATTTATCGGCTGTCATTTTAGTGAGTGTTTATACAATATAATTATCACTTTTATTTTTTTCAAATATTAGTATTTTATTTTTAATAGCTTTTTCATCATCTATATTATATCAATAAGGTGGTTTGGAGGTTCATTAGAGGTTAACCACACCCAGCTGAACAATTAATTGCTATATTAATATATCCTATTTACCAAAAGGCAGGGAGAGGGGGGAGGGCCTTAGGGGGTACGGAGTAACGCGTGTTTGTGTCCTCTCTGGTGGATTTTAATATTGCACATTTGTGTCTTTTTATTGATTTTAAAAGGCCGACTTTATAGAGGGGATTAATTAGATAACCATCAACCTATTATTAATAGTAAGTGGTCGAAATATAAAGGAGGATATAAAGTTTTACTTTAGGAATTTAATATGTGGAGCCTTACCTCTATTCTTTGTGTTTGGAATGTCCATACCCTAAGAACTTAAGCTATGAAGTATGAAACATCATACTGGTCTATATTCAGAGTACATGAATGATGAACTTAAATGTTGATCGTCGAAGATTGAAGTGAAGAGATAATTAATTAGAGATTTCTAATTGAAATTTTAAAAAAATAAACTTGCTATTGATAGGAAATTATTCTTTAAAATGAAATTTTCTGTTATCAATCATGTTTCAATAAAAAATAAAAGACTACTTGTAATATATTAATATACATGATTAATAATCGGGAATTCTTCATCGATACAAAAAGAAAAACAGAGAAAGATTTTTTCACTTATGATTTTTGGATCCTTCTTAAAGGCGATCTTTTTTCCATTAGGAAGAAATCAACAAGAATATTAGTATATGGGAAACCAAATCCAACCAAAGTTTTAGTGATTATCTACATAAAAAATTACTAGTACTTGCTGTAATTAAACTAATTATTAATACGAGTAAACAAAAAGTGGTACCGAAGTGTGGTGAAAAAGGTCCATATAGTATCATTTTCCTGTAAATTTGTAGTAATTTGTAAATAATCTAATGGCTACTTTTGCTACGTGTCCTTCAACTTTTTCCCTTTTTTAGAACTTTTAGGTGATTTGCATATCAATTATAGGAATTCGGAATCAAAGTATGCCCTACAACTAAAAAAAATTATCATTTTATGTCATATAAAAAAAAAATATATCAAAATAAACTTTGTGTACTTATTAAGTGCATAATGCCTTTCTATTTTAACGGCAAATTCATTCATGCCTACAACTAAATAAGTGCACAATTTTTTTTAAAATAAATTATGCACTTATTAAGAGCACAACTTTTTAAAATAGATTGTGCACTAAATAAGTGCACAATTCTTTTAAAATAAATTGTGCACTTATTAAGTGCATAACGTTTTTTAAATAGATTGTGCACTTATTAAGTGCACAATTTTTATTCACTTTTTACAGCTGACATTTAAAATGTTTATTATTATATATATGTATTTGTATATAGAAAAAATTATAGTATGAATACGATAATTTGTTATGAGCATATATGATTTTTATTTTATTTTATATTTTTAAAGGGTAATCTATTTAAAATAAAACAACAATAATAATAATAAAATAAATTGCCCTTTAAAAACATAAAATAAAAGAAAAAATATAAATAAATATAATAATAATAATAATAATAATAATAGTAATAATAATTGTTATAAGCTTTCAAGCTAAACAGTTTCACCATAATAATAATAATAAAAAGCATATATTAAGGATGCTAATTACAAACTATCCTATTTTCTAAGTGTGGTTTTTAATTCTATTGTTACTTTGTAAGATAAATCTATTAATCAAAATAATCTTATTAAATAAAATAATGATAAATAATTTTATTATATCATTTCATTGCCTTTTAAAAATTAGAAAAAAAGATTACTGTGATAATTTTAAAGTGGATGACTTTTTATATGATAAATAAATAAATAAAAGAGTGATTTATGTGTGATAAACTTTAAAGTTAAATAATTTATATTAATAAAAAAAAAATTATGATAATTTTTTCACCCTATTTTATTCATGTTATTTGATTTTGTGTAAATAAATTAAAAAATAAAAAATTATGACATTCCAATAAAAAGTGAAAAGGATATAATTACACAGAACCCACAATGTGCACTTGTCAAATAATGAAAAGTCTCACACAAATATGACATGACGCACCTCATCCACCATAAATTTTTTCTTGTTAAGAGTATTTGTACTTTAACAGAGAAATACTATTATATTCGTCAAAATACAACATCATACATAGACGATTCTCTTTCAACGGCACAAAAGGTAAATGAACATCATCAGATTACATATCACACTAATGCTCAAAATTAGCTTTAAGATCCTTTTGACCTTCAGCTCCTTTTGTTGTTTGTTAGTCTTCTTCAACAAACCCAAAATCACAATAATCCATTGATTGTGCAAAAAAGTGAACAATATAAATAAATGGATTGTGCACTAAAAGAGTGCACGATAAAAAAATAAATAAATAAAATGAAAATACCATGCGTAAAAAGTGAATAGAGATTGTGCACAATCTATTTAAAAAACATTGTGCACTTAATAAGTGCACAATCTATTTTAAAAAGAATTGTGCACTTATTTAGTGCACAATTTATAAAAAAATGAATTGTGCATTTAATAAGTGCACAATCCATAAAAAAATGAATTGTGCACTTGAAAAGTGCACAATCTAAGTTTGACTTTCTCTGACGCCGTGAATGAATTTGCCGTTAAAATAGAAAGATATTTTGCACTTATTAAGTGCACAAAGCCTATTTTAGTGCTCTATTTTTTATATGACATAAAATGATTATTTTTTTAGTTGCAGAGCATACTTTGATTCCGGACTCCAATTATAGATTCCTAGTACATAATCATATCTTTTTTTAGTTAGGCTCCCTAGTCAATTCACCATAGTGCATGTTGTCTAGAATCGATCAAAGATTTGTCCCATACGATGAAGTATTTATTTGTATCATTATTAACTTCATGATATACAATAATGCTTTATAATACACATTCGTTTCATTTTTATGTACTCAAAATTTTAAAATGTAAATTTCTTTTCCTAAACCTGTAATCTTAATCTAGTTAAACATTTTTAGAATAATAACAATAACATTTTCAGTGTAACTACGGAAGTAAAGTATGAGAAGAATGGTGTATACAGTCTTACCCTGTTCCTATCGTAAATCTTAAACTAAATGAATTTGTAACATATTAAAAATATTCTTTGAATCGTTATTTCAAACAGGTTATGTTATTTTTCCTATAAGACAATACCATTATTAAGAATAAAATGAGAATATTAGAACTTCTCAAAAATAAAAGAGATATTCTTTTCACAATATATTAAACAGAAAAGTAAAACGTACAATATTGTATTGATTTGTGTACTTTTTAAGATGATCTCTCAGACATAAACCTAAAACCTTAATTAAAGGACCAGTTAACTTCCTTGTATTAATTAATTAGAGTAAAAGTACATCTTCGTAAGTCCCGCACCACTTTACCCTAATGACTTGTCCAAATTAGTACTCTTTTGTTACTCCTCCATTTCAAATTATTTAGCACAACTAAAATTTCAAAAGTCGATCAACTTCTTTTTTTCCATCAATTTTTTTATATAAATTTAAATATTTTAAGTTGTTAATTATTATGAAATATATTATTTTTTATGTAGTTTCCATATATATATATATATATATATATATATATATATATATATATATATATAGACACACACGTTTAGGTGTACGCACCTCGCGCGTGTACCTCACTTTATTAAATTCAAACGTTACACTAAATAGGATATTTGTTTAAATAATAAAGACGAATGTACTAATTAAATTCAACATCTTTTGGAAAATTTATTTAATTAAACCTAATCTTTACCAAAAGAAAAATTCAAAATCGATCGACATTCATCTACCACCTTAAACTATAACAAAATAATACGACAATAGTGATATCAAAATAATACAACTGAACTTTACCTGTAAACAAAAAAAATTTCAAAACAGAGATATAAAAACAATACAATTAAACCCAACCTTTACCTAAAAAAATTTCTTAAAGCCGACCGACATTCATCTACCACCTGTAAACTACAACAAAATAATAATAGTGATCATAGCGCTTCAGTTTTGATGAAAATAATTCTTGTCTGAGCGAAAATTTTATCACTAAAGAACGACTTGAATGAAAACAAAGAATATATATATATATATATATATATATATATATTGACTTGAATGAAAACAAAGAATATATATATATATATATACGTGCTTTGCACGTGTGCCTCGTGTTGATAAATAAAATTATATATAAAGAAATAAAATGATTAAAAAATAGCAATTGAGTTGAAATAAATATTGCATCTATTTAAAAGATATAATTTGACAGTATAAGTAGTTCATCTTAATCAATAAAACTATACATAAAATAAAAAATTTAATGAATTAAAAAAATTTGTGCATTAAAAATAATGTAGAGAAAAATTAAGCCGCAACGAAGCATTACCAAAACAAAATTCACTAAAATACTACAAAATAAATGAAACAACAATCAAAAACAGAAAAATCTAACATAATAGAAAAGTAAAGAGACAAAGATTCATTCAATTAATTACTTGGATGCTAACATTAAAAAAAGAGAGTTTACTTAATTTATTTTCTATTTTAAGTGAAATTCTTACCAAAATAACCTACCTTGTTTTTTTAAATTATTATTAAAAAGGGACTCACAAATTGGATCAACAAATAACTACTAATATAACATTTTGTTAGTATTTGATTAAGTAAAAGGATAAACGTAAAAGATTAATTTATTAGTCTCTCAAATATGACTTAATAATTGAAAATTAATCGTATTTTTAATTATGTTTAATTATGTTTCAATGAAACAGTATAAACTGTAATCTCCGTTTCTAATGTTTCATTGAGTTAGCTAGGTCGTTAGAGATGTCATTGACAACAGGCTATGAGTTGGCATCTGTTAGAGAATAGTTGGAAGATACTTTGGAGTTCGGAGCTATAAGGTATACAATTTATTCATTCAATTCATAATGAAATAAACAACTTCCTTTACTCTCTTTCTATGTTTTCTGAATTCTTCTTCTCCATAGATGGTGAGCTTTGAGCTTAATTTCACATGATACCAAAACTTACAATGCTGATAACATAAGAAAACAATCTGAAAGAGTTTAGATCTAATTTTTAAGTAGACAATCTTTATTTTTTCTACTGAAATTTATTTTATTTTTCGCTGTCGGGATCCAACAATGGCTCCTATGAAAATCGATCAAAATAATTTCTTAAACGTTTGCCCATCTGATGCTTCAAGTGTGGTACTAATTCCTATTAAATTGACTGATTCAATCAATTATGAAATTTATAATATATCAATGAGAATTATATTGTTAGGGTAGATAAAATATGATTTTGTGACAGAAGTACGCACTAGGAATTTGTATAAAAATGAATTGTATGAACAAAAATATGTAATATATATGTTATTGTTTTATCATGGTTCATTAGTACAGTGAGTGAGGATCTTCTTAGTAGAGTAATTTATGTTATTAGTGCTTTCACAGTTCGGTAAGATCTAGAAAAGAGATTTTATAAGGTACATTGAATGGGAATGTATCAATTTCATAAAGATAAGATTTAACATTCGATTTGTTCAATTATTGTGAGTGGACAAGCCTGTTCCAATTGCTATGCAATCTAGTAGGAGTCAAACTTTTCAATCTCAAAATTACAGAGGTAGGAAAGTGCAGTAAGAATATTGTCATTATATTGTGCACATCAAAGACAACTATTATAAGTTGATTAGTTATACAAATGATTGAAAGCCAAGGGAGTAACCTGATTATAATAGTGCACAATCAATAGGAGGATATTGACAACATCATGAAGGACAAAAAAATTGATAATTTTGAAATCTGTAGAGGTCAATCTAGTAGTGGTGATCATGCATCTATTTCAACAAATAATGTTTTCATAGATCATGGCGATAATCAACCTAGTTCCTTAAATCTGAAGCGAATAATATTTGTGTGGTCAAAACACGAGTATTCGCAAAAGATAAGTATATGTAAATTGTGTTGTTGTTGAACAAGGACACAAAGAACTCTAACCAAGTCATGTCAAGTATTAATAGATTGTAGATTTTGGTGTTTCTCACAATATCACAGTGAGTAAACAGTTATTGACAGGACACAATATGATATGATTGCAACACAGAAAAACAAGATTAACAATTACTTATAGGAGATAAAGTTGCAATTTCTCATATTGAAAAAAGTTTCTATATTTGAAGATGAAGTTGTGCAAATATGCTATTTATACCATACTATAAATTTAATTTGTTGTTTTTTCTACAAAAATCATCAAAAAGTTGTCTTGTTTTATCCTCTTTACTTTTGATTTTTGTGTGTTTTGAGATCTTTACAGTGAAAGTATGAAGGAGATTAATAAAAAATAATATGGACTTCACATTTCAAAAGCAGTGAGTCTATAAATAATTATTCAGTCTGTCCATTAGCTACGTAGACTAGATTATCTTTTCCTACTAATAGCCTAGATCATCAGAAGTTTTTGATGTAATCCACATGAATATTGGGGGTCCTTATAGAATCCCAATCTTTGACAAAAAAAATATTATTTCATGACATTGATAGATGATTTCAGCGAATACACCTAGGTACAATTGTTATAAGTTAAGTCTGAAGCTGTTATGGAAATCAAAAACTTTTCTTTACTAATGAAACATCAGTTTGATTTGCATATTAAGTCTATGAGATCTTACAATGACAGATAATTCTTTAACTTACAATGGAGAATTATTTCAAAGTTTAGGTGTAATTCATTAAAGTAGTTGTGCGCATATACCACAACAGAATAAAATAATTAAAAGAAAATATAGACAAATCATGACTATACCCAAAACTGTTAAGCTTCAATCTCATATGTCTGTTGGATTCTAAAAATATGCATAAAGGCAGCAATATATTTAATAAATAGATTGCCTCTTCTGTCACTATAGAAAGAAGTCCATATGTGTTGTTGCATCGAAAAATTGAGATATTTTATTGAGATATTCTACAACATAGAAAAGGTACTTGCTCCTGGACATGAATACCACGAAGCTCTACGTTAGTAGAGATTTATCTCATGTAGTGTAATCTAGTGATGAAAGCACTAAAGAAAATATTAATACATCAGTTGAATAATGTTTAGATAACTTAACTTTCCTAAACTTAGCCTACGTAAGTAGTGAGCAACCTATATTTATGATACAAAATGTTACAATAACTTCTTCTGATGAAACTTCCGCAGTACCTATTTCTTCACCCGGAGCTGAAGCTTCATCTCTCAGAATAACTAGTAGGACAACTAGACGACCATTATGGTTGAAAGATTATAAATCTCCAAGTAAAGGTGTGACAACAGATACCCTTTAGCGAATAATATTTCTTATGGCAATAGATCAACTAGCTACCACAATTATTTAGCTAAGTTTTCCACTATAGTGAAGCCTCAAAGTTTTGAACTAGCAGCTAAATATAAAAAATGAATACAAGACATGAATCTAGAGATACAAGCCCTGAAAGCAAACAAGACTAGGAGGTAGTTCATTTTCCACAAGGTAATAAGGTTATTCGTTCAAGATGGGTGTACAAGATGAACTATCTAGCTAGTCAATGGGGATGTTGAAAGATTCAAGGCAAACTCTGTAGCAAGGAGGATTAAATTATCATAATGCTTTCTCACTAGATAGGGATATTAAGATGTATTATTTCTTTGAAAGTCTAGTAAGGTTGGCCTCTATACTAGATGGATGTCTATAATACATTCTTATAAGGTGATTTAGATGAAAAAGGTGTACATGGATTTAATCGAGGGTTTTAGAAGAGCTAAACTAGCATCTAATCCCTTAGAATCTAATTTGAGATTAACACTAGTGGATCAAACAACTGGTTTTACTAAGAATAAAGTTCTTTCAGATATCACTTTCTATCAAAGAATCATTGGGAAACTTATATATGAACTATTACTAGTCCTGATATCAACTTTGTAGGTCAAGCATTAAGTCAATTATACAATATTCTATGAAGTCTCATCGAGATACAACCTCTTGAATTGTGAGGTACCCAAAAGAGACAACCGGACAAAGTATTTGGTTACAAGCTCAGCAAGCTGCAGAATTAACTTGTTGGTGTGACTCAAACAGAGTTGCTTGCCCAAATACAAAAAAAAACAGGTTATGTTGTGAGCTTTGGAGAATCTTTGGTGGCTTGAAAGTCCAAGAAGCAACAAACAGTATCTAGCAGCTCAACTGAAGCTGAGTATAGGAGTATGACTTCAATTGTTGTAGAAGTAACTTGGTTGTTTAGCTTATTCACTAAACTATGAGTTTTTATCTAGAGACCCATGACTATTTTAAGTGATAGCAAGTCTGCTATTCAGCTAGCTGCTAATCTAATATTCCATACACATTAAAGGTAATTGTTATTTCATACATGACAAGATCAAGTCTAGTTTAGTGCACCATATTATGTTTTAGTACAACAACAAATAACATACTTATTAACCTAGATCCTAGGTCACTCTCAGCATTTGTATTTACTATGAAAACTTGGTATGCTCATTATTTTATACCTTTCATCTTGAGGGGGGTGTAGCAAAAATAACTGTTTCAATTATAATAATAAAAACTGTTATTTTTATTTTACTATTTTATTGAGTTAGTTAGGCAGTTAGAGGTGTCATTGACAGTTGGTATATGTTAGCGGTTAGAAGCATTTTGGGGTTCATAGTGGTGTCTAAGTATAGGAGCTATAAGGTGTACAATTAATTCCTTCTATTCTTAATGAAATAAACAAGTTCCTTTAGCTATAAGGTGTACAATTAATTCCTTCTATACTTAATGAAATAAACAAGTTCCTTTACTCTCTTTCTCAGTTGTATGAACTCTTCTTCTCCATAGATGATGTGATGATATTCTGAGCTCAATTTCACATTATCTAGAATTTTTGAATATTCCACTGTGAAAAACAAGCTACAAAGTTTTATAATTCATTAATAATGAAGGGAGAATATAACACCCTGGGTTTTGTCTCTTAGAAAATTTTCTGGAATTCCGGTCTATGGACCCAATACGACCCTTGGGTATGAGCCGTATGTTGGGGTAAACATGGTAAGGTCTAATCATATGTTGATCAGTGTTGGTCGGTGGGATGGATTTTGGTTACTGGAATGGATACGACTTAGGGGTACGAGTCGTATTAGTTGGTACAGATCATTTGGTTCCTTAACTTAATCTTAGACTTGATTACTTAGGTTGGATCTGAGTATGAGTGGATCACCATGAGCCGTAAGCTAGGGTATGAGTGGTACGATGGACTCGTATGGTGGTAAATATCTAAATCTTTCTTGGGATTAATTTGCCAGGGGTACGGATGAAGGGTACGAATCGTATGCTTCAGATACAACTTGGTTGGATGAGTCATATGCTGGACAATGTTGGATCCAAGGGTTGAGGCTGGGATACGAGTAGAGGGTACCAATCGTGTTGGAGGATACGATTCGTAAGGGTCAGTCGTACTTTTGGGATGGGATTTTGTGCAACTTAAGTGGGGGTATTCTGGACATTTCTCCACTTATCCTAATAAGATCCCAAGACTTCTAACCTACTTAGGAGGTTATTTACCTTATTATTATATTCATTAATAGTTAGAAAATCTTCTAAAACACTCTATAATACTCTCAAAAGCTTTTGAGCAAGGGAAGCTAGGGTTTCAACTAGAGGATTAATTTGGGGCTTGTCTTGGTGATTTCTTTCCATCATCATCTTGGTTTAAGATATGTTCTTTTCCCTCATTGTTAATTCTATCTGAAAGCACGGTTTTATGAATATTTTCATGACTTCATTGATTGTATGATTTTGGTTTTCAAATATAAATTGCGGGTTTTGATACTAAATGATTGATTATGGTTTTGTTATGATTTTAATTATGCTTTATGTGCATTAATGGTGGTTTTGGATAATTGGATTGTATGAGAATTGTTTAATGTTAATTGGAATTAGTTTTGGTTATATTATGCCCCTAATATGTTTGAAAAAATGCTTATAATAATGTTTTCATTGCATCAAGTACGTTTAATGAAACTCTTGCTTGTTTTAAAAATTGGTAAAAGAATTATGCATGGTTTAAATGGCTTGGAAAGGTAAATGGCTAAATGATTATTCTTGTGGGGTACATGAAATCCCCCAAGTGGTTTAATATGATAAATGAAAGGGCACTTGGAAGTCCTCTTAAACCTATATATGGTTGGCTATGGCTAGTACTTGCTAGTATGGTCGGTATGACAATACCACCACTAAATGGCCTTGGTTAATAAATGGTAAATGGATTAGTTGGTTGCTTGGTAATGGTCTTAATTGGGCAATAATGGCGGGATGTGTAGCAAATCCATGGAAGGTGGAGGTCCCGGGGGACCAAAACTGGAAACTTATATTTGCCGATGTGAGGTTGGTCTTGGTGACCGTGTGCATGATGTCACACTATATTTAGGGGATGTACTAGTCATTCCAGGTTTTCTTCCCTGGTCGTGCGGCTACACGCACTGGGGCTCTTTCAGTAAGGGAAGCTGAACCCATATAGCTCGTGGGTGAATTAGAACGACAAAGATACATAATCCAGGTAAAGGTTTTAATGCCATTCTAAACCCGGTCCCTTTTCTCGGCATGGTTATTTATATATATATATATATATATATGTACATGTATGTATGGTTGTGTGCATATGAATGGTTTTACTTGGCTTTATAAATGACATTATTTTATCCTTATCTTGAGATCATGCTAGCGTTCTCCTGTTAACCCGTCTACTGATGACTGTATACCCATGCTATGCAGGACCCGACTATTCTACTCCTTCTATATAGTGATTGACTCGGGGATCAACATTTAGACTAAAATGGTGAGCTTCCATCCCTTTAGAAGGTTCTATTTTATGTTATGGATATTTCTAGACACTTAGATTTTATTTTTGATATTTGTTTTGGCTAAGGTTGGGGGCATGTCCCAATAAGATTTTATTACTCTTTTGGTTAGAGGCTTTGTGGTACTAATATGGGTGAAATGGGCGTGATCGGTATTAGTGTCAGCCTTAGTATTGGAATTGGGGATGACACCAGTCGATGAGATTATTGGTTGTTCCATATTATTTTATTTTGGAATTAATTATATTATGGTTTGAAACTTATTTGGTTATGGTCTGGTTTATGGCTTTTGGAATGGTTTGGTTTGGTTGTTACAATTTGGTGTGATGGGATGACTTGGTAGGTTTAGTCTAGGAATAGACTTATCCCAAAGTCAGTTCCTGTCTAGATATGCTATCTTTCTATTTTCTCGGTACTCAGCCAACTCAAGATATGCTAATGGTGGTTGGGTTGGGTAATAGGAGGTGGGCCCCAATTCTGGTTGGACTTGGGATGCCCATTATGACAAGGACCCCAATCAGATCCTGTTAAGTTGGTATCAGAGCCTAGGTTCATGATCGATTGGGAGTCCATAAAGTCGTGTCGAGTAGAGTCTCTTTTAGGGGTGTGTAGCATGTCACATTCATAAGGGAGAGGCTACAAGATATTTTGGAATATTTCACTTCCTTGCATTCAATTTTTAAGCTTAGAGTCTCAGTCCTGGAATCTTCTCTAATCCTTGTTTGTTCTCCTTACAGATTATACCTTATAGATCTAGAACACAAGAAAATTCTTCTACCCTATTTGGGGGTAATGCTGAAGGGGTGCATCCTATTTATGGGGTTCATCTTCGATCTCACGGTCCTATCCCTGATAGTTCTGGAGTGTTACCAGTTTCTACTAGTCCTCCCTAAGGCGAGGTGGATAATGTGGAATTCTGCCAGTCTATTCATATTATTGCTCAGATAGTCACTGCTCAGGCCGAGCGGGGTGCAAATGGTGCTTTGTTTGCTGAGGATACAAGGGTTGGCCAATTTATAAAGGTCGGTCCTCCACTTTTTCTAGGGTGAAGGCGGAGGAAGATCCATAGGTCTTCTTGGATGAAATAAAAAAGATATTTCGGGTGATGCAGGCTACCAATGTGGAGGGGTTAAATTTTGTAGCTTATCATCTCAAAGTATTGCATTTCAGTGGTATGAAGAGTGGTACAGGAATAGGGGTGATGTGGAAGAATCAGTTTTGTGGGGTACTTTTTCTAAGACCTTCTTAGATCGGTTCTTTCTCCAAGAGTTGAAGAAAGCAAAGATACAGGAGTTTATGAACCTCAAGCAAAAAAGGATGTCTATCAAGGAATATGCCTTGAAGTTTCACTAATTGTCAAGGTATGCTCCTGATTTAGTGGCTGACATATGAGCAAGAATGAGGAAGTTCGCTTCTGGTTTGAATTGGGATTTGACTATAGAGAGCAAGACTGCCTTGCTAATTAAGGATATGGACATCCCTAAGTTGACTATTCATATGAAACAAGTAGAGGATGAAAAGAGGAAGCAAGCAAAGTTTGTAGATTGGGAAGGTAAGAGGAGTAAGTTTTTTGACCAGGGAGGTGCTCAGTCTCAAGGTGGTCGGGATGGTGGAAAATGACAGAAAAAGAAGTGAGAGAGTTCTAGTTCCTTCTTATCTGCTAGTGCTCCTTACCAGTCAAGTGACAAACGTCATTAAGGTGGTGATAATTTACGTACACAGGGTGCTAAATCTCAGGCAAGCGGAGGTCATTCAGTTTTTTCATGCCATCCTTGTCGATTATGTAGTCGTCCTCATTGGGGTTATTGCTATGAAGAAAGGTACAAATGCTTCAAGTGCTACCACGTAGGCCATCGGTTCAAGGATTTTTTGGTTAATAAGTTTTCTATGGGGGCGAATAAGATTTCTGTGGCTTCATCATCTGCTTCTAAACCTGGTGTTTTTGCGTCTACTTCTGTTACTACTCCTGGTTCTAGTGTTGGTCGGAACAGGTTGTATGCTTTGACATCTCGAAAGAAATCTGAGGCATCACCTGATGTCGTTACTGGTACATTATAACTTTTTTCTCGTGACATATATTATTTTCCTGATCTAGAGTCCACACTCTTCTATGTAACTCCTTATGTGGCTGTATCTTTTGGTTTCAATCCGAAAGGTATTTTGGATCCTTTTTTTATTTCTACCTAGTAGTTGACTCGATTATTGCTAAGAGAGTCTATAGAGGGTGTGTAGTATCTATTGGTGGCAAGCATACCTTGTTGGATCTGGTTGAGTTGGGTATGGTGCATTTTGATGTCATTCTGGGTATGGTTTGGTTGCACTCTTGTTATGCGTTCTTGGATTGTCGGACTCATAGGGTTATCTTTAGGTTCCCTGGTGAGCTGATTATAGAATGAGAGATGGTTCTTTAGTCCCTAGGGGGAGATTTATTTTATATCTTAGAGCTCGAAGGTTAATCTCCAAAGGTTGTCTTTATCCCAAGGTCCAAGTTAAAAATTCTAACTTAGAAGGTCCTTCTTTTCGGTTAGTTCTTGTGGTTAATGAGTTTCCAGAGGTCTTTTCGGATAATTTTCCTGGTATTCCTTCGGATAGAAAAATGCCAAGTTCTATAAATATGAGTATTGGTTTGAATGTCGTAACTTTCTTGGGTCATATTCTTTCTAGTGAGGGTATCATGGTGGATTTATAAAAGGTTGTTATGGTGAAGAGGTGGTCTAGAACCATGACTCCATCCGATATTTGAAGCTTCTTGGGTCTAGCCGGGTATTATAGGCAATTTGTGAAAAGCTTTTCATTGATAGCTGCTCCTTTGACAAAGTTGACTCAGAAGAAGGTCAAGTTTTATTGGTCAGATGCTTGTGAAGGGAGTTTTGAGAATTTAAAGGATAAGTTAACTTTGGCTCCAATTTTGACTTTGCCGGAAGGCATTGAGGGGTTCGTGGTTTATTGTGATACATCTTGGGTAGGGCTGGGTTGTGTGTTGATGCAGTATAAAAAGGTGATTGCCTATGCTTTCAGGTAGTTGAAAGTGCATAAGAGGAACTATCTTACTCATGATTTAGAGCTGTAGGAGATTGTGTTTACTTTGAAAATATGGCGGCATTATTTGTATGGTGTTCACGTGGATATCTTTTCTGATCATAAGTGTCTACAATATGTGTTCACTCAGAAGGAGCTTAATCTCAGGCAGAGGAGATGTCTTGAGCTTCTCAAGGACTATGATATGAGTCTTCACTACCACCCAGGTAAAGATAACATGGTTGCTGATGCTCTTAGCAGGTTATCCATGAGAATTTTAGCTTATGTGGAGGAAGAAAAACGGGAATTGGTAAGGGATATTCACCGCTTGGCTAATCTTGGAGTTTGCCTCTTGGACTCCAAGGATGGTGGTATGATGGTAGAAAAAATGGTTCGATCATCTTTTGGTACGGAGATTAAGGAGAAGCAAGTTCTAGATCCTATATTGATAAAAATCAAGATTGGCTCTGGTAGGCAAAAGATAGTGGTGTTTGAGATCAGTGGAGACCGTACTTTATGGTACTAAGGAAGATTATGTGTTCTTGATATCGACGGGTTGAGACAAAGGATTTTGGCTGAGGCGAATAAATCACGCTATGTTGTTTATCCCAACTCGACTAAGATGTATCATGATCTCAAGGAGATCTATTGGTGGAATGGCATGAAGAGGGATGTGGCTGATTTTGTGGTCAAGTGCATGGTATGTCAACAGGTTAAGGTTGAGATCATGAGGCAAGGAATGTTGTATCAAGAAATTGGTTTTCCCAAATGTAAATGGGAAGTGATCAATATGGACTTCATTACCGGTCTTCCTCAGTGTCGAAATTAATATGATTCGATTTGGGTCATCGTGAATAGAATGACAAAGTCTGTCCACTTTTTGCCAGTATGGACTACCTTCTCGATGGAGGATTATACGAAGATGTATCTTCAGGAGATTGTGAAGCTACATGGGGTGCCTATTTCAATTATTTTTTATCATGGCACGCAGTTTACATCTCACTTCTGGCAATTTTTTTAGAAAGGGTTGGGGACTAAGGTTAGTCTGAGTACTGCTTTCCACCTACAGATGCATAGGCAAGTGGAGAAAACTATTTAGACATTGGAGGATATGCTTCGGGCTTGTGTGATTGATTATGGTGGCAATTGGGTTGAGCGTCTACCTTTAGTGGAGTTTTCTTACAACAATAGCTTTCATTCTAGTATCGGTATAGCCCCTTTTAAGGCATTGTCTAGTAGGAGGTGTAGATCTCTTATTGGTTAGTTTGAGCTTGGTGAGGCAGACATGTTTGGTCCCGAACTGATTTACCAGGCTATGGAGAAGGTGAAGGTGTTCATAATAGTCTTAAGGCTACCTAAAGTTTCCAAAAGTACTATGCGAATGTTAGGTGTAGAGACTTGGAGTTTTAGATTGGGGATAAGGTTTTCCTCAAGGTATTTCCCATGAAAGGAGTAATGTGGTTTGGCAAGAAGGGGAAGCTCAGTCCCCGGCATATTGCTCCTTATGAGATTTTTTGGAGAGTTGGTAATGTTTCTTATGAGATGGAGTTGCCTTCTAGCTTGAGCTTGGTTCATCCGGTCTTTCATGTTTCCATGTTGAGGAAGTGCATTGGTGATCCCTCCTCGATTGTTCCTTTAGAAGGATTGGGTATCCGGATTCTTTGTCTTCTAAGAAAGTCCTAGTAGAGATCTTGGATAGGCAAGTTCATCGGTTACAGACCAAAGATGTGGCTTTGGTTAAGGTTCTGTGGTGGAACCATAAGGTGGAAGAGGCTACTTGGGAAATGAGGGAGGATATGAAGTCCAAGTATCCGCATTTATTTTTTTCTCTTGGCATTTATGCGGAAGGTATTTGTCTTCAATACATCTTTATGTTCTGAGTTTGTTAAAGTAAAGATTAATATCTTTGTCTCTTTGTTTACAAATATTGTTAAAGATTAGAATATATTTGATAATTCAAATGACTCGTGCGTGTGGTTACCCCTACCTTATCCATCTTTCGAAGATGAATGTTCCTAGTGGGGGAGACTATAACGCCCTGGGTTTTGACCTTTAGAAAATTTCCTGGAATTCTGATCTCTAGACCCAATACGACTCATGGGTACGAGCCATATATTAGGGTAAGGATGGTAAGGTCTAGTCGTATGCTGACCAGTGTTGGTTAGTGGGATGGATTTTGGTTACTAAAATGGATGCGACTTAGGGATACGAGTTGTTTTGGTGGGTACAGATCATTTGGTTCCTTAACTTAATATTAGACTTGGTTACTTAGGTTGAATCTGAATATGAGTGGCTCACCGTGAGCCGTAAGCCAGGGTACGAGTTGTACCATAGACTCGTATGGTGGACAGTGTCAAAATCTTTCTTGGGGTTAATTTGACAGGGGTACAGATGAAGGGTATGGATCGTATGCTTTGGATACGACTTGGTTGGATGAGTCATATGCTGGAAAGTATTAGATCCAAAGGTTGAGGCTGGGATACGAGTAGAGGGTACCAATCGTATTGAAGGGTACAACTAGTGAGGGTCAGTCGTACCCCTGGGATGAGATTTTGTGCAACTTAAGTGGGGGTATTCTGTACATTTCTCCACTTATCCTAATAAGGTCCCACGACTTCTAACCTACTTAGAAGGTTATTTACCTTATTATTCTATTCATTAATTGTTAGAAAATCTTCTTAAACACTCTATAATACTCTCAAAAGCTTTTGAGCAAGGAAAGCTAGGGTTTTAACTAGAGGATTAATTTGGGGCTTGTCTTGGTGATTTCTTTCCATCATCATCTTGGTTTAAGACATGTTCTCTTCCCTTATTGTTAATTCTATCTAAAAGCATGGTTTTATGAATGTTTTCATGACTTCATTAATTGTATGATTTTGGTTTTCAAATATGAATTGGGGGTTTTGATACTAAATAATTAGTTATGGTTTTTTCATGATTTTAATTATGCTTTATGCGCATTAATGGTGGTTTTGGATAATTTGATTGCTCGAGAATGGTTTAATGGTAATTGGAATTGGTTTTGGTTATATTATGCCCCTAATGTGTTTGACAAAATGCCTATAATAATGTTTTCATTGCATTGAGTAATTTTAATGGAACTCTTGCTTGTTTTAGAACTTGGTAAAGGAATTATGCATGGTTTAAATAGATTGGAAAGGTGAATGGCTCAATGGTTATGCTTGTGGGGTACATGAAATTCCCCAAGTGATTTAATATGGTAAATGGAAAGGCACTTGGAATTTCCTTTAAACCTATATATGGTTGGCTATGGATAGTACTTGCAAGTATGGTCGGTATGACGCTACCACCACTAAATAGCCTTAGTTAATAAATGGTAAATGGATTGGTTGGTTGTTTGGTAATGGTTTTAATTGGGCAATAATGGCGGGATATGTAGCAAAGCTGTGGAAGGTGGAGGTCCCGGGAGGACCAAAATTGGAAACTCGTATTTGCCGATGTGAGATTGGTCTTGGTGATCGTATGCATGATGTCACACTATATTTTAGGGGATGTAATAGTTATCCCAGGTTTTCTTCCCTGGTCATGCGGCTACACGCACTGGAGCCCTTTCAGCAGGGAAAGATAAACCCACATAGCCCGTGAGTAGATTAGGATGTCAAACCTACACAACCCAGGTAAAGGTTTTAATGGCATGCTAAACCCGGTACCTTTTACCGATATGGTTATATATATATGTATGATTGAGTGCATATGGATGGTTTTACTTTGCTTTATAAATGGCATTATTTTATCCTTATCCTGAGATCATGCTAGCGTTCACCAGCTAACCCGTCTACTGGCGGATGTATACCCATTCTATGCAGGAACTGACCGTTCTACTCCTCCTACAAAGTGATTGACTCGAGGATCTTCCTTTGGACTGAAGTGGTGATCTTTCATCCTTTCGGAAGCCTCCATTTCATGTTTTGGATATTTCTAGACACTTTGATTTTATTTTGGTATTATTTTTGGCCATGGTTGAGGGCATGTCCCAACCGAATTTTCTTCCTCTTTTGGTTAGAGCCTTTGTTGTATTGCTATGAGTTGGAATGGGCGAGATTGGTATTGGTGTCAGCCTTAGTATTTGTATTGACATTGGAGATGACACCAGTTGACGAGATTATTGGTTGTTCTATCGTAATTTATTTTGGGATTAATTATATTATGTTTTGGAACTTATTTGGTTATGGCCTGGTTTATGGCCTTTTGAATGGTTTGGTCCAGTTGGTACGATTTGGTGTGACGAGATGACTTGGTTGTGTTGGTCTAGGAATAGACCTATCCCCATGTCAGTCCTTGTCCAGTTGTGCTATCTTGCTATTTGTTCGGTACTCGGCCGAATCAAGGTATGCTAATGGTGGTTGGGTTGGGTAACAGGGGGTGGTCCTCGGTCTTGGTTGGACTTGGGATGCCCATTACGACAAGGCCCCCGGTCGGGTCGGGTCAGAGAACAAAGGAAAAAAAACTGATTTATTCATTGATCTCAAACCGGTACAATGCAGTGTTAGTTCTATTTATAGACAGAGCAACTAAGCTTATCAGATTATCTTAGCTTAATTTTAGCTCATTGACAGCTAAACTAACCACCTCCTAGTTGCTTAAAAACTTCACTAACCGACTAGTTAATGAAATAGTAAAACTATCTAATGGAATAATAATATGTAAACATAGAGAAATAACAACTCCAACTCAGCAATGCCAATAATATAATGCTTCAACACACATATTGAAACACTCCCCTTCAAGCTGCAGGGTGCACAACATTATCACACCAAACTTGCCTAACAAATGTGAATATTGAGCCTGACTTAAGCCTTTAGTGAGAAGATCAACTACCTGATCATGAGTAGTGATATAAATAGCCCGAATTAAGTTAGTCTTGATCTTTTCTTTGATGAAGTGGCAATTAATCTCAATGTGTTTTGTTCTTTCATAAAACACTGGATTATTTGGCAGTTGAATAGCTAAATTACTATCACTAAGTACTGATATAGGCATGGTAATGGGGAAACTGAGTTCTTGAAACAAGTCAACTAACCAAGTTAGCTCTGCAACTGCTGAGGTTATGCTTCTATACCTTGCCTCAGCAGAACTTCTAAACACAGTATGTTATTTCTTGGACTTCCAAGAGATCAAAGATTCACCAAAATAAACTACATAACCTTTGACTGATCTTCTAGTGTTAGGATAAACAACTCAGTCTGAGTCTCACCAACAAGTAAGGAAAGTACAAGGATCATCCTTCAACCAAATACCTTGTCCAACAAAGTTTTTTAGATATCTAACAACTCTGGTAGCAGCTTCCCAATAAGACCTTTTAGGATTTTGCATAACTAGCTAAGTGTCTGCATAGTAAAACTGATATCAGGGCTGGTTATAGTGGCATACATAAGCTTGTCCATGAGTCTTTGATAAAAATAAATACCTGACAGAAAATCATCTCTATGTTCACCTCTAAATTGATCATATTCAATTGTGGTTAATCTCAGATTGGATTCTGAAAGAGTATGTGCAGGCTTAGCACCACTACGACATGTGTCTGATATCAGCTTAAGGATATACTTTCTTTGGTTTAAAATCACTCCAGCATCAGATCTTAAAACTTTAATTCCTAGAAAAATACTTAAGATCACTCATGTCCTTCATGTTAAATTATTTATATAACTCCTTTTTGGTGTCTTTGATCATAGCAGCATTACTCCCAGTAATAAGTAGATCATCAGTATATACCAAAACCATCACTGTATCTTCTTCTTTATGCATAGTGAATAGAGAATAGCCATGTGCACTTTGAGTGAAACCATCATCAAGTAATGCATTAGTAAATTGAGGTTCCACTGTCCAGAATCTTGCTTAAGACCATATAATTATTTAAGCGACTTGCAAGCTTTATTCTTCCCCTGCCACCTGAAACCTTCTTGCATCTCCATGTATCCCTCTTCTTATAGATCACCCTGTAAAAAAGCATTATAGACATCCATTTGATGAAGACACTATCTTCTAAATACTGCTACTATAATTACACACCTAACTGTCACCATCTTCGCAACAGGTGAATATGTCTCATGATAATCTATCCTTTCCTACTGGCTATATTCCTTGGCTACTAGTCTTGGTATGAACCTCCCTACTTCACCATTTGCCTGATACTTGATTTTATTAATCCACTTGAAACTAACAGTATTCTTACTTTTAGGCAAGTCTACAATAGTCCATGTGTTGTTAGATCCTAAGGCTTAAATCTCTAATTTCAGAGCTTACACCCATCTATCATCCATTATAACTTGCTTGAAATGTTGAGGTTTAGTTAAGATGGAAAATTTAGTCAAGTAGCATTGATTACTCTGCTGTAAGATAAGTTATTGGCTAAAGATTGCTTGCATTTCTGGTTGCTAAAAGGATTGACATATTATTGCATCCATATGGGTGGTTTAATAGTTTTAGCAGGTCTGCTTGATGAAGCCTCAACTAATGAAGGACCAACTATGTTGTCTATACTTGTGATCATCCCATGTGAATCTGTATTTGCACGTGTCTATATTGGATGTGGTTACATCTATATCAGGTAATGTTGTAGCAATAGAGTTATCATCTTCAACTGGTGATGTTGTGAGTGAAACAACCTTATGAGAGGTATCACTATCAGATGAAACTGGGAAACCATTCATGCTTTCATCAGTGTTGGATACTTCTACAGTCTGAACCTGTTGTTGCAACTACCCAAAAGGAAGACATCCTCTTGAAACACAACATCTCTACTAACTAACAACCTTTTGAATTATATATCTAGTAGTAAAAATCCCTTCCGAGTTTCAAAATAGTCCTTCAACACAATATGTTTTGCCCTTTCAGAAAACTTGTCACCTCTTGGAACAAGTATCACATAGCATAGGAAGCCTATGACCCTCAAGTGAGAAAACTTAGACACCTTAGAGAACAAAAGTTCATAAGAACTCTTACCACCTAGAATTGAAGATGGCAACCTATTAATTAGATATACAGAAGTTTTCACTCGCAACCCTAATACTTGATGGGTAAATGAGACTGAAATCTGTGAGCCCTAACTATGTTTAGTATTTTTCTATGTTTCTTTTTCACAACACTATTTTGTTATGGTGCATGAGGACAGCTGGTTTGGTAAAGAATATCCAAAGATTGAACTAATATCTGACACTAAGTATTAATAAACTCTTTTCCATTATCAGGCCTTATGGTCTTTATATATATCCCAAACTATGTTTTAATCATAGAAATGAAGATCTTAATGGCCACTGTAGTCTCAGACTTTAATTGTAACAGATGTACCCAAGAGTATCTACTACAATTATCCACCATAGTAAAAAGTAACACTTATTATCAAAGTTATAGGTTTTATAAGGTCCCTAGAGATCCATGTATACTACCTCAAACAAGCAGATGACTTAGAATTACTACTAGGAAAAGACAACCTTGTTTGTTTAGCTAATGGACATACTGTACATTTATTCAAAAAAATTATATCTTTATGATTCTTTAATAGGTCTAGACTCCTTAAAACCTGTAATACTTTATGACCAAGTCTCTTGTGCCACCGTGCACAACTTTGAAATAAAACTTCTGCAATGATCTTATTATGCCTTTTCTCTACATTATTAATCTATCTTGACTTTTCACTTACTTTTATGAATGTAAAGTTCACCTTCCTATCTACCAATCTCCTTCACTTTGCCACTGAAGAGGTCCTGAAAAATACAGAAATCAGGATAAAAGAAAATAAAGAGATAACTTCTTAGTTATTTTAGATACAGATAACAAATTAAGCTTGAATTCTGGAACAAAGAGAACATCCTTGATCACAACATCTGCAAATGTATGAACCTCTCCAGTATGAGATATGTTTACTTTAGATCTAGTAGGTAGATGTAATTTATCTTTGTGACAATGAATTAGAACTTTTCCTTCTTTGAATACATCTTTATTTGCTGATACATATGTGTAGCACCGGAATTTACAATCTAACTGCGAGAATTTTTTTTGAATAAAAAATAAGTTGTAATACCTGTCATATTAACTCGTTTCATCTCTTTGGTATCTTTGTTCAACATATTTATGATTTGAGTATATTCATCTTTTGTGAAGGTATAACCCTTAGCTAGTGGTGTATGACTCATGTCATAACTAGGAGTAGCAACATCAATTTTTCTAGTTACCATATTTGTAGTGTGAGACTGTTTCCACCATTATTAGCATAGTTGTGACCTTTTCCTACATTTCAATGTCCACCAGTATATGACTTGGAATAGTTAGCATTATAGCTTTGTTTTTTTCCTTTGCTTCCAATCAGTGGGATAACCTACCAGTTTATAACAATTCTCCTTAGTGTGACCTATGAAATGATAATATTCATACCTTCTTTCTTTGTAGTTAGTACTTTCCTGGCCATGACTATAATTTTGATTCACTTGCATAGCTATTAGCTCTAACTTATCTTGCACAACAATCATACAAGATGAATACTGGATTTTATCCTTTATAATCATGGCATAAGCTTGATTGATGGTGAGAGTTACTCCATTCAACATAATTTGTCTACGAGCTTGATCATATGACTCATTCAATCCACTCAAAAACTGTAGTAATCATAGCTGAAATATGTGATCTACATACTCCATAGATTTATGACAATCACAACTAGGATTTAGGACTAAAACATCATATTTACTCCATAGGCTCTTCAATTTGTAAAGTAAAATGAAACTGAATTAGTACCTTGGGAAAGCATGTTAATTTTGCAATGCAATTAGTAGATGCAAATGTGATTCACCTTGTCAAAATATTTTTTAAGGTCCTCCCAGACTATAAAAGCACTTGGGGCATAGACAATACCACAAAGTAAGTTCTCACTGTATTTATAATCCATGACAACACAATAGCATTACAAGTTTTCCATTGTTCATGAAATTCTTCCCTGTATGAATCCTTGCTGCAAGCTCCACTAACAAATTTGAATTTTCTCTCACCTAAGAGTGCAATTCTTATTGATCAACTCCATAAGCTGTAGTTTTATGATCTAATTAGCTTAATAGGGGGACAAGCACAACATTGAGCTATCCGAAGCAATAATATAGAGTGGGTCACTTTGATTAATTTTAGAGGCGTCATAAAAGAACAACTGGTTAGAATATAAGACATACCTATCTATGTGAAGAAAAAAATAGAAATCGAACAATTCCCAGAAAAACTCAAAAAACAACAAGAGAAGGAATCTAAATCTTCTCAATACAAAACCTGGCTCTGATACCAAGTGAAAAATAAGCTACGCAACTTGATCATTCATGAATAATGAAGGGAGAACAAAGGGAGGGAAAAAGAAACTGATTTATTCATTATTCTCACACTTGAACAATGTAGTGTTGCTTTTATTTATAGACGAAGTAATTGACCTTATGAAAATATCTTAGCTCAATTCCAGTTCATTGATAGCTAAGCTAACCACCTTCTAACTGCATAACAACTTCACTAACTACTCTACTAACTGACTAATCAATGAAACAATAAAACTATCTAATGGAACAGTAAATTGTAAACATAGATCAATCTCAAGGGGGTGCAATACATTATCAAGCACATTCAGAAAACAGTTTATTAGTACAATAACAAAGAAAATGTTCTAATCCTAGCTAGATGCCCTAGCTATAAAAAAACTTCATCGCAATAGGGATAGTTGAAGCGTTCTACCACATGACACCAAATCTGCCTTGATCTTTTGCAATATGACAATCCAAGATCTGCATCCACAAAGAAGATTGAAGGTCAGTGTCATGGATATTGATTTCTTAAGTCAAGCAAGTAACAAGGATAGACCCTTACTTTGTGGTACAAATCGGTGGGTCGGCACTGTGAAACATTGATCTTGTAGGGTCAAACCCTGACCACCTAAAATTCATTTGAGGTTAGATAAAGCTAAAAGAATTCAAAGTGCAAGGTGGATAAATATTTTATCTGAGAAAAAAGAGATAAATAGAGCTGATATGAGCACTGACTTGCAAGGATAGAGCTTCCAAATCACCCAGAGAAGGAAAAGGATAAAGCGGCGACACCAGATTGGGGAAGACATTTTTCAGATGAGGCGGATGAGAAAGAGTACAATGTGTTTTTATCTGAAGGAGAAAGGGTTTATATTTCCACAGAGGAGTCTTTTCACATTTCTTATTATAGATCGAATCTTTTTGTGGATATGGATCAACATTGTAAATATTGGACCTATTTAGTTTTTTTATTATAAATAAAATGGTCCAAGTCTGGACCAAAAATTTTAATTAAAAAAATGTAAACATAGAGAAATAGCAACTTCAACTCAGCAATGCCAATAATGTAATGCTTCAACACCTATATTAAAACAGCCACATAAATTGGAATTGAGACAGTATGATAAGAAAAGTAATAGTCATGGATTTGCCCCTCTTTTTCAGAAAACTTGAACCATAAATTCCATGTCTGTCTAGTAGTAATTACATAATTGACTTTTTTATGACATCCACTTCCTCTTTTTACATAAACAATCTTGTCGAAGAGCTCATAAAAAATAATTTTTAAAAAAGTCAAATCCTTGCGTATATTTTTTGCAGTAACATTTTATATATATCATTTTTAGCTAGTATGAGTGTGATTCATGATAAATTACTGAGATTTGATCAGATATTTTATATATTTCTAGCTAGTGTGATTGTGTTAGTGTGACTTTGACTTGTACTTTTAAAGCCTTTCTTTAAAATATCTTTAGATGCAATATTAACAGCACGAAGAACTAATCAATTTCATTTAGATTTTGAATAATGAAAAAAGTAACAACTCTTTTGATAAATTACATCTTTATTATTTTTCTTAATTAAGGTGACATTCAAATCAGTTTGTGAAAACCTTGCAAATTTCAACTGGTACTTATTATTTTCACCAATACTCATTTATATCGAATAATTTTGTTCATCAAAATCACTCATTCACTTTTGTATTCACATTTTTCGCAACTTATATAAATTGCCTTATCCTAGTATTATTCTTGTCTACTCATTCTACATGTCTAATTTTCTAATTAATACTATAGATTCCTAGTACACAACCAAATCTTAGTTTTTTTTAGTATTAGTTTCCATTTGGTTGAGATTAACTATAGGTAGCTGGACTATTCTATTATATAAGATCACTTTTTTACTTCTTTATAGTTTGTACTGATTGGTGGATCAGATGCATGCTCCTCTAGTGGCTAGTAATAAGTTTTCATGTTAATTCAAAAAAATACTACTTTAATAATTATTTTTTTTAGGTTGAAAACTTGTAGGAGATGATTTGAGACTTTATTGAAACATAAGTTATTAAGGAAAGGTAGTGAAGTTGTACGTTATGCACTCCTCCACCCCCAAACACAATCTCATTGGATCAAAAATTAAAATACTTAGTTGGTAATCGGTAGTATTATTTTATTTTATTTAAAAAAAAATTATTTCATTAATAAAATTATTAATCCAAGTGAAGGATGCAACGATTTTGCAACTTAACGAGTATGAAAAAGTGGAGAATTTCAGTCTCATCCAAGATCAAGATCATCCACTCTGCTCCATGTCCTTTTTCTCTCCAAACAAACTATCATAGGTTTCACCGAAAAGATTAACCAAAATCACTTTATTACAAAATATATTAAGAAAATTTACTCAACCTCTCCCGTACACAAATACTCTGGCAAATTTTCAGTGAAGGAATTCAGTAAAACTTCAGAAGCTTCAAGCTTTGAATGATGTTCCATCTAAGATGGTAAACTTCCATTAAATTTATTCCTTAAAACTTTGAATTCCTTCAAAGTTGAAATCTTGCCAGTCAAATTGTTGGTGGAAACATCAAGTTCAATTAAATTTGAATGATTTGGGTCAAGTGGATTTTAGTCATTTGGGTTAAGTTGATTTTTTTTTTGATTAATAAAAATTCATTCAATAAAAAATTGCCATGTGTTAAGTTAAAATTCTAATCATTTGTCCGTTATGGAGAAGGATAAAAGTAGATGGATGAAAGGATATTTTAGAGACCAAAGACGGAAGGAGGGTGTATTCGGATCATTTCTAATAGGGAAAAAGGCATAATTACCCTCCTAAACTTGTCACCAAAACTTACTTTATCACTTGCAATTATTTACCTCTCTTAATAACTTTCAAGTGAATTTCATACCATCCAAAAAATATTATATCACTCTCACTATAGAGAGTGCAATACACACACGCTACATAAATAATTATTTTTTTTAAAAACCCATATATACATATATATATATTATAAAAAAAATGATATACCATTATTCTTTGTTTTCCACAACCCCCCACTCTCTCCCCTCCCCCAAATCTGCAACACTCACAGCTCCCTCAACATCCCCAAAATTCCAAATCTTCTTCTTCAACTCTACCTCATTCCTTTTTTTCATTTGAAAATTTTTATTTTCCTCCCCACCTGAGATGGAGGCAATTTATTTTTTGCAACACCATCGCTTGGAAGTCGTACAACACTGCACAACTTCAGCCACACACACACTGCACAGTCTAAGTGAAATAGACTAAGTATGCAGAAATGTAAAGCACTCAAAAATGTATAGGAGATAAGTTCCCAACCTTTATTATTCTCTCAAAATTACAAAGGACAATGTCACACGAATTATACTAAGAAATTATAGCACGCACTGCCTTGAAAAATTTCAACATCACACATAGATAGCCTGCACATGGGCGGTAACAAACAGTTACATCTGCGACACTTGGCAGCATGTCATTGGACATGACCTACATTCCTATCACATGACCTAATAGACTTATCTAAGTATTCAAATTAGATTCTAAAAATTTCCACATGTATAAAACATTCAAAATTCAAACTTGCAACTGCCCCATGTGAAAAGCACATAGGCAGTCTTGCCCCTTTGGCCAATTTTTCCATGTTCCACACTTAGCCAATTTTCAGCTTCCAACACTTAGAATATTTCTTTCTTGACTTGTCATGTCTTCCATCCATAGTATTGCCTTGCCAGCACTATGCCTTTCCTACATCATGTCACTAGCTGGGCCTACGCCATGCCACTGCCTGTGTCATGCTGCTAACTCGGTTATGTCACTGCCTAGGCACGGTCTATGCCGTGCCACTGTCTTGACTATGTCAATATCCTAACCATACCATTACCTTGGCTATGCTATCATCTAGACCACACTAATGTCTTGACCAGTTCATGCCAATGCAATCGCCTATGCCACGCTATCACCGATGTCATGCCAGCGCCTTATTGAGTCTATGTCATTGCCTGTACGCATGCCCGCACAGGTTCCATGCGCCTATCGTTGCCTGTTGTGCCCAAGGCTTCCTTGCCAACACTCCATCACCTTGGTCATTATCATCTGACTGCTATCTCATAGCCACCACAACATCACATTATTTTTCTTATCACATGTCAAGGCCAACGTGAACCTTGACATGGTCTGCTAGCCATCATGTCTTAGACTGGGGTTCTAACAATGCACCCCTACCACATGAACTCGATGCCTTCGTTGAGGTTGTTTTGAGGTAGTCCTCAATTTTCTTGTCGAACTACTACAAGTTTTGAGACTTCTCTCAGACCACGTCTTCTTTGCTCTTACCTTCTCATTATATCAGAAATTTTATCTTGGTATTTTTCTTGTTATTACCCACTATCCAATGATAAAGTATTTTCAATATCTTGGTCTTATACTACTTCGAAATCAAAGGAGGATCCCTCTTAGACTTGTTCTTGCCTGGGTCTTTAACATCTTCATGATGTCTTTTTGAAAAACTAACATGAAAAGTAAGATGAATCTTAAACCTTTCCAAAAAATTCAACTTGTAAGCGACTTCCCCAATCTTTTCAACAACTTTTAAAGGGCATCATATCTTGGGATTAATCCCCTATGACTTTTCTTGCTCACAATCTATTTCCAGATTTGTGGAGTGAGCTTTAAAAACACTTTGTCTGCCACACTGAACTCCACCAAACGTCTATGTTGGTCAACATACTTCTTCATGTGTTTCTAGGACTTTCTCAACCCGTCTTGTGCCTCAACAAACATGTTATTCTTGTCTTTTACATATATGTAAGCAGCAGGGCAAATGCTATGACTCTTCAGCGTCACTACCTCCAGCGGTGTCATAGGTTGCATGCCTAAGATAAGTTCAAACAGGCTTTTTTCTGTTGCCGACGACCAATGTAGATTGTAGCAAAACTGTGTTGTATCCAACAAGTCTGCCCAATTTTGTTGGCTTGCTATCATATAATGCCTCAAGTATTTTTCTATCAAGTGATTGATCCTTTAAGTTTGGCCATCAGTTTAAGGATGATTTGCTGCGAAAAACTTTAGATCAGTCCCCATCATGCTGAAGAATGTCTGCTAGAACCGACCAGTAAATCACATATCTCGATCAATTACAATGTCACTTGACAAACCAAAGTGCTTCACCACGTTTTTATAGAATAATCCTGCAGCAATTTTAGACGAGCAAGTAATTAGAGCAACAACAAAGACAGTATACTTTGAAAACCTATCCAACATCACCATTATGGATGCATTGCCACCAACCATTGAAAATCCAAAAAATGAAGTCCATAGAGATAGATAACCATGGCCTTTCAGGAATCGACAGAGGTTGTAATAAATCTGCCTCCTTCATACGTCCAGTCTTGTCTCTTTGACACACTTGACAAGTCTTCATGTAGGCTTTAATGTCATCTTCCATCTTTGTCAGAAATATACACAAGACAACAAATCTAGCATTCGTTCAACACCTAGATAACCAACCCAAGGAGTGTCATGCGCTTTTTTCATCAAGTCTTTACGCAATCCACTGCCTTAAGGTATCACGATTCTCCCCCCTTAAAATAAAGGAGATCATCCTTGATCCAATACCTTCGAATTGTCCTATCTTTCACTTGACCTATCTACTTAGCATATATTGGATCATTAGCAACACAAAACTTTATTCAGTTAAGAAAACCAGTTTAAAGTCTAAAAATAGAGTATACTGCAGCAAATACCTCTTTTCGACTGAGTGCATCAGCAACTTGGTTATGGTTTCCTAGTTTATGCTCCCACATGAAGTCATACTCAGCGAGGAATTCCTACCACCGTGCCTGCTTTGGACTTAGCTTTTTCTGCGTCTTAAAAAATATGTTAGCAACATTGTCAGTTCACATAGTAAATCGAGTGCCCAATAAGTACACCCTCTAAGTTTGCAAGCAATGCACTACTGCTACCATTTTTTTTTCATAGGTCAAACACTGCTGCTTTGAATCACTCAGTTTTTGACTTTCAAAGGCCACAAGATGACCTTTCTGTACCAACACGCCGCCAACAGCTTTGTCCAACGCGTCAGCATGTATTTCAAAAGGTAACTCAAAATCTAGCATCTTCAAGATGGGTTCTGAAGAAATGGCTTCCTTAAATGTCTGAAATGTTGTAACACACTTTTTAGACCACATCCATTTGACATCTTTCTTTAACAAATCTATCAAAGCCGCAGCTTTCTTTGAGTAACCTGCAATAAACTTGCGATAGTAGTTAGCCAAACTTAAGAATGATCTCAATTCTTTGACCATACTAGGAGCCTGTTATTTCACAATTGCCTGCACCTTTTTTGGATCCATCCTTACTTGGTTTTGAATGACCAAATGCCTAAGGAACTTCACTTCCTTCTTAGCATACTCGCATTTTTCCATATTTACATAAAGTTTGTACTTTCACAAATGGGACAATACTAACTTTAAAAGTTCCAACTGTTCATCAAGAGAACAACTATAAATTACTATGTCATCTAGATATACCAATAAAAAATCATCTAGGTAATCAAATAACACATCATTCATCAAGTTGCAGAATGTTATCAGGGAGTTTGTCAACCCAAATGAAATAACAATAAACTCATATGAACCGTACCTTATCACATAGGTAGTTTTAGGCTCATCTCCTTCCGCTATACGAACCTGCTAATAACCCGATCGGAGATCAAGTTTAGTTAACCAACATACCTTACATAGCTTATCCATGAGGTGTTGTACCAGTGGGATAGGATACTTGTTCTTCACAGTCCCTTGTTCAATGCTCGATAGTCCATACACATCTTCATTGAACCATCCTTTTTTTTTGGAGCAAAACAGGAGCACCGTAAGGAGCCTTAAAAGATTGAATCAAACTCACATCCATCAATTCATTTAATTATTTCCGCAGTTCATCCAACTCTTTAGGATCCATTCTATAAGGAGTTTGTGCAAGGCAATAGAACCTGGCAACAACTCTATCTTGTGATCAATATCCCTTCTTGGCGGCAACTCTTTAGGTAACTCAAGAGGCATCACATCAGCAAATTGCTTCAACACTTCGGCGACACAGTCTGGTACCTTTATCTTTACATCTGGCTTCACTGTTATCATGGAAGCAAGGAAAGTTTCATCACCTTTCTTCATTCCTTTTTCAACCAAAATAGTAGAAATGATAGGGGACTTGTTCTTCACTTTCTTTGTTTCTCCCTAAAGATGAACAACCTTAATGAAACTTGTATTGGCCTCATTTATGATCATCACTCCATCTAACTGAATAAAAGGAACAAAGCAAAATTTTCTAAGGAAATCAATCCCTAGAATGACTTCAAAATCACCCAATGACATAGCCATCAAGTTATGTTTCCCCGTTCAATTTCCAATCACCATTGCACATCATAAGTCATGCCTACTATGGCTTGTGCCTTGGAACTCATGGTTTGGATGTAGGATGAACTTTTCTTCAACTTCAGTCCATATTTTACAGCAACCTTGACATCTATAAATGTATGAGTAGCCCCGATGTCTACCATTACCATCATACGATTTTCATTAACTTTCGTATCTATGTGAATTAAAGAAGCATTGAGGGTTGAATGACTTTGGGGAGTCACCAATAATGTTCAACAAACTAATTTGATTGAGTGACAAACCCAAAGAATTCGCCAAAGAAGCAATAACTTCTTCACCTCCACCTTGATTCACATTTTCAGCAAGTATAACATCCACTCTTTCACGATTAGGATAACTCTTGGCCAAATGCGGTCCACCACAAGTCCAACAACCCTTAGTATTGTTATTTTCCCTTTGTTCTTGGTGTTTCAAACATTCATTAGAGCCTTGACCTTGGCACCTTTGCCATCTCGTCCATCCTTCTTCCCTTCTTCTTTCTTCTCAGCCTTTTTCTTAGACTTTAAAGTAGTGAGAATGTCAGAATTAGAATGAGTTGAGCAAAAATCCACCAACGAGCCAGCGAGAGCAATTGCAATAAGGAAAATCTTTCACATTTTGCCCCCTTAATTTGTTTTATGCCCATGCCTGCATTCCTGAAATGAAGTTATGTAACTAGTCTTCATCAAACATGTTTTGGATATCTAGTATCAAGGAAGTAAATTCCTTAATATAGTCACGAATCATTTTGTTTTACCTTAGCTTTTTCAATCGATCTCTAGCAATCCATGAGGCATTGCTAGGAAGGAATTGGTCCCTTATTTCCTTCTTCAATCTTTACCAAGTATCAATTCTAGGTCGGCCAATACTCTTATTATCCGCATTTCGAGTCCTCCACCATAATTTTGCATCAACCGTCAAGTTCATCATAGTGATGTTTAACTTATCTATTTCCGCAACTCGAGCAGTAGAGAAATATTGCTCCATGTCCCACAGGAAATTCTATAACTCTTTGGCACTTCTAGCACCACCAAAAGCTTTTGGCTTTGGAATTTTAACTTTTGAACTACCTTCATGAGACTGCCCAGAAGCAGCCACTGCACGTCGTACGACTAAAATTTCTGCCTGCAGATTTTTTGTCACCTTGTCTTGGTCCTGCACCTACAACTTTAAGGTCTCACGTATATTCAAAAATTCTGCAGTCTGTTCATCATACTGGGCACACAACAATGCCAGTTTTTTCTTCAAGGCATTGAACTAAGTTATCAAATCCACCAGGCCTTCACTTCGTTTGAGTTCGTCAGTAATACTGATGAAGTTTTAAACTCGTGTAACATACTCATTTAGTTGAGTGTTTGTTACCATTTTCATACAATAATGATCTGATACCAGTTGAGATGGAGGCAATTTCTTTTTTGCAGCACCATCGCTTGGAAGTCGTACCTCACTGCACAACTTCATCCCCCCACACACATTGCACAAAATTTCATATGGATCCATAAATTTCATGCACCTTCTTTATCTCATTCTTCTTCTTTATCTCGTTTACATATTCCTTCTATCTTCCCAATCTAAGTGAAATAGACTAAGTATGTAGAAACGTAAGGCACTCAATAATGTATAGAAAATAAGTTCTCAACCTTTATTATTCTCTCAGAATTACAAAGGATAATGCCACACGAATTGTACTAAGGCATTACAACACTTACTGCCTTGAACAATTTCAACATCACACATAGATAGCCTGCACATGGGCAGTTACAAATAGTTACGTCTGCGACACTTGGCAGCATGTCATTGGACGTGGCATGCATGCTGATAACGCTCAATCTACAGCTCTCGTAGGAGTGTAAAACGGTCGTTAGCAAATATAGAACCCAACTGGGTTGGGTATCGATCCCACAGGGAATAGCTTGGTCAACAAGTAAGTAAAGGTTACTAGACTTTTAGTGCAAGTCTCGTAAAAATGGGGGATTGTAATGTGTCACCAAAACAATTAAATAAAAGCTGAAAATAGCAAAGTAAAAGAGAAAGATTGTTACGTAAGTTGTAAACAATGAGAATTGAGGCGTTGGGGTTATGTCCACCTTCTGAGGTATACGTCTCTATTGGCTATGAGTGTGTAGAATTCTGACATGTAATTGCTTATAGAGGATTGTAGTCGATGGTAAATCCAAGCGTCTCTCGACCTAAACAAGGACTATTTCACTTTAACTCTCTCGAGCTTAAAGCGTGTCTAACGGTACGAATTCTCCAAGAGGTTAGTCCAGTTACGGCACTAGCTTTTTAATAGGAAAGGGTGTCCTACTACCTTGACATTATCTCTTTTCCAGACAAATAACTTTTCTCTCGAACAAGTTAAATGTTAGACTGGCGTATTCTTGCGTTTGCAACCGCAAAGAATGTAGATTAAGATGAAGAGAATAATGATATAAGCAATATACGTGCCTCGAACTCACAAACTCACAACAATAGATAGTATCTCATACGGCTTCCATAACCCCAACAGAGAAGTTTAGTTACCCATGAATGCGAAGAAAACCACAATTGACATTGTTATTATACCACAATAATGATCAATTTCGTGTAGCTTAGGTGGTAGGCGTTAGGTGTGATTTCTTGCAAAGTAACGTTTCTCTTGTTGCGGAATTTAAGAATAGAAGAATAGAAGAAAATAGAATTGATGGAAAGATTAGAAGAGTTGTAGAATTGTTTGTAGTGTAGAATAATAGAGGAGTAGAAGGTGTGTGAGGATCTTGAGAGGGATGGAAGGAAGTATTGTGTTCTCCCTCCTTCCTCCCTCCTTGTTCTCCTAAAATCTCAAGCATGATAGGGTATTTATAATACCCATATCCTAATCCTACTAAGCTAATGAAATAAATAACCAAATCCTATTAGACTAATGAAATCCTTAACCCAAATGTACTAGGTTAAGGTAACATTATCATAATCCAAATAAAATAATGAAATACATAACCTAATTGTACTAGGTTAATGTATCATTGTCAAAATCCAGCTTTGTGTCTGTAAGTCCCCAAAGTCTTCAGAATTGCTGTTTTAGCCCGGGACAGATTTTCCATGCAGCAGTTTTGGTCCCCCAAAGTCTTCAGGAATGCTGTTTTAGCCCGGGACAGATTTTCCATGCAGCAGTTTTGGTCCTTAGGCGTGTAAACTCCCTTCCCTTTCTTCGTGAGCTTTCTTTAGCGTCAAGTAAGCCATAAAATGCTGAATTATGCATCATTTATACCTGAAACTTTACTAATCATGTTCGTTAGCTCACTTACAGGAAAAAGGACTAAAAGTGCATGAAATATATAATTTGTTCTCAAAACTAGGCTAAAATATGGGCAAAATATATTGATATAGGTGCGTAAATTCGCCTATCATCAACACCCCACACTTAGAGCTTTGTTCGTCCTCGAACATCATATCATGTCCTTCTAAGCATCAACTTAAGGTTTTTACAGAATCAACACAAAACATTTATTAAGACAAGCACAACGATTATCAACCAAGAGTAGCTTTCCGATTATAAGTAGAAACAATTTAACCTCAAGTATAGACTCGTGATGGTGATCAACTCGCATGCAAACGTTAAGGTACAAGGAATCATATATAACTACCCAAAACTCATCAACCATGTGTGTCTCACCATATAGTACCCATAATTACTCACAAATGTAGCATATTTTTCAAACATGGGTATCAAAATGTCCTTGCTCTCACTCTCACAAATAATTCATATGTAGCAACTGATGACCATAGGCTTGCCCTTAATGTAATACTCTACTAAATGTTGGAATGTTAAGATTAGGATCAAGTAGGTCTTTTGATGGTTGTAATGTAGGCTAAGGGACGGGTAGGACTATTTTGGCCAGGAATAGTGACTAAGTTCCTAAGCGCTTTAATACATCACTTTGTATCATTGACACTTTTTTCTTTCAACCTTTCTTCTTTGGTCTGCAGTCATGCCTATAGAATAAGTATAGTATAGTAAAGAAAATAGCAAAGCAACCTTTCTTCTTTCTTTTTTCTACCACCCTTGTTCTCCTTTTTTTTCAATTTTAAGCACAACTCACTTTTCAGCTTTCTTTTCCTTTTTCTTTTCACAACATACCTCTTATGATAGCATTTTTTTTTCTTTTTCATAACACATTCAAGAACCATTCCAATTTATAGCATTATACTCTCCCAATTTCCTTTTATGTTGTCACATGACTTTTTCACTTTAAAGCACTTAGGGATTTTGGGATCAAATTACGGTCTTGAAAGAAATGGATTAGGCTTACATACAAGGTTGTCAAAAAAATAGGCTAAAGGCTCAAAAGGGTTAACTAGGATGATGTCCATGGGTAGGTAAAACTGAAGGTAAACATGTATAGGTTGCCAAAGAAATGCCTAAATCATATCCTAAACTTACACTCCTTATTTTCGCTTTGCATACATACCAGGCAAGTTCTAGCATCAGCCACAATCATAGAATATACGATTATCTCACCCACACAAGGCACATGGTCGACTTGCTTGGAAGTAATATAGACTCTCGACCCAACAAGTGAAGGAATTTAACCACACAATATCACATAATGAGTCACAACTGGAGCTTAAACGTCTCAATGGTCACAATTGTAGCACATACTCTTGTTATAATCTCATGCTGCCTATCAAAATAATTTCATGCGAAGCTAGAAAAAATTTACTACTAAAAAAATGAAAAAAACGAAACAAAAATGAAACAAAAGCAAACAAACATAGATGCGAATAGAGAAGTATAGCATGCAATACCACCACCCCACACTTAGTCGGGACACTGTCCTCAGTGGAAAATAAATACGAGGAACCTGGTTGGTCGGACTTATCCTCTATGTCTGGGGTCATACCCCTTGCATTGGAATCATCATCAGAGTCGTCATCCTTAGAAGTTCCTCATAAGTATCCCACTTAATTCCAAGCGTGAGTCGAGGTATTTGCAGCGAGGAGGGTTCTCCTTGGTCCTTGCGACTTCTCTTTTTGCCCTTTTGGGAGGTGGTAGCCTTCTCCTTGCCTTGTCTCGCTTTAGGTGCCATTGTACCTGAGACTAGAAATAGTGTTAGTGGTAGCACAATATCAATGGATACAATATATGCACAAGCAGTAGGGGTACCACCCCACACTTAGTTTTGTTGACACAAATCAGTGAAGTGAAAGTGGTCAATTACTCAGATTTCGTCGACATACGTTTTAGGAGTTGTATTCCGGCAAGAAAATCAGTGATGTATCACTACTTGCAGCCATTGCATTACTTTCATGTTAGATATAACAACACTACTACATAGGGGTTACCACATAATATAGTTACTTTCAACAATCACAACCTCCTATGTCTGCAGGCACTATAAGTCTTATCCCGATGAACGGGATAGCCTAACATGTAAGTATCCAAGTAGCAATTTTAAACAATGTTCAATACTATAGAAATTCCGCAAATAGTATGACAATGCTATTAAAACCAAATTCAAGTCGGAAACAAGTCAAGATGATTCTAATGTATACGTTCACTCACATGATTTTGCATTAACATTCCAAACACATGAACTTCACCAACAATCTTTCAATATGTAGCAATTTATAATAGACATAGCAACGTAGTACTTACGAGAAATAAATGAAGAATAAGAGAGTACTTACTTGCTTGAAGCTTTTGGAGGTAGTTTTGTGAATTGGAAGAGCAAAAAAGAAAATTTTGAGAGGATTTGGATGAATATGCGGCACCTTTAGGTCACTTTGCAATGTGTTGTGTTATAAAACTAAGTCCCCTTTATATAGGAAGAGAATGGGTCGGGTTATGACCCATTTACAATCGGTTTTGGTGACAAAAATCCCACATATGCGGCGCATAATGCTTGGCATAGATATGACATATGCGGCGCATTGTCTATAGCATAATGGGACATATGCGCCGCATAGTCTATGGCATTTATAGACATATGCGCCGCATAGTCTATGGAATATGAGATACTGAGACCAAATGCCATAGCATAGGCGGCGCATAGTCAAAAGCATACCTAGGAATAGGCGGCGCATAGTGTATAGCACACTAGATTCCGAGACCTTAGGCTATAGGATAGGTTGTGCATCGTTCGTGGCCTAGTTTTACCAAGGCCTAGCCTTCCTCGATGCCTATTTTGGCGTGCGAAATGCTCAATCCATAGCCTTATGCATCACCATTCCTAACTTACCAACTTTACCATACAATGCGTCCAAATCGTCAATCTCTTCGTTGAATACCTTTTTCACCTATATTTGCTCAAAACAATAAAAACGATTAGTACGATGGGTTGCCTCCCACCAAGCGCCTTAGTTTTGGTCGTGGCACGACTCTTATTTTTGGATTTTCATTAATTAAAAACAAATCAAGTACTAGAATGAAAGAAAACGATAAACGATAAATGAAAAATGATAAACGATGGGTTGCCTCCCATCTAGCGCCTTATTTATTGTCGTGGCACGACATGGTTACCTCGAGTACTCAGACTTCGTCGAGATAGATGGTGGATCGTTTTCTGAATGGATTCAGACGACAATGAGGCTTACTTATAGGAGGGATACCAATTATATCATCAATAGTCCAACCCATAGCTCTCATGTATCTCTTCAGAGCAGAGATGAGAGCCTCTACGTGTTGTTTACTTAAATCATCCGCACTCACCGGAAGTATCTTTATACTTTCCAAGAACACATACCTTAGATAATCGGGGAGCTCTTTCGATTCTTGCATTGGTGGCTCTTCAAGGGAAGTCTTCGCTGTAGGTGAAGGTTGATTCTTAAGATCACGGTCCGGTTGCCTAGGAGTATGGGAATAGGACTCTATTTCTGTTAGAGCACCCATAAGTTCTTCATAATCTTCATTATCCTCATGCTCAACTTTCAGTGGCGCAGCAGACAATGGATCAACAGTAGGCTGTTTCTCTATAGATAATGCTTTCATATCCTCATGATGAACATCAGCTACAGATAACTCATTCATATCGCTGGGCTGCTTCATGGCTTTGCATATATCAAAGAGGACCACTTCGTCATTAATTCGAAACAAAAGCTCATTATCTTTCATGTCAATAAGCACACTTCCAGTTGCGAGGAAGGGGCGTCCCAAGATTATGGGAACGTCAGAATCCACCTCACAATCCAGAATAACGAAGTCTGCAGGAAAGATAAATGAAGATACCTTCACCAACACATCATTCAAGATACCCACAGGTCGCTTTACCGTCCTATCAGCCATCACGAGCCTCATATTGGTTGGTGTTGGATCTCCTAGCCCCAACTTCTTGTAGACGGATAGTGGCATCAAATTGATGCTAGCACCCAGATCGCACAATGCCTTAGAAAAATTCATAGATCCAACCGTGCAAGGAATAGTGAAAGCACCAGGGTCTGCCTTCTTCTGTACTAAGGACCTTGTGGCAATTGCACTGCAATGATGAATATTATCTGCCGGCTCATAGCTTACTGCCCTCTTCTTTGTCAACAGGTCCTTCATGAATTTAGCATACCCAGGCATTTTTTCTAGTGCCTCTACCAACGGAACATTAATGGTCAGCTGCTTCAACATGGTCATGAATTTGCTGAACTTTGTATCATCCGCCACCTTCTTCAATCTTTGGGGAAAAGGTGGTGGTGGGTATGGCATTGTTCTCTCTACGGCTTTCTTCTCCTCTTGCTTCCGTTTTTCAGCTTTTCCAGGATGCACGTCGTGAGGAGTGACGTTAAGGACATTAGGATCGGCTGCTGCGGCATCTTCCCCTTTTGCCTTATCATCAATTTTCGCCTCTTCGTCAGCCACTTGCTTGCCTTTTTCTGAAGTTTCCAGCACCTTACCACTTCTGGTAGTAATGGCCATGCATGACCCATCATTCCTTGGGTTTTGCACGGTGTCGCTAGGTAAAGTGCCAGCCTTTCTTTGATTGAGTGCTGCTGAAAGTTGGCTCAATTGCTGCTCTATTTTCTTGATTGAAGTGGAATGTGAATCAACTAATTGCTTCATAGAGGACAAATCATTTATTACCTCCGTTACTCCCGCGCTATTTGCTTCCACTCCTTTCAGTAATTTAGCCATCATGTCTTCCATACATCCAGAACTAGATGTGGTGGTGTCACGTCTTCCAGGGGGAACATACACACCACTATTGTCATTCTTGTTCTTCCAACTACCTTGGTCCTTGTTTCCAGATTTCTCATAGTAGTTCCGACCTTGGTTTCCTTGGGCATTGCCTCGGAAACCCCCCTGATTGTTCAAGTAGTTGGCCTCCTCTTCCGAATCAGATTCGTCTCTTCCTTTTAGCGCCACAGCTTTCACTTTTTCGGTCTTCCCTGATAATAAATGCTTTGTAAGAAGATCCATTTGTGTTTTCATGTGCGTCATATCTTGATCACGTTCTTCTTGTCTACGCCTCTGCTCTGTGGTCATGCCAATAGATAAAGTGGAGCTTGCTACCTCAGAATCCCTGGTATGCCAAGCTCTACTTTGTTTCGTCATGCGATCTAACATATTGCTTGCTTGACCAAAGGTGAGGTCCATAAAAGATCCTCCAGCTGCGTTATCCACCACTGGTTTAGTTATTGAATTCAAGGCTCTGTATAGTATCTCCATTAGGTGAACATTAGTCATATGATGGTTTGGACACCTCGCTAGCTTTGTCTTGAACCTCTCCCATGTTTCATGAAGAGCTTCAGTGGGAAGCTGACGAAAGTTGCTGATTTCATCTCTCAATTGTGCTCTTTTGGATGGCGGAAAGAATCTTTCTAGGAAAGCGTCTCTCAATTGCCTCCAATTTGTAATAGAATCAGGAGTCAGCCCATTCAACCATAGTGTTGCCTCCCCAGACAGAGACAATGGAAATAGACGTAATCGAATTGCATTCTGACCAACACCAGGATTGTCAAAAGACTTGCATGTAGAAATAAAGTTGATGAGATGCATATTCGGATCATCGCCTGCTAGTCCACCAAATAATCCCTTGAGTTGCAATAACTGAATCATGGTGCTTGTGATGTTGAACTTGGCTCCGGGCGCTAATGGTGGAAGAATAATGGCTCCTGTGGCTCCGGCTCCATCAAGATCATCATCATCATCATTGAACGGTATCTCACGTTGTGCATCCATTGATGCACTGAACAAAAACCTGCAGTAAACAAAAACAAAAACTAAAAGTAAAAGTACGAGAGTCTTCGACCAAAGGGTCTAGTAATTATCACGAACTTGATTGACACTTGTATTCCCCGGCAACGGCGCCAATTTTTGATAACGCTCAATCTACAGCTCTCGTAGGAGTGTAAAACGGTCGTTAGCAAATATAGAACCCAACTGGGTTGGGTATCGATCCCACAGGGAATAGCTTGGTCAACAAGTAAGTAAAGGTTACTAGACTTTTAGTGCAAGTCTCGTAAAAATGGGGGATTGTAATGTGTCACCAAAACAATTAAATAAAAGCTGAAAATAGCAAAGTAAAAGAGAAAGATTGTTACGTAAGTTGTAAACAATGAGAATTGAGGCGTTGGGGTTATGTCCACCTTCTGAGGTATACGTCTCTATTGGCTATGAGTGTGTAGAATTCTGACATGTAATTGCTTATACAGGATTGTAGTCGATGGTAAATCCAAGCGTCTCTCGACCTAAACAAGGACTATTTCACTTTAACTCTCTCGAGCTTAAAGCGTGTCTAACGGTACGAATTCTCCAAGAGGTTAGTCCAGTTACGGCACTAGCTTTTTAATAGGAAAGGGTGTCCTACTACCTTGACATTATCTCTTTTCCAGACAAATAACTTTTCTCTCGAACAAGTTAAATGTTAGACTGGCGTATTCTTGCGTTTGCAACCGCAAAGAATGTAGATTAAGATGAAGAGAATAATGATATAAGCAATATACGTGCCTCGAACTCACAAACTCACAACAATAGATAGTATCTCATACGGCTTCCATAACCCCAACAGAGAAGTTTAGTTACCCATGAATGCGAAGAAAACCACAATTGACATTGTTATTATACCACAATAATGATCAATTTCGTGTAGCTTAGGTGGTAGGCGTTAGGTGTGATTTCTTGCAAAGTAACGTTTCTCTTGTTGCGGAATTTAAGAATAGAAGAATAGAAGAAAATAGAATTGATGGAAAGATTAGAAGAGTTGTAGAATTGTTTGTAGTGTAGAATAATAGAGGAGTAGAAGGTGTGTGAGGATCTTGAGAGGGATGGAAGGAAGTATTGTGTTCTCCCTCCTTCCTCCCTCCTTGTTCTCCTAAAATCTCAAGCATGATAGGGTATTTATAATACCCATATCCTAATCCTACTAAGCTAATGAAATAAATAACCAAATCCTATTAGACTAATGAAATCCTTAACCCAAATGTACTAGGTTAAGGTAACATTATCATAATCCAAATAAAATAATGAAATACATAACCTAATTGTACTAGGTTAATGTATCATTGTCAAAATCCAGCTTTGTGTCTGTAAGTCCCCAAAGTCTTCAGAATTGCTGTTTTAGCCCGGGACAGATTTTCCATGCAGCAGTTTTGGTCCCCCAAAGTCTTCAGGAATGCTGTTTTAGCCCGGGACAGATTTTCCATGCAGCAGTTTTGGTCCTTAGGCGTGTAAACTCCCTTCCCTTTCTTCGTGAGCTTTCTTTAGCGTCAAGTAAGCCATAAAATGCTGAATTATGCATCATTTATACCTGAAACTTTACTAATCATGTTCGTTAGCTCACTTACAGGAAAAAGGACTAAAAGTGCATGAAATATATAATTTGTTCTCAAAACTAGGCTAAAATATGGGCAAAATATATTGATATAGGTGCGTAAATTCGCCTATCATCACATGCCCATCACATGACTCAACAGACTTATCTAAGTATTTAAATTACATTCTGAAAATTTCCACATGTATAAAACATTAAAAATTCAAACTACAACTGCCCCATGCGACAAGCACATGGGCAGCCTTGCTCCTTTAGCCAATTTTTCCATGTCCCACACTTAGCCAATTTTCAGCTTCCAATACTTAGAATATTTTATCCTTGACTTGTCATGTCTTCCAGCCGCAGTATTTTGCCAGCACCATACCTTGCCTATGTCATGTCACTGTCTGCGCCTGCGCCATGCCACTGGCTGCACCATGTTGTTGCCTCGGTCGTGTCACTGCATAGTCCATGCCAATGTCCTGACCATGCCATAACCTTGGCTATGCTATTGTCTAGACCACACCAATGTCTTGACCATGTCATGCCAATGTCATCATCTATGTCATGCCATCACCGATGTCATGCTAGTGCCTTGCTAAGTCTATGTCATTTCCTACATGCATGTCCGCACGGGTGCCATACGCTGTCATCGCCTGTTATGCCCAATGTTGCCTTGCCAACACTCCAACACCTTGGTCATCATCAGTTGCCTGCTATCTCATAGCCACCACAGCATCACATTACTTGTCTCAGCACATGTCAAGGCCAATGTGTACCTTGACATGGCCAGCCAGCCATCATGTCTTAGATTGGGCGTCTAACACCACCCTACCCTCGAAATCCGCAATCACCATTTTTGAGCTTTATTAATTTGATTCTACATTCAAATCATTAAAATTTAATTCTTTAAAAACTACAATCGTAATGCGAAAGATTTTGAGTTTCTATTTGAGGGTAAAATGAATTAGAGATAGCGAAAATATGAATTTTTTTTTGTCAAATTTGAAGTGGTTGTCATTTTTGAAAAAAATTTGTTCGATTCAATTTTTGTGGATGATTTTTACAAGAAATTTGGTGATTCAGAAAATGTCAAATTTGATATGTATTTACCAAATTGCTTGAAAAAAATATTTTGCTATGTGTATTCACCAAATTCCGTTTGCAAAATTTAAAAATTTTTGGAGAGTAGAGTGTATTCACAAGTTGCTTGAAAAAAATATTTTGATATGTATTTGATTGGGGATGAAAAAATATTTTAGTATATATTTGATTGAAAATAGTGAGAAGAGAGTAAGGAGAAGAGAGAGGGTAGTGGGTTGTGAGGAGATGAAGGTGATGGCTGGAAATAAGAAGTGGGCCCCACTTTTTTTATTTTTTTCATTTTTTCTTTGCCTTAATACGCCCATTTACATTTTTTGCCACGTCAGCCTATTATGGGGGTATACAATTCACTCGAAAGTTATTAAGGGGTAAATAATTACAAGTTAAATTTAAGTGCTAAAGTAAATTTTGGTGACAAGTTCAGGGGTATTTATGTCTTTTCTCTTTCTAATACTTAAAGGTATTTTAGGCCCTTTTTCGTAATGGGTATTAAATTGGTAGAAAAATATTTTTCAGTCAAATTATTAGGGGGACAATTAATGTATTCTAATTTTTAGGGTGAGAGTGATGTATATGAAAATTTAAAGAGTGAGAATGTATATTAGAGATTTTAGCAATTAATTAAAAGAATAAATTTTTTAAGTAATTTAGATAAATTAAGTTGTATTATTAAATAATTATTTATTTATTTATTATAAATTAAAAAGCAACGGCCTGACATGATATTTGTATAACACTGACAAATTTATATTGTTAGACGATATAATTAAATAAAAAATGTTTGCTCACTCTAATTACAACTTCAATGTTTAAATGAGACGGCCTAGCTCAAATTTCAAATATAATATCAAAACAGACAGCACGTGAGGAGGTGTTGATGATATAATAATTAAATCAAATGTGTTCTTTTTAGACGGTTAAACTTTAAAATGAGATAATCACATATTTTAATATGTAGTATCTCAAAAGTTATATTATTTCTTTGGACTTGAAGTAATAGTTCTAGTTTTTTTTATTTTTTACTTCTTTTTATGAATCCTAGCATATAAAATTAAAAGTTTAATTTGCTGAATTGTTGAATAGTCCCAAATCTTCCTCCATTTCGAGTTAAAGATTTACCAGCGGGCCCTGATCCTGGTAATTAGTCTGATCACAGCACAGCAAATAATTTGGGCAATCAAGTTTAATCTTTAATTATTGTTCTTGTGGTGTGTAATTAAGGCAAGATAATCTAATTCGATGCTTAATCAAACTTTGTTAAGCGGGATTATTATTTAAAAAGATAGAATGGTGATTAACAAAAAGGCTTCGAAGGTGCAAAGCTGACAAGGATTTTATTTGTTTCTACAATGATCTATCCATTTATAGGTATTATATACTCACCCCGTCTTTCTCTTTTTCATATCTTCTGAGAAGTCATAAATTAATAAGAATTTTCAATGCAATTAATTTCAAGGTAAAATAGAAAAATTATTTAATTCTCTATTGATTTTATAAATTGATAAGTATTTGAGACATACATTTTTAATAATGTAATAGACTGTGAACAAATAATATGAAACGAAGATAATTCATATTATCTGAAAAGTTGTCTTGCCTTCTCTATTTAACCATATTAATTTTATGTTTGTGCTCATTGGTTAATTATGCAAGAAAATAAGCTTGGAATATTGTATTGTTTAGTTGGTTTTGTTTTACTATACTGTATACTTGCAAAGTAGCACTATAGATGTCAGTATAAATACTAGGGATCCACTCTAGCTATAAAGAAAGAAATTAAGCTAATAGAATTTTCCTATGTAAATATTACTTGGGTTTATTTTAATTTATATGTTATAATTTGAATTTATATGATATTTAAAAAAAGTAAAAAATGGTCAAAAGCCCCCCCAACCTTTACCCCAAATCTCAACTACATACTTATACTTTGCGGGGGTCCTATGACCCCCCTGAACTATTTTAAAATGGAATTATTACCCCCCTCCCTCCCCCAAACTATTTTAAAGTGGAATATATGTCCGTCTAAAAACTCCTACCCAGATTTTATTTTAATTTGTGGTCTACACGCACTACCACGTGTCATTCCACGTAATTCCACGTCATATTACTTTTTTCTTACTATAAAAAATTAATTCCACGTCATGCCACATCATATGTCATTCAATTCTTCTTCTTCTTCTATTTTTTTTTCTCCTTCTTCAATGGCTTCTTCTTCTTCTTCTTCTTCAATGACATAATGAATCATATGGAATTCACACGATAGGTAATCTTATCAAAATTAAATCAATAATTAATGTCCAAAAAATATTCGATTTTTACAAAATGGCACCGTCTTCAATGGTGCAGCTTCAGTGGTGCACAATTTCTGGCAATGAAATGCCGCTGGACAGTGACGACGCTGGCAAAATTCAAAATTCCGACGACTTTATTTTTGTAAATGAATTTCAACATTCTCAACGTCAATCAATTTTTGGGGAGTTAAGGAATGATTCTAACCCAGAAATTAATACAAATTTTTCAATCTGAATTGATTCAATATTCTCACGTAATTCGAGTTCTTGGATGTCATTGATGAGTTCTTGGATGCCATTGAAGAAGAAGAAGAAAAATTGAATAATAATAATAATAATAAAAATAATAATAATAATAAGAGGAGGAGGAGGAGGAAGAGGAATAATAATAATAATAAGAAGAAGAAGAAGAAGAAGAAGAAGGAGAAGAAGAAGAAGAAGAAGAAGAAGAAGAAGAAGAAGAATGACGAGAAGAAAAAAAAGGAGGAGGAGAAGAAGAAGAAGAAGAAGAAGAAGGAGAAGAAGAAGAAGAAGAAGACGAATTGAAGAAGAAGAATTGAAGAAGAAATAATAGTAATAATAATAATAATAATAATAATAATAATAATAATAATAATAATAATAATAAGAGGAGGAGGAGGAGGAAGAGGAAGAGGAATAATAATAATAATAATAATAATAATAATAATAATAATAATAATAATAATAATAATAATAATAATAATAATAATAATAACAACAACAACAACAAGAAGAAGAAGAAGAAGAAGAAGAAGAAGAAGAAGAAGAAGAAGAAGAAGAAGAAGAAGAAGGAGGAGGAGGAGGAGGAGGAGGAGGAGGAGAAGGAGAAGAAGAAGGAGAAGAAGGAGGAGAAGAAGGAGGAGAAGAAGGAGGAGGGGGGGGAGAAGAAGAAGAAGGAGAAGAAGGAGAAGAAGAAGAAGAATTGAAGAAGAAATAATATTAATAAGAATAATAAGAATAAGAATAATACGAATAATAAGAAGAATAAGAATACGAAGAATAAGAATAATAATAATAAGAAGAAGAAGAGTAAGAAGAATAAGAAGAAGAAGAAGGAGGAAGAAGAGGAGGAGGAGGAGGAGGAAGAAGAAGAAGAAATGCCATTGATGAATTCTTGAATGTCATTGAAGAAGAAGAAGAAGAAAAATTAAAGAAGAATAGAAGAAGAGAAGAAATGTCATTGATGAGTTCTTGAATATCATTGAAGAAGAAGAAGAAGCAGATGATGAAGAAGAAGAAGAAGAAGAAGAAGAAATGCCATTGATGAGTTCTTGAATGTCATTGAAGAAGAAGAAGAAGAAAAATTAAAGAAGAATAGAAGAAGAGAAAAAATGCCATTGATGAGTTCTTGGATATCATTGACGAAGAAGAAAAATTGAAGAAGAAGAAGAATTGAAGAAGAAGAAGAAGAAGAAGAAGACGAAGTAGAAGAAGAAGAAATGAAGAAGAAGAAAGAAAAATAATAATTAAAATTATATATATATTTTTTAAAGAAATATTAAAAATAAATTTTTAATAAATTATTTTCGTTCTCAATCTCTTTAAAGAGAGTGAAACACACTCTCTTGCCATGTCAGCATTGGGGGGTAATAATTTTATTTTAAAATAGTTCAGGAGGATCATAGGACTCTCACAAAGTATAAGTGTGTAGTTGGAATTTGAGGTAAAGATTGGGGAGGCTTTTGACCATTTTCTCTTTTGTAAATATTAAACTTTTCAACTTTTAACTTAAACATGTCATACCATGTACATAATTATAAAAATTCTCATAAAAAAGTTAAAAGCGTAAAATTTCTTGTTTTATAAAAGTCTGTCATTCTTATGCGACGAATTAATAAGAAAAAAATATCATATTTTCTCTTATTTATAAGAGACAGTTTAGCAGCTGAAGCAGGCAACAGGTCGACATGCCTGTTTCAGCTGCTATAACTGTGTTTTTACTGTATCACCCCTAATTAATTATTATAAGTTATTTACGTATTAGAAAATTAATAATATTTAATACAAATAAGTAAAATAAATATTTTTGACATGTCGATTTCAGCTGCTTCAACCGTAATTTTACTATATCACCCCTAATTAATTATTATAAGTCATCTAAGTATTAAAAAATTAATAATATTTAATAAAAAAATAAAATAGACATAAAATAATAAATTAACTCTTGATGTTTTAAATAGCTTGATATTTTATATGAGGCTAACTTAGGTTATTTTCACAAGTAATTTCTTATAGTTATTATGCTATATCACTTTTAATACATGTCTGCTTTGCGACTTCAATCGTGATTTTATTTTATCATCACTAATTACTTATTATGGTTATTTAAGCATTAAAAAAATTATATTATTAGTATCCTATATAAGAAGTCACAATAAGCAGCTGAAGCACTGCTCATGTTCGACATGTCTGGCTCAAGTGTTTCAATCGTGATTTTACTATATTACCCCTAAATAATTATTATAAGTCATTTACATATTAAAAAAATAATAATATTTAATAAAAATGAAAATAGATATTTATGACATGACTGTTTCAACTACTTCAATCATTATTTTACTAAATTACCCATATTTAATTATTATAAGTCATTTAAGTAGTAAAATTAATAATATTTAATAAAAAAAGGTAAAATAGACGTAAAATGATAAATTATTTTTTGATGTTTTAAATTAACATGACGTCTTATATGGAACACTTAAAAAAAAAATTCACGAGGATTTTTTACAATAATTTTACTATGTCACTTCTAATTATTATAATAGCAAAAAAAAAATTATAAATCACAATAATTAACAACTTAAATTATTTAAAAAATATAATCGACTATCAATACACAAAAGTTTTAACAACTTAAAATATCGTTATGCAAATTTCATCAATCTAAATATAATATGATATGTCTAACTTAGAATTTATCAACCAAACAAATAAAGCTTTTAATTAAATGATAGAATTATACATAACGTAAAATTTTTAAGGATCAACATTGGGCCGTGTGTAGCACGGCATAAGCCGGCTAGTCTCTTATTTATAAGAGGCAGTTTAGCAGCTGAAGCAGGCAGGTCGACATGCCTGCTTCATCTGCTACACCCGTGTTTTTACTATATTACCCTTAATTAACTATTATAAGTTATTGACGTATTAGAAAATTAATAATATTTAATACAAATAAGTAAAATAAATATTTCTGACATGTCTGCTTCAGTTGCTTCAACCGTAATTTTACCATATCATCCCTAATTAATTATTATAAGTCATCAAAGTATCAAAAAATTAATAATATTTAATAAAAAATATAAAATAGACATAAAATAATAAATTAGCTCTTGATGTTTTAAATTAGCTTGACATTTTATATGAGGCTCAGTTAGGTTATTTTCACAAGTAATCTTTTATAGTTATTATGCTATATCATTTTTAAGACATGTCTACTTCGCGGCTTCAATCGTGATTTTACTATATCATCCCTAATTACTTATTATGGTTATTTAAGTATTAAAAAAATTATATTATTAGTATCCTATATAGGAAGCCACAATAAGTAGTTGAAGCAGCCTGCTCATGTTCGACATGCCTGGCTCAACTGTTTCAATCGTGATTTTACTATATTACCCCTAAATAATTATTATAAGTCATTTACATATTAAAAAATTAATAATATTTAATAAAAAATGAAAATAGATATTTATGACATGACTGTTTCAACTACTTTAATCGTTATTTTACTAAATTACCCATATTTAATTATGATTTAAGTATTAAAATATTAATAATATTTAATAAAAAAAGGTAAAATAGACATAAAATGATAAATTAATTTTTGATATTTTAAATTAACATGACGTCTTATATGGAGCCACTTAAAAAAAAATTACAAGGATATTTTACAATAATTTTACTATGTCACTTCTAATTAGTAGCTAGAATAGAAAAAAATATTATAAATCACAATAATTAAGAACTTAAATTATTTTAAAAATATAATCGACTATCAATACACAAAAGTTTTAATAACTTAAAATATCATTATGCAAATTTCATCAATCTAAATATAATATTATATATCTAACTTAGAATTTATCAACCAAACAAATAAAACTTTTAAATGATAGAATTATATATAACGTAAATTTTTTAAGGATCAACATTAAGTCGTGCGTAGCACGGCATAAGCCGGATAGTATATTGAGATAAGGGAGCTATTATCTTTAATTTTTGCCTATTATAATGCCCATTTGTTGGTGCACTAGGTTGACCAAATGAAGATCATCTCCAGTCAACTTGTTTAACGAATTCATGGAGATTGCCACTTTATTTTATTGTTCGACTTTGGGGTCCAAAATCACCACCTTAGGGTTTGATGGAATAAGAATTTTCACTAATGGAATTTTAAAATATAAAAAGTATATATTTAAAGAATTAAAGAGAATTTAATATCTAATTTATACAACAACAATAAACCCACTATATTCCCACATAGTAGGGTCTGAAATTTTTTTTACTAGCGGAGGTCAAACCCACGACCTAGGGAGAGAAAATGAGATGCTCTAGCAATTGCCCCAAACGATACTTCAATAAAGAGTTGAGTCTGCAAGGAGTCGAACTCGGGTCTATTGCTTGAAAGGCAATTATCCTAACCGTTGGACTAAAACGTTTGTTTAAATACATAAAAATTAATTTTAATTGCATATATATAATATAATTTTTCGACAAAAAGAATTCAGATGACTTTCCAATCAGTGTTGGGTTCAAAATCGAGAGGGCATCATGTGGAAGCTTATAGTATGCAAACCAAGACGGTGATAATTCAGATGACAAATAAAAAAATATTGAAAACATATTATGATATTATTTGGCCAATTGATTTACATATGAAAACTAATATTAGATAAAACATAACACTATTGGGAGAAAATCTCTCCCTAAATAAACTCTTAAACGACGACTACATTGTGGATGTTACTGCGTTATGGTATGAGAAGATGAGTCATCTGTTCGCAAAAATTTTTCGTTAACGCTGAAAATTAATTGCAAGCCAAAAATAAAATAAACAAAAAGAATAATTTTATATAAATAAATTTTGCGGGTACAATTTCGTTATTCTCTCGATTCTTCTCTCCTAAGTTTTTTCGTGATACGAGGGCCTTTGCAGCGTGATTCTCGAATGTAGGATCATTTGAGCCTCCTAAAAATATGTTTGGATCTCCAGGAATGGTCTGACAATATTTCGTCTTGTCGAGTTGATCTCCGGGCAGAACTCTGTTAGTCAATTCGTTGAAGAGTTGTGTAGTCAATGCAGAAGCTTCCTCCAATGCTTGCAGAATGTCCTCCTATTTCTTTTCCTTCTAGAATGTTATGTTACTCCCCTATTTATAGTTGTAGGGGGTATGCCTAGTTACTTGTGATTGGCCGAAACATGTCACTTTGCCACTTGACGCCTTTTGACTGGTTGTTGAATTTGAATCAGATTTCCACATCATTTGTACATGTGGTGGCATCTCATTGGTCTTGGATTTGACTGGGATGCCACGCCACTTGATGAGTTTGGGCTTCAAGGTGAAATGGACCTTGATGAAGAAAAAAATAGGCTTATTATTTTTTTAAGCCCAAAATAAGTTTAAACCCAATAAAGTGTGGATCAAATTTAAATTTTATATGAATTTGATCCAATAAATTTTATGTGTCTACAGATGCCCCCTACTTCAAGGTTGGTCGGTGTGTAGGCTTGCCAAAACCTTTCGTCGAGACTTGAAGTACTCATGAATGTGTGTTTATTCTCGCGACTTCAAAGGTATTTGTTTCTCATCAGTGCTTCCTAGTTAGACCAATACTTGCGAGTGTTCTAACTAAAGTTTCCTCCATAAACTTTCATGTCATGAAAGTCTTGGTCAAAGCAACCAACGATTTGTTTGTGATGATCCTTATTTTTCATCTACAATCGAGTACAAACTCGATATTATTTCAAGAGTATTAAAAAAAAATGACCAAATTGATTTTTTTTTTACTCTTCTTGGATAAATATGAACATGAAAAATCACCACCGTAATATTTATTTAAGTAGTTTTTACTTGCACAACAGTGTGACCTTTTCAATGTATTTGAATTAAAAGGATCAATACAACTTCCTCACTTGACATATTGCATGTATGAAGTAAAAAAGTTGACTTGATCTTTTTGTACTAAAGAAAAATATTAACTTTCCTTTTGATTTCATTTACCAAAGGAAAATATCAACTTTCCTTTTGATTTCATGTACCAAAGGAAAATATCAACTTTCATTTTGGTTTCATGTACCAAAGGAAAAAAATATTAACTTTTCTTTTGACTTCAAGAAAGAATTAAAATCACCTCCCAAGAAATCTCCTCAATATGGTAATTTTTCAATTGATTGACAATTTGAAATTTCCAGGGATTCTCATCTTCTAATTTCACCACAACATTCCTTGTACACAAACTGAAAATTCTTCATAGGAGCCTCTATATAAATGGATGTTATGAAATCACATCAACCACAATCTTTTGAAGACATCCCTTGGCTTCTTTGTGACTATGTATTTGGAGAGCACTACCTTTTTGGCAGCATTTGTGGAGGTCATGCAAAGTATACAAGCTCCTCGCAACACCGACAGAAGAAGTACATGTAGTGCCTTTCCCGATTTTCAGCTTCAAACGCTCACAGAGTAAAAATCACATCTGACTGTAGGAATGTCCAAATGTTGAATGACTTAGTTCTGGAGCGGCTAGACTTGTATTGCTGCGTCATATCTAAAAATCAATGTCAAACTCCTTCTGTATTGACGAGAATCAATTTTTGAAGTTGACGTTATAAGTTGTCATGTCATGACTCCAGATTGCATATTCATGATCATTTCTCTTTGCTTTTTTTTTTTTTTTAGGTTCATTAAAAATGCAAGTGGTGTCGATATCACGCCAAGCATATACAAACATTGTCTGGATGATTGGTCAGGAACCACTTGAGGCATCATTTTTTGATTCGCAGTTTTTAATGAGCAACAACTAAGTGCTTCACCCATTGTCTCGAGGATTTTACGAGCAATATTCCCTGTCACGGCTTGGAAACAGACACTCAGAGCAACTCTTTTCTATCCTTGGCAAGAAAATTTGTGGCTATTTCCTTAAATCTTGGAATAGAAAACTCCTTGCATCTCAGCATAGAAGATCAATGGTTGAAGACCAAATTTCATGCTAATTGATATCGACATCAGCTATGTGGAACTAAAATAATGTGTTTCTCCCAATGTTGATCATGACACATCGAAGCATCCTATGTTTGGTACCGACGCTTATCACCAGATTGAAGTTTAACATAATTGGCTTCAATCCGCATAGAACCGAGAAGCTTCATCCGGTCAACATTGTAGATGTGTTCCATCTTCATTTTTTTGCAGGTTTATGCAAATGGTCTTCATGTAAGACCAAAAAGGTCAACATGATTGATGTTGAATCATTTAGTGCACTACTTCCTTACTTCTTGATAAGAAAATGACTTGAAATGATCTTATTTCCTCCTTGACGACGCTGAAAGTTTTCCATTTTAACTTCAGTGAGCATGTACTTGGCGTCATTCTTGCGACCTTGTGATGATGAAGTTTTGAGTGTCTGCAGTACATTATTGCAAAGTAAAAATATGGTGCATGTCATCCGTAGGGGTCGACGATAAAAAGGCTTCGAGTGAGAGAATCTCATTCTTTTCAAGGAGCACGTATGTGGTGTCATCCAGATTGATAATATTGACACAGGAAGTAGCCTTTTCTGACTCTGGTGAGCAAGTACTAGGCACATGTCTACAAAAATATTTATTCTCCGATGGAAGAACAAAAATATGAGTTGTTTGATTCATACAAATGGAATTCAATGTCCTGATACGCCTATTTTATCAACTTTGTGCAGCGTCATGATAAATTCCGTATTTTGATGTAGGAGTATCAAAATCAAGAGCTGTTTTTTGTGTTGGAAACTAAACTCGTTGACCTACATCTCACGTGAGAATCACAATCAGATTGCATCCAAATCATCCCAGACATTTCTTCAAAAATGGCCTTCTAATCTTGGTTCACTAGTTATTTCAGCTTTGTGCAGCGTCACCATAAATTCTATATCTCAACATGGAAGTATCGGAATCAGGTGCCATTTTTTTGCATTAAAAAGTGGATTCACATAGATACGTCTCACATGGAAATCACAATCATATTACATCCGAATCATCCCATATATCGCTCCAAAAACGGCCTTCTCATCTTGGTTCGCTAGTTATTTCAGCTTTGCGCAGCGTCACCATAAATTTCATATCTCAACGTGGGAGTATTGGAATTAGGTGATGTTTTTTGCATTAGAATGTAGATTCTTAGAGCTACAGTATACATAAAAAACCACACTCAATACCCTTATGGATTTATACAGATACATCATCAAAATCAGCTTAGTTCGGAATCTGATGGCCTATTTTGCAACTTTGAGCAACTATGATGAAAAATTCATAACTTGGCATAAGAACCTTTGAATCATAAGCTGTATTTTTGTTGTTTTGGATAAGTCTCTAAGATCTACCCCATATGTCAAAATGATGTGAACACCTATACAAATTTATACAAATATGTTGTCGAAATCCGCTTTGCCTTGATGGTCTCTTCACTTTTGTGAGTCTATGGTAAACTTAGAGAAGGAATGCCTCATGTGATATTCATGTCAATTCAAAGTGTTATTTACATTCTCAAATAATGACACATGTTTTTCCTCTTTTTTTTTTAACTCATACTACTGACTGAACTTAGAGTAAAAATACTCTAAGCTTCCTACATACCAAGGAAGATCAAGTCATAGTGTAGTTCGGGCATGATGAGTTAATTTACTTTTAAAAAGAACAATCTTTTTTTATTTCTTTTTTTTTAGAGGGTTGTTCACAGTTTAGACTCATGCGGGCCAAGAGTGACATGTAGTTTAAGCTCGTGCCTTAAAGAGCATTTTGACTTATAGTTTGGGCTCGTGCATCGAGGAGTGTCTTGACTTGCAGATTAGGCTCGTGCGTCGAGAAGTATCTTGACTTGCAGTTTAGGCTCGTACATCGAGGAGCATTTTGGGGAGGAATTCTTGTAATTTAACTTTTCAACCCTTTGTAATGGAGTATTGTTGCACTTCAATTTGGTATTTATTTTCCCCATTGGTTGAAGGATATTTGCACTTGATCTTGTGTCGACTTTTGGAAGTTGGAGTTTAGAAGTTCTTTGACATTTTATTCTTTTGCAAGTGATCGATGTCCAAGTATAACCCTTCTTGCTATTGGAGAAGTTATTTTGCATGAATTTTCCCGTTGTTTTCTTCAAGGCTGGAACCCCAATGGGTCAAAGCTCCCAAATTATAGCATGATGATTTCTACAACTTTTGGTGATTTCATAGAGCGCATGGCTTGTAGAGCTTTTGAAATTGAACCTTTAATATGGTGCAGTTTGGCGCTAACATGATTTGTGTTAACTGTATCGCCTTTATCAATGATGATATTTTCCTCTTGCATTAATGTCATGATCTTTTTCTTCAGGATGAAGCATTTTGTGGTGTGATGACCAACAATGCGGTGAAATTTACAGTATTTAGGATCATCTACTTTGTTTGATTCTCTAGGTCGCTTTGACTTAGGAAGTTCAATGATTTCTTTGGCTAACAACTCATCAAGAATTTTAGGAACATCAGAGTCGGAAAAAGGATATACCCTTGCTTGTAACTCTTCAAAGGTTGGTTGATTTTTCACCTCTCGTATTTGTTGCTTTGGAGCTTCTTCTTTTCACTTTTGTCTTGTAAGGGACCTCGTAAAACTCACAGTTGTCATCATAGATTCCCCAATTTGGTTTTCAGATGAGTCTTCAAATTTTGTGACTTCCTTCCTAGGATAAAAAACAAGTGAAACCATTCTATGACTTGCAATACTTTGCTCCATGTCATGAGCGCGGATAGCTAATTCTTCAAAAGTTCGAGGCTTAATTCCTTGGAGGATATACACAAGGCCCCAATGCATCCCTTGAATGCAAACTTCAACCACGGAAATTTCAGAAAGTTGATCCTTGCAATCAAAGCTCAATGTTCGCTAGCGATTTATGTAATCCAGTATAGGCTCATCTTTACTTTGTCTTGTGTTTGTCAACTCTATCATCCTGACCATACGACGGGTACTCTAGAAATGATTTAAGAATTGACTTTCTAGTTGTTCCCACCAATCAATTATTCCAGACTCTAAGTCTGTGTACCAATCAAAAGCATTTTCTTTCAAGGAGTGAACAAATTGCTTGACAAGAAGATCACCATGTGTACCAGCACTGCTACAAGTCTCAACAAAATGAGCGATGTGTTGCCTTGGATTTCCTTTTCCATTAAATTGTTGAAACTTTGGCGATTGATATCCAATTGGCATCGGTAAGCTCTCGATTCGCTTAGAATACGGCTTTGAGTATCCTATAAAACTTTTGACGGACCGCCATATTGTGCCTTGATGGTGTTTGCAATCACATCTTACAGTTATTGAACTGTTAGAGTAGCCACTGAAGCGGATCGATCATCACAGTAATTGTCACTTGTCTTGATGAGAGATTCACCATCAACTTTTTATCGTGGTGTTAGATTATAATTTGACTCTCCAGGATTGTAGAGATCTAACTTGCTCATAAGTCAGGCTATTTAAAGATCTTTCTCATCAACGAACTTCTTCAAGGCTTCAATGGTTTACTCCATCATTTCAAACTTCTCGTCCAAGTCAATTACATCAACCATGAAGGTGTTGACTTTCATTGAAGTTGGAGAATTCATTAAGTTTTTAGATTCTCCAAAGTTGCATCCGGTTTCAGACGGTTCATCTAATAATATAGATGCAAAGTTGCCCCCATGGGTTGTAGTTACTGCTGAAATTTGAGATTTTTTCCTTTTTGTTATCTCCAAAATGGTGAAGTATTAGGATCCATCCAAAGCACAAGTGTTGAGATTGCGTCGATTGATGGGGCCAACAAGTTTGATCTCAGTAGACGTGGCAGTAGTAGACTTCTTGCATGAAACTTCATTGATTTTTCTGAAGTCCATTGTAGTAGTTGAATAGGTGATTTCCTTTGACTTGTAGGAGAAAGAGATGAAGAGCAAAACTGGTTCCACTGGGCATGTCAATTTGTTCACAACAAATTTTCGTTAACGCCGAAAATTAAATGCAAGCAAAAAATAAAATAAACAAAAAGAATAATTTTATATAAATGAATTTTGCAGGTACAATTCCGTTATTCTCTCGATTTTTCTCTCCTAAGTTTTTCTGTGATTCGAGGGCCTTTGCAGCATGATTCTCAAATGTAGGATGATTTGAGCCTCCTAGAAATATGTTTGGATATCTAGGAATTGTCTGACAGCACTTCATCTTGTCGAGTTGATCTCCGGGAAGAACTCCGTTAGTCAATTCATTGAAGAGCAGTGTAGTTAATACAAAAGCTTTCTCCAATGCTTGCAGAATGTCCTCCTTTTTCTTTTCCTCCTAGAATGTTATGTTACTCCCCTATTTATAGTTGTAGGGGGTAGGCCTAGTTGCTTGTGATTGGCCGAAACATGTCACTTTGCCACTTGGCACCTTTTGACTGATTGTTGAATTTGAATAAGATTTCCACATCATTTGTACATATGGTGGCATTTCATTGGTCTTGGATTTGACTGGATGCCACGTCACTTGATGAGTTTGGGCTTCAACGTGAGATGGACCTTGATGAAGAATAAAATAGGCTTATTATTTTTTTAAGCCCAAAATAAGTTTAAACCCAATAAAATGTGGATCAAATTTAAATTTTATATGAATTAGATCCAATAAATTTTATGTGTTTACATCTATTTATATAGTTTCAAAATCTTTCCTCCAAGAAAGAGGTTTTCCAAATATGGATAATTTTTATATTTTTCTTTTTAGGAAAAGTAAAATTAATTATGGTATTACTTTTCTTTTCTTTTCTTTTCAAAAAAAGTAAAACTTAAATTTGGTAAGAAAATCAAGGCAAAAAACCCTAACAATCGATACCCTAACATACTCCACCTTGTCGACTTAGTATAAAATATAATTTAAATTTACCTTTACTTATTTTTATCATTTTCATATAGTAATTGCCAGTTGGGGTCAGCTAAACACGAGATCACTTTAAAAATTATAAGTAGGGTGCCAAAGAAGTCGTTTGAGCTAAAAGTGGGTAAGATGGGGGGAAACTATTGTTTTGGGTACACAAACTATATGGTTGCACAATACACTTCAATCTAAGTTCAAGACTGTTTTAAGAACAATAATAAAATTTAACACCTTTAACACAAGTTCAAAATGACTAATCAAAATGAACTATCAAAGAAGTATGTTTATCTAAAAGAAATAAGATGAAGTTAGAGTAGAACCAAGCTCTCTGATTTCACGGAGTGTCCTTAAGGAATTAATTCCCTTCAAGTACTCGAGGTTGCGGAATTTTTCCTCCCAGGATAAAATGACTCACAATCTGAAGGTAGCGGTACCTCAAACTTTTATATTCGCTGAACACACTCAATGACTGATGATCACAAAGAGTTTTTGGAAGAAGAAGAATATTTTTTCAGCACTTAAAATTATGTCTATACCTGAAGAATAGTTCATGTATTTATAGCCATCAAGTGTCCCTTTAAAAAGGAAGCAATAGTTCATGAAAAGGTGTATCATTTTGATACTTTCATATCTGTTCCTTCCTAAATAATGTGTCTTTTCTAAGCAGTCATATCCGATCGAACAATACTCCTTTTTTGAAACAGTGTGTCATTTCCTTGGATTAAAAAATTCACTTATTTTTTCATAAATTTTATCAAAAAAATTAATTATTTTTCCATAAATTTTGTCAAAAAAATTAATCTCTCGATCGACCCGAATCCGAGCCAAGCGAGCGACGACGACGACGCAAGACATATTTTGGTTCTTGCATCACTATCCACTTGAAGGTGTGTTTCTAATAAAAACACAATAAAGTTATTTTTTCCTACCAATGTGGGAGAAGTAAACTTTCCTTTTTAAGTGTGAAATCACTTTTCCTTCAATAATTTCCTCCATTTTTCAGTCACACATCCAATTGAAACCAAAAATTTCCTACATGAATGGAGAATGACTATTCTTTTATAAAACTTTACATACAATTATGTGATCAACACAAATCCAAGCGACTCTGAATCTGAGCCAAGCGAGCGACGACGACGACGATGACAGCACGAGGTATCTCTTGGTTCTTTCCTCACTATCCACTTAAAGGTGTGTTTCTTAATAAAAATAAAATAAAGTTACTTTCTCCCACCAATATGTGAGAAATGGACTTTCTTTTAAGTAAGGACACTTCTCTTTTAAGTGTGAGATCACTTTTAGTCCAATAATTCCCTCTATTTTCTATTCACACATCCAATTAAACCCAACAATCTCCCATATGAATGGAGAATGACTATTCTTTATAAAACTTTACGGACAAGTATGTGATCAGCAAGTAAAGACTGATTGCATCTGGATAAGTGAGTTTTCCTTTGAACTTTCTGTAGTGAACATGCATCGGATGCACTCGGTCAATCGATAGATTTGATATCTTTAAATCATCGAACTTTAGTGTACACTTAGACAACACATGTCACACAACCAATATTTTACCATTTATGGTGCTCACGATTTTTTTTGTTTCAGCCATGAACATGTCCTGGTTTCATGAGAGCTTAGATAATAGGCCTTTACTAACATTCTCCTTGAAATGGCTTCCACTTCACCCTCACATAGGTGATTTCTAAATATTTAATCCTATAGATTAAACTATTTGGTTATATCTGTCAAATTTAGATAATCATTAAAAAACTTCACACCATAAGATTTATCCTTATTTCCTAAACATTGTCCACATCATGAGAATAGGTTGGGTATATTGACAATGTTGAACCGTTAAGTCACAACTTTATTTGATCTCCTTAAACCTAGCTCTTGGGATCTCCAATCTGCTAGGTAGAGTTATTGCCATGATGACTTTTCTTAGGTCGTAAACCCATTCCATTCGATGTTTTCTCAATAACCTCTCTAGATAGGCCTTTTGTAAGTGGATCCAACACATTATCCTTTGACTTCACATAGTCAATAGTGATAATTCCACTAGAGAGTAGTTCTCTAACGGTGTTATGTCTTCATCTTATATGATGAGATTTACTGTTATACATCATGCTCCCTGCCCTACCTATAGCTGTTTGGCTATCACAGTGTATACATATGTGTGCTAATGGTTTGGGCAAATAAGAAATATCTTCCAAGAAATTTCAGAGCCATTCAGCTTCTTCACCGACTTTATCTAATGCAATAAATTCAGATTCCATTGTAGAGCGAGCAATACATATCTGTTTGGTCGATTTCCAAGAGACTGCTCCTCCATGTAAAGTAAATACATATCCACTCGTGGATTTTACTTCATTCGATCTGGTGATTAATTTGCTTCACTATATCCTTCAATTACTGTTGGATATTTATTATAATACAAAACATAGTCTTAAGTGTATTTAAGATACCCCAAAACTCTTTTCATTGCCATCCAATTAGTTTTATTGGGATTACTCATGTACCGACTTAATTTACTAATAGAAAATGCTATGTCTCGCCGTGTACAATTCATGATATACATTAAATATCCCAACACTTGTGTAGTCCAACTGTGAGTCACTTTTACCTTCATTCTTTTGAAGTGCAAAGTTCACGTCCAATGGAGTCTTGGCAATACCAAAATCCAAATACTTGAACTTTTCACGTACCTTTTCAATGTAATGAGACTGTGACAACGACAATCCTTGTGAAGTTTTATGGATTATTATTCCTAAGATCACATCCCTAATTCCAAGGTCTTTATATCAAACTTGCTCTCAAGCATTCGTTTCATAGCATTTATGTCAGAAACATCTCTACTGATGATCAACATGTCATCCACATACAACAAACAACGACCTTATGATTTGGAGTGTCTTTAATTTAAATACATTTATCATATTCATTTATTTTAAACCTGTTTGTCAACATAGTTTGGTCAAACTTTGCATGCCACTATTTAGGTGCTTGTTTTTAGTCCATAGCGTGATTTAACAAGTCTGCACACCTTTTTTTCTTTACCAGCAAACGCAAAACCCTCAGACTATTCCATGTAAATTTCTTCCTCCAACTCTCCATTTAGGAATGTTGTTTTCATATCCATTTGATGGATTCAAGACCATATACCGCCGCCAAGACAACTAACATCTTAATTGACTTTATCCTCGTTACAGGAGAGTATGTATCATAGTAATTAAGGTCTTCCTTCTATTTGAAGTCTTTTACTACAAGTCTTTCCTTGTATTTGCCAATAATGTCATCCGCTTTTATTTTTCTATTGAAGATTCATTTAGAACATAAAGGTTTATTACCTGATAAAGATCAACTAACTTTCAAGTATGGTTGCTCAAATTAATTCAATCTCACTATTGACTGCCTCTTTCCAAAAGGATGATTCTGAAGACGACATTGCTTCTTTGAATATTTGAGGCTCATTTTCTAAGAGAAATATTACAAAATTCGATCCAAACAAAGTTGACGTTGTTTGACGCGTACTACATCTTGGATTCTCATCATTATATACATCATCGCTTGGTTCATCTCAAGGTCATTTAGATCCTCCACTGGACTGTTCATGTCTAGTTTTATATGGATAAATATGTTCAAAGAACTCAATATTATGGGATTCAATTACCGTATTTTCATTGATATTTGGATGTTTGAATTTATGAATCAAAAACCGACATGCTTTACTAATTTTAGCATATCCTATGAACACGCAGTCCACTGTCTTAGGTCCTATCTTCACCCTTTTAGGCATAGGAACTTGGACTTTCTAGACATCTTCACACTTTGAAATATCTCAAGTTGGGTTTTCTTCCTTTCCATTTTTCATATGGAATTGATAGTGTCTTACGGTGAGGCACTCTATTGAGTCTCCGATTAGCTGTAAAGATAGCTTCTCCCCATAAGTTTTGCAACAAATCTGAACTTATATGTAAGATATTTATTATTTTCTTTAAGGGTCGATTCTTTCTTTCTGCAATTCTATTAGACTGAGGTGAATACAGAGTAGTAGTTTGGTGAACAATTCCATTCTTTACACATAATTCTGCAAATGGATATTGATATTCTCTACCCCTACCACTTCTTATCATTTTGATCTTTTTCTCTAACTGATTTTCAACTTTTATTTTATAGTGCCTAAATGCATCTATTTCTTCAACCTTACTATTTAACAAATAAATATAATAGTACCTAGTGCAATCGTTAATTAAAGTTATAAAATACTTTTTTCCCATCACAAGATAGTGTTAACTTCATATCACAAATGTCAGTGTGGATTAAGTCAAAGGGATTGGAATTAACGGACTTATACGGATTCTTAGCATACTTGGATTCCACACACGTTTGACATTTGATTTATTTAACTCAAAATTTGGCAAAACTTCTAAGTTAACCATTTTTCGCAAAGTTTTGTAATTGGCATGTCCTAATCGTTCATGCCATAATTCATTAGACTCAAACAAGTAGAAGAACCAGAACTTTTATTGATTTCAACTATCATTACATTCATCTTAAATAGGCCCTCAGTGAGGTAGCCTTTTCCAAAATACATTCCCCATTTACTAAGTACAATCATATCTGAAACAAATACAAATTTGAATTCATTTTTGTTAAGAAGTGATACAGAATTCAAGTTTTTTCTTAAGTCTGGTACGTAAAGGACGTTGTTGAGAGTCAACACTTTTCCTAACATAATTTTCAAGAAGATTTTTTCCATCCCTTCAACTTTTGTAGCTTCGAAGTTTGCCATATAGATCTTCTCTTTACCTTGAGCTGGAGCGTATGCAACAGACAACTCTTTATTGGCACAAACATGGCGGGTGGCACTAGAATCCATCCACCATTCTCTAGAATTTCCCACCAAGTTACATTCATAAAGCATGACACATAGATCATCTATTTCATTTTTGGATTCTGTCATATTGGCTTGATCCTTCATTTTGCCTTTCTTTGGTGCACGACAATCTTTTGACTTGTGGCCGACCTTACCACAATTAAAGCACCTACGGTTGAATTTCTTCTTAGGTGGATTGCTTTGTTGTCCAGCTTTCTTTTATTTCTTTGAGTTATTGGGATCATCTTCTATAGTATTGGCACCACTCATTGCAGAATTTCCTTTCGACCTCCTCTCGGCGGCTTTATTGTCTTCCTCAATGCGCAGCCTCACAATGAGGTCTTCGACTATCATATCCTTCCTTTTCTGTTTCAAATAATTTTGAAGTCCTTCCACAACGGTGGCAACTTCTTCATTATTGTTGTAACTTGAGAGTCCTCGTTCACAATCAAATCTACAATAAAGTTCATGTGAAAATTGAGAACATATTTAGCATATTCAAATAAGGTATTCACTATATGCATACCTTTAACAAGGAGATCATGGATGATAACTTGCAATTCCTGTACCTGAGATACAACAATCTTACTGCCAATCATCTTGTATTCAAGGAACTTTGCAACAAAGAACTTCTTAGTTACAGAATCCTCAGTCATATACTTTCATTCCAGCGCATTCCACGACTCTTTTGAAGTCTTCATTCCGTTGTACACATTGTACAAATCATCTTGGAAGCCACTTAAGATATAATTTTTACATAAGAAATTAGAATATTTTCATGCCTCCATTACAACAAATCACTCCTTGTCCGACATTTCTTCGGAAAATTCTGGAGCATATTGATATATGAATTTTTGAAGAACCAAAGTTGTCAAATAAAAGAACAACTTTTGTCGCTAACGTTGAAAATTTATACCCAAAATTTTTTGGACTTTTCCGCTGGTGTCATAGCGGGTGGAGCAGTTGTGCGACTTGTTGTAGAAACATTCGTTGCTGCTACACTTGTCCCACAACATGACCATCAGTAGTCATTTTTCCTATCACAAAAAGATACTCAACTTATAACGATCAACTTTTTGATAAAATATGTGAAATATTTATTTTTGTGTTATTTAACTATTTTATCCCTCTCCGTAGTTGTATTATAGTATTTTAGAGTGTGGGGGTGATTGAAAAAGTTCTCGATGTATTTTAGTACCATTTATGCGATATTGTGGCTTTTGAAGGTTTCGAGAGCCTTATTTTAGACTTTTGGAGATATCCTTTGATCCGTGCGACGGATGGGCAAAAGGACTGCATTAGAAGCTCCAAAATAATGATTTTAGGCTCAATAGACTTTTGATTCGGGTCTCGATGAACGCGAGATCATTTCGACCTATTGATAAAAAAGTTAGAAAATTGAAAATATGGGTGTGGGACCCACATTTGATCAAAATAATCTCGGATGGAAATTTGAATTTCCCAGTAGATCTGGAATGTCTATTTTAGGGTGTTATCATGTTTGGTATGATTTTACGTCTTTTAAATCTCATTTCGACCCTCATTTTGAAAAATTGTGATTTTGGGTTTCGAGGGTCAACTTTGTGAAAATGATATTTTTTGAAAATATGATATCTCCATCGCATCTAAAACATCGAATTTAGTATGGTTTCATAGTTTGTTTGCTTGTATTGGACTGTAAACGAATTCCAAGCACCCCGTCGAAGTCCGATCGACCAAAAAAATAGACATTGCAGAAAAATCTGCTATTATAGCAGATTTTCACCTCTTTTTGGCCCATTTTGCTCATTTTCATCTTGCCTCTTGGGAGTTAAACTCTAGAATAGTGTGAGAGCTTAAAAGTAAAGTTTATGAGAGATTGGGAAGCTAGTTTAATACCTATTTCTTGGTTTTATCACGGATTTAAGGTAAGAATTCATCTAATTTCTTGATTAATTTCTAAAAACTCCAAAAATCTTAGGGCTAGATTTTAAACCCCAATTTCACTTCTTTTCACTTGAATAATACTTTTAACTTATAATTACTAGTTTTTCATCAATTTAACCCATAAAACAACTCTGATTCTTGATTTTAACCCAGATTTCAAAGATTTTTACACGGTAAAGCTTAAAAAATAGTTTTTCTTCATTTTGAACATCGTTTTTGACTTGATTTGACTTTAGTTTTCATCTGTAGATTCCTAAAAATACGGAAAACCTATTTTTGAGGTAAAGTTCTGATTTTGTCCTTTTTTTTGGAAACTCGTTTCGAGGGTCCATTTTAATCCCGAATCAAAAGTCGTCAATATGAGTGTCGTTGGTTTTGTTTTGACGCGTAGATTCTATATTTAATTTTTTACTAGTATTCGGTATTGTTCGTGAAAAGTAAGGTTGTGGGTTTAAAATGTAGCGGATCGATTTTATCTTTTGAGGTAGTTTATGGCTTAACTCTTTTAGACTGGGTTGGTAGTAAATAATGGTACAAAATGCATGTTAAGGGTGAGAACTAATCATGAAAAATTACTATCTACGTGTTGTGCTCATGTGGGGGCCTCTATATTATGTAATTATCAAAATTGACATATTATGTGATATGTGTGACCGTGTGGGGTCCTATGTGATATTGTTAGCCTTGAATATATGTGAATAATTGTATTGTGTTGTTGAAATTTCTAATGTGGTACCATTGGTATTGTTATATATTTTTGCTTGTTGTTATATAAGACATATGGAAATTTATGGATGAAACAAAAATAATGAGTGAATATTAGCTGACGTGGTTGTGGAAATGTATAATTGTGGTTGGTTGTAAAAGTATTTAATTATGATTGGTTGTGAAAATACTCATTGCGATTGGTTGTGAGAATTACACCCTCATATCATACTCATTTATAAAACATTGGTACCATCGTGGCAACACCTGAGTAACACTGACAACACCTTTTTAAAACCCTCTCCGGGAGATGTGTCGGGAAGGAGATATTGTAACACCTTATAAAACTCTTTCCGATGGATGTGCCAGAAAGGAGATATGAGCTATTTGGATTGTATATGGGTTGACGAACCCCCAATGGGTCCTACGTTGGGAAGCTTTAGCTCCACAGGTGTATACGGGGATTGTGCGATGATTCTAGAGGTTGTACGATGACTTCGTGCATCATCATCATCATCATCATCATATACATTGTACTTACTTTATTGTGTTTATATTATATTGTATTATCGTATTGACTTGCTATCTATGTAATTATCTTATCTTCTTTTACTTGTATTTGATGATCTTGTATATTCTTGTTCCTCTTGTTCTACTTATATGTGATATAATGCATACTCGTGTTCTATCTTGGTGTGTATTCGATATACTGTTAGTGTAAACGGTGTGGGCTATCGTTGAGGGATATTTTCTTATTACAGGTGACGTACCCTTAACATTATTTTGTATGCTTTATTTACTACCTTGCTCGTTCGGCCTATGATACCTACTGATTACAAGTGGACCATATCCATGCCTACTGCGCCCTTTCGGTGAAGGTCCTAGATCGAGTGCGCCTCATCTTGCTTGACTCAAGCGATTTTTGGACCTTCCAAGGTAGCGATTGGAAATTTATGCATCCGGAGTTCATCTCTATCTTTCTATAGTAATTACATCTTGATTAGTATTTAGAGAAAAATATTATTACCTTATGGTTGTTTTTCTAATGTATTTGACTCCTGAATTGTATAAGTAGTTCTTACACTATTGACACTTGGTTTTGCCATGATTGGTATTGTGGTTATTTTTCTAATGTATTTGACTCCTGAATTGTATTAGTAGTTCTTACACTATTGACACTTGGTTTTAGGCATGATTGGTATTTTGGATAAGTTTTTTCCGTATTGTTATAATTACTTATATGGTTCAACTTTTTCTAGAAGCCTTACCTTAGGATATTTTTAGTTTTTTTCTCTTTTTGTATCGTTTTGGGTGATAGGCTTACTTTTCAAGGTACGCCACGACAAGTGTCATCATGACCTTCATTTTTGGGTCGTGACAAATTGGTTTCAGAGCCAGGTTTCATTGGTCTCAATGGTGTAAGAACGGTATGTCTAATAAAGTCTTGCGTATGGGTACATAGACATCCATATCTATCTTTAAGAGGTTAAAGGACGTCTTTAGGAAATTTTCTTTATTTTATTTTTTATCATGCGAAGTTCTGTCATACCTTGTATGCTGAGCCATGTTTTACTTTTTTTGCGCGGATGGTGTGTATTATACTATATCTTATCAGTTGAGAGATTCGGTGAGAGATTAATGTAGATTACTTGTCAGTTGTATACCACATGATTCTCCTGAGATGACTTGGGATCAGTTCGCTAAGGATTTCCTAGAGAGATTTGTGCCTTTCAGTTTGAGAGATCGTATACGGGACTAGTTTGATTATTTGAAGCAGGTCTTCATGACAGTTGTTGAGTAAGAGACATGTTTCCATGCCCTATTTAGATATTCTCATGATAGAATTTCCATCAAGACTAGGAAGATTCAAAATTTTGTGGAGGGTTTGGATGTTTTCCTTAAGTTGGGTACGTCTCAGATGGTTGTGTTTGGGGCTTTATTTTCCTGAGTATTATGGATCATGCTAAGATGACAAAGGGTATTCTTAGTACATATTAGGGAGGCGCCAAGAAGGCACGGCGTTTTGGTGAGTTCAGGAGTTAGACCTATTAAGGTAGAGATTTTAGAGGTTCTTATGGATACCATGGTAGGCCAGTACAGGTGACTTTATAGAGCTCAGGTGGTAGATCTTTTAGTTCAGCATTTCAGGGTGGCTGTTCAGTCCCAGTTGTATATTCTCCTGTTGAGACTGGTCATAGAGGTTGCTATGTGTGTGATGAGATTGGCCATGTGGACAAGGACTATTCTTACAGTGTGTTTAAATGGGTAGGGGTTCTACCAAAGGTGCGAGAGATAGATATGGTAGAGACCGTGGTGGTAGTTGTGGGGCTACTCAGCCAGTTGGTAGTCGTGGATAGTGTTATACTATACTAGCCAGACCTAAGGTAGAGGCTTCTGATGTTGTGATTACAGGTATCTTCCTCGTTTGTTTCAGACCTGCATCTGTATTATTTGATCCCAAATTGACTTTTTCCTATATGTTTGTGTATTTTTCTTTGGGTTTTGATTCTGTTAGTGAACCTCTTGCCATGCCTATTCCTGTATCTACCCTGGTAGGTGATTTTTTAGTGGTGGATCGGGTATACCTATCTTGTGTTGTGACTTTTGTCGAGCGTGAGACTTTGGTAGATTAGCTTGTATTAGATATGGTCGATTTTAACGTTATTTTAGGCATGGATTGGTTGGCTCCTTATCATGTTGTCTTAGATTATTCTGCTAAGATTGTGACTTTAGCTTTGGATGGTGTGCCAAGGATAACTTGGAAAGGTGAACTTCAGTCATGTCCTAAAAAGATTATATCTTATGTTCAAGCTCGTAAATTGGTTGAGGGGGGATATTTATCTCACTTGGATCATATTCGTGACACTAGTGTTGTTTCGAGTTATCCGTGAGTTTATGGATGTGTTCCCTACGGACCTGCCTAGTATGCCTCTGGATTGAGATATTAATTTCGCTATTGTTGTTGAGTCGGGCACCAAGCCCATTTTTATTCCTCCTTACAGGATGGCCCCAGCAGAGTTAAGGGAATTTAAGGATCAGTTGCAGGAGTTGTTAGATAAAGGATTTATCCGACCTAGTTTTTTGGCTTAGAGTACGCATGTCTTATTTGTGAAGAAAAAATATGGGTCTATGCGGATGTGTATTGATTATCGACAGTTGAATAGGGTGACGGTTAAGAATAACTATCCTCTTCCTCACATTGATGATTTATTTGATCAGCTTCAGGGTGTTACGGTGGTTTTGGAGATTGATTTGAGGTTTGGTTATTACCAGTTGAGGATTTGTGCTTCGCATATTCCAAAGACAACATTTTAGACTCGATATGGTCATTAGAAGTTCTTGGTCATGCCCTTCGGGTTGACCAATGCCCCTACCGCATTCATGGAGTTGATGAACCAAGTGTTTCGATCATATCTTGACTCTTTTATTATCGTATTTATAGATGATATTTTGGTGTATTCCAAGAGTGAGGTTAAGCATGAGGAGCAATTATGAATTATGCTTCAGAGATTGAGGGATGATAAGTTGTACGTGAAGTTCTATAAGTTCAAGTTTTGGTTAGAGTGTGTTTCTTTCTTTGGTCATGTGGTGACAAAGGAAGGTATTATAGTTGATCCAGCCAAGGTTACAGCGGTTCGTGATTGGACTAGACCTGTTTCGCCCACCAAGATTTGGAATTTTATCGGCTTAGCAGGTTATTAACGGTATTTTTATTGAGAGGTTCTCTTTTATTGCAGCTCCTTTAACTAAGCTGACTCAGAAAAAGATTCCATTTAGTGGTCTGATGTTTGTGAGGCGAGCTTTCAAAAGATCAAGGATTTATTGACTTCAGCTCCTATATTGGCTTTGCCCAAGGAGGCAATATAGGAGAAATTATCCTACCCATGATTTGGAGTTGTGCATAGTTGTGTTTGCCTTGAAGTTGTGGAGGCACTACTTGTATGGAGCCAGTTGTGAGATCTTCTCAGATCATCATATGCTTCAGTACTTCTTCACCCAGCAAGATCTTAATATGAGGCAACGTCGTTGGCTTGAGTTGCTTAAGAATTATGACTTGACTATTCTCTACCATCCGGGAAAGACTAATGTGGTTGTAGATGCCTTGAGTCGAAAGTCGATTAGCAAGGGTATCTTAGCGTATCTTTTGACCCAAAAGAGGCCCTTGGCCTTAGAGTTTCAGTCTTTAGCTCACTAGATGGTTAGACTTCATATTACGATACCTAGGCGTATTTTGTCATTTGTGGAGGCTAAATCTTCTTTGATGGAGCAGATTTAAGCTCATCAATTTGATGATGTTGGATTAAGGTTGATTCGAGATAAGGTATTGAGTGGGGAGTCCAAGGAATCCTCACTTGATTCAGATGGAGTTTTGAAGATTCGGGGCCAAGTTTGTGTGCCGAGAATGGGTGATTGGATTAGATTGATCTTGGAGGAGGCCCATTGTTCTAGTTATTCTATCCATCCAGGTGTGATTAAAATGTATCATGATTTGAGGCAGCACTATTGGTGGGGTGGTATGAGGTGAGATATAGCAGATTTTATGGCTCGTTGCCTATGTTATCAACATGTGAAGGTCGAGCATATGAGACCTGGTGGATTACTTCACAGGTTGCCTATTCCTGAGCAGAAATGGTAACACATCACTATGGATTTTGTGATTGGTGGATCGATTGACCAAGTCAGCTTATTTTATTCTTAATCAGATATCATTTAGTGCTGAGAGGTTTGCTCGTATCTATATTTGTGAGGTTGTTTGCTTGCATGGTGTGCCAGTGTCTATTATTTCAAATCGAGGTTCTGTGTTCACATCTCACTTTTGGAAGACTTTTCAGGATGAGTTGGGTACTCGGGTTGATCTTAGCATAACATTTCACCCTCGAACTGATGGCCAATCAGAGCGGACTATCCAGGAATTGAAGGATATGCTCCGCGCATGCGTGATGGATTTGGTATCCAGTGGGAGCAACATTTGGCTTTAGCGGAGTTTGCATATAATAATAGCTACCATTCCAATATTGATATGACTTCTTTTGAGGAATTGTTGCTTCCCAGTGGGTTGGTTCGATATTTCATAGGTGAGACCTCGAGGTACATACTTGCTTCGTGAGTCTGTCGATAGATTCCAAGTCATTCAGGATAGATTTAGACCGGCTAAGAGTAGGCAGAAGTGCAATGCTGATCGTAGACTTCGTGCCTTGAGATTTGGTGTTGGTGATCGTGTTTTTCTTCGAGATTCAACCATGAAGGGTGTGATGAGGTTTGGGAAGAGGGGCAAGCTTTGCCTAGGTATATTGGTCCATTTAAGATTCTTCAGACTATTGGTGATGTGGCTTATGAGTTGGCTTTACCCCCTGATTTATCAGTTGTTCATCCAGTTTTTCATGTTTCTATGCTTTGTCGCTATATTCTTGATGAGTCTCATGTCATTCATTGGGATTCAATTCAGTTAGATGAGCGGTTATCTTTCGTTGATGAGTCAATATCCATATTGGCTAAGAAAGCTAGGCGGTTGCGCTCTAGAGTGATCCCTGTGGTTAAGGTCCAGTGGCGACATCGACCTATAGATAAGGCTACTTGGGAGATTGAGTCTGATATGCGCAGTTCTTATCCCCAGCTCTTTGTTGATTCAGGTATTTCTTTTGCCTTTAGTTCGAGGATGAACTAGATTTTTAGTGGTGGATGATGTAACGATCAGCGTTTTGATAAAATATGTGAAATATTTGTTTTAGTATAATTTGACTATTTTACCCCTTCCCATAGTTGCATTATGGTATTTTTGGGGTGGGGGAGTGATTGGCACAGTTGTCGATGCATTATGGTACCATGTATGCGATATTATGGTTTTTGATGGCTTTGAGAGCCTTACATTAGACTTATTAGGCTAGGTATACCTTTGGTTCGGGTCTCGGTGCACCCGAGCTCATTTCGACTTATTAATCATAATGTTGGAAAATTGAAAATATGGGTGTGGGATCCATATTTGATCGAAACGACCTCGGATGAAAAATCCGACTATGCCAGCAGATCTGGAATGTCGAATTTAGGGTGTTAGCATGTTTGGTATGATTTTACGGTTTTTAAATCTCATTTCGACCCTCGATCTGAAAAATTATGATTTTAGATTTTGGGGGTCAACTTTATGAAAACAATGTTTTTTTGAAAGTCTGATATCACCCCACGTCCGGAACATCAAATTTAGTATGGTTGCATAGCTCATTTGTATGTATCGGACTCCGAACGAATTTCGGACACCCCGTCGAAGTTCGATCGACAAAAAAAAAGTGATATTGCAGAAAAATCTGCTATTGTAGCATATTTTTCACCTCTTTCTGGCCCATTTTGCTCATTTTCATCTTGCCTCTTGGGAGTTAAACTCTAAAATAGTGTGAGAGCTTAAAAGTAAAGTTTGTGAGAGCTTGGGAAGCTAGTTTAACACATATTTCTTGGTTTTGTTACTGATTTAAGGTAAAAATTCACCCTTTTCTTAGTAATTTCTTGATTAATTACTCAAAACCCCAAAAATCTTAGGGCTTGATTTTAAACCTCAATTTCACTTCTTTTCACTTGAATAATATTTTTATCTTATAATTACTAGTTTTTCATCAATTTAACCCTTAAAACAACTCTGATTCTTGTTTTAACTCGGATTTCAAAGATTTTTACACGGTAAAGCTTTAAAATGATTTTTCTTCAATTTGAACCTCGTTTTTTACTTGGATTTTCAGCTGTAGATTTCTAAAAATATGCAGAATATATTTTTGAAGTAAAGTTCTGATTTTGCCGTTCTTTTACGGAAATCATTCCGGGAGTCCGTTTTGATCCCGAACCAAAAGTAGTCAATATGGGTCTCATTGGTTTTGTTTTGATGCGTATATTCTATATTTGATATTTTTAGTGAAGCTCATGATTGTTCGTGAAAAGTAAGGTCGTGGGTTCGAAGTATAGTAGGCCGATTTCGGCTTTTGAGGTAGGTTATGGCTTAACTTTTTCAAACTGGATTGGGTAGTAAATGATGATACAAAATGCATGTTAAGGGTGGGAACTAATCATAAAAAATGACTATCTATGTGTTGTGCCCGTGTGGAGGCGTATATGTGATGTAATTATTGAAATTGAGATATTATGTGATATGTGTGACTGTGTGAGGTCCTATGTGATATTGATAGCCTTGAATATATGTGAATAATTGTATTGTATTGTTGAAATGCCTAATGTGGTACCATTGGTATTGTGATATATTTTTGCTTTTTGTTATATAAGACATGTGGAAATTTATGGATGAAACAAAAATAATGAGTGAATATTGGCTCACGTGATTGTGAAAATGTATAATTGTTGTTGATTGTGAAAATATATCATTGTGATTGGTTGTGAAAATACTCATTATGATTGATTGTGAGCATTACACCCTCATATCATACTTATTCATGATGCATTGCTACCACCGTGGCAATACCTTTTTAAAGCCTCCTCAGGGGATGTGCCAAGAGGAGATATCATAACACCTTATAAAACTCTTTCCGATGGATGTTCCGAAAAAAATATATGAGATATGTGGATTGTATACGGTAGGTGTATACGGGAATTGTGCGACAATTTCAGAGGTTGTGCGACGACTTCGTGCATCATCATCATCATCATATACATTGCACTTACTTTATTGTATTTATATTGTATTGTATTGTCATACTGACTTGCTATCTATTTAATTATCTTATCTTCTTTTACTTGTATTTGATGATGTTGTATATGCATGTTCCCTTTGTTCTACTTATATGTGATATAATGCATACTCGTATTCTATCTTGGTATGTATGTGATATATTAGAACTGTTAGTGTAAGCGGTGTGGGCTACCGTTGAGGGACGTTTTCTGATTACAGGTGACGTGCCCTTAGAATTATTTTGAATGCTTTATTTACTACTTTGCTCGTTCGGCCTATGATATATACTGATTACAAGTGGATCGTACCCATGCCTACTGCACCCTTTCGATGCAGGTCCTAGATCAAGTGCGCCTTAGCTTGCTTGACTCAAGCGATTGTTGGACCTTCCAAGGTAGTGATTGGACATTTATGCGTCCGGAGTTTACCTCAATCTTTCTATAGTAAGTACGTATTTATTAGTATTCGGAGACAAATATTATTTTCTTTTCGTTATTTTTCTGATGTATTTGACTCCTGAATTGTATTAGTAGTTCTTACACTATTGACACCTGGTTTTGGACATGATTGGTATTTTGAATAAGTTCTTTCCACATTGTTATGATTACTTATATGGTTCGGCTTCATTCTAGAAGCCTAACCTTGGGATATTTCTATCTTTTTTTTCTCTTCTTGTTTCGGTTTAGGTGATAGACTTACTTGTCAAGGTACGCCGCAAAAAGTGCCATCATGACCTTCATTTTTAGGTCGCGACACAACTTTAGTAAATCAAAATACTAATTATAAGTTTGTAGCAACTTTAAACACCACTTATTTCTAGTTTAACGATGAAGTTTTTATGTCTTCTAATCATTAACCGAATGACCTTTAACTTGTGATGAAGTTTTAATGTCTTCAAATCACTTTTTAAGTTCAAACAGAGTAGAAAGCATAAATCTTTAATCTCCAGAAATCAAACAATACAGATTACGAATTAATTCCTTAAGATTGTTGTTTCGAGTACACAATCTGTATGCTTGCACAAAACAATTCAATCTAAGTTCAAGACTGTTTGAAGAACAACAATGAAGTTTAACACCTTTAACACAATTTCAAAATGACTAATGAAAATGAACAATCAAACAAGTATGTTTATCTAAAAGAAATAAGATGAAATAGAAGTAGAACCAAGTCCTCCTATTTCACGGAGTTTTCTTAAAGAATTAATTCCCCTCAAGTACCCGAGGTTGCTGAATTTTTCCTCCCAAGATAAAATGGTTCACAATCTGAAGGTAGCGGTATCTCAAACTTTCAGATTCGTCGAACACACTCAACGAGTGATCACAAAGAATTTTTGGAAGAAGAAGCTTGTTTTTTCAGCACTTAAAATTATGTCTATACCTAAGAAAAGTTGAGGTATTTATAGCCATCAAGTGTCCCTTCGGAAAGGAAGCAATAGTTCATGGAAAGATGTATCATTTCGAAACAGTCATGTCTGTTCCTTTCGAAATAGTGTGTCTTCTCTGAACGGTCATATCCGACCGAACAGTCGCCCCTTTTACGAAATAGTGTTTCATTTCCTCGAAGGGTTACATCCCTTTCGAGGTGCATTTTTGCATGCATTTTCATGGCGTACATGGAGAAAATATTTTCGTTGAATTTTTGGATTAAAAATTTCACTTGTTTTTTCAAGTTTCAAATCAATTTTGTCTAAAAAATTAATCTCTCGCTCAATTCAAAGTCGAGCAAGCGATGATGGCGCGAGACATCTCTTAGTTCTTGCCTCACTATCCACTTAAAGATGTGTTTCTTAATAAAAAAAATAATAAAGGAGAAGTAGACTTTTCTTTAAGTGAGTACACTTTTCTTTTAAGTGTGAGCTCACTTTCCGTCCAATAATTCCCTCTATTTTCCATTCACACGTCCTATTGAACCCAACTGAAACAATAGATGATTCACTGCTCAATCCTGTCCAAAGCTTGGTTAGACTAAGATGGCTGGGTTGGATCAAAATAAGTAATGATGAATTATAACTCAACTCGTTCAATTTGACTCAACTTTTATTATTTTTCTTTTAGAGATATTAATATTTTTTCTTAAAAAATATCTACAAACAACTCTTCATAAATATTACATATCATACAATTTTACAGATTTATCTACTTGTACAATCATAAATCCATTAGGTGTTCAGTGTACTACACAACATATACTTGCTACAATCAAGTGGAATGATATATAACAAATCCTATAGTACATACTCTGGCTAGCATTAAAAAATTTAATAGTGATTTTCTCCTCTCTTACTTTTGGAAGTAACTGATTTAGCTTGTAACAACATATGAAAGTTTAATACGATTTTGAATTTACTCGTGAGAAATGCCTTATTGTAAGGGTGAAAACCTAAAACTATGAAATTTTGAAAAAAAAAAGAAAAAAAGACAGATTGAAGGAGTTTGTTAATGTGAGCTCAAATGCAATTACATGCTACTAATTACAAACTACAATGACTAAAACTCCAAATTTTGTAATGCCAGCACTTCACAATATAGTTAAGATTAATCAAAATTTTCAAGATGGAAATGTGTAATACAATCCATACTCAACCAATCAAAAGTTAAGCAATTGAGCGAGTCAAATGGGTTTAGGCTAAATTTATCTCCCTAGTTACAAGTAGGGGTGTCAAAATTAGCTCAAACTCAGTTAACCCACCCAACCTGTTCATATTTTAATGGGTCGAGCTAGAGTGATTTTGAAGATGGACTGATTTGGACTAGCCCAAGTGAACCCATCATAAATCATTAACCCAAATGGGCTTATAATGATGTCCAACTTTGACCCATAAAGTTGTTTAATCCTAGTATTTATAATTTCACTTTTAATATTTTTAGTTGCTTCAATTATATTCTTTTTTCATCTTAAAATAATTATAGTAATAAATCAGTTTTTGAATGAAGAAAAATGATTTGTTTCTTACACTATCGCACTACTGTGACCCCCACCTCCCTACTTCAACCCCTACCAGCGCCTCCCCCCCCCAAAAAAAAAAAACTTATTTTATTTTTAAAAAAATAAAAAATCAAAGTCATTTTTTACCCCAACCAACCCCTACCCCCGACCCTCCATACCCAGCCCCCCGCCCCGCCTCCTCCTAACAATTGATTTTTTTTTTTAATTTGCATTTTAGAAAAATTTTAAAACTTTTTTACTAGCCCAACCCCTACCCTTACCTCCCCCCCACAAATTTTTTTTAAATTTTTAAAATTTATTTTATAAAAAAATCATATACTTTTTCTTTTTCCATCTCTCTTATCTTATTCGTTATCATTGTTTTGTGTTAAATATATATACAAATTCTTTTATTAAATTTTTTTAGTTTTCATATGTTATTTTTACGTGAAAACAATAATATTTATTACTATTATATATAAGAGAGAATAGAATTTTTTTTTGTAGTCCTCACATTATTTTCTTGTTCTCTTATACCCTTAATTGAATTTTTTATTACTTTGTAAGTTAACACATATTTTAGCAAATTTTAAGGTTTTTTACATTCCACTAAAAATTAAAAAGGTGATAGTGGGACCCACAAAGCATATTAATATATATTTGAGTCTTTATTTTTTTAGAAAATGTTATTGAACTTGTTTCAAATTATATTTGATCTTAACAATTAATTATAAACACATAAATAGTTATTCTATTGTTCAATTTCTATCATGAAAATATTTTTCTTATAATATTATTTGTTGATGTTATTTATAATGTTTAATTTGCAATTTAAATTTTTAGTTATCGATTAATAAGTATAGTTTATTTTATTTTAATTTTACCTGTAATTTTATATTGTACATTACGACAAACATAAGTAATCAACAAAAATTCCATTTATATAGATTATATTTTAAACTAAAGAATATCCATAATTAAATTTATTATTGTTAAATACTTTTAAAATATACGAAAAACGTTAGTTATAATTCTTTCATTTCAGTCAAAAAATAAATTTCACAATATGATGAAAGTTAATCTAATTTTATGTGCGCGCATTTTTAATATAAAATTTACTTGATAAATGATCATGTTAAAAATAAATAATAAATATTATTTTTGTATATATTCTGAAAATACTGGGAGAAAAAGGTAGTTAAAGAAATTATAATTTTATCTCCTAATAATTTATGATAAAAGCTCAATTTGAATAATCAGAGATTAGAAACTCAAAAGATTGCAGTAAAATAGAAATTAGAACTTTAATGCACACATTTGTTTTGATTTTTTTTTCAGAGTCTAATATTTAAATTAAGAAAAATATTATCCTTTAACTTTTCAATACCATTTTGTACTGTACCATTTTAAAACTCCTTAAGAACTATTACACTGATCTCACAAAAAAATAAAAATATAAGAATGAGATAAATTTAAAAATATTTATAAATTTATTTTTTAATGTTAGTTTGGGCCCGGGCTTAGCACGGGCTAAATGAAACAAGTATTATATATAAGGGACAATCTCCCTTTTTGGTAGTCCTCACAATTTTTTTGTGCAATTATATAGTAACACATGTTTATTGTTTGTTCCATAAATATTATTACATTTGTCCTAATTTATTATTTTATGATATTTTTATTTGTATATTTTATAATTGAATTATACATAGTAGTAACTTTTTTTTATAAATCTCTTCTTCTACCTTATTAGATTACTTTTTCTTTTTTACTCTTTTTTATATTAAATATTATTTATTTTTTTACTTATTTATTTTTGAAAATCACAAAAAAATTATAATTTTTTTCTATATTATTATTATTGTTAAGTAATTAAATAAATTATCAATAACCAAATTTAAATTTTTAAAATATAATTAATAAAGATAATTTCATATCCTTACTCTTAATATATTTGATTCTTAAATTATTTGTCAAGTCAAAGAAACAAGTAAAAAAGGAATTGAGAGAGTACCCTTTTCTCTCTCTTTTTCATTTTGCTTGATCCTTGTTCTAAAAATAAAATTCTCTCTTTACTTATTATTTTAGCAAATCAAGAGAGATTTATTATTTTCTTTCAATATTATTGTTATTATTAAATAATTATATAACTACTTAATATAAGTGAGGATTTTGGGGGTTTGATCATCCTTACATGCCCAATAATTATCAATTATATACTTTTAAAATATAATTATTGAGATAAACAAATAAACTCCTATTTAATAGCTTTTTAATAGAAGTACCAAATTAACAAATGTAAAACTGTTATGAAACAACAAAGAATAAAGAAGAAGAGTAGAGAGAGAAGAGGAGAAACTTCTTAATTTCTGTTAGAGATCATAAGATTGAGAATACAATGAACAAAACTCCTCTATTTATAGGAAAAGTTAGTCCTAGTTTCTGACTAAAAGACATATACTTCAAATTCTGATAGATATCAACTAGATCTTGATAGATATTAATAGACATTCACTATAATGTAAATACATTTATAACACTCTCCCCTAAATGTCTAATTGATAGATAATGTGCCTCGTTAAAACCTTACTAGAAAAAACCAATGGAAAAAAATCCAGTGAAGAAAAAAGAGTACATATCTCAAATAATACGCATTTTGGATGCCTCATTAAAAACATTACAAGGAAAGTACAGTAGAACAAAATCTCGTAAGAAAAAAAGAGTACAACGCGTATTAACACCCCTTAATAAGAACATCCTTGAACATTTGCATCCCGATCTTGTGCACCATCTTCTTGAAAGTTGCAGTAGGAGAAGACTTGGTGAATAAGTTAGCCACATTATCACTTGAACAAATCTGTTGCACGTTAATATCACCATTCTTTTGGAGCTCATGTATATAGAAAAGCTTTGATGAAGTGTACTTCGTTCTATTTCCTTGTAAGAATCCTCCATTAAGATATGTTATACATGCTGCATTATCTCTGTATAAAATTGTGGGCACATTGTCACATTTCAAACTATATTATTCTTGAATGATATGTATCATGGACCTCAATCATACGCATTCTCGACTTGCTTCATGAATAAATATTATCTCAGCATGATTCGATGAAGTGCTAGATAGACTGCTTTGTATATCTCTAAGATATGATAGTATCCCCACATATGAACACATAGCATATTTGAGATAGAATTTTATGCGGTCAGATAAGTACCAAACATCAGCATAGCCAACAAAATTGGAACTGTAAGCTTTAGAATAAAATAATCTCATATTTTTTATTCCATTTCGATGTCTCCTAGTAGGAGATGAAATATACCTTGATAACAAATTGACTGAAAAGGCTATATCAGGCCTTGTAGTATTTGCAAGATACATTAGTACACCAATTGGACTAAGATATAGTACTTCAGGACTAATCCAATTCGGTATGTTTAGAATTTCAACAAATAATCTTATTTCTTTTCAAAACTCTCCAAAAGTTTCAATGATTTTCAAACCATCAATTTATCCCTTATAAGGATAATAAACAAGTTTCCCAGAAACTTTATATGCTTCAAGCAATTTGAATCCTTTATGATTTTTCATATAGATTTTTGTCAAGTGACAATATTCAGTATTTTATGTGTGACATCTTCAAGTGTCTGGACTGATCCTTTTATGTCACTTGATAAATGTTTCTACGTCAGCATGCTTAAATAAACGTAGAATTCGAATCCTCGTAGTCTTTCATAATATTGTGCCAATATTGTATAAAAAATATTAATGATATTTCATTTCGTATCGGTTCACAGTGTGACATAACATTTTGAAATCTTATCACTTTATTATTTTCAGGTACCGGAACCTCTCATAGAGTTTCATGAAGTTATGTCGTAAGCTCTTCAAGAACACATTGTCTTCTTATTATGATTATTTGCTCCTTTTCCTTTTCAAGGATTATTTTATTTTGAACCGATTGGTCTATCATGCTTCATACATGCGTAGACTTTGCCCCTTAGAGACACAAAATATGAGCACTTGCAGCTTAAATATGAGATGCTTTCGGCATTTGACTTGAATTATCTTTTAAATGAGGATCTGATGATAATTCCTAATATATTTCATAACCGCTTATAATCTCCCCCTTATGTTAGGAAAATTAACATACATCCTCCATATTCTTTGAGGATTTCATCTTTGTGCATCATAATATATTCACCAATCGTATATTGCACATCAAAATTATTAGATGAAATATTTGGTTCATGACCTTGAACCAATTGAGAGGGAAGAAATATCATAATTTATTGACCTAATGCATACAAGTGTTATTGTATGTAATATATTATATTTTAGACCAATACTTGATGTTTTTTCTCACTAGTAATGATTTGGCTATTTATCGAATACATTCAATGCCAAACCATCATCATCAAGATAAATTATCTTGATTACACAATCTGAAAGTTATGCTCTTAACTCAATTTCATTGAGCAAATAACTTTATGAATGTCAAACTACAAGTTGACAATAAATGTACATGTGATTATTTTATTGATGCATCTTTTTAACATATCACATGAAAGGTGAACGGACCCGTATTCACCTTTTATACTTTTTCAAATTTTAAGGAATCTAATCCCAAAATTAGTTTATCCAACCAACTTATGAAGAAAACAAGCAAGTTCATGAAGAATTTTCTAATTCTTCAATATATGTTCAATACTCGGTATGCACATCTTTGACATGTCGCAATCGTATGTCAATTTATAAAATTTTATTCTAGCAAACTTCAAGTTTACCGTGACATGTACCTTTTACACTTTAGTAAATTTCAGATTTACTATTACATGAATAAATTTCAGATTTACTACTTTAGAAGTAAATTTCGAAATAACTCTTCTCAGTTATTCTACCTCATTCGGAGGTAAGTTGTGATACCATCACAATCAAGTGCAAGTTTGCATTAATAAGTTTCTCATTTCCCAGGAATGAAATATAATCGTGACTTAAGCCTATCAAATTCTGATAGCTTATAACCTCTTTTATGATATTGCTACTTCAGGAGCAAATTGATACATATATCATATATTGCTACCATATTCACTTCAAGAATGAAGCAAATTGTCATCTTTTAGACCTGTCATATATTGCTACCATATTTACTTAATGGAATGGAGCATATTAATGAGACAAGTTTCATGACTTTTCATGAAATACATATTATTTTGCCTTAGCCATCATAATATCATCAATATGGTGTATTGAGATTCAAACTCAATATATTATCCATAAAAAGGTGTCTTAGGCTTAAATAAATGGGATATAAACCCAATATCTTATAATCATTGTGAATCAGGACTTTAACCTAATGTCTTATTCTCTATGCGATGAAATTAAATTCACCGTCTTACCTCTATCAATGATATAATCAACAAGACTTTAAAGAAAATACACTTTTGATGGAGATCAAATATTGTTACAACGTAAACCACATATATGTAATATAATTATTTTTTATGATTACTGTACGTTTTTCATGAACTCTATTAAAGTAGAGGGATATTCTGGAAGAGCAAATTAAACAATAAGCTAACATATATTTTTAGCAAAATTTATAAGAAAGTAAACAAAAAAAAAGGTACTTTTACCTTGGAAACAATAATTTCAGTTATATGTTGGTTATTTCATGGTATCACGACAAAAAACAAAAACGTAACTACAGATCAAATAATTTCATATACTATAAGGTACTGATCTTACACCAATATTTTTGATTGCTTTTCTTGTAGCAAGATTAAGTAGAACGTGAGCCGATAAAAAACTAGAACTTAATCTCAGTTGGTTAGAGTGTCGTGCTGATAACGTGTTATAAAACAAGAAAGAATAAAGAAGAAGAGTAGAGAGAATATAGAGAGTAATTCTTATTTCTCTCGAGGGATGAAAGATTATAAGATTGAGAATACAATGAACAAAACCCCTCTATTTATAGGGAAAAATATTCCTAGTTTCTAACTAAAAGACAGATACTTCAAATCCTGATAGCTATCAACTAGATCTTGATAGATCTTATTAGATCTTGATAGACATTCACTATAATGTAAATACATTTATAACAAAACAAAATAAAATGGATAGAATGCATTTTATTTTTTTATATTTTAGTAAAATTTGTGCAACTTTGAAGTTACTGTCTCATATTTAATCAAAACACTTGTTATTTCTTAATAACAATGCCTATTCTCTTTTTGGGTGTTTTTGGTACAAACATATTTTTTTAATAAAAAAAATTCATTCAAAAATATTTTTCAAAAATTAGTATGATTCTTACTTTTCTCTTATATTCGATATGTAAAATATTATTTAAAACTTATATATATCTAATTTAGATAAGGACTATGAGAGGTGAGATATGCGGTGACGGAGATGGAAGCTACCGGGGGGAGTGAAGACAAGGTGTGTTAAAGAACGAAGGGATCAATAAATGTGAAATGCGGAATATAATTTTTCTACTTTCACGGAGTCATTTTCATAAGTCTAAAAGGATTTATTTCTCTAGCGGATGTTTATTTCAAAAACCCAACCAATCAAAATGGAGAATTTTTTTTAAAAAATGTGTTGAGCACACCATTTATTTATTTTAAATTGAATTCTACGTCTATTCATATTTGTTAATTCTGCTTCATGCTTCCTTCCTCATAAATAAAGTCTTTAAAAAGTTATCCAATTATATAGCGAAAAAACTTTGATAATCATAATGACTTATCAAATAAGACCTTATCAATGTATCAATAAATTAAATTAATCATGTAAAAGAAAAAATATGACTTAATTTATACTTTTTTTTAAAAATAAATTTTATATTCTCATATCATGAGGTTCGGCCCGGGCTTAGCACGGGCCTTACGCAACTAGTATAATAATATAAATATAAATATAAAAATAAAATTAAAAGTATCGTTCTCCTTAAATTGTTGCTAGAATGGTAACTTGTTCAATGATGAGTTAAGTTGGGCGGATTGAGCTATAACCCATTGTTTAGCCCATCTTGGCCCAATCCATCTCAACCAATCTATATTTTGGGCTGGTTGGGCAATGACCCATTTGTTTCTTTAGCCCATTTTGACCCGCCCAAATTCCGCCCAACCCGCCCATTTGTTGTCCCTAGTTACATTAACAATTAGTACCTAATAGCTAGATTACCGTTTGCCAATGACACATTTGGCCCGATTTGCTAATAATTGAGCTCATTAGATAACTTAATAATTAACAGAGGATAAATTTGGAATATTTCACAAAGTTTAGAAAAAAATTTGAACCTTTGGCCAAAGATAAATACATATTGTTCAACTGCCAGTTATGTGGGTCGTCCTTAAACTTGTTATAGGAAATAGGTCAAACCCATCGACAGGCCCTCAAACTTGTCTCGAAAATTTACTTAGACCCCTAAACTAAGGCATGTACCTATCAGTCCCCTAAACCCCCCAAATTTTGATTCAATTGGGCATTTTTTTCCCAATCAGCAAAAGGTTCAAGTGTGTGTAATTCACACGCGATGACGTGGCAAAAAGGGCTAATTGAAAGCTGACACGTGGCATTGTGGGTCCAATAATTATTAAAAATTAATTTTAAATTTTTTAGAAAAATAAAAATAAAATGGGGTCCCTTCAACATCCCCCATCCCACTCGCTTGTTCTTCTTCTTCATTTCTTGCCATCTTCTCCTTCATCTTTCATTTTTTTTACTATCTAATTAATCAATAACCAAAAGAAAAAGAAAAGGATGTTTTCCACTACCTCCCCTCACACACGCAACCCCCACTCCCTATTATCATCTTCTTCTCCATTTCTGTAAAAAAAATAAAAAAAAATCAACATTTTTGTAGAAATCTTATTTCTTTAGCAATCTAATTCATAGTTATTATTATTTTTCTTCTTGTTGTGTTGTGGGTTCCTTAGAATTTGAATTCTTTAATAATATCAATAAAGTAATCTCAGATTCATATCAAGTTAGCCAGAAAAAATAGAGTTTTGCCGGAATCAAATTTACTCTGCAATAACATATCAAGTTTGCAAAGAAAAATGTATTAATATGCTAAAGTTCATGACTTTCATTGTTTCTTTTTAATTGAAAATTGTTAATTGTAAATTGTTAAGAATTTAAAAAGAAAAAAAATAGAGATGAAGAATGAAGAAGATGTCTAAGAATGAAGAAGATTGTTGGGGTCTTTGTGGGGGTGGGGGTGGGGTGGGGTCGAAAGAGGGGGGCTGATTTTCTTTTTTCTTTTTTTAAATTAAAATTTATTATTATTAAAAATGTATTAAATAAGTTAAAATGTCATTTAAAAAAAAATTACCATTTGAGACCCATTCACGCACTCAAGGAGAGTGTGTTACACTCTCCTTGACAAATCAACATTTTGTGCCTGATAGGTATCAATTTTAGCACTTTAGGGGCCTGATAGGTACATGTTTTAGTTGAGGGGTCTAAGTAAATTTTCAAGACAAGTTTGAGGACCTATCGATGGGTTTGGCCTAGGAAATATAACACATGAAATGAAAGTTTATCAAGCATACTATAAGAGTGTATAACCAATTTAACCTAAATTTTATTACTAGTGTCTTTTAAATGGTTATAACAAGTTAAACTCTTTATTTTAATACTATCAAATTAGGTCTAATACATAACACGGTATATATTGTAAAAAGTTATACATTACCACAACACGAAAATTAAACTCATAAAGCTATTCAAAGTACTGCAGAGGCGGATTGTTGATATCTTCACAGTGTTAATTACCCTTAATTTCACTCTCCCATCGCTTACAAGAATTCATTGCTCTAACTAAATGAATAATTAGTTAATTACAAAGCAGAAAAGGGTCAAAAATACCCCTGAACTATCTGAAATGGATTAAAAATATCCTTCGCCAGTTTTTTTGACTCAAAAATACCCTCCGTTAAATATTTGGCTAGAAAATGCCCCCAAAAAATTCCACCAAACATGCCACCTAGGTAAAAAAAAGCTATGTGACCATGCCACGCCACCATCTACACGTAAAATTCCATCTTTAATTTCACAACTCAATTTATAATCCGACCTTCCTTCTCATGGTGTTGTGCTTCAATACAAAACCATCCTCCAAAGCTCCCTTCTCCTCGTCATCTCTTTTCCCCTTAAATACTAGCGGGTTTTCTGGAATTTCACTCCATAAATCTATTTCCAGCTCAAGAGTCCATGCCAAGTTTGACAAATTCCAAAGCCAAGAAAATCTTGAACAAGAACTCACTCAACAACAATTGCAAACAATGGAGGAGGAGGAGGAGCAAGAAGAAGATGACCGGTGGGTTTGGAGCTGTTTTTTGTTTTTTCAATCTTTTGTGGTAATATTTGATTAATCTTGATTAAAAATTTTTTTTTTTTTTATTCATCTAGTACTATCTATGTGAAGATTTTCTGGCTTTATCTTAAAGAATTTGTAGTATTTAAGTGGATTAGTTTCATAAGAGGTACATCACTACACACTACCGCTACTAAAAAAAAAAAGAAAAATCGACCACAAAAATCGATCACAAGTGGTCGGTTTTTCTCAATTTTCAACCACAAAATCGACCAAAGAGTGTGGTCGGTCAAGTAGTGATAGCTTTTTAAAAACCGACCATAAGTGGTCGGTTTTCTGCAAATTTTTTTAGAAAATCGACCACTTTCTGAGATTTTTTTTAAAAAAATAAAAATAAAAAAATGGTCCAACATGCAATACAACAGCAACAACAACAAACCAAATGTAAAAATTACAATACCTACAAAATGTCCAACAAAAGTGTAAAAGTGTAAAAACTACAACACTACATACAAAAGTGTACAAACTACAATAAAATGTCTAAATCCAAAGTACAACACATACAAAAGTAAAAAAACTAAAACTCATCTTCATCGAATTCGTCCTTGTCTTTCGCATCCTCATTTGTGTTGATATCATCCAGGGAGTGTAGACCTTTTGCAGCCCGAACTGCATCACCAAGACACAAAGGAATAATCCCTTCAATCTGAATAAAAGAGCTGAACTGCTCCTGCAGCATCCTGATTTGTGATGATGTTTCCTCCTCCTTCTTCTGCGCCCCCTCTCTCTGTTCAGCAAGCTCTTCAGGATTTTAGAAATCGTATTTTGTAGTCTTTCAATGATTTCTCTATCAACTGAAGAGTTAGAGTATGTAGGGCCGGACGATCACCTAATATTCTCGCCAATTTTTTTTTTGTAGTATCCGTAGTAATGGCCTCTAACTGTAGGACCCACATCTTTATCCCATAACTCCTCCTCTACATGTTGGGGTAGTGGGTCACCCTGACTTCCTGGAGGCTAAGTACTACGATACTTATTAATGAGCTGTGTATATTTGTCCTATATTCAAAGTAAAATTAAAATTAAAAGTCAAAAAATATTAAAGTACTTATACTTGAATAATATCAACTTTGAGAAAAAGATGCATAAATTCAAAATTTGATTCTTACATAGGCAGCTTTTGCACGAGGTTCAACCCAGACATCTTCATCAGTCGGGTTCTTTTTTTTTCAAATGAGTCTCCTCGAATAGCTCACCGTGTCACTCTGCATATGAAAAAATTATCAATATTCAAATAAATTAAAATTTAAATAGAAACAAATAATTAAAACTGTATACCATTTTTTCCTCCATAGCAAATATACTTTTGGCACCCGCAGTATGTAGGGAGCCACCCTTGGATGATGCCCGAGCTTTCTTTCCTTTATCCCTCAGCAATTGGTATTCTTCGCTATTCCAATAGCGAATATACTGTTTCCATAAGGATTCACTAATCCAGTCAGGTCGTACCAAGTTGGTTCGGGTATAATCCAACAGACCGTTAAATCTGGATCTACATCTTCGAAAAAAGTTCCTCTTTATAAGACATACATTCGCATCATCCCACCAGTAAAATTTCTACAACAAAAATAAAAATATAATATTCAATCTTTTGTTCTAACAAAGTGTTAAATAGTCAATAAGTTAAATCCTTACATTAAATTCTTGAAACATTCTTTCCCTGTCAATTTCTGGAACCTTTTGCCAACTGATCCAGTAGCCGTTAAAGTTCTAACAAATGCATTTTCTCGCAGTTTGTCCAACTCCAGCATCCGGCCTAAACATACAACACAAGATCAAACAGTAATTTCATAGAGCATAATAATATTATTATATTTAGAAATCTTACTCTGTCGCATATGGAATAAGATAATGCCTCCCAAAATTATCTTTGTCGCCTGGCTGCGGAGTAAGTGATGGTGGATGCACTGGCGTGGGTGGATCTGAAGCACCAGGTGGAGTGCCTCCAAGCTGAAGATCCGACAATCCAATAGATCCTGCAGAATCACTGTGCGAAGCTACGTTACTGCTACTGGAAGGTACTGACAATGGTATTACTCCGGATGGGCCAGTGATCGTCCGATAGTACTGTGATGGCGGTGGCACAGTGATAGGAGCAGAATGAGTCAGTGTAGACCCATGAAGTTTCCCCACATGCGTAGGAGGAGAAACCGAATGCTGAGATGACCTAGAATATGAGGGTCGTACTGTCGTGTCAGCAAACCAACCCTCAGATATATGAATACCTGTCGGTCGTCTATACACCAGAGGTTGTTTTTTCTTTTTTGTTTTCGTAAGAACAACTTTTTCCTTATCTTTATCACCTCTGCTTGACATCTAAATTATGTAAAGTTAACAAGTAGTTAGTTCTTACAAAATGAATATATAAGAAAACATTACAATTAACTAATTTCAAGTTACTAATTCACATTTCAAATCGCTCTAACAACACGAGATAGACAAGAATATTTTTATTACTATATAAATCATGGAAAAGCGAAAACAACAATCTTAAACATTATATTACATATCAATCTTAAACAAGAAACATAAAGGTAAATATATAGTACAAAGCATAAAGACATAATCAATACCTAATAAATACAACCTACACAAAATAATCCTCCTCTTCTGAAGACTCTCCACTAAACCATTCACCCTCTTCAGAAGTTTCCTCATCTCCTACCCACTCAGCCTCTTCTTCCGTAATATTAACTTCTTCAAATATATTTTTTGGGTGATTCAAAGTATTCACTAAGTCAACGTTCACTAGCTGGTGATCAATCTGCATTTTATTTTGATACGCAGTCTCCAGCACATTCTCAACTTCCACCCATCCTATATGCTTTATTTTGATTACAACCCACCAATCAGACTTATCACTGCACAATGGATAAGGAGCATAATACATCATCATGATGATGATTCAGTCGGTTTCTTGAACAAGCAACTTCATCACGAAAATAGTATGAATAAAATTGAGACATTTCTCTTGCAAGATATGTCTCAACTATAGAGCCTTCCACCCTATGTTTGTTTTTGGGATCCCTTTTCAATTTTTCAATTTTCCTGCACAATCTTAAGATTAGATGTTTACTATATATAAAAAAGATATGTATGAATTTAAATATGTTGCAATTTCTTACCATTCGAATGAATACATCCACCTAGTTTGAACTGGACCGCCTAGACGAGCTTCGTGCACAAGGTGAATGGGAAGATATTCCATCACATCGAAGAACGCTGGCAAAAAAATCTTATCCAGCTTGTTGGTGATAACAACAATATTACTTTCCATTCACGCCAGATTTTCTTCTTTTAATGTGGTGGCACATAAGTCTTTAAGGAACAAACTAATCTCTACTATTGGTTTCCATATGTTTTCAGGTAAACCAATAAAAGCAATTGGAAGTAATTGTTCCATGAAAACATGACAATCATGGCTTTTCATTCCATGCAAGATTCCTTGTGTCATATCAACCCTCTTTCCCAAATTTGAGGCATATTTATCAAGCATCTTTAAACTTTGGACCCACTCACATATTTGACTCTTTTGGTCCAACTTGAGTGTAAAACTAGCCTTGGGCTTAAGAACATTGCCATTAGGCCCTTACTGTAAATGTAATTCTCTGCGTTTGCAATATTCTGGTAAGTCAAGTCTGGCCTTAGGATTGTCCTTTGTTTTGCCGGTGACATCCATAACTGTATTGAACAAGTTGTCAAAAAAGTTCTTCTCAGTATGCATGACATCAATATTATTTCTAAGTAAATTATCTGGCCAATATTCTAACTCTCAAAATATGCGTTGCTTAGTCTAGTTATGTGAAACGCCATATCCATCAATCTTGTACAATGGTTCCTCATTGGCTTTAGGCAAATCCTGAACTATCTCCCAGATGTCATGACCAGACAGCCTTGGAGGTGGACCATTATATTCCCTTCTATTCCTTCTAAATGCATTCTTGAGTTTCCTAAATTCATGATCAGGTGGCAAGAAACAACGATGACAATCAAACCATGAATTTTTCCTGTCATGTCTCAATGTGAAAGATTTTGTTTTTTCCATGCAGTATAGACAAGCCATCTTTCCAGCTGTCATCCACCCAGACAACATTCCATAAGCAGGAAAATCATTAACAGTTCATATTAGATATACACGCAGATTGAAATTCTGTTTAAGTGAGATGTCCCAAGTTTCAACCCTCTCATGTCATAAAATTTGAAGTTCATCGATCAAAGGTTGCAAGTAGACATCTATTCCACTTTTTGGATTACGCGGGCCAGGAACAACACAATTCAGAAATATATAGGGACTAGTTATCAATATTTTAGAAGGAAGATAATAAGGGGTGATAAACACAGGCCAACATGGATATGGCGCAACACCAACTGAAAAAGGAGAGAAGTCATCTGCACATAATCTCAAACGAATATTTCGTGGCTCAACTACAAAATCTGGATAAGTTGCATCAAAATGCTTCCAAGCCTCTCTATCAGATGGGTGACACATAACACTAGTAGGCCTTCTATTTTTACTGTGCCATCTCATATGAGGAGCTGAGATGTTTGAAGCATACAACCCCTTCAACCTTGGTATTAAAGGTAAATAATGCATTGACTAAATAGGAATTTGATTTTCACTAGAACCACGCTTATATCAAGGGCGCTGACAAAACATACAGGACTCTAGGTTAGCATCTTCCTTAAAGTATAACATGCAACCATTTTCACAACAATCAATTCTAACCGAGGAGAGACCTAACTTTGATACCAATCTTTTTGCCTTATAGAAAGAATCAGGAACCTCTAAGCGAGGGTCAACTAACTCTTTAATAAAGTCTATCATTGAGTCCATTCCTCCTTCAGCAATATTCCAGTCAGATTTAATACTTAATAATCTAACAGCAACAGATAAACGAGAGTGCGAACACACGTCAAACAAAGGATGACTAGCAGCATGCAATTGTTCACAAAATTTGCCCGTGTCGCTATTAGGAACATCTTCGACATTTTCCCTAAAGTCGCCCCCGTGTTGCATCTCAAAAGCATCGTGCACCATTTCTGTCATCCTAGTATTTTGATATTCATTATACCCTGCCGACCTACTACTTTCTCCAACAACAAAATTATTTTGCGCAACATCACCATAGATACTACGCAATCTTAAAAAGTCCTCGTGAAACCCCCTTCTATAAAGATGCTCCTTTACATCTTCTTCATTTACAAGATGTATACCATCACATCTAACACAAGGACAAAAAATAGCCCAAAAACATGTTCAAACATCAAGTGTCTTAGCATGTTAAACAAATCGTTTGACACCTTCAACAAATTCCTCCCTAATACCCATTCCACTATCATTGTTCCGTTTATATATCCATCTATAATCAGGTTTCATCTACGCAATCAATCATATTCAACTAATTATATCAAGTCACAAAAAATCAATTATCAACAAACATAACCACATTAAAAAAAAATACCTTTAAAGTCACCACACTTAATCATTTTCAACCTACCAAGTCACCAAACATAACCACATTCAAAACAAAAAACACATTTAAATTTCCTACACTTAATTATTTTCAACTTACCAAGTCGTCAAACATAACCACTTTCAAAATAAAAAAACAAATTTAAAGTCCCTACACTTAATCATTTTCAACCTACCAAGTCACCAAACATAACCACATTCAAAATAAAAAAATCACCTTTAAAGTCCCTACACTTAATCATTTTCAACCTACCATGTCATCAAACGAAACCACATTCAACCTACCAAGTCACCTTTAAAGTCTCCACACTTAATCACTTTTAACCTACTAAGTCACCAAACATAACCACATTCAAAATAAAAAAACACATTTAAAATCCCCACACTTAATCATTTTCAACCTACCAAGTCACCAAACATAATCACATTCAAAACGAAAAAATACATTTAAAGTCCCTACACTTAATTTTTTTCAACCTATCAAGTCGTCAAAGATAACCACTTTCAAAATAAAAAAAAATACCTTTAAAGTCGCTACACTTAATCATTTTCAACCTACCAAGTCACCAAACATAACCACATTCAAAACAAAAAACACCTTTAAAGTCCCTATACTTAATCATTTTCAACCTACCAAGTCATCATACATAACCACATTCAACCTACCAAGTCACCTTTAAAGTCCCCACACTTAATCATTTTCAACCCACTAAGTCACCAAACATAACCACATTCAAAACAAAAAATCACCTTTAAAGTCCCTACACTTAATCATTTTCAACCTACCAAGTCACCAAACATAACCACATTCAAAACAAAAAAACACCTTTAAAGTCCCTACACTTAATCATTTTCAACCTACCAAGTCACCTTTAAGTCCTTACACTTAATCATTTTCAACCTACCAAGTCGCCAAACATAACCACTTTCAAAACAAAAAAACACCTTTAAAGTCCCTACACTTAATCATTTTCAACCTACCAAGTCGCCAAACATAACGACTTTCAAAATAAAAAATACCTTTAAAGTCTCTAGGCTTAATCATTTTCAACCTACCAAGTCACCAAACATAACCACTTTCAAACAAAAAAACACCTCTAAAGTCCCTACACTTAACCATTTTCAACCTACCAAGTCACCAAACATAACTACTTTCAAAACAAAAAAACACTTTTAAAGTCCCTACACTTGACCGTTTTCAACCTACCAAGTCACCAAACATAACCACTTTCAAAACAAAAAAACACCTGTAAAGTCCCTACACTTAACCATTTTCAACCTACCAAGTCATCAAACATAACCACTTTCAAAATATAAAAACACCTTTAAAGTCTCTACACTTAACTATTTTCAACCTACCAAGTCACCAAACATAACTACTTTCAAAACAAAAAAATACCTTTAAAGTCCCTACACTTAACCATTTTCAACCTACCAAATCACCAAACATAACCACTTTCAAAACAATAAAACACTTTTAAAGTCCCTACTTAACCATTTTCAACCTACCAATTCACCATATATAACCACTTTCAAAACAAAAAAACACCTTTAAATTTCCTACACTTAACCATTTTCAACCTATCAAGTCATCAAATATAACCACTTTCAAAATAAATAAACACCTTTAAAGTCCCTAACTTAATCATTTTCAACCTACCAAGTCACCAAACATAACCACATTCAAAACAAAAAAAAAACACATTTAAAGTTCCTACACTTAATCATTTTCAACCTACCAAGTCACCAAACATAACCACATTCAAAGCAACAAATAAACAACAAGACTAACAAGATGTCAACAACAATTCTAGTGAATCGAACAAGGCCACACATGACTTCACTAGACTTCAATATGAACAATAACAAGAAGATAACAACAATGCTAGTGAATCGATCAAGGCCACACACGGCTTCACTAGACTTTAATATGAGCAATAACAAGACTTCATTATAAGAAAATAGAGAGAAATCAACTTACCTTTACTTGGCGTAAATTAAAGTGAAAGAGATAAGCGGTCACTGAAAAAAAATAGCAAAGCAATCCTTTTACCGAATTCGAAATTTGTCAAATATTAAAATTATTATAGAGAATAATATTTTGCTTAAATTATTACAATAATTTAGTAAAGGAATAGAAATAAGATTTTTCCCAAAAAATTAAAAAATTAATGAGTAAAATGGAGAAATAAGTATCAAGACTAACCAAAATTTAGGTAATTCAAAATCAAATTAATGTAGGAACAAGCCTAGAATTAGCTAATTCAATCTCAAATTCTAAAAATTAGCTAAATAAAAAAAATATCCAAACCCTAGAACTCAAACCACAACCAATTGACGAAATTAACACTAAGATATTTGTACGTAGACCTTTAACATTTCTAGGTATTAAAAAATGAGTTTGTGGATACAAAAATAAGCTAAATTTAGTTAATGAGTTGTAGTTAATTGTTACCCTTGCCCAAAATTGAAAGTTAGGCTAGAATAGTTCCTTGAAAATTTGATTAAAGCCAAAAAAGAATCCAAGAAGTTGAGTAGAAACTTCCTTGAAAGAGAAAAAGCAATGGAGATTGGAGGGCTTAATGTTAAAGTGTAGATTTGGAGGATTTTGGAGTGTTGTTGCTGTTTTGGACGGGTGAAATGGGGGGAGGTTTTGGTGTGCTTTTGTGTTATATTATGTATTACGGGCCGGGTCGGGTTATTCAAAAATATTTTTTTTAAAATATTACGAAAACGGACCACGTGTGGTCGATTTTCGTAATATTTATAAAAAACATTTTTGAAATTAAACTTTAACAAATTACAATTAATAAATTACAAAAATAAGTTAATAAATTAAAATTATTTTTTAACAAATTAAAATTTTAATAAATTCTATAATATTTATAACAACATTCAATTAATTTAATACAATTCGTATATATATAAATACACAATACATACACTATGTATGGGACCGGAACAATATCCAATTAATTTAATACAATTCGTATATATATAAATCAGATAAGTAGTTATTTTATCATCACATTAACACGAGTAGTATATTTCCTCAATCGTGTAATAATATCAATGAATTTTGCAAATTACGATAAACTTTTGGTTAATTAACTTTTAAATACAATATTATATATATATATATATATATATATTTATATATATATATATATATTAATAATATATATATAATATACCTCGTAATACTACTCTTATGTTATTACAACTTCAACAACATACGCGTGTCTACATTGACCTAAAATAGTATATCTACTTCCTCAATAGTATGATATATATATATAAACGTATCATTCAAACTATTTTGATATATAGATTCAGGGGAAAATGGCCAAATACCCCCAACCTTTACCCCAAATCCCAACTATACACTTATACTTTGTGGGGGTCCTATGACCCCCTAAACTATTTTAAAGTGGAATATTTACCCCCCTGAACTATTTTAAAGAGGAATATTTAGCCCCCTAAAAGTTCATGCCCAGACATTATTTCAGGCAGTGAGCTGCACTCGTTGCCATGTCATCGCCACGTTATTTTTTCTTGCCACATCATTAACACGTTATTTTTTATTTGTTTACTCTAAAAAATCAATTATTTAACTTTTTTCATTCACTTTTCTCTTTCATTGCACCACTTCTATGGTCATTCTTTCTCAAAATATTCTTTTCTTTAATTTTCATTTCACTTTATTTTCCACCCCATTTCTTCA